>CM055194.1:12121101-13434162 GCA_029224185.1 Karalla daura
TGCGTGCGTGCGTGCGTGCGTGCGTGCGTGCGTGCGTGCGTGCGTGTGTGTGTGTGTGTGTGTCTTACTCTCTGACTGTGCATCTGTGCGTTTTTACGACATAGATATTCAGACTTCCATCGTGTTGCCAGAACATATACGGTCTGCAAACACGTGTGCGCAGACACACACAAGCACACACACCCAATAATGCTATTCCACTGAGAGGGAGTATTTTTCCTTCTGACTAATGCTAGCTTCTCCAAATTACTTTAAGTCCATAGTGGGCAACAAGCCAAATAGCCCTCTGTGTGCAGGTGTAATGGTGATGTAGGAGCTGAAGCTGGCTGTACACCTTGATCTATACTGCTATACTCAAACCAACACATCTACATAAACATTGTCCATTATGTGCAAAGATACATGCTATCTGCATTAGCACAAAATACAAACTGCTAAAAAAAGGCTTAAATTCATGCTGTGATTTAAATTCATCTAGTGCAACAACTGACAAACCTTGGACGTATAGTGATGAAGAAGCAAATGTATCCATAATTGTGGCTGCTTAAGATAATGATGAATTGTATGTTGCATCATTAAACTAGAGTTAATAATTTACTTTCAGCTTATTCAGCACTTTTAATTTATGCTGAGGAAGCTCTCAATGCCAGGACCAACCAATTTGCTGCCGACCCAGTTTGCCGACCCAGTTGGCAAGCTTTTTGAATCAGAAATATACAGAGATAGCCAGCCTTCTCAACAACAGTCTCACTATTTCATGCAAAGGCCTGAAATTAAATTGGACATAGTATATAAACTGACAGTCCTGTATTACCCAATTTATACTATTCATCCAGTCTTCTAATACAAAAATAAGTCTAATGACTATATGAAATTGAGTGCATCGCTAACCTTGCATACGTCTGCAGGTATTTGTTTTGCCTCTGCCGTATATTTCACTGAAAGGAGGAACGTAAATGAGGGAGTTGAGATAGAATCTATTTACAGAGAGTTGGGGCTCAAGTGCAAAACAGCCTCACTTGTCTCTCACAAAGCTTTCACGCCAACTCGAGAACTAAAGGCTTCCCATAACCGCTGCCGCCTCGATCACACTGATGGGGCCTTAAAAGGAGAGTGGAGATGAGACGTGTGTCATCTATAAGAGCAGAGAAACTGGGCCACTCTGAAGAATAGTGTCTAGACCCCAAGTGTAGATCATCCATTTTACAACAAGCGATGACTCTTGCTGCTGAAAGAGGCACTGTTCTCTGCTTAAAGTTTTAGTGACGCTTTGCAGTACAGAAATGATTTTGGCTGCCGCTAACATGTATCATGAAATGGTAATGGGTACAGCGATTACTCAAGAATTTAGAAGCCCTGTGGATCTCCCACATCTCTGTGGACCGCGACATGACTCATTTTGTTGGGATGCTATCTGACGGATGGCTGAAACTCAAATTACGTTTGAGTTTATATTCCTAGGCCTGTTTATATTCACCCACTACCCCTGAAAGCTCACGATACTCATTTTCCATCTCTGTGTGTCTGTTTTTCTTCTTACATAAACACACACACACACACACACACTCATACACGAAAGTGCTGTTTTGCTGTTTGCATTGTTGAACATTTAAAGGTTCCAGTTTGTTAATAACATATACAACTGCACGTTCCGAAATATATACAATCTTATATAACTTTACCACAGAGAAATGAACATGTTTCCTGGTTTTGTTTTGTTTTTCATACAGTGCCCGGCCCACCCTATTTGTTCGTGGTTCAGGACTCAGACACATCAGCTAAGGTTAGCTGGGACCCTCCTGACCTGACCAACGGCATGGATCTGCAGGGTTACAGACTTCAGTTTGGCCGGAAAGATGTTGCTCCTTTGGCTACATTGGAATTTGCTCCCCAAGAACGACAGTACTCTGTGGCCAACATTCACAGAGGGGCTACCTATCTCTTTAAAATCTCAGCCAAGAGCAGGGGAGGCTTCGGGGAGGAAGTCATGATGGAGCTCAACATGCCTGAGAATACGCCCGGTGGGTACCCTCAAATTGAAGAGGGCTCCAACGTGACGTGCTGCTCGGTGCAGCTGTCCTGGTCTCCACCCGTGCTGGCAGAGAGAAACGGGGTGATCACAGAGTACACGTTGGCCTATAAGGAAGCCGGCACTGGAGAAGCACCACGGGAGCTCCGCTTGCCGCCCGGCCTGTCCAGCTATGTGCTCAACAGCCTCAAACCGAACTCGGCGTATGACGTGAAAATGCGGGCACACACCAGTGTAGGTCCAGGGCCCTACAGCCCATCTATCCAGTATCGGACGATGGCCTTTGATCCAACAGGTAGGGCTTGACTGTTTCTTTCCCAGCCCGATTGGCGAGGGGTTGGAAATTGGCTCCAAATAATCCACACAAATGAAAAACTGTCCCAACCCCTCCTTCAGCCACCTCAACTATTCAAGAGAGATTGATATTAAAATTGTTTGCAGTGGGATACTCACGTCACTAACCCTAACAAGGTAAAACCAGTAAGTCAGTAAGTTATAGTCAGTCATTTTGTGAAAGAGGAGAGCAGCCTAGGCTTTTAAGGTAAGTGCTGTTTGGCCAGACACTCCTTGTCATCCTTGCAGCCCTTTGCTGAGCACACTCACACAGCTAATGTCATCTCACATCCCCAGGTAGGACCTCAGTCAAACCCAGTCACTCCAAGAGTATGTTTGGACCATTTTGAGATGATAGGAAGCTGTTTGATTCTTTTTTTTTTATTATTATTTTTGGTTTTGTTTTGTTTTGAGATATACCTCCCCTTCCTAATGCCCCCCCCCCCCCCCTTCCCCTCCCCTTCCCCTGTCCCTATATGGGACAGCTTGTGGCATGGCATCCCCCAGATGCACTGCTGCGGACTGTTGGCATGCTGTGTTTTGGGTCTGTCTCTATGCCCGCCTGGCTGCATGTTGGCAGTGCCAACCCAGACTCAATAAAGCTGTTAAGAATAGTTGAGAACATCTGGGTCAGTGGTGAATCCTCAAGTGGTCATGGGTTCTAAGGTAGCGATGAGAAGGGTTGGCACTACCCACAAGGGCCAGACAGTGGGCGCACTCTTGTGCTCCATGGGTTTGTCGTCCATGAGTCTTCCGTGCTGTGTGTCTTAACCAATGGCGTTGCCCTTCTCACAGCCAATCACAGCTCACCGTTACACTCACTCTCCAACCACGAGGACGTTTGCAGGGGGACAACAACTTTTTTTCCCCCTAAAAAAACAGTTTTGTCTCTCTTTCCTTGGTCTCTTACTATGTTAGATCAACTTATACACCTTCATTTTTTTTGTTTCTCCCGCCTGCATTTGTCCATTAAACAGATGTGCCAAAGAATTTTACTGTCAAGTGGGCCACCAAGACCACAGTGGTCCTGACATGGAAGTTTTCTGAAAGCAAGTCTAACTACAGTTGCAAGGTGAGTTAAATGTTACATTTCAAATTTAAAATCTTTAAATGAAATGAAATGAAATGAAATTAAAATTATATCAACAATCTAACAAACCCCACTGATAAAAATTCCTTAAATGGAAAATGACTCCATACCTTGAACCTGTGCACAAAAATCCCTTGCTCCCATATCACAAAGCACATCTTTCCTTACCGACTGTATATCTTAATCCTTCTTCCTACTTTGCCCACGTCTCTTGATCCACCTACCTCCACTCACCCACTAAAATAACCATCCTTCCCTTTAACTGATAATTACATTTTTGGCTCATCTATCAAACTACAGATTGAGTACAACCGTCAGAGGATGGATGTGGATGCCAGGAAGATGAAGGCATTCATCACTGGGCTGAAGTACAACACCACCTATGAGTTCAGGGTCACCTGTGAAGAAAGCAAGGATGGTGGGCCAAGACACCGCGTGGTTGCCAAGACTGCACCCCTTGTCCTCATCAAGAAGCCCAAGCTGGACATCTACGCAGAGACCGACAGCATGCTCACCATGTCCTTCACACCGGTCAATAGCAGGGATTTCAAGTGAGTGTTGCTGCACCGAAAGATGGGTTCTTAGATGGGCTCTGTCTAAATTATCTGTGTGGTGCCGAGAGATTGAGGTTTAAGCCTCAGGAAGCTTGAGACTTGATGTAATATGGATTGAGATCTCAAGATGTCTGTGTTGAAAAGGAAGCTCTGATCTCCCGGCTGTGTCTTGTTGACCCCTTGTAGATACATGTACTTTAAAGCTCACCTGATAATAATCAGAAAAACAAGATAATGCATGGAGTCTACACATGTTCAGTGAAATAAAGAAGAACAGAAAATACGGAAATTTGGCTGAAACAGCACTGAATAAGAAAATAATGTTTATACAGGTTGCATGAGAGTAAAGTTTGTGATCTGTACCTGTAACATGATAGCTAAAGGCTTGAACCCAGGTTTTATTTTGGTGTTTGTTCAGATAAATTACAGTGATCTAACCATGATCTGTTTTGTATTTCAGAAATTTCTATATAGTTGTGGTGCCACTTAAGAGGACACTAGAAACTGTCAAAAATCTGAAGAACCCTGATGAGATGGACATGGACAAGGTAGGACATTTTATTTTGCAAAGACTGAGGTTAATTGTTGGGGCTGTGTTAAAAGAACTAAAAGAGGCCATCTCAAATCACTTTTTAAAACACTGGCCTTTTTCTGTTCGACAAAACTTGTCTTTTTAGGGAACGACTCAAAAGACACAGATTTGTGTCGTTGACAGTTACATATTGAAGGCATTGCATATGCCACGGGCACCTACAGCACAGGCATAAGTACATCTCAGCTATGCTAATTTATCTCAACCCTCCCCCCAAGCAGGCAGAGGAGAGAATTACAGTCTTCTCCCACTTTTCCCATAGCCTGGGGTCACCTTGAGTGCCAGATCAACAGCAAGCATCCCTATTGGATTTAGGATTACACACATTCCCGGCACTTAGTGCCCGCCTCTGTCTGTAGCTTGAAGTGAATGAGACGGGTTGGATGTTAAGGCAGGGGGGTGGGGGGTGGGGGGTGGGGGGGCTCCTGGAGCTTGGTTATGTGGAGCATTGCCAGACAGTTAGCACCTTTCTGATGTAGTTACACCTACAGTTTGTTTTCTCTGGTCTCTAACAGTTCACTAAATAGGATCTCGCTCTGGGTCTGTCAACTATAATCATGTGAATCCGCCAGTTACAGCAACTCTATTGGAAAATTTGGTAACTGTAATCCTGCTAAGCTAAAAATATTTATCAGTGGAACAGTGTATTTCTATCTTTTGCTCATGCCATAATGATACTGTACATGTTCTCATTAGAACTTCAGAGCTTGACTAAAAACTAGTGTATTTGGTTTGAAAGCTTTTGCCTCTCTCGGTTGCTGCAGAGTATAAGCCTTTGACGTTAGAAAGTATCAGCAACTATTAGCTCAGACATTTTTTTGTTTTAGTTCTTGTAAACAATTTGCCAATATATTGGCACTCATTCTGGAAAAACACGAGACCCTACAAATAACAAACCTATCCAAAGTCAAAAGTAACCAATGCCGCCCTCCTGTATCAATCAGCTGTTCCAGGATGTGACCCTAAAGCGCCGTTCACGGCGTCAGATTGCTCAGCTGGACCAGTGGACCCCTTACATCACAGCCTGCTTCAGGCAGCTTCCCTCCAGCTTCACCGTGGGGTCCGACCACCGCCTCAACCTCTGCGAGAACAAGCCTCTGGACCCGGGCCGCGAGTATGTCTTCTTCCTGCTGGCTGAACTCAACAGCACCACTGGGGTGAGTTCCCACTGCACTGTCCATCTCTTTTAGTCCATTTATTCCTTTAATTGGTGAATTTACCACAATTTTTTTAATTAACAACTTTTACCTGATTTGTCCCGTCAGAAAATGTTTGCTACCAGCCCTTACACCGACACGGTGCTGACTCCCGAGCTGGACATGCCCCTGCACCCGCGTGCAGCGGCTGGTGATGGGCTCATATGGGTGGTGGGCCCGGTCCTGGCTGTTGTCTTCATCATCTGCGTCGTCATCGCAATCCTCCTATATAAAAAGTGAGTTGATATGAGATTCATTTCTTCATTTATTGTTCTCCACGATGTGTGTGTGTGTGTGTGTGTGTGTGTATGTCTGAAATATTAAAATAACATTGTTCAACCTCACATGATAGAAAATGACATGTAAAGAGAAATTGTACAGTGTGGAAATATTATTAATGAATAGTTATGCTCTGATTATTAGATTACACATATATTCAACCCTTTTAGCTTTGAATTATTAGTGCCTTGCTCCACATGCCTGTCTACACCAACAGTATCTGTTTTCAGTGAATTCAGATTAACGAGCTGGAAATTTCTGGGTGCTTTTTTTGTCAACCAGAAGCGCACAATGATGATTTTCTTGTCATCTGATGTTGAACCAGTTATTTGCAGTGTTACTGGAGAATTGGGCTATTGGGAAGTAATTGCATGGTAGGGCGCATGTGGGAAGAGGACCTTGTTTAGCATTCATAGCAGCATGATATCCAAACACCTGAAAATATTGTTGCATGTAAATGTGAAAAGATGTCTTCTTTTGGAAAAAGATGGTTTTGGGAAGTGAGGGGTTGGAGAAAGGAGAGAGGAAGAGATTCTTTGAGATGGTGCTCAATGAGAGTGGTGGTCTGCCAAGAATTTCACTCTTGAGAAATTTCAAATACTACCAGGAAACTGTCATGAAAATGCAATGATGCCCACATGACTCACAGGTCACTTTCACCATTATCATTATTATTATTATTATTAGAATCAATCAATCAATTACCAGTAGCAAGTGATTATCTCCCCACTGTGGGCATCCAAGTAATAACAACCTTTTCTGGACTCTTTGTAGATCCAGTCTAATGATTAACCCCTCCTCAGCATCCCAGGCCTTTAATTCATATTCATTGTAAACAGCCAGTATTTTGCTTTACAGTACAGTAAGTTGTAGCGTGGTCCCAGTGACTCCAAGTCTCAAACGAACAGTGGTGTAAGAGGTCGCCCTACATAGCAGAGAAGATCCCAGAATTCTTTTCAGGGGGCTATAGGGCTGGTGTAAGCAACACGAGTGCAGCTTGCTACTGTCAGATAATCCCTGACTGTCTGACCTTGCCTTACCTCTATCTTGGTGGGTAGGGAGAGTAACATCTCTCCTTGGATCTCTCTCTCTTTTTTTCTCTCTTCTCTTTGTCTCCCCCTCGCTCTCCCATCTCCCCCGTCCATCTCTCCCCTCTGGTGAACAGTGTTTCCTGGGTCTGCCCTTGGCCCTGACATTCCCGCCTACCCATCTGTATCTGCACCCTCGTGCACGCTCTCGATCACACGCAATCGCACACGGACACACAAAATTCATCCGCACATCTCATTGAACAGCCACTCATCCTCCACACACTGATACACTGGACGCACATGCACACGCATGCCCAAGCCCTATCCAAATGCTGATGAGCCTTATATCTCGCATTTTGCGAGCCCAGCAGCGACCCCTGTGAATTTTAAACTGCTCTCTATTGATCTGTCTCTCTTCTTGCCTCCCCCTTCTCCCTTTTCTCCTTGTGTGTTGTGTTTTCGCCATCTTTATATATTTATTTGGCTCTTATTGCTTGCTCTGGAAACAGCAAACCCGACAGGTAAGGCTGAGCTGTACTTTATTGCATTTACAGGGGAAAAGAGAAAGTAGCAAGCCTCAGCCAAGATGCGTTTTAATTAGCCATGGAGAATTTTTCTTTTTTTTTTGCGTACTTTGATACGCGATCTCGACTGAGCCGTTCTCACTGACTAAAAGTTCCTCTGTTGTTTTTGTTGTGTGTCTCTCCCTCTTTCTACTTGTTGGTTTTCTTGCTCTCCAGCCGCAAAAGAAAAGAGTCTGAGCCACGTACAAAATGCATGATGAACAATGCCGATATTACGCCGCACCACCCGACAGACCCTGTTGAGATGAGACGCATCAACTTCCAAACCCCAGGTATGGCAAGAACGCCCAAATGCACAGTCGGGAACAAAAATGAGCTTGTTGTTGCATTAAAGTCCACTTATAGGTGTAGTTCAGCCAGTGTGCTGTTGTTAAATATCCATTTTCACAGATACAAGGAACAATGTAAAGAAGAAAGTGCAGTCTCCCAGAAAAATATGTATCAACCCGAATAACTTTAAATGACCCCCCACATAATCATTATTGCCATATTTTCCTGAATAATAATATATTTGTATAACTCACTGTAATACTGTGTTAGCTAATGAAATATATCAGTGCAAATACCAGTAGGCTTGCAATACAACAGACTGACTCAGTTCTAGGGACTGTATCGTGATGTCGTCATTTAGACCCTGAAATAATTTCTGTTCCCTTGGTTAACGCCGCCTTGTTGAAGAGACATCTATGGTTAGCATTTCATTGGCCTAATTGGATTCCTAACTCCAAGACTGTTTCCATGCCTGCTATCTGTGTAGTGACAGTGGCGAGTACAACATATTAGGCTAATCCATAGGTTTAAGCGGGGAGAGGAAGGCCAAAGTGCTTACCTACTTGGCCATTCATTACCTGTTCAGTAATGGAAGCCCCCGATGGCTTTAACAGCCTCACTGCTATTTCACAAGCTTTTTTTCTCCCTGCTTTTGCACCAGCCTCATTTTTTTTTTAATGTAAACTGAAATGGAAATAAAACTTTTGGACATGTTAATCATAATGTGCTAATTCAAAATGAACATGATTGGCTCTTAAAAACTTATTGGCCCACTGCTTTAATCTAATAGGAGCAGGGGACATCCCTTCTTGATACCGAGTTATTAATTTACCGTGAAATATTTCATTCACTGGTGGAGTCCATGTATTTTAAAGTAGACATAACTTACATGTGTAGTCACAGCAGATTATAACACTGGCACACATGCACACACAACCTACACAGAGATTAGCGATTCACAAATGATGCAACTTAAGGTTAAATCTGTGCTGCAGCAGCAAATGTGCCCATGAAGTGTTCCCACATCACTCTGTTACATTACATGGCTTCATAACTGCGAACCCATATTTATGTTTACCATGTCCTCATGAAACAAACAGCTATTTAGACAGAACAGTTAGAAAGTAACGTCTGTTATTGAATCTGTTGCTCTCGTTTTGTAAACGAATCCCCTCTTCATAGATGATTTTTTTGTTTTTTTTACAACCTTCACCTCTTGTGTCTGCTCCTCCCCTAGTGTTCTGGTGTTAACAACAGAGCACATTCGATCCCGATTCTCGGAGACTCCTCCACCTCCCTCCTGTCTCCTTTTCAGACCCATTATCTGTTTGTCTGTCTGTAGTTTGATGTGATTGGGCCGAATCATGGTGGATCATAGTGCTTTTTCTCTTTTTGTTTGAGTGGAATTACCTCAATTGCAGCCATGAATTGCAGCCATGACTTGTACCAAGTTGACTGATATACAAGTGAGCATGTTTTTATTGCGCAGGTTTTAGAAACTTTTGCCATGTTAGCCGTTTTGGTTCCTGTAATTACTTGCCGCTATGCATTATGCATTATTGTAAATTTCCCACCACATGGTTTAATTGCATTTTCTATTGGAGCAGTTTATCTGATGGAGGACTGTGATCCAACCAAGCAAGTGGCTAAAAGGAGTAAATCCTCCATAGGCACAACACATCCACCCGTTTTTTTTCCTCCTTCTTTTCTGTCTCTGAGCCATAGTTGTCTCTCAGCCATCCATCTGTCATCCACAGCCAGAGTCTGCTCCATCAAAAGGCTCAGATTTCAAAATGGAGTGTTTCTCTTCGGCATCTTTGGGAGCCCAGTTATGCAGCCTGAGTTTGTGTCTTGGGGAAAAAAAAAAGACTTCTCCACATCAGAGAGGAGAGATAGGGGCATGAAAAAAGATGCATAAACCCACTTATGCACAGTAATATGGATGTTCAATTTATTGTCCCCATCTTTATCTTGCTGGGCACAGCCCTATCAGCGGTTCTGTAATGACAAGGTTATAATGGCCATTCCTCCTATTTGTCTCTCTGACTTCCAGCATTTTCCATTGTGCCCCCGGTGCTCCTCCCTTTCTTAAATAATGGAAGCACTTGTTACAATCTCTCCCTCTTTTTTACATGACAATCACCAATGCATGCTGAGACTCTCTTTTATATATTACGAGCGTTCTCGTCAGACAGCCCTGCCGTTGTTCCGCGGGATTGGTTGATGTTGTTATCGCCGCACTCGGGGAATTTAATTTGAATGGACATTTTAGCCCAATTAAGTGGGCCGGTGAGCATTTGTGAACATCCCCATCAGCTAATAGCGACCATTGTTCAAACGAGCGTACTGCCGCTGCACTTATCCAAGGCCTCTCCGTTCCAGCAGAGCATATGCTGCATTGGCAATGTGTGCTCAGTGACCCCTAGTGCTGGGGAGCAAAAAATATGCTTTTGATTAGGCTCCCCCATAAGCCAAGCTTGGATAATGTGTATGGTGTATAGAGTGTGTGTGTGTGTGTGTGTGTGTGTGTATGTATGTGTGTGTGTGTGTGTGTGTGTGTGTGTGTGTGCTTGTGCATTTGTTCCTTAAAGCCTGTGGGTCATGTGACAGCCTCACAGTGACATCCCATAACTCCTTGGGGTGCAGAGTGGCTCGTTTTGTCATTATCTCCATTGGTGCCTGGGGTTTAATTGGCAAATGGGGCCACAGTAATGAAGCAGCACGACTCAGTGGATATCTCTGTCTCTCCGAGAAAACCCCCCACTCCCCAACCCCCCCCCCCCCAACTCTTTTCTCTAGCTCATTCTTGTCACTGCCTTTCTCTTGTTCTTTTTTCACTCTCTTTCTCATTTAACTGCTCTTGTTCCAGTATTGCAATCTTATCTGCAAACGCTATCTTTTGTACCAAGTGAAATTAATTCTTATCATTACCATTCAGGCAGAAATGGAAGGGGAGGAGGGTTAAAAGACAGGCGAGCTGTGCCTGGCTATGTGTTTTATCCTCAACGTATATTGCTCATATATTTTATTTTTGTGCCATCTCTGTCTGAGTCGCTCTTCATCACCCCACCTCCCATACAGCGTTGCATATGGCACTTCCCCCTCCTGGGATTCTGACGTGACTTCCACATTTGAGCATGTAGGAATCAAACGGTTTCGCTCAGAAACCTACACGTTTCTGCAGATTACAGTATAAAACCAGAAAACAACCTCCTCCTCCTCCTCCTCCTCACAGTCAGTTGTAACAGAACATGCACCAGGCACACACTTACACGCAAACATAATCAGACATGGCTGCCCCCCTGCCGTGAAGAATGTTGCTTGGAGACGGTAGATAAGAGTTATTAATTAGTCACTGTCACATGTCAATTAGGGAGAAGGGAGACGGTCGATGTCTTCATCTCTTCAGCCCTGGCACAGAGATGTCATTCCATGTGAACTCAATTAATTGACTGACTGAATCTGTAGGCTCTACTTTAGTACTGTACTAAAGACTAAGCACATTTTCTGTGGCTCCTATTGACTTCTTAGGAATTATTATGTTACCCCACAAGTTCTGAAACAGACCAATCAAAGTTCTTCAGGTGATGTGATCCACATAACAAGCGTGATTTTCCGATTTAAGCTTGGGGAGAATTTTCCCTTCATTTGACAGGCAGGTTGACAGCAATCCCATCAAGCTGCATCTCTTAGCCACATGTCCAGGTAATGTTGTCGCAGATGGCTCCTTTCTGCTCCAACAGCTGAGGAGACCTGAGTGTAGCAGGACGCAGCGTCACTGGCTGCAGCCTCAGAGGACCTTTCCTCTGGAGCAGATAAGACTTCCGAACCATCGACTCACTCTGGCTCTCATCAGCTTCGGGCCCCCACAGCTGTCAGCAGAAAAAAAAAGTGGACACTTTTCCACACCTTTCACTCCCAGTGCCTCAGCACACTGCAGACAAAGGCTTTTTAATTAGATTTCAACAGGAAGTATAAGCAGGTTTCTCTCTTGTGGGTTTTATTTTTTCCAATTCCTGTCAATGAGCCCTTGGACCGGGTATTCATGAAAGCTTTGAGATACATCTATCGACAATGTCTTTGAGAGCAGACACTGGTGTAGATGGGTGACCAGTCTACTCCAGACTGTGGCTGTTCTCCCACTTCTCCATGTCACTTCGCAGCCTGGTTTCACATTGGTCATTCTGTGAGAAAGGTTCCCCAGTGAAAAAGCTAATGCATTGTCAATGTTTCTTGGCCTTTGATCATTTTGCACATCTTATGTTTTTTTGTTTTTTTTACCTAGTCCTTTGTGTTTCATTATAGCCTTTTGAAAGCATTTCCTTATGTTTGCTGTTCTTCACAGATTCTGGTCTGAACAGTCCTCAGAGTGAAGCAGATTTTGACTATGAAAGTTAGTCTCTATGCTTTAAGCATTTGCGTACTAGCTTTTTTTTCTCTCTCTCTCTCTCGCACCGCTTGCCTCCATTTACAAATACGTGATTTGCATTTGTTTGTTTTTTCACATTATGCAGCAAAATTTCAGCACTAATTAATTTGATGTTGGTTGGTATTGGTATACTGGGCTGTTTTTGTTTTTTTTTTTGTTTTTTTTTCCCTATTCAAGTCAGTCACTATATTCACTTGGGCTGTTGGCTGTGCATTAATCCACCATGCATAAATAACCTGTGCGATCACTTTTGCTGATGTGGAGATGATTAAGGATGGGTTTTTTTTCACAGGCGTATGATCTCCCTTACCCCTTTCTCTTCCTCACCCCCTTGTTGTTGTTCCCCATTTCTCATCCTCCTCCTTCCTCCTCCTCCTTCACCATCACTGCTCCATTTCTATTCTGAAGTATCAGGGTGTTTTCTGTGCTCAGAGATAACGAGCTGAATTAATTAAAGCGGTGGCAAACAATGGCTCGACATTTGATCATCCACTCTCCTTGCTCACTGGAACAGGATCGTTGGAGAGAAAAAGCAGGGATTCTAGGTTTCCTCTTTCCCCCTTTTTTTCCCCCCTTTATTTTCTTTGCATAGTCACAGACAGACCTCCTTTCTTTTTTATGGAAATAACATGATAAATAGGATTTAGAGAGAGGAGGCTAAGGCTTATCAAAAAGAGTCATTATATTTCTTAGGTGCATCGACTGCAAATCGGGAGATTGGAAATGTGTAATTAGATGGTAGTTTGTTTTTCTGTGTTCATTGATCACATTGTTGATTGCAGTGGGAAAAATGGAAGAATCTGTTCATGGGTAAGAAAAAGAAGGAGGATTTGTTGAGAACAGAGATGGGAGCAATGGTGTGGGGGGGGGGGGGGGGGGGGGGGGGGGATAACGACAGTTTGTCCTTGAGTGACTTTGCCCAAGCTCAGGTCAAGGCAAAACCTAGTTTTAAAAACAAATCTTTTCTTGGATAAACCATGCTGTTCACTGCACAGTGTGTAAATGAAAAAGTAAGCAAACAAATCGGGCGCTATCGACTCATTTGTTTTGAGAACAAAACACTGAGAGAGAAATAGACGTGCAAACAGATCGCTTTAGCTGTGAGGCTCATCTGCGTAAACACGGCAGCTTTAAGCTTTACATCTGCTGTAGGGGGCAAAAGTGGGATGAAGTTGAAATAATGCAGCTTTAAGCATGCATATTGTTTCATAAGACATAAGATTCTTTATTGTCATGTGGTAAAATATACATGGTGAAATGAAAAGGCGTTACTCACCAGCTTCTGACAGTGCAAGGCAAGAAAAAAGAGTATATTGACATATGGTCATTTGCACATGCAAATTTCCAGAACATTCAACCCGAACCTGAGAGAACAAACCATCGGCGACATGTTTAACCTTCAGCCCAGTCCACTGGCAGTGCATAGCGCCTTATTTGGATATCGGTGTAAACACGTACGCCTGATATATGTCTCTAACTGTGGCTGGGCACTTTCACATGCCGACAGTAATGTGGGCAGTAAAAGCAGGCCGAAAGGAACTGATGGAGTTAGAGTATGTCAGTAATTCACACATGCTCACAAATGCACACAGAGCTAACTCAAACAACTGCACACGTACAAAAACACACACACACACACACTCTTTGATCTCCCCTCTTGTTCTCTCAAGGAGAAGTGAGGGCCTCTCATTTGCATACACATTTACTCGTTCCGCTCCCAGCCTCTGATACCTTTTCCCTTTGAATTTGTGGCAAGTAAACCGACAACCAAATTTAATTTGCAATATTTCCTCCTCTTCTTAATGCTCATCTCCATTAATTCCCGCGCCGAAAGTGATTAATAACGCCATCTCATTCTCAAGTGGAGCCACCACACTCACGCACAGTGTGCTCCATCAGAAGCTGAAGTTTAAAGTAGATAAACATGCTCCTTTATCCAAATAAACATCTGAACTCTATCAGTTCCCATACAAAGGAACGGGTTCATATTTAAGGCTCCGTCGAAGAGAAATTTAAAAAGTGACTAATTTAGTCAGATATAGCATATGTTGCACAACTCTCTGTAAGTAGCCTGTTAATGCAGTGTGTCCATTCATTTATCGCCGGATGTCACGGGATCCAGTGTCATCTCCTCATTTGTCTCATATGCGCATTGTAATCTTTGTTAATCTTCATGTAATTGACACTGCCACATTGTTCTCTCAGTGTAAAATAAATTACCATTACTAATGAAGACTGTCAGCTCAAAGAATTGGGCTTCTCTCTCTCTTAAGCGCAACAAAAGCAGCTAAAACACCAGTGACCCCCTTGACATTGGGGGGGTATTAAGCGTTGTGAGCAAAGGAAAATTGAAATGGTTAATGTGATTATGCCGATTAGCACGGCCAATTAAGCCTCTATAACTTTTTTGTGAAGAGATTTCAACATTTTGTCGACTTTTGACCTCCTCAAAAAAAGTAGTCCTTTTTGCTAAAAATATGAAAGTGTTAAGTATCGCCCGGCCGCACGCTGGGACCGAGCCAGAATCTATGGCTGCTTCATATTCCATTACATGGCCTCCACATTATGTCCGTAAATGGATTAGTGACTGGAGTGCACAGCAGTGCTGATAATGTTGTAGCAGCAGCAGCAGCAGCAACACAATATCCAGTGCATATTGGAATAGGCCAAGAAAGGGAAAAAAATAAATAAATCTTGCAATTTCCCCCCATAGAAGAGCCAGCTCTTTCTGGGAATCTCTTTGGAATAAGTGGCAGAAGGATTTTGGACGTGGATGTATTTGCCATTTGACAACTGAGAATGTTTAAGGGGGGGGCTTCGTCTCTTAGCCAGTATTGGTTGGGTTGATGAAACCAGCAGATGGAGGGAAGGGTAGTAACAGCGGCTTGCTAACTCTCTGCTTGCTGGCTAGAATGGAGCAGCTCACTGTGTCACTCAGCATCACTCACTCACACTCCTTAACCACCCCCTTCCCGTCCAACTCACCCTCTCCCACCTCCCCTTCCACAAGCCCCCAGGGCAGGGCTCCTCTCCCGAATAAAAAGCTTTTCATACAAGTTTCAACGGTCAGAAATGTCGCCACGCTCGCACAACACAACAAAAGCATTGAAGAAGCAGACCTGTCACTTCCAATCCGGACACTTCCTTTCCCACATATAACTTAAAAACTAAACATTGAATAATGAATGCTGTATGGTATTCATGTATAGGTTATGAGATATAAGTGTCGACTCAAGTTTCATTTGAGCTGCCACAAGTAAAACTATCCATAAAGGCATATTTCCCAGTGCAGCATCTTTCTTTTTCCCCGCAACTCGGGACCCAGTATTGAATGCTCTCTTTTTTGTTGATGACAGCCATGCTGAAAGTAAATATTACTTTTGATTATCTTCACTGAAGAGTACAAGGGATTTTTGTCAGCATCAGCATATCAGTGATTCAGAAAAGCAAAAGCGAGCTGTCGTGTTTCATGTCTGTGACTCCACCATCAAAACCTTACATTTTTCATCTTGTGTCATTTTTAACTAATTTCCCAAGCTATTGAAATGATGGACGCCTCCAAATGCTTCAGATGTAATTGGTCTCGTCTCTGTCTGCACTCAACAACATTGGTTCTACTGGTCCATCTGTCAGCATCATGTTGTGGAATTTAATATAATTTGGTCCGTGGGTGTATCCGACCCAACTCCCTGGACGAATAATTGCTCAACAAAGCTGCTTCTGAGCTCTGGCTTGGGCCAACCAAGTAGCTATAACCTCACCAACCACCACGTTCGTGCTGTGTGTGACATTCACCATGTTCTGCACAAGCTTCCTCACCACTTAAACCCAACTTCCATTGTGTAACCAACAAATATGCAGCCAGAAAGGCAGAATTGTGTAATTTTTTTTTTTTTTGGATCTGTGTCTAATTCACTGTGCTGATGATCTTCATTTCCCTCCCAATGTTCCGGCGAACAGGTATGATGAATCATCCTCCCATCCCTATCTCCGAGTTGGCCGAACACACAGAGCTCCTCAAGGCCAACGACAATCTCAAGCTCTCCCAGGAATATGAGGTGAGCGGACCACAGATTCAAAGGTCAAAGTTTTCTCAGAGTATCGATTTCTGTCTAATTGTGTTTTCATTGGAAAGGGACATAAGAGCCCTCGTTTTGCCCTCAGGGAAATGTCTGTTTCTCCTCTTTTAACTCTTTGCTTTTATTGACAATGCTGCAGCTGCTGTTCGTTGAGAAATTATGAAGTATCAGTTGTTACCAGCCACTGTTTTGTTTTTTCTCAGATTTATTGGCAACCTCAATCTGGCAATGTAAGACACTTGTCATTTTCAATTATATAAACTTCCCTTGGCAGGTTACTGCAACTCCTAAACTCCCAAATGCAATTTCCTCAAAGTCTTGGCTAAATAAAAGAATCACTCTACGGCAGTGCATCCAGTTCTACATCAGGAAACCTGGGAGCAAAGGAGTGTTTCTCCTGCGAAATGAAACATGTTCTTTGTAACATCCAAACTATATCCGCTTACTATACTCGACAACTGCGTTCAACTGGGGAAATTAGAAACATCTGACAATTTGGGATTCTGTGGACCAGAAATCACAGATTGCAAGCTGCAGCAGGTTGAAAACATTTACTTTAAGAAAATGTGCGTGTAACGGCTCAACGAGGGGATAAATAGGTGTTCTCCAATTTTTCAAACACTCCAAAGACCCAGGAGCAAAGACGTTGTTCCATCCAAAATGGAGATGTAGTCTGGCATATACAGGAATCCATTAATGTGTGTGGGAGGAGCACACTCATAGTTCCACGCTGTGTGTGCATGCATGTGCGTCTGAATGTGTGGGGGGATGGGGGGGGGGGGGGGGGGGGGGGGGGGTAACTGAGCTGTCTGAGCTCTGAGACCGTGGCAGTTATAAATGACACCAGAGTTGATTAGAAATCAGGAGTGCTGAATCAGCTCTCGTTTGCATACAAGCAATATCCCTTCCTCGCCGTTCCTAAATCACTGCGCCTGTCGCCTCGCTGCACGCCTGTACAACACAGGAAGCAGGTACAGCGGCGCAGATTGCTGTCATCACGCCTGCCAGTGAATGCAGGCAGATAATGACTTCTCATAGCAATCCGGTATTTCTTTGGGATCTATTATTCATAAATCCACATCCGGGCCGGGCACCAAATGGACAAGCTTGTTCCGTCGGTATTGGGGAAGAGAGGCAAGAGATGTGATGCCAGAGTTGACGCTTTGCTACGACTGCAACTTCTAATTACTCAGCTTAGAGTGTGCATTAAACCCAGCCTCTCTCGCCCGATCCCTTCCACTTTCCTTTCTCCCTCCCTCCCTTCCTCTCGCTGTCCTGCCCCCTCCCCAGGAAAAATAAATGACCAAATTAAGTAGAGAAGTGTAATTTTAATTTTGTTATTTTCTTGATGAATGGCTGCTCGTCCGGGCGCCCTGGCTTGCCAAGCACAGCTCTACGGGGCTTTGACTGATTGGTTTTTAGCCAGGCGGGATGTGTGAGAGAGGAGGGGGAAAAATGGAGGGGGAGAGAGGAGGAACTAGAGAGATGAGGTGGGGATTCTCGGTTAATGATGAAGATTCAGTGAGGGGAAAGAAAGAGAACGAGGAGCAGAGCGTCTCAGCTGGAGAGTGCCAGATGAAGAGGAGGTGATCAGACGTGTAGAAGGCAATGAAAAGGCGGCGGTGCTTTTACCTGGTGGTCCAGGGGGGGCGATGGAGTTTGTTATCCATTTCCTGGCAGGTGGCGAGCGGCCCTGTCCTGCGAACAATGTCTCCCTGACGTTCATCTTCAAATATTTCATTGTGGACCAGAGGGGGGAGAAAGATGAAGACATTTTAAAGTCGAAGTTGCAGGATTTGAGCAATTTTTATGTAATTCAAAAGAGTTCAAAGCTATCCCTCCAAAGTTCGATCTACATAAAGGTGGTTTTAGCAACGTGATCTCAGTCTTCTTATGCACACACATGCACACATATGCACACTCACGCACTCCCATGGTCAGCCTGGAGGCAATCTTGAAAGTAGCAGAGGGGGGTGACTTGTGGGAGTGTAAACATCACAGAGAAGATGGTTGAAGGAGGGAGAGATAACGAGAGGAAGAAATATGGAGAAAAAAGTGGTAGGCTTTGAAGATGGAGAGATGCAGATAAGGAAATCAGGAACAAGGGAAGAGGGATGGAGATGAGAGGGCAAAAAAAGAGAGAGGGGAGGAAAAAACACAGAAATGGAATGAGGCTGAAGCATGGAGAAGCTCTAATTGCTGTAGTGATAGCATGGAAAATGTTAGATCAGGTTTCCAGTTGGACTTGGTTCAGCACCACTCTCCCTCTCAAGCCTTTCAGCCCTCGTGCTGAAACCAAACTACAGATATTCTTCAACCCATCCATCCCCATGCCAAACGGTACGCCTGATGCCTATAAGCAAACAAGCACTCATAATGGAATACTTGATTATCCTGACACAGGAACACAGTATCCATTTGGAATTGCTGTAATTCTAAATGGCGACTGAATCTGTCTTTCGCCCGAGTCTCTGCCCCTCAAGGGAGAGCGACGTCACTTTCATCGATACTGTTATTTGTCATCACGCAGGCTACATTAATGATCTTGATTAAGTGCTGTGTGCAGCTGCTGCAAGCATTCAAAACAGGCTGGAAGCTGATTTCCATGATATCATGTACCCTTTCTTTTGGGTAGATTGCATTTCCAATCTTTCCCTCCCTCGCCTCTTGCTATGATAACATCCAGGTCCCATTGTTGTTGCTCAGCTCATCTCGTTTCTGCTTTGTGTGTGTGTATTCTGTGTGTCTCTGCCCCCCTTGCCCCTGCCAGTCTATCGATCCAGGCCAGCAGTTCACCTGGGAGCACTCCAACCTGGAGGTGAACAAGCCCAAAAATCGCTACGCAAACGTCATCGCCTACGACCACTCCCGCGTCATCCTGGCTCCCATCGAGGGTAAGGCTCACCCGTCTCCCACACCAGAGCTCACACTCCACCCACAGCGGATCACTTGGGAGATCCTCATGAGAACAGAGTCAGTTTATGTAATTGGCACATTTGCACTGGACCATCATATAATAGACCGGATAGGACCAGACAGTACAACTAGAACAGTGCATAACATTGCAGATGAAGACCGTAGCATGCCATATTGACTACGGATTACAGGAGAGCTTGAAGAAAAATAGGGAAGAGAAAGGAAGAGAAAGACTCAGAAGTCGGAAGCAAAATAGACTTGCACATGGGATAATTCATAATATGTTTCCGAATCAACAACAACCAGTGAATTCACAGAGCTTCGAGGCTAAACACAGGTATTGTTCAGCTGGGCAGGGCGGTGTTGGGGAGGTTAGGCAAGGACGTGTTTCAGCTCGGCATTCAGTCAGAGCGGCCTGGGAACTTAACCAGTGTTTGCAGCATCCCGTTTGTCTCATCAGATCTGCCCCACACCGGTGACTTCCCTCTAACTGCCCACAGACGCAGCACTCGAGAATCCCAGGGCCAGTAAAACTCTTCCTCCGACATCCCAAATCTCATGGGACGTTGTCAGAGGTGGTCACCCTTCACCACTGACATTGTTCTGGCGTTGCATCCCGGCTCCGCGCCGTTGTGCCAGACTCACGACTCCTCTCCTTTTTGTGTGAGCTAAGCGCTCCGACTGGATTTCAACATCTCGCAGTAGTCGGGGCCAATTTGAGGGCGCGACAACATGCATAACAAAATTATCCCAGGAAAAAAAAAAAAAAAACGCCTCGTCCATAAATACATAAATTAATCAAGTCTGAAATTTCTATTTTACACTGCAGTGGTTTTGCCATTAGTCGCAGCAGTAGAACAATCCATGCACGCTGCCATTCTCTGTTCACTTAGCTATGACTAAAGCCAAAGCGCCACAGTCGGATTGTGCGACGTGGCATCCGTTTTAATGACATTTGCTTTCTTTTCTTTCATTTGCTTTTTTTTCTCTTTTCTTCTCTTTTCCCTTTTCTCATTTTTTTCTCTCTCCTCTCTTCTTTCCTACACTCTCTCGCTCATCTCTCTCTCTCTCTCTCTCTCTCTCTCTCTCTCTCCCTTTCTCTTTGCCCTGATTGTTGTCCTCACTGCGTCTGCTCTCTCAAATTAGCCCAGCCAAGTGTTTCATTGTTTGTCGCCTGAGTGAGGAGACGTCAGTCAAAGAGACGTGACTCTCTGGAACAGATGCCGCCATCTCTGCTTTCAACTGACAAAACTGTAGAAGTTGGTCCAAGAGAGACAGGTCTTGTCGCTTTCAGATGCTCACGGTTCAACATGCTCTAATTGCTGATTACCTTGTTTACATTGCTGACAGCTTGGCTCCTTTTGTTTCAAACAGGAATAAGTCCTGCATAAGTCTGCAGTGAAGCTGCACCAACCTCAAGGACATATCATAGCTCTGGGTGCAGCGTAGAAACGAAACAACGTAATGCCCAACTTGTTTGGCAGCAGCTAAACTTTGCACTCATTGTATTAAGAGCAATCGAAGGCCTGCGGTGAATAATTGAGCTTTGAAGTGCTGTGTTCAGACCGCAGACGTATTAGAGGATGCCCCTGTTGCGGGATTTTGGCTATACGCACCGTCCTTGCATTAAAAAACATTGCCAGCACACGTCCGTCCACCCAGCGGTGTGGAGAGGTGCCTCACGGCCAGATTTAGTGGACCTGGTGTGCAGCAGAGCATGCTGGTAGACAGGGATGGTTGCTGGAGCTGCCCGGCGGCTGTGCGGGCAATTCATTCCACGCTATTTTTCCATCTCCGGCTGTGGTGGTAAATTAGATGCGGGACGCTGCTGTACGCCACATCCACAGAAATGGAGGCACAGCCACAGATGTAGAAAAAGGAGATGATAAAATAGCAGCGCAGGAAGTTGTGACAGGGAGGCAGGTGCCGCATTCAAGTCTATTCAAATGGAACAACAACCTAGGTTCCCGTCGGCTTGGCGGCAGCAGATGGGCAGAACCGTCGAGACCGTTTGAACGTCTCTTTTAATCTTGCGTTGTGATGCTTATCATGTCCTCAAAAACAGGCAGTCAACAAGAATTTTGCCTTGAACCTTTTGACAATGACTTGATCTCGACACTGCCAGTCCTCCTGGGACCTTTCCAGCAATTCTGACATAGCTTGGCCAATTTTCACTCGTTTCAACAGTGAGAGGTGTGAGAACTCATTACATAAGTAATTTACTTGTTTTCCAGAATCTTTACACTTTCGCTGATCGGGAAACAAGGTTATCGTGTGTGAAAACTGGGAATTAGTGAGGCAGATGGCGCAAAAACAAAAGGGTGCAAATAATGAGTAAAGTTAAAAAAAGACAAAAGGAAAAGAACAAAACATAAAACCCACAATGCTTCATTATGTAATATCATTTTTGGTGCATTTCTAGGTATCACAGGCAGCGACTATATCAACGCCAACTACATCGACGGCTACAGGAAGCAGAATGCCTACATCGCCACCCAGGGTCCATTACCAGAGACGTTTGGGGATTTCTGGAGGATGGTGTGGGAGCAGAGAGCAGCCACTGTGGTCATGATGACCCGGCTGGAGGAGAAGTCACGGGTGAGTCCACCCAACCACATTTTTTTTTAAGTCCAGCTGTTTGGCCACTGCTTTGGTCAGTTTGAAGAACTCAACCCCCCCCCCCCCCTCTTTTTTTTCAAAAATAAACCTCACAATTAAATCTGTGGTTCACGAGATCGAGCAGGAGAACCAGCTGCAGAAAATGGCACAGCTTTTAGAGTTTTCCCCAGCTGTACGCATGAACTTCATTTGTGGGTAATCAGATTTCATTTCCCAGTGATGGATTGCTTTCGGAGGTTTGTAGTAATTCAGATGGAGCTATCTCAAACACGGTACCTGTGTACGTAGGGGTAAGTGAGGCGGTGTGTCCACCGGGAGTGTCTTCACAGGCCTGGCTCTATTTTTTGCCCTTATTTGCAGTGGAAGCAGCAAGCTGTTGCACGTTCCCTGCAGTGCTCCGAGATCAGCAAGTTTTTAGCGCTCTTGAGTGCACAGGCTAAAATTACATTTCAAGCAACAGAGAGCTTTGTGGAGTGTTTGCAGGACTTGTGACCAGTTGCCTCCCACAACCATCTGTTGGTAGTGGAAGTTAGAGGAGAAGGTGCACAGAGAGCACAGTGGCTGAGTTACACAAGGGAGGAACAGGATGTCAGTGTTATCACACACTTGTGTTTTTCTTTTCTATTCTTTCAATACAAATATACCCACAGAAAATATCCAAAGGGTGTGCAGGACTGGTGTTTCATGATGATTTTCCAAGCTTTAATAGCTTCACGTTAGAAAATTTGAGTTGCGCCTATTTTACAGACAGTTAGTTAGTCAGTTAGAGTAAGAAAACAACAGTGGATCCTTGAAACGAGGGGCCAAGCACGCATTAGAACATTCTCCACAGCTGCCGCATCCACAGATTTATATTGTCAGATGTCTGAGGGCAGCCTCTCCTATGCTACATTGCTTAGTTCTTTTATACACCCGTGTCCTTCAACCCCCCATTTACACCCATACACACCATTTAAACTATTAAAAATGGAAATTGCATTTGAATAATGGGAAGTTGTCAGCAGAATAAGCACTATGTTAACAGAGTCTCGCCACTGTCCTGTTTGCCCATATCGGCAGCCAGTCATAACGCAAAGTACCTACTATACTGCTTATTTTTCCAAACTATTAGCCCAAAATGAAGGCGAGCGAGACAAAAACAAAATAAATGAAAAAAGTAGTTTTAAAGTGTTCTTGCCACGCAGCTGTGGAGTTTATGTTGTTCATGATCAGGAAGTGGCCCTGTCTAGATGTCAGAGAGCCAACTGCGACATTTCGTCCTGTCAGCTCACACCCGTGTCAACATCGGCCTCACTCACTCCCAGGTGTCTCCACTCATTTCGCCCTCCCTCTGTCCCTTTTCAATTGTTCACCTGTCCTCCATACTGACGTGCACGTTCCACTCCTGTCAAACGTGATCAAGATTAGCGGGCGGGAAAATTTGAGCGTCAGCTTGAGCAGGAAACGGGAGGGAAAGCCGGATAGCGGGGCATCTCCCCCACGAGCTGTCACATCTCATCTGATGTCCACTGGCGCGTCACACCCCATATTGAATGAATCTTTATTAAGTGGGCTGGCAGGGAATGGGGGAGGGGGGGAACGCTGGGCTTGTGTTTTCAGAGATAGGTGGATATAAGAGCAAACAGGATCTGGCTTTTGAAACCCACTGAAGCGATTTGGAAGAATATATTTTATTTTGATAGGTGTTTAATTAATGATGAAATTTGCATCACATGTAACCATTTTTTTACATTACTCAGCTCAGGGCACTGTCAGGAATCGAGCACGGTTAATGAATGTGTTAAAATGACAAGAGTGGAGCAACTGACAGTGATCCCACTTGTTTAGTTTTGCTCAGATCTTCTGTCTGAAATAAGAGAGGAGGAGCTTCCCCCAGTTTTATCTTTCAACACAACCTGGTGCTTGAATCCACAGGAGAAACGTGCTTTACAAGCGGCGCGTGTGCATCAGTATGATCTGCCTTCACTCCTTCACACATTAGTGGAGACACCTTTGATGAAACGCTGCCACGCTGACCTCTCTCTGCCTCGTCTTTCTCCCCACTTCTAGATTAAATGTGACCAGTACTGGCCCAGCCGTGGCACGGAAACCTATGGGATGACCCAGGTGACCCTGTTGGACACCATAGAGCTGGCCACTTTCTGCGTCCGCACCTTCTCTTTGCACAAGGTAGGAGGATTTATCTGTCCCCCGCATGCACTGAAACAGAGGTATTTCTCTATTTCTCTCTCTTGCAAAATAAAATAGAAAATAACACATAATATCATCATTCAGTTTCTGCCCAGGAAATACCTTGTAAAGAATGCAAATTTGAAAAGAATAATGGCACCAATGTGCTGTTTTCAAAAGACAAGGATGAGAGTGTAGACCCCTTCGTCCTCATTGTCCTTCCTGTCTTCCCCTTTTGCCTTGTGCAGCTCTCTCGCTCTCTCTCTCCTCAATAGATCATCTGTTTATGTGCATCTGCCAAATTGGAGCACTTAGGTAAAGTGAGCAGAAGAGAAACTCAATATACATAATTGGCAGACTGCTCTCATGCTCATGTGCACACAGACACTCAGACACACACACACACACATTTCACAGTCTTGAGATGAAGCATTTGCACATGCAAGCGGACCTGCAAAAGCACACTTTTACACAAACATGCAGAGTAGGTTGCGCACAATGGATTCAGATAACATTGCACGTGACACGTGATACCGCACACACACACACACACACACACAAACAAATGTATCCCCGTGGACATGAATAGCTCACATTAAGATGTATTTAGAAACAAAAACTCACACCCAGGCATGAAAAACACCAGTATGAATTTTTATAGTAACTAGATACTATCATGCTTTAGTCACAGCTGTGGAGAGACAGCAAAACAATGAGTGTCAAAGCGAAACCAGCGACTGTAAAGGCGGCGAGGTATCGGCAGCCGCAGTGCTCTAAAGCCTGCTGGTTGACATTCAGCGCCATTTACATTTTTCCGCTCTCAGGCTCCATCAAACCCACCGATATGATACTTTTACTTTCTATCCTTTCCTTGCTCCTCACAACTGCCGCTGTTGCACTGATTTCTCACTGAGCTGTTTTCACTTTATATCTCTGAGGGGGGAAAAAAAAACTGATTTTGCCGGATTTTGTGTGAAGTAGAAGGTCGCAGAAGCTGGGAGTAGACACGCAAATAGATGCGTGCAGTGGATCTACAAAGCAGGCAACCACCGTGGTACCTTTCCATATTTATGCACATCCTGCAGTGATGCAGAATTGTGTCTGCTGATAAATCCCCGACGAAAAAAAAAACCCTGAAATATAAAGAAAACCAGCAGCCAAGCACCAATTAAGAACCATGCAGAGTGCTTCATCTGCAGAAACAGCGAATGTCCAAAAAAAAAAAAAAGGAAATAAGATTTAGGTCAGTTTGCTTTTAATTACCACGCTCAATTATTCATTTATTCAGCAAGGAAAAAAAATCCCTCTGTCAGGGAAGCAGAAACACTGCATTGAAATGCAAACAGTACCTCCATTAGAGGATCTTCTGAGAGGAAGGAGAGGAGAAGAGGACAGAAAGTGGGATTTTTTTCTCTCTCTCTCTCTCTCTCTCCTCTTATCCTGCTCAAAAAAAAAATCTGACTGTGGATCCCTGCTTGTATCTTTGATGCATCGACAGTTGAGTTTGAAGGGGGAACTGACAGGCTGTGTAATGTGGGTGTTTGTTGTCTGCCTCTTTAGATGCTGCAGCGGCATGGGAGCACGTCAATACCGTACCTGTAGTGCTCATTATAGGAATTATCATACTCATTATACTATGATGAGTCCATCTGATGCGTGTTTCCCGAAAGACAATTTGCACCAGAAATATCTGGAAAAACATGTGGGCTCCCCTTAAAAGCGGCTGCGCAGTGTTTTCTTTTGTTTTCTTCAGAGACCACAGCAGCAATGCCGAGCTTTCATTCAATATGAGCAACCTGAACATGATATATAATCAAAGGATTGCTCGCATCCGAACACAGGAATCTGTCAAGCTCTTTACCCGGTCTGAACATCACAACAAAGACACCTGATACAGCCTGATAGAGAATGTATACACTGCAAGGGCAGAAAGTTTTTGGGCTAATTCAGAGTAAAAGTTTGCCCTTGTTCTGACACCGACAGCTGATTAGTCGCTCTGAAACGACCCAGATAGCATCTGCGTATGTGGTATATGTTCTCCAATTCGCTCTGTGGTCTTTACAGAACGGCTCCAGTGAGAAGAGGGAGGTCCGTCAGTTCCAGTTCACAGCGTGGCCCGACCATGGCGTGCCAGAGTACCCCACCCCCTTCTTGGCCTTCCTGCGCAGGGTGAAGACCTGCAACCCGCCCGATGCTGGACCCATCATCGCCCACTGCAGGTCAGGAGTGTTTTTTTATTTTTTGTTCCTGGAGTTTTGTTAAAATAGATGCTAAAGTCTCAGCCTAAATGGGGGCAGTTTCATGTGCCCCTGTGGTCAGTAATGAGCGTATGTGTGGGAAGCAGAAATAAAAACTGAAGACAGAACTATCTGTCCATAGTGTATGTATTCATGTGTGTATGTATGTTCATAAGTGTACGGAATGGCAGATTCCTGCTGTTATGTATTACATAACAAACATTATGAGAAGACATGCTCTCTTTCTTACAAGACCTCTGCCTTTGATGCTTCCATTCGCAGCATCATCTCTCTTTTTAAAGGCACCTCTTTTTCTGTGCTTTCATTCACTCCACCTCTGTCTTTTTTTTCTTCCCCTCTCTGTGAAAAGCCTCACAGTAATCCCTTTCCATCTTTCGTACCTCTGCCTTTTTTTTCCTTTGCTCCCCAGCCCTTCCTCCCTTTACAGGCGATATTTCTCAAACGGCTTATTCAAATTGAAACCTTTCCTTTTTGTCATGATAAGAAGACTTCAGCGAGTCCAGAGCACCTCACAATAAAACTAAAATTTGACAGCAGGCTTTGCTCAGTCTTCATTAGTGTCCTCTTGTTGTCCTATCTGTCATTTTAAGTTGTTTCTGTTTCCCTCTGTAGCTATCACTGCAGCTCTTTGTTCTCCTCTCCTGCCCAATTATATAAATGTCGAAATCATCAACTATTACACGGACTGTAACAGAAATGAGACAAGCATTTAGTATTAAGGATATGAATATTCAAAGCCCTTATAGGATGGGAGAAATCATGTCCTACTTTAAACCCCATTCTCCTTGTCCCCCAGCGCGGGAGTCGGCCGGACGGGCTGCTTCATCGTCATCGACGCCATGCTGGAGCGCATCAAGCACGAGAAGACGGTGGACATCTACGGCCACGTGACACTGATGCGCTCGCAGCGGAACTACATGGTGCAGACGGAGGACCAGTACAGCTTCATCCACGACGCGCTGCTGGAGGCGGTGGCCTGCGGCAACACCGAGGTGGCCGCGCGTAGCCTCTACTCCTACATCCAGAAGCTGGCCCAGGTGGAGAGCGGGGAGCACGTCACCGGCATGGAGCTGGAGTTCAAGGTACAGTACAAGACAGAGACGGGCACGTTGACAGTTTGGCGGAGAGCGTTTCAGAGTGACCACCGACGTATGAATTATAGGAGCCTGTAGTTGCTCAGTCAGACAGACTTATCTAAGTTGCACCTTTCTAGCAGGAATCATGACTAAAATAAATACTCAAACAGACATATTCGCACAAATTCTTTTTACACGTATGCCTACACAAGTAACTAAAAACTGAAAATTCAGGGAGCCCCATATGGAGCATGACAGCCTGAAACTCACCGGGCCATTCAAGCTCACCTCCACGTCACAAACGGAGAGCGATCCAGATCAGACAGAGCCGCCAGGTTACATCACAGTCTTAGTTAACTTTGGATCCTGTCGTGACTAAATGATGCAAACATAAAAGCTGCCACGCGCTATCTCGAGCAAAAAGGCTTTTACATTAAGTTCGCTGCCAACTTAATCTTCCCAGAAGTTGTTCTGGATGCAGAATCCAATTTCTTTGTCTTTGATGTATTTCACTGTTTATCGTTATTTGCAGTCCACTTAATTTTTGGATGCAGTAATGGCTTTTTGATTCGCGATAACAATTTCCTTGCATTCCCATGCTTGAACAGAACACAGTGGTTGTTGACCAGCAGCTGTTTTTGTGGCAGGAAACTGAAACTAAATGAAGAGAATGAGAAAACAGAAAATTGATAATTACAGTAGCTGACTGGGTGAATACGATTTCTTTCAGTACATGTCAGACTAAATTTGGCTGTAGAAAAGAAGTGGGGCTTTTTTTGAGGATGACATCATGGAAAAAATATATTGTGTGTGTAGGAGTAGGACACAATACACTTAAAGACTTAAATAATCACTCCTCTCTCGGACATGTAATGCTATCAGCCCTTGGTAAGTAGAATTTAGGTTAAAACATCCTCATTTGCATTGCAGCTATTTATCAGTGTATACAGCACCTGCTGTCCACGAAGTTTGATCCAATATGGACGAGAAAGGAAATCTCATTTTTGGAGCCTCACTTCAACAATTTAATCACTTGGATACACAGTATTGAAATTATTATTTTATTTGTTGCAAAGCTCGAAAACGGAAATATTGAAGCCTCCGCTGTTTGTCATTCATTTTTAGAGGATTTAGAGTAATATGCTTAAGCAAAGAAATTGGGTTTAATCTAGCTCGCACAAGACAAAAGGGTATTGACTGTAAGCAGGATGGATTTGAGTTTGGGCTGGAGACAAAAATGGAGGAAAAACTGACAAAACGGTAGGTAAGGACAGACAGGAGGCCCCGTGTTTGCACAGCTCTCGCTCTAAGATCCGACAATGATAAACTTAGCTCAGCTTTGATACTCTCCTGACCTTCGCTTACACAAACATTCACTCTAACATCATCTATTATCTTCCTGTCGCTGTTCACCAACACGCCCCCACCTGCTGAGAAGCAATAATAGTGCTGCTGTTTCCCCCCCTTTTTTTTTTTTTTAACTCACTGGTGCACAGCGGTGGTGGAATCTCCGTCACCATCTGTAACGGGGATAACGCTGAGCTGGCGTCAGGAGTCAAACCGGGATTAATATCAGTCCACAGTCCAGTCGGGAGAGAGAGGAGAGGTGTGCGTGAAGAAAGGTGGGGGAGCCGAGTAATTAATACTTGATGATGACAAATGGAGGGTGGATGGCAGGGCAAGTGGAGGGAGGAACGTTTGGCTAATGAACAAAGGGACGTCTGTATGATTGGACTGATCGGACGGAGAGCCTGCGCTGTGGGGACAGATGGGAGGGGAGCGTCAGTCCCGGGTGGGAGGCGACGTCGTGCGGAGTTAAGCCGCCGCAGCCGGCGGGAATCGTGGAGGTATACAGCAGCATGACTGTGGAGAGAGAGTGACTTGTGGAGATGTCAGAGTAGCTCTTTCTGGCACATGTGCATGAATAAGAAGCATGTTTAGCAAGGATGTGTGTGTATAAACACCCCGCCCAAGCCGCCCACCCACAACAACTATTCTGCAACACGAACTACACGAATCTCGACATGAAAGAAGAAAGAGTGCGACCGGGCCGCTGGGATCCATGTGAAATTACGTGGCGGCGGGAAGAAGTGATTTGAAATTCAGCAGTTGCAGGGTTTTAATTTGGACCCCAATGCAAACAAGGCCACCATAACGGCTCCTCGAGGTTTTAGACAGCTAGTGATGGCGACAGCCAACAAGGACGTCAGGCATTGCATGCTGCTGAAAACGCATTGTTATTTGTACAGATCGCAGACCTGTTTTATAAGACCGAGCTTTCAGTTTTTTAGTGTTAAAAGATGAATCGTGATGCCTACTGTAAATAGGAAGCGAGCCATTAGCAGAGGGGCCATACAGTAGGTGTGGCTCTTCCCTGTAGGATGACAGGTTGCCAGAGTTGGCTTTTGTTCCCCGCACCCCTGTGCGTGCGGTTTGGTGGTGTAGCTGAGGGTCTCTTTAACACTGCCAGGCCACCCCGAGCCTTTCCAGGTGCCTTTGTGAAACACAGATCAAAGGGAGGATGGGAGCGAGGGATGAAGGGATGTAGGGAGGAGGAGTAGGAGAAAGACTGGACTGACTCCAAGTGGCCACTGACTGAGAGATACTGTCAGGCACTGTGGGGGAATTAGAGGGAAGGACAGGGAAAAAAAACAGAAAGGAGAGGAGAAAGGCTTGTTATTCACACTGCGATTCAAAGAGAAACGCTTTGGTTTTTGTGTGTTTTGACAACCACTGAGAGAGAAGAAGATCCGGTAAATAAATCTGCATTCCCGCCCACTTCTTAGAAGAGCCAGTTGCAAGTCGTCTTAGTCTCCTTCCCGCCTCAATGCTGTAGCGCCCCCCCCCCCCCCCAGTGGTCTTGATTAGGTTGTCTTCTGTTTGCAGGCTTATGTTAACAAGCAAACACCCATCTATACACCCACAAGAACACACATACACACACACAAATGCCGTCTTGTGAGCTGAAGCAATCACACGACATGCTGACCCGCAAACTCCCACCAAGGTCCCACTGACGGTGATGATGTAGCAGCACGGCTTTTCGTTTTGATCATTATGCAGTGTTTGTGTGTGTGTGTGTTTTTCTTTCTGAACATCCCTGTTTGAGTCTATGTTTTATGCACACATACCCCACTGCCTTTATCAAAGGCACTGGTGACCCACTTTTAGACAAGTTTTCATGCCGACTAGATCCAGAGGCTTGTTAGATGGGGGTGTGTGACACTTTTTTTTTAACCCGTCTTTGCCTGTGACCCTGTAGGACCCCGCAAGACAAACTTCTAAAATTGCTTTCTGGTAAATGTGTTCTTGGTAAACTGCGTCCCCTTTGAAGCTGCCCCTTCATACTGAAAGCAGATTAGATTGGGTTTGTGTCCGCACTTTCCGTCATTGATATACCTCTCCCTCTCTCTGTCTCACTTCCATCCTCCACTCCATCCTTAACTCCACATCTCCTTTATCCTTTTATCATCCTCTCCTGTCCGTCTTTCCTCTCTCCTTTGCTTTCATGCCTCCGCTTCCTTCTTTGTGACGACCACTGCCTATTCACTCCTTATTCTGCACACCCTCTTTTCACCTCCCCTCCATTTTCTGAAAAACGCTTTTTCCTCATTTTTCCGTCCTAACCTCACAATCTCTCTCTCTCTGCTTTTTCTTCCTCTTCGTCTTTCCCCCTGCAGCGTTTGGCCAACTCCAAAGCCCACACGTCGCGCTTTATCAGCGCCAACCTTCCCTGCAACAAGTTCAAGAACCGGCTGGTTAACATCATGCCCTACGAGACCACTCGCGTCTGCCTGCAGCCAATCAGAGGCCTGGAAGGATCTGACTACATCAACGCCAGCTTCATCGATGGATACAGGTAGGACGAGGGGGCTGAGACGGTGGGAAACATGCGGGCAGTCAGAGGCAATGCCATTATACTTCCTGTTGCCAGGAAACTTCTTTGATAGTGCTCGACACGGATGTCAAGTGCTCCTCTCTGAGAGGTCAGACTTCAAGATCAAACAGTGGGAAGGAGATAGAGGGGATAAGGGAAAAGGGGGATGTAATTTAAATGCAAGAGGAATCCTAGCTCCTAACTCCGTTGTCATAGCGATCGTGCGGTTCCATCCAAAATCAACAGTGTGTTAAAATAGGTGATTCATGAAGAAATTCAACACTGACTATGGTCAACAGGCAACAACGGGCCTACATCGCAACGCAGGGCCCTCTGGCAGAGACTACAGAAGACTTCTGGAGGATGCTCTGGGAGAACAACTCCACCATTGTAGTCATGTTGACGAAACTGAGAGAGATGGGTCGGGTAGGCAGAAAACACACAGAGACGCTCATATTTGATTTATGGTACACATTTCCTTTGTCAGTGGAAAGTTTGTCGAAGTCTGAAATTTTAATTGTCCTCAAACAGGAAAAGTGTCACCAGTACTGGCCAGCGGAACGCTCTGCCAGATACCAGTACTTCGTGGTCGATCCCATGGCAGAGTACAACATGCCACAGTACATCCTCCGGGAGTTCAAGGTCACAGACGCCAGGGTGAGTCGTGCCAGAAAACTGCGATTTGGTTTGAGTTTGTGAAGCAAAAGACCCAACACAGTCACACAGCAACTTGAGCATTTTAGCCTGGCTGATCATGTGACTATGAGTTATTTTAATGAGTTGTTTTTGCTGTCTGTTCCCGCAGATTTTAAAGAGTGAGGAACACTTTATATTGTTCATTTTATAGAGACATTCAGTAACAATGCAGTGCAGTGCTATTACGTTGTAATTTCCACAATGGCACCGGCAACCCACCCATTACTGGAGTGTGGGAAATGTTGGAGATTAAAGAAAAGTAGGTCACAGAACATCTTTTTTTTTTCCTTCAGCGGCCCCTAAAATGGCCGTGAGATCACAGTTTTCATCTGCAGTTAGATTAGTTTCTACATGAACAAAGACATCATGATGACTGAAAGTTAGTTTGTTCAAATATTCACAGGACTTCATAACCCAAAGTCACTTTCCCTAGCCTTAACTCTCACCATATTCCACATTACAGCCGTTACCTTCTTACCTCATCATTTCTCCTTTTGGTCCGATTGGGTTGGACAGTTTGCAGCAGTTGCAGAACCTGCTGCACAGAAAAAAAAACCTGCTCCACAGTCGTTGAAGCCAGAAATCACCCTAATGCATAACGTTCCTGCATGTATGTGTGTGTGTGTGTATATATATCTGCAACTCCTATATATGTGTGCACACAGAGACACACTACACACACCGTGGAATCAGACTTAAATTCTTGCAAGCCTGTATGCCTTAGTTCCACATGTGCACTGACACACTTGCAGTGTGCATAATGCTTCTGGTCTGAACACACACACGTGCACATCCACAAACACACAAGAGCTCACTTTAAACCACATCCCTGTCTTCATACTTGAATGCTATTCTCAGCAAACTCACACATTTTCTTTGACATATATATATATATATATATATACGCACACAGAGTATTTCTAACCCCCTGCGGTGACCTCACTGGAGGATGCTCATACAGTACAGTACATGCGATACACACAACGCACATCTGTCACTCAGTGCTCAGTGTTTGGATTCTCAAAATGGGCTGAATCATCAGAACATTCAACAGCAAACAGCACGACAGCATAAGCTTTATCATCCGAAAAGGAGAGCGAGAGAGAGAGATGATGGTTCAGATAGCGTGTGGATCTGGGAAAGAGGAGGTTGCATTAAAAGACATCGAATGTGTAGCCGTGTGTGTAGATCTGTAGGTTTTTAACCTCATACACTGAACAACGGATATGAATGTGTATGTAAACTAGGTTTTACCCCCACATACCAGAGATTACATAGTTTATATTGGTGTTTGTGTGTCTGTGTGTGCGTGTGTGTGCATGTGTAGGTCTCATGCCTGTGTGCAGTAATAGCATAGGCTCCACGCCTCAACACTCACATCTAGCGAGCCAGTCACGTATTTAATCACACACATTTGACACGCCGCGTGGACCCTCAGGTTGTGTGTTAAATTTTCCTCTTTTTTTTCCTTTCCTCCCCTCGTACTCACAGCGCTGGGTTTATTGTGTCGTTGCCGTTGCCCCTCTTTCACTTTTAATCCCCCTGCTGAGGCGAAATGTTCTTTGTTTTCTTGTTTTTTTTTTTGTTTTTTTTAGATGAAAAACAAAGGCCACAAAAAGAAAAGAAAGAAAACATGTGTCATAAAACAGGGAGAGAGAGAGAGAGTGACGGGATATGCTGTTCAAAGGAAACTCGGCACATGGAGCTTAACTTATTAGAATCCAAATCACAGCGTTTGTCAGGCACAATAGACGCATGATGGCAGGAACATCGACAGCTAAGATGTAGGGATACTGGCGCACAAAACAACAGGACTTCACATACATGGCACAAAAGACAGATTATGCATATCCTGGCATGTACACGCATACATGCATGTCGCATATTCAGCATGCTAGTGATAGAGGGAATTGGCTCGCTTGTGGCAAAAATCTGAATTAATGAATGAATTAGAAGGAAGCAAAGCCAGCATGGCAATGGCAATGATATGCATATACCTATATAGCCCAAGGTCACTTTTCTTTGACAAGATGAAAAAACACATTTAATCAAAGCTGGAACAAATGTATGGTCACTGTCACAGTGAATGACTAACTAAAGTTTCTGTAGTTGTACTATCTGTAGTATTCTCTCTATCCCCAATCGTCTGTTGCGTAACCGCCTGCTGAACTGGATGATACCTTGAAACCAGAAAAATGAACCGTGTGTTATTTTTATCCAGAAGCCAGTGTGGGCGCAGCCAGTAATCCCCAGTCGTGTGATTAATTCTTAAGAACAGTCGAGCACCTCTACTCACTCGTGTGCATCTACTTCAAGAGAACTACCAAATATCCAGCAGTACATGCACATATCTGTTTTTTTAAGCTTCATGCAGCATGAGGTATCACAAATAGTGCAGCCAATTACACATACACACTCAATCAAGGATTGTGACATTTTTTTGTCATTTGCACATGACTGTAATTTATTCATCATTGTCAGTCAACTTAAGAGAAGTGCATAAATTTACGCTATCGAGTTGAGTTGCACAAATATCAGAGGTGAGCGTCTTGAATGTCAGTTAGATCCCTCAACACGAACCAGAGTATCGCAAAGCTAATTTTAGAGTGCGCGATTGTGTGTATAAGCAGGATAACATCAAGGACAAACACCAAGGTTGCAGGTGACTCTCCAGGTATTCATCGAAAAAAAAAATATTTGCAGCGTGAACGAAAGCGGGACCAGAATGTGCGAGGATGACACTTCATATGCAACCTGAAGTTTGCCGCACTCAGAAGTGAGAAATAACAGCGGGGATAAACACCTGGTCGTCTTAATTGCTGGTGGCATCGAGCAGGCAGCCGGCCTGAAAATGCAAACGCTCTGCTCGCTTTGTTCGTGATCGCGTTCTCCTCACGACAGCTTGAAAAGAGCCTTCCTCACAAGGACACGAGCGTCGACTGCGCAACTGCGCGTCGTGCCAATCTGCGCTCTCAAAATATAGCCTCGCTGATTGGAGAGAGAAAAAAAAAAGGATTTAAATGTTTTGGTTTGTGCTGGAAGCGAGTAGTACGCCAGTAAAATATGATTATGAAAATCAATGTATATATAATTAAATTGTTTGGAGTGACGTTTTGTCTGGCGAGCTTGTGCGTGAGTGTGTGTGTTTGTGTGTGTGTGTGTATGTGTGTGTGTTCAGTTTCCCCCTGCTGCGCTCATCCTCCACCCTTGCTTCTTAGCTCCATCCATCAGGTCGCCGCATCGATCGCATCTCGGGATTATCTTATTCAACACGGTGTCCGGGAGAAGACGCTTGTCACGGCAGATACACTATTGATTAGCTTTAACTAGGACTTACTCATTGCTGCACACACGTGCACACGCACACACACGCATGCACACGTTATTCAGAGCAGAAACCGGACAATTGGTTTGCATTGGATTTGTGGGAAAGCGGAGGACATGCTTGTTCCTATGCATTGAGATTTATTCATCTGTATAATTGTTGTGGGGGGGAAGCATCATCAAATGATGTTTCATTCCAAAGGGATTTTATTACAGGATCTTACTGCCTCTCAGCACTGCTCACTCTCTCCTCTCTGTGTCTACAGGATGGTCAGTCCAGGACAGTAAGGCAGTTCCAATTCACCGACTGGCCAGAGCAAGGAGTGCCCAAATCCGGGGAGGGATTCATTGATTTTATTGGCCAAGTGCATAAAACCAAGGAGCAGTTTGGACAGGATGGACCGATCTCTGTCCACTGCAGGTAAGCACTCTCATTACGCACTCTGTTTTCTCTACTGCATGTTCTCCTATGGCTCCCATGGCTGCACTGGGCTTGGATCAAACCGCAACATCTAGGGAAGTCTTTGCAAAACAGGAAATCTTTGCAAAGCTGCGTATCATACTAAAGATTCTCTTGAACAGAAATCTGCTTGCGCTTCATGCTGCTGTTTGCCGCAGACTGTAATCTGACAACACACTTTCCTCCCCGGAAGAGATAGACAGCTCTAAGTCTAAATCGAGACAAGTTTATATCGCTATGGTCATTGTTTTGCAGTACTGCGCACACACCACCATCAGATATGATCGCTCCTCTCTCTCTCTCTCTCTCTCTCTCTCTCTCTCTCTCTCTCTCTCTCTTTCTCTCTCTCTCTCTCTCTCTCTCTCTCTTTTTGCCACCGCAGTACTCTACCTCCACAGGCCCATCTCCTCCATAATTGATAAGCCTGAGATGCGGCCTGGCATTTGCAAAGAGAAGGCACATGAAATGATACAGCCATTCTTTTTGGTTTTTATGATAGCTCCACAATGCATTTTTCATTTCCAGGAGGTGTGGCTTCCAAGGTAACCTTCATCGTTAACCTGACGTAGCCAGGTAGAAACCAATACTGCTCAGTGGAACGCTAATCCCGCAGATTTTGAATGAGATGAAAATTTTTGCTGCCCAACAGGGTAAATCCCATGTTTGTGCAAGATCAGTTAAGAGGAAAGGATACCTCTAGAAATCCCCTCAATAAAGAGAGTTGCCTCGCTGTGATCCATCCAACCTTTTCATTTATTGGTTTTTAGAAAAAAAGCCATGAAGAAAGATCAGATAAAGGACAAAAACAGACAGAAAAAACATCCAGACCCTTTATAGCACTTGAGAAAAAAAAAATATATATATATAAAATAAAATACAAAGAGAAAATAAAAAGTCATTCAGTTGTAAACTAGATCTATAAGGAATAACAAATTGCCTTGGTTCTTTTAAACAAGGCTGAAAAGAAAATGTACTCATTCAACCGACTGATGAAATAGTGATGATTTTTTAGGCATTTTTTGAAATGGCATTCAGAAAAAAGGTACAATCACGTAACTCTTCCACTAGACGGATGTTTTCCTCGTCATCTCAAGAGCGCAGCTTTACGTTTTCGTGAGAGACCGGCCGTCACCTTTTCTCCACAATTTCTGTCGCCTGGGCACCGTGACATCATCAAACATAACGTCACCTCCCCAGTATTATAAAGCAATGATGTCACCAGCTGTGAAACGGGCCCCTGGGAGTTGTAAGAGGTGTCAGGGAAGCTCCAATAAGACTGAGTTATTCCTCGCCTCGATGAGGCCGTTATCGGAGAGAGGGAGGGTTATTGCGGGAGGAACCGTAGGACCGGAGCTATAGACTTAAAAAGGCATGAGGCCTATTAAAGTCGATCACAAGAGTCACGTGAGGGTACAGCTAAGGTATCCTTGACCCCTCTCAGAGAACCTGCTTTGATTGCTGGAGCATCATAAGAGGATTAGCTTGTGCTGGAAATCGTTAGAATTTCCACCATTAATCTAGTAATTAAGTCACCTGCGGTCCTTTCAGAAAGTTTCCCTTAATCTTGTACTTTTTTTTTTATTGAGCACTTTGTGTCATGAGTGCGACTATCTTAACTTGGGAAGGAGTCTCTCAAGAGTGGAATGATAAGATTTGGGGTTTTTTTTGTTTGTTTTTCGTCCAGTGCTACCTCCTGCTCCTCCCTATCATCTCTCTCCTTTCTCAAGTCTTTTCATCTCTGAGTGGAGGAGCTTATGCCTTCCTTTTCTCCTACTCTTCCGTCTGCTGTCACCAGCCCTCCTCCCCTGCCATCCCTTCTGTCTCTTTCTTAATCCTCTCTCTCTTCCCCTCTCTATCCATCCGTCCATCCATCCATTCCACCCAACCCATCTTTCTTTCATCCATGCCGCCCTCTTTTCTTCCTCTCTCCTCCTCCTCCTCCTCCCCTCCTTTAGGCCGCTATCTAATAGACCCACATGCTTTTTTGTCATTAATTGCCTGATTACTTCCTGTGAATGGGGACAGCAAATCCTCTCAGTCCGCAGCGGCTCGGCGAGCCTTCAGATTTGGAGAGTCGATCTTCGTGGAGAAGGGAGGGGAGAGAGGGAGAAGGAGCGAGTTAAGAGTCTATGTGACAAGCTGTGACCGACTCCCAGGAAGAAGCTCTGGGTGGGCTGCGACACTGCAGCAAAGGGGCTTGGTCCTGGGTGGTCGTGAATGCAATCTATGTAATGAATGTGAGCTCTTCAGTATCATCAGAGTTAATGTCACAGGAAGTCATCTGTTGTGCACACAACACACAACGTGTGTACGCCAGCAGCCACCGCTTCCGCTCCTCACTCAACAGAGTGGCATGGGAGGCTGGAAGAAGCCCAAATAAATCTGTTGTCATATCAATTATTGTTCCATTGGTGAAGTGGAAGTCATTTCACAGCAAAGCAGCTTAGAGAGACAGCTCTCGAGTATTTCAGGATCGGAGTTAAGACTCGCACTGTATTTCTGGAGAGCAGCAGCAGCCGGACTTTTCGCCCGCATGGGAGGGGCTTAACCAGTCTAAATGTTTGGTTGTTTGTGCGTGTGATTTGTGCGTGTCCTTGAGGGCACACGCCTTGTTCGACGAGAACGCGAACACAAGCAGAAGTGGATTCGCATGAGTTGTCACTCCAGTTCTCACTGGCACTCTGACCGTCATCACTGTCGTCTCAACCCGTCCAAAGAATTTCTGCCTATCGGAAGTTTTCAGTTGAAGCTGCAGCCCTGCAGATACAGCATATATCTGATTAGAGATGTAGGATTGAGTTATCTAGAGGCCATGCTGTTCGACTAATCTACAGAGGTGTATTTAAGTGGCATGAGAACCTAGAGCAAGAGCATCCTCCCCTTGGCTCGTCTCTGGAAGCATCCTTGTAACTCCGAGTCTCTGTGTGTTTAGTGCTGGCGTCGGCAGGACCGGAGTCTTCATCACCCTCAGCATTGTCCTGGAGCGAATGCGCTACGAAGGCGTGGTCGACATCTTCCAGACAGTGAAGATGCTCCGGACACAGAGGCCAGCCATGGTCCAGACCGAGGTATGCGCATGAAAACATACAGCAGTGTGGGATGTTTTGAAGTCACTGATCGGATTTCGTAATCACCTTCATAAAGTTGTGCTAATCTCTGAGAACTTGTCTGAAGTTTTTAAGCTCTCACTTTAAGCAAACTCTTTAAAAAAACTCCTGGTGTCATTTTCATTTTCTGATGGTTTTTTTTTTGTGTGTGTGTGTCTGTGTGTTTCTCGCCTACAGGATGAGTACCAATTCTGCTATCACGCGGCCCTGGAGTATTTAGGAAGCTTTGATCACTATGCAACGTAAAAAGCCATCTCTTCCCCCCCAGAATCCTGTCGCCCCTCCTTAACAGTCTCCTGAGCCATAGAAACTTTGAAATTTGAAGCGACGACAGCAGACGACAACAACACCATCGCTAATTCAGACACACCCAGCAGGATCCTCATGTAGAATTTTTCTTTTCTAAACGGTGACGCCCAACCAGTATCAGTTCAGAGCGATTCCAATTCGACCAAGAGGCCCCCCTCATGAGGAAAATTGCCCCAACATCGAGAAACGAAAAATCCTCGGCAGGAGAGGGATCCAGACGCTGTGGCTCAAGCTGCGGGGCGGGAACCAATCAAAGTGTCAGACTGCTTACCTTACCTCAAGTGTGTCAATGTGGAGGACATTGTAAAACAATTGTGGACATTTCTCTTCTCAAAAATATCTTCGTGATACAGTGGTAACAAGCAACAGATGAATGGAGACAAATGAAGGAGTTGGCAACAGTGAAATTCAACAAGAGCCAGATGGATGTAGCCAAGATGGGGTGAATTTTTTTTTCAATTTTCTTTTTTTTTCCAATTTTTTGATATGCCTGGATGTTAAAGGGAGTTCACGTATTTCTATCAACAGAAGTGATATCCAGAGCAATGACCAAATTGCAGTTGCAGTATGAACACAGATGTATGTTGTCTTTTTTTTGTTTTGTTTTTGTTTTTTTCTGCCGGTACAACAGATACATCCAAACAGTGGAGACATAACTAATAGGAGAATGCTATCACCTGGCATCAGATAGACCCTGAGGTCTTTTTTTTAACTGTCCCACTGATAATATGCATATTTTGTGTTGAACAACACTCACTGTTGAAGAATATTTCACATAACAGCCTGTTCCTGAGCGCCTAGAGCTCTGAGACGAGATGGCGCAGTCTGTGGCCGGTGAGGAAAGAAAGCAGCAGCACTCATCCTTACAATCAGTTACTATCACAAATTGCAAACCCGTGTGAACCCAGTGTCCCATGCTGGGCGACCACAGTGCAGCTGAAAAGCGCCGCAGGGTATTCAGAAAGCGCCGGAGGACGCTCGAGTCTCAGTCACCAGGGGAAACTTGGGAGAGGTCGTCGCAAGGAGCCGCTGCAGAGTTGTCTTGGGGATGGTCAAACTTGTGGGAGAAACGCAAACTGTGTCTCATGATTTCATGATATATATAATTTTTTTTTCTTTTCAATCACTCCTCTCTTTGGAACCATCGCATCGTGGGCTTCGGTGTTAACATCCACCATGCGTGAACAAGAGGTACATCTGGTGGGCAAGAAGCTTTGGAACAAAAACGGAACAACCGAACAAGGATCGCCGCCGGGTCGGGCGGGCTTTCCTTGTGTACAGTGACCAACGCTCATCGTCATTGTTTCAAACTTTTTTGTCGTATGAGGAATTATCTTCTTTTCTATTTTTCGTTTTCTGTCAAAACCAAACATGCTGCTTATCTCGTGTACGCTGTACTTGTGTGACTCTTGAGGGAGAGGAAACTGACGGATAAAAGATGCCAGCTCTGCTAACCGCTCACGCTCCGAGGTTCGGCGTGACTGCAAACGCATCCACATGATAACATCGCTCACTGGTCTTTTCCACCTCTCCTTTGGTTTGTTTTTTTTTGTTTTTTTTACAGCCTCTTATCATCTTCTTCATTGTATGAGACGCTCAAGAGTGGAAGAGGCCTGTTGCAATTGCAAAGCTTATACGTTCATGTGGTTGAGAAATTGGCCTTTAGTTCCACTGTGTGTGTGTGTTTGGTAACAGTTGGATAAACAAAGTAGTTGCTTTGGTTTTTGTCCTCCGTTTTTATAGATGATGTTTCTGTGGATGCCACGGCCAGACCAGGCAGCCATGTTGGATCTTGATGCCATGGTGTGTTAATGAAATTCTTCGGTACAAGTCACTTGCACATCCTTGAGGAACAAAAAAAAAAAAAAAAGAAAGAAAAAAAAAAGAAACTTGAAATAAAAACTCCAAAAACAACTGCAGGTTGCATTTGACACGTTAATGTACATGTGTCTGAAGAATGAAGCTTTTGGAATCACCAGGTTACGATAATGGAATCAGTCTCTTTCTGTGAAGATGGATGTGCACAAAAACCAGAGCGATGGACTGAACTGTGTGTAATCTTTTCTTATTTCCAAAAAAGCCTTATTGTTATTGTAACATTATGAAAACATTAATGTTGTATTATGACGACTTATTTTACCTTACATAATTGACTTTTTATTTACTTTTTTGTTTGTTTAGTTTTTTAACAGAGATGTTGTATCACATTTTTTTAAGATTAGCAGGAAAAGAGAAATGCTTATTTGTTCATATTACGTTTAAAGACATTCTATTTTTTCACTGTAGAAATGTTAAGTATAACATGTCTGTGTGCATGTGTGCATATATGTATTTATGTGTATACATAATGCACACTCACACATGCATATATATTTAAATGCAGAATATAAAGATATATCCAAACACTTAGTATTAATTCAGTTTTCTCCTCATCATATTTTTTCTATACCAGCCAGTGCTCATGTTTGAAAATATGATTTTTTTTAAATTAGTTGCTTTTTGTTTGTGTGTGTGTTTTTTTTTCTTCTTTTGTAAACTTAGAGACCTTGTTTGTTTCTTGACAAAAAAAAAAATGGAGGCAATCTACACGAGAATCCTCCACCTCCACTCACCAGTTAAACTTCTACCCCTGGGTAGATCCTGTGCCGATGAGGAGATGACATTTGTAAACGCTGAGATTCTTTATTATCATTAACTTGTAGGCATTAGTTTTCTTTTGTTCTCTTTCGTTTGTTTTGAGCAATTATTGAATGACGAACTGGTCTACAAAATATCTAATCAATCAATCGAAAATTTCGTAATTCTTTGTTACCTATGTCAGCCCAACTTGACATACTGTACCTTGTATGATCATGTACAGACAATGACCATCACAGTTTTTAAGAAAGCGAGTTCTCTTTTTTTACTTTTATTATTTTCCAACATAATGTGGTCATTAACTTTGTTAGATATCCACTAAGATCTAGAATATACCTGTAAATAAACAAATATATAGATTATATGTATTTGTATCATTTGACCATCAAGATCTCATACTTTAAGTGGGAACAGAATTACAAAGATTGAAGTTCTGCTCATATCCGACTTCCCGATGTTTGTAAAGCCTGTTTTCTCTCCTTCTGAAATGTTCTTTCTCCAGCCCCGCTCCCTGCTTTTTAATTACCACTCACTTTTTTTCTGCCTTAAATTTTCCCCTGCTGGCCACTAAACTGGGAAACAAGCCAGCTCCTGTTCTCACACCTATAGCCTCAGTGGGGGCACAAAATCAGCACCAATGATCTGCTGATAGACTAAAAGCTACCTGCAGACGAACCATCTGATTTGGTGACAAATCCTCCATTTAATGTCTTTGTACATTTTAATTTCGTTTAGCCATTGACCCTACATCAGGACTGGTCAACTAGAGGTAAGATAGGCTTTTCTGTTTCACACCAGGGAACTAAGACTGAATGATTTGACTAATCGGAGCCTCCAAAAAAGAAACAATAAATCAAAGGTGCATATTCATAATGACACTGTGAGAAACAAGAGCATTAGAGGGTGTACTTTTATTCCTCAGAAAGCCCCCAGCAGTCCTACTGCCCAAAATGCCAAGGTGTTGTCCCTAAACATGTCATAGGTGGATCAACAAATGCAGCTACACTAAAGGCCATGACCAGTTCAGTTGTATCATGACATGTTGATTTATTTTCTCCCGATTGCATTTTTAAGCATTGTATAGAACCATACTGTCTGTTTTTGTTCAGCCATACTTCGTTGTGGGATGCAGAAAGACATCAGGACTCAATGAAACAGAGCAGTGCGGTGCAACCAAGGGAAGACCGAGACAACCAAAAACTTGCTGCAAATTCACATTTTCAGCACGTCCTTTCCCATCAGCGGGAACCCTGAGATGTTTCAGAATGAACTACAACCCTGAACTGGAGTCTTTTGGAACTAAAAAAAAAAGAAGAAGACCGGGAAAATATGGGCCCATGCCAAAACTGAAATCATGGAAGTCGTTGGAAGCTTGTGCAATGTGTTACTCTTTTGACTTCGTGTAAAGATGCTAGACTTTTGAAAACAGCTGCCAAACTTATTGGAATATGTCGCAGAATATTCGGGTGAGGGGGAAGGGGGAGGGGACTAACAAAAAAGAAATGACACTAACAAAAAAATGACTTCAAAAAGAATAGAACATATACAGTACATACCGACAAAAATACAGAAAAAGAACCCAAACTCGGCAAAATAGTTTTTCCTTTGTATGAGGGCCAAGAGCTGTCACATTCAAACTGTTACTTCTAACTGAAACAATAATTGGTTTAAAGCCACTGTGTATGTAGATATGTTGACTTTGTATTAAAGAAATGTTGTCTGAAAACCAGCTTGCCTGCGGTTTTATTGCTGATGTCCATTCTGCATTTTGACCTAGTTTTAATCTGCTGTCCTTTGGATGGACCTAAATACTGGCTGTGTTTGTTTGTTGTCTATAGAGAAATGGAGATTATGTTATGAATTGTTCATATAAAGTTGTTTATATTAAGTTTTGGGGGGAAGTCATTGCCATCATTCACTGGAAGGAACAGTTCATCAGGGGAGATTTCCCACCAGTGGCCATGACACTGAATATCTGTACGCAAATTGTCTTAAATAAATTATTTTCCATGTCTTAGAAGCTAGTGAGCATATTGAGCTAGCTCAAAATGAAGCCTCTGTTAAGTTGAAAAATTGAATAAATCTACATCTCAGATATTCATGTGCATCTTGGATGCTAGTCTCCAAACATTTTGCTATTCAGCTCATCCATTTTCCCACATTTTGAAGCCCCAATAAACGGTTGCCCAAAACTTTAATTATTGTAATTAATTCAAGTTGTCATTGATGAAAATGTGTAATGTAATATTTGCAATTGACATGCATATAGTGCGAAATCACCCCAGACTGATCATGCTGCACACGGGGACCTGTTTTGAAGCGCACAGATGGTGCACTTCCTGTGTTGACTTGATTAGCTCCCTCCTATATTTGTCCAGCGGCCTCTTCACAAACATGTCCCCCGGTGTCCTTAAGCCCCTCTCCAGGCTTGATAAATGCCACCCAGACAGGCTGATATTGGCACGGAGGTAAACCTTCACCTGGTGGTATTTGCTCTCCCATCTATCCTTGAGTGAGCCTCTTCAGATAGCTGATAGCCGAAAATGACAGGGAAACGCCAGTACCGAGGCCTTGCTGCGTTCACCTTATGGCTGAGGATTACGGCCTGCAAATTTCAGTGTGATTATTTAGTGTATATGGCGTGTCAATGGAATATTTTCTGGGTACCTGTGCCAAGACAAGTATAAAAGACAAGAGGTTAGGTTCGTCGTGATGGATATCATGCTTGCACAGCTGGAACTTTCCAGGGGCTAAGAACCACGTGAGCCACTCTTCAATTCCACTACAGTGCCCCACTGCCAGTTTCTAACAATGCAGGAACTTAGAGGGTGGGACTTGAATTCGTGCGTTTGCATTTGTAGTCGTGTTTTGTTCTGGGCACTTGTGGTGGAAAAGCTGTGTAGTGTTAAAGAGGGAGCTAGAATTAAATTGAAACCTCAGTGTTTTTTAAGGCATGCTTGAGGAAAATGGGCATCACTTTTCACTCGGCATAAGATGAAGATAAAGTTTTAAAGAGGCATGAGAAAATGTAATTTATTACACTATAAGTCTGGGCTAGGCAAGGCTGTAAAAGTAGTTTCGTCTCCTCTTGTTCACTCTAACTACAGTTAAGTTACAGGGTGTACGGACTGTAAAGTTAAGCAGTCCCATGTTCACCTCTTTCTCTCTGCTTTATGTCTTAGCTGTAGTGTAGTTACTGGGACTACAGGCCGTGAAATTAAGCAGTCCCTTGTTTAACCACGTTTTCGATGTAATTACTACTTAAAGATTGGGCACACAAACTTTCATTTAAAGGACCAGTGGAAAAAAGTAGACATTTAGACAAGTTATTTAGAAAAGCACATGGGTTTCCATTGGTGTTTAAAAATCTGATCATAAGAACGGTAGTGTTTTTTTGTTTCCTCTGAAGGAACCCCGAGGTCTTCAAGAGGGAGAAGCTCTTCCAAGGAGCCAGAGCAGACAAATTCCATTTGGGTTTCATCTCAACTTCAGCAACTCCTGCAAGCTCTGGAAAAGGAGGGTGAAGATGAATGGCGTTGCAATCTGCACCCTCATCACAAGATGCCTATAAATCCTTCATGTTCACAGCACATACATTATAACTTATTTGCAGGAGCAAGCACAAACCAATTTACACTAATTTGGTTATTTCCTGCCCTTGTTTCCTTGTATCGACCAGTAAAAAGCAGGTCAGCAATTAGGGAGCAAGTAGGGAGCCTTATGTTCAAAATATTTTTGTGCCTTTTGTGCGTTTTTAGTGCTTTAGTCCAAAGCCTATCTCACTGCACATGACCATTTGATTCAGCTGCAGATGAAGATCCAGCGAAATCCTTGTCAGCTGAAACAGAAACCTGTGACAACATTCTGCTAAAGTAGCAAGGAGATTGTCATTTATTAAAGGGGAAATATACGCAGGATGACACCCCATTTCAAGGATGACGTTACTAATTGTCTGTTCAGAGGGCTGTGTTTCACTCCATTCTTTTCTAATAGTGGTGAACCAACAGAGCGAGTGTGAGGGCAGGCGAGGGAGTGAATTAGGGCCGTGATTATGCAGCGATTCAGACAGCAGCTCATTAGGACCCAGCTAAGCAAGCAATCAACGAATCGATGTGACAGTGGACCCAAAAGCCACAGAAATTTGTAATAAATGGCAAAGCGATAAATTGGATTATCCACAGCCCCGTGGCCGAGCTCTTTCTGTTGCAAATGACAAATCAATCCAATCGTGGCGCAAAAAGAAAGCCGGAAGAACTTGGAAAGGGGCCTCGTGTCGCACTGGCTGCAGAGGTTACGAAGAGGTGCTTTGTTGAGGTTGTGGTTTTTTCCAGAGGTCGTTTCTGTATGTATCTGTATTCAGGGTTCTAAAATATTCATGGCAGACCATTAGCTGTTTATGACCACATTTTATAATAGGAGATTTACTGACATTTGAACCCCAGCCAGAATAGTAAAGGTGTCAGAGGGGTGCCATTCCCCACCACGCCTGCTGATTCACAGGGGGGGAGGGCAGCGCCGCACCGAGGCCTCGATGATGTAAATGAGCAGCAGAGGAGCAATAATAAATATATAAAATGCAGAGACAGCAGGATCTCTTCTCACCTCGGGGGATTCTAAGTATGAGTGATGGATCTGCTTTGTGTACTTGTCAAATCATGATCACCGAACGTCTTGAGTAGAACACAGTGTGGAAGAAAGACCACCACGACATTGATCGACAAAGTAGATAGATAGATAGATAGATAGATAGATAGATAGATAGATAGATAGATAGATAGATAGATAGATAGATAGATAGATAGATAGACAGACAGACAGACAGACAGACAGACAGATAGACAGATAACAGATAGACAGATAGACAGATAGACAGATAGATAGATAGATAGATAGATAGATAGATAGATAGATAGATAGATAGATAGATAGATAGATAGATAGATAGATAGATAGATAGATAGATTTAAACCTTAAAGTGACAGCTGCTAACATTGCAAATTTTTCATGTCAAAACTCTATTTTGGGTGAATTCCTCTCCCCTCCCCCTGAGGAACTCCGAGATGAGTTCTCTCACAAGGCTTTGCTGCCATCTGCAGGCTGCTACATGACATGTCACCCACGCTGAAGGCCAGTTTCCACTTCATTAAATCAAAGATTAACTTTGATGATGTGTTGAAACGTCCTGTCTTTTCCGCTAGCTCTTGCTTTCCTTTGCTTTTTTTCTTCTTTTTTTTTATTTAAAAGAAAAAGCTCTTGTTTCCTCTATGTTAATCAGATCATTGTGGGATATGCCCGACGACACACCACTCTACACCAACATGTGAACTCATGTGCAACAGCTGATGGCTTGGTCCAGCACAGACCATATTTCACTACACAACTGGATGCTGGCTTTCTAAATCACAGGCCACACAGTTTTCGAAAGTATCCTGAGGGCTGAAAACCCCTCCCTATCTGGCACCTCTCCCCCCCCGCCCTGCTTCAGGCTGCCTGTTAGAGCATCTGCCAGCAGTAAACGGTGGTATTTTAAAAACTGTGCTGTGACATGACTTCTGTGTTTATGCCCTCATGCTGTTATTTCCCACAATCTGTTTTATGTTCCCTCCATCCTGCCACTGTCTCGGTTTCCAGCCGGAGCTCTACCGCTGACTGATTGCCGCTATTAAAACAGGTTCCTGTTGTGGTGGAAAGAAGGGCTGCTCTTATTTTCTCCTCTCACTCTTGCTCTTTTCACTCACTTGTCCTCTCATTCTCCATTGCTATTTCTTTCTCTCTCACTCTGTCTCTCTCTCTCTCTCTCTCTTTTTCTCGTTTCACCCTGCTCCTTTATTTACAGTGTGCTGATTGATTGGTCCAGAGCTAAAAATGTCCGCAAATACTGGGTGGACTTCCATGAAATGTAGTGCTGGCATTTTCCACAAGGTCAATCTTTTTTAAGCGGTTTTCATCTGGGTTATCTCTGCTTTGGCTCAATTGCAGGCCTCAATCGCAGGGTATGTGTTGAATTTGAAACACAATGATAGGAGTGTATGCAGAAGTTAAAAATCTATGGCAACAGTAGTGTGATGAAAGAAGTCACATTATGATATGATGTGGTATTCAGCCCTTTTGGGAAATTTTCTGGTCTTGAAATCAGGCTGGGCCTATGCTGCATTTTGACCTAATTTTCATCTGGTACTTTCCTTTTTTATTTGAACATAAATACTGGCTTTGTTTGTTTGTTGTCTTTGAAGAAATGGAAATTATGTTATGAATTGTTTATATAAAGTTGTTTATTTAAGTTTTAGGGAGGAAGTCATGGGCATCATTCACCAGACATTTCCCACATGATATTTGATATCTGTAGGAAGACTGTTTCATATAAATCATTATCCATCATTTTGAGGTGAGTGAAGCTGAAAATGAAGTCTTGGCAAAGTTGAAAAACCTGACTAATCTACATGTGTCAGATATGCATGTGCATCTTGGATGCTATTTTCCAAACATTCAGGATGTCTATTATACCATATGGTGCCACTAGTAACTGGTTGCTCAAACATAATTAATTCAAGTTCTCATTATAATCTGAATTCTGGCTTTAAAATATGATCTCTGAGGTAAATATTGCAAAGCAATGCAATTTTTGTTTGAGGTGGTTGAAGATTGTTTGAGATGGGATGTGACTTTGGCATGGGCTGAGAAGATTCACATCTTTTCTGTTAAAGTTTTATTTTTATTTTTTTTAATTCCCACATGTGCCCATACAAGGACAAAGAATGTCTCTGGTAAGGATTACTGTTAGATAATGACTTGGCTCAGTTTCTACAAACACCATCACGTCCTAGCCAGCAAACTCCAAGAGCTGTAAAACTTTGTACCCAAACATAGAAGCCTTACACCTCAAGAAAACTGCTCTTTTCACAATAGTTTAAAAAAAAATCGAATTCGGACCACGGTCTGAAATGTCACTTAAAAAGACAGTTCATTAAAATATAAGCTTAGCACTGCAGAGATAATGGTCCTGTAATGGGAATCAGAACACAAGACTTAGGGCAGAGCAGAAAAGCCTTTAGCACCATCTCCTCTGGATTGATCTCCAGAGAATTTTACAGCGATGATTAAGGATACATGAAACCATCAGCATGGAAACCATGAAAGCCTCCCTGTAAACATGTCCATTTGTGCACAGCTAAATTACATTCCAGCGGCACGGGAGGCTGAGAAATTGAGTTTGCGCTGAAAATTGATGGTAATCTATTCTAATTCTAGTTTTACTGATGCTGGCGAGGCCCCTTTTACCGGGACTCCACTTGTTCCACCTCCTATCCCGGTGTATTCACCGGCTCACATCTGCATTCTCCATTGTCTCCATCTCTCAACATATAGAGGAGAAGGGGCCACCAACATGAGACTTGTGGAGTGCATGAATCTATTCTAGTAAGTACCCTCCTGTGTAACAAAGTCTGTCTATGCTCAGAGTCAAAGCCATGGGAAAGCTATGGTGTTTATTTATTTGTCACTGGCAGTAAAGCAGCGCTCTGCAAATTAAAGGCCGAGATCTCAGCAGGTGATTGCTTTAGTGAGTGCAGCAGAAACTTTGCTGAAAAATGGGGACAATCAGGCAACAAATACAAAATGACTGAAGTCATACAGGGTCATTTTAAAGCACCACATATACCAGTCATATGACCTGTGGTTTCCTCCCAGTGCAGAATTTACAACCTAAGTTGGTGTTTGGATGAACACTGACATGTTTTGGCTTTGGCTCTAATTTATCCATTGCTTATTAAAAGAGTGTTTGGCACGTAATTGTGCTTTGCGGACAGCTATGTATCTTCTCCTGGCTGGTCAAGCCCATAATAACATGTGTGGTTCTCTGGAGAATGGGATATTGTAAATTCACATAATCTGATTTCTTTCATTTGTCTTTTCCTTTTATGGCAATCACAAACATCTGTTTTTATGACATAAAACCTAAATAAAATGGTGATGAATTTCTGTGTGGTGTTTACATCATCTTCTAGTTTGTGTGGGTTTTCTCCAGGTGTTTTCCCGCCACATCCTCAAACACACATACTGTATTTAGGTTGATTAGAGACTCTAAATTGCCTCTTGGTGTGAGTGTGAGAGTCAATGGTGAGAGTGGCAAACATCCCAGGATGTATTCCCCTGCCTTCGCCCTACAAAATGTGCCCATCTAAGACAGTTAGGTGCAAAGCAGGAAAGGATGGATGGATGGATGGATGGATGGATGGATTTAATGATCGTAGATTTGCTTCCGCTGTGAGCTAGTATCAGCATTGTTCACAGTGCACTGGAAATGACAGGAAACTGCAATAGATTGTGGGTCATTTGCACATCTGTCGTTGAGTATCAGTTGGTTATCAAGGGTCAGTGTAACTGGGTTAACATTGGTTTTGGAGACTAATTGGACAACACTAGTGTTGGCAGGGACTCGTGTGAAAGGGAGGGCAATGAGTACACGTTGAGCAACTAATGAAACACAGTCGAGGAGTTTATTTTATTTATTTATTTATTTTGCTCTAAGCTGTCTGCCTCCTCTGTGTTTACTTGCTTGTGTTGGCTGTTATGCCTCAACGCACTTGGTCTTTTAAGGCACTGCGAGATAGCAAGAGTGCAGCTTGGCTACGTTTCGTGTGAGGCCTGACATCAAGGACACAAGCTCAATCTCCTCTGTCACAATAACCATGTGCACTTCTTAATTGCGGCCCTTGAGTTTACTGTTGAACTGTGAGAGAGCGTGGGATTTCTGGAGGCACACGAGTGTAATGAACAGCTCTCCGGTGAGAGTTATTTTAAAATGACAGGAGCCTTGTTAGTCTAAGGAAATCCCAGGGAAGAAGTGGCGAGGTTGAGCTGTTGGATTCATGAGATTGTGGTAATGACTCAAAGGACTTTTGAGCCTAATTGTTTTTGTCTGGCAGTTGCTGTGCTCCAAGATTTAAAGCAAAGTTTATCTAAGGGGAGAAAGATGAAGAAAGATGAACTTGGAGGCTTGTTATACTTGATTTTGGTTTACTTATCATCCACTCACTACTCCATCAGGCTGCTGCAGTAACACACATTTGTGGCCGGCAACCTGGCTTTAAACCAATTTTCATGAAATTATGGACTTCAAGCTTTGATTTTGAAGCTCCGCCATGGCTTTTGAAGGGTAGAGGGAGTTCACAAAAAGGGCAAAAATTACAACAATGTGAAATGAAATGTGTCAAATGTGGAGAGAAAAAAAAAAATTGTGATGTGGGAGAAAAAAAGGCTTCCTTGGCACTGAGACAGGGGCCTCATCACCATGCACTTGCAGTGTGACTCACACCTTTCACCTTGAGTAATTAGCCCCGACTTCTCTGTTCCAACATGTCTGCACAGACTGATGGGAGCGAAGTGAGAGAAGAGCGTCATTTTCAGCTACATCTCAAACTGCACTCGCGTCAAGGAGGAGACAGCGAAAAAATCATTGACTGCTCTCGGGGAACATATCGTCAAGTGTATTGCCACCTTGCTTCACATTTTTTTTAGTCGTGGAACAAAACATATTTGTCGTTTTCTGCGCAGCAACCATGGAGACATTTGCCACAGGTACAGTACGACCCTCTGGCTGAGTTCAGGCAAAGTTCAGTCGCTTGTTTTCTCTGTCTGCTCTGGTGCACTGTATGTTTTCCACTATGCTTGTGCAGCTCATTAGAGTAGAAACAAAACAGCACGCTGTTGGCTGGTGCTCACAGATGGAAGTATGTGACTGCAATTGATAGCTGGCTGGAAAACAGCATGAACCAAGAATATGTTGCTTCAATAGAATAATTTGAAGAAAATTGTGAATAATGGGATAATGCTGAGAAAAGAATGTGTTATTTATTGCAGCAGAATTTTTTGTTTATGTGTTTTGTATAGCCGTTTGGTTCAGAATCATAGTTTTCAGTTATAAAAATGACCAATTCCTCTTTTCCATCAAAACAGTTCCAAGTTGGTTCCAAGGTGGTGCTGTTTAACCAGCCAGTTGAATCACGGGTTTACGTCACTAAATACAATAGCAAAATCATAAAAATATGGATTGCCCCACATTCATCCTATCAACCGTTATTCATTTTTGGTCATTATGGTATTTTAGCTGATACTTCATGCGTCCCACAGAACCATGCTCGGACCACTCTGGGACTGGTTTTAAGGGGCCAGAGCCAGTTCTTTGATGGTGGAAACAGAGAGAATGGTTCCAAGCCAAACTCTTAATTGGTGGTTAAAGGAGCCACTGTGATCCTGTGGTAAGAAAAAAAAAACAACCATTTTTGTTCAGTTACTGTTAGATTAATTGATTTATCATCATCAACACAGGTAATATTGTTAATTTCTATAGAATGTCAAATCCAATCTAGAGAATTCTCCAGGGACTGTGTGGAAAACAGTAACATTTGTGGACTAACTTACAGCACCCCTTTGGCGATAAGAGGGATCACAGCTGTGATTCAGAAACGTTTGTCAAGCTGTGAATCGATAGTTTCGGCGCAGACACAAATCAGAGTCTCAGAGAGATGTTTATCAAATCTGTGTATTGTGTGAGTGCATGTTCAGTATAGATGGCCGCTTGTGAAGCAATGTCAAGTAAATGCAGTCATTAAATAAAAAAATGTGAACATGAGTGAGTTTATGTGAGTAAATAGTATAATGGATGCAGAGGGAGGGGAGATAATGTGTGTTTGTGTTTATGTGGGAGTATAAAAAATTGTGTTAGGAGAGATATGAGATTAGGTGCCAAATGCCCGACTATGGTCAGGCCTGATTCTGCATATGTTGGGGAAATCACTCAGAATCCTTTTAAGGTGTTAGCCAGAGTGGAGTGTAATATGATTTACTAGGATACTGTTCGCTCTTAGACACATAGTGGGGCTGAGTATGCTTCAAGGAAAGCAATGGCTCAGTGCAGTCAATTTATACTGTGAACAAAAAGGTAGAAAGCGAAGCGTGCAGACTAAATTATTATGTTAATAGAAGAATCAGACTCGTCTGCGGTTAAACAATGGGTCGAACTTTCAGTTTAGGATGACAAAGAGACTAATGAAGTCGATGAGATAAGCTCAGAGAGGTTAGACTTCAGGTACAAAATCACAAAGACTGTAGATTGTGCATTTCATGCTTTCTGCACACTGGAAAAGTTTGCCCACAGCAGTTTTAAGAAACACATTACTGTCCATGTCTGTCTGAGAGCTCAATGCCAACCTGTTATTCCAACTTTGTGACCTTTTCATAACATTACCCCGTGGACGAGGCTCATTGGCAGGAAACTCTCACGATACATCTGAGATTAAATAAGCCTTTTTTGTCCTTGTCATTTAACTTTTGCATCACAACGCTGACCACTTACATACAGTTTGTTTTTTGTTTTTTTTATGCTGTGAGAGCATGAAGCCTTTCTAAGTTTGTGATCTGCTGTGTTGTTTCCTTTGATGAGGTCACTTTGGTGGACGGTTCTGGGCAGAAACCAGACTGCTTTCATAGGGCTGGAGCTCTCTTTGTATAGGACACAATAAAAAGTAATTCTGGAATCGAGAATGGAGACGCTATAGGCTGTGAAGAAGGATTTTATTGTAGCTCTGCTTCAAAAAAGCTTGTCTTTCGGTCACTGTTTCAGTTTGTATTTGGCAACTGTGTTAGGTCTGTGGCAGCTTGAGGTCAATTTGGTGTTGTGTTGAGCCTGAAGCAGAATGTCTGAAGGAGGAGGTCACAAAACCAGTCAATATTTTGATTTTTCACCTTTTTTTACATATGTATTTTAACCAAAATAGCAGTTTAACTGTATTGAACAACATACAGTATGAACAATTCTGGATACTCTAATGCATCACTGATTTTAGGATATGCATGTTCTTATATCACTGTAATGGAGTTTGTGGCCATAATATTCTGTGCATCTGCATCTCTGACAGTTAGAGGGTTAAAGAGTTAGAGGGACACAAATATAGGGTAATATATATATTGTTAGATACAGTGTACACAAACAAATATTGCCTGAAACAAGACTTGGGATAAACACATCTTCAAAGTCACAGGTGGATCCAAGACCTTAAGCCTCCATTGCACAGGAATGTTGTGCAACGTCTTTCAACCTTTTAGTGGTGGAACTGGAGCAGGAAGCTGAACACTTTAGCACCTGACACTTAATGCAATTAGGTGCCAAATGGACCAATCCAAAGTTCAACTAAGCAGAACATGTGTGTTTGCTCCTAGCAGCTGGACTCCCTGGCAGAGGGAGAGGCTATGACAAACAGCGGCTGTGTTCACATGGACAGCAATATTCTGAATATTCACTTTATTCGATATAAGACAAAATTGATTATGGTTTTTATGATGCATTTCTTCTAAGAAATATTCCATCCTTGTTCCGATTAATGCATAATGACATGGCTATATTGCATTCCTTACTACATGGTAATATGGAAAAAACACACAGTGGCCAATAACGCAATTCTGCTTTTTTGCACATCATAGCTTTTCTCTATCCTCCAGTGGTTTCCATCTTGTTCAGACAAGTGGACAAGTCTTGTCTCTTATATCAGTTTGGCAGCGTTCCCAAAAATATCCCTCAAAATGTCCAATCTCTCTTGTCCACATTTTGCTTTGGATATGACCCAGGGCTTATCAAACAGTCAGCAGCTGCCTAATGTGTGACAGAATTATGCAGAAATATCTTCTAGGATATTCCTGTGAATAAGATATTTATAAGTCTACATAATACGAATAAAATTGGAATTTTATGCGAATTAAGATAAATATGACCTTATTCAGGTTGCAGAGATGGAAAATCACCGTTTCCATGTTAGTGACTTAATCAGAAATTTGCCTTGTTTCAGTTAAAGGGACAGGTGTAGGATTTACTCCCATCTAGTGTTGAAATCATATATTGCATTTAAATGAATAGGTCACCCTAGCGCCTCCCTGTTTCAAGCATGCATTGCAACTACGGTAGCCGCCATGTATCAAAAAACCTCTCTCACTCTCTCACATACACCAATGATAACATATTTAAATGCAGAGATCAATTTTGACCAATAAACATCAAAAATATTACAAAATACCCCTTTAAGATCAAAAGATTGATGTCCGTGTAAATGTAGCCAGTGATGCTTTGCAGATTGCCTTGTGGATCTTGTTTATCTTAGTCCTTTATTTTTCATATGACTAGGTTCTCTCTCTAGTCTTCTGCCACCAGTTAATATTTGTGTCTTTGTTCTAACAGGGTTTAACAATAAGGAGACAATTAAAGGGAGGCACAGGAGCGAAGGCTCTGCAGAAAAGCGATCCCAGGCCGTGTGTGTTGTGTTTACGGGGGCCCTGAGAGCACAGCAAGCTGCAGCACAGACGCAGAACAAAAGACGAAAGATAAAACAGCCTCATCACTTGTGCTCAAAGACAGAGAACAAAACTGAAAACAGATCCACAGTCCAAATGGAGAATGTGCAGCCAAATGCCAAAAACACAATCACTATAGAAAAAAAACTGACTCGCAGAAAATATCTACAATTGGATCTGAATCATACAAGACTGCATACGTTTGGTGAATTTGCTGTTGGTTGAGCTCTTAGAGCCTTATCTAAATCCAGCCCCAGACAGTGTCTGAGCAGACATAAACAAGTTCTCCTTGTCTATGCGAAAGCATTAGGAGGTATTTTCCTGGATATGGCGGGTGAAGCTGCATTGCATACTGTGTCGCGGGCTGTTACGTATGTATTCTAATAATAGATAGTGGCTGAGAGGGTGTTTAGGACTTTTATGTGTATAATTTGACTGAAGGCAACATGTGGCTTAGCAGACAGTGCCAGTTAGAGGTTAATTACCCTGCAACTTAAACCATGAAACTGTAATCTGGAATTAATTCATGTTTGCAGTTTGATGTTTAATTCTTTATGAGAGACTAGAAGCTCTCTTAGTGTTATAAGTTGTACTACAAGCAGAGGTTTTTCACCATTGGGCCGTCCAACCTCTTTGATAACCTTGGATTAATGTACAGAAAGACTGCGAGACACCCTGAGACGCTGAGCCAGGTCAGTGTGTGAACTTGGCCTTGTAGGTTATGATATTCACAAAACACCATTAAAACATTTATGTCACCTCATCGCTTTAAGCTCTGAATGGAGTGTGGTGTCTCACATCCATTAGGTGTAGAGCAGCGCTTGGTGGTAGCATGATAAAACATCCAAACTGGCTGCTTGGTTGTTATGTCTATAATCTTAGCTTTACTCTGCATTTCATCTATATGCTCACACACACAAACACACACACACAGGGTCTATAGCCCTAAGGATTCCTTAAGTGGAATAAATTGTAGTTATTCGGACACCCACCATTCCGTTGCTTATCTCAAACCCTTTCATCTGCCACATGGGGAATAGATGAGGTTATAGCAGTAGAAGTCTTGTAGGAGGAAAACATCTGTGCTGCCCTGGAGCTAGGCCGTGGCTTGGTCAAGTCAGTCCATAAACCGCGTTGTGCTTTAATGTTTCAGATTGTGCGTTTTGATATCTCGCTTTTGGTTTAGTCTCACATTATGAGTCATTTGTTGTTTTTAACAAAACAAGGGCTTTGACGCCAATAAAAAGCATCTTGTTTTCACCGATATGAGGAATAATAAAGCAAATAGTTGGCTTTGTTCTGGGCTTTCTTACTCACTGTTAGAAAATTGGTCATTTTAGGTGTAGAAATGCACAAATCTCTACACAAACACTATATGACCCATATAAAAGCATCTGGGCCTACTGTTGAGTCAATTGATTAAATGATATATTTTTTTTAAATCAGACATGAGGGCAGTTCAACTAGGAGTATGACAACTCAGGGACTGAGTGTCTGACCAAAGCCCCAACCCTCAGTGAAATCACCCATCAATTTGTGAAGGGCAGGGAAGTTTACGAAGCCAGCAGTTTGACCTACATGGTGCTGCTACCTTGACACTGGAGCCAGCAGAAACCATATTTGGATGAGAGGGTGGGGATGGAGAAGGAATCAGTGACTTTTCACCTCCATCATCCTTAACACACCCTCTTATCTATGAGCCATACTGACTATCGGAGAATAACCCAATGGGGTAAACACAGTCTATTTGTCCAATAAATGTATCTTATGCAGTTTCAGCATGATGAATATAGATTTTGTTTTTGTGGAGACGCAAATCAACATCAGAGTACAAATTGGCATGTCTGCAGGTCAGAGGAACTCTCAGGTTTTGGTACTGTATAGTAGTGAGTCTCAGCTGAACTGCACCCCCTCAGGCATTAAATAACAGGCCTGTACTGTGTCAGAGATCACAGCAAGATTACAGGCCTCTTTGTGCTCAAATTTCAAGATCACTCAGAGCACTGATGAAGGGTGAGAGTTGAAAAGTTTGAACCACGTCCGACTTGACACTCTCTCTCTGTCATATGGATAAAACCCAGACTGCCTTGACCCAGTGGCTGGCTTCGTTCCAGTCTCTTATCAGAGAAAAACTGATGAAGCCAAACTGCAAGATTTCAGACATTCCTGTGGAAGGAAAAACTAATAAATGTCGAGTTCTTGTAACTTCACGGTATTGTGACACTAACATATTGTGGCTGGCGGGCTAATTGCATCCCACACTTGCTTTAACAGAAAAATGATAAATTGGAAGATACTGATGATAATAGTCCATTTGCTTCTTATTGATATGCATTGGGTGTCTGTGCATGAGCAGTAGAGTGGAGCGGGGGCTACAGCAAACACAATTATAATTCATTTTTTTATTGTTTGGCTTTTGAGGATTGAAATGAAGTTTGTAGCAAAAACACGTTTTACTCTTCTACATTCTTCTTCCACAAAGGGTCCCTGACTGTAGGTTTTGTTTTTTTTTTGGCAATTTTGGGTTTTAGTTATCCCCATGTACACCAACAGTCCAAAAACAGACATGCTTAAGTCGATTGGAAAGTCTTTTTTGAACCTTATTGTTTGCCCTTTCTCTGTCAAACTTGTTTACCTGTCTCGATGCCCTGTCTGATTCAGGACCAAGCCTTGCCTCAACATCTTCTACACCTTTGGAATTTAATTCATTAAATTCACTGAACTATTGCTTTCATTATGCATTTGGTTCCCTCCTGCTTGTTCCCTGCATCCTGCTGGCACAAATAATAACAATTTTTAAAAAATGCAGAAAGAGCAGCGTGAGCCCTCTCATTTAATCATCTCCGAAATTTTAAATGTTCTTTCCAACTGTTTGCTATACACATTTTGCGACTGAGCTTCAGCGTTTTATTTTGGAGTGCGTTTATTTTCTTAAGACAAGAAAAAAATAGCTTTTAATTGAAGTACTGCGAAAATCATTTTGTTTTTTACTTGAAGACCCGCTGTTCTTAAATAGCTTTGTGACTAATGAACAGACATGTGCCATGCTGAAGGCGTTTGGCTGTCACGAGCCACATCTGCACTGCATATGCCAAGCTATGCCGTTATGTAAACTGTATAAAAGTACGACTGTATATAAAGCCTGGGACCAAAAATGAAAAACATCTGCTGATGGTGTTTGCAGTTTTCTCTCCATATTCCAGAACAGTCTGATGTTCAATGTCCAGAAATGACGCCGATAAATTGATTTTTCCACATTTTACTTATTCACTTCAGGAAGCCTCGTTTCAATGATCTGCAGCAGAAATGCTGTTGTGATTTCTTTTTTTTTACTGAACAGATGTTAAGACTTTTCAGCTTTGAGGAAAGCTGTCGAGAAGATCATACAACTGTATTCTCATTGATATTTCAACAATTAAAAGAAATATGTCACATTAACTTTTTAGATACATCGTTTACATACATGTTAACAATTAATACCAAACATGAGACGCTTCGGGTTTTCCCCTACTTTGCTTCAGTTACTAAATTCAGTTTTTCACTCAAGAGTCCGTCCCCCTCCTCCTCCTGAGGGGCGGGGGGACTGAGTTTAGCAAAAGGAAGCGCAGCTCGGGGGGAATGATGAGTGTGTAAGCTGCTGCAGCACAGGCCGGAGGAAGGGAGTGGAGGACGCAGGGCACGTTGTACTTTAGTTTAATCAGATGGGACTTTATGTGCTTTGAGTATTTCTAGGCTCTTTCTTGTTATCATTATCAATCTTGCAAGTGCAAGGACATGGTTTGGATGGAATAGCATAAACTTCCTTACTGAAACTCAACTTTGAAAGGACTTCTGTTGTGGTAAGCTAAACTTTGCATTGCTTTGTAAAATTGCATACCAGGTTTTTAGAAGCCATATCCAAAGGTAACTTTATATCAGGTAACAGAGAAATGTAATATTTGACCAATGTACTGTAAATGTGCACGAGACTTTGATCTTTTAACCAACCATTGCTTTTATTTGATTAGAAAGGTTGATATAAAGCATAGGAGGCTGAAACTTCTATGTTGTTGTGGCAAACCAAACCAATGTAATTGGTACCAACGTAACGGTGCTGATGACTGGTTTTGAGATCATTTGAACTCTGGTGAAAATGAATAACAGATTTTCTTCAACAGATCATTTCTTCAGTAATACACAACACCATCAAAATTGGCCCAGAGCGGTAGATTGGGTCCCGATGCACACATTAAAAATAAACCAGAGCTCTTCTTCAGGGACTGGCTCAAACTGCAGGATGATTTGGAACAGTTCTTCCCAAGTTCAGAAGATTAGCAATCCACGGGACAATGCTGTCAGTGATCAAATCGCTGCCTTGCAATCAATAAGTATGATCTGCACTACTGTACAGTATTGCCTGAAATATGGACTTTGTTATTCCCGATTTGAGCAGAATGCCAGTCAATGTAGGATCCATGTCCTTTGACTACGCCTTTCCATATCCTCTACTTAATACCCACCCTGTCTGTTTCTGTTTCAGTATTTTATTGTGCATGCATTGGACAAGGGCCAACTCTGAGGATTGACTTAATTTTTCAGCATTGGCCACTTTTTCAGGCTACATGAAAGCAGACACGTAACATGATTTCAGTTTCTTTTTGTGCCTCAGCTAAACTGAAAAGATAAATGCCAAGTCAGCATCCTAATGAGGCAAACAATTATCTATGCAATGCAGGAAGCGAAAACAGTCACAAGTCATTTCCAGACAGCTTCCATCGGTGACCTCGCTCATAATTCCATTATTGGAGAGATTACGGATATGAAGTTTGATATTGTGAGTTGCACGCTGACCTAGTTGCAAACTTTCTGTTTCATTTGTTTACTCAACTGAGAGCACAGTGTCAAAGCCACTTTACTGGATGCTTAAACCCAAAGCAAAATAGCTGGGTATAATCACCACAGAGAGCCAGAATCTTTTGAGATGCTGTGTCCTGTCTCTGCCTTTTGCCTCGATGCAGTAATTCACTGTAATGTCACTGATAGTGGGACATTAAAACACATTTTATTAATTGGAGTATGAATATCAGAAGGATGGAGCAGGATAATGGACAACAAACTAATCCAGTGGTTTTTAAATGTTTTCATTTCAAGCAACCGGAAAACAGTAAGTAATGCATATTTTGCTCCACAGAGCCTCACTTTTCTTGGCAACTTGGGAAGAAAAAACACATTTCCTCCATTCAGCAGGATGCCGACCCCTTGTGGTTATGTCCCTGTGGTTTGTCATTAGTTTGAATGGAACCGCTCGACTGTCTCCTGGACCGTCTCAGTGAGGCAGTTTTGAATACAGCTCATTGATTTTAAATGCTAAAGGGTGGTTGGTTAATGGTACACTAAAAAGGTCTTCAGGGTCACAAAAGCTGGCGCCAAAGCCCGTCTGTCTCATCCTGGTATTCTCACAGGGTTAAGACTAAGTACATGCTAATTGCATAATCAGCTATTAGTGGAGGGGTCCAAATGTTTCCAACATGTGCATCCTGAAATTTTGGTCTTTCAGATGAAGAAAAAAAAGTCACGCACTTTTTAAATTATGGATCAAGCGATTACAAAATGATGCCAATGTATCATCAGATCAATAGCATAAAATCAGAAATATGATCCATCTCTCTGGGCATCATTTAAGAAATTCCCCCTTGAGGGAGTGGTGTCTCAAATTTGTGACTGCAAATATATTTTAGTTCAGGCATGCAACTTGCCCCTTTGTGTAGTAAAATAGCAACCAGATATATTTAGAGAGAGGTGGTCTCTTATAAGTCAGTTTGTGCACTGCATGCTCCATGCATATAGTCAAGTATTCTTTCGCATGTCAACAATAGACTTGTTCATTTTGACAGTGTCAGATAATCTACTGTACAAGGACAAGGAAATAATGAGATCAGTTATGAGAGTCGGAACAAAAATGACCAAATGGCAAATGACATTGTTAGGATGTCAGCAAAGGAAGTGCTTGCCGTATCCTTTCAGTAAAACCTCCTGCTTTTTAGATCAAAGTTCATGAACTCATTGCCCTTACTGCTGAGAGCAGTTCTGCATCCACCCTCCTAAGGTTAATTATGCAAACTGTGTGAGGAGAAGAAAAAACATAAGATAATGTCCATATACAAGAAAATCCTGTCACAATAATTTTAAAAATTCCCTCTGGGAATAGAATTCCAAAGTTTCCTGAAGTTTTTCCACATCTTGAAAAATACAGCATCATTATAATAGAATGGATACTTAATAACCCTGTGGGGACGTTCCGTTCAGGAAACTTCAGGCGCTGCAGCTCCCGGGGAACAATTAGTAGAGATCCATAACCACTAAGCCACACATCAGACTCACATCCTGGTCAGCACATCAACAATATCATGATTTGTTCTATTTCATCAGTGCCAGGCTGCACATAAATATTTAGATCACCTGTTTTTTCCTTGTGATCAGTCCAGGCAGATAAGTATAATCGCATGCCATGACCTAGAACTGAACTGATCTTTAAGATTTTGATTATTTACTTTCTATTTCATATTTGATTACATTTCATTGGCGTCATGCATACCTCTACTTTGCTCAGAGTTGGCCTTGAGCAATATGAGTGCAACTGCAGTTTTTGGGCACAGACCATGAGGGACAACATCATAGAGTGGTTGTGACAGTGTGTGTTTGTTTCCTGTTGTGTCTCTGCCAGTGATGTTCTTATAACTGCATTTCCTGCCAGGATGCACCAGCTCCTCTTCTATTTTAGGTCTCTGTGTCACTCTGCACGTCGCTCCCATGCTGTCGCTGTCAGTATGTGTCTGTGTGGGTGTTCTGGATGTGCAGCATTTCAGCTGTTGCATTGACATCATATAGTTTGGATGCCAATCTTGAGTTCTTTCTCATGTTCTTTTTCTTTTATGCCTTCCAGTAATGTCACATGTTTCAATGCATTTTTAATCTTTGCAGGCCAAACACCCCATTGTGAGTGTCGTCTTGAAATCTAACTTTTTTCTCTTTTTGCTTTCGAGGAAGAAGAGGGAAATGAAATTCCTCACAGTGACAATTCCATCGCTTAGTCATCCAAAATCAAGTGCCAACATGAATGTCTCAGTCCCACCAGGATCCAACAGCACCCCACTCTGCTTCTCCATTAAAACCCCCCCTTTCAATTTCAAATCCTCCATCGCCTCAGCCTACTTCTCAGCCATCTTCACCGCTCTGGGCCTCGTATCCAATCTGATCGCCTTCATAGTTCTCCTCAAATCTTTCCAAAGAGCAAAGAGCCGCTCCCGCTCCTTTTTTTTGATATTTCTGGCCGGTCTGGTGGTCACCGACTTCATGGGCCTCCTGGTCACAGGCTCCATTGTGATCTCCTACCATGTCACCCAATTCAACTGGCGGGAGATCGATCCAAACTGCCACTTCTGCAACTTCATGGGTCTGTCCATGGTTTTCTATGGCCTCTGTCCATTGCTGCTTGGCGCCACCATGGCGGTGGAGCGCTTCATCGGCATCAATCTTCCATTTGCACGCTCCACCAGCATGAACAAGAAGCGGACGGTCAGCATGGTGCTGATGGTGTGGGTGATCGCTGGATTGATCGCTGTGCTGCCTCTGATGGGAATTGGCAGTTACCACATGCAGATACCAGGCTCCTGGTGTTTTCTGAACATCAGCTCTGAGGGGAGCGACCTCTACTTCTCAATGCTCTTCTCCATCGTGGGGCTCATGGCCATCGCCGTGTCGTTTTTGTTGAACACGGTGAGCGTTGTGACCTTGGTCAAGGTGTGCTGTGGACAAGACGGGAGTCAGCGTCGCAGGGATCATGAAGTAGAGATGATGGTTCAGCTCATCCTCATCATGGTCATCGCCTCTATCTGCTGGTGCCCCCTCCTGGTGAGTTTGCCCATTTTGCATGAGGCACTACATGTGCACATTGCACATTTTGACTCAGTTTGATTGCTAAAAAAAGCAACACAAACACAAAACTTTTTTTTACATTTGCCTCTGCCAGCTTCACAGCACCAAGTGGCATAGAGACTTGTCTATTTCTAAATAGGTTGAAGCTTTAAGGTGTCAAAGGATGCCCCATTTTTTTTTTCAGCATTTGCTTGACACGCTTCACTTTGACGCTGATATGATTCGCCTTTGATTTTTTATTTATCGTAGTGGTGCTACATCCACATAATACTTTTTCATGATGACTTAAATAATTCAAAAACTGCAGGATACTCAAATACAGGGAAAACTAAACTTTGTGTGAACCCATTTAGTACCAGACTGATGATATCAGCCAAAGTAGACATACATTATTATTTTTGCACATATAAAACTCCTACAGGATAGTCAGTATTGGATTTTTAAAAAGTATGTGTTTTATGTGTTATGCGTTTCAAGTAAGCAGAAACCTGGACACAATGTATCCCACACTCATCTTAGCACATGGCAAATGCATGCCATAACTCTATACCCAGAGGGTCTTCTTCGTCTGTTTCTTTGTTTATTTGTTTCTTGCTGAATGGAACATCCTGTCCCACAGTAACTACGCAATTCGATCAATTTTATTTAAAGTACCGGTTCAGAACAATGTTATCTCAAGGCACTTTACATGACTAAAACATGAACACGGTTGTGTTGCCATAGAAGTGTGCATATGTAGTGTAGGACAGAATCAGTAATGATATGAGATCGGTCAGCTTCATGCTGAACGTCCAGTGGAGCCAGATGGAGCAGGACCACAGTAGCAGCAGTAGGTAGAGGCAGGATTGCAGTGAGGGTCCAGGATCCAGCACAGCATCCATGGGTTGTAGGTAGGGGAGAAAGCACAAAGACTCCAGGGACGAGTATATTTTCCTGGTTTTTCCTGCAGTCCAAAACGCACGCATTACGGTTGATTGGAGACTGTAAACTGCAGCTAGGTGTAACAGTCCACAGTTCATAAAATTCATTCTGTGCAGTGATTAGACCTCTGGACAAAAAGTGCCTTATTTTGCTTCAGGCAGACAAAGAATATCTGTTCACTTTAAATTCAGAATTGGGCAGATGCTTTATCTAATCCAGACTTTGTCACCAACTTTCGGTTCTCTGAAACCCTCAAACCAGGGTCTATCAACCTCTTTTTTTCCGTGCTGCCTTTCAGCTGTTTGAACCATAATGAGGTATCACAAGATGTTCATCTCTTATCTGCCTCTACATGCTCCATTTCTTCTCAGCTATGTAGCTTGCTACAGTAACTTAAACCCTTCATCAGAGATGATCTGAGAGCCCTTCAATGTTGAGAAGCTACATCACAGCTTTACAGCCTGAGTGAAAATGATGCCTTTAAAGCAGGAGTAGGGAACCTTTACGTTTTTGTTCCAACCTATCCAGAGCACAAAGATTGACCAATCGACTGTCTGAAGACTCAGATCATTTGATTTAAAGGGAAACATCAATTTTTTTTTGTTTATCATACAAGTCAGATTTCATTCTTGTGACTACAGCATGTCTTTTCAGAAATCTGTTTATTTGTAATGTTGCACCGAAAGATGTAAATGCTAAACAAAGCAACACTGACTCATTCGCAAACTGCCTTTTTGGGCCTTGTCGTTGAGATCCCACCATTTACTGTCCCTGGTAAAATGCGATTCTGACCAGTAAAATAAGATTGAAAGAAGAAGAACTGTGGTTTTACCTTAAGTTGGTGAATTCCCTCTCTGGAGGGTTGGTATGAAGTTCAAAACTGCAGAGGGGAGAAGAATTTACTACGTTATGATGGATTTGGATCTTGTTGAAAAAAAGTATTTTAAACCTCTTGACAATCTTGTGTTTGTTATCATAAAATAAGACTATCCAGATGAAAACTAAAGTCTGTGTGTTGCTTTAGCCCCCCACCCTGAGTGGAGACTAGAAACACATCCGTGTGGTCAAACTCACTTGACTGGAGCACATACACTCAGAGGCTATTCAGAGGCAATTCAATGGAACTACACTAGAAAGTTTAACAAGTTCAGTTTTTGAGAGGTGTTTCTCATTTTGTGCCTGGTCTGATTGCATGCCCCTCTCATTATTGCACTGGCCAGCACTGCCATATTTGACATGAGGATTAAGATGGAATATATTAAATTTTTTTAAAGAACAGTTGGACTGCACTGTTTCAGATAGCACAGGTGTACCAAACAAAATGGCCACTGAGTTTATTTTGCACTCTCCTGTCTAACCCCAGTTGTGTGACATCCTGCACAGATATATATTCTGAAGAGCGTGATGGCTGCTGAGGAAGCAAGTGCTGAAATTGTTTTGGTCTGCATACGAATGGCCACCTGCAATCAGATATTTGACCCCTGGATATACATCATGTCTAAAGTACTCCAAGGCGAGTAAGGAGAATATCCAAAGTCTTAATTTTCCCATTGCTTTCCCATTCCCATCATAATCGTGGGCCATAGGTTGGATGGCTTCCATACCATGTATTGAACTTGGATGGTTAAACTCATGTTTACAATCCCATTCCTTGAAGCTCCTAAACCTTTACCGAATGTACATATTCCACTGCAAACCAATCACTTAAATAGTTTCATGACTTTGTTTGCTCATCGTCCTCCTGTCTCCATAATACTAACACAGATGCTCTCTTACAGACAGACCATGACAGCTTGGTCGTGCACAGATGGTAGGTTTATTTAGCCAAAGCAGAGCTGCAGAAATCCTGACAGATAAGACATTATCACATAGATAAGAAATTTGTTCAAGCACAGTAAATGCAGGCCTCAAATCTGGCTACAGAGACTCGTCCATGTATCCTGACCCCCTAGCGTGAGTAATATGGATGCTCTGCTATGTCTTCAACAGGGACACAAAAGTTAATCAACTCCATTATGAACCCATTTGTGCTAATACAGATGGGATATGCAGAATCTCCTTTTTTGATGTAACAGACAAAACCTTACTGCGATGAAGCCTGTCCAAGACATTTTTAATGTTGTGAGATGTAACAAATCTTCCCACTATTTGCTTTCACTTTGCTCTAAAATCACTTTAGAATTAGTTGAAAGTCTGGTGCAGCATGTACTGATCCTTGAGGATATGGTACCTGGTATGCCAACAGATGACACTTAGCATCAGCCTTTAAAAGCCTAAGAGTGAGCCTTCTCCAAAAGACAGTATTGCCTTGCCTTTTGCTTTGGTATTGGACAAATCCAGTGCCTGGTTTGTAGCATTAGGCAGTTAGGGAGTGCCTTAAGGGGCTAGAATCTTGCCAGTCAAAAGGTAATGAACGTTGTCTAGAGTTGTGGCTAAGACTCAGAAAAGTCTGCCAAACTACTCTTGCATGGAACAGTCTTCTCATTAGCTACATTCCTGAAGGAGCTTGTTAGCACTATTTACCCCCAACAACTTGTTGGGCTAATGCTAACGAGGCAATGTCTGATATAAAATGCTGCAAGCAGAGGGGATTACTGTCCATAAGTAACTTGCAATTTTAATGACAATTTTGTCTTTTTTTTTCACTCTTTATTCCAAACCTTCCTTCTCCTTTTCTCCATTTCCTCTCTACTTCCTTGCTACTCTTCACATCTTTCATCACTCCATCAACAGGTCTTTATTGCAAAAACTGTGATGTCCGGAGAACGTCTACAGGACAAATACCTAATCCTGTGGATACGTTTCGCTACCTGGAACCAGATCCTGGATCCATGGATATATATTTTGTTTCGCAGGGCAGTTCTTAAGAGAATTTCCCCACGTTTTGACTTGTCACGGGGCTCCATCATGACTCTGTACCCATCTTGGAGCAGCACCATCCGCAGGTTCACGCGCTCCTCACTTGGGAGTGCTCTAAGCACAGAACAAGCAGAAGAGACAGGGAAAACTGTTGTCTCGTCAACAGTTACGGAGTCATCTACCTGCTCATGATTGAATTTAAGCTATTGCAAAAGATTGAGTGATTGGGGCTGTAGTATGTGTTCCGGATGTGTTACTAAGTTTTGTTGAATTTCCTAAAAATGTGAATAAGATAGTAGGGAGGCACAGATTGTATGGTTTTAAATTGCATACCATGTATTTGTTTGGCAGTATTAGCAATGGCACTTTAACTTTTAAGCAGCACTGCTCCTTCCAAATGTACTACTTCCTCATGTGTTTGTATGTTTGTGTTTCTGACATCTTGTCATGGTGGATTAAGTGACAGTTATCTTTTAAGCGCATCTGCCATGAGTGTCATAGTAGAGCAAATGTCACTTTTTAAGTATGCATACTGTGGGCTGATGGTGGACCAGTGCATCTGACACTGAAAACTGGGTAATGCTGACCACCTGGTCAGTGGAAATGGTGTAAAATAAAGAGTGTGCTTGACAGATATGACTGTTAAATTTAATTCAATGCCCTGAAAATTCCCTGAAAATGAATGTTGTCAATTGTAAAAAAAAACAAAAAACATTTCTGATGTCAGCTTCAGACACTGGCAGCAACAATATTTTGAGCTGTGTAACAATGCATGCAAGCTCATAGATGCTTCCATATAAAATGCTTGACATCAGTTAAATTGTAATCAACATTTGATGATGTGTCGCTTGTTATCCTCAACAGTTTAATATTATTACATACATACATAAATACATACATATATATGTTAACTTATATATTAACTCTTTTTTTGCTTTACTGGTTCCTATTTCACAACCATGTTTCAACTCTTCTAATTTCAAACTTGAGGGTCTAACTTATTGAGGAGTTAGTGCAGATGGAGCAAGTGAGTAAGAGAGAAATTAAATAATGATGTTATTTTGGTTTTAAAAATGCTAGATTGTAGAAGAAGTGAAGAAGAAGTGAATGACTGATCTGTTATCTATAAATTTGTCACTGGAGAAAGCACAGTCTTCCTAGCAGGACCTGTTTATGTTTAATTCATACATCACTTTTTTGTTTGGAGAATATTTCTATTCCAGATTTACTCGATAGATTGGATTGATTAAGGGTTTTCATGGGGAAACTGCAACATGACACTTTGCTATGCAGCTCCAACTGATATGGAATCTTCTTTCCTTTTTGGCTGCACCCTTCAGGGGTTGCCATAGCAATTTATATAATCCATCTAATCCTATACTGTGCATCATCTTCTGTCACACCTTCATGTCTATTTGCACTTGCACACCCATAAATCTTGGATGACTGTATGATCTGTAATGAGAGCAGGAAATCTAGAGAGGTGGAGGTATGCCCTGGAAAGGGGAGGAAAGAAGGTTGGCAATGAGAGGAACCCATGTGGAACAGTAAGGTTACAGGGAACAGAGGTGAAGAAGGTGGAGGATTCAAGTACTGATGGTTAATAGTATAGAGCAATGCATAGCATGGAAAAGAGCTGAAGGAATATGTCCAAGCAGGCTGGAAAGGATGGGGGGGGGGTCGTAAGCTGTGATAAAAGAGTATCAGCAAGAATGAAAGGAAAGGTGTGTAAGGCTGTGGGAAAACCAGTGACTCAGAGACAGTGGCAGAGCTGGAGGCAGCAGAGGCTTGAGACTGTCTTTGGGAGTGACAAGGATGGACTGGATCAGGGACAGGTATATCAGAGGAACAGCATATGTTGGATGTTTTGGAGATGTCAGACAGATGATTTGGACATGAGCAGAGGAGGGATAATGAATGTGGACTGTTTTCCACCCTTTCTTACTTCTTTCTTTTCACATAAGACACTCCAGAGCCAGTAAAAAGTCACAGAAAAAAAGTCACCTTACACATTATTTGTCTTTGCTGTATTGTCACTCATCAGAGTGACACTCAGTGTGTTTAGTTACCAAAGAAAGACATGTCTTGCAATTATGTTCTCACTAGCATCCCAGTGAAAATGAAGTGTAATTGTTGAATGTGCTCGACAAGAATGGCATGTAATTGCATCTAAAAATAAAGCATTGATAAAAATGACTGGTCTTCTGTTATGTGTGCAGAATAATCCGTTCATTTCAACCTTTTGATTTTCAATTCTACATTTGAGACAAGTTATACATGGTGTCTTCATTGGGGTGTGATTGTTAAAACGAAATATCGGCTCAACATCAGTTGATGAAAACTGTGTCTGCATTTTTAAATGTAGGTGAGTCAAACTATTCAGAAATCTGGCAAATCTCTGTACACCTGACTCCATGTATACAAGTGTCATTAGAATAGTTTAATTGTTTGACCATCAATGTGCGATGAGATTCCTCCTTCCTTTCATCTTATTCCTCCAAAACAGAGAGAACAGGGCACTGACTGACAGTGAAGATACTGATCTTATATTTACATTCTTTCTTTGAGACTTACCAGAAAAATACCCTGCTGGCAAAAGTGAGGAGCAAACATGATAGTGTTATTGCAATATTGATGTGTTTGCGTGATGAGAGGAGAAAAGTTTTTTCCATGCCCACAGTCCAGCTTTAGTTCTAGGTTGCTTTATTTTTATTGTGGGATGTCATAATTGTGTGGAAAAAGTCTGAAATGCAAATTTCTTGATGTGTGCAGTCCATTCAACTTCCAGAAGGCTAATATAATTCAAGGGATAGTTTTGATTGGCCCTGTACTGGGTTCTAGTCCTCAGTGTATTGTAATACAGCACAGTAGACGGCTGCTTACCTTATCCACCTCAGTGCAATGCTTGGCCCTTGTGCCAGGGGTGTTCCAGCTCTACTTAATCATAGGAAAGACATAGACTGATACAGTTAGTTGTGTTGGCTATTGGTAATGGAGGAGCAGCCTATATACTGTCTTTGGGATGACCCAGAAACTGGCCTTGGTTCTCTTCCTGTTTTCGGTCCGGGGAAATATCAATTTATCTCACTTCCGTGGTCAGATGCAGTCTAGATGGCTGGAGGACTGTGCTGTGTTGTGCACTTCAGTTTTCCCAATACTTTGTTTGTATATCCTTTGTATAGCCTTTGAAAGGAAATTACTGTGAGGCAAGGCAAAATAGGGCCAGAGGTGGGTTAGGGTCAGGATCAGGAAAGTCATTGCTCAGTTCATGTCAGAGATACAGGAAAGTCTTTTGATCTCCCCCCTGCTCCCTCCAACTAAATTAGCTGAATTGGGGAATGGGATCCATGCAGTGCTCAGCAGAACACATCACACACCTGATGAGTTGAGCTGTGAAATTGACATACACATCTTTGAATTCCAGGCCCTCTGCCAATAAGGGCCCCCAAGCTTCCCCAGGCACCTACTTCCAGTTCAGTATAAAGTTGTCGTCAGCTTGTCTTCCACAATTGTATTATCCCTTAAAACTCCAGTTAAAGCATTTGTGTCCACAAACTCAACTCACCTTCATGAAATGTAAAACTGTGACATATCCATGGTTCGCTGTAACATTCAGGGGGAATACTTTATTCTGGCAGCTGGGCCGAGTTTTCCATCCTGAACAAACTCATCAGCTAAATGCCTTCATTACAGTAGTAAGTTTTAGTCTTTGATGTCAATGAAATACATCTAAAAAAAAAAGGAAATACACTGCAATTTCCTGTGCTGTGTTTATAGGAAAGATCTGACAATAAGATTGATGTTTTGCTTGTAGGCAAATTATTATCAGTGGACTGTTCAAAGGCAAACAGTTGAAATAATTATAGTCCTTATCATGGTTTTAAAAGGGGGTGATTAAAAATGAATGCAAGCAGAGGGAAGGCGACATTTAAAGCATATATGCAGTCTTGACATCTTAAATGTCTACATTCTACCATTCTTGACATCTCCAATAGCTCCCCATACATCAAACAAGAACACGTCGGGAAAAGCAAAATCTCCCAGAACTGAGTCCAGGGCTTCTGCAAAGTCATCAGGGTTCTTCTTGTCTTTGCCCGCTTCTACAATAGTGGTCGCTGCAAGAAAGGGAAGAAAGAGACTGAAATCAGTCTTTAAGAAATCATATTTGCTTCTCATATTTTCCTCATCATTATTCAAAAATATGACCATTCCCTCTTCATAATACTTTTAATGGAGCTATGCGGTCAAATTGTTTTTATAAAAACACATTCCAGGTTAAGAACAGGATGAAGTAAATATGGCAACATTGGGACATGATGTCTTAACAACATGTCCATTTGGATATCTGACAGTTGGCCTTGAATGTCTGGGAAAGGCCAAAGTCACATGATCATGTATGAATCCCACTAGAATTCTTGATTCTATCCTGGTCGTTAATCAAAGAGAAACCTGTCAATGCAAATACTTTTACATTTTCAGGTGTGATATTCAAATGAATAGGGTGGAAATAAGCAGGCTGCAAATTTCGCTCAGCAGGTGCAATGGGCAAGTCTCAGCAGCAACTAGGCAAATATGCCCAGTAAGTGCCTAGTTGCAAAACTGACTTAAGATAACTATTTTATAAGCACTTTGGCTGCTGATACTAATGACTTAGACATATTATGTGGAGAATGCTTGAACTCTCCCGCCAAAGTTAAATTGTGGGTCAAATATGTTGACGGAAAACAGCTGTTCCAACAGCACTTCACTACGGCACACAAGAATTTTAAAAAAGCAAGCCACACACATACATCATCGAGCTCCCTGCAGACGCATAAAAATATTGTCTGGTGGGTGCTGAGAAACATCTCCTTACTCCATCTAGGGGTTTTTGTTGTGTGCTACTGTTCTATGTGAGCAGGCACGAGGGGCATCGAGGCCCAGTTTATTACGGCCCGTATTAATGTGGATGTGCCCGTATCCATTCACAGTGGCCGACTTCTTTACATCAAGAAATCATTGACTGATTTCTGTTTTAAGAAGCCAAATGTCATGTGGGTGGTCTCACCCAGCTCCAGATCCCGGATGCCCATGTAGCTCTCCAGAAGGTCGTCCACTTTCTTGGTGGCCCGTTCTTCAAACTCACTCTGCTGGGAGAGCGGACAGGGAAATACACAGGCAGTTGGTGGAGATTTGTTGATGTTCACCCTCCCCAATATGGTGATAGAAACTCTGAGAGCTTAGCCCCTCATGCTACGCACCATTGTTTACAATCTATCTTTCCCTGAGGTAAGTAAGTCAATGTGTGTGCAGCAGTTGATAACATTGAGTGTTGCAGGTCAAGCGTTTCTTCCCTTTGTTCAAAATGTGTCACTTCATGAGAACCTGTGAAACCTTTCAAGGCTTCCAAACTTTCTCCAAGGGAAGTTGTCTGGCCTCATAATATTATTCAATGTGAGGCATCCGGCACTGAAGTGTGGGAAGCAAGACAGAAGAAGAAGAAATTTTGTTTACATGATTTAACAAGAAGTCAATGCATTCTCGGATATTGTGTGACTGTACTGTATGTGTACTTATTTACTGTATGACTCTGAGTCAACCTGAAGACTTAATGTGTCACATGGGAAAAACCAGGCCCTCAACAGGAAATACATCATCAACAAAAAAAAACAGTTATCAAAAATAAATATTCATAGCAAAACTTGAAAAGATATGATCAACAGTAAAGGAGAAAAGATCAGGAGATCTTGAACTATTTTGAGTGTATTTATTTACATGTCCACATGACACTTGGGTGGAAGTTCAACTGTCATTGTCCGAAAGAGTGTGTGAAACTCACCACTTCCTGAACTGTAGCAGAGCCCTTAGAGCGAAGACGCAGCGTCTCCTTCCCGTTCACCATCTTGCCCTCATTTGATTTCGGTGCTCTGGTCCTCATTCCGATCATATCTGACCACAAAAAGACAAACATGGCCATTCATCAGTGTACAGTATAGAGACACTAGGGACTTTTTCCTGTACTGGAGGTGACAGGAAGAGTCCCGTTCACCACATTCAGAGACACACAGAGTCTACAACAGGAGTTCCAACCAATCATGGGAGATGGAAAGTAAGAAAGTACAAAAATGATACCATACTATATAAACTAGTTACGTGGGTCAATTTTTCAGATGTCCGTACTTTACAAGAGTATTTATTTTCATGTTGGCTTTTTACTTTTACTACATACATTCAAAGACAATTTTCTGTACCTTCTACTCCTTACTTAAAAGATGACATCCATGGCCTTTTTTAGGGGAACTGTTAAGTGTAGTGTTAAAAGTACCAAAGCTATTAAAAATGATCCAACCTCTAGCCAGTTCAGCTTTGATTGTTCTTGAAATGTAATATGAAGCAACTTGTTTTTTTTATTTATTTATTTTATTTATTCATTCCTCTGGACTGGCACTGTTCAAGTTCCTAAAAAGTAAAAAAAAAAACCTACCTAGTACTTCTACTTTTAAATGAGTATTTTTTCACACAAGTATCTGTACTTGTGTATTCTGTACTACCAAGTACCGAAGGTGCGTACTTTTGCCACCTCTACCATTCAGCAGTCAAGTCACTTTATTGACATAGCACCTAAAATTAAGGTGCTTTACAATAATAGACAATACAATAGAAAAAAAAGATGTATATACATATATCTACATAAAGAAGTCTATAACAATGAAGAACCTTCATGACTGGTCAGTTTAGAGAGCCACTGACAATGCAGCATCAGGGGCAGGTTGTGGTTCAGCATCTTGCCTGGGATACATGTAGGCTGCAGGGGCGGGGATCAAACCACCAAACTTCTGATGAACTGCCCCAGAGCCTGTTGCCCCACAGCTTTCAATGCCTTTCCCAAGAAAGTGCTGTGCTCCTTCCTGCACTGGGTATTTTTGGTTGGAGAGACACGAATAACAGAAACATTCCATTGTTCTGATGTATGCTGTTGCTCTCACTGCTGCCAAACATAAAATTAAGAATTAATGACCAAAGATGGAGCGAGATTTTACCCAGGGAAAAATACACAGGCTTTCCTGTGCTGGTGACCACTTCATTATAATTCCTTTTTTTACTTTTTAATCAGCTGAATCCCTACAGTTATGACTGTGAGATGGTGTTTTTTTGGCAACCTTGAGTGTGGCATGCCTCAAATCTAGAAGCACTGTCGTCAATTCAGTCGGCAGGCGTGATCGACAATATCTGCTGAACATCTGTGAACATGTTGCCATGTAGATGATGCATTTAGCTCCAAGTGCCACATCACAGAGCTACGAGCCCAGCTGAAACTCATCATTTTTGCTATGACATTCGGGAATGCCATGTGCTTTTCAAAAAGCCGTCTGGAACACACGCATCTGTATTGAGTATCCAAGAGTCACTGATCCCGAGGGGGAAATAAAATCCTTTTCCGACTTTCTGTAACTTATCCGTTGTCGATTTGATATGTAAATATTATAGTTGAGCATTCTCATAATACGATATGATAATTCTTTATTGGTTCCACAATGGGGAATTTTCCAATAATAGTGACTTAATGGTTGTGCCATTTGCAAGGCTGCAGTCACAGTCACAGGGATCTTGTAGTGTGTGCAAGCGGGAACCTTTAGTTGTAAGTAATCATGGCTTGCAGTGCATCTTATGTACAGCTGCAACTCTGTGTCAGTTGTTGGAAGCAAAAATTTGTTCTCTTGAGTCTGGTGCAATAACTCCTAATGTCTTTTTTGTATAATATTGCTGACACTAACAGTGATATTAAACTCCCAGCTCCATTATGTTCAGGGTGCTAATTAGTGTCATAAATCATTTCATACATGGGAGGTAATCGATTGTATTGGGGTTTGGCAGCCAGCCAGTGTGTGTGTGTGTGTGCTTATATGTGTTTCTGCTATGAAGAGATTGAGGCCCACAGAGACAGTGGATATGTTTCTGTTCTGGTCAGCACTTGTACATTAAACTTTGACTTTTGATCAACATTACACAAAAGCATTTATGCAGTTCAACGATTTTATTTCAAAATCTGGTGGAAGCCAAAAGCCAAAAAATTAGCGCCCTCTTTTCCTCAGTTCTTCCCAGCTGCTTCTCATGTTCTCTGTGTGTATAATTAAGTCCTGTGTTTGCTTCAGTTCTTTGTCAGTTTGTTTGCTGTTCAGTGTCCAACTCTCTGTGCTTTCTTTGCTTACAGCTCCATGTTTCCCTGCCTTGCGTATCCATGCCCTCACCCTCTCTGTTTGCTCCTTAAAAAAATCAGATTTCTCCTTTGTAATTTCAACTTATTTTCTTTTTCCCTCTTATGTTGTATTTGAGACCCTGTCTTTTTGTGTCATCTTTGGACTAAAGTTTGTCTCGCACTGGTGCAAACCTGCTGTGGGGAGTCTTTCCTACTTAAAAAAAAAATCTTTAGTTCACAAAAAACTCGACACGGAAGAGTTTGAACATCCAAAATTCTTTGATGACTGAGCAAACTCTTAATCTGTTGATAAAGGCCAAATCAAAAGCAACCGAGTAAGAAAGTAAGCAGGCAAGGCTTGAGCTGTTGCTAAAAGGAAGTCGAGCCATGGACAACAGATTTGGCTTCCTGTCTGATAAGTGTTTTAACTGTGTGCTGGCCTCCAGCCCATCTCCTGCATCCTTCACTTAGGAAAGTGAGAAAGCTTCCCTCCTTCCTCTCTGTGCTCCACCAAATGCAATCAATAACATACTCATTGTACTTTTGACAGGCAGAGACACTTCTTGGAAGGGAAAGAAAGAGAAAGGGCAGTTGAAAGGGGCCGTGATAAAGCAAGGTCCGGAAGAAAAGCTTATGTGTATTTTAGATAAGTAGACAGTGACGGCTGGCATCAATGGGCTAGCAGGGCTAATCCCTCCCTATGTTATGCAGATGAGGCTAAATCAATAAATTTAGTGAAACGTTTAATGGCAACAGCATAAATAGTTGCAGGATATCTCTGAATGGGCTAATTTTATGCACCCAGAGCACAACAGTTCTACTCTTATTTATTTTCAAGGTCTAAATGATTGACAGGTATCCTATCCCGCTCTTGCCAATTGCAGTCTGTATGAGCTAACTTCATTTAGCCTGCAGGCCGATCTGTTCTGACCAATCAGCAGTCATCTGGTGCTGTTAACAGGCATCATTATACGCCCCGTGATATCATTTAGCCCAGCATTGCTGTTTACAAGATGGGAGAGAAGAAGAAGAAAAAAAGAAGATGACACGAGGTGCGTTCAGGGTCCATCGGAAACTTGATTCCTGACGATTAAGGCAGCTTTTAAAATAATAATAATTTATCACCCATTAGCACCAGTGGCAGCCTCCCATAAGTTGTTGTTCATTGATTTATTCAGTAGCTATATGATAAGAGTTCAGATCCTTGGTCATTCATGTCATCTGTTGTTCTACCTGTTCAAATTTGTCAAACTGTGTGCGTGCGTGCGTGCGTGCGTGCGTGCGTGCGTGCGTGCGTGCGTGCGTGCGTGTGTGCGTGCATGTGCATGTGCATGTGCATGCAGGAGATAGAGAAGGGGGCTCATTTTCACCACCAGCCGCCACTGTTAGTAGACGTCACCTAATATTACGATTAACATGACCAATGATGAGTATGACCAATGCATGTCCAGTTTAAGTGAAAACAGAAATATATGATCTTGTGATCCACTTTGCAATGGACTGGCAGCCTGTCCAGGGTGTACCGTGTGTGGATTGGGATACGCTCCAGCAGACCCCCACGATGTGGTGAAGGTATGAATTGGATAGTGGATGAATGGGATTACATTAACTGTCTGCAGGGTTGCTTTGAGAGAGCCATTTTTGCTTTACCAATTTCTATTCCTGGTGATGGGAATGAGAGCACATAGTCAGGTTCTCTAACAGTATCATGCAAAAACAACATTAAATATGGGTCAAATATTTAAAGTGTCTTGGCAGCATTTCCTGTGTGAGTTATTGCGTGTCGTGCATTTCACACACACTATCTTTCTAATGTTGGGATTGGGAATATAAATGTCATGGGTAAGGTTAGGGTCGAACTCGAGGGAGAGACTGGAATTGCTGAATTTCACTGTTCACAGTCACACAGTAGCTGTGTGCGTGTGTGTGTGTATGTGTGTGTGCGTGTGTTTAAAAGGTGTGTGTTTCCCACTTCTTGATTCTATGTGACTTTTGCCTGGAGTTTAATTAGAAACAACAAATATAAAATACTGAAGAAAAGAGCCATGGAATAACCCCTTCCTCCAAAGCCACAGTTTCCTCTGAGATGCAATGGGATGAAAACAATCCCTCAAAGCCTTTTTAATTTAGCTATGACACAAAATTACATCTTTTTCAGTAACTGAATTAAAGAGTTCATTTCCGAGGCATTGCACATTGATTTTTTTTTCAAGAAAAAACACAACCAGATTATTTTACTGTCTGTTTTGCATTGGCTTAATTTGAAACTGTGAATATCTTGTTACAAAGTGCATTTCATTTTATTGTTAAACTCTCTCTGTACCTATCCCTGCAAAACCAATTTAGAACATCTACTGCCCCACAAGATTAGATCCAGGCTTAACCACCACTCCTGTCAGGGTAACTGATTGTAGATAGATCACTTTTCCAGGCTCTCCACTCCCTGCATTTGGCTGATTAGTTAAAAGAACCAGAGAAGGCCAAAATCCATCAGCTGCTGGCGGTAAAGTAAGTGGATAACAGACCTCCTGAGTTGGAAGCAGCTGTTCCCACACAGGGAAATTTCTGGTTCTAATGACAACAATGTCAGTGGTATGAATCACAGGTAACATGTATGACGGCTTCCCATGAGATCTAAGAGGCTGGATGTGCTGCTGCTGCTTTTTCCATGGGCTTTATTCCACTCATTTTCCTCCCAGTTGTTCGTACCAAGAGCTGTGCTGGTTCTCAGCCCTGTGATTAGTTGAGGAATGGATTCATCACTGCAGAACGTAAGTGATTTCAAGATACAAGATTTAGAGGAAATCGAAACAGACACTTTCAATTCAAAGGCATCTTAAGTATAGAGAACTGTTGGTACTTGCCTGCCTACCAACAGCAGAAACCCAGCTGTTACTAATATTACTGTTCATTTTGAACTAACAAATCTGGCTTGTTTAGAATTCCAAGTGTTTGTCTGCTCGCCACATGACGGCAAAGACGATTCACAGGGAGAGGCTTTCCTCACTCACCGAATGCCTTCTTGGGCCCCACCAGGCGGAGAGTGAAGGGTATGCCCCGAGGTTGCTCCTTCAGCATCTTAGCCACCTCGTAGTGTCGACACCCCACGATGCTCTGGTCATTGATGGCCTCGATGTGGTCTCCCACACATACTGTCTTGAGTTGGTCTATGGTGCTACCTTCCTTTATCCTCTGGGATAAAAAAGAGGGTTGAATATTGTCACGATATGAAGACAGATTGTACAGTCTTGGATGTGCCTAATCAGTCTAATAAGAGTTGCTTAATTCATCACTTGAGCCATTTTTCAAGTACTGCTAGTCTATATTGGGTGCTCGGGTGCCCTGTTTTTTGTGTTTGTTTTAATGAGCACTTTTACAATAAACAATAATCACGTATTTTGAGTGTGTGTGTTTAGAATCCACCATAACATGATTATAAGTATAATCAAAATCATCATATTTGGCGGAAAACAATTGACTCCCAACGTCTATGAAGCTGGTTGACCTGTTGCTAATCTGTTTTACATCAAAGCAACAGAAATTTATCCAATCAGCGTCATCCAAAATGATGGCTTTAGGGCATTGAATCTATAGCCCTTGTCGCTATCTGATCAGCATTGCCTGCCCAATCTGCTTTGGACCCTTTTGTGCATGCGCAGATGCACTGCCATCTTGGACAGCAAAGTATGGCAACTCCACCTAGACAAACTGACAATGTGACTACTTGATCTGCATCGCCTGCATCCAAATGTAGAACTTGTGTTTGTGCAATATATTGGTTATGTTTTTATATAAGAGTGCCTCTACTTTCCAGTACTGGCATTAAATTATTCCTATATCACAGAACACTAGTATTCTGCTGTTTGTATTGTGTTGTGTTGGGATAGTTACTGAAACAGGACTAATAGGGCATAGCCCCACCTAGAGCATTTTTCACCATCCACTGGTATCTACAGTTCAACTTTTTAAGGCATGTCCAATAGGCTTTACTGTCTCTATTTTACTTCTCTGTTGCCTGTTCACCTTGATGAAAGCATATCCAGCTCCATTGTCTGTGATCGTGAGGCCCAGCGCGTCCTCCGTCTTTGTCACCTCCACCTCCTTGGTCTCTCCTCTGACGTGGGCAAAGATGAAGTCCTCCAGTCCTATCTGCCCCCCAAGCAGTTTCTGCATATCTACTTTATGGGAGTTGAGGGTGCAGAACAAGATCTAAGAGAAGAAGTCAAAAGTCTCTGTGATGCAGTGTTGTATGCAGCAGTGTTGTACACAGACTGAGCACCAGAGGGCAGCAGAGCCGAACAATTTGAGTTGCCTTCATGGCGAAATTGCAGTGAGCTATGAATGATAAGGAGCCTTTGCAGATTGTCGATCTGTAGATAAATCTCATAATCATATCATGAGATAGCTGCAGTATTTGAAAACAGCATTCCTGCATTTGATATTACAGGATTGAACACGTGACCGTTAACGTCTGCGAACTCTGAACACTATTTTTGATTCATGGATCATTCAGAATTTATTATGTATATATATATATATATATATATATATATATATATATATATATATATATATATATATATATATATATATATATATATATATATATACACACACATATATGTATATATATATATGTATATATATATACACACACACACACACACACACACACACACATATATATATATATATATATAAAAGACCTCTGTTCAGTTATTAAAACTGTCAGTCTGACACCTGAAGTCAAAGTTTAACTTTGACTTCCATAAACCACAACAGAAATTTAATATGACCTGAGTGAAAAGTTCATAATACTTCCTGTAAATTTTTGCCCATAGTAACTCCATTGGCTAGTGAAACAGTCTGACTGCAGTCCAAGGTCTTCCTGGCATCCGGGCTGCACTGTAACTTTATGCTGCTGCCAAAAGGTCAAGGCAACTGCTGCACTTCTCACTATCAGCAGCCTGATATTTCCCATTGCAAGGTCTGTATCTTGACACCTGATGGCAGTTCAAGGTCTAAATCTCTTTTGCAATGAATTCAGTCAAGAATGCTGTGGAACCAAGGCATGAATGAGTGTGAATAGTTGGAAATCCTGGTTGAGCAGACACACCATGTAGGGCAGTCACTTAAAGTGACTTTAAGTGAAACACAACAGAAGATCCAGTCCATTCCTCATTCTCCATTTATCATGGAAGATTACTATCAGCCCAAGCAATCTCTGTTTTCTTGGATTCTCTCTTTATATTAGATTTAACCTGTGTTTAATAGGTTTGAGACTTGTTATGGATTGTTTCGTCGTTACATTGTACAACTCCAACCTTTGCATTGCTCATTAATCCCAACTGTTATCTAAACTGCTTGTTCTGTCAGGATCATTGGAGATTATCCCAGCACACACTCGGGCTGAGTGTACTCTAAACAGCTAAGCTGAGCCATCACATGGCTAGCATGTATGGGAAGACAAATACACTGTTAGGAATCTCAAGTATCTAATTCCCAAGTGGACCAGAGCGCCTGGGAGTTACACGCTGAGGAATAAAAACTGCCTGCAGTGTGAGGAGACAGCCAGACAACATGCTTAACTTTAAAATCTAACAGTGTCAACTATTCCTGTGTTCATGTCCCCATAAGTCATTCTGAACTAGACTGTCGGGTAAGAGAACAGTGAAAATGCATCACAAAAGAGGTGAATGCCACGTGATGTCCACTGCTATTGAGTATCAGCTAACAGTTCTTTCATAAAACCTACTTTCATCACTCAGTAGTTGAATCCTGTGTAACAAAAGGAAGTACACCAGCATATTGGATATGATCGTGACTGGTAGTTGCATGATAAGATCATCTAGGCTGGCACCAGTAAAATGTCAGTCTGTATCTTTTCATCTGCAGGCATGTTCTGTGTGTACTAATAGATGGGAAACACCTTCCTGGTGTTCTTCATGAAGTTACTGATAAGAATTACATAAGGCCAGTGGTGAATATTTTTCAGTTTTGTTTCCATGACAAAAAAGCTAAATCAGCCTTCAAAATCCAAGTATGAACCGTCACTTTTTGTACTTTTTGGATAATTGTGATGCTAGTTATGAATACATTCAATCATGCTTTGTGTCCATCAATGAATAGGCCTGTCGTCTCACAGTTTGACAGAGACCTTTCTGTATGTAGTGTGCATGCTCTTCTTGTGTCTATGGGCACTCCAGTTTTCTCACAGTCTAAAAACAGTCATGTTTAAGATGATTAGACCCTATATTTTTCCCCTAGTCATGAGTTGGAGAGTGAGTGGTGTAAGTGCGTACCCTGCAACCGACTGGCAACCTGTCCAGGGTGTTTTTCCTGCCCTCACCCCATATGAGCTGGAGATTGGCACCAATATACCAGTATACGACAGATGTTTTGTCATTTATTTACTACATTGTGATCCTGTTAGCCCATTTCTGCAGAAAAGCTTTACCTAGATCTTTCATCAGCTAACCATTTCCTGCTGCAAGTTTCCACCAGTTCTGGCTTAATATCACCTAAAAGCCCATCTGAAAAAACAAAATATCTGTCTTCGCACAATCCCAGCATGGAAGTCTTAATTTTCAGACAACCCACAGCCTCAGGTGGTGTAGAGTACTGAGAGCAGTATCAGGCTGCAGTGTGCTTGGGCTAGCACTGACCTACTAAAGCTTTGGAGACTTGACTGGTTCTCAAGGATTCTGGCCTTGAGAGCAACTGCCTGCTGTGGCCTGTAAATAACACTTTTCATTCTGTGCTTTGCTATGAAGCAACAGCTCAGAGCCTCAATGCTGTGCAACCATTTTGGAATACAAATGATCTGATATTAATTAATAATTCATTTTCTCTGGAGCACAGACAATTTAGTTGTAGCTGTCCTCACTACCTTAAATATTTAGGGTCCTGAGGATTTCAAATTCTCCTCTCTGTAGCACTTATTAGCGATGCTGTCGAATGTCTCATGGTATGTGTCTCTGCATTAGTGTCTTTGCCTAACTCATGAATGAATTAGGCAAATAAAAAACTAATTGTCTGTTGATTTGTTGATGAATTACATTTTGAGTATATCTGCATCGATGTGACTCGGCACCAAAGATCAAACGATGAATTACCTAATCATTAAATACCCAATCTTTTCTTGCTATTTGTTATGAATGCTGAATTTTTTAAGTACAAAATATATCTCCAGTCACTTCAACTACTGTAACTTGTGTTACAGTGTCACATGCACTGTGTTTACCGATAACATTATCTGTTTATTTGTTTCCAGTATTGATCCTGGTCAAGGCCCAGACGAGTGCAAAGTCTGGCAGACTGTAGTGAGGTCAAATGATCTTCTGTAATGCATCATGGAAAAAAAAGCCTAGAATAGAAACCCAACACCTATTTGCGGCTGTCAGACACGAAACATAACAAACGAGTAACACACTTTTTGCCGCTTTCAGCACTGATATTCATTAGTGGCTTTGTTGTTTTTCTACCTCTGAGGGAGAGATGTTGAAGACCTCAGCGATCTTAGCGTACAGCTCCTTGACATTGGTGAATCCGTGGATGCGGCCTGTAGGACTCCCATGAGCCAACTGGGTGTGGAAGATGAGTCTAGGTCTCGGGTATTCTGGTGGTCCCGGTGGTGGCGGTGATGGGGGAGGAAGCGGCGGTGCTGTGGGCTCCAAACAGCTCGGGTCCTGGTTCTGGCTCTGGCTCTGGTTCTGACTCTGGGCCTTCTGCTCCTCCATGGCCTCGACCCCTGCTGCCTCTGAGTCCTGCGGGCTCATAGCCTCCCCGTTCTGCATCGGGTCCCCAGCTCAGGTACGGTCCTGCAGTGGGAGCCCAGGTGGTGCACTGCTCTGCAAAAGAAAGAAACCACGGTCCTTCCACCCCCAATGTTCACCTGAACCCAGCAGCCACCCAGAGCTCTGGGGTGAGGATGAATTAGTGATGAGCGTAGCCTGGTAACAGTAGCTGGAGGAGGCCAGCCAGACCTTGCTGGTTAGAAACACAACACCCTTTTAACTGGGGGATTGTGTGTGTGTTACACCCGAGCCTTTGGCAGCTCACGCATGGAGAACACAAACAAAACACATCAGGTAACGGGTTTCTTCATATACACACACGGCTAAGATTCTAATCCCCCATATCAGTCTGGCTGAACGACATGTAGCACACGCATGACCCTGAATGTGTGAACATCTCTCTCAAGTGTAAAAACGGCCCTGTATCTGTACCTGGAAAGGTGGGTTGCACATGAGATGGCCACAGACAATGTCCCAGTATTACAGGTAAGATGATATTGTTTGAGAGGCTGGGAGCTGCCCCCGCTCCTCTTCAGGTCTCGCTGAATGAAATCGGCCATTGGTGAAGCACTGACCTTTTTGACCCCGCAGCCAGCCCACAGATACAGAGCCAATCAACTAGATGTTTCACATAAAGAGGTATCCCACAGGGTTTTTATAGATCGGTTTTCCCCGCCATGCTGTCCAAATGTGTATGCAAAAAAATAACACATAGATGAAGGGGAAGTTGTTTGCAGCACTAAAATTAAAAGAAGCAAAGAGAACATTTTCTCTTTGCCTCATATCTGAGATTGTTTTTTTTTTTGAAACAGACATGTGACCTTGATGCATTGCTATGGGAATAGCATGGGAATAGCAACAAAGAACGATGACCTTAAAACATGGATGTTTTTCTCACTTAAAGTTTCTCTTTAGAATAATGGGTTAAAAGAGTCCACAACCACAGTCTGATCAACACATTCCCAACTTGTTCTGCAACAACGATCCGTTGCCCTTAATGCTATTTGTTGCACTTGGTGCTGTGTGGTGCGTTACTCATGAGCAAAACAAGAAAACCTCGTATCTGGAAATTCCACAGAAATCACATTTTTAAAAACCCAGCTGGGTATATGTCAGCAGCAATGTGATCTTGTTGTATTTCCCCTCAGGCAGACTCCTTCCTGTGCATATGGTTTGCACAAAAACAGACCTGAGATTTCTGCTCCAGCAGATCTAAAGCTTTGTCTCAGTGCAATGAAATAATGATTAAAACTTGCCCACCCCTGCATTTCAGATCTCAGGAATTGCATGGTCACACATGCATATATCTCACTACTAATAGCCACCTATTGGGATTCTGATGTTAGTGTTTAATAATACACCAACAATAAATATTGTATCCTGCAGAAGGGCTACATTGAGTGATGAACTTTTTTTTATTCTGCTTTATAAGCATTCCTTCACACCTGCGCTGCAACGTGCTCAGCTGCAGCTGTCTCTGCGTCACAGCCTTGGTTTTCCAGGCCAAGGTATTGCTCCCTTCCCAAGGTCAGCACTTGCTCCTACAGCTGATAATAAGGATCTCTGAGGCAAAACGTTTCTTTTGCAACAGATAAAGGGCAATCGTCCCAACAAAGGGCTCCTCAGTTTCTCTTATGCACAGGCATACAACACATGATAACCTATATCGATGTTTTTTTATATATATAAATACATACTGTATGAGCAACTGGGTGTCAGACCCAGGCAGCACCAGAGATAACACATAGACAAGTGAAAACAATTTATTCAAGTGGCTGGCTTTGGGAAGAGGATCAACCCACTGGTAGACAAATATGAAGTGAAAGTGCAAAATCATGAACATAATGATTTCTCCCATTTCTCCTATGTTAGTCACTTTGGATAAGTATCTGTTAAATATCTGTATCTAAACATATATGAAGAGCTCAGCAAGTTCACATAAAGCCACAAGTGAAACTTTTCAGGTTCCTAACCACAGGTGTCTTGCACACTTCCTGAACCTGTTGTGATTTTGCATGAAATGAAAGTACAAAAACTTTGACAACAGGAGTCAGTAGGTGAAAGCAGAAAAATCACTCAATCAGTCAATCAGTCAATCAATCAATCAATCTTTATTAATAAAGCACATTTCATGCACAAGGCTTCCTAATGTGCTTTACAATGGTTACAGTACTAATAATGTGCAACGATATGTCTACTCATCATATAAACATATTTTAACTACACCCATCTGATGTGAGCTTCAGCTCATTGGTTCTGAATGGAAGGTGATATCTGTTTGTTCTTTTCTCAATAAGTCGTTTACAAATATTGACTAGTTCAACAGGGGATAAGTCAGGCGATATGAGTCAGACTGCTGACGTACCGGATATGTGGGCTCTCAGTGGACTGAAAAAACATTTATTTCATTCCTTCCTATTATTTGTTTTAATTTTGTTTCATATTTTCATTTTGAGATAGTCTTCGTTCATTCAGGATGATCCGCTGTGCCAAATGTGAATTTCACATCAATTTCATGTCTTCACCAACACACACTGCCTCTGTGTAAGATAGGGCCTCGGTGTCACAACATTGTGTACGGTTCATCATCACGAACCGATTTTAAGAATGATGATCAAATTAACTCAAAGCAACCAGCGTATCACAAAGCCAGCTCTTTTGTGCGTCGTCATCGTGTAGTTTCCCACATTGTCCGATTTGTTAATCCCGCCGCCATGCTGTGGAATCAACATAGAAAAGCCTGTTTTTGCCTACGCGGCATCCGCACCCACTCATTACATCATGTACTTCCTCATGAAGTGTGATTTGCCTCCACTCAAACCTGCTTTGTTTCCTGGCAGGAGTAGATGGAGGGGAGGACCGTGGGTTGACCGTAGGAGGCCAGACTGTGTGAGGGTGGCGCGTTTGCTGTGTCATGTGGCATCACACTGCCTCCTCTGTTCCCAGTGGCGTGGTTATGCCTGAGCTGCCTGGTGATAAAAGAAGGAGTCCGTCAATGCTTAAATATGTGTGGCGTTGGAACCTGAACAATGATTGTGTTTCGCATTTTTTTTATATCTGTTCAAGGTTTCTAGCAATAGAGTGGTGAAATATGAGAGGCTGTTTTCTTTGAATGTACTGTGTAACACATTAATTTGTCATGATGTGATGTCATCAGTGACATCATCGATGCATCACTATAGTCCCGCACCTTTTCAAGTACTTTACGTATAGTCGCTCTCTGAGAATACAATATCTTAAATGAGATGAATAAGTTGAATATTCAAGGACTCAACATTGGAACAAGTAAGAGAAGCAGCTTTTTTGATGGTGGAACATTTTTAAGTTTCATTGGTTTTTACATAATGTCATGCAATGTTTTTCGCTGATAAAAATCTTGTAAATCTTTGTTTGAATTGCAGCCATAAAATGAGAAAACACATTACAATGAAGGCAAGGCTCAGGCTCGGGTCTATAAAAATTTTATACTATCTTCTTTGGGACATTTCAAAACATTTGAGCAAATACATAGCTCAAACGCTCAAAAGGTCTTGACATTTAAAACACAGCTTAATTGTTTCATTATAGTACCTACCAGGGGAATATTCCACTTTAATGCCGTCATCCAGCACGACTGCAATGTGACCTGTGGCAATAAAACTTTGGCCTTATGGTCCTATGGTCTTACTGTTTGCGACTGTCCCATTTGTTGTTCCAGTTGTTTCCCTGAGGAGGGGGAGGTGTTGGCTGTCTATTCACTGCAGGCAGAATGTTTAACTGAAATGAATTGTTTCACGCTGTGACATTAAATAAAAGCCACCAGCTGAGCAACTGACAAACTGTTTCAGGATCCAGAAACACAACTTCCCTTCACAAGAATCGAAATGCACAGCAGTGGATTTTGTGGTTCAAATGATTCATTCGAGGGAGTATACAGTTTATTGGGTTGACCCAGCTTTCTTTTGTGCAAACACTGTCAGCATAAAAAAAGATTTATCAAAGACTAAAAATCAAATATATGCTTTAATTTACATAATAATTAATATTAAGATATATTATTGTTTTATTATTAGGTTTAGACTTAGCTCCATGAAACAAAACTGAGATCTCTGTATATGGATGCAAAGAAGTATGTAAACAGTGAGAGCCACTGCCCCACCCTGTTGTGCTGGAGCAACCTGAGGTTTTCTCAGTATCATCAAACGTGGCTGAAACACTGCTGTTAAAATACAACCTGTGTTCACAAGTTGTATACACGTGGACTGCTGAATCCTCATGTTAATTAATAATTAACAACACTACACTAGCAATAATAATAAACCCAGGCCTTGTCCCTATAGGCTTCAAGAAGAGGGACTTGCTTGGATGCCATACATGGTAATGGGCGGACGGTGGTAGCCGGCTGCTCGTCTCTGATTGGACAACGTATCTGACATGACCGTTTTTTCCCCAGTCGTCTCGCACGCTGATTGGTCCTCTGACTTGGTCCGATTTAAGCTCATTATCTTAATCATCCGTCGATGAAGTGGGCAAACTGGGGAGAGGAGAGAGAGAAAAGGAAAGCAGAAGCCAAACAAGAACGGAGGAGTTTGGCGTGGACCGTCGTTTCAACACGAACCGACGACCCCACTGGCTGAGGGAAGAATGCTTGAAAACAAGAGGGAGAGATTGAAAACCTTCCTGAGGAAGATCGACGAGAAGGCCATAGTGAGAATCAAGCATTTCATGAAGGAGAGGTAAGAGGAATGAATGGTGCTGGGCAGCTACATCAACACTTGGCATCCATTTATCACACACTTATATCCGATCGTAATGTATATATATATTTTTTTTATCTCATCTTGGTAACTTAGCATACACTGAGCCAGATGAGGTGATGCGTATAACGGGATGTATTCTGGAAATGTACTTAAGGAGGTGCTTCAGCCAGTATGTAGATGATGCTAGCATGCTAGCTATCCGCTAGGCTGTGTTGGCATTTAAATGGACCCGAGTGAACGCTGTAGCGGTGCTGTGGGTTTGCCTCAGTTTTGTTTCTGTCTAATGCAGTAAAATGCAATGTCAATATGTGTCTCTGAGTGACAAAAAAGGGTGGTGTTTTCACGGCTGTTGTGAGCATCCTTATCATATCCGTGTGCCTTAGCATAGCTTGGGTGACTCAAGCTCTGGCTGTGAATTGTACTCCCTTGTTGGTCCATACATCTGTGAAATGTACCCACAGATTATTAATGTCATGTCCATCTTGGGGTTAAATTATATATCAATTGTTTGAACTACACGGATGCAGTGCAAAAGGTTTGATTAATAGCCTTTTTTAAATCCCCTCCTTTATTGAGTCCTTTCCAAGAACACAATGATTGACCTACATTGCCTTTGCAAAGTGTGGATTTATGTGTGTGTCTGGACCAGATACACACACACACTCACTCGGTGTTTATAAACAGCATCCCAAGCACCAGTGTGGCATAAAGGACACCAAGTCCAGTTCTGGTTGGTCTGTAATCTGGCCTTTGCTGTGACTTCATCCCCTGGCCTATGTGGGTCAGATTTGCATCACTTTTTGTCTTTGTAGAGGCCGTGGATGATCCAGAGTAGACCAGCCTGGCAGAGTGGGCATTAATGCACCACCACATTCACTCACTTCTTATGTTTCGTGCAACTCAGCCCCAGGGACATCAACACAGACACACACACACACACACGGGACAAGCAAGTCTAGGTTTTCTCCGAAAAGCCTATTTTTAGCTCCCACGGGTCGACCACAGGTGGTCCATGGTGTTATATAAATGCTCAGTGTTTCTCACTGTCAGTACTATGTGTCCTTTGGGCTTCGCTGTTCACTTTGCTCCCCATAGATAGCCATTTGGAGGGGTCCCACCAATCACACTTGGCCTCCTGCTTATCACCATAGCTATGATGCATCTGACGTATGGTATGTGGGCTGATTATCTCTTTCCACACACACACACACACACACACACACACACACACACACACACACTGTTATTGTAGTGTCCCACAGAAGCCAAGTCTCTGGCCATGTAAATTTAGCATGTAACCAGGGTCGTTTTATCCTTTTTATCTCCTTTTCTATTTCTTTATTTTGACATATCCGTGGATGGCATGGCTGAAGGTGACCGTGCGTTAAGTGTCGCAGCTGTAATGTACACCGTGGCAAATGTGTGAATGGCTTTGTTTGAGAAGGAAATAACCAGGTATGGTTGTAAACCTTGGTGAGATGGAGGAGCCTGAAATAGGCTGGGTGGGGCAGCTCTGTAGGCGTCCCGCTGGCTCCAGGAAGATGTTCCCCGACCAGACTGTGTAGGTCTAAATTATGAGATGTGGCCCAGGCCCGGCGGAAAAGCCCAAATCGGAGGCTGAAAACCACATCTGCACGACTGTTTACTGCTAATTGAAGGGTTTTGTGCTAACCAGCTGGTTCATGGTTGAACTTACGTGTTGGCTCTCTCAGGCTGGTGATAATGACCACTTCTCTGCCCTTGTCAGTGTGCCAAGAAAAAGGCTCTGTTCTTCTTAGGCGGTTCACCTTCAGTGCTTGCAGGAGCCTGGTGAATTCCACCTAAAGTAGTTGCCATAGGTCAGTCTAATTTCAGACACGTGAGGCTTAAAAGCGTTTGTCAGCGTTCTGCTCGGCTTCGAATGGCAGCGAGACCTTTTGATTAAGCTCTTTGCTGACTGAACAGCCTTTCTTGGAACAAAATGGTATTTTTGTTTTTGTTCTTTTTAAGTATCATGAATACCAGATCATTTCAGTGCTTTGGGTAAGGCAAGACATTTGTTATTGGTTGGAATATCCGTATAAAACCTAAAAAAAAAAAGGAGTCCACTAATATTATGAAAACAAAACTTCAACCCTGGAGGGTTCGTCTGTACCCCTGCACTATGCCCACTTAACTTTAGTGAAATGGACCTAGTGCAGCACATTGGCCATTTGTATTTCTTTCTTCAGCCTTTTTTCCTTCATGAGAAATACTGTGGACTTTTTGTCCGAAGTGCATCCCCTCCAGTTAGAGAAAAACAAAAATAATATTTAACCTATCTAGATCTGTGGTACCTGACTTATGCGGAAAAACTAATTGTTTGAAGTGATACAAACCAGTCACTGTATTTCTGGAAGTAAGAAGTGAGTGGACTGAGTGACTAACAGGTGATATCTCTCTGTGACACATCGCTGAACCCTTGGCTCGCCGCTATCTCAGATATTTAGAATTTTTACCGTTGATAGCACTTAAGCCCTCAGTCCTAGCACTCTTAGATATTACTGTTTTCCCTGGCAACTTTACTGGAAGGACCGAGTTCAATAAAACGCCACGACAGACTTAACCCAAGTCTGCTCTGTGCACAGCAGGGAAGGAGATGCTGAGTATTAACGACTTGAACGTAGTGCCACACGTCCAGCCATTGATCACCTTCCCCGCTTTGCACCTTAATGGTGTCTCAAGGGTCTGCTGGCTCACTAGTACACAAAAGGAGGGGGGAAGGCATGGGAATACACCCAGGACAGAGGCCGCCAGTCGATTGCAACACCCTCACTCGGGACACTGAGAATGGAGTGCCAGGTCCAAAACCCATCATGAAATGAGTCAGGGTGAGCTTTGACCATCTGACATTTGTAAAATAATAGAAACGCTAATCCACCGCAAAAGAAAACAAAAACCCGTCGCAGCTCAGCTTTAATGTCACTGTGGATTTTTGAACCACGCCACCCCCCCCCCCTCCCCATACACACACACACCAGGTTTTTTTTTTTTTTTTTTTTTTCTGTTTTGCTCACATGCCCGGCCGCTGAAAGAAAGACACTCTCTGTACTCGGCGAGCTCGGAGGAAGTGCAGGGAGCTGCTGCGTGCATGAGGCCACATGACTTCCCACTCAGACACACGCACTCTTATTCTGTAACACATGCACACAGACCAACGCTCTGTTCCAGCTGACACACACACACACACACACACACACACACACACACACACACACACACAGACACTCACACACAGACACTCACGCACATGCAGTTTTCCTGAAGTCCAAACCCTGTGCTCGGACCATGAACTACCTGTTATTTTGCCACGACAGCTTTCTCTGCACTTCCTGGCTGCTCAATGGATGCTTCCTCACATCAATTCACACATAATCCCTCACAATCTGAGACACCATCAACATTTTTTTAGTCTTCAATTTACTCTTTTTTTTCTAAAAATTGGTCGTTTGTGGTGATGAATCAAATTTAGTTAGGTAGATAAATTATTTATATATCGTTAAACCCTGCTTAAACTCTATCCTGCAGGATTACAACATTTCACACAATGTGCCACTACCGGATTATTGCAGATTAGGGATCTCAGATGTTTGCTGACAATCTTAATAAAAACACAGCGCAGCACTTAACCGTTCAGCCTAGTCACTAGTCAGGGCAGTTTAGTATGTCACGTGACTTTAAAAAGAAAAAGAAAAAAGATCCGTAGCTCTCCAGAAGATGGCGCTCTCGCGCCGCCGTCTCGGGCGATCTCGTCTCGGCTCACCCAGATGTGAGACACGGCCTGGCATGCCGTCACGGTGGTCACGCTGGCTGCGGCGAAGCCTCCACACAGGCGCTCCACAGAGCAGCGTTTCACTCCTGGCGCTGGAGGTCTGCTTGCGTGTTGCTGACGTCTGCAACGAGACTCCTGGGGATCATCCGTCTCATCTCGGGACGCCGGGTGCAAGTCACAACTCCGTACCCAGAGGATCCGTTTTTTTTTTTTTTTTTCCTTTTCTCTTTTTTTATGTCTGCTGAATGGAACATCCTGTCCCAGGGAAATTAACACGGAGTCCGTCTACCACTTTACTGTGTGCGCTGCGCGGCAGCACACAAAAGTTTTCGATTGCACACCACACGTAGTCATGTGATCAATGAATTAAGAGTCAGAGTGAGGTAGACCACTATTATATCTCTACACAATCAATTTTATAGCTGTTGTTAAATTGATATCAAGGGCCATTTCACCCTCATGCAACACGTCACCAAGTCATATATTTAGATGAAACTTGCCGTCCGTCACAAGGTAGACCGTCTCATGGAAACTCCGAAATGTCCCCTATTCCATAAATATCAGGCTCTATTTACCCCCGTTTTCCGTCCTGCATGTTTCTGCCCTTGGTGGTTGTGTAAAGGTGTTTGTTGTGGTATGTGCGCGCTATCTTTGGATCCGTTCAGGAAGTGACCTCGCGCAATCAGGTGTAGCGAAAGGCCAGACGGTAAGACCAACCGCGGCCCATTGACCTCTGGCGCGAGCGGACGGCGTCCGGTAAGGAACGGGGGGGGGGGGGGGGTTCACACTCCGACCCGTGGCTTTCGGACGGGCGGCGGGCTCTATTTATAAGACGGGACACCTGTCGGTCAGCGCTCATCCCACAGCTTCCCGCCCGGGAGGTTTACAGTGGAAACACGGCAGGTGGTGGCGGTGCTCGGGCGCGAGACGTAAGCGTGGCGGGCGGGCGGGCGGGCGGGTGACTAAATTGGGATCGGAGTTTCCTGGACGCTGACATCACCCAGATAGAAATAGGCTGCTCAAGACTGACAGCGCTGCCCAGCCTGAGAGTGACGCCGAGCTCGTCAATCCTGTTGTTGATGTTGTTGTAGCGTGCGTATATTTATATATGCGTATATATATCCTAGTCTATATCCTAGTCTATATCCGTTTTCCATCCTATCACACACACACACACACACACACACACACACACACGAATGGAACAACCACATTAACACCATCCTCAGAAGAATGTGAGCTAGTTGTCATGCGGCCCTGCTCTTAAAGCCTTGTTATTGAGAAACGGGGGTGTGTTTGTTAGGCCCATTTTAGCGGAGAGTGACCCCCCCCCACCCCCCTCCATCCCTGTGTTTCCCACCCCTCTTTACTCCCTGCTGTTTTAACCATTCCCACCAGACTGGACAAAGCTTCTCAGGCCATTTCAGAGCTTTTGTTGTTGTGGGCGCAGGCCCTCTGGTGCGGCACTATCTCCATAGTTAGTTACGTAGCATGCTGAAAAGCCTGCAGTAAAACGGACCTTTACCCCTGACGTTCGATCCACTTGTCAGAGCTCAGGGTCCCGGCGTGACGCGTGCTCTGCAGAGGCCGCTCTCGTTGTCCGACTGCCTCTTAGCTTTTTAGAGTTTGCACCGGTAGATGATGGAAAACTCTCAGGAGCTGCAGAGGAAGGGAATGCTGAAGAAACATGGCTCTGGATCTGACTCTCTTCGCTCCAAGGATGTGGGAAGGTAGGACGATCCCGGCGTGCGTTTCAAACACCGTCTCGGATGATTAAACCAGCTCAGCGCCGGCTCAGAGCGAGCGTACAGTTCTGTGGGAACATGTGCCGAGTTTGTACGACCTTTTGGCCCCGCCTCGATGTGGAGCTCGGCCTCGCTCTCGCCCGTCTGTGCCTTTGTATATCTCCGAACTCATTTGTTTTGCCTGCAAAGCCTGCGAAAATCCAGGATAACGTGTCCGCGCGGTGGCCTGAGCTAATGATAATCAAGGCTTTGTGATGGTGTGAGGAGGAGGAGGAGGGGGGGGGATATAAAAAAAAGTCAGTTAAAGAGCTGGAGCTATGATGTCTCTGCCCGTAATCTCCATTAACTCAGGACACGGTGTCTTCGCGTCTCGTGTGCCGAGACAAACTGTACCGTGGAGCGCGTCCAGATAAATATTCCCCAGCAAAACCTCATGCCCGTCCGATTTTTTTTTTTTTTTAATCTGCCAATAGGCCAGCGCTCAAGGTTGGAAATGGCAGGCGTGCGAGGCCCCGGGGACGAGGTGGCGTGTGGCACAGCGCTTCACCACAGAACTAGGTCTGAGGTCAAGGCCTGCGAATGGCCGTTGCGCAATCGTTTTATGTGGACCGACGCCCTGCTCCAGAAAAAACCATTGTCCGTCATGTGATATTCCACTGTCGGGCACCTCGGCAGTCTTTATGACTCGCACCGGAGCTTTTTTCCAAGTTGTTACCTTTTTTTTTTCTTTTTTTTGTCGCATACCTGCTTCCTTCTGAGTCATTTGCTCAATGAACGAGTATATGACATTGTTTGCGTGACGCTCACTCTTCATGCAATGGTGCGTGACATCAGCGCGCATTTCTACTGTAAGTGTACTTTCCATCGGGTATAGAGGCTCTGGCTACGTCCTGGAACCCGTGCAATAAGCGTTATCGCATTCAACGCAAGCGTAACGTAAGCTAGGTGCTAAATCTCAATCTCCCCTGAGCGGTACTGGGATTTTCCTGAAGCTATATTCTCGAGAAATTCAGTTTTCTCGACTTGCATGCAGCAGCTGTGGGAAATTCAGGGGGTGGGGGGGGGATTTCTTCACCGCCCCCCCCAACCTGCGGTTTCATTTTCTATTGTGCACCACTTGAAGTAAGGAAGCTGTCTAGCCAGGACCTGGTTAATGGTTACGGTCAATCTCGGTAGATACGGGAAGTCGTTGGGAAAGTCAAACAGTTGACGGCCGTCGGATGTATTGCCTGTATTGCCCTGACCCCCTCCACTCTGCCGGGAAATGGAAGTGGGTCAGGTGAGCGTGTTTGAACTCGCATGTGTCTGAGCCATTGTTTTCACTGTTTTTTGTTTTTTTGAGAGGCCTTTTTGGTCTAATCACTCGTAAATAGGTTAAAAAAAAGTTACACCTGACATGCAGACGTTGACACCTCTTCGCCTAGCTTTACTGGGGGAATGTGGTCGCAGTTCGCCGTTTTCCTTTCCCCTCTGACCTTTTACCCCGATTACCCAAATGATGAGGTAGGAGGATTGCTATGAGACACGGTAATGTCCGGGTTGAAAGGAAGAAAAGTGGCAGGTGCATTCCTTCAAGAGAACTTTTTTCGCTTTCTTTTTAAAGAGGAACAAATTGCACGCAGACATATTTCAGTGTAGAAGCTTTTTGAAGCTCTCGGGACCTGTTCTCCTCCAGGGTAGGAATGCACCACTCCTCGTCGGGCCTGGATTATGCACTTTTGAAGTGTTTCACTTTCTCTCTCTCTCTCTCTCTCTCTCTCTCTCTCTCTCTCACGCACATACCCATACAGAGGTGTTAAAAACTCTCTAATCCTGCTTTGCCCTCCAGAAAACACCTCAGCAAGTTCTAGATTTTAATATTGGATGTTTGCCGGTGGAAGATTTTCATGGGACGGGCCTTGTTTTCTCAAGCATGTCAGTGCTTGTGTAGCGCTCTGTTGAGTCTCTCAATACGTTGTGCGCGTGCGTACGTGTGTGTGTGTGTGAGGGAGCGAGAGAGAGAGAGAGAGAGAGATATGCTTGTTTGGCTGTGGGGGGAGTGGTCGGGCTTTTGACGTCAGCCACTACGGAGTGTCACACCATTCTCAACACAAAGTGGCTTCCTCTTACTAGCGCATTCACACACACAGCAGAGTTTTTTTCTGGCAGGATGCGGTGAGCGGACCGGACCTACCTCCTGTTTGACCGCACACACACACACACGCATACACACACACGGGACTATTACAAACGTTTTCTATTATTTTACTGCGCGTTTGATTTTGTTCCTCTTTTTTTTCCGTCTCGATGGCGAGACGCCAGAGGAGCACAGCTCTTGAATAATAGTGCGTTCAGAGTTCGCTTTTGGTCCGCTTTTTTTTTTTGTTTTTAACCCCGTAAGACGAGGAAATGCCTACCGTGAGTAGGTATATGAGTTTTCGTTCATCGAAGCGGTTCAAAGTAAGCAGGTGAGGTCGTCTTTAACAGTCGTTATGGGATGAAGTTGCTGGTTTTGTTGTTGTTGTCTGACTTGGTGCCCTTGTACTGTGTTGCCACCAATCAATTAGATCAACATATCGATCGAATATGTGATGGATTTGTGGAGAATATGCGACTTGGATTTGTTGTTTTTGTTAAGTTTTTTTTCTTTTTAGTTTCAAACCTTGCATCACTCGTATGGCTGATTTTACTGTTGCTTAAAGTTCACTGAAGTGTCACACTTGGCACGGAGTTGGCAGTGTTAGAGCACCAGACCATAAAGAGGCCGGAGCTCTGACGCAACGCACACCTATCAAACTTACTGGAAACGCTTTGGCTGGACCAGCGCACTGAACAGACAAGTGTCACGGTGTCTGTCAGGTGTCTGAAGCCTGACCAGGAGAAGCAGTGATTTGTTATTTTACGCTCCGGCCTCTAAATGCTTTGTTTCGTTGGCGTGTGTGTGTTGAATGATGACACCCTGGGAGGTTGGGACAGGCAGGTTTCTCCGGTCTTTGAATGCAACGTCTCCGCGGTGGTGACATTTAGCGCTTCCAGTGGTGCAACCGTAAATGATCGGGCTTATCGATCGCAACGTGCGTGAAAGTTGTCTCCCTTTTTTTTAAAAATCCTTCTCAAGTTCTCTGTTCTTGTCCCCCCCCCCCCCCCCCCGTATCCAGCAGCTACCCAGTGGAGGGCGGAGGCGGCGGCCTGCCAGCCAAAGTGAAGAAGAGCCGGAGCACCTTGAGCAATGGCAGCATCAAGAAGGTGGAGACGAGGAAAGCCCTGAGCCTGGAGGCGGCCCAGCTGGAGATCCAGCAGCAGCACAAAACCCTCACCAGACAGGTCGCCATCAGGTGGGACCAATCAGAAGCCTCTCTCCCTCTCTCACGCGTTTCGCATCTTTCGAATCGGAATCAGATGTAGGGGGTGAGGGGGTTTGGGCTGCGAAATCTTATTTCTCGGCCTTGAAAGGCGTAAAATCACATTAGGACGCGGTGCAGACCAGCGGTCCTATTCTGAACAAGCATCACGAGACCCAACCCCCCCCACTCCCCTCCCCTCCCCTCCCCTCCCCTCCCCTCCGCTCCGCTCCGCTCTCAGCTCTCAGCTGCCGAGCCGTGACACACACATGACTGCACAGCCGGCGGACACGGGCCGCACGCTCACATGACTCCAAACGCTGGCTGGACCGGCTTCAGCCTGCTTTGAACGCGCGTGGGACCCATTGGGCTCCAAACTGGCCTCAGACGTCCGGCAGAATCGATTGAGGAAACGACGCCGTCTGCGCTGCTTGAGCCTCTGACTAACGCTGTGACCCGTCAGAACGCGTTTCCGTGCCGCGGCCGCAGACGGATGTAGAATAAGTGCACGTCGCCCGATGCAGAAGTTCCCGAGCGATAGCATCTGCCCTCGGAGCCGGCCGCGCCGCAGCCCCAGTTGACCTCGCTCCACCCGCCTCCCATCGCCATATGTCACTGCTCTTTGCTCGCCATTGTTACAGTTTCAACACCTATAGAAAAGGGTTTGCGAAATATGGCACCGTACAGTATGCGCCCTCTTAAAGATCAGACGTCTACGTTCTCCCACGCAGACGTCTGTGTGTGTGTGAAGCTCTGGGGTTTCAGAGCTCAGTTTGACCCGGATCGTTCCAGTCCGTAGCGTTAAAAGCAGGCGGCCGCTGAAGGCCCGACCGTCTCCCGCTTTGCGTCGTCTGCGGCGGAGCGAGTCAGACCGGAGAGCTCTGTGCCGCGCCGTCACGTCAACGTCTTCTCTCTTCCCCTCAGCGGCGGCCCCGGCCTCTGCCGGTCGCAGACCTTCGACGTGGACAACAGAGGCTTCGAGCGGACGGAAGGCACCGGCACGCAAAGCGTAAGTCCTCATACCCGAGTGCGCTCAAGCCCGACGCGACGCAAGGTAGTCGTCCTTCCTTCACGCTTTTGTCCTCTCTCCTTTCTCAGAGTTTCATGAAGCACAACAAGACATTCCACCATTTGTTCCCGGACATTCCCAGGGGCGAAGACTTGATACACGGTGAGTGAAGGAAACGCGGCGAGAAGAACGGGCGCCGTCTCGAAGCAGCCACGTCGAACTAAAATCCTATCTGTGTGTGTTTGTGTGTGCGCGCGCTCCCTCAGCGTACGTGTGCGCCCTGCAGAAGGAAGTGCCCTACCACGGTCGACTGTACGTCACCGACACCCACGCCTGCTTCTACTCCTCCGTCCTGCTCAAGGACACCAGGGTAAGACTCTCGAGCTCTGACTTCGATGCTGTTGCCCCCCCCGCCCCCCGTCGTGGCGACTCCTCCTAACTTCTGACTCTCGCAGGTGGTCATCCCGGTCTGCAACATCCGCGTGGTGAAGAAGCAGAACATGGCGTTGCTGGTCCCCAACGCCTTGTCCATCCGCACCATGGGAGGAGAGAAGGTCAGTCCATGAGATGACGCTAAGAACCCTCGCACGTCACCCCGCCTAGATGTTGTTTTCTCCTTTTTTTTTAAGGGTCAATTAATGCTCTTTTTCTAATTCCCCCCGCCCGTCTAGTTCCTGTTTGTGTCGCTGCGGAACAGAGAGTCCTGCTTTCAGCTGCTGCGCTCCGTGTGTCCTCAGATAGAGGTGAGTCCCTCGGATCAGATGGCACAAAGTCTCGGGGCACCCACCGGGGCTTGAAACGCGACAGCCAGACTGGCTGCGAGCGCTTCAACGCGTTTCTGACGCGGCCCGGCCGTCCTAACTTCCACACCCGCTTGTGTGTTTGTCCCAGGACGCCAGCACCAACAGCAGCCCCGTCTTCTCCTCGGCCGAGAACAGCTTCGACAAGAGCAAACTCGTGGTACGAGACCCCGCCGCGAAATACCGCATGAACTGCAAGCGTGTCTCTCTCTTTCTCTTGTCTCGACCGAGCTCAAAGGTCGCTCCTCCGGGGGGAGGACGTTGTGTGCTTTTGCTGTCGAGCCGAGCAGTTTCTAGCGTTCTGACGTGGCAGTCCTTTCTCTTTCTCTTTCCGTGCAGAACACCAGTCAGTCCAGTCTGGACGACAGCTTGGAACAGTTCGATGGCTCCGAGCCGCAGCCTCTGCAGGACCCGCCTCTGCACAGACCCCACAAAGGTGAGACGGCCGCGCGGTCGCCCCTCGCCGTCCTCGTTTCGCGCGCCCCAGCCGGGCCTGCAGCTGAAACGGAGACGCGAGAGTCCAGGAAGTTTTGTTTAGTTTTTTTTTTTCTGTCCCAGAGTTTAATAAAAGGCTGACATTGATTTCCCCCTCGCCTCTCCGCAGAGGCAGTGCCTAATGGGAACGGCGCGGCTTTCAGGAGCCTTCGCATGCAGCAGAGCGACAGCTCGTCCTGGGAGGAGCTGTCAGTATCCGGTAAGGAGAAGAACAGCGAGTCGCCAAGTTCTGGGATACTCCCAGACTAGATGGCCCCAGCATTATTCCATGGCCCCTCTATGGCCTGGCAGTTGGGATTGCCTCATTTGATCCCCAGATGCAAACAGATTTAAGCTTAAAAACATGTCCCACAGAGAGATCCCTTCTAAAGCTTCAAACACATGAATCTCTATGCATCAGACTGATCATTTCCAATGCTTCTCCTCCAGGTTCAGGTGGATCGTGGGTGTGGAGCGTGACAGAAAAGGCCAAGTCCCTGCTGGTTCAGAGAGAGGCCAGCACCCTCAACACCCTGCTTTTCATTTACTTGATTTTGTGAGTACCCCCGTCTTAAATCCGCAACCTTTTAATCGCCTCCCTCTGCCCCTCGCTCCCGTAAAGCCACGCAGCGCAATGTGGGAATTTCTCAAACCCGTCCTGCGAGTGCGAGAGCAGCTCATGACGAGAAAGGCCCAGGCCTGTTCACGCACAAACCTGTTTCCCCGTGCGCTCCGTTTCCTCAAACGACACTCCGAAGCCACCAATTCGGGCACGAGACGTGTCAAACGAACGTGGTGACGGCCACACTCCTGCTCACAACGAGCTCTTCTGCGACGCGGCGTCTCGGTGGGAAGTAACCGGGAATGTGTCTTTGCTCCGTCACAGGGTCGTGCTGCTGCTGCTGTCGTCCGGCTACATCGGTCTGCGGATCGTGGCTCTGGAGGAGCAGCTGACGTCTCTGGGCGCGCTGCCCGAGTTCACCTTACAGAGCGGGTGAGTTCACGGCGTCCACCGAGCTTCAGTAAACGGAGCCCAGTCATTGCATAAGGAGACATTGTATCTGAAAGGCGGCGGCTTCTCCCTCGCTTTCCTGGAAACGCGCCTGGGTGGCCGTCGGCCAAAGAGATTGGGGAGTTTGTCTGAGCAGACGAAAGCGGAGCTGCTGCTGCTGCTAATACCCATCCGAGGTCAAGAGTGACTTCAGAGTGGCACAAAATCACAACTTCGTCGTCTAGTAGATTGAAAAGAAAAAAAGAAATACAAAGCACAGTCGTGTAGATGCAGGCTCGGCATAGAAAGAAGAAGGCCACCGTGTAAAAGGCGCTCGTAACACCAGAGTGTCGTTATCTCCCCTGATATGTTTGCTCCGTTGTATAATCGGCCTGGCGCTCTCACAGGGCAAATTAATTCCTGCACAAGGTGCAGCCCGGTTGCCGAGTAACTAAATCCTCTGGGTTAGTGAGCGGTGTTGTAAGTTCTCAACCGGTTTCCCCTCCCATCTTTTCCCCCCCCTCAGGTACCGCCAAGACACGTAACGCTGGGAGACCGAAGGAGAGATGGGTTGACTCATGACCGGAGGACGAATTCAGCCTCTTCCAGCAGAGCCCGGGATGAAGAGAACGACAGCAGGGTGGGAGGGAGGGAGGAGGGGGTGAAGGAGAAGTTCCACGTCCTCCGCCGCCGGCCAGAGGGTGAAGGGCCGGCCTGTTGCAATTTCAGAGACGACTCGCAAACTTGAAGGGCTACACTTTCTCCTAGTGCAGTGGACACGCGGGAACACACATTCAGAGCGCGTACACACACATACACACACACACACGTTAAACACACGCTGCCTGGTCGCAGCCGTGGAAACCAAAGTCAAGACGGCTCGTGCCACTTTCTCGCCAAGTCGAGGGGCGGCTTCCTGGTTGAAGCTGCCCCCCCCCCCCCACCTCACCCCACCCCGTGAGCTTGTCTCGATCCGCCTCGCCCCCCCTCCCCCCTCCCACACTCATCCCTCTCTGAGCAACGCGGCCCGCGCCCACCGCCACACCTCTCGAGACGTAGTGCCGCGCACAGCCAAAGACGCACACCTTTTTGTTTTGGTCTTTCTTTCTCTCTCTTTGTTTTTTTTTTGTTTTTTGCATGAGGCAAAACGACATTTTTTCTGTCTCCTCTTACCTTTTCGCATCTCTCAGCGGTGTGTGTGTACAAATGCGTCTGTCCTTTTAAAAAAAGAAAAAGACAAAAAAAAAACAACTGCCGGGTACTTCTCTTGGTTCTAATAGGCTGCGGGTTGACATGATGATCATGATTTCACCAATCAGATCAACCCATGGAGGTTTGATTCTCTCCTGATGGTCTTAACCTTTCTCTCTCTCTCTCTCTCTCTCTGTTTCTCTCCAACCAGCAATGATTGCAGTATTACTTTCCTCGTCTTTGGCATGATTTAAACCTGTTTAATGATCAACACTCAGAGGTGGTTTTTCCTGCAGTCTCAACTGGGCAAAAACATCATCAATGCACAAGTATTTAGGGCACCCGAAGCCTCAGACGTGTTTTTTTTTTGTTGTTTTGTTTCATTTCGTTTCGTTTTTGTGTAGATTTCAAACCCGTCTGCCACAGACGAGTACGAAAACCTCGCTCTCTTGTTGATTAAGAAAAAAAAACTCAAGGACCAAGCAGCATTTCTAGAACTTCAGGTTATAATAAAAGTAGCACCGATAATGTATTTCAAACGTCTTTTCCACACTTGACTGACGTGACTGTGTTTTGCGAGTCCCGAGTTTTTCAGCAGCAGAAACAGGTGGTCCCAAGAAGTAATTTCAATATGCAACAAGTTATTATGCATGGCAAAAAAAAAAGTAATTTATCTCTGTGTGCTGTTTTTAATGGAGCGTGATGCTTTGCAGAATGGAAGAAAAGTAAAAAAAAACGGTAAATAACAAATGTGAGTAGAGGGGAGGGGAGGGGGGTAAATAAGGAAGAGCTCAAAAAGCGCACTTTAAAAAAAAATGTGTTGTGCCTGTCACAATCCAGCACTTTGTGTTTTGGATTGATAGGAAATGGCAAAGCTGGCGTTCTGTGGTATCTTGACGGTGCTAAGACCTATTTTTTTTTTTTCCCTTCTTTTTCTAAAATTGTTTTCACTCAGGGGTGGCGGGCGCTACCTGCCACGTGGTTTTAGGTCGTCATCTCCTTTGTCATTTCAAAGCGTAGCGCTCACTATGGGGTTTCGCATCCTGGAACATCTCGGTTCTGGTGGTTTCTCAAGCGTCCCATCGAGGAGCGTTGCCGCTCTATCCACCGACATTCACTCAACTTTACTAACAGCTCTCAGAATGCTTGTTTCCTCTTCCCTCCTCTTTTTTTTAAAAACTAACTGTTCGATGCATATCCACATTTCTACGACTCCACGTCACCCTCGTTGTGGAGACGCGTCTTGGCTCACACGTTCAGGCTTAGCTGAGATTTTTTTGTTGACATACCATAGTGTCAGTCCTTATAACCCCCCACTAGGGGGCAGCACACACATCCACTGTCCTTTAATGGACTCGATGCAAGAATCTCAATGACGAGGGCAGTATTTGTGTGGTTTTTGCACTATTCGAAGTGTTGTAAATGATTTTGTATCAATTGTTAATGTCCTTAATTCAACTATGGTCCTATATATATTTATTTGCATTCTGTGTAATTCAAAGTAGTCTCTGTGAGATGGCTTTGCTACTGTTCAAAATAAATCAAATGTTAAGTAAATGTTTTGTGTGTGCGTGTTTCTGTTACTTGAGCTGTTGCTGGAGAAGAATCAGTGCAATGAGTTGGAAAGCAACTTGATCGAAGAGGAAGGATGAAGCTTGGGAGCGGCACAGGCACGCCTGCTTACATAAAACACTTTCACTATTGCCAGGCACTCGAGCCTTTGCACCAACATGTATAATGCCTATCTAGACTTGATAATTAAAACATAATATTCATGAAAATAAGAGTTACAGATTTTGATTTTACACAAAGCATTTTAGTTATGTTTTGAAAGGCATCCAAGTCGAAAATTAAAAACTTAATGTTCAAGGAGCCTGTATGAATGTATTTGTTCAAAATGGTTTAGTATAATGTAGTGCTGCTTGTGATATTTTGTCAGTTTACGTCTGCAAATCATCTGATGCAGGTAGTTTAACAGAGTGAGGCCAGAGGCAACTCAAAAAGAACTGAAGATGTTTTATTATGGTAAGAGAATCTGCTGCAAGGCTGTTTGCCTGTGACCTGGCTCCTGCAGCTGTTTTTTTTTCCAAGGACCAACAGATGAACTAATGAACTATTACTGAGGAGTTCAGCTGATCAGGTTGAACTGGCTTTGACTATTGTTCAGCTCCATGTGAGATGTGCCTCTTGTTGTGGCACGATACCACCACCTTGTGGAGAACCACCCGAAGACTTTCTTAAGAAGCTTTTACAGAGCTGTTTGAGCTAAATCAATGACACAACACATCAAGAATTTTTTTTCTTGGTATCAGGGGAATAACAAGTCATGTTTTATCAGGGAGGCCCAAGTGGGGCAAAGACCACATTTTTCAATTCGTCCTGATCCTTGAAACAAATTCTGAAAACTGAAAACTGTACTAATCATTACATTTCCGATAGTACCGGAACAGTTGCTACTACTACTAGTTACTATGGCGAAAACTCCCATAATGGTAAAATTCTGAAATTTCCGATGGTTCCTGAACGCCCCTCGTTGCTAAAATAAGATCTGCCGTAATCGTCGGATACTCATCTCATTTTACTTTGTCACTATCTAAAAGAGTTTATACATTATAAATTAATTTATACCCCGACACTAAATCAATGAAATTATAGTACACTGCTTTGTATCAATAGATAATGCAATATCACGGTACATCACTTTGTTAGAAGGCTTTAGAGAGACTACGAGACTAAGTGATCTCAAATAAAATGTTTGGACAAGTTTCTCAGATATTAAAGTTGTCGCCAGAGAACCACAACCACAGCAGTGTCTTTGATCTCAATTTATTCCATGCTAGGTTGTCAGAAGAAGCAGCGACATCCACACAACATTCCTGGAGCTATTGGGTGGGAACATCTGGCTCAGCTGTCGGGGTTGTTTGAGGGAGCCGGTTCTGCAGTGGTTCGCTGGTAGGCACAGAGCTGAAACACGCCTGAGGGGAAACCGAGGGAAAACAAAAAATATATATGTATATATGTATAATTCGTCGCTCAAATTGTGTTTGCTTTAGACAATAAATATTGTAATTTTTAACTAAACAAAACAAATACCTGCGGCAAAAGCCAAAATGATTGCCACCCAGCCGATGATGTAGGACCAAGAGAAGCGCCAGTCCAAGAAGCGTTTGCCAAAGAAAGTCACCGTCACTCCAGTGTATATTGCCAAAGCCAGAAGAGCAAGAAAACCTGGGAACACACACAGGGAAAGGAAAGAGAATCTGCCTCATCTTCACGCAAAGTCTGGACAAACAATAGAAATTGTGGTTATCTGTACTTTACTACTTACTTAATTGTTTTTCATCCTATTTTTTACTTTTACTCCTTTACATTTTCATGCAATTATCTGTACTTTATCCTCCTTCCATTTATAAATGTAAGGAGCAGAAGTGAAGTAGATGCATGTTCGTGTCTACTCTTTTCTTTTAATCATTTACCAATGATAGCGTACCTCTGAGGTATGAAGATTTACACCAATACAATACTTACAGGCAACTAGTCATAATATCTTCTGCTACATGAAATATATGTATATATATACACACACACACACACACACACATTTGTAGTGTGTGTGCGTGTATATGTGAGCTTAACTTCCTAGCTCTAACCCAAAGTCTTCAAAATATCGTTGGAAAACAACTGTTTGAGGACTTCTGTGACTTTTCCTTTGTTTCCAGTCCTGGACAATATTATCGTGAATTTTAATCATTTGGTTGAGTGCCAGAGGTTGATATGAAAACAGGAATACTTGGGACTCCAGAAGTAGGTAGTGTAAGAAATCATTTTCCGGGATTCATTGATCTGATTAGTTTTTACCCGACAGCACCAGGGCGATGCCACCTGTGCGGACCCTCCTGTTCTTGGTGCCGTTGGTGAAGGCGCTCAGGCCGAGCACCACACCGGCGAAGCAGCTCAGCACGGCCAGCAGCATGAAGGCCCGCGTGGCATCCCAAAAGGCTGCACACACATAAATCAGAAGTCAGAAACACTGGCATCTGACTTATACCTACCTACCTTCCAGCTTTGACTTTTAAACTCACTTAAGATGCTTTTACAGAGGTGTTTGAGCTAAATCAGTGACACAACACATCAAGAGTCTTTTCTTTGGTATCAGGGGAGTGTCCAGATATATTTTATAGGGGAGTGCCCCCAGTGAGGCACAGACCTGTGGTGAGGTAGTATTGTGGATGTTGCATATGTATGACAAATAACCATTTGTCCTGATCCCCAATACGTTTTATGAACATTGAAAACTGCCTTAATCATCAGATTCTCAAATTTCCACTGGTGCCTTAACGTCCCTCATTACTAAGTTGAAAACTGCCGTTATCATCAAATTCTCAAATTGACCTTATTTGTACCTTATATCCATAATTTACCTTATTTTATATGACTGCTGAATCTATCTAAATTGGTTTACACATTATACATTTATTTATGCCCTAAGACTAAATCAATGAACTCCGCCAGCAGTTGATAGAGTTTTGAGCTCTTAAAACATACCTTTTTGTTCGGTTCATTTTCCTCACCTCCACCCTTGAAGCACTCACCTACGGTGATGGTGTGAGCGTGACACTTGTGGTTGATGCAGAACCTCCAAAGGCCCTGATTGGCCGAGCTCCCCGAGTATCTGTACTGCATCCAGAAGTCGGTCGCTGTGGAGACGATGAGGAGCACGAGGGCGGCCACGCCACACAGCGTGCCACCTCCTGCCAGAGAGTACAGCATCGTAGAGAAGCCTGGGGCAGTGCTGTCCTGCTAAACATTCAGCAGCTGCACAAGACAAGGTGGAGACGGACACACCATTAGCTTCAGCTGTGCCTCTCAGGCTGTAGCCCCAAACTTGTGCAGGACCTTTCCTTATGTCCGGGACTCAGCTGTTAGTGGCTAGAAGTTACAGCAACCCTGATCGAACCCCTAAGATTGTTGTGATTGATATGTGACGTGAAAAATTTAGGAAATGGGTACATGGGTTTTAATGGAGATGCCAGTGCTTTCTGGATGTACAGCAGGTCTAATTGGAATATGAAGAAGTGGATGTCTACACCCTAAAAACCTGTAGCCTGTTTTTAAAGAGGACCTAGAATGAAAACCATACTTACTGTTCGTGGCCAAAATGTACAACAAGTCCAAAAGCAACATTATGTCATCAGTCATGTTTAACTGTTGAATAGTGAAACAGAACTTAAAAAACAGATGAATCTGAACAAAGATAGAATGCAATGTAGAGTACAAGTGCCATGGAGGCCTTACCAACCCACACCTCAAAGTAATTTGTTTGTACCCGCCTTGGTTCAGGTATGCAAATATATGAAGGCATATGACTGAGAGGCGGCAGTAAGTGATCCTGGTTCTCTCTCAGTATGTGATTCCTTCTCTAATTCTGGTTCAAACACATAAGGCTCGATGTGAATGCACTCCATAGCTGTATCGCTCGAGTTACCACTTGTGGAAAATTTAGAGTGAGCAGACTCACTCAGACAAGACGGCCAATCAAATTATCCACTATGAGTGTTTGCCAGATAAGCATGAAAGGGTGAACACAAAATTCATAATATGGAACCATTGGGACTAACTGATCACATCACATTGTTTCTGTTTGAAACAGTTAAGAAACAATAGCAAAAAAGGATTTAGAATAAAAATCATCCATGCCAAGTGAGCCATTCGTCATTCGTGCTGTCCTATTGGAGCCAGCCAAGCACTTGAGCCAAAGCAGACAGGACAATAAGCTTGCCTATCAGGCAGTTCACGCCCATTGTTTGCTGCTAAATCCCCTCAGTGCACCACACACCAACTTTTCAGTGCCAAGCAACTGAACTGTCAGCACTGTTGCTGTCTGTCACGCAGCCAGCAGTCCAACCAACAATTTCACACACAGACCTCAACACCTGCAAACTCCTCGCTACAGCTCCTTCAAAATAAATCAATTCGAAATCAGAACTGAGCTGAACATCTGACCATAAAAATTCATTCATCTTAGCAGAGCAGTCTGAACACGGGGCCCGGTATTGTAGCTGTCAAGATCATTTTCCCCTAGACTCCTCGTTGGTAGTGCAGATTGTTATCCAAAAGCGTGTTTTTTTCCTTTAAATGCCGAGTACAGAAACATCCATGAATTTCAGCCAAAACAAGTCCAAAGTTTTTGTGTTCTTTTCCAGTACCTCTGGTTTGGCTGGGGTCTGTCCAGAGTTGCTGGTTTGAGCGGTGTGCCTATCCTTTTTAAGCCTTCCACCCCTGGCTCTCATTGTCCGGCTCACAAAAGAGGGAATGATCGAGCGCAGCATGTGAGTTATGGTAAACCAACCCCCCCAACACCCCCCTTCCACTCCCCCATCTCCATCCCGGTGATTTCCATCCTTCCCTCATCCCCCGTCTCTCTCATCTCTGGCTCTTTTTCCACCTCATGCATGACTTTTCCCTGGTTTCTTAATATCTGCTTCTGATCCACATCCTGGATCCTGCAGTGCATGCTCAGACACTTCAAGAGGTAGACTTGAACTCCCCATGAGCGCAGTCAAATTTCAGCCTCTTAGGTCAAAGTATTGAGGAGGTATTAAAAAAATAACATTTAAGGGCCTGGTTCAGAAATCAGGGGCTATAAAAGCTACAGCCAACTTGACCATCAGAGTCTGGAGGCCATTCCAGAGCAGATCTCTTTCTAAAGGAGCTGTGAATCTGAAATGACAAGTCATCAAAGAGTCGACCTGAATATCTGGAGAAAATATGCAAACACTGGGAATAAATGCAATCTTGAGGTGAAGTGATAGTGCTAAACACTCATTTATAATGTTGCCATTTTTTCAGTTAAAAATGTATTTCATTTAGGAGACGAATTAAGCTTCACTTTGGCTTTGGAATACTTTCCATCCTGTAACAGACCCTGTAGGTCCCCCTTGACATGAATTACCGTTCAACAACACATACACATGAATGTGATGGCACTTTGTATTTTTATTCCATCAGTTACTTTACAGCTTTTAGGTGTTCAACTTCTAAAACAAGAAAGTGTGGTGCTGACAGCCATGGTCGCAGAAAATGTAAAATGTGAAGAAATGTAAAAAACCCATGACGCACATTGTTTTCACAACTCCTCTCCTCTCACCCACATCCGTCAGGTGCCTGCATAGATGCTCAAGGGCGTAGATGAAATCAGAGCCTTTGATTTGTCATTTCACATTGTGTAGCAGCGCTTCTGTCTTTAAAGTGCCTTGTTATTGAGTGTTTTGTCTGTAATTCTTTTGGTTATTTTACATAGGAGAGGTGAGCAATACATTACTTTTAAAAAAAGTTTACATTCCTTGACCTGCTCGGGATCACTCACTTTCACTTGTAATAACTTGACATTGTGTCTAGTTCAAGTCGTACATTAATGATTTGCACAAAATTGGGCATAAGTCAAAGGAGCACTCTGCTTTGGAGGAGATCTAAACCAGATTCAGGAACATTTTTGGCCTCTGAATGCAGCTTGAGGTACAAATATGATAGGAGCTTTGCTCTCATCTCTCCTCACCCAAATCACTCTTTGCAGCTGCAATTTTACATTTCAAATATGCTGAAACCAGAGCCAACAAACTCTCAAACCAATCTGCCAACAAATTCTCATCCTCTTGTTGCGGTTTGTCCTTAGTTGAAACAGTTACATGAAGATTTTTGTCTGTGACACATTTACAATTGACTGTAATCGCAAACGTGGACACACTGTATTTGAACACTTGTGCAAAGCTCTAACTACCCTCGCTTCGTCCATAGTTAGAGACGTGTACTAAAACGTTACAATTTACACAAGTGCTCACAAATGACATTGCGTGGTCATTTCCTGCTTTACAGTGATGTTACAAAAATTGACAGATGAATAGGCTCATGAGAATACCAATACTAAATGATTAAAGAGAAAAAAAATCTTTACAAATGTTACAAAAAGGCACATCATGAAATGCATAAACAAGTGCGGCCTCTCCCCACATCACTAATTTTTGTCGAATCTACAGGATCTACATCCCGTCCTAAAGTGACTTTACATTGCGTTTGACTGAAGATGACAAGCATGTCATTTGGCATCGTGTGAAAAAAGAACTAAGCCTAAGTGAAGGTGTGCTTGTCGTGAGCTTTTTGCATGCCTTTCAGCTAAACAGGCTCAGAACCTCACGCTGACTCTGAATAACACTTCAATTACTTGTTTTGTTATTTTGTATTAGCTTAATTTTGTTGGTTTCACTTAAAGGGTACATATTGTGCATATTTTACTGCTTGTTGCTTACTACTGTTACAATTTCAACACCGACAGAGTAGTTCTATATACTATATACTGCTCTTTTCTCCTTGGAGAGAGAGAGGGAGAGAGATAGGGAGAGAGAGAGCTCTGGGAGAGAGAGAAATGCAGCTCAGAGAGAGAGAGAGAGAAAAGAGAGAGAAAGTAAGACACTTCTGGGGAGCGGGGGCAGTCAGAGTGTCGTGATCCTATGTCTTGTCTCTTTGGTGTGGGAGCACCGATGAGATGCCAGTTGGGGGCGGAGATCTTGGACTTGTTTTGGTCTATCCTGATGGGACGGTCAAACATAATGTCAGGTTTTGCATTGATTTTCACACATCGGGAAGACTGAAGAGCAAGTAAAATCTGGTTGGTGGTTTACAGCTGGTTGCCTATAGATCATGTTATGAACTTTGCAGAGGTTCACCACGGACATATAACTCTGTGAAGATGATCTAAAATACACAACAGCACAATATGTCCCCTTTAAATTTAACCTGCACACGCTCACAAGACATGTACAGTTGTATACAAACACACACACACAATCGAGACGGTCAAGTGACCTCAAAATCTCTCACAATTGAAATACACAGACATACAGAGTCTACACTGAACTGCGTGGCACATAAACAGCTTGACTGCATGCTAATACACACACACACATCCCGCTGGGCTGTAGCTTGTGCTTCCTGCTGCTGTCGCTGCTACAATTGAGTGTGTTCCTCTAGTGAGCGGCACTGGCCGGCGGCGCCCAGAGGACCACTGTTCGGTCCGCAGACGACGAGAGGAAGGTGCGGTCGTGTGGGTGCCACCTGCACTGGATCACCTTGTCCCAGTGCTCGCCCGCCAGCGTCTGAGGGAGCGGCTTGGTCAGGTCACCTGGGGCAAGAGACGCAGAGAAGTTAACAAAAACTTAACAAAATAAATCCGATATAAGCACAGGGGGCATGGACTCTTTTCAGAGGTCACATTGGAGCACTTTTGAGGTCCACTTTTGCACTTGTCCAGCTGATAATAATGAAACTAATAACATCTGTGATAAACAATATCTTCAACCATGCAAACTCAGATAAGTACTGCACTTTTTAATCATAATATTGAAGATGGCGTACTGTCATTAAATCTTCTATAATAGCAGAAGGATTAGATAGTAAAAATAGTAAAATCCTAAAAAAACAAAGGAACATTTTATGTAATGTCTTCCTGTAAATAATAATAATAATAATAATACTTATAAAACACAACAACTATAAACAAAGACTGTAGACATAAAGTACTGTAAATCATGCATAAATAAATATAAAAGAACATAAAATATAGAACAGACAATCGCTGACTTAATTTGTTGACTTGACAACTTGTTGAGGCAGTTTAAACAATTAAAGCAGAACCACGAAACATGTCATGCGGGAGCCGCTACCTTGCAGGTCACTGACGATGATCTTGTTGTCGTAGGAGCCGGTCAGCAGGTGATGGGCTCCGGGTGAGAAGCGCACGGAGCGGACATCGGCGCCGTGCGGCCGGTACGTCTGGACGATGCGTCCCCCCCTGATATCATAGAGCATGCAGGTGCTGTCCTCCTGCCCCGTGGCCAGCAGACGCCCGCTGGGGTCCACCGCCACCGACGCCACCGCGCTTCCTGTCAAGGGGAAATGACACCATGACACCACATGGCTTAAAGGGGACAAATTGTTCCACATATTGACATAGGACATATTTACAGTGTTAAATGCTCTCTCTGAGCTGTGTGTCTTGCTCTCTGAGCTGTGTGTCTCTCTCTGAGCTCTCTCTCTGAGCTTTGTGTCTTGCTCTCTGAGCTGTGTCTCTCTCTCTCTGAGCTTTGTCTCTCTCTGAGCTCTCTCTCTCTCTGAGCTGTGTGTCTTGCTCTCTTAGCTGTGTCTCTCTCTCTCTGAGCTTTGTCTCTCTGAGCTCTCTCTCTCTCTCTGAGCTGTGTGTCTTGCTCTCTGAGCTGTGTGTCTCTCTCTGAGCTCCCTCTCTCTCTCTGAGCTTTGTGTCTTGCTCTCTGAGCTGTGTGTCTCTCTCTGAGCTCTCTCTCTGAGCTTTGTGTCTTGCTCTCTGAGCTGTGTCTCTCTCTCTCTGAGCTTTGTTTCTCTCTGAGCTGTCTGAAATTGTAACAATGGCATGCAGAAATCGGTGAAATATGCACAATATATCCCCTTTAAAAACCTGAGTGCAATATTTCAGGGTCTGAACCTGTCAGCTCCTTCTTTACCTGAGCCGTGCAGAGTTGTTCCCACCACCCGCACACAGCTGGGTACCCGCAGGTCCCAGAAGCGTACCGTCTTGTCCTGGGAGCCAGAGGCGATCATCCACCCACTCCATGTGTACAGAGTCAGAATGTGACCTGAATTTGAAGTGCAAAATAATGGCGTTAAAAAAAAAGTAGCTCATCTTCATTTAACTTATCTACTGGAGTTTTTCCATCGTGGTCCACAAAATATGAGTTATTAGTTCTACGGATTGACATTATCTGGTGAGGGGACAGAGATTTCTCATAAATAGGCTGCTCATTGTTGCTCATTGTGCAAAAGAACTCCAAAACAAGTCAAACATACTGAAATGTCGAGTTTCATTATCAAACCCCTGCATTTCTTAGAATTCTGCTGAATTTTAACTCTACTTTTGATAAAATTTTTGAAGCATAATTCAAGTTTTTGTGTCTCAGTTGAAAATTAAGAGTAAAATGCATGACTGATGGAAAATCAGGAGTCATTCTCCATTCATGTGAATGCAGTTTTTTTCCTGCTCAGCTCCTCACCCGTGTGTCCGCTCAGGGCGTGGAGACCCTGTCCCCTTTGACAGTCTGTGGTGTAGATGTTACAGTCCCCGGCCCCAGCGCTAATCAGGATAGAGCCTCCACTCTCAGGTCCCTCCATGAAGGCCAGGTCTCTGATGGTGCCGTCATGCATGCTGAACTCCAGGTCCGGGCCTGAGCAGGAGACAAATAGGAGTTCAGTCTCGACCGCTGACTGCATATAGAATATGGATAAGTGTTTCAGTCAGAAAAATGAAGCCAACGCGAAGTGATTTCATTTTGCAATTCCTGGCTCCCAAAAACACTTTCTCCAATACAAATCCGTTAATAAACGTGTCATTTTGAATCATGAAATACTCATTCAATAATTTTTGTTTACAACTCACACCGGCTTTAACAGTTTAAGTTTCTCGTGCCAGCGTGTAATCTGGTAGTCAATTTGCAAATAATTCCACGATTAATAAGATATTAGAGCTTAAAGAAATTAATTAACATGGGCCTGTCCATTTGGTTGACAGGGGACACTCACAGAGGAGAGAGCGAGTTACATTTGTCAGACGTATAGTGCGTTTACCTTGTTGGTACGGCCAGGTAATTCTCCTGGTTGTAAGTGGGTGACTCGGAGTTAAAAAGTAATATCCATCACTCACTCCTCTCTACCCCCGCCCTTTCATCTAAATATGACTTCTCCTGCCTGGCTTCATGAACAGCTCCTCGCAAAACAAACACAGATATCACAGAGAGTTGGGGCTTGGTCTAGACCTGAAACTTGTCATTCTACCGTTTCCTTTGAGGGATGAATTACAGTGAACAATCTATCTATAGTTGTGAACCGCTCACGGCTCCGAGACAAAGCACACTGACCTGTGGCGTTGCAGCTGTCTGCATTGAAAGGCAGCACTTTGACAAACTTGTCGTTGGAGCCGGTGGCCAGCAGCTGTCCACAGTGGCTCCAGGCCACACAGTAGATCGAGCCCTTGTGGTGTTTGTTCCTCCTGAAGCGCACCGCCGGCTGCTTGACTGCACCACTGGGTGGACAAAAAAAATCACAGGCCGTAATCAGAAAATGCAACAAAATGACTGTGGAGAAAAAAAAATGACAGCCTGGCTTTTCAATGTTTTGAACAAGCAGCTGAGGGTTTTTTTGTTTCTTTTTTGTTTTGCTTGACATGTTGGCAACGCCTCGGCTGGAGCTTCTGTCTGACGTGAAACACTGCTGCTACGATGGAATAATCACTGTTTTAGGTGTTTTATTGTCCCATACAAGATGACTATTTGAGCTGTAAGAAAAATAAATATGAAACTGTACCGCAACTGTTTGGATACTCAGGTGTGTGTGAATGGTTTTTACCTGGGGGTCGGTGTTTCTGGGTAGGCACAGACTCTCAGGGTTTTCGAGTTGGAGCCGACGGCGTAGAGCGCTCCGGAGGGATGAAAGGCTACTGCACGCACCGCCTGTGTGTCCTCCAGCTGGTTGACTTTCACAAAATGTGTTTTGGACTTCCCCGGCTGTGTGAGATGAGAAGAATTAGCTCCTGATCCATATGTGCATCAGTGTGAACACAGACACCCATCTTTCAGAGAGCAGGTCAGACAAATATGGAGATGCTATTTTGAGACGTTTATTACAGATGAAACAACACAACAGAAAACGCTGACAATAAAATGGCTGAAAATAATAAAAGCAGATGGATTGTACCTCTTGTGAGCTTCGTGTCGCAGAGCAGCTAGAATCATCTTGGACTGTGGGACATGGAGCTTTGATCCTATCAGCACTGACATTCAAAACAAGATAAGACATACAAAGCACAAGATGACTTAATTCAGGACAAGCATAATTTATGGTGTAGACTATTACTTCCCACCTGCTGTGTATTTTTACCTCATAGCTATTATCTTTCAGGCTCAAGAGTTGATATGTTAGAGCTCACCTGTGAGTGGCAGCCGGCACCGTGGCCTCGCTATGGCTCTTTGACTTTGAGGCATCTGCGGTCCTGGCACCAGAGGCGCTGTTGTTCCCCGTGTGCCCGTTCCACTGCTGGCCCAAATGTGGCATCACCTCATCTCCTCTGTGATCTATACCCACATTCATCTCCTCCAGCTTCTGGATGGACCTGGACAGAATGGGTGAGTCTCAATGAAGGCGGCCAGTGAGGTGGCCTCAATTCCCATGGCAGGTGGCCTCAGTCACGCAGCAGGACCTCACCTGCTCAGGAAGGTCTCAGTGAGGTTGTTCCGGGTCCCGTCCTGAGGCTTCACCCCACCCTCCAGCAGCATCTGCTGGTAGAGCTGCCTCTGCTGCAGCTTCTGCTCCAGGTGCTGCTGCACACGCAGGCGCTGCCTGTAGTACTCCTGGATGTGCTCTGTAGAGTCCACGCGACTCTGGAAAAGTGAGTGTAATCGCACCTCTTTCAGAATAGAGTAGCTTTTTGAGAAAATGTTATGTGTAGACAAGATTTAGCAGAAAGTGCAGGAAACTGCAGCAATATTTGGACAGAATTTGTTTAACCTGAACAGATGTCACCTGAATGGCTGAATATGTATTATTGCTCTGCAGTGATCTCTGCTTCAAGGCTTGCCAGTGCTTATTGCCATGACACACACACACGCACTATATATATATATTATAATAGATAAACTCTCTCCCTAGAGTCATGAATGACAACTCTTCAACTCCCAAGGCCTCGTCCTCCATCATCCATCCCATCAAAAAGTTTTCAAGGACCCATTCATATCCAGTGGGTCCACAGTATATTCTCCTTAATCTGTCTTCTCACACTTCTCACACACACACACCCGATCCAATCTGGAGCTACGTAGCTCCTCGGGATGGGAGCTGGGGTGCATAAAGATGAGCGATGGTGGCGACAGGGAGCCCATCTTCGGCTGTGACTGCACATCAAAGCACATTATCTGCCTGCAGTGTCCGTGACCCCTGCCCTTCTCTCTGTGCGACAGGGTGCCACAGGGCACCGATGCCCCTCGGACAGTCATGGCAGACAGCTGGGGCGGGATTTATGAGGCGGGGAGGTGGTATCTATAGTAAATTTCTTTTAATGTGCAGAGGGAATGGTAATGCTAAATGGACTGGTCTTCATGTAGCGCTTTACAGACTGCGTCACAAGTCACCCATTCATACACTGGTGGCAGAGGCTACTCTTTACAGTCCATATGCTTTAACCAGTCACACACTTTCCCACCTGATGACACAACATCAGAGGCAATCTGGGGTTCAGCGTTTTGCCCAAGGACACTTCGACATGTAAGCTGACTGACCAGACTGGCAGCTGCTTGTTCTTTTTATGAGTTATGGTACTAGCGCAGACTTGAGGAACCACAGGCCCTCAAGTCCCAACACTGAGATGTCTGTGTGGTTGTGGTGGCTCTTTGACCATTCTCTGAGCAACACTGTGAGCAGCCCGCAACTCTTCTCACCTCATGTGTTTCTGTGCTGCAGGGTGGTCCACCGTCTTTCCCAGGGGTCAGAGGTGTGCGTGTCGAGTTGGATCCATCCAGCGCTTGCGGCTGTTTCCTATAGATGGCAACATGCACATGTCAGTTCTTGCAGACTTTTTTCATTTTTTTCAGTCAAAATTATTGGAGATCTAATAGGAAGCAGAGTGACATATTCATTTATATTAAACCCATGAATTAACATGGCTCATTTGGTTATTAATTTTAGCAAGAAATTATAGCAAATTTTTTTTTAGCAAAACAGTAAGTTACATCAAAATGTCAAAAGGACTATTTAATTAGTTATTATTTTATACAAACTTGAAAAGAAATCCAAAGCTCAGAGGCTTTAAAAAAATCGTATCAAAGACTGCAAACTCAAACCAGTTGTGTGTATGCACTACACCCAGCAGGTGGAGCCAGAGAGAACTTGGCAACCTCCAGCAAACAGCACAGCTTACATGCTTACTCTTTCATTTGTCTGTCTCCACCATTTAATTTGTGGTGCAGCATTTCACTCAAAACCACATGTCAGCTCAGCTCTGGTGATCTGGTGCACTGCAACCACATTTCCTGACCAACTATATTGTACGTTGAAGCAAAATCAATGCAAGATGAAACTTAATGCAGTTTCTGCTTGATTTTAGTCTGTCCCTTTCCCACTTCATGACTAATCCCCTTAAATCTCTGAGAAACTGAGATCTTGAGAATTAAAATGTATTTCGCAAAAGTGTATTTTGTAGTTATACAACTTTCCTAATCTGTTGTCATATCAATTGTGCTTATTTCATGTAATATTTACCCTATTTTATTGCCATGCTATTCTTGTTTTTGCTGTCTGTTTTTGCTGAGTCTGCCTTCTATTGGAGCACATTGATGAAGGTAATGTCACATGCAAGGGTTCTTTAAGGCATTGAATTTAAGTCAAATTCTTTGTCATCTCACTCAGGGAATAGTAACCTGAATTTACAGTCTCACTAGACTTTTACTCTCAGCCCATTGCAGTCATTTTTAATAATGAGCCATTAGTTGAGAGCTTTAGCTGATATTGCATCCATCAGCGCTCAGACAGAGGTTTAAGTGCTTCTCTGAGCTCCGCAGGAGATGACAGATGAGGCAGTAGGTCTCTGTTAAAGCATGGCTAATGGGATTAATGGGCCCACACATAACGTCATATGACAAGATCTAGAGCTGTGTTTAATACCTAAGGTCACATATGCACATGCTAAAGGACAGAGCTTGTTAAGAAAGCTTAAGGATAGAGTGGGAAAAGCACATACACCTCACATTTTGAATATTTTATTTATAGAGTATATTACAACATTTTATACAAGTTGGCATTTTTTTAAACTGATTTCATGTGAAGAGCTCAACTCTGTTTACCTCTCAGGCGAGTCGTCCTGCTGATGCACGTTGTTCTCCACCAGGCTGCGACTGAGGGCGGCCTTCATGTTGGCCTCCATGCCTCTCTTGTCTTGGGCTGCCAAGCCGTGGGACAGGCCATCCAGAGCCGGGTTCAGGGACCTGGACATGTAGGTGTCTGCCGAGTGGGGCCTCTGGCGGAAGGGCGAGGTAGTGTGGGGGGACAGGCGGCTGATGAGCGGGGTGAGCAGGTCGGCGTGGCAGGCCTTGCTGGGCTTCACCAAGCGGTCCACGTGGATGTTGAGGGTCTTCTGTTCGAAAGCACAGGTGAAGGCACCCGAGGAGAGGTTCTGAAGCCACGAGAGCAGCGACAGGTCCAGTTCATCGCAGCCGTTCCCACAGAGCACGTCCACGCCGAGCAGCACCTCCCCTTCTGTGATCTCCTCACCAGTCGCTTTACTCTACGGGACAGAAACGGAGAGGTTTTAACCACAGACAGACTGGGAAGAGTGAGTGTCATCATCATCTTGAACTACATTAAAGATGTTGACCAGGATGTCTTGGCATACCACCTCAGACCCGCCACTGTTTAAAGCCTGTCCTGTAAACTGTAGTTTCAGTTTCAGAGTATGTTACTACCAAGCCCCAACCCTTCGTGATCTCACCCATTGGCGTCCATATTCATTCATCTCTTTAAGCTCTAATATTTTACTAATTTTGGACTCATTTGCAAATTGACCACCATATCACATAATGGCAAGTGACACTAAAGCTGTTGAAACCAGTTTGAGTTGTGAAGTTGAGTTTTTTTGACCAAGTGTGTAAAAGAGAAAGCATTTCTTGGAACCAGCCTGGACATCTACCGTTGAATGTGTACTGAATGCATTATGTATTTGTCTTAATGCAATGCACATTTTGTATTATGAGGAGGGTTGTCATTATGGGAGACAACAATTACAATGCAGAGAAGGAGATGCCACAGAAGACGGTTATTACCAATGAGGTAGACTGTGTTCACAAGTCAGTGAACGCTGTGTGAAAGTAGCCTTATCCAAAAAAAAAGAAACAATCACCAATGTCTATAAATTCCCACAATCTGTGCTAAACAGTCAAAATTGAGCCGTCAAACTTGAACGTGACCATGAACAACGGTTTAACTTACTTATTTCTTCCTTATTAATTTCTTTTAATTTCTCTAAGTCACAGCACGGTTTTAATCCCGCTTTACCTGACAGAACTCCACGCAACACTCGTACAGGATCCCTTTGATGAGCAGCTGGAAGAGGCGGTTCCCGCTGGCTCTGAAGCCCGCCTCGCTCAGCTTCCTGTCGGCGGGGATGAACTCTGCCACCATGGCGCAGGCCTCCTCGAAGCAGTGGACGCGGGCCGTGCTGGGGTTCCAGTCTTTGAACTCGGCGTGGTGTGTGAGGCGCGGCAGGGTGAGGAGGAGACACAGCTTGCTGTAGTCCTCCTTGGTGGGACAGCACTGCTCCAGGCTGTGGAGGCACTTGACCGCTGCCTGCATGGTAAGCTCCAACTGCAGCGGACGGAAAATAAAAAAAAAGAGGGCGAGTGAGTGAGTGAGTGAGTGAGAGGATGGGGACTAAAACCCCCTTGGTATCTGTTTTACTGTTCAGAGAAAATGGGGGATGATGTAGCATCTTTAAAGGTATTTCAGGAGATGCTTTACATTCAGTATCTCTAGCTACTCCTCAGATCCTCCATTTAGGTTCTTCTCACTGTTTGGAAATACAGGTGTGTGTGTGTAAACGGTTCCTTCTATTGGCATATTTACGTACATTCTGAGGGTCTTCAGTGGCGGACATGGCGTTATTTACACAAAGAGCTTCCAGAAACTTCTGCTTCAGGACGATGTAGCGGAACCTGGGAACACAAACTTTATTGTTAACAAATGCATTCTCTTAAAGGTGAAAACTGACCTCCACCAAAACTGACCTCCACCTGGTTTGCTCTACCCTAATCAAGCCTCCATTATTTCCACCTGTGTTAACTATACCTTGGCCAGCAGGAAGATGTGGGTGGGGCACACACAGCTCATCAGCATTTAAAGGCAGGTTTTCTACAAGAACCCTCAAATTTTTAGCTGTCTACTCCCCTTGGACCACACCCACTTTGACTCATTCATTCAGTCCACGCAGGTTTCAGCAGAGTTTTATCCTATCAAGATCTGACTATTTCTTCAAATTCGCTATAAGAACACAATAAAATGTCCAACTCCAGCAAACTGAAACACCCCGCCTTTTGTTTCCCTATCATTGCCATGGTGACTAGATGAATCGGGGCTCCACTGATGAAGGCTTTTTAAAGTCGCGTTTAACTCCAGGTGAAACTACTCCGAGCTGATTAAACTAATTCAAATCCGCTGTTCCGGAACCAAAGACTCAGAGTTTCCTATCTCAGAGTAAATCAACTCAGAGTTCAGGGTTAGACTCAGAACCTGCTTTGTGAAATAGATCAATCAATACTCAACTAACTCCACCTGTGTTTGCTCAACCTTAATCAAGCCTCAACTACCTCCACCTGTTTGCTCAACCCTAATCAAGTCTCAACTACTTCCACCTATATGCTCAATCCTAATCAAGCCTCAACTACTTCAACATGTTTGCTCAGTCCTAATCAAGCCTCAACTACCTCCACCTGTTTGCTCAGTCCTAAACGAGCCTCAACTACCTCCACCTGTTTGCTCAGTCCTAATCAAGCCTCAACTACCTCCACTTGTTGGCTCAGCACTAATCAAGCCTCAACTACCTCCACCTGTTTGCTCAACCTTAATCAAACCTCAACTACTTCCACCTGTTTGCTCAGTCCTAATCAAGCCTCAACTACCTCCACCTGTTTGCTCAGTCCTAATCAAGCCTCAACTACCTCCACTTGTTGGCTCAGCACTAATCAAGCCTCAACTACCCCCACCTGTTTGCTCAGTCCTAAACGAGCCTCAACTACCTCCACCTGTTTGCTCAACCTTAATCAAGCCTCAACTACTTCCACCTGTTTGCTCAACCCTAATCAAGCCTCAACTACTTCCACCTGTTTGCTCAAACCTAATCAAGCCTCAACTACTTCCACCTGTTTGCTCAGTCCTAATCAAGCCTCAACTACCTCTACATGTTTCCTCAACCCTAATCAAGCCTCAACTACTTCCACCTGTATGCTCAACCCTAATCGAGCCTCAACTACCTCCACCTGTTTGCTCTGTTCTAAACAAGCCTCAACTACCTCCACCTGTTTGCTCAACCTTAACTGAGCCTCAACTACCTCCACCTGTTTACTCAACCCTAATCAAGCTTCAACTACCTCCACTTGTTGGCTCAGCCCTAATCAAGCCTCAACTACCCCCACCTGTTTGCTCAGTCCTAAACGAGCCTCAACTACCTCCACCTGTTTGCTCAACCTTAATCAAGCCTCAAATACTTCCACCTGTATACTCAACCCTAATCAAGCCTCAACTACTTCCACCTGTTTGCTCAGTCCTAATCAAGCCTCAACTACCTCCACCTGTTTGCTCAGTCCTAATCAAGCCTCAACTACTTCCACCTGTTTGCTCAGTCCTAATCAAGCCTCAACTACTTCCACCTGTTTGCTCAGTCCTAATCAAGCCTCAACTACCTCCACCTGTTTGCTCAACCCCAATCAAGCTTTCTTTTGTAACAAGGGGAGTTGACTTTCATTTTAGACATCAAAAAATCATGTCAAAGAAGGAGGAATCAGCATAATGTATCTTCATCTTGAAAGTGGATAAATTATCACATTCAACTACCACCTACCATCAATTGGTAGGTGGTTGCCTCCACCTGTATTTGCTCTACCCTAATCAAGTCTCAATTACCACCTGTGTGCTCTAGAGCAGTGGTTCTCAACGGATGGGTTGTGGACAACTGAAAAAAGTAAGTAATCTGATTTTGTTTTTTTACTTTGAAAAATAACTTATTTTGTATAGTATGAGTCAAAGTTCAGCCGCTGAGGCACGTAACCTTGGTAACTACAATTTGTGAGGAGTTACGAGTTACGGTAAGATGGCAAAGCGTAAATTTGACCTGTGGTATTTATATTGTGTTTTTTTATATATTGAGGATAATAACGGCCAGAGACCCCAGTGCGTTGTATGTGGTGAAGTGCTGGCAAACGAGAGCATGAAACAATCAAAACTGAAAAAAAAAATACACTTGCTTGGTTTGAATTCTATAAAAGTGGGTCACGACTTAACGACCATGGGAAATGTGGGTCCCAGAGTGAGACCAGTTGAAAGCCCCTGCTCTGGAGTGACAGACACTTATAACCTAGCATTCAGAGCAGGGCTGTTAAATTGACTTTTGTTACCCTTTTATTACCCTTTTGGTTTTTCTGACCAAAGCATGTTGCTGACATTACTTTTAGAGATCAAGGAACAGAGTCAAAGAGGGTAAAATGAGCATAATGTATCTATCCATTAAGTGAACAAATCATCCAATTTCTGGGGTAGAATTATTCCACACACCTGTGATTTAATGCACTAGATTGAGTTTGAAAATGTTGGTTTGGTGATTGTGATTGGTAAAAGGCAGAGAAAATACCAACAAAGGTCACTGAAGGGTTGAAATAAAGATTAGATGTTGGATCACGCTAGTGAAACCACATCATTTCTCTTACCGCTTCTTGTCAAACTTCTCCATTCCTTCAAGAGGCTGAATGAACTGCATCACCTCCTCCCACTGACCATCCAGGATGAGTTGTCTGTTGACAGCAGCAGATGAATAATTCATGAAGTCCAAAAACCATGTTTGCATTAGGGCAGCAATCCATTCTTGTGCCACCAGGCTTCAGAGTGGTGGAATCGCAGACGAGATAGAGACAGGTCATAACAAATGCCCGAGAACAAGACATCTCTAAAACGGTGAGTTTAATGCTCCCTCTAGAGCACTCTCCTACCTGAGGAAGAGCATGTCGTCAGAGTAGAGTCCGTTGATGACGCCGCTCTCCTTCTCTAAGGCCAGCATGCTGATGTGCAGCTTCCTGGAGTTCAGGAAGTCCAGCATCAGTTTGATCACCTCCGCCTCCTTGATGCTGATCGTCTCCTCCGCTGTCATCATTACAGATGGCTGGTGGCAGCTTACAGCGGACTGGAACACAGAGAACGAGAAGAGGGGATGGATGTGTTGGTGGAGCGTTTGTGGTTTATAGCTTGAATTAAAAAAAGAATCGGAAGAATTCTATTCATAAGCGTATTCACAAATATATCCAAATCACATGAGAACGCACTCAAAAGCTACGTGGTCTTCAAATTTGTTCAAGATTAAAGTATTTCAAAATACAAAAGACAAACCTTTATCCCTAATTTCTACTGAATGCCTATTAAGCTCAAAATAGCATTGGTCCAAAATTGCTTATACATATATAGCATCATCTCTTTCAACTAGTAGCAAAACAAAAAAATAAAACAGCTGGAGCTATGGAAACTCATATTTGTTATGGGAATTCACATTCAGGAAAAACATACATGCCTTGCCTTGCCTAATTCGTACTTCCAGAGCAGGATAAATGTCTGTGAGTTAAAATCCTCATGGACAAGTTCAAATTTGACTTTTTCATCCAGTGCCGTGAGGGTGTTTTACAGTCCACCACTCCATTCACACTGTCACGACCTCAGCTCATACGAGGTACAGCAGCTTGGAGCAGGAGGGATAAAACATAAATGAGCCCGTCAATCTCAGAATTAATGCTCTGTTTTCACTGTGATCTATGCAAGCTCTGACTCTCCCTTCTCTCACTTGGTCTCCCAGAGTACAGACAAGCTCTGCTAAATGAATGGAACCCGCTGACAGATTAGTTAAACTGGGTCTGGATGAGACCGCATGAACAGCTTTGAGAATCTGTTGCCTTCTTGGCATCAACAGAGACAGTTTGCCACAGATTCTCAAAGCCGTCCGATTTTGGACGTCCCTATTGAGCCATCATAATGACACTCCGTACTGTAAACCCTTACTCTAACTGTAAATCCTAAACCCTAGCTGTATCTCTTATCCACTTTATACCGACTGGGGTCACGGGGTGAATTCTGAGGTGTTCTATAAAAAATGTGAGACTGTACGGTAAGCCTCTTACTGGATTTCAAAGAGACGGTTGACGTTCCTCGCAGTCTACTAATATACAGCAAGACCTGCCACTGCATGGAAGGAACCACGTGAGAAACAAGAGGAGGGGGGGGGGCTGCAAAGACTGCTTGGAAGATCAATGTTATTGATGCTGACACACATTCACACACGCACACACACAAAAAAACACGCTGGTGCACACTCTGAGCGAGACATCCCTGCAGGAGCTGTCAGACCGGTCGACCACACCGACACCGACCTGATGTCCTAAATGTCATTTGGTGTCAGCACATCCGCGGGAGCTTCTGGTATTTTTTGCACCTCGGTCTTGCAAAAAAAAAAAAACAGTGGTGGTGAGGCTGCAGCATCTTGTATTGTCCTCATGTGGCGAAGCAGCTCTATAGGCTGCAAGAAGTTCATCGGGGAGAGCAAGCTCAGACCGAGGTTTTGCATCATCCACCCTTGAGAGAGAAAGAGAGAGAGAGAACGAGAGAGAGAGAGAGAGAGAGGGAGAGAGAGATGCTGGAGGCAGACCAGCCCAGCCGGTGGCACCGCCCTGCTCCATCAGCATCACCGAGATTTCCAGCGCTGGATGTTTACATCAGGTTCTGCGGCCCAAACCCGACACCCTCAGCACTTTCTATCTGTTCAGCTCTCTCTCACACTCACACTCACACACACTCACATCTTGCGCGCCAGAGCTCACATTCACCTTTACACATACACACACACAGACGCGCAACACACACGCACGCGAGCGCGGACGCAGAGAAAAGACGAGCTAACACTGCCTCCTCACCTGTCGGGCTGCGCCAGCATCTATTTGGCGTCCTCCGGTCTGCTCCCCTTCCTCGGGGTGAAGACTTGTCGGTGTCGGCGCCTCGCAGAGGACGTGGCCAGCTTCTTCTCCTCCTCGTACACAGCCGCTGGTTGCCATGCGGACGCAGCCGCAAAGCCACCAATCAGGTGACGTCAAAGCTGTCACATGGTCACACCTTCTTCAACGCCGTGAAGATAGGCCGAGTAAAATCAAATGATAAAACAAACAAACAAACTCCAAACTGGGGCGTGGTGGCGCTGTTCAATAGAAATGAGACATTGTTGAAAGAAAGAAGAAAAGGGAGGCGGTTAATGCCTGCACTCACTAGTCTGAGCCTTTTAGCTTCATGTCCACGGCGTTTAAGACCTCTCATTTCAAGGGGAACTAGATGGAAAATATAAGTAAAACAATGTTGAGCGTGCTTTTTTGTACACATTGAGCTTATTTTCTGTCACTTGACAGAAATTCATGTTAAACCTTTTGTTATACTTGTTAAAAGTATTTATACGCCAACAACAAACCAGAATCTAAATGTTAAATCTAACTCCTAATATTTAGATTCCTCCTCTCTCACAACTGTTGCTGTCTTGCTGACAAAGTCTGTAACTTCTTACACCAGTGTAGAGCCTATGTATTTTGCATTTTACAGTCCTGCACTGATTACATGGTATCATTTGTGTATATTTGTGTATATTTTGTCCGAAAGTGTGGTTTTCCAAACGTACACTAGCTGCATTAAATAATAAGACCCTTATTACTTATTCATTACAGTTATGTTTTCAAATTACTGAGTCAACTCAGTCATCGCTGTTTGCATTTGTCTATGATGCTTGTTGTAGCTGTACATGATTTTACCTTGCAGGAAACATCCAACCATCATCTTACCTGCTTTCAACCAAAGGTCTTGGAGGTCAGCTGGTGCCAATTTCAAGTACTCTTAGGGCAAAGCATAACTTCATATCCATCACAACTTTTCAGATCCACTTTAAATATCTAAGTTTGGGTGAAGGAGGATTAATCAATCACACATAAATCCACTAGATGCCAATCCGTACGATTCTCAACAGTTTAAGAACCGTAACAGTAGGTTTAAGAATGAAAGTCATTGATGTCTTCGTATTACATATACAATTTTGCTCTGTCAGACTCTGGGAAAAAGATTATTGATCCCTTTGGGCGGTTCCCTTCTGGAAATTCACATTCCAGGTTACAACACTACTGTAGACATCAACTGTCAAAGGAGATCCCAATTAACCATATTAAGTACCTTAAAATAGTTGCGGTAGCCTTTTACATTTACATCCCAATTACATTTGGCAGCTTAAAAGAAAAACCAAAAAAACCCAACACATTAAACTTCTTGAGTTGTCTTTCAGTCCGACTGTCAGGACCTATGTGACTTTTCCTCCACTAAAACTGATATTTTTCTCCATAATTATCACCACAGAAATGCTGAGGCCATGCTTAGTTTTATTAAATGCAAAAAAATAAAACAAAACAAAACTGAAACTACATGTTCAGCAATATGTCGAATGACGGCACAGCGTCTGACAAAACAAAACAAAGTCATCATAGTGGATAGGTATGAGCTCACATGAACACGCTGTACAATATCATTACAGTTTAAATTATTAGTCGTCATGGCCTTGAGCAGCCAAGGGTGGACAGAGCATCTGTGGACAAATCATTCTAATAAACAACAGGAGGAACAAAATAAAACGCTCTCTCTGTCGTACTAGATTACATTTTTAAAGACATGTACGTGCTCTCTTTTGGTCATAAATACCCCCCTCCCCCAACTGAAAACAAAGCACCGTGTTGGCGGATGTTGTTTCTATTTGCAATCATACCTGCAAATGGTGTTGATCTGACATTTGGTGGCAAAAGGAACATGATACTGACACCAATGAAACTCTTTGTGTTGAGTTCCTACCCGTATGTAGCAACGAGGACCTGCCCAAATCTGTCTCGCATCAATGAGACGTCTCTGTCCTCTTAAGAGAACAAAAAACAAAATACAAAGAAAAACTGTTTCAGGCCCATTCAGGACAATTTGCATCTATAGGCAGTGGACACGTTTTGAATGTTATCTCTTACCTTTGTGTTTGTGTAAAAGCATCAGACACAACACTGTGGTTACATGAATTGATCAGGTGATGCTCGCTGTGACGTATGCCCATGTTTCTAGATAGGAGAGTAACTCATTTCTAACTTATCAGCAACTTGGTATATTCACTATGTTTACTACATCCGGTGGCTGATTTCACCAGAAGTGCCGTTTGAGAATTTTACGTGCAGATTTTGTTAAAATGAGTGGGTCCAGTGTGGATCTTGAGCAATTTTTAATACTGTATATATATATAAAAAAAATACTAATACATGAATTAAATCTCAGATCCTGATCTTGTTGTAAAGAGAATGACCTCTTAGGTGACTTTATGCCTCCTCTCATGTTCCTGATACCAGTGGGCGAGGGTGAAGTCGCACATTACATTTTAACATACTGCAAAGATCCTACATGGTGCAGTTGGCAGCATTTCTAAATATAAAGGAAATAACACACAGCTGATTTCTTTGTTCCTCATTCCATTGGGAACCAGTAGCTACGCTGTCTAAACCACCGGTTCTCAACATTTTTGGCGGAGGCTGTCGCCTCCTTGTAAACAAACTGATTATTTTCACTGTCCAGCAAATTCACCTGGAGTATGCTTTAGTTGCCAACTATGTCGGTATACAATACAACGGAGTTCCACGTGACAATTACAAACATGTATGTATGTATATATTAGAAATACTGTTTTTTTTGTCTGCAGGTGTCCAGACCCGTAGGTGGAGAACCAGTGACCTAGCGCAACATCCTGCATTCTTTAACATCACTCTCTCAGGAAGGGTCTTGGAAAAAAAGCTGAAACCGCTTGGCTTTGTAGAGCTGAACACACATGTACCGTGTGGCTAACACTAGCTGTATGCAATTAGGTATTTTTTTGGCCCTTAGTAGTTTTACGTACCGCAATATACAAACTCTCTCACCTGCAGAGATAAAGAAAAAAGTATTCTTCCAAATACAAAAAAATCCCCTTCTCTGTATACGCTGTTTTACAATCACCTCATTGCACTCAAACGCTAAAACAACATGTGCATAAGGCCACACATCAACAGGATAATGCAAACACAAGTCAGTCTGTACATGAATTAAAACATTCAGTGCATCAGTGTACCAAAAAAATGTCCTAGCATTCATACTGTCTGTTTTTTTTTGACGTTTGGCACGTAGGAAACAAGAACTACACTCACGCAGGCTTTCCAGAAAGGACTCGGGTGTAACATGACTCTAGGAACACAGAATTCAGAAGCTTTTACATCATTCCTTAACAGCGGCATACATTCCAGTTGTTCATAATTTTGGGAGTCCTACCATGTCCAGTCCAGAGTAAGAAGGTAAACCGAGGACAGGAATGCAATGAGCGGGGAAAACGAACCGACATAATAAAAAGTCAAATATGCATTCAATCTAACTGGCATTGCAGGTGCTTGAATCTTCATGGATATGTACAGTGAAGTGCAAATATGAAATGGGTGCGTTCCATTAGAGATGGTGGTGATGGGGGAACCGGGTTCCACTAGGACTGGGCAGGCACTACTTTTTTAGGGGTGGCTGGCTTCTTGGTCTGCCAGAGATGGTTGTGGATCGTCACCGCGTCCACGCTGGCCGACATGGTCTTGGCTGGTATCTGACTGAACTGCTTCTTGTCCGAGTTGTATTTGTAGAGGCCGTCAATCATCTTGCGCGTGATGCTCTTGGGGCCGATGCCTGCCAGCTTGTTGATCTCCTCCGTCTCGGGACAGTAAGTGTAGAGAGAGCGGAACTGGCAGCCGGCATCTCGGAACAAAACCAAGAAGTTGTTGGCCTCCGATTTCTCCATTTCCTTTTGAGGGAGAGAAACTCTTTAGATACTGGAGGATGGATAGCAGAATAGTCACAGTCACAACACATTCCCTTTCAATTCACGACTGATTTTCTCAACCAGGGTTCAATAAAAGTAGGAATAAAGGACACCTTTTACAGCTTTTCCTTTGCTTTCGCATACAAGTGAATACAGTCTTTGGATGTATTAGCTCTACATGTCTGTAAAGTAAAAATGCAAAAGAACAACACCTGTGCCTTCCCCATATTTCGCATTTGTCCCAAAATAAAATGATTTGTCTCACTGCCCATGCTACAACCTTTCAGCAGATCTCAAAAAATGTACTTTGCTTGTTTTTGAAAAAAAAAAAAAAAATCTGACAAACCGTCATCTTTCAGGCAGCAAGACCCCCAGACACCCACACACACAAGAACAATATCTCCGTGTCGTTACCTCCAGGATCTTGTTCTTCTGTCCCTCATTAACCTTGCCTGCCAGGCAGCAGTGGGCCAGGGCGTTCTGGATGATGTGCTTGTTAGATTTGGCGCTGGGCTCCTTGTAAAGCTTCGGCCCTGAACGAAGAGCACGGGAGGGATCGTCAGAGGGTGACACCGTCGTCATGGTAACGCCTCCTCTATCTGTACGTCTGGGCTAATGCTTCCTTTACTATTTTTATTCTTTCTTTTGATAAATCATGCATGGGCCGTTCAGCCCGTTGCATATCCATGTGCTAGCGAGTGGAGTGAGGCAGGAGTATGACCTAAAAGTCAGCATGCGGATTGCTATTTAACCCTGCTCAAAGCCAAACTACAATGTTGAAAATATATATGACCTTATGTATGAAGATTAGAAATGTGCAACCTACCGGTGTACTCTGTGTTAGAGGTAACAGAAGAGGTTGTGGATCCATTCTCCCAGTCCTTTTCTCCATTCCTGCTGCTGGAGCGGCTTGGGGACAGGAAGCCATCTGCAGAGTCTGGCCTAGAACATGCACACACACACGGGCAACACACACACACACATACACACACAGTATTAGATCACCTCTTTTAACTTGGAAATTCAGCTAAATGCACCGTATGCACCCCTCTAAATAGATAGAGATATTATGAAACGATATTATGAAACGAAGCTGTATCATTTCTCATCCTGTGCATACCCTTCATGCTCGTATAGATTTAGGCTTTAGATGAATGTAATACTTAATTTACCCTGAGGGAAACGCACAGTTCGAGGTTGTTTGTCTGGCCAACGATACACCTTGGAGTTATTAGTGAAGTAGCGAAGCTTGCAAGCACAGGCAGTGGGTGCAGTGACGCGCGCAGCAGGGGCCAGTCAATTATAATGCAACAAGACTTGGAGTTTTCTGGACTGAGGATCTGCTATGTGTCCCCCCTCAATACGTGGTAAAGCTTATAAATATAAAAACATAAACATAGAATAATACTGGCCCATATGAAAACCAATAAAGAATGGCAAATGCATAAAAAGAGCAACTGAGGACTGTAAATGTAAAGGGCCCAAATTAACAAGTCATTCTGGAAACAGCATTTTAAAGGTAACTTTATTTTTAGAGCAGGTGGAGTTAAGTGAGAACTTTGGGAAGCAATGCAGGGTTAAATGACTTGATAAGATGTGAGCTGTGTAAATTGGTGAGGAAGGAAAAGCAGAGGGGCAAGTGCAAAAAGAAGTGGCAGCATTTACTGAAGAAATGCTCCATAAATCGAATAAACAAAACCCAGTGTGGAAAAGGGGTTTCAGTGTGGAATCGGGCGCAAGACAGCGTGAAGCTCCTTCAGGCTTAAGCAGAAACTGACCTTCTCCTTCTCAGTTTAGGAGACCTCAGAAAGTAGAAGAGACTGCCAGAGGCTAAACTAGCGCTTCTGACACATGTGAAACAGCAGGACGGACAGTGGTGAAAGAGGGGAGATAGGAGAGTACACCACAAGTGTTAGACCTGGAAAGTGGAGTTAGGCTGGAGAGCTTGGGTTGGAAAAAATAAAGATAATCACATTCGAGAAAAAAAGTCTGGCATTAGGAAAGAACTGTCCCGTCGAAGTAATCATACTACTTTTGTTTTGTATTTTGTGCAAAGACTTAATGCTCAAAGTGGCGACTAATTGAGCAAGACGACCAGGGTAAATGAAACACATGATTCTCATCGTCTACCAAGTTAGCGTTAGCATTAAAAGGCCACACCAAACACTCTCACTTGAACACAGTTGCTCACGTGCTGCACCGGCAGCTCACGGGGGTGTAGAGGGGTCTCACCTGGGCGACCTCTTGTCCGAGTGAACGCTGTCGTTGTCTCCCATGTTGAGGGAAGCCAGGGACAAGCTGGAGACTGAAAAGACACGTTGCCGTGAACCTGGATGCGAGACGAGACGCACGACACGGCACGACACGGTTACACCTACACCACAAAGGACAATGGCACGCGGGTGCCCGCAGTGTTTCCTGGATGTCTCTCACATCCAGAAACACGCACACACACACACACACACACAGTATACATATGGACATGCATAGATGGGAACTGGTATACATAACATCCTCACTACATGTTACAGAAAACAATATACCAAAGTTAATAATATACCTAAGTTGTATAGGTAAGTTGTTTATTCTCACAGACTTCATCATTTGGTTTTACAATTTGTATTGAGCTTTCTGCATCAAAACAGAGGAGGACTGTAACCTTATCAAGCAGCAGCACGACTGAAATATTTGCACGTCGCTATGGTAACGTGGTCACGTCGTGCATGACGTGAGAGAAGACGACTGCTTCAGAAGAACCTCCTGTGTTGAGAGAGACTACGGTAGTTCTCTATCAGTAAATCTATGGATTACACATATAGACCGGCACAAATCACAGCGGTGGCAGGACAGATGGGTGGACGCTGGTCTCTCGGGTGGGGGTTGCCATGGTTACCTGTGGCAGCTCTGACAGGCGTTTTGGGGGAGTCCATGCTGTCGCGGTGGATGGACTTGGGCCGTCCCCGCCTCTGCTTGGCGCCGGCGGCTGGCCGAGCTTTAATGACCGTGTCCATGTCCTCCATCAGCTTCAGCTGCTTCCTCCTGAGATATTCCTGCTTGATGAACTCCCTCCTGGCCTTGTCCTCCTCCTTCCTGATCCGCTCCTCCTCTGCTTTCAGCCTGCACAGGGCGAGATATGTTATTCTGCATAAGCTCAATAGTTATGCTACTGCTACTTCTGGTGATGTTCCAAGTTTAGGCCACTTCAAAGAAGAAATAGCTCTCATTATGTTACTTATGTAGAGCAAATAGTGTGCAGACTATTCTCAGATCTAGTAAATTAAGCCTATTGGACGCTAGACCTTCAATAATCAAATGAATAAAGAGGGACAAAAACAAGACAGGATGCGTGAGTTTAGAATGCTTAACCGTATGCCATCATACCGCGCCTCCTCCTTCTTCTGCTCCAACTCGGCCTCCTGCTGCATCTTCTTCTGCTGAGTCTCCTTCTCCCTCCTCATCCTCTTCTCCAGCAGCGCAGCCCTCTTCTGGGCCATGTTCTCCTCCGCCTTGCTGTCCTCCTGCGGCAAGGAGGCAAACAACAACCGGTCACCTCAGAGCAATCAGGGTAAAATGGAAGTCCGATCCATATTCATCACTGTTCTGGGGCTGCTGTTCAGGAGGACTGACCTTCAGTGATTGAGGCAGAGACAAAAAAAAAGACAGAGACAGAGCTGAGAGCTGTTATTGTGAGATCCCCCCACCTAGACCTTTCAAGACATTCATTCTGCCGCACTGAATGAGATAATCCAAAACTGGAACTGTTGTTGCAAAAGGTTAGTGCTTTGTGTAAATAAGTGAGGCTGTAAAAAGGCTGGCAGAGGCCTCAGAGCAGAGGTTTCTATCATCATCTATCTTCATTCTTTGTATGACGGATCTAGACAAAGGCCGAAAGACTTGAATATATCGTTTGCTGGATGATCTCACTGCAGTGAAGTTTGGAAACCTTGAGCACGCATTTTACAGCACAGCAGTAACGGCGAATTCAATTTGAAGACTATTATCTCTAGAATGTGCGCACCGGCCGGTTAATTTCGGTACAAAGCGCTTTCATTTAGCTTCTCATTTCTTCCACATCCTTCGCTCGTCCCTCCGTGTGCACCCCCGCCGTCTATTCGACCTCGTCTCCAAACGCTCATTTCCACAGCTGTGCCTGAATTATTCACAAGAGCCCCAGTTTTGTGACCTACATCGTGGGCCCGAGACTGCAGCCAGCGGGCCGCCTTACACATGCGGAAGAAGATGAGGAGGCCGCTTGCGTGCTTCCTGCACCGCTCATCACCTCCTGTTAGGAACAAACGGGGAGCCACCCCCGGGACCAAATGTGAGCGCCTTCTTGGCGGCGACCGTGTCTCTGCGTGCTGTGTCTTTAGTGCTCCGCGCTGCCGGCCCTGACGACTGATGGTTCTGCTGCGTGTGTTTTGACTTGTCGAGGCCGCACTTCAGTTCCTTCAAACATCAGAGTGCAAAGGGAGGTACAGCGCCTGCTGTTAGCAAGCAGTCGCCCACCTGTATCTCTTCTTTCTTTCCTTAACGCTGATTGTAAATGAGAGTGGCCCAAAGCTAGCTGGAAGTCTGTATCGATTTTCTCTGCTTTTTCACATATCCTATACTGTCTGAATACATCCAACATTTTGCCTCGACTAGACAAGAGAAGGTGCTCTGAGAATGTAAATGGCGTTTGGAGGGAGAACACGAAACACGGACGACAGAGCTTCAACGAGCCCGCTCACCTTGAAGAAGAAGCCACGACACATCTTCTGCTCGTAATCCGAAGGCTCCTCGCTCGCCTTCTGCGGCTCCAGAGCGTCATCGAGCGTCAGATCCTCCATCGGCTTCACAACCGACAGCGGGACCTCGATCAGGCTGCTTTTGACAAGCCCCAAGGCCTCCGGCTGCAGAGGCATCTCCGTCGGTGCCACGGTGAAGGTCTCCACCACGGGGTGGGCCAGGACCTCGGGGACCGACGACTCCAGGGTGGGTTTGAGACCTTCCTGGCTCTCCGTCTCTTGCGCTCGGCCGTCGGGCGCCTGCTCTCTTTTGCCCTCCGGACCCGGGGAGCTCGGGGTCGATCTGGCAACACAGACGCTGGCGAACTCTCTCTCCGGGGAGAGGAGGCACTCCGCCTCTTTGTTCTTGTCTTCGTCCGAGGCTACCGTTGCTGGGTTGGCTGGCTGCTCCCCCATGTACACGAAGGAGCTGGCCAGAGGCTGGCAGGGCGAGAAGCGGCGCAGCCGGGGGATGCTGTCCACCGACTGCGGCGCGGTCAGCACCCGGTTGTAGGGGGCGAGCTTCAGCTCGCTGGGGCGGGCCGCGCGAGGGTTGCGCGAGTGGAAGGAGGCCGATTTGCGCTTGATGCTGGTCGGAGAGCGGTGGGCGGAACGCGGGGAGTCGGCGGGAGAGGAGGGCCCCGAGGACCGGGCCACGGCCCCGGCCCGGTTGTGTTTCTGCGGCGACGGGTTGGCGTGTGGCGGGGCGATGACCCACGCCTGCTGGTGCTGCTGCTCCCTCATGGCCATGATCACTTCCTGCTGCTGGGCCAGACGCTGCATCTCGGTCTGCAGGAAGGCCAGCGAGTGGTTGAGCTTCTCGATGGAGCGGGTGTATTCGGTGAGGTCCACCTCGGTCAGCTGCACGTGACCCTGACCGCCCTCCTCCCCGGCGCCGGGCGACTTGGCCCAGCAGGAGGCGGCGCCAGCCTGCTCGGCGCCGTCGGGCGTGTCGGCCTTGCTCCTCCCGAACTTGAAGGTGGGGCTCGCCGCCTTGCCCTCAGCCTCGACCTTCCCGCCTTCTTCTCCGCTGGAGGCCCCGTCGCCTTTCCTCTTCACCACGTTCAGGAAGGCCGAGTGGCCCATCTTTTGCCGGTGCCTCGTGAAAGCGGCCTCCACCTTCTTCTTCTGCGCCTCGATGGCTTTGCGTTTCTCCTCCAGCCTCATCCTCAGCTGCACCATCTCTGTAGCCATGACCTGCGCCGGGTCGTTGGGCGGCAGCTGGACGGGCGAGGGCGACGCCCGGGCGGGGAAGGTGGGCGCGCTCTGCTGGTGCACGGGGTTGTGCTCGGGGGTCGGCGCCCAAGAGACGGACAGCGGGGGGCCGAAGTCAGAGCCCTCCGGGGTGGTCTTCAGGGAGCTGCTGCTGCACCTGCCGGAGTCTGGAGCCGACGGAGCGTGCTTCTTCATCTTCTGCTCGGCGAAGCTGGTCATCTTCACCGCCGAGGGGGATTTGCTCTGACTGCTCGGGCAGGGGCTCGGCGTGTCCATGTCCAAGTCCATGTTGACGGAGCAGTCCTTCAGTGACGAGTCCTCGTCCAGCATGTCTTCTGTTCGGATGTGGATGCCCGTGTCCACCTCAGTCGTGTCTGTGGTGCTCAGAGCCCCTTTGGAGTCCAGCTCCGACACTGGCTCCAAGCCGGCATTGTGGCTCTGACTGTGCAGGAAGAAGCCGTTGTTGATGCCCTCAGCCGGGGTCCTGCTCGGGCTGTGGATGATCTGGAGGGCTTCCTCCATGGAGGGAGTGACGGCGAGGACGCTTCCATGTCCGTTGGGGTACGCTCGCCTGTCAGGCTCCATCCCGGCCAGGCTGTCCGGGCAGCCCTCCTCCTCGATACCAACACTCTGGCCGTTCACGGGCTGGAAGGACAGGTTACGCTTCATGCCCCGGGGCAGGTGCTGGACCTTGAAGCCAGAGCCATCGTCTGTGCTGATGGACCTGACCATACCGCGTGTGGAGGGGACGGGTCCAGGAGCACAGTCCTCTTTGTCAAAGGGGATGTCAAAAGACACTCCGTAAGGCCCAGACCTTAAACAGAAAACAATATAGAAACTGGTAAAACACACTTCCAAGGGGCCAATCTGCACCAAAACATTTTATTATTTGAATGATTTATTATTTTATTTATTGATCCAAAGCTTTACATGCCCAGACTAGAGTACACACTAACCTTTTCTCTTTGGGCCAGGTGCCAAGGTTCCCATCCACAAAGGACATCGAGGTTGACCTCTTTATCTCTCCTGCATGGCACAAGCAAGGCAGAGTGAGAATCAAAACGAAGAGTGCACATCAAAATACTTGGTTATATTTTTGCATCTTGATGCATTAGAATTAAAAGTCTTAGATCTCACCTGAGTTTCGGGGCTGAGGGCGGAGAGGCAAACTGGGGAATGAGAAACAGGAAATTACAGATGTTAGATACTGAACATTCTCTTTTCTCTTTCAGCTTTATTTGGCTCAGTCGGCCCTGCACATTCACACCACAGAAACTAAACTTCCTCCACTTCTGCATGTTCTTAAGTACAAGTACACTGAATAACATTATCTGGACTTGTGTACCTCGGTCTCTCTGGACTTGGGGGTCTTTCCATAAAGCTTCTTTTGGTGGCCTTGGAAATGGGAACGGCTGGAATATTTTTCAACAAGGATGAGGGAGCTGAAGAGACAAATGACAATAGGCTTCAAATTACCAAAAGGCACTTTTTTTGAATGATGTATGATTTTTATAAAAAATACTGCAACCACACTTACAATCAAGCATAACATCTAATAGTTACAGTTGCGTTCCAGACTCAAGACTTGCCTGTGTTTTCATTTCCTAGTGTTCTTGGGTTCACAAAAGACGGCTTGACCACCTCAAACCACCAGAAGAGCTCTGCCATGAACACCAGGTAGTTGTTCTGAGGAAACAACAGAAACAGGAGTGAGATTACAGCCACACAGTGATGCCTCAAAGAGGGAAAAAAAACCTCAGTTACAGTGAGCAAATTCTGCCCGTTTCCTTTTGTCGCCTTACTCACAGTGTAATTTACAATACATCACAATACAAAGTGCACTGTGTCCATTTCCCCAGCAGGTGTCTCTGTTAGAGTTCACTGGGAACCCTGAATATGGCTTGTGTTTGCCAGCCTGTGTATGAATAATTCACAAATCTTGCTCCATTTCACAGAGCATTCACTTAAGATAGAGTTGCTTCGGAGGTCGACCCACAGTGCAGTCACAGAGGATGGATCTATGTTCGTCTTCTATTTCAGCAAGAAATGTCAAAAACATTTGAGTGAAATAAAGAATCAGCTTTGCTGACTAGTGACAGGAGAGGAGTACATGGCGTCACAAACAGCATGACTTTTCACTCGCCAGGTAATCTCTTCCAGTCCTCCACTTCCACAATAACGGCAGTTGTATGTGTGTAGTAGTGATTACGGCATTAACCCGATTTGTGAGAGCGAGGTCAGCTATTTTTCCCTGATCCCAATCGCCAGCATGCGATCCATCAGTCAACCTGAATTAGTCTGGGTGAGAAATGTTAGAGGGGATTTTTTTTCTTTCTACCGCTGAGCCAGGCCATGTCCGTGTCTGAATCAGGTCAATGTGCAGTGGGAGGTCAGACTGCATGAGGACATGGCACTGCGCAAACATCTGACAAAGGCTCATCCCTCACGTTTAGGTTTGTTCTTCTAGTCAAAACAGGGGAAAATAAACTAGCTTTGAGAGAATATTGCACTTTGTTTGCCACAAAGTGTTAAAGCTACATTGAAAAAAACAATAAATCTCAGTCCGATCAGTATAACCAACACAGTGGAAGAATCAGGTCCAAAAAAAACCCTACTATACGATACATAAATGGATCTTAAATGACCACCATTGCCTTGAAACAAAGCAAAGAACAAATAATTTTTAGTGAGCGAGTTTCATTATTTTCCGATTGTAGATTGAAGAGGAAGAAATTGAAGTTCCTGTGATGTCACCACTCATTTACAAATGCACACATGCCCACATGCATATGCAAAACGGGTGCAGTAAAAGCAAGGGACAACCTTGAGGATGCGTGTACCCCCCCTCCTCCCCACTCCTCCCCACCCTCTGTCCGTAGTCTCCAGACAAAGACAACGCTGCATGGCTCAGCTCTAAAGATACCTGATTCACCTCATCAGCAATATTTTGCTGGACCAAGCACTCACCAGCATACCCATACACACACACACACACACACACACACACACAACCTTGAAGCCCCCTCCCTTACTGAAGCCTGAACAGCAGGAGGGTCAGAGGCAATTAACACCACCAGTAGTCGTTCTTTCCCCAGAGCGTTGCTGCAGCATGTGGGGCTTTTTTTGGGGGGAGACTCCTTTTTTTGTGTTAACTTCAGAAACAGCATGTGGACCTACAATCATGAGACTGTGACAGAGTATAGACATATGAATATATGGTGCAGGTTGTGTTCAGTGTGAATCAGACAGCATCTTTGTGAACAGCTTCTCACTGCACTTTTATTTAAATGAATCATTGACAATAATGTTCTTTATTTTCATTTCCCTGCTTATAAATGTAAATGAAATGGCTCTAAGGCACAGAATTCCTGCCAAACAGTTAGTCAAATACCAAACGATGTTTACCTTTGGGTGTGTTCAGCAATGGGTGGCACTCCTGAATGGGTTGAGACGAACAGAAGAACGTGCCAAAGAACAAATAAAAACACAATCCCCCTCCCACAAAAGAAACAGAGAGACAACGATCTCCTATCATCCAGCCAGCTGGGGTTGGTGGCAGGGAGCCCAAACCTCACTTCTCTCTTCCCATCTGTCCTCCTCGCCGCTACCACACACCAGGTGTGAGCGTTGTCGCTTGATGCCGTCCGTCAGCAGTCTCACACGCTCATGCTGATCCCCAAACAGCCAACCGCTGCACTGCAACTCTGCTGATCTCCCCGCTGACCGCCATCTCCACCCTGTGCCAGGACTGCAGCGTTGCCAGATCTGTTTTTTTTTCCCCCCGTCTTTTTTTTCTTTTGAGATTTGACTGTGTGTGTCACTGTCAGGAGTCTGGAGACTGGGACGTGATTGGTGATTACAAGGAGCGAGCTGGGGGGTGGGGAGGGGGGGTTGAAGGAGGTGGGGGGGGTGGACGGAGCTAATCCACTATGTAGAGAATGGGCACATTGCACCAATTGCACCATCCTATGCATGCTACACATATACACTAATGAGCTGTAATGCAACTACAGGACATGTAAATGCAACAAACAGCAACAAATAATATTATACAGAGGAGCGAGACACTGGGCTGAGACACGCTGAGCAGTCACTGGGCATTAATGTCAACAATCATTGGGCCCGAGGGTTGATTAAGGGATCTAGGTCCCGCAGCCAGAGACAGACTCAGTCCAATCTGGAAAGCCCACTCTGCTGATCTGCAGCCAAGTTTATCAGGCTGCCCTGAGCCTGCCCGCAGTAAAAAAAAAAATCCCTGCCTTGCGTAACTGTGCTGAAAATGGAGAATAAAATATGAAGAATAATCTACTTCGGCTCTTTGAAGTGGCCATCCAGAGACGCCACCAATGTAGCAAGTGCTGGTGAAGCATTGTCAGCTAGGACATTACCACAGAACAAAAGAACGATCGCCACTTGAAGGTCACGTAACGCTGATTATAATGACATGGGCAGCGACAGAACGAGTCGTCTCGAGTAATGTGCAGTCCGGTCGGTGAAACCTGAATGTGTGTTCAATACAGTTCCATTAAATCATTAAAACCATGTATCCATCACACCTGACAAATGATGAACAGACCGAAAGCCCTGCGACGCTTATGAATCACACAAACTGTGTTAATTGCCATCCTCGGGGCAGCCTCTACACGTCTGCTGCCATTTCAAACCTGCCGGTGAAGACGCAGAAAACACAAAAGCCCAAAGCTGCTGAATTTCATCTCTCCTTCCCCGACTCACAGATGGTAATTTAGATGTGCCGTGAATTCATTAAATGGAGTAACTGGGAGTGGTCTGACGTGATTTACTAGGGCTTGCGTCCATTAGGAGAGACTCATCTTAAGTAATATGTGCATCCTGTGGGTTTGGGGGGGTGGGGTGGGGTTGGGTCTAGAAGAGTAGTCTATACTGTCTGTGAAACAGATGTAAATGTGGACTGATCCCAGACTGACCAAACATGCTGTGCATGCACATTCTTTGTCCGAGTCTCAGGCTAAATCGAGAACGAAAAGATCCATAACTCTAGTGGTTTTTAAATGCAGCGTTCAAGATGTGTGTGTGTGTGTGTGTGTGTGTGTGTGTGTGTGTGTGTGTGAGTGAGCACTCTCCCTTAGCTGCAGGTATGGGGCCATTTCTTTGCATGACTGATAACATCTATTAAAGTGTCTCAGTCTGGACTCTCATGTTAAAACCTAGACTGAGGTATCTCACATAATACTGACTGTACGTCTGTGTGTCCGCTGCACCTTCTGCGTTTCATTAAAGCTTAAGTGGCGAGTGAAAAAACGATTCTACCTTTTACAATGAGAAGAAATTGTCTTTTTTAAATGACACATAACGCAATGAACCATGAAAGCCATCAGCAGTCGCAGCCTTGATTAACACAGAGCTGTACACTTGTTTGTTTAATCACGACTGAGAAATTGGCCTCCTTCATGGGGAAATCGAAATCACACGTGGTGGAGGGATGAGCAGAGGAACACTTCCAGCCAATTATCCATTGTGGTACACGTGTTCATTAGTGTGTTTGTGTGTGTGCGTGTGTGTGCGTGTGTGTGTATGTGCACCTCCCCACTCCCTCTATGTCCCCTCCAACTGTTTTCAAAGTCTCTGTTGGCACAAATGCTATTGCTCCTCCTCATCTCTCCTCTCCTCATTCCATTTTCTTCCACATCGACACCTCTCTTGCTTCCGCTCCCCGTTAAATGTCTCGCCTCGGTCTCTGTAATAAGGTCTCCGTTAGTATGAGAGGCGTGCAGCTACCGAGGGTGTGACTGCCTGCAAACTGGGTCAAGGTTACTGAATCGAACTGGTTCTGGCTGCTGCTGCTGCTCTCCAGCAATAACACTGCCCTGCTGTTTTTTTTTTTTTTACATATCCTCCAGAAATCAGTGTCAGCAAAACACAGCTCCTGGCTGCTTCACACAAGTCAGTAATTTCTGTTTTGATGCTGTGTGTTCAGTTAATGTGTGTGGGCGATCGGTTGCTTAGACATGGATGGTGTAAACATGTGGTGCATGTATTCCTAACCAGAAATTATTTTCCAGGACTTTTCCACAGCGTTTTAATCCTGTGGCGAAGCCTGTGGCCGTATGTTGCCCAAAAGATAAGGTGACAACAGACATGCATGTGCATATCTTTTGACCTGCATGCATTCGCTCACAGGGCAGGGGGAGGATAAATAATTTTCCAGGACAACCTAAAGACTTCCTGGACATTTGACTTTTTTTTTTGTCATTTTCCATGACTGGGATCATCAATCATTTTCCAGATTATCCAGGACAAGTGCGAACGCTATGGAAACCCTAACCCTAGTTGAAAACCATAAACCAAGTTGAAAACCCCAACCCTCGTTGGAAACCCTAACCCTAGCTATTAGCCCTACCCCAGCTGTTGATGCTGACCCTAGTTGGGAACCCTACCCCTAGCTGTTAACCCTAACCCTTGCCCTGCTTGAACACCCTAATCCTGCTTAGAAACCCTACCCAAAGCTGTTAATGCTAACCCTAGTTGGAAACTCTCACCCTAGCTGTTAACCCTAACCCTTGGACACCCTAATCCTACTTAGAAACCCTCACCCTAGCTGTTAACCCTAACCCTACTTAGAAACCCTAACCTTAGCTGTTCATACTAACCCCTGTTGGAAACCCTAACCCTAATTGGAATACCTTACACTAAGCCAAGTTGGACAGCCTAACCCTAATTGGAAACAGGGTTCCCACTCCAGAAATTATTTTCCAAGAATCTTCCAGAACATTTTCAGCCAGTGGTGGAGCTTGGCCCACCGGGGGTGGTGGGGGCATTCTGTGCCATATGTTGCCCAAAAGATAAGGTGACAACATCCATTTTTTTTCCATGACCGGAAAATTGGTCAATCATTTTCCAGGTTTTCTAGGACACGTTGGAACCCTGATGTATGTATAACGTTAATATTAGTATTGCTGCTTTTTGAATTGCCCCACTTCTACATCGCTGCTTCAGGAAAACCACAAAAAAGGATTTTCTGTGGAAATATGATTCCATCTTCATACTTTCATACTTTGATCAGTGCCATCAAGTCGGTGTGGCTGCGAGGAGACATCGCTGCAGCTGGGCTGTAAACGGCATGTTTTGTAGTTTAAAGGAGCTTGAACGTGGATGTAGACGACCTGCTGTTGACCGTTGACTGACCTGTGTCCGGTCCGTGCTGAGAACAACAGTTTTCAGAGGACATGCTGAGGCAGAGTTGCTGTCGTCCACTCTCATCAACTTTCTTTTCTATTTCACTGCATGTGCAGTTCTCAAACCAAACAGGATCGGGCACAAGCATCAAACACAGGGCACTGATGGACAGCTATCCAAAAGTGGAAGACCTGTAGCAGCCAATTTATGTTATATTTATATCTTTGATGTGGCTCAATAGAGGAAGCTGCTATTTTAGGATGTTGTGGGAAATGTGAACATCAGTAGCTGCATAGTACACAAGAGAACACATCTGAAAGTTTGTGTTTAGAAGCCATGATTTCTGGGACCCACCATCAAATATTTATTACATCTGTTTAAGATGCATTTTTTTCTGACATTCACCCACGACCCGTCTTCAGTCCACTTCAGGGCCCAACACGTATCAACATTCACAGTGCACAGAGAAAGGCACCTGGTTTAGAAACTGAACCTGGAACAAACTGGTAGTTCTGCTTAAGTGTCACTGCTTAATCTTGTTTTGTCGTTCATGATTTTGTGGTGTACATTTAGTAAGAAACCAGTTCATTGTCACTCTTTTTATCAAACATCAACCCTTTCATGTCAGTGAATATGGGTATAAATGAAAAAATGAAAAAAGTTTGGATACCCCTGCCACCACTATAGGCCAGTCATCCACTGAGAGTAGATGCACCTGTTTATGTTTCACACTGCAGAGAAAAGAAAAGTAGGGCAGGTGCAAGCCTTTGGCCAAGCTGCGGCGTCGCACTTTGTTTTTCCTGACAAAAAGTGATGGGGAGTCTTCGGAGAATGGTGACATGAGTGAGTGGTGACAAGGTGAGAGACAAGGAACAAGTCAGCGAGACAGAGAGAGGGAGAGAGAGAGAGAGAGAAAGGGTGAGTCATGGGTTAGAACAGAGAGAAAATGAGAGGCAACAGATGACTGAAACAAAGAAAGCGAGAGAGAAAATGGGTGAGAAAGAGATGATTAGAAACATCAGGTTATTGAAAAACAATGGAAGTCATGAAGACATGGAGAGTATGAAATCATAGCACGAGGTGTGACAGGAAAGCGAGAAAGAAATGCACGCTCTTAATGGGAGAGCAGTGCGACTGCTGCTTTCCAGGCTTGTGGTTGGAGTAGACAGAGAGTTTAGATTGAATGTTTCTTTCCACAGCATGACTCACCACTGTGGCCTACAGAGCTTGTCGGTTCTCTCGTTTCATTCAGCCTCTCTCACTGGACATCGCAGCGTGTGGCTTTCTGAACCTCATGAATCACTTAGCACACGCAGGAGTCGTCTTAACTCAAGGAACGTCTCGTTAGCTCGAGTGTAACTTGATAGTTTCATTTGTCTGTCCATATTTTCGCGACTGCTCAGTCTCAGTGTTGTGACCTGACTGTATTCGAAGAAGAATCGCCGCTTTCTGTTTGCACATTTATAGACTATGTATAGTCCAACAGATGTCATGACTATTAAATGCAGACTGTAAAAGCAATTTGAGGCTCCTAACCAAACTGGATAAGTATCACAACACAGACACAGAGTCACTTGAGAAGTTTCTGTTCTGTGACACAGAGCAGGTTTGAGACTGAGCAGAACTGAACGTTTCAGTGAGCCCTTATATGGTTTGTGTTCTTGCTAAACATTGACATCATTACAAGTATTCTTTGATAACCAGAACCATACGTTCCATCAGAGCTCTTATTATAATCAAAATAACCTAACTAATATGTTTTACACAATAGCAACTTCAGGTCAAGTTCAAAACTTCCTTTTTGTTCAAAAGAGTTTGAGTTGATAGTAAGATAACACACAATATTAGGTGAAAGTGTCTGTATCATTGTATCTATAATAAAACCAGAAGCAGAATGCTTTTTGACACAACAAGTTGTATGACCTCAAGTCCATGGCCCACGGGACATAAATACCAAACGGAAGATCAAAATGTGAAATGTTAAAAGAATTTGAGGCAATGTGATTTACAGAGTGCCGAGCCCTGGTTTATGCTTAAATGTTTCGTGTTTTTTGTTACTCGTGACCAATGTACTGATGACACACCGCTGGGTGAAGCGCGGGTCAGATATCCACAGCTTGGTGGCTGGATGTGGCCATGTTGGGAGGGGTACCTTGATGGTGGAGGAGGCATACAGCATGTCCTCCAGGCTGAAGTGGCAGCAGCTGTTGAGGTTGTCTTTGCAGAAGTCCTGGATGAGCTGCAGGTTATACAGGCGCTCGGCCAGTGTCATGTTCTCCTTCAGGCAGACGTCTGGGAGCGCAGAGAGAGAGAGAGAGAGAGAGAGAGAGAGAGAGAGAGAGAGAGAGAGAGAGAGACAGAGAGAGAGAGAGAGAGAGAGAGAGAGAGAGAGAGAGAGAGAGAGAGAGAGAGCCATCGCACGTCAGCGTCATCCCAGTGATGCTGAGGGGCACTTTATTTTCAGTGTGTGGTTGTGTTTGGTTTGAGCTCAGAGGTGACTGCGGTATGTTGAAGGTCTTTTAGGAAAGAGAGTCGCAGGGAATGACAGACCATTAAAAATTACATATCAGTCGTAAATATCTGATGAATGATTGATCGTTTGTCTGTGATGTTTTTAGTTTTACTGAACGTCTGTATGAGTGTCTGTGTGTGTGGGTGTGGGTGCAACAATAAACACTTTATTAGGGAATGTGATGGGATTATGTAGGATCTTTGACTGCGTTGGGGTTAGGGGTTAGGATAAGGGTTGACAGGGTTAGGATTACGGTTAGGGGTTAAGGTTAAAGGTTAGCACTGGGGGTTAGGGTTATGGTTTAGGATTAGGGGTTAGGTTTATGATTAGGGGTTAGGGTTATGGGTTAGGATAAGGGGTTAGGGATAGGGGTTAGGGTTGATAACGTGGCAACATTTTCCATAAATCTGAAAACTTTTCTTTCTCCATGAATGAAAACACATCACCTCCTATGCATGAGAATTACCCATTTTTTAGCAACTATTTGAGACTGATTTCAACTTCATTGGGTAAAAAATGCTTGAGGGCGAGCAGAGCTTTGAAACTCCCGCTGAGGGCTTTTAATCACCTTGCGCTACATCGCAGGACTATGCAGACAGCCTGGCCCAAACCAACAGGCACTACTCTTAAGCCCCAACGGCCACAGTAATCTCCTTACCGTCCAACTGCAGCAGCTGAGGGCAGTAGAAGTGCAGCAGGGCACCCAGGGCCGAGCCGTCAGCGCTGTCCTTCAGCAGGTTGTCCACCGGGGGGATCCAGGGGACCGGCTGGGTCAAGGCCTGCTCCTTTCTGTACCGGGCCTGCGAAGCAGCAGCATCACATGCAGGTACATCTCAGAAAATGAGCTTATCATGAAAAAGTCATTTTAGAAAGTAAACCTGTTATTCTATATTGTTTCATTACACATAGTGAAACATTTCATGCTTTTACTCCTTGTAATTTTGATGAATATGACTTACAGAAAATTAGAACATCACATAAGACGGATCAAAAGAGGATGTATTTTGAACAAATGTCAGGGTTTTATAAAGTATGCTCATTTCTATGTACTCAATACTTGGTTCGGCCTCCTTTTGCATAAATCACTGCATCATTATGCTGTGGTATGAAAGCAATCAGCCTGTGGCACCGCAGAATGGTAATGGAAGCTCAGGTTGCTTTGATAGTTGCCTTCAAGTCATCTGCATTGTTGGGTCTAGCATCTCTCATCTTCCTCTTGACAACAGCCCATAGATTTAGGTTAGATGGGGTTCTTGGGGCACAGTTGACTATTGAACTTTTTCACGACATTCTAATTTTTTGAGATGAACCTGTACATCAAGTTTTGTGAAACAGAAGCTCTGCGCGTACAACAACAAGTCAGACAACTACTCAGACTCAGGCTTCAATTACTAGTTACAGCTCCAAATGAGTCAGCTATAAATGTGCCACTGACACAGCGGTTGTGTCTTAAGGGGCTTTTTAAAGGCGAGCAACAAACATTTTAGAGTCCATTATTAGGTTTTTACTCTTTGATGATGGGGACAGAATGGCTGTGGGGCTTTGCAGCAGAGTCAAATAGGGAAAGCCCACAGAGAGAGGGAAGAAAACCCACCGATGTAAATGCTGTTCAGATACAAATACGGTGCTTCAATAGATGCGTCCCCCATTACCACTTGAAATGTGCCAAACCTAAATATTGCAATAAAGAACTAGTTGTAATAAACCTAACCCATCTGAGAAAAAAACGTTAAAATATTTCGGCTTTGCTGCAGTGTTTTTTCCAGACGTGTCGATTTAATCAACACTGTTTTTGTCATATGACCGTTTAGCTGTAGACAGGATGGCTCTGCGTGGAGTGTGAATGGACTTTTTCTAAATCCAATTAAAATATATAACACACCATTATTTTGGATATCTATTGTGCTCAAAGTGGAGTCTCGCGGAACCAAATTTTAATGAAAACAATGAGGATGTCGAGAGACCCGACTTAACAATGACAGTGCCCAAACGCCACTCAATGGAAGCACCTGCAAGTATGAGTCGCACGTTGTCAAAAATGCTAATGACTGAAATGCAGCGATAACGCTGATTGTTTCTCAAGATGCTTTAACCTCACAGCGGCACTATAACTAAAATTATTCACTAATGTGATGCATTTGCAATTGAGTGGTTTTAAAGTAAGTATGACGAAAAACCTTTCTTGATAAAATTTCCTACGAGTGCAGCATGAATATGTTCATGACATCCATTGACACATGCAGAGGTTGAGCTAGAAAGAGACAATGCTACGAGAACGTCCGCTTGTGACTGCGGGGAAATTCTAATAACATCAATCCTTTCATTATACTTTTTTTTTCCATCGCCTAATCCCTAGAGACCTCTTCAGCGATTCCCCAAGGGTGGCTATAAACATTAGCAGATGCTATTAGGAATATTAGAGAATCACAGTGCATGCGCATATTCCTTGAGTCTGCATTTCATGGATGCAAGAACTTAATAAAAAACTGAAGACATTCGGGGAAAACCTAATATCTTTTCATTTTAGCAGTACAGTAAATCACATGGAAGTAGCATGATGGGACGCTGAAGCGGAGCTAATGAAACTGTGAAGACACAGTCTGACAAACACACGAAAGGAAACATGATAGCAGTTAGAGTCAAGAGAGTGGAGACATTCGACATATAGACGGAGCGGACGGATGGAAGGGCGAAACACTGATTAGTTGACTTACAGGCACAAGCTTCATGTACCACTTGGTTGGGGACTGCGGCAGCACAGCGAAAGAAAGCACAACAACAACAACAACAGAGACATACCTGTTAGTGAGATTAGTTAGTAATACGATTAGCAACAAAAGCAAAGACATGACGGCTGTGAGATCAGAGGGCCCCGTGTGTCAGTGAGAGTAAGGGAAAAGCAGCCCACGCAACCCAAAGAACCCTGAAATTGTTTAATACCTCGACTGAATAGGCTCAAACACAGGCTCCGCCCACACCCTATCTGAACTGCTCGGAAGCCCAAATGTGGGGAACCAAAGGTTAGATTTAGTAGTTGATTGACTGGGCCACTGAGAGCAATCTGAAGGTGTTAAAACACAATTTTGTGACTTTTATCCTCAACTCACCCAAATGAAGACACAAGAGAAAGTGCTATTTCGATAACTTACATGACTTACATGAGGATAATGCCTAAAACATACATTTCTGCCATAGCCATTTATGGTAATACACACTGTCTCGCTGAAATATACATAAAATAACATTTCCAACAACATGAACAGAAACTGCAAGAAATGTAACATTTCCATTGTGGTAATTGTAGTTCATTTGAACTGTTTACCTCTGTACCCTTTCCTCACAAAAAACTCTGAATTTGATGGGGCGATGGAAGCTAATGTGTTGAAATGGTTGCGACTTTTTCAACTGAAGTAATGAAGTTGCCCGGGCTGAATCTCAGAATTTCCGCATGGAACAAATCCAGAAACCCTCCCGCCAATGCCAAAATGGCTAAACTTACAGATACTTAAGGAAAGCAACCAGCAGAACGGTTGGTTCTCTGCTAACTCCAGCGCTACCTCGAGGCATCGAAGACGGCGACCGCGGGTGCCACTCGAGGCGGCAGGCAAGTGCTCCACTTCAAAGGAGAAAATGCGTAGTAGTGCTGACCCCGACCCCAGCAAATCAAAAACGCAGAAACAAAGCAGGCAAAGAAATGAGGAGATCAGTTGAAGCTTTGTTGGGCTTTCCTGATTCGATAAATGTCTCAACTCCTGGAGTAGTAATTTGAGTCACAAGCAAAGGTTTAAATGCCTTTAGATGAGCGCACGAGATGTGATCTAATATAACATATTGGCTTGTCTGTCCTGTCTGTTTGTTAGTGAGCGGGCGTTTTAAACTCGCTTGAACGTGACTTTTTTCCGCTGTGTTGCGGGAGCTGCGTGCTCAAGGTGGAAAACATTCGCGTCTCGTGGGATGAAAGGATCAACGACAGTTCGGTTCATAGTGGCCATTGAGGACGAGCCTTGATAAATGAAAAACCGCTGTGTTTCGTCCATTTCTATCCCGTTAATGCATCATTTACGTAGCGACGGTGAGGAAATACAGCACTGTGTAGTGCGGATTGTGCATATATTACCCTATATACCTGAAATTTACCTCAGAGCTTTAGTTGTGCATGCTTTCTTATTGAACAACATATTTTCAAAGGTCCCGTGAATATTCTTCTATCTAAAAATACCAAATACAGCCTTTACAGCATACTGATATACTACTCCGAGTCTGCCTCTGACTATCTTTTTGAGACCACTACCAAAGTGCATCCAGGGATTGATAAAATGCACCCTAAAGATACAAACAGATATGGAGATCAGGTTGACCTTTTGATGACATGGCTTTTCTGAACACACATCTCCGAACCCTGCTGTGTCTGACTGGGAGTCCAAGGAATGAGATGAAAACTGCGATGATCCAAGACTGTGGGGCTAAGCGGGGTCAGGGTCTCAAAATCTGCTATAACCAGCAATCAGACCCCCGGTGAGACGTAAGGCTCATCGTCTGTCATCTCCTCAGTGAAAAGCAGACATGCATGCACGCACACGCATGGACCAGCCCTCCAACCCATCTCCACTTCAATCATCCCGCTCTGGATTCCCCTCCTCTTCCCGTTAAAAGTTCATCCTGCGAAGCCAGACATGTCCGGATGAGCTGCAGCTCAGCGTTGGCAACCTAAAAGGATTAGTCCTTTTCCTCTCTGTCCCCATCTTGCCTTTTCATTTCCCCCCTGTCTCACCAGCCGTCCCATCACCCCACCCTCATCCCCAGGGGACAGCACAGTACAGTAGAATACAGTGGGGCAATATAACCACATAACACACAGTTGCGTTGTCCTAGGCCGGGCCTGTGTCTCTCTCTGCGTCTGCCTGAGACAGAGGCTGCCTTAGTGACTCACACTGCAGTCATAAGTAAAGATAGAAGGGGGGGTGAGGGGGGGGGTCTGGGGAGTGGTGAGGGGTAGTGGGAGGGGACAGATAGATAGAACTGCCAGACAGCAAAAACAACAGACAAACAAAAACAGCAGCGCCTAGTTCTGCACAGCACTGCAGTTTCACTTTCCCACCCCCCCTTCTGTATCTTCCCCAACCCCCATTATATAAAAAAGTCATCCCCCACAAACGCTAATTACCGGCAAATCCCTAATCTTGTTCCGACTGTGTGTCGGACTGACCCCCGTTGTCTCAGTTCTTTTGCGGCCAATCAGCTAATGTTACTGTGAGGATGGTGGTATAGTGGAGTGCAGACGGAGACGCTTTGGACAGTAATGCTCGGGCTTTGTTCCCTCTGAATGAGATGGGAATGAATGAGTGGTTTTTCCATGAGGGAAGCTGGGAAACAATGAGGAATGAAGGCTGTCACAGGGTAAGGACAGAAAGAGAGAGTCAGAGAACAAATTGAGTGTTTTTTTTATTGTGTTCGTATGTGAGGAAGATTACATAAAGTGTAATGCACTAAGTGATGCAACCTGTGAGGGGGAGAAAACAGGAAAAAGTCAAACTGCCAAGATGCCGACTGTCAACGGGGCTATCTAGTTGTTATGCAACTTGTTTCTTGCCCCGAGGCTGCGAGACCTTCGAGTCAAACGCGAAGCGAAGTTTAAAAGAACTGCCCTGACTCGACAACTTGCGGAGTGGCTTTAGAGCGGGGACAAAACGACTCATTAGTTCGTAAAAGTTGGCTCGGATTTCACGTCTGACGTAAATCTGTCCGTTTCAGCAGCTGCGGGCTTATGCTGACTGATGCGCGCGGCGGCTCGATTCGTCCGAAAGCATCATCATCCAGTGACCGGAGGAATGTCAGGGGCGCGAGCCAGAAACACGGAGACACAGAGAGAGAGAGAGAGAGAGAGAGAGAGAGAGACAGAGAGAGAGAGACAGAGAGAGAGAGACAGAGAGAGAGAGAGTGAGAGAGAGAGAGAGAGAGAGAGAGAGAGAGAGAGAGAGAGAGAGAGAGACAGAGAGAGAGAGTCACCACAAGGAAATGCAAACACTCCCACACGACACGCTCACCCGGTCTGCATGAACAGGCCTGATGCTTTGGGCCGAGGCTTCTGGAGGGCCATCTCTCTCCGGGGGCGTAATGTGCTGACACATTACATCATGAGTATGCGCGGCGGCGCACGTGACAGAAGCCCGCCCGCTCTGTGACAGTCACTCCGCCGTTGTGGGTCGCGATTTTCTTCTTTCCGAAGAGTTCCAAAAGAGCGATGTGACGGTGAAAGGATGCGATAGGGCGTGGTTCTAATGCGACCTGCGTGTCGGGCTGTCGGGCTGTCGGCCTGTCTGAGCGAGACAGCGACGGGGAGTTTGACAGCGATAGCTGAGGCGTGCAGAGCTGCCTCTGCACACTGACTGGTCAGATCAACTTCAAAGCGGGGACGGGAAGCGCACAGATGCACGAACACAAAGCACACAGACCACGACGCGCTGGGGACTGCGGCGAGAGGCGACGCGACCCGGGGGAAAGTCATGGCACTGCGATCGGGTATCGAGGTTTATCCCGGCACCTGTTAGCGGGTGGGATATTTTCGGCAGCAAGTGAACATTATGTCCTCAAAGTGTCTTCGAAAAAGGGCAAATATAAGGACTGGAGCGATGTGTGTGATAGCGGGATCTCCAAAAGCCGCAGCTCTGTGTCTAGTCTGTGGTGGTTAGCATCGATCGAAAGTGGCCCAAGGAAGGAGGAGGAGGAACTATTTTGGAAGCAAAAGGGGGGACCGACACAACAGGGACAAGGAAGAGGAAAAAGTTGGAGTACAGGTTCCAGACAAATGTGATGAAACAGATGTCAGAGAGATGTCACTGGAGATAGAAGAAGTTATGCAGAGAAGCAGTGTACCTACACTGTATGAATCCCTGTATGTCAAACATCTAAAAGAGGAATGACACCACAGTTTTCCCTCAAGTACAGTCTGCACTTGTGTGAAACGTGAGCCTGACCGAAATGTAGTGGTGAACAGTTTCACCGGGGTGTTATGTGAGATTACACATTGATTTATTTCCACCCGTGAGCCAATTCATTATTCAGCAGACGAGTGAATGATCTATTGCGAGTGCACAGTGAAACCTAAGAATCCAAATCACTTTTTTTTCCCAGCCCACCACCCCGCCGCCCCAAAACAATGCCACCGCAGCCTGTCTCACAGCGGTGGTTCCTGGAGTCCATCACAGAACCGATAGGCACTAAATAACTACCGCTCTAATTTGTCCGGAGAGCCCCGATCTGCTGTCCCGGCACAAAAGAAACGAGTGAGGCTCGTCACGGCGGCCAGAGCAGGATGTGGATGACATCATGATTCTCTGTCTCTCTCTCTCTCTGATAAATGGAGTGATCTGAAGCTCAGACCTGTGGCAGTGAGATTTTCGTCTGTGGTAGACCGGTCTTAAGGACTTTTTAGACTCTGTCGAGGAAACTGGACGCGGAGCTTGAAGCGACACCAAGCGGCCTGGCTCGGGCGTCTGCCTGTCAGAAAGCGGAGGACGATTTGGTAAATCCATTAAGCGGAGCCGAGGGTTTTAGGCTAGGCTTGCTCCAAAAAAAAAACCCCCACAAAAAACACTTTTGGCGATTGAGCTGGCGAGTCCGTGTGTTTCATGTGCGGCGTGCAATACGGGAAAAAAGAAAAGGAAAGAGAAAAAAAAGGGGGGATACACCGACCCGAGGACTCCCGGCAGGCTCGGTGCTCTGTGTCTCCTTTCTCCTCTGCTCCTGAGTTATGACGTCTTTGAGATACTCGTTTACCTGAAAGAGCCAGGAGAGTTCAAACAATCAGTCAAAAACAAAAGAAAAACAGTGGACTTCATCTCCTGTGAAGGATATTTGTCCCGTCACTTCAAATGCGAGGCTCCATTGTTGATTGTGTGCACGTTGACACTAAAAAGGATTACCTTGGGTTATAAATAGCAAAAACTGTTGCAGCACTGTGACCGCAACACTCGTTTCAATTTCATTACCTCTTCATCGAATTACGGATTAAATAATGAAACCCTTTCATTGTGCTTTTGTTACCGTCTCCCCCATAAGGAATTGAAGAAAAACGTACATGTGGATTTTCCAAATCGACTAAACTTTGAAATTTGAGTGTAGGTTGTCCTGAATTTAATCAAACCCGATCTCTCTGAATCGTCCGCTTTGGACAAGTTACTACTGCGTCTCTCCCGCGGTTTACACGGATCAAGCTAAAGCACAGAATCAGCTGCTAAAGCTGCTGAATTTTGGACGTTTGGAGGGCTGAAGGACTCCCAACAGAGACCCCATATGTCTGACCAGTGGGACTCCATGACCACACCTGTTAGCTATTGTGTGTCAGTGTGTGTGTGTGTGTGTGTGTGTGTGTGTGTGTGTGAATGTGTGCTGGCAGCAGCCCAGTGTTCCTATTAGGAGAATGTAAACAGCACGGGCTCTGTAGCACTATATAGAGGTGCCAAAGCCATCTGCACATCCAGACAATAAAATCACCAGGATTTCACCAGGTTATTATTTCCTCTCTCCAGAAAGGTTACAGAGGCCATGACAGTGGTAAAATCCAACCTTTAGCGCACATAGGAAAACGTTTTTCACCTGCGCACGTCATACGATACGGTCACCTCGGGGTGCAGGGTGTTCACGTAACAGGTCTGATGGTATTTAGGTCAGTCTTCTTTTTTCTTCTTTTTCCTGGCAAATCTTCAAAACTCTCAAATTTTCATTCTAGGTCACCTACAGAATTGGCTCAGCTCATGCTACAGGTACCTCGGGATACGGAGGTCAGAGCACCGAATTTGGGTCTGAGCTGTGAAAAATGTGTGTGTGTGTGTGTGTGTGTGTGTGTGTGTGTGTGTGTGTGTGTGTGTGTGTGTGTGTGTGTGTGTGTGAGACGCACAGTCCCTCACCCACCTTGTTGATCCAGGTGGTCACCGCGTCCTCGGTGTCGTAAGGCGCCTCCAACTCGGGCTCGCTGGACGAATACTGGCCGAGGCAGGACGCCACCTTCTCGCCGCTCACCGTCTCCACGGTGTACGCCATCATCAGCGTGTCGATCATCGCCAGGTGGGCGCTCTGGGAGAGAGGTGAGTGGTGAGGAGTCAGAGGTCGAAAACGAGCGTGCACGGAACGTGTTTGCTTTCTGCCAGAGCCACTTCAGAGCGCGCTCCTCACATCTCTGCGTCGGCCCACCTTCAAAGGCCACAGACCGGACACGAGATGTAAACGAGCCACGCGTAATGAGTTAACCGGGGCGCAAACCATCCTAGCAGGTGGGATTGGGCTCTCTGGTGGGACCAGTCGCTGGGGTGAAGGAGAACAACAGTGCAGGTGAGAGCGGCGATGGGAGAAGGCGATAGTCTGAGCTCCTTCATGTTTCCTGGGCCGTCAAGGTAAATGGGTCTTCGTGGCAGTTGCCTTGGAAACAGGTGCAGCTCGCCCTCAGCGTCCGCACCGAGGAAACATGCGACAGTCGTCAGGATCTCATCAACCGCGGCGACGTCGGCGGTGATTGCGGATTCTCATTTTTACAGAGCCACAGACACGGAGTCACTTCATCACCGCCGAGGCGGGTTGAGGCCGCGATTCCTTCTGTTCCCGTGCTATCGACCGCTTGGCGGGAATGTGCTCGTTAAACTAATTAGCTAGAACCTGCCGAATGTCGCCGTATGACGCTTTTGGGAGAGGAACTGCTTGGGTATATCATCACATCTCGGCACAAAACCTGAGACACAGAGGCAGCGCTGAGTGAAGCTCGTGGAACCAGAATGTACCGGTTGTGCAGCATTTCACATGTCACGCACCAGGCCGAGACCCTGAAAAGGAAAGCGAGAGCCAGCGATCTGAAAATATTTTTTAGAAGTGGCCGGTGAGTTTGCCACGAGGCCAGAACGTAATCACAATGTGAATTGAGTCACACTCCACTTCCCCAGCATCACTTATTATGCTTTAATCCCCTCACATAGGGGTAAGGGAAGCCACCCTTGACAGACTGTGCAGCAGCAAGGCTTCTCAACTAAGGTACTAAAGGCGAGAACATGTCACCCCCAGTCCTGGCAGACTTCCACTGGTTGCTAGTGAAATGCAGAATCACTTTCAAAATCATACCATTCGCCTTTAAAAGTCACTAAATTACCCGCTGCCTTCTCCAGTGCTGCCTCGAGGCTCTGGCATAGTCTGGAATAGTCCTGCTGTTATGATTAAGTATAGTTCACCCATCAAAAGCTTTCAATCAAATGTAAAATGCTGTTTTTATGATCCTGCTATTCGCTCGGGTTGAGCCTCCACCACACTTTGACACTGTCGGTACGTTTTTTTATTCCACGTTTATTTCATGTTTCTAAACAAATGGACATCTATAACAAACAGTAGAGGTAAAGCAGTTCAGGCCGACTCCTGATGTTTTTGAAAATGTGCTGCGTAGATAAACTTGACCTGACTTAGTAATTGTAAAACAAACACAACGGGAAAGATATCAAAGCAAGTCTGAATGGCTGTTTGCAACATCCACAGCAATGAAAGCTCATGGCTCAGGACCTTGAAATAAGATACAGCAGGTCCTCACCCACTCTGCAACGGCTCACTGCGTTATGGCGCTGATTTGGTTGAGGCTTGTGTAATGCGGAGCGACGTGTATATTTTAGTTCATTCCTGGCTCCTACCTTTAGACTACACTCGCACACTACCCGGGTATCAAACCGCCAAATATTTATACTTTAGCGCAAGCTTTTCCATGAGCTAACCCCTATGAATCAAACTGTCCGCGAACAAAGCGTCCCAAACATCATTCGGAGGCTTTGTTGCTGAAGTGGTTCGGACGAGCGGCGACCGCACGTCCCTCACGCTGGAGCCACTGCTAGCGCAGACGGGCCGCGCTGTGCGACGCCGAATTAGCTTAATGCTTGACTCCCGCTGCATCTGACTGCGCAGCCCAGCAAGACCAGTCCCATTTAATAACACATTGCCAAGATGTCTCCTTTTGGCCTTCATTTAGCCTGTCCAAACACTGTAACACATTATCTCAGAGATGCACACACAACCAAACAAACGAGCGCACGTTACACGGCCCTGTTGCCAGTTTGCAGAGCAAAAAAAAAGAAGCTACAAATGTGTTCTGGAGCCATGCAACAAACGATTAACTCCCAGCAAACTCCAATTTCAGAAAAGGCCAAGGGACCGACGTCATTCCTCGCAGGCATCTTTTTCCCCCTCTGTTTCCTCCCCGAGCCGAGAAACGAGATGATATTGATTGGGGCCCGCTGTGGTCTGATGAGATAAAATGACAACAGTGATAACTCATCGTTTACATGCCCCACAGTCTCTCACACAGCCGGGCCTCTGAGTGAGAGGAGAAGTCTTGTGTAAAGCCAGATGCTCACTCTCGGAGCTGGGTGTTTTTAGCACTGGGATTATGCATATTTCATTATGTCACCAAGCGATGTCCTCGAGTCAGACATATAATTTTAGAAATTCAGATTTTTTTTTAGATGTGACACACGAGGTGGAATCCACAGTTTCATTCTCTCCCTGCAAACTTCAACAGTTTAGAGATGTACTTGAATGGAAAAGGAGGAGGAGGAGGAGGAGGAGAGACAATGGCATTAAAGGGGAATGCGGCAGTAGAAGAGACAGTCGAAGACAAAATACTGAACGTCATGACATATTTAATTATATTTACCTACATTGAATTATTAGAGAAGGGGAGTATCATTTAAAGGGAGTTTTACTACATTTATTCGCACAGTTATTATTCTCTATGTGTCCAAATCTGGGTCACACAAACAGAGTATGCAGGTTGGCTTTTCCAAACAAGGCCTCATTTCGAATGCCGATATCATGTGTGCCTTTGCGAGCACTCTCAGGACGTGTAAACAGTGCATTTTGTGTATGTAAATGTGTCGCAGCATTTCTGACATAGTGACAATGAGCTCTGTTTGTTGGAAGGAGAGCGAAGAGATGCTTCTGAACACCATGGAAAAGGTTTCTGGAAATGCCGAAATATCACAAAAGTGACCTCCTCAAAAGGTTGATTGTGGCATGATTGCGGAAGCTTGCGCCAATCTGTATGCAGATGTGAATCATCTTCAAGTCTTGTAAAGGTTAAGTGTGGCAAAATAATGGAGACTGTTACAAGACTTTTCAATGAGACTAGACGTTGTGAGAATTACAGCTTTGGATGCAAAACACTGCTCAGTCAACACCTGCAGTTGTACTTTGTCCAACATGTTAGGAACAGCGCTTTTATTTTGGAGGAGGAGGGATCACCTGACCACATGTAAATGCCAGACAAGAACTCGAAGAAGGATGCGTGGGTGCGGAGCTGCAGTTGGACGGAGAGGGAAACGGGATGATGGAGGAACGGGAGGCAGAGAGTAGGGCAGAGAGAAGGTCGCTCTTTCTCATTAGAGCAGCTGCTTCCCCTGGAACAGCCCGCGACGTCATCTCTTCTTAACCTTTAACGTTACGTAACATTATGCTACATACGCTTCCCGTCAAACATGGCTTTAGGTTGCATCCATACAGTTCCACACAGACCCATGCCTTGGAGCACAGCCTCTGTCTTGTCCACCGGAGCATTCACAGAGATCAAGCGCCTTCGAGAAGGCTACAGGGAGGGGGATGAAAAATGCCGCTAATTCACTTGTGTTCTCGGGATTCAAAAACGGTGACTTTCTGATTATAGGCGGCTGCTCTTCAACCGCTGTCACCTTCCGTAACCCTCGGTCCCACAAGATGCAACCTTTATCATATGATGACGGTGAAGACGTCCATTATCCTAATCACATTTTGACGAATGGATCACATGCGTTCATCCCGGCTCGGACTGTCTTTTAGGCACAAAGGCGCAAACACGGCCATTTTTCCCCCTCGTTTTTGCCCATCTAATAAATCCTGTGTTGATTTCTCCGGAGGTAAGGAGACGCCTCCTTCATGGTCAATATCCTGTTTTTACTGTGCTACCGTACAAACGCGGGTTGTCTCTTAATGCGAGCAGACATAGAAATCCACGGTCGAAGCCTGATCCGACATCCCTCATGGAAAAGCTGCACAGTGGTCTACAAAGGATTCAGTGTGGTGCATTTCACCCCGGCTTTGTCTGCCCGTGGTTAGATTAATTAAATGCCTGCTGTTGGAGCGCAGAAGTGCCTGTTTTGTCCCGATCCAGGTAGCAAATAAAGACATACAGTAGCTCATTACCTCAACATAAAGGCTGTCTGGAAAGATGCATTCAGTGGAGTGATATTAGAAACAACACCCTGGCTTTGGTCCACTGTAAAGTAATACGAACTGAGGTAATGGCTACAGTGATGTCTTTACCACAAATTGCAGTAAAAAAAGAAAATAAAAACAAGCTTTGAGGGGCTCCGTCGGGTCATGGCTAATGATCAGTCCAGCTCTGTTTTTATTGCAGCGCGAGACTTCATTGATTATTTATGCCGCGTTTCCAGTTTCTAGACAAACTGCCATAAAAAAAATAATAAAAAGAAAATTTGGGAACAGAATATGACCAAAGTCTGAACAAAGGCATACAGTAAATCACCAAAACCTCTGCAGTGCAGTCTCCTGGACCTCCTCAGGACTGAGGAAATACACACACACACACACACACACACACACACACACACACACACACAGTGATTCTACATTAAGTTTGGGCTGATGTAACACTGAAAAGTAGTCTGCTTTTAGTATTACAGCTCTCCTGTCCAGGCCCAGAGGCCCCACGCTGTGCCATATGTCTAAAAATTGAATCTGTCTCGCTTCAGGTAAGCTAACGCCAACTCTGCTGGACACAGAAAAGCTTTCAGCTGCACCTTTCACTCTGCTCTCATCTCGGAGTGACATGGGGGGGGGGGGGGGGGGGGGGGGGTGTTAAGTTGAAGATAAAAAGTTCGAGAGGTTTCGAGAGAGTGCGAGAGGTTTTCTAGCTTTTCTCTTACGAAATGTATGGAACCACCTAACAACAATCAGCGGTTTTCTTCATTTTCACTGGATAATCAAATGAAGGAATCTGAAAGTCAGCATAGCTCAGGGGCCACAGAGGGTAACTGGCATTTGTGAGAATGAAAACTGCAATAAGCAGAGCAGAGGAGAGAAACATTGGAAACTGCTTGTCCTTTCATAAAACTCTCTCAAATTTACAACTGAATTTAGATGGACAATTTGAGGAAAATCCGAGAAGCGAAATTCAAACTGAATTGAACTGAACCACGACTGTTTCCAGAACAGATTGAATTACCCAGAACTGGATTGTGGACAAATTATGTCCTCCGAGCCCTCCAACACATGATCAAAAATCCGTTGGAAACATAAAACCTTCCATTTTTCCTGTCTTTCATGTGTCTGCAATCTGTCCTTTTCAAATGGATACCCACACTGCGAGCCGGAATAAAATAAAACTACGTTCACACAGTTTTGGATGCACAAAATACCAACTGTGAGGTCTGGCACCGCTTGTGGGAGTGGAGCTTTTAAGCAGTGTACCTCCCCCCCCCTCCATATGCTCCCAAACCAACCCCGCAATTATATGGAAACCTCAAAGCTAACCTTAGAACACTATCTGGGGACAGGATCGTGGCTACCAGCCAGTGTTGACCTAGCCTGGAGATCTGCACTGCAAATCCTACAGTAGCTCCTTCTGGTTGAAACCCCATTCAACTAAAGACCGTTTGATTTACTCTAAAGGGAAATACCACTCGTTTTACATAAACACATAGCATACCAGGTGACCCAGACCCAGATAAGTCGCTGAATACAAGACGAGACGTTAGTTTACATCTCCTCGTATGTAGAGCGAGGCTCAGAGCGAAAGCAATAAATGCATTGTCTGATGGAAGTCCACTCACTTCGATCATGGATTATCCATTAATTATGTATTACTGTTGTAAGACATGGTCGACTTTATTATGCTTGTTATGACTAATTCAGAAATCCAATAAAAATATACGTAACGCCAGTGTAATGAACAATAATTGAACATAATCTCAAAGAGCTAGACTCCTATATAAAGCTATGCACAAATGCTACTTATATAGCAGCATTAACTCATTAGAGATTAAGTGCTATTAAAGCTCTACCAATCCTAACGTGTAATGTCAGTATTACAGGGATAACCAGGTGACTCTTTTGAGATTCGTGGCGAGAAAAATTTGACACAAAATCCTCGGGCATAATTTCTAAGAAGAGAAAAAAGAGGAGGATATTCTTTTTTCCTATAAGAGGCTTACTGAGCCAATACGCCAGATTGGAAGATGTAGCATTGCCTGTAAATTGGTTAAAAATCTGCACATGCGCTGGAGAAACGTGACTCTGACGCCAGTTTCCCCAATGGTTACTGTGTGATTTATTATGTCAACATGCGTGTGTGGTGAAAAGAATCACTCAGTGTCAATGAGAGCATTACTCTGCCAAGCACTCTACTATGATAACAATGACTAGACAGCCTCCTTGACTATAAATGCCTGCAACACAAATGCATACTTTTACATACTAATGGCACGCTATTGATTATTGCTGCACAACATGACCATCTCCAGAGTATGATACCATTATTGAAGTCTTAAAGAAAAAACTCTATTTATTAACTCTATTCATGAAATAAATAGCAACTTAAACAGAAGTTTCCAGAGTCTTGAGGTTTCAAGTAACGACCCAACCATCCAGAGAAGGAGAACAGCAGGTTAGGATGCTGTTAAACCCTAGCAGAGAAAAAAATCTGCTCAGGACATCACACAGTGTGGCTCTGCCTACTACTGCCTACCCATCCCTCCATACGGGTCTGTCTGGGAAGTCGCCGCTGGCTCTGAGCATAATATGCTGGCTGAAGCTTGCTGAAGCTGAAGCTGTGGAGGACAGGGAGTGCTTGGATGGGCCTCCCTTCCTTCCACATTGCTCTGCTCCAGCTCCTCTTTGTTCATCAGATCAAGGACACAATAAGGACAGGGGAGGCTAGTTTAGTGTGTGCGTGTGTGTGCGTGTATGTGTGTGTGTATATATATATATATATATATATATATACACACACTGAGCTAGGCTTTCTGTACCTAACCTCATGCCTGTGTGTGCATGTGGGTCTTTGTGTGTGCCGCAGTGGAAGAAACGGCGTCTGGCTGCTCGTCTGAATCCAGCGTTTCCCTTCCTGTTGCCTCAGAACGTGGCAGAGCTCTCTCGCGGCACATCCCTGCACATACACATGCCGCATGTGATATACGCGAGCATTAAAAACCCCCACTCTCACACCCACCTACACACACACACACACACACACAGACTCGGGCACGCACTGCCTGCTGGAGAGTAACCATGGAAACGAAGCGCCTGCTCAATAGGGGACGTGATGCAGGCAGCAGGGAAGAGGGGGGAGAAGCGTCTTCGCTTCTGTTCCATCCATACTGTACGTGATGAGCTGCTGCATCGATCCGTCTCGTAGTCAGGCTGGACCGACACTTCTGATCAAATATGAATGCAATTATCCTCACTATTTACATGTACTCGAAGCAATAGAGGCGTAACTTAAATATAAGAAAAAACAACACAGAGGCATAATCGCTGCTTCATATTTCTATGAGTTGAGATTCAGTTATGTGTGTTTATTTTGTGCCCATAGACCACAGTATAGTATATTTTTGTAAATTTGATGTATACTTCCTGAATGCCATCAGTCCACCGATGCACATTCACCACGGGAAACAAACACATTCTTTCTCTGAAACAGCCACACCTGATCATACTTGGTCAAGTGTCATGCTTTCCACAAGGGCTATTAAATCCTTTCATATACACAGTCGAAGAGCATTCGCTAATAGATGTGGGTGTAAAAGCATTCTCGGCCACAGGCGTGACAATAAACCTGTCCCTTTTATTGCTTTTTTTGACATCAAGTCTCAGCACCCAGTGAAGAGCCAGTAAAGCAACTAGCGACCATATAAGGCTCTTTGTCTCAGTACCGTACTTATAGCAGAGTCTGATTTATAGTGCATTATGAAACTCTTGGCAGCGAGGTGACCTATATTTACTATGGATTTATTAATTATTAAAGCTGTGATATTCAAGATGTGTCAGCCTGGGAGATGGCTGATCCTGGCACATGCGCCATATAGTTTTGGCTTTGAAAGCATTACGAAGTTACTGTACAGGATTGTCCCAGTGCAACTTGTTATTCACTTTATCACCTGTGTAATTTATCGAGGGGATCGGCTGTGCAGATTATCAGATACTGGTACTTGTTAGACGAAATAAGGCAACGCCTGTCCTGTTCCTATTTGAACCAATGAAATACCCTCGAGAAAGGCAGTTGACTATCAGGGCTGCAAATGGGAAGAACTGTATGAATGAAGAGCGTTGTGGCAGAAGTATTTAGATTGATCGAATCTACTAGGAATAAGTAATGCGAAACGCAACGTGCATCCTCTCTGAACATCACTCTTTAATGCCTACAGCACAAGTGTGTAATGAGGTTCTCGTATTGTGCGTCAATAGTAAATGTCTCTTGTCCACTGAGGGGGTTGCAAAACCAGCAACTCCCAGAGCAACATTTGATCTTTTTACCATTGGGATGATGTACTGTCTTCCTCCTCATGTCGCAATGCACACTGATCTTTCGGTAGAAAACAAGCCAGTCGTGCCAACAGAGCCTGTTCCATTTCATTTTCATGTTTTTAAGGTTTCCACTTTTGTTTTTTCCTTTTTTTTCCAGTGACATTCAGAACAAACGTACTTAACTGCGTTATGTATCATCATCTGGATTAGAGCGCTCGGTTCTATTGCGCAGTCCTTCCTACGCGCAGGAAGCACTTCAATGCAGACTCACGCACACGCAGGCATAACAACGCAGAACGTGATTTCATTCATCATCTAAATTCCTCTTTTTTTTCCTCCCCGGGTTCTTGACGTCAACCCGATCCCACTCAGGAGAACGTCTCCGTAGCAACGGGCTTAGACTCACGTTAGGATGTCCATTCATTCAGGGGGGGTATTGATCGCTACTTCGGTGGTATTAAATGTGTGGCATTAAACTATGCCTCCTCCTTGACCACAGCTTTGGAGGAAAGAAAGTGACTTGCCATTCATGTCCTACGGAGACCTCCCTCAATACTCCTTTATGGACGTTTTTCAGCTGATATCGACCTGACATGCAAATACTAGAACAGGAATCTTTTTTAGGCACCTCCACATCCCTCCCTCACCCCTGCGTGTGCGGCGCAGGTGGAGGAGGGAGCCTGTCGAAAGCAGAAAGCGCGTGGGCGGCCGAGAGCCGCCGTTTGGACCCCGCGTCCTCACGTGTGGGAACGGGTCACGCGGTTGGAAACAGAGGGACGGGTGGGCAGCGACGGTGACAGGAAGAGAGGAGCGCGTGCTCTCTCAGAACATCAGCGGCAACTCTGCTGCTGCTGCTGCTGACTGACCTACTAAAGCTGGCCGCCACACATCCCTTCAACTCGCTTATTCTGAATATTCCCACACTGTACTTTAGCCAGACTGCTGAATGGACACAAAGCTCGGCTACTGTAAAAAAAAAAAAAAGGCCACGACGCAGAATTTAATGGCATCGCTGGCACTCTTATCCAAAGAGCGACTGAAAGTCAGACGTGCAGGTGAGTGTTTCGGGGGTGCGGCCAGTGATGCTGACCCCTCAGGGATAGATCATCGTGCCAGCGAGGACAACCTGCTCTGACTCTTCCACACACAACCTCAGAGCACGGTCTGCATGGCAAACAATAGTATAGTTTCGTAAAGTTGTTTAGAAGACTCTTTTCTCCAAAGTGGCTTAGACATTTAAACACATTCATTGCCTTTGACACACCAAGCTTGTTATCCATGGGCTACTACAATTACAAAAACATGATCATGGTAGTATCAACTTTGCATTAGATGATAAATAAATTAGGTGGGCTTGGTGCATAATACGGTAAATGGTGGGGAGAGCAACAGAAAAGGAAGGATGACAGGAAAAGCCAGAGACTTGCATCACAGAGGTACAGCTGAATGAATAGCAGCTGCACTAAACATGTTGACGCCACGTAGACAGACAAGAGGAGCAAGTGGATGTTGACATGGATGGAACAGAGCAACGGAGGACAGTGGGAAGGAGGCAAAATGGCATAAGGTATCGTCACACTCCTCTAGCAGCTCATTTTCACATTCACAGCAACCCCCTCAGTCATGCTCTCTCTCACTGTCTCTCACACACACACACACACACACACACACACACACACACACGGCCCGACCATTCAGTCATAAACTGCTTCTGCTTCAAATCAAGCGCCTAGCCCTGATTCATCTCCGGACTGGGAGAAGAATAAACCATGAAATCCTGACAAACTGTCAGCAACGCTGCCGAAAGAACGGCACAGGAATCTCAAACATTCCCCGCACGCGTACATCACATTCCACTCGGCTGTGCACTTAAACACTGACGTACAAAAAAGCATAGATCGCGCTTTATTTTTCCGACAGACTGAGACTTGTGTTAAATAAACAGCAAAGGCGAGGCGCTGGAGAGGCAGAGCAGCGACGGCAGCACTTAACTAACTTTCGAATTAGCACAGAAGGGAAATTAAAACCAGCGAGTGTCTCCAAACAGACTGCAGGCAAACTGTGCGCTAATCACATCTCAATTGCAACTCAGCGGAGCAAAAAAAGCCTCCTATCGAGACTTTACCCCCAAACAACGAGGACGCCTCAGCCGCCGTCGACAGGGCGCCCGCAGAGCCACCTCCGTGTCGGGTTCCGACACGCGGGCGGTTTCGTTGACTTCCTTTGTTGCTCTGTTTCATTCAACACGTTTCAGAAAGACCTGTTGACACGCACGGTGCGGAAAATGGGATATGGGCGGCAGCCACGATTCCTCTGGTGAACCACCTTTCGAACGAGGGACCGCAGTGGTGAATAATTCACAACGCGAGCCGGTAAAAGGAGCCGCCTCGACCTCTGTCAGCACCGAGCCGGACGGTAGATCTGTGGAAGTTCACAAACTATGCATCGATTTATTCGGCTCTTTGTCGATACCCGATGCTTTTTGAAATCTGAGTCCCTGTTATGATTGATGGCGGCGGGGGAAACCTGTATGTTCATCATAGGCTCGGAGCGTAACAGCTTGTACAACTTGCCCGGCTCAACTTGCGCGTGCCAGTGAGAGTATGTGACTGCTCTTCCGCTACGTCCTTTCCAGTTAGCTTCAGTTCATGAAATTGGCCTACAGGCCTGAGGAAAGGGAAAGGGTGCGTACTGTCAAAACCTCCCGCTGGAAACACTCAAAACAGACAGCAGGAGGACTTCTGAGACCTGATCGCCACTCTTTTTTTCTTTTTCAACGCGGGTTGATCTGCTAACAATCGTCATTTGGCAAAAAAAACAGCTGGGTCTGATTTTTTGGGCCAGTTTGAAAGGGGTATGACAACCATATCAGCAGGGATGAGGACCCTTTACGTGCAGTTATCATATGTCCCAGCGTCCTTTAAAGCGTCGAGACGAGATCTCTTACCATTTGCAGGGGCCTCTTTCGAAGGTCCCGCTCGGTGACCAGTCTCTCCTGGTCGGTGACGTAGAGGCCGCGCTGGGCCAGAGCCTGGATGACGGCGTCGTGGCCCAGCAGGGGTTTGGCGGCGTCGCTCTTCAGGATGAGGCTGCCGGCCCTGCAGTACAGGTCGGCAGACAGCAGGAGGCTGGCCACGGGCGGCTTCAGGTGCTCCTGCTCGTACTGGTCCGTGTAGAAGGGCTCCTTCAGGTCAGCCGGGACGCTGTCTGTTTGACAGAGGGGAGGAGATCTTGGGTGAGAAAATAAAACACAACATACTGGGATGATGTCAGATCATTTTGGACTAGGGACCTTCCTATTCAAGGTTTGCATGTCTTAAAATGGATGTCCAAGAACGCACGTTTAGATCCATTGGAGACTCTAAATTGCCCTTAGGTGTGGAAGTGAATAGTGTGTGCTCCCTACAATGGACTGGTTCCATGTCCTGGATGTATTCCTGCCTTTCCTGCATGTGTGCTAAGATAAGCTCCAGCAAACCTACTTGACACCATTTGTAAATATATAATGACTTGCTGCTGATATGATTTTCTGGGTGGTGAACTTCAACTTTTATTTAATTTAAGTGCCAGCTCATGACAAACGTTATCTCAAGGCACTTTACAATAGCAAGCAAACAATATGTACAAAGTGTTGACATAGAAAACACCCCCTGCCCTTAGACCCTTGCATCAGCTGAGGAACAACTCCCAAAGAAAAAGCCGACAGGGAAAAAATGGAAGACACCTCAGGGTGAGAGACAGAGGAGGGCATCCTCACCTAGGTGGGCAGAAGCAAAACAATATACAGAGATGTATGGATTGATGGTGAACTGCAGCTGGTTATAAAGCAGACGTGGGTGGTTGTGGTTATAGGTGTATGTTTAAGGCTGTGGCTATTGTAATACAAGGTGGCCATTTGAGTGAGTGTGAGGACCCTCTGAGTCCCCTCGACAGCCTGGTAGGCGGAGTCGGGTCGTCTGGCCTCGAGATGAAGAAGCTTTTATAATCGGCCGCTCCCTGCCTCTGGCTGCCGCCCAGGTCGGTATTTTTGTGTTCATTTCGGACGTTCGGTGCACTCATCCCGCTCTTGTTTTCCTTCTTTTTTTTCCCCCATTGCCACACTTTGACAACATCTTGACATGGATGCTTGTGGATAGACCTCAGCGTTGCTATAGCAACTGCGGCAGGAGTGGAAACCCGATCGATTCATCTAGTCCGTATCTCTGCAGCTTCCAGCTCCCTGGGAACACCCCTCTCATGCCTGCCTCTTCAAAGACAGGAGGTGTGTGTGTGTGTGTGTGCACGTGTGTGTGTGCATTCCCTCCAGCAGGTCCACCGCAAAAAGAAATTGTCCAAAAAAATATAAATAAACTGGAGCTTTCCTTTCAATGCAAAGGCAATACTAAAGACTCTATTGTCAGTGTTTTCTAGACTGGAAAACATCTTTACAAACAACGTCTTCCAAAGTAAAAAGTACAGCTGCTGAGCACAAAACATCAGTGAGGGCAGAGACTATGAAAGGACCTGCACGACTGGTTCAGCAGCAGAACTGTGATTAGTTGATCCTAAACGAGACGCTGCTGTTGTGCGATGCATCGAGATACATCTGCGTGCTGTGCAGATGCAGAATTCAACGCTGCACCTTCAGCGGAAAAACAGGTGTACATTTCGATACAAATATGGCATGTGGTGATGGATCATCTCCACTGCCTGTCACTGCCTGTCCTTCACACACACACACACACACACACACACAATGAATCACGTGCAAGGTCGTCCACAGGACTGCGTATCGGTCTGGTGCAGAAATGCAGACAACAGCAGACAGCCATTTCACTAATACGCTTTTCCTGTGAGCACTACAATCATATTATTGATTCCAACAAAGGCATGAATCTTTCCTCCGGCCTTCGCCCTTCACCCTCCACAGGGCGGTCAGGGGTCAGGCTGAGCTACAAAGCAACGCCCTGGAGCTGCTGGTGTGCCCTGCTCAGGTACCTTACGCGTTATATTTACATCTGAGGCGCATTTCATTCAGTTCAATCAGCGGGTATCACCGCAGGAAACGGCGCCGCGTGGAAATCTTCCTCCAGTTGTTAGCTATCTCACAATGTTGGTCTGTATTTTAGCTGTTATTTAGAAAGGGGAATCAAATGAAACGGAGCAATGATTCATAATCCCATGAATCACTGCTGAAAACAGAAAATAGGGCCGTAGCTCTTTGAATAGGGGTATTTGTTTTACCGCAACATTTTCTCCAAGTATTCAAAAACAGCACAGCTTCTGGTCACTGTGACTTTGTTTACATGCACAAAACATTCAGTTTTCTGCCCCCGTTTCAGAGAAGACAACATTTTTACTGAGTTGTTAAGACGGGAGAGTCAAGCGGATGTTGTCTGAATGAAGCTTCATTTGAGAATATCCACCTGAAAAAATGCTGCTATGTGACATGAACCAAATCCAGAACGCAGTCATATTCAGGATAACAGTGGAACATTAGGAAATTTAGCTAATGAATCATGGGGAGGAGCTGCACTGTAAACACTATTATCAGTTTGCTCTGGCTGATAGCATTTGATAACGCTGTCTAATCTGCCGCAGAGGCCACGTCCTGCATCCGCCGGATTGCATATTCTCGATGCTCTCTTGCATTGGTGTAATGAAGCAGATGCATTCAGAGCGGCGTGGGCAGGGATCTGGAGATGAGCCTTCTCTCTCTCTCTCTCTCTTTCTCTCTCTGTCTCTCTGGAGGGCTGTATTTTTGGATTCAGCCCACTTCCATCGGTCCCGATTGAAAATACACAGAGGATCTGCGAGGAATCTCATGTCTGCTGGGCTATTACAACACGGTACAGGGACTAATGCTGCTTTTGTGGCTACAGCGGCAGAATAGCATTTTGTGGCCGGTGCCTGGGCAAACACAGCTGTATTGGTTATTTCCTCCGACATGCTGATGTGTTTAAGCCCATATGAGCCCGACACAAACGGCACTGTGAAAACTACAACAATCTGGTTCAAGCTCAGAGACAGACCAGGGGAGTAACAAACACAGAGCACAGAGGTATCTTAAACACATTATCTTGGGTGTATTTTAGGTCTTGCGGTGTGTGCACGAATGAGGACAGGTTCACCGCATTACTCTAAATTAGGTCTGCAGAGCCCGTTGGCACCAATGCAATCAGAGAGAGCGAAAACAATCAAGTCTCTTGTTGTTTATTACACTGGAACTTATACATATAAAATGCATGTTTTGTGTTGAATCTTTCCTTTTTTCATCCAAATCTAGCTGGAGAAGCAAAAGGAGAGACCCAGCCTGTAAAATGCAATGCAGTTTACCAACACAGACTACATCACCCACAAAAAAAAACAATCTCTACCTGTGGGAAACGGGGCTCTGTGAGTCTGGGCAAACAAATCAGTAGATGAGGTGTGCCTCAGCCAAAAACTCCTGAGGTAAGGTCTTTTTAAACCCCAGCTTAGGCCCAAATCATTTCCATTGGTGAATGGAGAGAGGCTAAATCCATACTGCATGCTGTCATTTAAGCACCGTCCATTTTTAAATTGGATTTAATGGAACATAGCTTTCTGTTATTTGTAGCCTAAATCGCAGTGAGGTAAGGTGAGGTAAGTACAGTAATAGAGTCCACATGCTTTAGGTTTCTCATGTCACAAGGGGGGGAAAGAAGGCAAAATTGTGAGGCAATGAATGATGCATGCCATACAGTGAATTGTGACAGTTGCCTTATTGTACTGTACATAGATATTCCTTCGCACTACTTTACTCTACGTGCTCTGCATAAAACCTTCAGTTTGATTAATTCTGCTTACATTTGCTTAATCCAACAATGACAGAACAGCCTCGAGTTTGTCACTTTCATTAAATACTTTCTGTGGGAATTCTGGTTTGTGTCTTTTATGCCTTCTTCAGTGTTTATCAACACTTTACAACGACACAGTCCAAGCCAATTATTCTTTCCGCCTGGGTTGGTTAAGAGGAAAATGTATCTCGCTGTGCTCGTCTGTTCTGTAATGCAAACTTATCAGAACCCGCTCGGGCAGCTGGAACAGCAGAACACAGATGTCACGTGCAGCAGGGGGGCTGACTTCACGTTTGCTCACTCGCTTCCAGAGTTTCAGAAGACGCTCCCAGACCACACTGACTGTAACTAGGCTAATAAAGGGTGTAAAAGTTATAGGCCCGCACGACGTGGCACATTTCCACCGAGACCACAATGGGTCCTCAGCCTCGTGTGTTATTGTAGTTTCTACGGACGGACAACAGAGGGTGATAGATTTATTCAGATCTTCCACTGCCTGACACACCTTTAATCCCTGCCTGTTCAGCCTCCAGTCATTCTAACTAATCAAGTCTCAGCAGTATGAGAACCAGTTTAATTTCTCAAAATCTATCAAATGTGCTTTGAATAGTGTGACAGTCGAAGTGCTTTTGAATAATGCCCAACGGAGAAAAAAAAAGACAAAAAAAGATGTGTTGACAACCACCTGATATCTCATCTCACCCATTTTAACAACAACACAAAGTAAAACCTGGGCTTGAGCTTGTGCGAGGAGGGCCATCTTACTACAGACCTACCATATGTCTGCCTATTGTCCACTCTGGCCAGACATTCAGAGCGAGTTGCCATTTTGCGCTCATTACATTTGAGCATCTTTAAAAATAAATGTTAATCCTTATGAGAACATCTGCACAGTAGCCCAGTACAGAGATCTTTCACTCTGTGAGATGCTTGACAGCTTGATAAATAAATTAAATGTGTATAGCGGATCTATTTATTTGTTATTCATATAAATGAGTTTTACACTTCAATTTAATGTGTTATGGCGAACAAACTGTCAGATCCTATATGGTAATCAAAAACAAACAAACACCAGCTTAAGCAGCACAAATATGATCAAATCCCACAGAGTCTTTATCATTCCTTCCACATCTCTGCTGGTTTGGATGCAGCACCCTGAAGGTGACATCAGCCGGGACACCTTCACTCCTCCATGTTGATGCACTGTTACACCCTTTCTATTAAGCTGGGCGACACATCATGTATTGATCCCTGGGATACTGTACGGGACTCAGATCAGTTGTTGTCTTCCCCACGGGCCATACACCAGGTATGGCCTGCAGTGGGCTGGAGCAACACAACACAGTGGTGTGTTTGGTGAAACACAATCGTGTTGGTGATTTGCTCTAATGGAAAGTCACCGTCATATACGTCCACTGGGAGGATTTAGCGGGAATAACACCTCAGGGAATCAATGATGAGTGCATAATGAGCATGCCACATGTGTGTTCTTGAATTACATGTGTATTACATATCCATTGCATTGTCTCCACAGAAGTTAGATGATGAAGTCGATTCGAGTCGCATGTGTTCATGGATTACATCGTAAAACATAGTCAGTGCTTTAGGTCTTGCAGTGACTGAATAAGCATGCATGTTTAGGATGTAACTGTTTATGCAGTTGCATCCAGGTACAGTGATGCTCTTACCTGTCCCATAGGCTTTGGCCACCAGCCACGTGAGGCTGCAACAGATTTTGGCTCTGGAGAAGTCATAGTGCTCGAAAGACTTTATTGCTGGAGCAGCGAAGGTCCTCTTCACATCCCTGACGTCCTTAACTTCACCCATATTTCTCCCTGAATCTTACACCCTAGGAAGCAGCAACGCAACGCGAAAGCATCCCCGCACTGGAATTCCGTGAAAAAAAGAACACAATGAGCGGACTTGAAAACGAAGAGAGGCGGCGTCTTTTCGGAGACTAATTACACCTTCTTTCTGTCATAAAATAGCACGCTGGTCGTCTTATTCGATGTTGTTGACACAATGAGTCGCTAGTCTCGGTGTTTTTCACCCATCCTGCGCTCTAAGGTTCGGACCAGGCTGGGAAGGTTTCCATGGAATTCATAGTGGGGGGAAAATCTGTTCTTCGGCTGCTATGGAAAAGGAAATATTCCCATTCTCTGGGTTTCCCAGAAGCAGGCGGCTTTTCCCTTTCATGCCCAGGTGTCCTGGTCCGGATAACCTGTAATTTTGGCTCCCCTGTTCAGTCTCCTGGTGCCGTGGTGCGGTTTTCCTGCCGCACTGTGGCTCTCCGAGCCCCGCACCATTGTTGCGCACTGCGCATGCGCCGAAGGTGCATTCAAGTGCTGTTGGAAATGTTACCACTTTTGTTTAACGATGATGATCGGTGTACAGATTTATAAACAGGCACGGGGAAAGTCGATCGAATTAAGGTCTGTTATATTTTATAAGCACTGAAAAATAATTTCAACTCCACAATTTGACCATTTGCGACAACGAGATTTAGTTAGTGGTAAAGTTTCCGGGAGCATTTTAATGCAACAACAGACGGGAGACTGCTGCTCCCACTTCGCAAGAAAACAAAAAGCAGGAGGGTTTTGATTAAATTTGTTCACTTTTGTTATGTTGAAAAGCTAATATCGTACGATCAATTACGTTGTTATTTAGCTCACTTTTATTCTCAACCTATATCCTATGCCCTGTAAAGCACGACCATAGCTTATGCTTATTGAATAAGGATAAAGATTTTTTGGACGAATTTAGCACCAACATGTTCATTATGCAGCCCAATAAGCAAATGCCTTGCACCCAACTACATTTCCCGATGTGCAACGCAACGTTACGTCATCGGTCTGCGCCGGCGATTGTTTTGAACCGTTGGAAGATGTTGCGTGGAGGTACGTTTATTAATCCCGTTTACTTGGAGGAATTGTGTAGCTAAGATACACAAATTTCGACTGTATTGCAGCCGAATTGTGCTTAATGAATACTTTTTACCAGAATGCATATTGTCTTACATTTTTGCGCAGCGACAGTTTAGAGTTGTCGTTATATTAGTCTCTGAGGAAATTTCTGATACTGGCGGTGTTTTCTGACATACAGTAACACCTCTGTGGATCAACTTTCATGAAGCTGGACATTATGAATACAATATGACATTTCTCTATAAAGTAAGGGTACGCATTAGTTGAGTGTTTACATTTGGTTCTTTTGATGTTCACAGGTTCATAATCCAGAAACATGTTTATGCCAAGAGCTCTGAAGGTGAAGCAACCTGTCCAGGGTTCGAGTCAAATTTTGAATAAGAAAAGAAAGACAGATGGAGAGGAGAGAAAAGATGAAGGTACTTCATCAACACCTGTTCAGGAGGAGAGCAAGTGTGAGGCCACCAAACCAATAGATGAGATGATGCCAAAAGGTGGTGACTGTCCAGCTTTGACAGAGAGCTCAGAGAGTGAAGATATACACAAGCGTGCCGTAAGTAATCCAGAGGAAGAGGAAGAGGAGGAGGATGAGGAAGAGGAAGAAGAAGAAGAAGAAGAAGAGGAAGAACCTGTCAAGTCCTTCAAAAAGCACCAGAGATGGCCGGAGCCTGGAGAGCCAGTCTGTGTGATGTGTGGCCGCTATGGGGAATACATTTGTGACAGCACAGACAATGATGTTTGCAGTCTTGAGTGCAAGGGCAAACATTTGGCCCAGATGGGAATAGGGACTGGCGCAGATGTCTTTGACCGGAAGGGCAAACTTGAATATGAGCGGGGCCACACTCAACAGGCAGCAGCATCAGAGGCTGGAGAAGTGGATGGAAGTGAGCCAGGCTACTCTTACAGGGAAGATCGGTTCATATCGGGCCTAACGGATGAGCAGGTGACGCGGATTAAGCAGGAGCTGGGTATTGAAACCCAGGGCAGCAACATCAGCCGGCCCATCGTGGAGTTTGAACACTGTGGCTTCCCCTCCGCCTTGCTTGGAAACCTGAAAAAGGCGGGGTATGAGGCGCCGACGCCGGTCCAGATGCAGATGGTGCCTGTTGGTCTAACAGGCAGAGATGTGATTGCCAGTGCAGACACAGGCTCAGGGAAGACTGTGGCCTTCCTGCTGCCAGTGGTAGTAAGGGCTCTTGAGGTATAGTAATGAAGCTGACAGTTTCATCCCTTTAGATTTGGTTAAAATTCACACCATAAAATATTCAAAACCTACTCTTAAATCTACAAGAAATTCCAGCCGTAGACCTCCAGCCTTTATTACACAAGTAACACTAGTTATTTTATTATTTGGATTCCATGTATAATTTTTGTCATGTTTTTCTTTATGCTAATTTTGATCTATACTTTATTTCCTTTATCAAAAGCACTCATCAGGAAGAATGGATGGGTCAAGTTTTATTGTTTGTTAGTTTGTTTTATGTCATTGTTTAGGAATATTGAAAGGGACATTATTCAGTATTCTCCTGTGAGAGCTTTTGCATTTTAGTAAAGTTAAGTAAGTGAGTAGTAAGTCTCTTTAGACTCTATTTAGACTGTTCAAGAGTAACAACATAATATTAAAAAAAAAAGGTATTTAATCATAAAAAATCTTTAGACTTTGGACTGTAGACACCAGAAATGTCCCTTTTGTCGGGCTAAGTTTATCCTAGATGTCACTTTTGTTATTGAAATGACTTTTTGACATCCATAGTTAAGATGTTTATGTTATCGTTTCAGAAACGAGCACAGGGTGTGTGTAGCCCTGTGGCTCTCATCCTGACCCCCACCAGGGAGCTGGCCATCCAGATAGAGAGACAGGCCAAGGAGCTGGTGATGGGCCTCCCCAACATGAGAACAGCGCTGCTGGTGGGTGGGATGCCACTTCCACCACAGCTCCATCGCCTCAAAAGCAGCATAAAAGTACAGTATCTCTCCTTTTGCCAGTCAAAACATTCTTCAACATCGTCCACTTTTGCACATAATCCTCTTTTTTTTATCTGTGAATCTCCTCTAGATTGTCATAGCTACACCAGGGCGGCTCCTCGAGATCTTGAAGCAGAAGGCAGTGGAGCTGGACAAAGTGAAGGTTGTGGTGGTTGACGAGGTATGGTGGACTTATGTGATTATATTTCATTATTATAGTCTAGATTCTTTTCATTGCTTTACTAAGCACAGTAATGTTTTGGCACCCTCCAGAAAACTCTGATTCACGGTAACATTAGAGAACTGCTGTTATTTTATCATGGCCTAAATGACAAGCATCTGATGGACAATCAATGAGGGTTTTCTTCGATCGATTTCTGTGATGTCCCAAAAACTGCTTTTAAGTCAAAGACTTTTAAATTCACATTTGTTTTGCATCCTGTAGGTTGACACTATGCTGAAGATGGGCTTCCAGCAGCAAGTGCTGGAGGTACTGGAGCAAGTCCCAGAAGAACGACAGACTCTGCTGGCGTCGGCCACTATTCCACAGGGGACGGAGGAGCTGGCTGCCCGGCTGGTCCGTGACCCCGCCCGCATTGCTATCGGAGAGAGGAACCAACCCTGCGCTAACGTGAGGCAGATCCTTCTCTGGGTAGAGGAGCCCTCGAAGAAGAAGAAGCTGTTTGAGATTCTCAATGTAGGTTACAGACTTTTAATTTTGTTTTTACAGTGTGTCGAGTACAAAAAAATGTGTCTTGGGTGGAGTGAAAAAACTTACTTGCAGGGCCAATATAGGGTTTCTTTTGAAACATCAGCAGTTTTCTTTCTCTGTAGGACCAGACTTTAATGGCCTCTAGAGGAGCAGAAAGGACTTCGGTATGGTTGCGCATATAAAATGAGACATTATGAGATAATATCTCAAATTAGTTTACAGTGGATACGCACCGCTACCAGCTTTGCATTTTATTAAGCTGCTGTTTTAAGGTGGGTGTTCCATAAGCTCCTAAGACAAGTCCCCCACTACACCATATTTAGACAGCCATCGCTGCAGTCCTGGCCCCTGTCTGCAGGAAATGGGTGGGACCTGAGCCATGGCCCCGCTCCAGGAATCTCAGCAATGGCCGCAGCGTTTATATGGGGCAGGACAGGAAGAGTTTGCTTTACTTAACCCGAAGCTGAGGAATTGTTGTTACACCATTGTGCGAGCTACAGTGGCTACTTCTCTGTGCAGAGGGTGGTTGTCAAGACGATTATTTATAAGCCCAGTTATTCATGACAGTCTGTGAACAGGAGAGAGTGGTGGCCCAGCAGGAGCTCTTCCGAATTAGAAAGCCACCATAATGGGATTTGGACTGTACTCTCCAAGAAAACCAGACCTTTGGTGTGGATACGACTCGGACTCAGCAATCTTAAACTGTTTTCCATGCGTAGCATTTCCTGGTTTATGATTTATGAAGATTATCTAAGCTTAAGTTAGAAAGTCATAGTATATTCTCATTTGGTGGAGCCAGAACGATTAACATGAAGCTGAGAGAGATAAATAGACAGATACAAACATTTTAAGATCATATATGTATTCAGACCTATGAAAGTATGTCCTGCTAAAGGGTGAATGCCAAGCAATTGAACTAGTTTTCACTAGCCTGACATGGTGTTATCAGAGTTGATCTTACATGGGCTAATTAACACTTTCATGCACATCAAAACCCAAATCTAGTCAAATGATTGTTTTTAATGTGCTAGACTACTGTAAGTGGGTGCTCAAGGGTAGTGACTGCCATCTGCTGGAGGATCTTTATCTTTTCGGTCCATCCAAACATTTAAAAAATCAGCCTGACAGACAATAAGGTGTAGAGTGTTATTGAAACGTGCATGTGTGCATATGTGTGTACTTAAGCTAAATTCTCAGTTTGGTCCCCTCTTTGTCCCTTTTCAATTTTCAGGACAGTAAGCTGTACCAGCCTCCAGTGGTGGTGTTTGTGGACTGTAAACTGGGGGCAGATCTGCTGTGTGAGGCGGTTGCCAAGGTGACGGGGCTCAACACCGTGGCAATCCACTCTGACAAGACCCAGTGGGAACGCAACCGCATCCTCAGGGTGAGGCCAGGGGCAGCCAGAGCACGCACAAATCAAGAGGATAAATGGCAGCTCTAGCATTTTGGCTGTCCAAGAGTTGCTCCTGAACAATGCGTAAATAGAAAACCAGACATCAAGAGTGGAGACTTAACAAGATTTATAGACTACTAAATAGGAGTTGTTTGAAAAACCATAACTATGTTGGGTGAATGATATTGAAAGTCAAAAGGAAAGTGGGCAAGCAAAACAGCGACCAAACCTAGAATAACCCTGCTATATTTTGTAGTTTGAATACGGATGGCGATCCGTCCATTTTAACATGACAGCTTGTCTTTTAAAGAGTTGGTCCACATTCCTGTGACATACATTTCCCAGTGATAGCTATAGATAGTTACGGCTAAATCCAAAGATAGCAGTATCTGATAATGCAACGTTTGCTGTGCTGTGTCCCCAGGGTCTTCTTGATGGAGATTTTGAAGTTGTAATCAGTACAGGCATCCTAGGCAGAGGACTTGACCTTGTCAACGTCAGACTGGTGGTTAACTTTGACATGCCAAACACAATGGATGAGTATGTACATCAGGTAAGAGAAACCCAGATTAGAAAAGTGATTCATTGGTTAAGTTAAATTTTATTCTGTAGAGAATCTTTATGATTTGGTTGTTACTAAATACTACAATAATATGGTGCAATAGATAAAAAGCTGCATTACAACCTTGAGTAAGCCACATCTAAATTTATTGATCATTTTAAAGACTAAACGACTGTTTACTTCTATGTAGGTTGGCAGAGCAGGCCGGCTGGGACACAGAGGAACAGCTCTCACGTTTCTCAACAACAACAACAAGCGGCTGTTCCTGGAGGTGGTGAACCGCGTCAAACCCACAGGGTCCATCCTGCCCCATCAGCTCCTCAACTCGCCACACCTGCATGAGCAGCAGAGGAGGGAAAAGCAGAAATCCAAGCAGGGGCCTGGCGATGTGCTGGTCACTACAAACAATCTGCTGGACATTATAAAGAAACACGACCGTCGTAAAAAGTAGAACAAGTGTCTTCCTTATAAGTTTTGTCAGTAATGTAAGAAAATGTATATAAAGAGGAATTTGTCTCTCTAATTTATGCCCCCTATCTCAGGAATGGTAATCTCTGCTGTGGTCAACCCTTTGTGTCTTTATTAAAAACTGAAGTAAACTGAACTAAAAAAAAACAACAACCTGAATGTATTCTTAATTGTGTTGGATTGCTTGAAGTTTAATGGCAGGAAGCTTTGCCAACCGTTTGAATGTGCCATTGCATTTTGACCGTGATCTTCCCCAGAGTCTTTGTGGCTTCTCTTCTCTGAGAACCACATTGACGCTGTTCTGGATCCAGGGCCTTGTGCGTGGCCCTGCCCAATGCGTACTCCTACTACTGTTGCTGTCTTCACTACAACAAACACTGCTCTCCATCTTCTTCTGGCTTCTGGCTTCTGGTTTTACTCAAGGTTTTCAACTGTTAAAGCAGGCGTTCCTGGCTGTCGTCACCAGCAGCTTGCTCAGATGTGAGCACTCTAATTTTAGTGCAGACCAGCCAGTAATGGTAAGTGTTCTCAGATAACAGTGCCATGAACGGCGACTGTGGCAACATGGTCTTTCATGAATCAGAAGGTGCCATGTCATTAGTGTTTGAACAGTTGAATCAATTGGAAAAGTAGATTCACTGTGGGATATCCTCAGCCACCAGTATATAAATGGACTCGAAGACTAGGAAAGTGGTCGAACAGACCAAAGTCTGTTTGACCACTCATCTTTTGCGGGGATAGAGTCAGCCACTATTGACAGTCAAACCAGTCCGTAATTCTATTGTTTTTTTCTTCATGAAACATTAAAATCTTAAAGAAAACCACACTGTGTAGAGCTGTTTTAACATCTTCAACCTCCACTTTTTAACTCGACAGCATTCTCACTGTTCAGTTGACGAAGGGCATCACGTTTTGCAACGTTCAACTGCTAATTCCTGACAGGAAAATGTGAGTGGCACTGTTTCTAGGACACAACCGTGGATCTGGTCTTGTTGTTAGGTCCTGAAGGTGACGTCATGACGCCACCTAGCGTCAGGCGTAGGTCACCGCCACGATGTGACGTAAGGACTCCCGAGAATTCAGCCAATCAGCTGCCGCTTAGCGAGTCGGTTTGAAATTGAAGCGGGCGACAGCGGAAGCGACAAGGAGGGGACAATAACAAAACAGAAGTACCTCTGTTCGCCGGAGCAACTCTATTTAAATGGTTTTACTTTGATTTTATCCAACCGACCGTGCTGTGACTTTCAACAGTGTCGCGTATGGAGGTAGAGTGCATCGCGTTCGCAAGCTAAACCGTAATTGTAGCGTTTTTTTAGTTTTGAAACATTCGTCAGAAATGTCGTTATTTAGTGTACAAGCGAGAAAGCACACAGCTTATTATGACCATCTTGTGTCAACGATGGCGACATCCAGGACCCCGGGGAGGGCAGAGCGAAAAGCATCACTCGGAAGGAACGACCGTACATCCGGAGAGTCTGCGAGTGAAGACAGCAGGGTGTCCGATAAAAGCCGACCCATGAACGGGACGTATATCATCTCCGCGCTGTCTAAAAGCACCACGGGCCAGGCTGGCACTCCCTACAGAGGCAGACTCACTCTTCAGAGGAGGTCGAGGAGGAGGACCAAAGGTGAAACGACGGTGGAAAGCAGCTTGAGCACCACGCCAGCCCCGGAGAAGAGACTGACCCTTCAGCGGAGGACCAGGACTCCGTCCATGGACAAGAGCACTGTTGTGCAGCGTGGCCCCAGCGGCTCCGTCCTGCAGTCCACACCCAAAGTCCTCTCTGAGGCAAACGGGAGAGGATCCGTTTTATCCAGATCTGCGAGTTTAAGATCCACTGCATCCAGTAGCAGAGGAACTGATGTGGAAATCAGGGGGGTGCAGGGGGAGGCCCAGACCTTTAACACTCCCACCAAGAAGACCCCGTTTGAGAGGATCGCTGCCAAAAGAGATGTCTTCGAGAGGCTGGCACAGAAAGAAGCTCCCAAACTGAGCAAATCGGCGAGTTTGAACAGGCCCAAACCCAGAGCACCGCAGCCGGCGGAGGACTCCAAGCCCGTCCCCGCCCCCCGGGCCAGCAAAGCGGCTGCAGGTGTGCACAGGACCCCGGGTGCTCAGCAGGCGAGGAAGACCTCCAGCACCTTCACCACCTCCACCCCGGGATACAAGAGGGACAAGAGCCTGGTCAGGACCTCCAACACCTCTGCATCCCCCGCGGCGTCTAGCGAGCAGCCCCTGGCCCGAGCCAGTGACCCTCCCAGGCAGCAGGAGTCGTTCAAGATGGAGAACAGTGCAGTGACTGTGGCTGTGCGTGTGCGTCCTTTCAGCACCAGGTTTGTGATTCCGGATCGGTCTTAAAGTGCAGGAGACGATGGTGTCTGGGTCGTCTCCCTCATTAAAGCAAACAGCTACTTGTGATGACAGGGCAATTAAGTGTACACTCTGCAAGGGAGACCTGACCAAGACAGCAACACAGTCAAAGACGCATCACATCAAGACTAAGTTTTACTCATGTAAGACACATGCATACGATCTAGATGTTTTTCTTCTATTAGTGTTTTAGATTAAGTGAACTCAGCAAACAATGTCTTGAAGCTTCAGAAGCTACCACCCTGTCCGTATCAAACTATTTTTTATTTTATTAAATCTAATGCGTTTGGGCAGTGCATCCATTCAACAATTCACAGGGGGAGGCTGTCAAACATTTCAGTTACTGATCAATGTCCGAGTTAAAAACTGCAATTTCTTTTGAGAGTTGACAAAAAGATATCATTTGACATTCTCAGCTTGAACCTTGGATGCTGCAAACAAATATCTGACAGATTCTATGACTTATTCGTGTTTTTTTTTGCTCCGCTCTGTTCCAGGGAAAAGGCAGAGAGGGCCGTGCAGGTCATCTTTATGAACGGTCAGGAGACCCTTGTCCAGCATCCCGACTCGAGACAGAACTACTCCTTCACCTACGATTTCTCCTTCTGCTCGGTGGACGAGTCTGATGCCAACTTCGCCAGCCAGGGCACGGTGTACGAGGCGCTGGCCAAGCCTCTGCTGCTCAGGGCCTTCGAAGGATTCAACACCTGCTTGTTTGCTTATGGTCAAACGGGCTCTGGGAAGTCGTACACGTCAGTATTTTTGAGCATTCACTGTGTTTTCCGGTCGTTCATGCTCCACTGAAACTCCTTTCCTCTCCCCAGCTTGTAAAGTGCGCACATTGGGGTGTCTGTGTGTGTGTGTGTGTGTGTGTGTGTGTGTGTGTGTGTGTGTGTGTGTGTGTGTGTGTGTGTGTGTGTGTGTGTGTGTGTGTGTGTGTGTGTGTGTGTGTGTGTGTGTGTGTGTGTGTTAATGTTCAGTCATAATCATTCAGCTGTCAATTGTCTTTTAGGATGATGGGTTTCGGAGAAGAGGATGGTGTAATCCCACGGTTCTGCCACGATCTCTTTACTAGATTGGCCTCCATTGAAAACGAAGAGGTAAAATCTCTATAAATTTGATTTAAAAAAAAAAAAATGATAGGAATAAGAATAAGGAATAGGTTTTCTCTTTAAAAATGCGTTCTTCTCAACTCTGCGGGTTGTTGCATCCCAGGTCAAATGTCATGTAGAAATGAGCTACTTTGAGGTGTACAACGAGAAGATCCATGATCTGCTGGTGACCAGAGATGAGCCCAACCAGAGGAGCATGCCAGTAAGGAATTTGCCACTGACTGAAACTACTTGTATTCAGTGGTGACTCATAAGCATTTGTAACATAGTGCATGTGTGAAATACTTCTTTGCCACATAGGGCCTCCTACTCTTAAGTTGACTTTGTCTGCTGGAGAGTTTAACAATTTTCTGCAACTGTTGCATCGATCACCCTGCAATAAGCACAGTTTTTTGAGACGTACATTTGCTCAGTGTGAGGATGCAGTTATATAACAACTGTTTATTTGCGTTTCCAGTTGAGGGTGAGAGAGCATCCAGTCCATGGACCCTATGTTGCTGACCTCTCAGCGTAAGAACCCTTTTCATTTCTTTTGCCGAAGGGCACGCTCATGAATGGAGATTTTTCAGAATTGCTCTTTTTGTTATTTCTTCACAGGAACATTGTGAGCTCCTACAGTGACATTCAGGTCGGTAGCTGCTCTTGAGATTTCTCCCTCCCATTTAGGTCCTTGGGCTTTAGCTCACGCTCTTAAGAGCGTTCACTCTTCAGCAGACTAAAAAGCAAATGTGAAATATGGACACATCAGATAACAGTGGGACTTAAGCACAGTATAGATGCGCTTAATGCGGCTGGTGATCACAAGAGGCATGGTGTCCTTCTCCAGGGCTGGCTGACGCTGGGCAACAAGCAGAGAGCCACGGCGGCCACAGGGATGAACGATAAGAGCTCCAGATCTCACTCGGTCTTCACCCTGGTGATGACCCAGACTCAGGTGGGTCCTGCGCACACGCGCCCACACACAGACAGCGCAGACCGATGAACCTCGGCGGGCTCGTGCCGCGCGGAGGCTCGGCGTGAAAGGCCATCTGTTTTACGTGCAGACGGAGTTTGTGGAGGGCGAGGTGCACGAGCACAGCATCACCAGCAGAATCAACCTGGTGGACCTGGCTGGCAGCGAACGCTGCAACTCTGCACAGACGAGCGGAGACAGACTCCGGGTAGGTGCACGCGCCGACTCGTACGTCGCGGGGTCATCCCTCGACTTTCACGTCACGTCCTCTTGTTCAGGTCAGCTAATTACACATCGTCGGCCGTTCCCTGTCTTTTCAGGAGGGCGTCAGCATCAACAAATCCCTGCTCACCCTGGGGAAGGTCATCTCCGCCCTGTCGGACCAGGCGCTGACCCGAAAGAAGGTCTTCATACCCTACAGAGAATCTGTCCTGACATGGTGAGAGATCAGAACGCTGGAGTCGACGTAGAGAGCGACGTTTGGGAGTCAAAGTGTCAGTGGGCTTTGTTTTAATCTAAAAGTCTTCTTTTCCATTTGGTCAAGGTTAGGGACGTGCTAGAACGCTTGCTCTGCAGCTTAACTGAGACTCCTACACCACAGACAGACAAAGATCTTCCACCGTTTAAAATTAAATGATCCTCGTGGCGTATTTTTGACTCCTGGCATGGGTATAAAATACTCATCAAGGCACGCGGTCACACTCAATGTGACACTTGAAGTCGTAATTTGGTTAATTTGTGGAAAACGCTCCGATAGCAACGGCTCAGATGGCGGAGAAAGAAAAGTGCTCCGCGTTTGCCAGCGCGTCTCGCTTCTCAGGATGACCCCGACCTGTTTTTTTTGGGGTTTTTTTTTATCGCCTCCCATCTCGCAGGCTGTTGAAAGAAAGCCTCGGCGGAAACTCCAAGACGGCCATGATCGCCACCCTGAGCCCGGCGGGCAGCAACGTGGACGAGAGCCTGAGCACGCTGCGCTACGCCCAGCAGGCCCGCACCATCATCAACGTGGCCAAAGTCAACGAGGACACCAGCGCCAAGCTCATCAGAGGTGAGACCTTGCTGGTAGACCCGGCTCGGGCTCGGCTCCAGCCCCGACCGCTGTCATAGATGCCCAGTGGCTTTATTACGGCACTGAGGAGCTCAGCGTAAGTTTTTAAGTGGTTCTTTCTTCTTTTTTTTTCCTTATCTCAGTATCTTATTCAGAATCCTGGGCGCAAGTCTTTTTGAAGTGTCTTGCAGCCGGCCGTTCTGTCCTCCACCCTCTCGTCTCCCCCTCTTCATGCGTCTGTCTTTATGTGTGAATATCCATCTCTCTCTGTTTGTGACTCGGTCTTGATCTCCCCCGCTCTCTCCCGTCTCTCCCACATACCCTCCCCGTCTGTCCATCTATCCATCACCGGCTTATTCACTACCCTGTTCAATTAAGGCCCGGCCCTAACCTTGCCTCCGGGCCATATTTATGCACTGTCAGATGCACATGGCGGCTAACTGTCACGCAAGTATTATTTTTCATGAGACGATTGCGCTGCTGTTTGACGTTTTTAGCACTAAGGGGAGCTCTTGCTGTGGGTTCCTCTCCCATCACCCGTCAGCCTGTAATAGTCAAAGTTAATACGACTCGCACGCTGTAGATCACACCAGCGTCGCCCCATAAATTGTCTTCAGTAAGTGACATTAAAAAAAGTTCAGCGTGTTGATAGAACAGTAAAACGACCAAATTTCAGGACTTTTTTTTTTTTTTTTTTACTTCTTTGGCATTCCGTATGGGGCTGGTTATTCAGGATATATACATATATGTGTGTGTGTATTATCCAAAAAGCTTCGTACATTTGAAGTCTGGACAATGTGTGAACATCCAGAGTTGAAGGCTGAGGTAGAGAAGCTGCGAGCGGCCCAGATGAGCTCCCAAGGCATCGAACCAGAGAGGGTCCGGCTGTTCCAGCAGGAGATCTCTGCCCTGAGGAACAAACTCTGCCAGCAGGAGAGAGAGATGGCCGAGGCCAACCGGTGAGTGGGGCCGCCATCGTTCTACATCATTCGAATCCAACCACGCAGTTCTGTTTTCACCCATTTCCCCAGTAGACGGAATATCTCTCCTCCTATCTTGCTTGTTCTGTATCTGCGGCTGATTTTGTCTCAGCAACGGTGTCTTTTGACATGACGTGTTAGTACTGGCACGTATTCTGTTCTCCTATATCAATCCTGGCAGATTTTCATCTTTTATTCGGTCACATTATAATCTGACAGGGCTTGGAGAGAGAGACTGGAGCAAGCAGAAATCCGCAAACGCGAGGAAGCCAAAGAGTTGCAGGTACTGTGTTTTTTTTTTTTAGCACGATATTTTTTTTTAATCAATTCTATTTTTTTAATCCTAAACACACATGCTCGGGCTTCCCATGTCGAGGCTCACACACACACACACACACACACCCAGCATCTGGAAACGCTAGCTGTTGGCTACGCTGAGGCATCAGGGCTCGAAACGAGCCGCGACACACGTTCATAAACGCACGGCGGCCTGAGACACGAGCCTGACCCAGACTCTCACCACCGCCTACCCAGAGAGCCGGCGTGACGTTCAAAGTGGACAATCGTCTCCCCAACCTGGTGAACCTGAACGAGGACCCCCAGCTGTCCGAGATGCTTCTGTACATGATCAAAGAGGGCCAGACCACGGTTGGCAAGCTCAGGTCCGAGTGCAGCCACGACATCCAGCTCACCGGAGCCCTCATCGCCGACCAGCACTGGTACGACGCTTCTGGAATGACCATTGTTCCATAAATCACACCCTCATACATTGAACTATAACTGTGTTTTTTGTGTTTTGTATTTTAGTGTTATCACCAACATCGTTGGCACAGTCAGCATCAATCCCACGGAAAACGCCAAGACCTTTGTGAACGGACAGCTCGTATCGGCGCCCACCGTCCTCCACCACGTGAGTTCACCCTCGCTCCCTCCCGCCGCAGTTCGAGCCGCGGCCTCGTCATCCGCTCCGAGCGAGGCTCACCCCGCTCGCGCTCTTCGCGCTCAACCCGAGGTTTTGGTTTCCAGGGCGACCGGGTCATTCTTGGTGGAGACCACTACTTCCGCTTCAACCATCCGGCAGAGGTGCAGTCTGGGAAGCGCGTGTCCTGCTGGACCGGCGCCGGCGACGGCCAGAAAGACTTTGAGTTCGCCAAAAATGAGCTTCTGGCAGCGCAGCGAGCCCAGTGAGTAGAAAAACACCAGAGCAAAGAAGAAAAAGTCACCATACCAGCCGCCTTTGATTGAAATCACGACTCCCCTAAACAATCCGTCTTTGTCCCAGGCTGGAGGCGGAAATCGAAGAAGCCAATTTGAAGGCGAAAAGAGAAATGATGCAGGGCATCCAAATGGCCAAGGAGCTGGCCCAGAAGGAGCTCTCAGACCAGAAGGACCTTTATGAGGAGAAGATCAGATCCCTGGAGAATCAGCTGGTACGCAAGACTTCTTATTTTTCACTTCTTACATGAGTAGTCACGTTCAGGCTACCGTGCGTCTATTTCTCTCGCACAGACTCCAACGTTGATATCCTTAACTGCGCGTGCACGTTGTTATCGCGTCCAGCGGTCAGTGCGGGCGGTAGCCTGTAATGTCAAAATGTGATTGCTCAGAGCGGCGAGAGCGAGCTGAAGCGTCGGCAGGAGTTGGACCAGCAGAGGGTGGCAGAGCTTGAGGTGGCCAAGCGTGAACTGCAGCAGGAAGTGGACACCCACAAAACACGCCTCCGCCTGCACATGGAGGCCCAGGTCAGAACCCAGCAGAACACCTGGAAATGTTCAGATTCCCTCTCACTTGAATGACACTGGATATTTTAGGTGCCTGGAAAACCCTACCCCCCCCCCCCCCACACACACACACACACACACACACACACACACCACCCCCCACCCCCCCTCCCTCCATGGAGTATAAGTTTTGTTTGGTCAGAAGGGAAAACGGAAAATTACTCCAACACACACACACACATGCAAACTCATTGACCCCCGGTGTCCCTGTCTATCAGCCTTTTCACAGTAATTAGGTGTAGATGTTTCTTCTGGGGGTTCTTAAACGTGGTCTGTGTGTGTGAATGTGATGGGTGATAAAGATCTGTGAGATCTTTCTCTCATGCCGCATTTTCCCCCTCGCGATCTCCAGAAGTCGGCGAGAGGATGAAATCTGGGTAATTCCTGTTACTGTAAATGACAGAATCACCCCCATTCCTGATGATCTCATGAGTTTTAGAAGCTTAAGTAAATAAGTATGCTGACACGGGGCTTTATATTTAACCAATGGGCCGTTTAGCGTGTGTTATGAGTCATGGAGCCTTGGCGTCTGGCAAGACGCTCGGGGCCCGCTGGATTTGAACATTGTGTGCGTTATCGTGATTCACTCGCAGGCGATGGAAGAGCGCCGCGTGCGTCAAGTGAAGATCGTGGAGGCCCTGGAGGCGGAGAAGAAGAAGATCGGCAGGGAGCTGGAGGAGATGCAGATGAAGAGAAGCTACAGGAATAACTACACCCCGCGACACGGTGAGCCCGTCGTGTGGCTGCGGAACCGCCACGAAGAGTGCAATCCCAGATGTGTGGGGCTCATCCCCTCTGAGGCATACACGTCGGAGAGGAGAGAGGGCCCGATAGGAGTCTGAAGTGAAGGGCATCTGTATGATCACAGTGCTGGGCAGCTACCAGAACATTGCATATCCATCAGTCTCTGATGTAGTCTCTATAATAGCAGGGTGCTGGCCTCAACCGAGTGAAAGGCAGCAACACGAGCTGATTTTGTGTCATCGAGGCACTGCATTTTGGAGCTCCTCTTCCCTGGCTGCTGAGTGCCCTCCAGGTCCAGTGCTATTGAATCAAGCTGGAACCAGCAGGTGTCATTTGGAACCAGAGATTTCGGCCCTGGTGAAGTCGTTGTGCTTTGTTTCCGTACTGCAGACTCGCCGCAGTGGGACGCCATGAAGTTGTCGCTGATGATCGAGGAGGCCAACAAGATCAGTGCTAAACTGAGGAAACACACGGTGTTCAGCAGGTACCAAAAACACTCGATCCGCACTTCAACAGTCTCACAAGACTGGTCAGAAACTCAAAGAGCACTCTGCATCTGCCACATCGGTGTGGCGTGTCATCTCGGACAAATGATGTTAATTTGCCCGTCCACGATGCAATTCATCAGCTCATCAGATTTTCTCCCCCTCTCCTATGAATGAGCACCACCTGTGTGTGTGTGTTTGTGTGCGGCACAGCTGAGCCGATCGCAACCGCCTCTCTCCCGACAGGCACATCTTGGTAAAAGAGAGACGTGTCTTTGCTTCTCTGCCGCAGACACGAGAGCTCTGGCGATGAGAGCCAGGAGCAGGGAGGTCTGCCGCAGGTGCGCGTCCAGAACACCAAGCTGGGGATCTCCACTTTCTGGAGCCTGGAGAGGTTCCAGAACAACATGGCCGCCATGAGGGAGCTGGACCGGGTACGCCTCCGTTTAATCCATCCCACTCTGGATTTCGTGAGTCTATGTGACTGCGCCTGTCCAGAGCTTTTAATCGGGGGTGTGGGGGGGTGATGTACGAGGGCCGCTTGCTCTCGGCTCTGTGTATTCAGAATCACGGGTTAGCGCCACCTCTGGAGCGACTGCCAGCTCCCAGCCGTTTGACCTCATTTACAGTCCGGGATGGGTTGTTTTATGCCGCGCCTTTTCTCATTAAGTTGAGTAAATGAGAGCGGGCCGTGTCTGCGCTGCTTTCCTCTCCGCAGGGGGACTCCACGTCTAAAGACGACGACGTGTTTTATGACCCCGACGACGAGTGGGAGCAAGACATATCGGCCTCCTCCGCCTCCTCCTTCTCGCGCCGAAGGTAATTATCCGGCTCCTCCGCTCTCCTCCCTCCCATTACCCACATACCCGATTGGTATGCCGGTCCAATCACTGGGAATCACTGGGTGAGCAGGGGGGGGGGGTCACGGGGGACCTCCTGAGGGAAGGTCGGGGACGCTCTCCACGAGCGTCCAGCTCGCACTCGGCCGAGCTCGCCCCCCTTTAATGCGAACAATGTGTCCGGCCACTGGATGCATGCGGAAAGTTGAAAGGTATGCGGCTGGAACATGGAAAATCTTTTTTTGTGTGTGTGTGTGTGTGTGTGTGTGTGTGTGTGTGTGTGTGTGTGTGTGTGTGTGTGTGTGTGTGTGAAACGGGATTGGAAGATCCTGGTTATTTTCATAAAGTCCTCCTAGTTTCCACCGACGTGATTTACAGCTTGGCGCGCGCTCCTTGACATTCAACACATCCCCCGGTCCTCTCACGAAGACGCGGACGCGAGAGTCGCCGCCCGCGGAATATTTCCCCTCTTCTTATTCTTTTTTCCTCTGTTTATTAATTCATTTCCATGAAGGCCAGGCCAGGCGCTTTTCAGAAAAAAAGGAAAAGACACTAAAGACACTGTGTCTCTCACTCTGTGAAACGCACACATGCACCCACGGGCACCTATGCTACATGAGTAACCCCCCACCCCCACTCCACCGCCAACATTTTCCCCTCACATTGTTGTTATTCTTGTCGAGCATGTTTATGGTGCTCCTGGTGGTGCCTGAGCCGGCCAGCGCAGTCGGCCAAGTGAAACATGGCACAGGCCTCTGTGGTTCCCTCGTTCCTTTTCTCCCCATTAAACCCATGCCTGAGCCTTATGGCCACAGTCGTAGCTGTTTACTGACCTTGCCGCCTGTTGCCCGTTCGTTAGAATGAAAATCTCCTCCGCGCGCTGAACTCGTTTGACCCCCCGAATCCGGGCGCGCGTGCGCCCCGCTCGAGGTGGCACGGTGATTTGCGTCTGAACGGCGCGCCCGCTTGCACGGCTTTCCGACCTAAACAAATTCACGCCGATCGCAAACAAACCAACAACAACAAAAAAACAGAAGGCGCAGCTTAGACTGGGGAGGAGTAACTACGGCTCATTTGATGAGGAAATGAGGGTTTTGGAACGGCAAATTTGCAGACACACCTTTGAACTGCAGCGAGCGGATTTGCTGCTGTAAACAAGCTCTTGAGCACGGCCACTCTGCAAAACTGGAGCAGCATGCTCTTTTGGGGGAAGCAGTGACGTCCCTTGAAATGATGTGTATATGCTTGCAGGTCTAGTATATGCGGTTTTGGTTTCAATTTATAATTTGAGACGGTAGTAAACATTAATCGGCTGCTAAATTGTTGCAGGTCCGATAATAGTGGAGCTCACGCGTCGAGGAAATGACTAACGCGTGTCTGATTTGTGTCCGGCACCAGGAGCAGGAGCTTGTTGAAGGGCAGAAGAATCTCGGGGCGTCTCTACGAGATCCGGGTCCATCCCATCCAGAGCCTCCACAGCGCCTCCTCGCAGTCTGCCGGTACTGAGCCATCCGAGACGCTCTCCGGAAAACAAAACAAAAAAAACACACGCGCAGCATGTGAGAGCGAGGCCTGACAGGGCCGCGGGGTGCACGCGCCCTAACTCTCGCCCCGCTCTGTCCCAGGTTTGATGGGCGTGGTCCGGCCGCCCTCCGCCCACTCCGCCAGCGGCGACTCCGTCCTGGCCGCCATCTGCAAGGACCTGGTGGGCCAGTCGCTGGCCCGCCTGCGCAGCTGCGGCGCCGCAGACGAGAGCCTGGCGGACAGGCTGGCCGCCGACCTGCAACTGGTTTACGTAGCGGTCGGGGCCATAGCCGACCTGTACGACGGCCTGGACGATGACAGCCAGGACAACGGTGGGTGAGGGCGTCGGGAACTCCAATGGTCCTCGGGAGCCTTTTGTGTCCGCGCTTGAATTCACTTAAAAGGGACATATTGTGCATATTTTACTGCTTTTGGCTGATTATTGCTATAATGTTAACACCTACATGTTGATTTTTAACTCCTTAGTTGTCTCGTACAAATGTCCGATCAATTTCAGCCATTATGCAGACACCTCCAGGCTAGCTCCGTTCTGGCTGCTGCTTTCCTCAGCGGAGGATTCCTCATAAGCACCCCCCACCACCACCACCACCATTTGGAGTGTCATGATCCTTTTCTCTTGTTACTTTGGTGTGGGAGCAGGGGCTCTTGGACTTGTTTTGGTCCATCCAGATTAGACGGCTTTTCACATCCATATGACTTCTCGTTTAGGGAGGCTGAAAAACGTGAAATCTGGCTGGTGGGCTACAGCTGGACCGTTATAGCTCATGTTATAGAACTTTGCAGAGGTTTACCACGGAAATATATTATAACTCTGAAGATGCTCTGGAATATGGACGAGCACAATATGTCCCCTTTAAGTTCACACGAAAAACACTGCATATTATGGCCAATGCAGACAAAATGAGTCAAAACCTTTACATTAAGCGTCCCCTTCTCCCCACAGTGTTTGTGTGCCACTCGGAGGCCCAGACTCACCTGGTCAAGGCCACGGCGGCCGTGGAGAGTGCAGTGTTTGTGACCACGCTGTGGCTGGCCGACGTCAAAGCCTCCTACGGCCCGCTCTACACCGTCGCCGAGGAGCTCAAGACCCAAGTCCGGAAAATGGGAGGATTCTTCCAGCTGCTAATTCAGGTAAACGTGCCCGCTGTGGAAGGCCTGGCCTCCTCATTCCGCTGTGCTTTTTTTTTTTGTAGCGGCTTATGAGGTGGTGCAAGATGGCAGGTGAGAATGTATTTTGGATGTGGTGCAGCTCTGCCAGGAGGCGGCTAATCAGAATGCGCGGCATTAATTGACGTGTCTTAGCTCTGAGCTGTTTGAGCTCTGTCTATGGAAATGACCCAGCGGAGGGAATTCTCAACCTTGAGCCCCAAACAGAACATGAATATATGGAAAACAAATCTAGATTCCTCGCCCGCTCCGCCACCTAAACACACAGTTTTCCCCTCTTGCATGTGATTTTTTTCTTTTTTTTTTCTTTCAATTTTAATTCATTTACTGACCCTTCAGAGCACGCCGGGCGTTTTGTTGGCTTGCCTGCACGGATTGACTGTTGAATCGATTTTAATTCAACCTGTCTGTTTCGCGCTCCGCCCCCCCCCCTCATCCAGGGCTGCGAGTCCGAGATCACGTCGATGGTGGCGGAGGCGCGCAGGAAGAGCGGCCGCTGCCTGGACGCGGCGCTGCTCGCGCTCGGCCGGCTGGCGGCCATGACGGGCGCGCGGCTGAGCGGCGGCGTGGAGCGGGGCGCCCGGGCCACGGGCAAGGTAACGGCCGCCATTAGTAGCGCAGCGGAACCTCGTCCACGCCAGAGCGCGCAGAATGGGATAGTAGGCGCGTGGACACCGAGGGCGGAGGGGCCCGCCGTGATTGTTATTTCAGGCGCAGTTTAGACGCGTGGCGAGTCGGTGAGCGGGCGGCCGGGTCGCCGAGCTCACTGATTCCCGCGTATCTGATGTTTTGTTCTCCCCGTTCCTCCAAAGCCCCATTAACAGCACCGAAAAAACAACAAAACATAAAAAAAGGAGCAATACAGGAGACAAAGAATTGGGTTTAAGAACAGCATGGCAGTTGAAGCCGGTTAAAACCAACAATCTTAAAGAGATGTTGAGAGATTTATCTATCAGGTCGGTGGCAGGTTATTTTTGCAGCAGAAACTTTGAGACCAGAAGCAGTTCAGACACCCTGTCACTGTAACGTGGTTTATCAGCCCCCAGCTGACTGAAAATAACCCAGTTACTAAGGAATCTTCATCTCACACTCGCCTCTAAGCTGCCAGGGAATGCCCAGTTATTCTACCTGGCAACGGGAGCAAACGTGCGGTGTTTGTGCGCTTACGTCCTTCCTGCAGTCCGTCGTGAAGCCTCTGCTAAAGGGGACCGACAAAGGCGTGCGCTCGCTGCTGGAGGAGGGTCTCACCGTCACCAGGGAGATGCTGAGAGAGGCCCAGCTGGCCTACCCCAGGAACCCGGTAAGAGAGATCCAGACCTGGCCCGTTCCCGTGCCGCAAGCCGAGTTATCAGTAGGTAGCTGGGCAGGTGGTCTTCACCGGGGGGGTGTACCCTCTTCTCTCCAGGTTCTGCAGAGCCTCAAGTCCAAGGCAGTGGACTTGGCCCGCACCCTGCAGAGCTACATGCACTGCCACATCACGGTGAGTTTCAGCAGCCAGTGTTTGCAGGTACACGGGTCTTAAACGTTCAGAGAATTTATCGTTTGCACCCGGACCGCAGTGACATTCAGGTGTTAAAACTGATGGATAGATAAACTATTAGAAAAAAACAGCGTAAAAGAGCTCTTAGCATATGGAGAATGCATAGGAACTATGTGTTTGTGGAAAAAAAGAACAAGATGTATTTGTTGTGTTGAGGTCTAGACTGAGCTATTAAATGTCTAGTGAATACGGAGTGTGTTTGGCTTGCCCCGTGTCTGTGATGGTCCACTGGTCATCCATTCTCTGCCCATGCCCAGAGTTCCCTGACTTGTACAGTTTAATGGCATGGCCACAAAGGTGTTCCTCAGAAATGACGGTTGACAGTGAAAGTGTAATTAACATTACAATTCACGTCCAAAGCTTCACAATAGACGTTTTGTTATCGTGCTTCATGAGGAATGGCTGGGACCTCCAGCCCCTGTTCCAAGCCATTCGTACATAACACCTCATTTGTCTGTGGTCAAACATCATGTAATAAGTGAGCTGATTGTGCAAGAGCTGGTTCCCCTGTTCTTTCCCGGAGCCCATTATTGGAACCACTTATTGGCATTGTTTTAATCACAGCTCGCCTCAGATAATGTTTTTTTCCTTTTTTATTTCTCACATACTTTCAAATTGTTTCGTAATCCACTTTCCAGGAATTTCATTGCAGATATAGTCAGGAAAGGACCTCAAAAAGGCCACGTCGTCGGCTATGGGTTATAGGCAATTTAATTCCAGAAGTTAGTGTTTCTTATTGTCTGCTGCGGTTCAAAGACAGGATACGTGGCGGGCAAAGGTAAAGGCTAAAAACAGGCAAAGGTTAAAAACAATCTTCCATCCTGACACAAGCTTAAATGTTACAGATCAACACCCCGCCCACCACACACACACACACACACACACACACACACAGAGGCCCGTTAAAGATGCCACTCAGCCTTTATTGTTCCTGTAAAGCTCAAAGCTCTGTGGGCTTATCTCTGCGCAGTCGTCCCCCGGCGGTCGTTCAGGTAATGAATGTGTTGAATGAAGTGGCATCAGTCACAGCTAACGGGCTCGTTTGCCCTTATCTTAGGCACACAAAGTAGCGGTTTTCTCTTCGCCGAAACCAATCATTGACACGTGTAGGCACGGGGGCATGTTGCTGCCCACGGTGTTATTGTGGTCAAATAAGCCTGAGTTATGGGCAGCCGCTGCCATCGAATCGAGCTCTGAAGATGTGTATGGATACAGACGGGCATGTATCGAGAACATGCGTAGAGAGGCGGACACTGTCGTTCAAGCTTTGAACAAAAAAGAGTGGTCACTGTGAAAACCAAAGCAGTTCTTTCAAAGCGAGCTCCGAGTTAGAGGTCATAAATCGATTATGTAATTGTTATGTAAGCCATAAGGTCGGTGATTGTTTAATGAATTTACGTGCTCATCGAAGTTACATTTAGCTCCGAATGAGCGGTGCCCACAAGTATGTGCAGTGGCTGAAGAACATTTACTGCTGTGCTGTAGCGAACTGGGAAAGACGCCATTTGGTTTATGTCATAGAAAACGGCACATCCCCATGGAAGCCCCTTCACGCAGTGACCTCATTTGCAATTGCGCGTGCGTGTGTGTACAGTTTATGAGTGTGATGAGAGATTTTTGAAGCGGCTTTTGGCTTCATGAGCCGGCGCTTACACTGAGATCTCTGGTTTAAATATCAGGAGCCGTTGAGGAATATTGCGATAAGCCAGTCCGTGGAGACACCTCCTCAAAGCAGCTCCAGTTCCAGGTCCACTGAGAGAAGCTCATTGGCTATAGATGAACCAATCATATTTGGGCTTTAGTAATCGTCTAGTGTTTTCTCACTTGTGTTTTAGTGATGTCACTGTTGGCTGTCTCGGCTCCGTCTTGTGTTCACTTTTTGGGGCGTGTTGGTGTTCTATGACAGGAGAGGGAGACTGACCCAGAGGAGAAGGAGGGGGAGGACGAGGAGGATGAGGAGGAGGCCTCAGCTTCTCATTTTCAGAGGCTGACGACAACGGCGGCCAAGCTGTTCCAGCTGAACCAGGCCATCAGACAGCTGCACTCGGCTCTGTGCGACGCCCTGCGAGGTGAGGCTCCCGACAAACACGGTCTGGGTGTTGAGCCTGAGGCGTGTTCACGTTGTCACGTGTTTGGTTTATGCCAGTGGCAAACATCCCTCGGTCGGAGAAGAACTAAGAAACACTACGTCAAAGCTGGAACCGCTGTTTCAATCTATAAACAGGATTTTCAAAATGGCCGAGATGCTATATCACAACAATGTGGCATTTTCAGAAGAACGCTGATTCATAAAACTTAGCTCAGAGATCACATTATTTAGATTTCTGTGTTTCAATACTTTAAAGAAAAGCCTGGAGTAACAAAACATTTTTACCTTGGCTTTGTCAATTCCAGGCCAGAGGTGGACAGCAGCATTATCACGTCCACGTCCTGTCTGCGCTCCATAGTTGTACAACTCCAGTTATACTTAGTGACGGAAAAAGCTGCTAGGTATCTGTTAGCTCTACTTCAGATTAGTTCAACTGAACTGAAAGCTTTAGTGGTTTCTCATCATGTCTATAATTATCAGTAATGCTGTGGCTCGACTGAACCACTTTCTCTGCTTCTCAGGAAGTCGAGCATTACTCGGGCACTTTGCTTTAGTGCAAATTTTTTGTTTGCACCGTTGCTACAATTCCCTCCCCTATAAAGAATTTGTACTCTGTTTCTGATTAAACCTACTACGTAGGCTTTGGTGGTCGATTGTCTCAGCCGCAGTGACCCAGACTGCTGCAGTTTAATGTGTCACTTCCATCTGACCGTTCTCTCCGCTCCAGGAAAACACCGGGACTCCAACCTCAGCAGCTGCATGGAGCTGATCTGCTCCTCTGCCAGGGCGCTGGACGAGCTGATCTCGGGTCTGTCCGAGGACGGGGAGGTGACGGCAGGCCCGCAGCTGCCCCGTCTCCAGAGCGTGGTGGCCGCTCGGGACGAGCTGCACTCTGCACTGCGGTCCCTGTCCTCCCGCTGGAGCCAGGAAGGGGCAGGAGGAGAGGAAAACGCGGACGATGAGAACCAACAAAAAGAGAGCAGGGCCACTTATTGTGCCGTTAAAAACCGAGTAGTGAACAAGGTGGTGTACACTAACTTCTCAGGGGCCGTGTGCGAAGGCAAACCACACTGGGTGTGATTACGTGCATTAATCCAGCGTTACTGCTTTTGATGTTCTCACATCAAGTAAGATTTACTGTATCGTTGATATGGAGCTGGCTTTGAAGTTAGCCTCCTGCTGGTAATAACAAGTGGGTCGCGCAGCAGACACTGCAGAGATTTCTTTCTTGTTACCACCCAATACATACTCTCACCTGTTTATGTTTTCATCGCTTTAGTATTTAAGTAGATAAGAGAGTGATACCTTTGGGCAGACAAAGGGATTCAACATGTGGATCCTGCAAAAACTACAGCGAGGACTATAGTGTTACTTATGATGGGGTGTAAAATAGACTTCCATCATGTCCAGAAATGTGGTCCGAGAGCTTTAAAGATCTTTTAGACACCAGCAATGGTGGTAAGACTTAAGTCAGGAAAAATATGCGGTTGTTTTTAGAGGACAAAAACAGTTGGGCTAATAAGTGACTGATAAGGAGAATGTTGACTTTGCTGTACCAAGGCTTTTCTGTTGTTTCTCATGCAGAGGGCACAAGATTATTCCTTGTTGCATTTTTAACACACAACAAATGCACAACAGCTCAGGAGCGTTTTGTACAAAAAAAGAAAATTATAATGAACACTCCCCATTCTCAGCTGTATATGGTTTCTTTGTACGAAGATGTGTTTTGTTGTATTTGCTGTTTTGTTTTTTTTTTTTACATTGCGACACTTTGCACTCAGGAGAGATTTGTATAATCTGTTTCTTAATTCACGTACTTCCACCGAGCTCTAGTTTGACCTCTTTTGTGTTTTATACTTGGCAGAATGATAAAAAAAAAAATCCCTCCCCATTTCCACAGAATGTGGCAAGATAGCTTCTTATCAGTTGAGTGCTTGTGTAGAATGCCTGGAAATGACCACATTTGTATTCTTTGTCAACTTGCACTAATAAATTTTATGTGGGAAACGTTTTGATGTTCAATCATATATGTTTAATGAGCCTTTCAAGACATTCATATGCACATCCCCTCTCTGGCCTACTTTGTTGACAGCTAAATGTTTAACATTTTCTGTTGAATCCACAGATTAACACTTGCGTTGAGCTTCATAATGCATTTTGTCCTTTGCGTTCATGTTGTTTACACCAGGTAATATATATCTACATAAATTGGTGAAACCTGGGAAATAACTTTACAATTATCTCACTGTAGTGAAAACTGAATGATGTAGCGTCTGCATGACAAATATTGTTATGCTACTGGGTGGTGACTGTTCCCTGATTCTGGAACGTGTCAGACTAATGACTCAGAATAGCTTCCTGTCAAACTGATCAGCTTAAGATAGTGCCTTTTAATGTTTTCTGTTTTCTTAGAGGAGAATTGTTCCCATACCGACTTAAGATGTATGGCAGGCAGGTCCAAAAACATCACCATCTCATAGATAAATGCTGGATATTTAAATGGGAATTAGTATACAGGGGAATCTGAACAGAGACATAATGTGACACAAACCAGCACATCTGCACATCTCCTGAACAGTTTGCATGTTCCCACGTCTATTCAGGGGTGTACGTAAGTGAAGGCACCTGTCTGCGGAAACTTTTGGGAAATTTCCAGTGGAACATGAGTGTAAGTGCACTGAATACATTGGAGACACTTGAATTTCTCTGACAGAACCTTCCAAAGGAATAAAGAAAGTATCTATGTCTAGTAACCAGTAGGTTTGGGGGGAGAGCTGCTAAGCTCCGTCGGAGCATAAAGAAACATGAAGCCAACCTGCCAACAGCCAATCAGTGTAAAGCCAGTGGTTGCCAGATAAACATGAAAGGGTGTCAGATCTGTGCAGAAATGGACAGCAATTTTAAGATGGAATTAAAAAGGGCGTGTAGCAGCATCAAAGGCATTTCTAATTACATCACTGTCCCATAGCTTCAAAACTGGGACTACTGAAGGACCAACACCCCATTCAACCATTCTAGCTGTCCTTTAATGCGTTACGTCTCTGTGAGAGTGTGGCCCCGGAAGCCTCTGGCGAGCCCCCTGGAGGTCCTTGAACCGTACTTTGGTTAACCCTGAGCTGCGTCTGCTGCAGGTTACACCCACTCCTCCTCCTCCTCCTCCTCTGTTGCATCCTCCCTGCCTTCCTCCACTGCCACCACCACCGCTCCTCCTGGACTGTACAGACTGACTTACATTTGGGAGGAAAACATTCATTGAGCAGTCTTAGACTCTCGTCGGAGTTGTGGCTGAAACAAAAATAAAAAACAGAAAGTGAGAAAGTCGCTGTTGAGTTGAGGAGTGGCTGCATGCTGCGTTCACAGACCCGACGCGAGTGGAATGAGAAGACGCGCAAAAAAAGTTTCTAGCGACACAACAGGTAAGAACAGCCGATATCTCCTGCTTGCTATGCCTGAACAATACACCGTTTTCACTGTAGAAGTGACTGTCATGTTCTCAGATAATGATGGTGGTTTTTTATTTCCAGGATGCACTGGTTATTGCTCTCAAACGTAGGCCTGCTTGTAAGTACTTCATCTTTACATTTTACATCTCAGACAGAGCCGTCATCAGTGTTCACACGCCTCCATTATGGTGCGCTAACCGGTGTCATATTATCAAGGGTGTGCTTGTCGTTTGGTTGATATTTGTAGATTGGTTTAAATACTCATCTTAATTGCATTATTCTTCAATCATAATTCATTTACCATTTTTGTCATTTGTCAGTTGAATTTTATGGAAGCTGAAATACTTTCCCGAAAGAAACCTTAATATTTTTTTCTCACTTACAGGTACTTTTAAAGGGTTAAACGAATTTTGTGTGTTTGAAACAAAACAAACAAACAAAAAACACACAGGTGTTTTTCTGCCCAGAATCACTGGGACACCTGTTATGTTTACATCACAGTTACTTGATTTCCTTCAGGGATGAACTAAAGCCAAACTTACTGTCTGTTTCAGGTTTGTTTTCTCGGCTACATATCAGGTGAGTTAGCCACCATTTCTCATGTCTAGTTAATCCTTCTGACCTGCCAAACGTCTTTTGACGACTGACAGTCTACGTGAAGACGGCTGTTTACGGCTTACCTGTGTGATGTACACCACAGACACTGTGATGTGGCCCAAACTACTGTTTGAAGTGGGCTTAAAATGCCACATTTCCGTGCTGTCTTCCACATGTTTTTCCATTGTCTGCTTGCAGTTACATCATCTTGTTGTGCAGTCTTGTTCACCAATGGTTCAGTGAAGAGCTTGCATAACCAGTAGAGGATGAAAGTGCACATTGATGACTTTCTGGAAATTTGCGCATTCGGATTGAGTGCGTGAAATGTGCAACTGCGTGTCACCTGTCTTTCAGAATTCGACAGAAAAAGGCTTTTTTGGGTGATGCCCGACTATGCATTACATTAGTATCATTTGCACGGTTGAGTGAAAAACACTTGGGAAATGTTGTGGCGTGTTTTCACATAATCAATCATCCAGCTTCAGTTCCAGCTGCGGCACTGTCTCACCACTGCTTTAAATCTGTGGCCAAAGCACTGATTATAGCGTTATGTCCCAGATACGATCTGTTGGTCACACACTGCCATATTCCCCCTTCATCTTTACCAATGCTTGTTTGGCATGTCTCCGTCTTTGGATTTTGTGCTTTTCTCTTGTGGAACAGCCTTAGGACGGGAAGCCAGAACCCTGACGTATGACGTGTCCTACTATGAGTACGTCCCCGATCGGCTGCCGTGGAAAAAAGCAGGAGACATATGCAACCAGCGCTCTGGAGCCCTAGCCACCGTCTCCAGCCCACTGGAGAACCGAGAGCTAACCAAGTTCTTAAAATCTCTGAACATCTCTCAACCCGTTTGGATTGCCAGGAAAGTGACACATCTGGCAAGTAGGTTGTGTGTGTGTGTGTGTGTGTGTGTGTGTGTGTGTGTGTGTGTGTGTTTGCCATATGTGACACATTATATGAAAATATTAGCTTTTCTTCTTTAATAGAAGTGGCATTGTTTGCATAGTTCATTCACTCACTGACTTTAAAGGTAATAGAATATAAACTGGAACTGACGATGCTCCCACTTAGCGCTCGTAGCTACAGTGAATAAGAAGTGTTTACAGCAGGAATAAGACCACAAAGTCTAATTTTATGATTAGGTAAAATCTTTTCCTAGAGCTGCGCCAGGATTTTTCCATCACAGTAATTCCTCTTGCCTCTCTGTGTTTTTGGGTGAAACCAAAGGTTCATCCCGGACCCTGATTCTGGAATTCGAGGGGCGCACCGACAGGAAGAATGCCCGTCTCCTGCACAAGTTCCCCTCCATGGGCTCAGTGACTGTTTGCACCCGTCTCCGCTTCGACCAAAACTGCTTTGGATTTTCCACCATCTTCTCTTATTCCATCCAGTCATGTATTAATGAGTTCCAGCTCCGTGCGAACCTGATCCAGGGCAAGCGTGTTCAGCTGGCTCTGCTGGTCCACGGCAGTTATGGACCTTACCAAGAAGCTTTTGACCATGACGAAGGCTGGCATTCCGTGTGTGTCTCTTGGAGCCAAGATGGCGGACGCTGGGCGCTATTTAGTAATGGCAGCAGGGTCTCGAGTGGCGAGGGCCTGCACAGTTCACAAAGCATCGGCCGAGATGGCTTTTTCATTCTGGGTCAGGAACAGGACACCCTGGGGGGCTCTTTCAAGAAGGAGGAATCCTTCTCTGGGAGCATCACCGAGCTGCACATATGGGATCGAGTTCTGAACAGCAGCGAAATCTCCGCCATGGAAAACGAGTGCTCACCCGTTTCCTCCGGGCTGGTGTTCAAGTGGAGCGAAGCAGCCATGGAAATAGAGTCCTCCCTGACGAAGCTGCAGGGATTCAGCCCGTGTCAAGGTACATCTGTTACGACGCGGCATTAGGTCATCTTCACAGGAAGAAGCTGAGGGGCAGAATCCAAATGAAGCTAATTTAATTATTATGACCCGGGGAGATGAAGGGATCATTCACGGCATCAAAGATAGAGAGGGACTCAACAAGTCAGCCACGAGGTCCAGGAGTGTATTTGAGCGTCACTTCTTTCACATTAATGTTTACAGTGAAGCAAGTTTGGCACCAGGGTTGGGTGGGGTTGCTATGCTGAAAAAAAAAAAAAACAATCACATAGAGACCATTCGAAAGTCATTCTGGACTACTCACTTTTCAGGAACATGCCAAGATTTGAGTTGGCCTGATTTTGCATACTCCACCCATCAGGCATTCCGGGAGCGGGAGAGAATTTATGCTGTGAAAAAAAATGGTAGATAGAGCTAAACCCAAAACCTTCCCGGTCTCTTTTTCATCTTACTCAATGTCCAGACATTGCTCTAAGTGGGTCCAGTCATGATGTAATTTACACCAGTGTCGGATATCGCCAGGTCTGACTAAGTGGGAAAGCATCAGTGAAACTGGAATAAGGAAATCATTAAAAACTTATGGAAATGCTCTCAGTTAAGTAAAGTAGTTGACAAAACCTACTAGTGTTTGGAAAACAGTTATATTTTACAAGCTCTAAGGTTGAAAACATGATGACCTGCGATCAAGTCATCAAAGATGAACGTAATGGCGATTAACATAATAAAAAACAGATAAGTATTCTTCACACATTGAGTGACCGTGCAATTCCCTCAAATGGTGAATAATTGCACACGCACATGTGCACAAACAAATTTTCAGCATTATTCCTGGAGGGCTAATGAGATTGTAGCAAAGAGGAAATCTCTTCTCCTTTGCTCGCTTCCTTTCTTCCCCCTTTGAATATGAGAGACGGGGGGTTGGTGACCAAGTTGTAGTTGGCAAATGCTTTGCCTCTTAATGGTTCTTGTAAATGTTTTGTGATTCACGTCACTCTGAATCCCACCCTTCAAAACAAACTTCTCCCCTTCTGACATCATTCTCCCCTGTGAGCTGTGAGAGCCCAAAACACTGACTCCCCCTCCTGGAACGGAACGTGTAGAAAAGCAGACCGAGTTTGCTCACCCACAGAGATTTGCAGCTACAGTGGAGCAATGAATTCTCCAGTCCTTTTAAAAGATCTGCTAACAAAATCATGGCTCGCATACAGTAGCTTATGAAGGACTGGATCAATCTTTTAGAGAAAGGTGATGGGTGAATTTGATCAAATGACCAAAACAAAGGGATCTTATAAGAAATCCTCAAATCGTTACGTGTTAAAAGTCAACTCAGTCATCACCTTTACCACAGCTATCACATCATCTTATTGTAAAGAGTGCAGCTCAGCTTTTATGTCTCAGTGTTTTAGGAGTGCTGTATTGTCTGCACCTCTGTGACTGAGCGTGATGCTCAACCTGTACCTTTTATTTTACCAGTAAACTTCACCGTCTTGGCTAATTCTCTGGTGGACATCCTGGATGTGGACGTCTTGCAGAATCAAACTGTGTTTGAGCTGGTCCGCAGCCCCCAGTCTGACAAGGACTGTGGCATCTTTGACCCTGTGATCGGGACCTGGAGCCAAGCCAAGTGCGACTCATACCGGGGTGCCGTCTGCCAATTCAAGAAAGGTACTAATATTAGTTTTGAAAATTAAGTGATACCTGTGTTCTCTTGATCTGTCTGGGAAAATCAAAAAGCAAGACTGGAACAGGTACCAAGTGTGTCTGGAGAGAAGAAAGACACCCTCTGACCACAGCCAGTGGATCAGAGGAGTGCTTCCCCGAGGGAGAGGTCACAGAGTATTTTATTCTGACCCACAGGAGCACACCCCCAAGTGTCAAAACCATTTGGGCACAATAAACAAAATAGTCAGGAGCTGAGCAAGATTTTACAACTGGTGTCCCGTGAGCAGCACACTTTCATAGCCATAACAATGGACGTGTTAAGGAGCAGGGAATGATATTACAGTTAAGTTCTTGAGTCTTTGATGGTTGCAGCTCACAGAGTTCAGGGTACAACTAAAGAATAATGAGATTAATCAAATGTTCCTAGATGCATGTAAAATTATCACCACACCTGAAATTTTGACGTATATCAATGCCATTGTCGCAGTGTCAGTGTCAGTGTCATCCACGTTTGTTTTAGTTACCAACACTGTTGAGAGTTTGACTATGGAAAATCCCACAGTTTTGTTTTATTACCACTGTTTTATTACCTCATTTTTGTCTCCGTTCCCCTCTGCAGATGTGCTGGACGTTATCACTTTACCAAAGACACCATTCTTTAGTAGACTGACTAAAGAGACTCTGACCAAACCTGTGAGTTGGACAATTTAGTATCTAGCACATAAGTATTAGGTCATAAATATAAAGCAGTTTCTTCATTTTGTGACACTATAAGTAATTATTTTGATTAGTTTTCAAAATGCAAGTTTCTTACGTAATTAGGAGTAATTAAGTGAATTATTGCCATTATGTTACAGCTGCATTACTAAGTCTTAAGATTTATTACTCATTACGTCCCTCAGGTCATAGAGGAGCTGAGCGCGAACACGTCCTGGGATAGAGACCTGACTCTGTTACAGCAGCTGACCCAGGCCATGCTCCACGTGTTGGAGGCCGGAGGCCCGAACGTGCTCACCTCTAGCGATGTCCTCTACCTCACGCAGATGATTGAGATGGACCCGGCTGCCCTGGCCGCCGCTGCCCCTGCTGGGGCCGGTGCAGCGGAGGTCATGGTGTCCATTGCCACCAACTATGTGAAGATGGCCAGTTTGATGTTGGAGCCCCATGTGGCTACACAGTGGATAGGCCTGACAGAGAGAGGGGTGAGAGAGTTCTACCATCTACCTGTAAAAAAAAGCAAAACACTTTTAGCTTGGTTTTTGAATAAGGAAGACCACATATGTATGGCAAGTTCAAATACATAGTCACATCCTCATGCATGTATGAATTATGAATTTAGGTGTAGAAATGGAAGTTAAAAAAGTGTGAATATGAAAAACATATTGCCCCAGCCCTGTAAAAAAATAGTTTGCATGTAGTTTCCAAGTGAATCAAGGCACGTGATTACGAGACAGCGGTTTGGTGAAGTTTCCATTGAAATGCCACTGCAAGCACTCTTGTTTTTTCCTCAGTCTCTGACTCTTCCTGAGATTCTGGTCCAAACGTATAACGCTGAATGTGTATGTGCTCCGTAGCTGTATCGATCCACCTAGTAGTTACGGGGAAAAGTTGCTAAGCTCCATTGTTTAGCAAAGAGCATTAAGTCATGTTCTTGTTTTTTATGTGAGTGGCTGGCAAGATACCCCATCAGCATAAAGCCTCCATGTGGCTGCCAGATCAGTGCAGAAATGAACTGTAACATTGTCACACCAAAAATAGGATTGCATTTCTCATTAAATCAACTTTCTATAGCTTATGTGTTAACAGGCAGAGAATAGGCGTAAGTACTCAACCATTCTAGGTCCCCTTTAAGGTTTAGTGGCCTGTGTTGTTTAATAGTCAGAATCTCAGCCTGACTTGTTGTTTCTGGTACAGGTCAGCGTGGGGCCGTTTACCGTTGTCAAGAGCATCGACAGCCTCACTGAAGCTCTGGCAGACATGCTGTCTGCTGAGGGAAGGGGCTTCACACTCTCCACCAGAAACATAGGTGATAAAAATATCTTCACAGAACATATCGATTTCCTGCCAGTGTTAATGTCAAAATACAGAAACTGCATTTTTGAGCATGGATCAAAGCTGATGGAGAAACTGCTGAAAATTGAAAGACACGGTTCGCAAGGAGAACATTTCATTCATTGAACTGCCTATGACAGAAGAATAAAATCCCTAACCTGCTGAGATTCCAAGAAGTTACCAAACTATTTCAGTTTTATTTTCCGCCACTGGCAGCCCTTTTTGAGTTTGCAGCACAGAAAAATGGAAAAAAAGATTTTTGTGTGTGGTTACCGTTACTGTCTCAATTGTCCTCTCGCCTCCTTTCTGCCAGATGTGTACATGAAGTGGCAGAAACTGTCTGAGGAGAGCTGTCGTCATGTCTTCAAGCCGTCTGCGGTCGGCAGCAGCGGTCAGGACGAGCTGCTTATCCCTGACACTGAGCTCCAGAGTTTACACACCCTGGGTAGGACACACTCAGCCTCACACATACGCACACTCCTAAAATAAAACCACTAACCGTCGAAATTCATGTCAAACCGACCAGTTCTTTGGTTTAGGTCCTCCGCAATATCGAGTCCTAGCAGGACAACAAAACATTGGAAAATTTGAAAATTATTAGAGATGTACTGTAGGTTATGGCCGCAGGTATCAGAGAAGTGTGAAGCAAAATCTGTTCCTCTCTTCTGTTTCTCAAACTAGGATATAAAGAGCTGATGTTTATTCATACCCACTACAGCCACCTGAGTGAGATTGCTCAGGAGCCTCCACTGAGTCACCAGGAGAAAGTCAAAAGGTTGGCGCTTATTATCTACTGGAAGTGTTACTTCTCTTAGTCAGCTGGCAGAAATAGCGATAACAGCATCCTATTTAAAATCTGATATATGCCATTAATGTCAGAGGAGGGAGCTGTGTCACTGGGTCAGCAAATACCAGTATGTTGCGTTCAAACTTTGGCCATTCAGAGTTTATGATCTTTAAGTCTGGAGACAGATGGAAATCCTGAGTGTTGTCTGTCCTCCCAGAATCCTCTCAGGTGACCTGGCTTCTGCTGTCATATCCGCCACGGTCCGTGATGCCGCCAAGGCCCAAACCATCCCTGTGGCTGTCGAGTACAGCCTCTCCTCCTCACAAGTGGTACAGTCCAGTGACCAAGCCCATGTCCATCAGTAGCGGATAATCTGTTGTCTGTTGAGTATATAGCTGAGTCAGACAGTGTCAGGTTTACACTGGCTTTGCATTTTTAACAAAACTTGCGTTTTTGAAATTGAAACCTTGAAAGTGAAATTTTTGCTATAGGCAAATGTTTGAATAAAACTGAGAAATTCCTTTGAAATAGCTGTAGGTAGCTTTTTTTTTTACTATTTGATAAATGCACCATATGCTCTCTGTGTGAAGTGTAGTAAGAAAGAAATGTGATAGAGAGAAAGCACACATAAACATGGTTTATTTTTCCAGGCTGAATATTCACAGCGAATTACGTCTGTTTGCGCCTACTGGAATTTCAACCTGATGTAAGTCTGACCAATGATCAAATGTCTATCTATCTATCTATCTATCTATCTATCTATCTATCTATCTATCTATCTATCTATCTATCTATCTATCTATCTATCTATCTATCTATCTATCTATCTATCTATCTATCTGTCTGTCTGTCTGTCTGTCTGTCTGTCTGTCTGTCTGTCTGTCTGTCTGTCTGTCTGTCTGTCTGCCTGTCTGTCTGTCTGTCTGTCTGTCTGTCTGTCTATCTATCTATCTATCTATCTATCTATATATCTATCTATCTATCTATCTATATCTATCTGTCTGTCTGTCTGTCTGTCTGTCTGTCTGTCTGTCTGTCTGTCTGTCTGTCTGTCTGTCTGTCTGTCTATCTGTTTGTATGCATGCATGTATCTATCTATCTGTCTGTCTATGTCTATTTGTCTGTCTGTGTATCTGTCTGCCTGTCTGTCTGTCTATACTATCTATCCATGTCTGTCTGTCCATCTATTTACGATATCTATCAATATCTATCTATCTAGACATCCCTCCTCCCTAAAACCAGTTGAAAGTGTTTATTGTATTTGTCTATGCAGACACAATCATACCATTGGTTGGTCCAGTGATGGCTGCAGAGTGACCTTTGCGGGTTCTGGCTTCACCTCCTGTCTGTGTAACCACACCACCAACTTTGCAGTGCTGATGAACTACCAGGAGCCGGACGTAACTCACTGCCCTCTTGCTGCATTTTGATGCCACTGAATGAAAATACCAAATACCTTACCGCAGTAACCTCTCTCTTTCCCTCTCTGTGATACAGTGGAGTCCCGAGGAGGAGCTCATATTGACCAAGCTGACGTTCATCGGCTCCGGTGCATCTCTGTGTGCGCTGGTGGTGACCTTAATGCTGTTCACTGTGCTGGAGTGAGTATCACTGTAGCGCCCTCAGCTGCCACACACACAGCTCAGCCTCGGCCACTCTCTCTTTTACGTAACTTCACAAATGCTAAGTCTCTACAGTGGAACCTCGAAAAAAATTATTCAGAGCCCAATTTGTATTCTGAATTTTTCATATAATAAGGTTTTCGTAAGTTGAGGTTCCACTGTATATTAATTTACATATTTGTCATAATTTACGCAAGTGTCTCATGATTAAGAACTGGTGTTATTGTGACACATCTTATAGTGTCTGAGCTATTCTATTTCATAGAACACATGGAATAATTTCATTTTGGAATAATTTTGTGAGAATGACATACAGAGCCAGTGCCGGCAGGTATCAGTGGGCTAGCGGGGATCAGTCCTCCCTGCGTTATGCAGATGAGCAGATGAAGCACCTGTGAAGTCAACATATTAAACATGCGTTCTACTATAATATGGTGTTCTCAAGGTGTGGATGTTACTGACACATATCCCAATGTGACACTGGGAGGAGAGAGAGACAGAGATATCTCATTGGCGCCTGCTGTTTGTGCCCTGCCCCTCAGGCCGCTCTGAGTATTGACTGGTGCTAATCCAGTAATTACTGGGCTCGGCACGTGAGTCCACTGTGAAGGTTTATGGCGGCGTCTCCCAGCAGTTAATTAACATTAGGGTCAATGAGGGAACGCAATGAGTCGGAGAGGAGCTTCCCTGGCGATTTATGACCATTGCGAAAGCGCAGGGCGCAGCCGTGCATTCCTCGCGCCTGCGCTGCTCTGTTTGTGTTATGTATGAACGAGGAGACTCGAGCAGCGATGCAGGCATTAAGATTAGTCTAAATGGGATGTACGCATTAGGAGGTAATTAGTTCATTTACCTTTGCCAACCAGATCCCGCTTGTCTGTTTCATTAATGGCGTCTAAACGAAATTACGATGAGAGAAAATGTATCCCGTTGATGCTGCTCCAAGACTGTGTAGAAATGTGTCTCCTTGGATTGGGTAATGTGAAACTACGTGCTCCACGGGTAGTATATACGCTGCCTTCCAGGGTGATATTGGTCAGATATGAAACATATTAGTAAACAACTTCAAACCACCGGTAGAAATGGCAAGCTCAAGCGTGACAGTGTTGCCTCTTCAACACATCGCACCTACAAAACAACAACAAGAAGGTAGAGGTGAAGAGAAGGAATTATTTAAAAGAAAACACAAAATTGGAATGATGAACATGATGGAAAGTGTTGTACAAGTAAATTCCATAAAGTAAGTCAGAACATATATGAGCCGGGGAAAGGTTGGCCTGTTCATAGCAGCTCTCAAACATACTAACAGCTCAGGTTTTGCTGATGATTAATACAGCTCAAATAGTGTAAAATATCCAAAATTGCTATACCCAGTGAATACACATTTTGATTTGATATCTAACACTTGTTTATCCATCAGTTTCATATGTTACTGTAAATGTACTGCTGATCTTCAAAACATCCCATGTCTGATCTGCTGATATTTCTGCTGTGGTGTAAACACCTCTGATCTTAACACATGATCCGTCAGAGCGTTTGAAGTTATCTCTGTCCCGCAGCATCCCCAAATCTGACAGGACGTCCATCCACAAGAACCTGTTCATCGCTTTGATATGTGCCCAGGTGATTCTGCTCTGCAGCGGCTCCGCCATTCACAACAAGGTACTGCAGATGACCGACAGATCTGATGAAGTAAATGATGTGAATGACACACAGGATGAGATGTTGCGATTTAATTCTTTGCAAAGATTTTCACAATTAAGTTAATCAGATAATGAGATAATTTGTGATATGGGAATGGTGTTTTATTGAAACTGGAGTGTCATCGTCACCAAACAACTGTGTTGTTTAAGTGGCCCCGTAATGTCTCACACATCAGTGGCATGCAGTTGGTTTGACCTCTGGGTCTCTGACCTCTGCTCGAATTCATTGGATGCTTCCATGTGTCTATATTGAGACTCACTGACCATTGCTCGGATTTTAACACATGACTGGGGCCAATTCAGTGCGGTATGTTGACACATTCTGATTCTGATATAAGATTTTGTGGACATTTTCAGTAGTTGGAGAGGTCATTTATGTCATTTGGGTCATTTATCAGATAATGCCAGATCATTAGACATTACATGATTGGAATATGAGTTCAAAATATACAGATATCTCCTAAACCCGTGAATCGGCAGTAAACAAAAACCTGTGCAGAGCGGTGCCTCATTCATCAATCAGACTCATCAGCTGTCCATAAACAGCCCATCACCAGAACTGAGCTTTCTAACCTCTGACATTTTGTATCCGGGTCCCAGGACACAAGTCGCTGCTCGCCTTCCACTGTTTACAACTGAGAAGTGAAACGTTACACGTCCATGCCACTGTGTAAATCCTTCAGCCAGACGGGACTGTTATGATGTCATCCGTTCATTTTGCGAAGTTTACAGAGCTTAAATTGTTTTTTCTGGTGAGCTCACAACAGCGGTAAATAAAATAAATATACTCTCGCAAATTCTGTAAACATTATAAATTCAGAGTAATGGGGCATAAACCGCTGCATTACTTGCACTGGCATGTGGAAGGGAACTTGGGGCTTGGTGAGTTTGAAGCATAGAAACTCAAGTTTTAAACTTGTTAAATCGTATAAATTGTATCTGAGACGAATGTTTAATGAAAAAGTAATTTGTATCTGCGTCTGTTTGCTCGTAGGTGGCGTGCACGCTCGTGGCAGCGCTGCTCCATCTCTTCTTCATGGCGGCCTTCAGCTGGATGCTGGTGGAGGGTCTGCTGCTCTGGAGCAAGGTGGTTGCTGTCAACCTGAGCGAGGACCGCCACATGAAGTATTACTATCTCATCGGCTGGGGTGCGGATGCTCAGCGACAAACACACTTGTGAATTGAAATGCAGTGAACGTCCTGGATTTAATCGTATTCTGCATTTGTTTTAGACTGTTTCCATCCCTTTTTTTACTTTTCGCCTCTCTCTCCTTTCCTCTCAGGCCTTCCCGTGCTCATAGTCACCATCACGCTGGCCTCGGCCTCTGGCAAATACGCTGCGGACGGCTACTGTTGGCTCAGTGTCCAGAACGGAGTGATCTGGGGTTTTGCTGGGCCCGTCATCTTCATCATCATGGTCAGATGATGATTTTTACCCTAATCCTATCATGGAGTCTTTCCAGGTTGAGGCGGTTCAAAACCGCAGGAGAATCTTTCAATGACTCTTTCCTCTCATCTCCTACAGACTCACAGCTTTACATATATCAACAGCTACACCACATCTGTCCATTCTTTCTCTTTTAATGTGGATTTTCTTTTCTCCCTTTGCCCCTCCTCTCACTTATACATTGTTTTCGTTTGTCTTTCAGGTGAATATCATGGTGCTGACCAGGGTGGTGGTCATCACCATCTCCACGGCCAAGAGAAGGTCAATCATGCTGGCCATGGGCACCAGTCCTGTGGAACAAGCCTATGAGCAAACCAGGTACGGACCACAAGGAGGCGCCATTTGTCCTCCTCTGCTAGACGACTTGGTCGGCCGCAGGCCTTGGAGCAGACGAGCTGTAGCCAGCGGACGTCAAATAAAATGCAGCAAGGAGATTTTATATTGGCTTTGTCGTTTTAAAATGGCAAGGCTCATTTATCAAACCAGATCGGAATACAATTCAAATGTGTTGCATTTGTATTGCTCAGAAAAGGGCTCAGAGCGTCCAAACTCTTGTTTTAGTCTTTTAGTGACTCAGTGTTGACAAGCTGCAGGAATTATTCAAACCTGGGTTTCCTGCTTTAATAGCCTAGAATCGCCATTTCTATATGTGTGTATTAAATACGCTCTTAGCATCAAAAGTTAATCCAAAGTATGCCATTCATGCTGTTATTATTTAGGCAATGAATACTCTTTATGGAGAAAATCTTGGTTGAAGCCCTGAATGCAAAACACCCCTTTGCAGCTATGTCCTTCAAGAAAACCATATTGATGAAACCCTAATCCACGTATTGATATTTCAAAATGATCTTTAAAATATTTGGATGGAAGAATGTCTCATCCCTCGCACAGTTATGTTATGCAAGAATATATACATTTTTGTGTTTTCTTCTCAATTCAATCATCAGGTACTTTTTTTTTGGCCTCAATTATTACAGCAAAATAACATTAAACTACATTTTAGAGATTTTAAAGTATATGGTGAGTGCGATTTGTGATTAAATAAAGGTAATGCTATAGTTAAGTAACTTATTAGTTAGGTTATATTATACAGTATTCCACAGTACACTTAAGTCAGCCGACCCAAATGTCTTCATAGGAATAATATCATAGTCTATCTGAGCTCCCTCATGGTTGTGTTGGTCATGGTTTTCCTCTCTCTTTTGGTAATTTTGGCCCTAGCACTCCACTCAGAGTGTGATTCTGCTGCGTGCGCTCCAGTAGATTTCCCCCAGCAGACTCGTACATGATCCTATCAATGAGAATCATGTGAAAGTGTATATGTTTGTTCACTGCCTCAGCCCCCGGGGGCTCACAGTGGGTGCTTTATGAAGGTTCTTTAAAGCGGGCCTTGAACCGCTTGGCACCCCGGGGTGGCAGCCGTCGTGGAAACTCAAACACATTCCTCCGTTGAGTAAACTAGGGCTCGCCGGCCGCCATGTCACACACACACACACACACACTCAGATGGACACACACACAGCTGGTGCGGTTTGGCGGTCACCTGAGCAGGAAGGTAATTCCACTCTAAACAGAATTAGGGCGGATTTAAGGTGGGAAGTTGTCACCCCATGAGCTTTCCCAGCAGCACGGCGTTGTGTATGGAACGGGCCCGCCTGCCAAAGCCACGCGGTTTCATGTCCAAAGAGAAGCGAAAAAGTTTAGAAACACAGGGCTCAGGACAATCAGGGGGGAGGAGGAAGGATGCTTTTTAGGAAATACTTCAGTCAATTTAATGTGCCGTGGCGTAATTCCGAGCTCAGTCAACCAGACAGGGTCTTAACGGTGTGTTCCTGAGTGCTTGATTATAGCGCGATGTTTGCCTGTTTCTGTTTGTTTGTCATACAGTATGGTCGCATTTTTGTGCTCTGAATTATTTATGTGTGTGTGTGTGTGTGTGTGTGTGTGTGTGTGTGCATGTGTTTGTGAGTACAGGGCTGCAGTGAAAGCGGTGCTGGTGCTACTGCCCATCCTCGGCCTGACGTGGCTCTGTGGCGTCCTGGTGCCCTTCTCCATCATCATGGCCTACATCTTCGTCCTCCTCAACTCGCTGCAGGTACACACACTCGTACGCATAGATCACGATCTGAAGTGAGTCTGAATCTGAAACGTTCCATAAGTGTAAAGGGAAAAGCATCGAGAGTTATTCATTTTTGTGGTGGTAGTGTAGATCAAGTTGCTGCCCACTACAGAAAAGTGGAACATTTTTTACAAAAGAACAGAAAAAAGGATCATAACAGCAAGATGAAAGATTGGCGATTTGTGTCTGTCATCTTTATTTGACCACAGAGAAATGCAGGATTTAATAGAACAGGAAAAATTATATACATATATATAAAAGCACAATCTTTGCTAAGTTGGTCCCACTTGTTACATTTCTTTAACACGTGCACAAAACCACAAGGTTGGAGCTGAACTAAATCATTGATTTCTTTTAATACAAGTTCAAACACTTGGGAATCGAGAGTGAAAGGACAATACTATTTTTACACTGATCTAAATTTTTCTAAAATCAGTGGTTGAGCCGGGCCTTTGAAATGCACCAATCCCAGCCTAATGTGTCTCTTCCAGAATAGAGACACAACTGGAATCGCGTATTGTACGGCTCCATCTCTTGGGGTAAAAAAACAAAAAGATGAAATAATTCTTCAGCTAAAACTCAAACACAAACTCGAACGATACAGTTTAGCTACTTTTAACTGTTTATTTTTGTCATAAAGAGGAACAGAAAGGTTTTCCATTATACATTGTAATTCTGCCCTTCCTCTGTGTTTAAGGTGCACAGACTGTCAAGGTTTTTATTTGTCAGCGACGAGGCGGGGGTTGGGGGGGGTCCTTGGTCTGGCTCGTGTTAAACAGGTGCTTCGTTTTAACAAGGGGGGTCGATTCGCATTGTTTGTTTGATTATTTCTGCTTAATGCATTCAGAGGTCAGCACTGTTGCTGCCTGTGCCTCATCAGCATTGATTGAATGCTTTTCTAAGGAATGTTTTGTTACGTATCGGTGTTAGTGAACATCAGAGCTCAGAATTTAGAGAGATGTTGGCCTGAACTTTGAAGAGGAGGAAGATGCCCGTTTCCCCTCTGCGCTCCAGTGATGAGGGTGGAATCATACAGCCTGGCTTCCCCAGCCGGTCCACATCCGCATCTGTGATTTACGCTTGTCTTTTAATCAGCTGTATCTTTAATTGAGCTGTATATTTAACGAGAAAATCAATAGCGGTTTTAAGCTTCAGTCTGATCATTAAGCAAGGCCCCTGTGTTGCCCATAAATAGTTTCCTTTTCCTCCTCATATCTAATTATATTTTTTTTCTGCGCGGACAGTAATTAATACAGAACATTTTTTTTCCAGACTCTCATTATACGTCTTACACGGCTTCACATGTTAACACGCAATATCGATTTCTATTCTGTTTATTATTCTGTTCTGTTTGTCTCCCGGCCTGCTTTTCTACCTCTCTTAGTTTGTTTCTTGTCTTTTCATCTTTCGTTCCAGTAAATCTCAGAGAAACTATCGCAGTTCTAATTCTGCTATATCACATACTGCCAAATTCAAGGCCATCTTATGCAAAAAAGAAACAAACAAAAAAAAAACAGGATTCTTCCTCCAACCATTAAAACACCTGTGAGGATGCTGGCATCTGTTGCCGCCTTTGAAGACCCAGTGTTGTTCTCTGCACAAAATTCACATTTTAAGAACATATAGACACCTTATATAGATGCCTTGGTCGCCGCTTGTATTGCATGCATTTCTCATGCTCTCCGCACAGGGCAGGGAAATGCCTTTAAAATCTGATAAAGAAATAAATAAAATGGCCCAGCTCGTGTGTATTTTGTGTCTATTTCTGGATGCTGGTGGAGCTTCTAGGTGGCTCCGTGAGGCCCCTGGTAGTACCCAGCTGCTCGGGCATAATAGAGCGGCGCAGAGTGCCTTTGTTAGGCTGCAACAGGTCAGGGCACAGCTGGAACCCCACCAGGCTCCAAGCTGCTCCAATGACACACACTGTTGACCCTAGTGCTCTCCGGTCTGCATGGGGCGTATTGACATTTCAAGTGGTAATCCTCAAAATCCTGAGTTTTTGCTGCTGTTTTTCATCCCTCTTGAGCTCATATACTCTAATGACACAAAAGAACGTGTTGAAATATAACAATAAGAGAAAACGTGGTGGTGGTTCTTTTCTTTGCCTGTTCAGCTTGGATAATGAAACGAAAGCTCCTAAATACAACTCTACAAATTCTTTTTCAGCTCTTTCTCAGTCAAGTGGAAATAATTGTGAGGGGTTTTTTTTTTATGAAAAGTTGTACGCAAGAGGGAAGAAGTATGTTCTCCACATGGGTTTGAATTTTTCTTTTTTTGGCTGTTTTACCTTTTTGCCAGAAATATGCAGACACAAACCATGAGCATAAATTTGGGAACTGAAATGTTGATCTGTCTGCTGGTGACAGGGTGTGTCAGTGGGTAGCACTGTCACATCACTGCGAGAAAGTGCCCGGTTTGAAACCCAGTCGGGCTTTCTGTCCCTGGGCCAAGTTTCTTCTCATGGTCTGGGCCAACTGAAGAATCTAAGAGGCACTGTCCCTGGATTGATGAATGCATCCGTCTGATCGCCACTTTGGATCCCATGGGGTTTTACATATGATTTTAACAGATTTTGTTCATAATTTGGCTTCTCCTCTGGTTCAACCATAAGGTTTTCAGGTGTACTTTGTGCTTTTTGCTCATTACCAAAAGTAAGACTCCAGTACATCCAGTTCATGTGCTGAGGTGAAGACCAGCTTCACACAGCTGCCAGCGGCCCTGACTGTGGGACGTTTTGTCCAATCTTTGACAATTCAAGTGCTCCATAAGGTCCTGTCATAATGTCTATTGATCCTGGGGAAAAGGGAGCAACACTGCATAGTTTCCCTCTAATGTTCGTTCATAAAGATTCATTAAGTGCAAAAACTTAGCAGTAGTGAATGCAAAATATTGATGAATTGGTTGGTGGGCAGTAGGTATGAGAAAACATATGAATAAAAAAATGGTCAAGTTTGTTTCTTTTCCTTTTTTTTTAGGAAATCGTTTTTTATTCGCAGCAGTTGTATTTTCATTGGAGTGGGCTGGAGCGACATAAAGCTTAAGCGGCAAGCCTTTACTGTTAAATCAATAAAACAGATAATGTTGACAAGCCTTTTTCACTGCGCTCCCACATGCCCAGCACACACACATGCCTCTGCAGCCTCACATCTCCGTCTCTACCGCCACTGTGATGCCTCTCAATAGAGACCTGAGCAAATGCTCTGCAGGCCTGCTGTAAATGCTGCGACTGGGCCGTCTGCTTTGATTGATGAACCGATGGCAGGTGGAGCTGCCTTTGAGAGAGAGAGAGAGGAGTGTGTGTAACTATTAGAAGTTTGTAACTATTAGGTGTTTCACTTGTTTCCCTGTTGTTTTTTTCCACATCTGTGAGCCGGGCAGCTTCAAGAGCCATCCTGATATTTTAGGATGAATCGGTGCAGTAGCATTAAAAATGAAGTCAAATGCTTTGTTTATTGAAGGGCCTTGAAAGTAATTATCTTTCTGGCTTTGTTGAGTCCAAGTCCATTTAAAATTGCGCGGCTGTGGGTCGTATTTCTACGAAGCAGATCCAAAATTTTATTCGTGTGGTTTGTACAGGTCAACATCAAAGAGGCGCTTTTTAGGAGGCGCTCGAGTCGATTCTAACTTCCCACTCTGAGCTTAGTAGGTTTTATGAACGTCCTCACCATAAATACAGGCATGCCTCATCTGCTTCCTTATCAAGCTGGAGATAAATAGCACGAGTATGCGTGTGTGTGTGTGTGTGTGAGAGAGAGAGAGAGAAAGAGGGGTGGAGGGTGGTAGGGGGGGGGCACTTTGGGGAGGCCATAAATCGCTCCACCCTTCGTCATGCAATCTCTGGGCAATGTCATTCAAAACCCCGGCACTATCCATTACCTGGGAATAATAGGCTCCCGGCCATGCAGTGTCCATCTTATTATTAGCCCATAACTTTAAACTATCAATAACTTTGAGCTGCAGAGGGAGGGAGGCGGTGGTGGAGGTGGTGGTGGTGGTGGTGGTGGGGAAGAGAAAGGAAGGAGCGGGAGAAAACAAAGAGAGCTAGAAGGAAGGAAGTTAGGGAGACGGAAAGAAAATGTTAGGGTAACGTCCGTCCAGCACCGGTTGCGGAGAGAGTGCGAGTGAGCGTGGTAACTGCGTGTGCGGCGTACGGCTCCTGTTCGGGACCTCATACAGTACGTGCGTCTGTTTCTGTTGTGTCGGGTTGCTGCCTGTGGAGGGCAACCCTGTGCCTTGTCATTCCAAGGTGGAGAAATATGGAGAAATCAATATGGAGAATTTATCCAGGCCGTTTCATTGATATCGCATTATGGTCTTTTATATCACAGGGACTGATGACAGCAATGTTTTTTTTTTCTGCCTCTCTTATGAAATGGACAGATAGGCAAGTGATAATTAGATTTTTGCAGGCATTCACAAAAAAAACCTTAGTGCTGAAATTTCTCATTATGCATGAGGTTAAATCAGACTTTAGAGAAGTAATACAACATATGTCTATGAATGATACAATCATTTAGTGGTTCATTATTTCGAAAGGAAAACTACATGCAGTGGTGACCAAACGTTCCTCTGTGGTGTCACCAGCTTGAAGTGGTCTTACATTTTAATAAGTACATTTTTAAAGTGTCCTTTGAGGACCTTCCAGTTATGAAAGCTGCGATTGTAATTATTATACACTCTGCGTGAAAGCCGGCCCTCTTAATATTTACAGTTGCCTTTCATTTGTTAAAAACAGTTATTCTCACATTGCATTAGTGCATACTTTTCATTTCTGCAAGGTTACTCGTAGTCACAAGTCAAAAAAGAGTCACACTAGGCTATCTACTGCTTCGTTACACATCCAGTAATAACATTTTATCAGAGACATAGTTTGGATTCAAAATGAGTAGTGCTTGAATTGAAACAAACAGCACCAGTGAAACCAGAAACACACACACACACACACACACACACACACACACACACACACACACACACACACACACACACACACACACACACACACACACATATGGCTAGTGGAGCATGACATCAGTCTATCCAAGATGTAGATATGATCAATAGAGTGTTGCCGTGCTTATTGATTTTCGCTGTATGGGAGATTTGTTGTGTGAGTAAGCAATGCTGTGTTGTTTGTGAAGGGGTGATATTTTTTCTTTATTGTCTGTCCTGTAGCTCACGTACTACAAAACTGTATTTGAACCCCCCCTCCATTGTTCTGTCTCCAGTGCAGCCTCACGTACACACTGAGCATCTTCACCTAGATCAACCTTTCAATGAATGTTGCATTTCGAGGGGTAAAAACCTCTTTTCCACTGTAGAATCTGAGGGACATGCATCTTTATGTGCTTGTTCTTCATTGCATCAGCTGTATTTTATTTCTGCTGTGTCCCTCCCAACTGTTTAATATATATGTGTGTGTGTGTATATATATATGTACATATACATGTATATATATGTATGTTTATGTTTAGTAGGTTTTATAACATTATGTTAACGCTTAACATTATGTTTGAGGTCACTTTTATTTCCAGTGGAATTCTCGGTTCCCACATCTTTCTATTTTCCGTGGGAGCTCTGATTTGGACCTCACCGGTGAATGAAAACTTTCCCGCTGGCTAAAAGTGGGAGAGAGTGTGCCCTCAATATCACCTTGAGTCAAGCTGCAGTTTCGAGGCTCTCGTAAAAAGCACGAGTAAAGCCATCTCCGTGCTTGTTGTTGAACCAGAAAATGAGATAAATCACGCGTAAGTGGATCCACGTCGGGCTCTCCGTTATGTGAAACGCAGTCACGTATTAATCAGGTGCGATTTGCTGTCCGCTGCATCCTAAAAAAGCTTTGCGTCTCAAACACTGCCCCCCCCCCACCCCCCCACACCCCCCACCCCCGACAAATTCTAATTCCAACCTCTACTTTAACTCGGAGTCGTGTGCTTTCCAACACAGAAATGAGACCGCTCACTGTTAAATGGGCCAGGTACAAAACAAAACCGCCAGAGATTCAGAGCAAAAGCAGAAAAGAAACCCGGTGGACGAGAGCGGTTCTTGGCTGCCTCGTTTCCAGCGTTGGCCAAGACCTTTCAAGATGGAATCGCTGCATGTGTGTGATCTTCTGCTTCCAATCTTGTGCAGACCAGCTTGGATTTTTTTTCTTCATAATGCCCTCATAAGAATCATAAATGCTTGTGCGTGTGGCATAACCACTTGTCACCATTACCTACCGCCCCCCCCACAGGCCGAGGAGCTAGAAAGTTATTTTAATTTCTCATTTGGCAGAAGAAACAAAAACAGCAGAAGTTGGATCCAGTTTCCCAGTCAGTCATCTCCAGTCCGCTGCTCTGGACCTACACAACCAGCTCATTCAAAGCCACATTTTTCCTTCCCTGTTTCCTCTCCTTGTTTTCTTTTATTCCTGCTCCACTGTACTCTCTGTAACTGATTTTTCGATGACAATAATGCTTTCACAAATGTGCAGCTACAGTAGATATTTTGCCAATATTTAGTTTATTTTGATACATTATTTATTTCATGCTCAGAAATCATCGCTGACAGGGTGAAAATGAAATGGAAACCACATTTCCAAAGAATGCAAAGCAGCACTGTATAAATTCTTTATTGTTTGTTTTCTTTTATTTAACTTTTCCAAGTTTTTTTGTCTAAGCACTGAGGTTAAACAAGGTGTTTCATGTGAGCACACAGGAGCAATGTGCTCAATGTCAGAGAAATTTGAAATTTGATTAAGAAAATGTATTTTAAAAATTCCTCTTTTAAATAGTATTAGTGATCTCTAATATACAAATTTAACATCACAAGAAAGTGTGAGGGTGAAGGAAAAATATCCATGAAATCAAGAGATTGTGCGACAAAATGTGTGACAAAATGAACTTTTACAGAAATGTCGACATTGTGTCTAGATTGTGAGCAAAAGCAATTTGGGAATGTTTCGTATAATTAAGTTAATAGACAGGTGGAGAAGGTTCATTTTCAGCACTGCTGCTCATTTGTCAGCCAGTGCCGCCTTCTCTCACCCTGTACCCCCCCCCCCCCCCCCCCCCCCCCCCCCACCCCACACACACACACACACCCACACACACACACACATACACACAGAGCGACACAGAAGCAGCACACACATGGCAAAGCTCTCAGCCCTCACATTATAGAGGGAAACCTTTTTTTACATTCGCAGTCTTTAGCAAAGCGGGGGCCGCGCTCTCCGGTGCCGGCTTTATCGCACTTATCACTCTAACACGCTTTAAAACAGCGACCATCTCCATACTGGTGTGACGTTTACTGGAGGTACTGGGACAGTAAGTGATTCTGGGTAACGCGCTGCTGTTAAAAGGATTTCAGAAGTTAAAACCCTTTGTAGTTATTTCCGATGGTCAGTGCTGCTCGGACAAGCCCCGTAATAGGACGTAATAATCTCCATCCCGGGCAGAAAATACATAACAGCGTTGCATATTATGTTTATGTAGTGCAGACATCGTCTTTATACTCACAACTAGACAGTCTTTTTTTTAATCTTGAGGTAAAACTTTTGAACTAATATTTTGTACCAACAGTTGCCTTCAGTTACATTGCAAATTAGTATGTTTTAAGATACAAATAGAAAGACAAATAGTGTTTTTAAAACAGCACAAAGTATTTGCCTATGGAATTAAAAAGCCTCGGCACGAGGGGTGATGAAAACTTTTCAGTTAATGTAGTCATAGGTGAAATCATGGAGATTTATTTATAAATCCATATTTTAATTAGTGTCTCGGATAATTACGAGGCGGGGTTGAAAAACAAACAAATAAATGCGCGACGTGATTGTTTGCATTCCCATTGCCTGGGAAAATAACTTTCCCTTTGAAAAAGAGTCCAGTGTTTGCGTTGCATCCTCAATTACCAGCGGCGGCATTAAAACAATATTCAAACAGGATACCAAGGTCAGCGCCGACTCCCACCACGCTTCTCCGAGATGGCACTTCTAACGAGGATGTAGCACGGCTTTTTTTTTAAAGTAGTGTATTTATAGTGTGTTTAGTCTCAACTTGTACTTATTTTTTCTCTTTTTGTCTTTTCATCTTCCACTCTGTATTTTTTTATGTTTGTTTTTTTTGTTTTTTTTCCGCTCCAGAGCTCTGTTGCAGGTTTTCGCCACATTCACCTACTTGGGTTTTGTGGCGACGGGGGCATAATTCATCGCATTAGCAGTAAGGCTTTTGTGCAAAAAAAAAAAAAGAACAAAAAACAAAGCCCTTCAAAAAAAACAGTCACCTAAGTACCCTTGAAATTAACCGAGGTAAGAGTTTGTAAGAAATCTCAACCCATATTTATTCTCCGCTACCGTAAATATTAAGACTGGAGACGGAGAGACGAGCAGAAGTCAGCGAGGGGTGTTCGCACGAGGAGGGACTGATTTTTTTTTTTCTTTGCTTTTTTTTTTGAAACAGTATCACGGAGATCGGCTTTTAAAACACTGGCCTGGGAAAATAAAGCGGTGAGAATAATAGGCTTCCTGTCAAAAGAGGCGAGAGGATTCCTGTCATTGCTCACACCCGCGCCCCTAAGACCTCTCCTTGTGTTAAACCTGCTGGCATTTATTTGCCTTAGAATTACCTGCCAGCTCAATTTAGTAATAGCCTGTGTCATAAGAAAGCAAACCATCGCCTTTGCCCCTGCCCTGCCATACCTGTGTGTGCGCACATGTGTGTGTGCATGTGCGAGGGAGACTTATTCGACTCCTTATTGCATTTGTGTTTTCTCGTTCTCTCCTGTGCTTTGATGCACACAGCGGGATATTTGCGTAACTGTGGTTTTATACTGTGTCTTTATGCCAACAGGCGTGCTACCCCGTCAGCTGACGCCAAAATTCATGACCTCATTCCTCCACGTCACCCCCCCCACCCCCCCACCCCTTCCACACACACACACACACACACACACACACACACACACACACACACACACAACCCTCAGGAACAGCTCCGACATCCAAAATTACCCACGTTGAAACAATGACCATTCTATTTATAAGTTCACTGCCGAGCCCTTTGTATTGACTGACACCACTTCGCTTGTGTGTGAACACACACTCACACACACACACACACACACACCCCGTCGTCTGGTGACTAGACTAGGGACACTCCTGGTTTCCCTTACCCTGCCACATCGCAGCAGATCTGCAGATTTGCCCCGGCTTTGATGTATACTTTGCGGGTAATTAGCGAGAACTGGGTCAGCGCAGGGCAAGAAAGCAAACCCTGTCGTTCCTCCAGCGGGCGGGCGGGCGGGTGGGTGGCAGGGAGGTGGTCGGCTGGCTGGTGGGTGGGAGAGGGGGAGGGCGGGAGTGCGAGGGTGTCGGGAGGTTAAAAGGCTGTCAAATATCTGTTCCAGTTTACTTGTCAGCCATTTTCTCTTGCGCTGCATTAGGGTTAAAGCAAATAAACGGCGCTGTCTCTCTTCTCTTTTCAGATCATTCCAGCACATGGAAAAAAAAAGTGTGCGTGCACCGTTTTTTTTTTTTTATTAAATGAGCATATTAATAATAAATTGTCTTTAAACTGCTTCATGAAGTGAGAGGGCCGGCGGTGTGCAGTTTGCTTAAAATAAGTTTGCCACAGGCCAAACTACAACAAATAAAAACAACTCTATTGATCCCCATCGAGTGAAGGTTTACTGTCCTTAAATCACATTTTATCAAGGTTTTCCGTTTTTTTTTTTATTGACAAACCTACTTCTGTGCAGGACTAAAAAGAGTATGAGATTGTTTACAGCGAATATACTCGGCAAATTACTGTGAAATTAAATTGAAAATTTCATTCAGATTAAATATTACATTCATTGCTGCATTTTCGGATGCTGCTTGTAATAATAATGCATTTTTGACTGAAAAAAAGATGCATGTTTCTGCAGAACTTTTTTGTATTTTTATGTTTTGTAAGAATGTAATTCAGTTTGATAGAATGTGTTTACTTTACATTCTAGATATATAAGTAGAAAAATTGTAAGCTCTGCAACTGTATTTTATCCTCTGTCATGACCGTGCCTGGTCAATCCTCAATCGATATGAATAGTATTTTTTTTCCCCAGCCACTTACAAAACAGATTCCTTACAGTGGCTCCACTGAAACATGACAAGGGCCCCTTGAAGACGGAGATTTACGTGCGTCGGACTACAAGCCAGACGGCTACCTGTAAACACGGGCTGGTCATTAAGAGACCATTTAGCACAATGTAAATCCCGTGCATGGGAGGATTTATGGCAACCTGTGAGCTTTACAGCCATCGCCTCATTGTGTGAAAGTAAACACGACAGTGGCGATGGGGGCCGGGAGAACAACAGCCGCTGATTGGGATGTTGATGTTGATCGTCCTCTCTGGCCTCTTGCCCTTCCTGTAGCAACCTCCCCCCCCCCCCCCCCCCCCCCCCCCCCCCCCCCCTCCCTCCCAGCTTGTCCCCGACAGATACCCCAGGTCATTTCCTATACGCGTCCTATGCACTCTTCCCAGTGAGTGTTTACAGCCACATGCTGATTCCCATTAATCTGCTTCTTGTCGGGACAGGGTGCAGGGTGGGTGCAGGGCGGGGAGGGTCTGTGAGGGATTCCCGGAGGGGGGGGGGGGCTGGGTCACTGCTAAGGTGGGCAAAACATTCACACGCGTGGAAACCTGAAAGGCCCCGTCTTTGACAGATTGCACCAGGCCTGGACTTTCTTTTTACACTGAGCAGATGTGGTCTCCCACTTGTTTTCCTTGGTAATTATCCCTCATTAAGTGAAAGCATGTGCCAATCACACAGCTGGAGAGAGCGAGAGAGCCCGGGCCGGGGCACAGAGACAGATAGGGAGAGTGAGGGAGGCGCAGAGACCTATAACCTCATCTCCACAGCTTTTAAGAAGCCGCGTCATTTCAGAGTCGTTACTAGATTAAAGTGTGGCGCGAGAGAGCCAGGCACTGGGGTTATTACGGCTCATTTGACTTTCTAGTGGTTACAAATTTGATTATCACATTTAACACTTGCCGTCTTCAATTATCACCTAACGCCCTTCAGTCATTTCTCTGTCATATGCTGCATTTCCATCATGTCATCTATTCTGTGAGAATCACTGGATCATTTTCAGGTTTAAATGCTGAAGGTCATTTAGTCTAGACCTAAAAACCCCCCACTATGCAAAGTTAAATGCGGAGAGTTTCTGATTTTAAATCCCCTGATAGAAACTGTATGGATGGAACAGATTTTATGTTTTCGACAAAGAATGTTTTTTTTTCTTCCTCCAAAAAATTCATGTGCCCCATCATGCATTTCGGACAGTGACAAAAAGCACAAGTGATCCTGGCAACAGAAGGGGGCTGGGAGAACAGAGAGACAAGCATCCTCCAAAAAAATAGAGAAAAAAGACAAAAAAAAAGAAAAAAACGAAGATATATGAAGTCTTCATGTCGATGAACTACCATTCATTTTCACTTTGAGGTCCTGCGAACCGTAGTGAAGTGTGATTGCATGTGACAGTTGCCGAGTCTGCCGCTTTATCATGATGGATACACCCTGCCGCCATGCTGCTGCTGCTGCTGCTGCTGCTGTGGCACACGCACACACTCCTGTACGCACACACTAATACATGGACGCACACATGCACAGGAGTGTAAGTGTGTGCTGGCGAACACAGACACGGAAACGACACATATTAGGCTGGCGCGCAGAGACAAGGTTATTGCACGTTGTCTTCAAATTTCAGTACTGGTCTTTTTCTTTCGATGCAGTTTGATCGACTACCTGCAATTTATATTTTTGTCAGAAACTAATTTCTTTTTACTTGCATGCTGTTAAATCGACTCGCCCGGACGTGTTTAATTTTCCCTTCGTGAGATTTTAAGAAGTTGCGAGACAGGAGAGCGGCGTGTAGCTGCTTTCTGCATTGTGAAGATACCAAGGATTTTTCCAATAAGATAACAATATAAGATAAATGTTATTATCACTTACAATTTCAGAAAGAACGTGCCCCTTTAAACTTCACATGCAAAAAAAAAGAATGCACACCGTGTAATTTACGGGCCATTCTCAACAAGTACAAGGTCACAGATTTGGCATAATAATGCATTGCAAAGATCGCCCATTGATGACACACACACACACCACTCAAGATTCTCTCTCTCTTTCACACACATACACACAGACGCACACACGCAGACTTCATGGCAGACACACTCACCTGCACACTGCTTGATCTTGACACATGCCATTAACCTCAGCTCGGCTCACCTCAGCTGGGAAACAGGAGAGCAAACGCATCCCATAATGTTACCTGGAGCAATCGTTTTTCCTTTTGTACCCAAAAGCAACTTCAGACTTTACATATTGCGTCCATTCGTCATTGTTAGTCAAGGGCACTGCAACGGTCTTGTCAGTGTTGCGGTTTTAGTTATTCCATTCCAGTGTTACCGGGGATGCATGAGGTGTGTGTGTGTGTGTGAGTGTGTGTGTGTTGGATGTGCCTTTTACATTTTTTTCATGCCTACAAATGCGTGCATATGAATGAGTGGACACATTGACTCGACCAAGGGGTAAACATTCCATTGTTTCTCAAGCGAAGCGCACGCTCTTGCATACTTGCGTAGAAACATGAGAGGCTGAGGCTCTGTCTGAGTGCAGCCTGTGCATGGGCAAAATCCTTACCCACCGCTGCCGAGCAGGAAACCTGAGGTCGATCTCTGGAAACTAGACTTTTGGCCAATTCTGTGAATGAAGTTGCCGTTTGTTGATGGGAAGCAGGCAGAGGCTGGTTATCTTGTGTGTGGCTTAGCGTGTGTTATTCCTCCCAGCGGAGGAAGGAAAAAAAGACAGACAGATGGAGAAGTCTCTTCAGAAGCGCCATTGCGCTCATTTCACTTGTCCTTGTGCCCTCGACCCTTTCTCCTTCATGCACTTCGGGTCCTTCATTGGACGTTACTTAAGCTCTACTTCTACCACTGCAAACAGCCTTTGCCATAAATTAAGTGATTTGCGCACATTGGCTATTAATTCCACATTGCATAATATGAAAACATGTTTTATCCGCTGGCCCGGACGGTTTTAATTAGCAGGAAATGTAGTATACAAGTGGAAGATGAACACAGGGGTTAGGAGATATTTGTGCGTCTAATGATACAAGACGCACTGTTTTTACCAGAGCCTGTTTCTGTGTGTGTGTGTGGTTTAATTTGACGGGTCCATGTGAGGCCACGAGTTTGTGTTTCTGTGGCCAAATTGCATTATGTAAGATCTGTGTATGTTACTTTTCAGTGTGTGTGTGTGTGTGTGTGTGCGTGCCCCTCTGTAAAGGCTCCTTTCTTATTAAATGCGTGTGCAAAATAAAACATCTCTGCCTGGTGGGATGCAGTACATTTGATGCTTAAGCTGCACATGTGCAAGTTTATATGGGTGTTTAAGTGTGTGCATGTGTATGTGTTTGTTTGTGACATAACCCATGCTTGGAAACAAATGTTAGACTTTCCCACAATCTTTTTACTACAACAGCTTTAAGCAATGCAGTGTGAGAGCAGAGGACTAGTTTTTCTTTTGTTTCCACATGTATTCAGAGTTACCCGGGTCTGTCTTCACGCCCAGCACACGTCAGTAAGCGGAGCATGTGTGGACTGTACTGTACGCAGGGGCGTGCACATGCACGTGTGCGTCCGTGTGTGCGCCCCTGGCTCGTCCAAACCGAACCCGGCCTCCAGCTGCCGTTCCCGGGCGCTTGTTCCCTGCCAACATCTCTCCTCGTTGTCAGCGGAAAACTACGTAATCAGAAAACACCCCGCGTGATTGACAGCGGGATCGCATACAATTTGACAAGGGGGGCGCCACAGAACGGGCCCCGTTGGATACCTAAAGTATTTTTAATTAAACAGCTCTCCGCTCCGGCGGCGCTCCCGCCCTCGCCGGTTCAAAGACTCCCGCTATGACTCATGTGTTAAAAGTTTGTATCGGTTTTCCAGCGCTGTGTTTTGCTTGGCGCCTAAGACCCGCAACCCCAAAATTGTCTTGTTTAAAAGCTAGTTTGTTTACAGTTCGCTCTCGCTCTCGTGCTCTCTCTACACCGCCCCCCGCCTCCCCATTACATTACCACATGTGCACAGTGTGATCAGGTTCTGGGCGTAGCCAGACCCAGATTGTGTAAACCCCTCGCTACGGAGTTAATTTGAAAGGATTAAAAAAAATATTTTCAGTGAGGTGCATTAGCGAATGGAAAGATCAGAGGTCTGTTGCCCCCCGCCTTGTCATCCTGGTGTATTTAAACGTTAAAACAAGTAAAATAGAGTGCTCATCTGTGACTGGGACGCTTCATCAATAACATTTGTCTGTCTGATGTAAAATCGATATGACATACACTGACACAATGCCGGAGCAATGGCAAATGTGCTGTCATTTGTCATCGACTGGCAATAAAGATGTGTCAAAATTGATTTTAGCCCCCCACCCCTTCTCTTTCTCTACCTCCCACACACACATACACACGCACACACACACACACAGTCACACATACGCTCTCGCAGTAGCGGTAATAGAAAAAAAAAAGAAATGAATGTTATTATTACTGAGGCATGGTCAGCCTTGCCAAACTCAATTAATATTGGAGCAAGAGGCTGTAATGATTTGAGATTTGAGGGCCTGCGCTCCGTTGTACAACTCTGCCCGAGATCCTCAAGAAGAAGAGGGATACGTAGATGTATGGATGGATAGATTGGTGCATGGGTGGTCGGTCTAGTGGGTCTTTCTTGTGTTGCGAAATGTTTTGTTTTGGTCTCAATATAGATGTCTTTAATCGACAAAAAGTCTTCCCTTGATTTCTCTCTGCTGCATTTGTTTTTTTCCTCTCTGTTTCTGTGTTTGCTCTGAGAGAGTTTTGTGCTTCACTATGAAAAAAAAACCCTCCACTAACCTTGAATTGATCGAGTTTATGGATCCTGTTTAAACTGGAAGGAAATGCCCAATATGTTGTTGTCACTCTGTGTGCGTGTGCGTGTGTGTTTTTTTTTAAATGTGGAATTATTTATTTATTTTATTGTGCAATTTTTATCCCAGAATTACAGCAGGTGGCCAGTTTTATGTAACCTTGACTGATTTTCCACGAGGGACTTAACAACAAAGTGCATTTGTCATTTCTGCTATTTAAAAAACATTAAGTTTGTTTTAATTCACAAAACTAATTGAAAACATCAATAATGATAAGAACGAGGACAAAAGTCAAACACTACAAAGTGAGGCTGGAGGGAGCCTTAACTTATGTATATTGTGTATGCATTTTTAATGTTTATATACATTTCTGTTGTTTTGTTCCCCCCTGGTGCACTTGCAGCGATTGTACGATCCCATGTGGCTCCACAGTGCAGGTGTGTGCGCGCCTCACTACGTCAACGTCTCTGTGCGTGTTTGTGTGTCAGACTTGCCACCGCGGTTTGTTGCCGCCGGGTTGTGTGTACCCAAGTTGCGCCAGTGGTAGCAAGCAACATCTGTTTCGGGGTTGTTGTTCCTCTTGGCTGCTTTTCAATTGGATTTCCTCAAGCAGGGCCAAAAGCTGTCACCTCTGCCAGGCTCTGTTAGCAATCACCGCCGGCCCCTATATTAAGTAGGTGGTTCAGGGCTAAGCTAATAACTCTCCCTCCTCTCCTGAGCCATCACACAGCAGTGCTGGTGTTGCTGCTGGCCTCACCGTGTGCCTGTTTATATCTGTGTGTGTGTGGGTGTGTCTGTATGTGTGTACACTGAGTTTTCCTCTGTCGCTCAACACCCTGTAGAGCCAGGCTTGCTTGGGGGTCCCGCCATCAGTGTGACAGCCCAACTGACTGGGGTATGTGTGTGTGTGTGTGTGGCGGGGGGTGGGGGGTCCTGATGGCTCCCCTCAAAGAAGAACTGATCCTCCTTCCTTATTAATGCACCACTGGATGGATACAGGAAGAAAAACATACTTAAACTGTGCAGGATGGACAGCACAGCCTCTGTGTTGTTATAACCACACAGAATGAGTGCAAATGCAAAAGTTGAAGCAGTAGTTTGAATGAGGGAAGTCCCTTTGATTTAATCAGATTTAGCAAAGAATGTGTCAATCAGTTTTCATTGATGAGAAGCAAACAATATATCATCACCAAATCAAACATATTTTGACATACACAGAATTTCTTCAGTCTTCCATGTCTGTTTTTGTGATCCATCACAATCACAAATACTCTGTTTACTTTTCTTCTTTTTTTCTTTTAAATCTGTTCAACTACACAGAGGTTTACATGGCGTTCTTCAACATTTGGTTTGCATTTTGATTTTTCCATCAAAAGATCATCCATTTTCCTGCCTCCTCCTGAGTTGAGCAAGGCCTTGTTGGGGTGTTAAAAACTGTCATTGAGAGGTATTTACCTCATCAAACTGACAATATATCAATATATCAATATTGTCAGTCTACCTCCCTGCCTGTCTCTCTGTCTGCCTGCCGGTCTATCTATCTGTCTGTCTGCTTGTCTCACTGCCAGCTCCTCGAGCCAGCTGGAGCAGTTACACAGAGCTGGATTTGAAATGTGGACCTGCAAAGTATCAACTCCCTGTTTCACAGCTTTGACAGACACTTTGATTTGACATACCACGAGCAGTTAAAGTGAAAGTTATGTATACATGTTAATTAAACTGTTTATGCGTGAAGGGGTCAGAGACATTAGCAAGCCCCAGCGCAGAAGTGTGAATTTCTTTTCTTTTTCCCCCATCGCAGCGTTTTAACCTCTTCTGTCTCTCATTTCTGTAATGACTGCCAGGTGCGAGGGCAGAACTTTTTCCTCCCCTTTTTTGCCAAGTGGGGATGCAGATAGCTCTATTTGTGAAAAGTGTCTCTGTGTGTTTGAATTTAGGCTGAGATATTTGACGTCGGATCCAGCTCGTTCGAATAGCTCCCATTCTTGGCATGGGCCGACGCTGAAGGCCTGGAATTCTCTGAAACGATGTGGAGGTTGCGGTCTTCAGAAAGGAACGGGCAGAGAGCCGTGGGCTCGATTGAGAGATATCATTTGAGAAAAGTTTATCTGTTTTGATTTTTGATGTGGGGTTAGACAATCATTCCTGACATTGAGCGCTGGTACGGCCTGACGTACGTCCAAGGAGCTGCGTGGGACGTGTGGTCTGATGAAAGTAATACGTACTTCTCTCTGATTTGTCAGAGGTGTCTGTTTTTCCTTACTTTGGTAATGAACGGTGTGATGGAGCGTAATGGTTTTAATTGGAGCGTTTGCCTACAGTTAACTTAATGGGACGTGATGGACATGCCTAAATGATTGATGAATTTCTCACTGGAGGTTTATAAAGACTGAATTCGTTTACCCTAAGAGACCATTTAAACCTCGAGGTTTCGCGTTACTGCAACCTGTGTTGCACTAGAAAACCAGATCATACCGAGGGTGGAGAGGCGATTACATTTAAATCACTCTCGAAGGTCAATCTTGATCTTTAACCACCAGAGTGGCCGGCCACAGCGAGGTGTAGCACAGTGGCTGCGCTCTGCAGCCTGTGAATAGAAACATGAATGAGTTTCATTCTCGGGAGTTTGACCGGCGTGTCACCCCTTACAGAACCAGCCAACTGGCATGAACCGGCCACAGGTGCACAGCCTGGATCCACAGCTAATGTAAAGTCGCTTATTGACAACTCCAGTTGGAGAATCAAAGGGGCTCAGACGTGGGGGAGGGGAGTCTGTAGTTACTGTCCTGCAGTTCTGACTTGAAGTCTTATTGGACCTGACTGTCGCTGGCTGCAGGCCTGACATGGGAGTAACATTTCTTTTGATTAGTGGAGCCGATGAAATTATTACATCGTATTAGTCATGGGAGTGACTGCCAATATAGACTTTTTTTTTTTCAACCAGCAGTTTTTCTCATAAAACTGGCAATTGTGACTGTCAGTCGGGCTAACTCCCATCAGCCACCTACGCTGCGGAGATATAGGAAAACTTTGTTTTTTTCACCTTTTTAACCGCTTCGACGCAAGTGAAAGAGAAGACAAATGGCAGGAATATGTCTTCAAAGGAGCTACATTTTAGCACATTAACACTGATGACATAGGCTACGGTCTGCTCAACCGGGATCTCTGACCATTCATGAGCATTTATGCCAACCCCGGGAACCCCGTGGTGCTCCTGCGCTCCCTACTGTCCACAACCAACTCAGGAGAAAATCTTGCAAATTGCAGAAGCTGTGACGTGCCAGACTTGAAAAATAGATGCGTCGGAGGATGAGCGATCCCAGCTGTGCAACTATAACAAATGGATTTGCTGCACTTATCAAACTTGTCGTTTCGCAGACTTTATTTCGTCTCCTCAGGATCAACTCGAGGAGGAGCGGTGGCCAGATGGACCAAGTGGTCATCTTTTCATATGACGCCATCTTCTTTAGCCCTCTATGCTACCTACCATTTGTTTCTTGGAAAACAGCGTAACATTGAAGTTATTATACCTCTCACCATTGTGCCTCGTGTTAACTTTTGATTGCCTCTGCCCCGTACAACACAGAGCTCTGAGCTGACAGCGGCAATATATCTCAGCCAGAAGAGAAAGTCGTCCTGCCAGTCGCTCTCAGCTTTCAGCCAAGACGCCGCGTTCCCTCCTTAATCACACTTTTCATATCTTTACATTGAAAATTTGTTTCCCAAGGACGATGTCATAAACTCTCAGTTTTCTGAGATTTTTTACCTGCCAGCGCCGCGCTCCCCAACTTTTGCACATTTGGGAGGTTGATGGAGATGGGGAAGCAGGAATGCTGAGGGGGGTAAGGGAGGAGGGCAAATACATAGGCATCACTCACTTGGGATTTGTAGTGGAGGTGCAGCAAACAACACTGAGGACGTCTATTTGTTGGTAATGCAGTGAAGGTGGATGACCTTCTGAGTTGTGTTTTGTAGGTTTAGTCAGAGGAGCTTAACATTTTGTTGCATGAGATTTGTGCTAAAAAAATTGATCATTTAAAAAAAAAAGTTGATCCAAAAAAAAATGGAATAGCATATGCAGTGGTTGCTGGCAGACTTGAATGTACTAACTGACTGAGAGGTCAGGATCAACTCTGGCAGCAACAAGTACATCCATCAACAGCCTTGTATTCTGTAGAAAGTATCCTTCAGCTGAACACTGAGCTCCGAGTTGCTCATTTACTTTCTTTTTTTAAATATGTGAAAGATGCTAATCACCTCAGCTCTCTGGAACCAGATGCAGTAAAGTGAAAATGGAAATTTACCTTAAAAACTCCTGAGCTGTCAAATCCGAATATATAGATCATGAAAGCTTTGGCAATTCAACTTGGAAGTTTAAAGTTTTTCTAGTGACTATGACATGTTGATATCCTCTTATCAGGCTGACACACATTTTTTTTTGTGTACGAGTTGGAAAAGTATTTTTTGTGCTCAGAAGCCTCAACCTTTAATTGAATGTCAGAGTCATCTGTGTAAAATCAATTTCTGACTTTCATTTGTTCTTTCTGCTTTCTCAGACACTCAACGCACCACTCTGGTTAATTTGAACAAGTACTATTTTCTGTCTTTGTATCGGCAGTGCGGCGCGTTTCTCCAGGGTGATGATGTTTTTGGTCAAACACTGTTTGTTGGCGTTAACTTTTTAAACATACAATTGTTCCCTAATTAGCTGGATGCTAATTAATTTATGCTCTCTTGTTTGATGTGTGGTATAGCGATACTTTGAAAGCAACTGCATTCGTTCCTTGCATAAATTTGTAGCATTTGCCGCTGAGTTCAAAAGAAGCAGGACTGGGTTTACAAAAGCATACATGCATTTAAATAATGTGCCCCATTTTCTGTCTGTTTGTTTTTTAGTGGGAATATTAATGAATTAACATTTTAAACAATCATTATTGTTGTGCTGCCACTTATTTTTAACTCAATTATATTTTAATAGATCATTTTTCCTAATGTGCACACCACGTTCTCCCCACTTTGTACACTACACAACACAAGATTAATTACAAATAAGAGGAATGATCAAAAACATGATAATCAAATTGCAACAGCGAGTAAGGAATTGCAATTCTAATGCAATACAATAGGCTGCGTTGCAAATTTACCACCCACCGCCTGTGTTCGGATGTGTGTGTGTGCAAGCGTGTGTGAAGAGAAAACGACAACACTTTAAACACACGGTAAAATCAAAATACAACTTTTTGATTGCGGCTGTCCATGAACATCATGCTCAAGGTGAAAAATTGAATCAATTTAAAATAGACTTGTATAATGATAGCACTCAACTCTGTATTGACCAGCCTTTGCAACACTTTATACAGTATATTTGACTTTTCTATATTAAAGTCTTCATATATCAAGTACAAAGTCTGTTCAAAGGCAGGTGGTGTTCTAGTTCCTTGGCATCATGTCAAACATTTGGATTGAAATGAAAAGGTTAATTTTGGACCAGATTTGATAACATCCCAGCTGATGTCAACTTGTCAAAGACTTTTTAAAGTTTGACAAAAGGGTTTTGTTGCCTGTCTGCCACCAACAGAACTGTGTTACATGGCAATTGTCTGTCTGTAGCATGAAATGGAAATGAAGAGTCAAAATGTCATTCAGAAGATGAAATTTGAAAGCCAGAAATCTTAGCTATGTGAGCATGTTGGTGCTATGGAGGAGCAAGACTTTTTTGTATTGTGAAATTCATCATATTTTGTGAAATGCTGTAAATCTTCTAGTCTTTTCTCTTTTGTGACATGTTGAAATCATCCATCCTCCTTTTATGTCCCATGCTTTTAAAAAAAAATCTCTGGTCTCCTGGTGTCTACATATAGCTCCAGCTCATATAGAGCGACAGCACCCTGGTCAGGTTTCCACACACAAACACCATTCACTCTCACACTTAGGGGCAATTTAGAATCTCTAATCGACCTAAATGCATGTTTTTGGACTGTTGGAGGAAACTAGAGTACCCTGAGAAAACCCAAGCAGACATGTCCAAACGGACATTGGACATGGACAGAGAAACAAACAGAAACATTACATGTTGTTCCCGTACCCGAAGTTATAAGTTAAGTTGTAAGTACTGTAAGTTTTATGTGGTACCGTTTGTGAAAACAGTGTTATTATTGTTAATTAAAAAAAATCATGTCAAGTCCATTATATGTTGCTTGCAATCTGTCACCGGTATGCGATGTCACTGTAACTGAGCGGTTGAAGCAATTGAAAACAAAACCCTCAGGGGATAGAACTGCCGGCGTCGGACCTCTTGTTAGGTCCCCTCCTACATGTCAGAGGCGGCTGGAGTTGTCAGTTTAAAGAGGATGGATGTCCCGAGGCGTCACCTGACAGCCCGACGGGCCGGTGCAGTCCCTGGAGGACAGAGGAGCGGCCAGTGGGCAGTAGCTCAGGCTAGAGGTCGGCGGCAGGCCTGTCACTCAGAATGGGTCCCCAAATCATGTTGTCAATGGTGATGCATTGAGATCTCAAAAAAAAATTGGATGCTCCGAACTGGGCTTGATTGATGCATCGACCCGGCCGTGCCGGGCTGTCCTCAGGACGTGTCCTTACCTTTGTGTAAGGGATGAAGCAGCGCGGACGCACTCTAACCGGTGAAAGGGGAGGGATGTACTTAAAAAGTTGTGTGTGTGTGCGTGATGTGCTATTGGCGAATCAAAGAATCTACTGCATCTATCAGCCTTGAAATTTATAGGATTTCACCTGCCTTTTCATTTTGCTCTGTACATGCTTTTGTGGCACGATTCAATCGGCGCTCTGAGAATGTTGTTCCCACTGTTTCCTTTGAGCCAACAGTATTACATTATGGCCCGAAGGCGAATGCACAGCTTGTACAATGAATGGATGCCACAATGGATCGGAATGAGAAATATCTGTTTTTCTGTGACCAAAAGTGCAGCCTTTATGCATCCAAGGGCATGGCATTCTTGGGCCCTGGGCACTAGCCGTGGAGTTTTGTGAACATGAAATATCTTCTTTTATGTGGCCTTTTTTTCATTATGCCGCCACTGTCTCTTTCCTCCTCTGCTTCCCTCCAACGGTTTTCCTTGATAGTCTCTGTTCGCGTGTTTCTTTTAATATGTGTTTCCTCATAAATTAGGACTATTTGTGTCTGCTGCGTGTGTTTGTGAATACATGGCCTGTGTAAATATGAGCTAGGAGTCTGTTTGTTGATGAATATAATATGCGTGTGTTTCTGTGTCGTAGAACATGGGCACTTGAGGTTTTTTTTTATTTCATTTTGATAAAGCTGTGTGGAACCTTGGGCTTGAGCCTTTGATGACTTAGTGGGGGCTGAAACTATGAATATTGTCTACGAAACAAATGCAAGATGAGCCTTACGGAGGTGGCCCAGTTACGAGAAGTTGTCCTCCTTAAAATTCCCATTTCCTCTGCCTTTATGTTTCACCATACTGCGTTTCCCTCCTGATCTGGTCCAAATCGACCCGACCTGTATGCCAATCATCGCCTCTGATCTTTTTTTTTTTTTTTTACACTGGTGGATAAGAGAGAAAACAACTATAACAACTTTGTCCTCCTCTTTCTCCCTCTCTCTCCCCCTTTACTCTCTCTCTCTCTCTCTCTCTTTCTTTGTCTGTGTTTGCAGGGCCTGTTCATCTTCCTGATATATGGGGTGTACAACACAGAGGTAAGTCTGCATTGTGTCTCAAGGCTGTCGGAGTGAATGAGAGAAATGACAAGTTTCTGATGGGCTCCCTGCTTAGAAGCTGTGTGGGTGGGGTGCGGGAGGGAGTACGAGTGCGTGTGCGTGTGTGTGTATGTGTGTGTGTAAATGTGTGTCTGTGTACACCAGGAGGGATGGGTAGGAAGGAGGGGAGGGGGACATCGTTTCCACGCGAGCGTCCCACTGCCCTTCATGCTTGGACTAACTTATATGCATCCGAGTCCGACCATTAAACACTGACACGCCGCGTTTCTCAGCCACTCATTCCTCACCCACATTGGCTAATATTTCACTGCCTCTTTAAGTTTTTAAACTCACGGCCCTCCATTTAGCATCCTGACAAAGCCGCTGGCCGGGGCTCTGCGGGGCTCAGAGCGCTAACCCGACTAGGAGACATACACACACGCACATACACACACGCACAAAAAAAGAAAAACAACACACAACCAACAATATTCAGTGAAGTGAGTGAGGATATCGTATTGAGATGCCGCGTTATTACCATTTAGATGCGCCACGGCTTGTGCGGGGGGCGGAGGACGTGTGAGAGACCAAGAGATGGTTTAATGGATGAGATGCAAGTAGTGAAAATCACTCTCGGTCAAATGTGGCTCTTAGTTTATGTAAATTGGGTTAACGGTAGATGCGATGCTGGATCTGTGGTCTGTCGGCAAGGTTTGCCTCATAGCACACTCAATTCGAGAATCATGCCTCTGATGTATCGATAATTGCTGTTTGACTGTTTTCAGAGTAAAGCTCGTGTGGTTAATCCTCTTGAGATACATGCCATGTGGTATGGGAAAGGTTAGTAAAAGAAGTTGAGGGAAATAGTTTTGTATGTAAAGTTGTGGATCTGTCAACATTTCTGTGAGTTCTGTAGCTGATTGGTCATCAGGTCTGATTTATTCAGACCCGACTAACCTTTTCATTTGCTTCTCGCTGCTGTGACCGAAGGTCATCTCACCGCGCACTCTATTATCTCTGAGGATCTGCCGATCATATAACCGCTCTACCCACCGTCCACCGTTTTTCACATCTGTCCATCTGACCATCCAAGAGCACCTCTCTCATTAACACTTATATTTGTTGTCCTTTTTTTTTTTACCCCACCCCCCTCCTTCTTTTCTTTCTTCCCCCCTCTATCCTCTCCTCACCCACGCCTTCAGCGGAGCATGAAGAGCCGTCCCTGAGTCACAGGCGATGCACCAACAATACGGAGCGGGCCAGGGCTGACCCCTCGCACTGTAAAATAAATCAACACAGCGTTCGTGCTTAAGTGGCTTTTTTTAGTGCTTGGGAATTCATTTTCGTACACTTGACTTGTCCTTGACCCTGGGGTCCTCACAATTTGTGAGCAGCTCATGTACATGTTCCGCTTTTCAAAAGGACCACACTTCTTTGTTAAGGCTTGGGGAGAAAAAAAAAAGGACTTGGCCACTACACACTCCCGTGTATTTCTCTTTCTTCTTCCTTAACCATTGTCACCTCTTCCGGGAGCTTCCTTTTGTTCTTCTGTTTCCTGCTCGTCATTTGTTCAGTATCTTCGACTCGTCCACCGTTCGATATGTGGCACTACCAGCTTCGGGTTGTGACCCCCCCCGAGCACCTGTAAAGGAAATACTAGCTCTATAGGTAGAAAAAGGCAAAAAAGCTGTAAAGGAATGATCAAAATTCCTTTTTTTTTCTTGCTCTCTGTTGCTTTGCTGTTATCAGAGTGGCAGTGGATGGTGGGGGGAGGGCAAACAGGTTCTTGCTCTGTCTATATTCATTTCAAGTAACCAGCCTTGTTGGGAAGGAACAGTAAGCCTTCCTTTAATAAGATTATCACACACACACACACATGCTGACCACTCTCTCAAAGATTCTGGAGAAAACTTTGCAAAGTTAGTTCAACACCTAGAACAAAACAAGCATAATGTGAGTTCGGTTTACTTTGATATGCTAAAGAAAAACTGTGGAATTAAACAGTTGTGCAGACTCCGAGAACACTCAATTCATGAGGCTGGTTTCCAGGCCTGGTAATTACAACTGTGGCGTGGAAGACAGACTCTGCCTGCCGCTATTACACTCAAAATGCAGCGTTTTAATTGCTAATTGCCTGACAATAGCTTTCCATTATTCATCGCAATTAGCTTTTCCTTGGTGGTCACCTTGTAATCCCACGCTTTGATGACCTTTTATTTCCATCAGCTCCAAGGATGTCGGCAGGTGTTGTCGAGCGCGCCGCTTTCATATGGTAATCGCTTAGCGCCCATTTACATGGGGAACCACGCTTTGCATCATTGCGAAACCTTGAGTGTGCGCAAAACCCCTTAAACACATAACGATCATCTAAAACAATGCCCTTCCCCTCATTGTCAAATGATTAATTAAGTTGTGTCATGTAATTGCCTCAGCACGCCGGCTGCTTTTGATATCAACGAAATCCCCAGGACTTACTTTTACCCCATTAAGTTGCTTTAAGACGCCGTCTCTCCGACATCTGCACTCCGTCGAAGGCCTTCCGCGGTTCCTGTCAGAAATAATAGGAGGGGTTCGGGAAACATGATGCTGTTGATTCTGTGCTGTCACAGGGCTTGTGCTCTCTTCATTATGTGGCCCTTCAGCGTCGGTACGTATGCAAAACGTCCCGCGCATACACACGCTGTCTGCGACACTGTGTGTGTGTGTGTTCAGCGTGGTGTCATAATTTATAACACGCTGCGACTTAATGAAGCCATAAGCCATAATGCATATTCACTAACGCGGTGGGCTGGGCTGGGCTGGGCTGTGGTGATGAGTGCCCAGCCGCTACAAATTTACAATGAGTGCTGACAATGTGCATGGACACATGCATGCGTGTGTGTGTATGCATAAACACACACAGAGACACACACATATCTCGTAAATGCCAGAGGCGTTCCACAGAGACTTTTTGCCCATATAACTGAACTACTAACACACACTGAGAACCTCCTGCTGTTCTGTGTGTTTTTTCCCTTTAATTTAGAGTTTCAAACCCAATCAGATAATTATGCTACTTGGTTACTGTATTTAATTAAAGGAGCAGTATTATATCAGAAAACTGAATTAATACTATTGTATTAATTCAAATTCCCTCCCCCTGTTTTTTAAAGTAAAACATCAGTCAGGAAATTATAACTTTATATTACTGATTAAATATACATTATTTAATCAAGGATCATAACCTTTGAGTTGGAGGTAATATCTATTCATGTCAGTTTTTTTGCTCCTCTTGCTTGTTTTATATATATGTAGTATGGAGCAGCAGTTTTTTTTTTGGCAAAATTGCATAACAGAGTCAATTGTATTTCACTTAAATGTAATTTGATGGCATAATCAATTCAACTCATAAATGCATAATAATTCTTTTATGAGTACTAAAGTACAAAATTAACACTGAAAATGGATTGAAGTTTTGAGTGGGGATGAGTAATTAAAAAAAACAGTTGAAGATGAAATTCCCAAGTTCAGGATAATCAAAGGTCATCCAAGTTATTACTGGTCTCTTGAGCGGAGGTCTTGACATTAATTTCCACATCATTACAAAATTTGTCATTTTATTTTAAAATGAAATTATGAATAAGCGAGTTGTGCAGGAGGTAATTACAAATACTGGGTAGGGTCAACAAAAACACAGCCGCACATTTATAGACAGACACCACATGTCCGTTCCCTGTATTTCTGTAAAGTGTGTGGTATTCCTCTTGGTGCTGTGTGTGTTAAATGACGGCGTGTGGTACACTGTTTCATCCGGAGTGTAAAAATGTAATCTGTTCTGCTAGGGCGGTCCCTTCTCCTCCAATAGCTCCATTTGTTGGTCCCGCTGCTCTATGCTGACAGATGATAGCTTGAAGTCGTCTCCTTAGTTTGCCAGCTCTATGTGTCACTTTCAAGTCCCATTAGCCACTGGGACATACTGGAACACCCTCTCACATACGCGCACACACACACACACACACACACACACACACACACACACACACACGTCTCACACACAGACACATGTGCCCAAACACACACACGAACACACACACTTACCAAACTGCTGTCGGTTCAAAAAAATTTGTTATTTCACCTCCACATTATTTTTTCCTTCCTCCATTTTACACTTTGGGTGCCCTGCAGAAGTTTGCTATGAGAGATTTTCTGTTTTGATTCATTGTGAGCGTGTTTCATCGAGTGCCATGTCGGATACACTTATCTCTCCTCTCTCTCCCTCTCTCTCTCTCTTTCTCTCTCTCTCTCCCATTTCTCTCTGTCCCTCTCTCTTTCAGGTTCGGAGCACGGTCAACAGGATCAAGGAGAGGAGAAGAGCGCTTAATTTTTCAGTACGTTGTCCCCTACAGTATTTGCCCAGGAGCAAGTGCATGCCTGTGTGTGTGTGTGTGTGTGTGCGCGTGTGTGTGTGAAACACACCAGTGCGACAGACTCAATTTCCCTTAAGGCTTTTGCTTCTCGCAGCAATATCAATGAATGTTGGGCCACAAAGCAACATTGTGCGTGTGCAAGCCTCGCACTGGCCGACAGTCCATGTTAGATGTCCTTATACATCAAACATGGGTCCTGGGTAATAGCCCACTCCCCTCCTCTTCCTCCTTCCTCTCCCTCTCCCTCCTCCTCCTTCTCCGCTCTTTGGCCATTGCAGCACCTTCATCCAGGCAATGTCAAGCTCTGAGCTGGGGTACAAGTTTCTAATCCAGGACAAGCAGTCCCCTGACATTAAAGTGTCAGGACAGTATTTATACCCTGTTGGACGCGGCTGTTTGCCTGAAGTGGTGGGATGCTGCACACACACACGTGCGCGTGTGTGTGTGTATCTGTGGGTTTGTGTGTATGCGTGTGTGTGTGCCTCAGAAGATCATAGCACACGCAAAGCACTTTAAAAGTACTTAATAGTCTGCGGTACACACAAACAGGAGCGTGGCACACACACGCGTAGACAATTATAGACCCCGGCACCTTGACAAACACCCTCTCCCATCATTCTACACTCCTCCGCAGACACACACACACACACTTACGCGTACATGAAATGCGTCTCATCCCTTATGAGTGATCACATTATCGCTGCTCCTCTCTGGCCTGTAGCACTTTGTCCTGCCCCTCCCACCCCACCCTGACCCGCACATATGTAGTCCACAATATCTCCCAGCCCTGCGCACTGCGGGTCATTGAAGAGGGGATGAAACCATTTTTTTTTTGACGGCTGATTGATTTTTAAAATATCAGGGTGCCCCTTCCTTCCCTTAGACCACCCCCCCACCCCTTCCCTCAGAGATGGACACTGTAAGGATGGGACGAAATGAAATAAATAAATAGATACATTTAATGTGTCTGCGTGATGGGTGGATGGCGGGGGCCCCCGGGGCCCCTTGCCACCAGGTGCAGTGTGATATATTGGCTGCTCGTGTTATCAGTGAGGCCCCCACCCCCCCATCTAGCGTCCTTTTTACTGCTTCCTCTCCCCTCTGCTGGTAGCAATTTTCCAATCTCGCCGGGTTCCGCTACCAGAATGCGTTTTTTCGCCATCACCGTCGCCTGACGGTTTTTAGCTAATGCTGTTTTGTGCCATAAATCCTGCTTGAAATACTGTATCTACCTGTCCTTTGGTAAGATAGGAGACATTTGGCTCTAGATGACCGCACATGCCCCTATATATCCCCTTGTTGTAAAACATAGGATTGGGTATTGTGCCTCGGCAGCTGAGGGATAAAGAGGCTTTGGCGATGTTACTGCATATGGGGTCATTTGAAGACAAATGGCACTTGTCTGAGACAGAGGGGTTTATACGTTGTGTCTCTTGTAACGAGGGAAGGGTTAACCCGGCGGAACAATTCTCTGCGACTTCGATTTAAGTATTTAAAGTGGTTATTTAAATGGAAAAAAAAGATCATTTCCTTTATTCGCCAACAGTACCGGCAGTCAGGACTAAGCTTTACAGAGGTCAAAAGCCACCGTGCAATTGATCTGTCAGACAACCTGTGAGACGTTCAGAGGTTTTAGAGATTTTAAGGGTGGTCCTGCCTTGAGCTCATACAGTTGCTGTATGAGAGATATTGATTGTGGTGTTGCATTACGAGATAAAAATTATTAAAATAGACACCAAATCAACTCTTTCCCTCTCTCTCTCTCTCTCTATATATATATATATATATATATTTATATATATGGCTCTTGATACAGTGAGGTGACACAGCTGACCCTTAATGACCTCTCATATAAACTCCAGCAAACCTAATCACGCACTCTCCCCTCTTCAATTGCACACTTGTGTCGACCTCTTCCTTGCAGTAGACCTCTACATGGGCGTGGGTCGGCCTCACAGCGTCTTCAGCTCCCGGGGGTGGGGTTTTATACCCACACACACACACACACACACACACACCTCTTTGACCAGTGTAGCCCGCCTGTTTGATACCAAGTACCTCCTGACCCACCCTGACCTCCCTCTTGTACACACACAGCCAGATTGCTTTGTGAAATAAAGCTGTCAGTTGCAGGACCCAAATAAAAAACAGCCCACCCCACCACCCACCCCTCAGTACTCCGTGCCCCTGACACCGCTGAAATATAGATATAAATTGGAAGTGGATTAGTTTTTTTGATCTTAATTCAAGTTTTGACAATGTATTAGAAGCCAAGCAGCTGCAGGAAAATAAAATAGAATATAAATTTTACAACAATAAAATATTAATTTTACAACAATTTGCTTTTCACAATGGGACAATCTGGTCTTTGTCTGAATTACAGAGATAACTGGATGTTTTTAGTCTCGTTCGATAAATGACTCAATGAAAGTCAATTTATTTCGTTGACCTCTGATGTATACAGTATATACATATATATATATATATATATATATATATATATATAATTTTTTAGTTGTGGTTACATAAAGTAGAAGTGCTGAGCATCAGCCACACACAAAGGCAGGCAGAGTGGCAGGCCCTGGGTGTTTGCCTGCGAGGCACGCCTGACACAAGTAGAGTATGAAATATAAGAGCTCCTGGAGCCCGCTGAAGCCCTCCAGGCTGTTTGAGAGCTGTGCAAACAAATGGGTTTTCTGTGATTGCCGTTTATTTTGGTCTGGCTTGAGGATGGGTGTGCATGTGTGTAACGAGGAGAGCTTTCTGAATTAAACCTTCGGAACAGCTGCTCAGGACGACGGCTGGAATCGTGGGAAAGACAATACCTTAGTGCACAATGGACCCTTTTTTTAAATATGTTTGGAGACTGTATAAACATCAGTGTACATGATAAATAATTCTATAATTAGTAATGGTTTCACCACAGTGACATTGATTGACACATTTCAAATAAGTTTGGACACAGACAACAAATGACTGAGAAAAGACCAGGAGGTTCATCACTTCATGAAACTTATTTTTGGCTACTGTTTTTCCTTTGTTTTTATCAACAATTTATACATCATTTCAATTTGTATTAGATTTGGTAGACCAATTAGCAGGGTAGTGTTACTAAAAGTAGATTAATAGCTGGGAAATCAAATTTCTATTGTAGGTAAATCCAGGGAAATCTTTATCAAATCACTATCAGTGACATACCAGAAAAGAGGATAAACATTTCATTACCAGTCAACATCAAAGCGGACCTGTGCACTAGTATGGAACTAGTATGACCTCCTGAGTCTCCCCATCATTTCTTCCAGAACTGTGCCAGTTCCCGGCCGTCCAGCTCCGTCACCAGCTCTCGCCCTGTCAGTTTCCCACTGGGAACGACCCCGAGCCAGGACGAGGAGCCCGCTCCCACTCCCACCCCCAGCTACAGCAGCAGCAGCCACGCAGGGGCAGCCAAAGAGGAGGAGAGGACCACAGGTGAGGAGACAGCTCAGTGACACACAACCACGGGGCTCTCTTGTCAATGACGTCAACGTGGTTAAAAAACTTTAAGTCTCTGATCATCTTGTTTGAAGCAGGCTTCAAACGTGACGTGAAGTGTTCACATTGCACTTTTGAGATACATCTCTGTATCGCTACATCTGAAAAACCACTTCATGGCAGCATAAACATGCTTTTGAGATTTCTTTCAAAATATAAGTTTTGATCACCTCATTCTAGGAGTGATGGAAACGCAGCTATATAGCCACAATATGTTCATGTGAATACTCTTCAAATAAAGATGATCCTCTTGACCTCATGCAGACACTTATATTCAGATATACTTTCCAGCACAAGTATCAATGAAGACATACAGAGAGAGGCAACCAGAGTGTGTCAGTGCGATTCTATACTGTTGTTCTTTCAGGATGGGTTTTAGTTTGGAGCAAGAGTGTGGTCAAAGAAAAATATGAATGAGCACCACTGACTGAAACTACAGTATGTTCAGTATTCGCGGTGCACCCACAGTTCAATCCTAATTGTGATAATTGTGATTCAGTACAGCTGCCAGTGGAAACAAGCAATTGCTGCTCTCAGCCTGGCTGATGTTTGATCACAGTTGCAGTCTGAGCGTTGGTACTTCGGCTGCTTTAAACCGCATATCTCCGATTCACTTTTTTCACACATTTTCACTTGACTATAATATCGAATGACTAGATTGCTGCTAATTTGATTCCCAGCCGGCCTCGCATCTCACAAAGAGAAATGAATTGGCCGAGCAATAAAGAAAGGCCTCCCGTCGAGTGATATCCTTTTATTTTGTCTGAAAGCCCAAATTTGAATGCATGCATATGAGTAAGAGTGTGAATTATTTTGGTGGGTTGTATGCCATGTTTCTCTTTTCTTGACGCACCCTGTCTTTTTGGAGCAGAGCGGCTATAACCCTAACCTCTGGCCCCGCTTTTCAACAGTTTCGTTCCAGAAGTGCAGGTTTTTGCCTGTGAATGATTTTAATTTCTACTGTATGCTTTAAAATGTTAAACTCAAAACTCAGCCTTTTCACTGGTGAATTCAATGGAGAGCTTTAGTGTGCAAGTGTGTGTGTTGTAGACAGATTCAATGATCACAGCTCTCAAAGTTCACATCTTCTTTGTTACTTTAGCACCTGCAAATCTCTTCCTTTGTCTGCATAAATGTGTATCTGTAAGTAGTTTGTCATGTGCTCCACACAAATGAACACATTTTGAACAGCCCGGCAATAATTTGAGTCTTTGTTCAGGTTATGTATGTATGTATGTGTATTTTTCTTGAAACTCTTATTTATTTGAATTCTCAGTTTGAGGCTGTACTCAATTTGTGGGGTTGTCAGTGTTATTACATGCACTGGAGAGGGGGATATTTAGTTTTCCCCTCTCTCATGATATAAATGCCTGGTTGGCATATTCAAAACACTGCAAAAAAGGAACATAAAGTTGAATCAAGGTTTAGCCACGTTTATATGTTATATGCCCCCCCCCCCCACAACTGTTCCCCCACTGGCATATCTGCAAGGCATTACTGTGAGGCTCTGTGAAAACGCAGCGCAGGCTGTACCGGCCAGCTGAGTGAAATCAGACATCAGAAATCCGCTGTTAAACTTTAACACTAACCAGACACCCTGGCTTCAATCTCGCTGCCTGACCCACGCTGCACTCGGCAGAGTTAAGAGTCATTTGGTTGTGGAAAAAAAGATCGGAGACATCGGTTTCAAAGCGGGGAGCGAGAGAGAGAGAGGTCGATCCCCGGCGCTCACGCTGCAACTTAAAACCGGCCTTAATGTCACTCGCTCCGTTGCCCTGGTTGACGTAGCATCGGCAACCCTGAAGAGTTATTAGTTTTGATTTATTTATTGGCAACGCTGACAGAAACATAGAAACTGAATGCGAGGGCGGTAAATTACAGAGCGGTTTTAGGAAAATGTGTGAACTCTAGCTTGGAGTGTGTCCTGGTTAAAAGCTCTCATTTCAGTCGATAACACTTTCTTTCCCTTCCAATTAGACATAACCAGACAGTGACACACGGGGTTTCTCCATCCGAGAAACCCCGTGTGTCACGGTTTATGACATCTACAATAATGACACGATAGTCACATTTGAGTAGTACATGCGCCGCGTGTTATTGCTCCTTGCTGCCGCTGTGTGCACTTCCCACGCCTGTGATTTACAGTGTTTCCTTTGCAGGTGATTTGCATGCCCCTCGACGCTATTACCGCCTCTTTCAGTCACTCAGCGTGCAGTGGTTAAATCAGCCGCCGCGTTGCGTGCTGTTGTTAAATCGCCGCCTTTGTCACATTTGCGCGAGTGAGCCTTAGACGTAGCTTTTTTGGTGTTTGTTGGACGTTCATGACAAACTGCCACGGGAAAATTCACTGTACAGTACACCGTTGTGTACAGTTTTTATTTCACACTGTGAAGAAGTGAGTGGAGTTTGTCCGAGGCGACATCGATCGTCCTGCATCATTCCTCAAATATGGGTGTGATCTAGACTTGATATGTAGTACAGACAACGTTCCCTGTATTTGCTGTTCCTGGATACAGTTTGTTTTTGTCGGTATACATCAGGCCAGGCCAGGCCAGGACCAGATGGAGCAGCAGCTTTTGTCAAGGGAAGTGGCGGCTTTACAATAGCGATGCCTTTAATTTGGCTGTATGCTTCACATATGATACAATACGTCTTTTCTCCATAAAGCGCAAACAACAAACAGATGGGCCCCGCTTATCCCGACAATAACCACATCATCTCCTAAATGATAGCGGTAGCTTTGCGTGCAAGGTCAGCCCCTTCTTGGTGGGGCTGTGTGCATGAGGGGAGAGTGTTTTTACTGCTTTTGATACCTTCATGTCTGTTCTGTCTCTGTTTACTCAAGTTGGTAGGCACAAATGTCTAAGGCTGACAGTGGGTTATGTTGAGGGCACACAATGAAAAAAGGTGAACAAAAGTAAAGCATTTGCGATGAGCATTAGAGAAGGATAAGTGCAAAATGAAGGAATAAAAGCGTGGGTGGGGGGTTGGGGAGGGGGACTTGAATTGAAAGGGGAAGGACTGTGTGGGTGTTTGTGTATGTGCATGAGTGTTGTATTCTTGATGAGATGGCCACCACACAAAGGCTGAGTTGAAGGTTGCGAGCCCTTTTTACCGGGAATAATACGTCGGGTCACCGCTGTTACGTGACGACGCGGTCTCGCTTTGTCGAAGGCCCGTCCTCGGCGAGCAAAGATGGTCAAGTCTTCCGAGGTTCCCATTTAAATTCAGAGGTCATTCACGGAGTTTTCATAAGGACTCTCTTAATGCCTCCAATAGTTTTTGACCACACTGTGGGTCTCGTTTAATTAATAATAAAATTGGGTCATGGTTCCGTTTTCATTACCTTCAGCCAACAATTGGCTCTGTCCGGCTCTGTCGCTCTGTCCGGTGATTAAATAAAATAAAAGACTCAGGGTTTTGCAATATGTCACAGGCCGATTTCTGGTGTCATTTCCAGTTTACATAACACAACTTGTAGGAACCATATGCCCGCACATTGCCGACATCTAACACCCCCTTCCCCTTCCTCTTTCACTAACATGTGTTCCTCAACATCCCTTTCAATTAGGGGCCTTTAAGGTAGAGCGGAGCGGCGGCCTATTGCATGCGTCTCTTGCAGATTACACACAGATCTCTCGCTGACACCACTGTGAGCTTGACTCCCACTTACCTCCCTCCACCCACACACACCATCACCTGTCAGCCGTGTTTAGCCCACATCGTTGACATGCAACAGGATCCCGCCCCCCCTCCCCCCCAACCGCCTCCCTTTCTGCTCCAGAAATGCACAAAAAGGGAATATTCCCCAGCGTAATGACAGCATGTTTGCAGCAGCTTCATCTGGATGCTTGCTGGAGATTCGGTTTCACTTGTGAGTCCACGTCTGTTGACTCCGAGCACACAATGCCGACAGAGTCAGAGATCGCAGTATATTTTTCAGTGGATTATCTCATCGTCGGCAGATGTTCATTGAGTCCACTGTGAGTCATAGAGTTTGTCGGTTCACTTTATGTCACCTGTGTTACAACACTGTGACAGTTTAAACCCGTAGCTATGCCGCGTGTCGTCCCGTTCCATCGCTGTCGCTGTCAGTAAATCTGTCACCGTGCTTTCTGAGTGCTTTTTGAAATATACACACGCAGCGGTTTGTTGAGGCACAAAATGTACAGTTGATTGAAAATCTGGCACTTTTCAGTAAAACATTTCAGTCACTTTGACATCGGCGCTGTTTTCATTTTCAAACAGGAGTAAATAATTACACGTTGGCTTAAGGTGTGCGGGTCCCTTTTTTTTCTTCTCCTTCTTCTTCCCAGAAACTGATTTCATTTTATATTTGTTTCAACGGGTCTATTTGGAAATCTAGAATTGAAAAAAGGAGAATTAGTTGCTGAGGGAGTTGACATCACATGGATAATTACCAAAGCAGATTCACAGACACTGGAGGTGAGGCTCGTATGTGTGACAGGGAGGTATTTGGCCTCTGAACGGCAGCTTGTGTTTAGTGTCTCTCTGATGCAAAGTGATGTGTGCTAATTCTACATCTGCTCAAACCAAACAGGCCTCAAAAGTACAGCCAAGGCCCCCCACACCCCTCACCCCCCAAAAAATAAAAACTTCCTCACAACTTACCTTCCCTTGCCCCTCTCTTTGTGCTCAAATTAAATTTGTTACATTTTCCTCTCTGCATTTAGAATTGATGAGTGAATAAGTGGATATAAGTTTGGGGGTTTTGCGTGTGTGTGTGGTAGCGCGGATCGGGGTTTGGTTTGTTGGCTCGGCTCTTTCAAGGGAAACGTAGCCCTGAAATGCGCCTCTTGTCATGTGGGCTAAAGCTTTGAGGACTTGATTGTAGTCTTGCAGTGTAAATACCCAAACAAACAGGCAGCGGTCAAAATGTGCTGTCGGTTCGCAGGGTATTTACATTCCTCTTCCTCTCTCCAACTTGGTTTCTTTCTTTTTCTCTCCCTCTCACAGGATTTCTTCATTTGTATTTTGCTGGCTGGATTTTCTCTCCTCTTTCTTCTGCTCCCTTTACTCTTCCTGACATACACTCGCTCAATTCCCATTACTCTCTCAGCTCGTGAGTGATATTTGTAATATTTGCGGTTTATGGCTAAATTAGGAGAGGGACTTAGTGACAGGAATTAAGATTTAAAGCGCTCGTCCGCCATTTCTCACCGTTGTTTGAAAAATCTTAAAAACAACTGAAAACACTTCAACAACTGCGTTTCCCGCATTCGCACCGCAGTCTGGCATTTGGCATTCATCACACCCAATGAAACAAAGCCAAAGATGAAATATTGAGCCCATTTGCTTATTCTTAAGTGGCTTTAAGCGCAACTGTTTATGCATATTCGCCCAGCCGCTGCAAAGCGTACCAGGCTTCTAGAATTTGTTTTCTGAAGCCGTTCTGCATAACAACGCCACGCTATCACGCACAGGCGGAAGTCTGGTGAAGGGAATCTATTCATAATTCAAAGAAACAAGGCACAAGCAGTGGCGTTGTCAGATATAACAAATTGAGGAGGAAAAGAGTTGAATTTGTATCTGCTTACAGAGGTTGACTGCATTAAACATACTGCAGGTGCCGCTGAATGCGTGGTAATAGGATATATGATGGATGGCCAAGCCATGTGGGCTCCCATTCCTCTGGGTTATTCATCTATTTATCTGCTTATTTATTTATTCCTCCACCCAGAAAGACCCTCACAAACTTAGGTGGAGCAGTACCTACAGGACCCTCGGTTTGTATTGAAATGGGGCAGAACTTGATGAGGTCTTGGGAATCCGCTGTCCTGCATCCGATTTCTGTGCTTCTCTGCTCTTCATGGTCTAAGGAGACCTGCAATTTGTTGATTCTTAAACCAGAGGAAAAAAACAAAGCCATGACTCAATTTCAGTATCTTTGAGCGTGCATGGAAGATCTAAATTAAGAATGGGTTCCTTGGAAAAACATTTTGAAAGAAATTTTGGGAGACACTATTTTCCAGTCATAGAAAATGACACTTAATTTGACACAGTCAAATGTCCTTGAAAAGCTTGAGTCATAGTTTACAGTGTTGTTGTACAGTGTTGTGTTTTTGTAATCTCTATGCATGTTTTTTTTCATCAATAGTTATTACAGCCATATACTGCACTTATTTTAAATCAAATGTCTGGAGATAGGAAAGAAATAATTATGAAAACTCTCTGGGTGCATTTACAAAACATCTCCAAAGCACTGGTTCCACAGAGGGACATCTATAAAGGAAACACTATACTGTTCAAAGATAACACTTCTGAAATAATAGCCTACAAGATGAAAATGACGAAGGAGAATAATAGGTCGATTCTTACCTCAAAAATATGAAAGCAAACCAAACTTGTCTATCCACCCATGATCTGTTTTTGTACCTTAACACATAAATACAACGAAGAAGTTGTTAGTCCACACACTCCTCCACTCAGACCTAGAGAGTCGTCAGTGAGCCCAGATTGAAGATTCTTTATTTTGGGATTATGTGAAGAAACCTGAGTATATAACCCTAAACCACGCAAACACAGGGAGAGCATGCAAACTCTTCAGAGACTGAGAGTCTGACTTGGAGTTGAACCCTAGACCTTCAAGCTGTGAGGTGCTAACCACTTACCCACTGTGCAAAAAAAAAAAAAAAGGTAGCGACTGTCTCGGTTTTGAACACAGACCACCAGCAGCTAACTGCCTCTCATGTTTAACCCTGTCACTGCCCCCCTAACAGGGGTGTCACTGCAGGAGCTCCAGGTCCCCTGGGGGGGCTGGGTCACCTCCCCTGGGCCACACTGTCTGTCCATCTCGCATCATGAGCGCCCCCCCAACCTCCACACTCACCCCCTCCCCTCCCCTCCCTCCACCATGCGAACTGCACACATGTACACAATATGTGTATATATAGAGACAGTCCCGCGTTCTTCTCCAGCACATTTTACAACACACGCCTTTTTTTTCCATCTCCACGAGCGTCTCCACGCATCCAGCACTAGTCCCATCACACAGCTGCCAGCAGCTCCTAATATCAGCACCTCCAACCCACCTCAGACGCCCCCCCCCAACCCCTCCCCACTTCTGCAGAACATTTTTCTGTCGCCCTCATCTCAACAGCCCATGGCAACGACATAGCCAGCAGCTTACGACAGAGCAAAGTGGGGAAGAGGATGGGGATGGGGAGGGGGGTGGGGGGGGGGGTAAGGGGGGGTCGGGCTATAGATCAGGGCAGGGAGGATGGCAGTGCGACCAGGAGGTGACAGGGGAATAACATCCCTTTCTCCTCAATCGACAGGGACCATAACTCCTGCCTCTCCAGGGACAGATTGAGAAAGGCAATAGCCCGAGGGGCTGTGAAGCACGGATGCTTAGGAGAATTGAAAGTTAAAAGAAAAACGCAGTTTGCCGAGCCGCTGCCACTGATTCAGCCGACAGCACTGCTTGTCGCCGTTGCAATTTTCCCTTTTCTGTTTTTTTTCCCTTTTTTTAGCAGAAAAAGGCCCAAGTGCCACACTGTCCATATAGTTTATCAAACAATAAATCCACAGAGGGTTAGGAGTTTACTGCACTTACTGAAGTTGGAGGGAGAATATACACTTTTATTTTTATTTTTCAATGAATTTAGATGTTTGAATTGTTTTTTTTTAGCTGTTAAATTCTTCATCAAAAGTTTCGATCCTGTAACTCATTGATGCCTCAGTCGCTAGAAAGGTGGATTGTAGTCATTTTTGAATGTAAAAAGTAAATGATCACTTTCTGTTTTATGTATTTCATCCCCTTACACCCCCTTCGACCCTGTCGACTATGATAAAACCTCCAGGAAACAGGTTTATTTCATGGGTTAAATGGTTAATTCTAGAAAATTTCACCAGGCTTTTCATATCCATTCACCCATTATCTTAGCTGCATTGTGGTGCCATGGGGGACTTCAGAGTCCATCTCAAGCACTCACAGAGCGAGACAGGGAGTAGACCCTGGTCAATCACAAGATGTAGATACCATTCACTCTCACTCTCACACCTATGGGACATTTAGGGTGTCCAGTCAACCTAAATATGCATGTTTTTAGACTGTGGGAAGAAAAAAAAGAATGTTCAGAGAAAACCCAAAGACACAGGAAGAAGATGCAAACTCTACACAAACAAACACAAACAAAAGGTGCGTGAATATCATCATATATCACTGTACTGTGTCTTGTGTGCAGAGCATCTTTGTGTAATGACTAAAGAGAGTTTAACATTTCACATTACACTGTTTTGTTTCAAACTTCTATGCCTTCTTCTTCTATGCCCTCTACTCCTACTTGATGTGTGTGTGTGTGTGTGTGTGTGTGCGCGCACGGCAGGGAGGGGTGGAGCGCAGCAGTGGAGCAGCTTTTATAGCCTGATCAATTTTACAGTGGCTTATTGAATAGCTTTTAATGCCCTTCTTTATTTTCAGCTGTAACCCGCAGAGTGTCTGCCGCTCCAGGGCTGATGTGATGGCTCGCTAGAGAGAGAGAGAGAGAGACAATAAATTTTAATACATTGTCTCTGGAAAATTACACATGTTTAATCATTGATTTTTATTGGCTCATGATGATAACGTTATCTCAGAGGGTGAGGGCGGGCAAAGGAGAAGCTCATAAAAGAAAAGAGGCTGAATTAGTTATGGCATTTTAAAGAGTCAAGTTGACAAAATTAAATGTTGGCATAACTTACTTCCTGTGTCTAATATAGAGCGTATTGATCGGTCCTTTGACTATTATATACAAGGACGATTTTATGCATTAACCAAGTGAAAGTAGGAATGGATGCATTTCTTTGAACAGTAATGGGATTTAAAAAGAAGCACAGACTAGATGTGATGTTCTCAATTTCTTCTGATGCAAATATGTACGCCGAGGTGCATCTTGACTTTTATGAAGACTTTTTGACTTTTTTTTTACATTTATTGACTGAAGCACAGTGGCTCAGTGTGTTACCTCACAGCAAGAAGGTCCTAGGTTCAAATCCCAGCTGCAACTTTCTGTCTGGAGTTTGTATGTTTGGGTTTGTCCTGGTACTCTGGTTCCCTCCCACAGTCATGCATTAATTGTCATTTAGAGACCTTGAATTGCCCCTAGGTGTGAGTGTGAGAGTGATTGGTGTATGTGGTCCCCCTGTGATGGACCCTGCCTTCACCCTATGCATGCTGGGATGGGACACCATTAGGTACAACCTGGGTAAATACTGTAGGAGTTATAGAAACGTCCTGAACGAAAGTGATTAAAATCACATTTAAGTTACAAAGACAGTGAAGTTGATCACTCTTCTCTCTGTTTTTAATCATTTTAGTCATTCACTATGCCAAAAAATGTGAATGTGAAGTTGATCATTAAGTGAATAAATATAATATGATCAAGACAACACAGTTTGTTTCAGTGCATTTGAAAGTCTAATGTACATCAGCTTGGCCCATCGCCTGGGATGTCACCTCAACAACCAGGGTGCAAGAAAGGTGAAATCTGAATGTGAGTGCACTGAGATTTATTGGCTGCATATAAAAAAAAATATCAGGATCATTAAGTTCAACTCTACTGCCATCAAGCTGATGAAAGCTGGCAAACACACCAACTTCATAATGCCTGGCGTGTGTGTGCCAGCGTGTGAGTATGTATAAGGGATGTGATAAGGTAGATTGACTTCTAATATAAACGGCAGAGGTGTCTGGTGACATCCATATAGCAGTGCCCTTTGTGTCCCTGCCTGGTAACCTCACTCTCCCCTTGTGGGAGTGTGTTTGTGTGTGTGTGTGTGTGTGTGTGTGTGTGTGTGTGTGTGTGTGTGTGTGTGTGTGTGTGTGTGTGTGTGTCTCAGTCTCAGTGTCACAGAATGTTGTATTACGTGTGTTGATGTGCATTCATTTGAAAGGTGAAAACACCAGGAAATGCTTTTTGTTCTCCCTTGTCCACCATATTTACAAATGCTCTATTTAAACTGGTGAGAGTTTGTAATAGTGTAGGACTAAGGTTGGGTAAAGGGAGGTGGTAAGTCTGTGGAGCCTTGCATGCGTGTATACACAAATCTCTCTCTCTTACACACACACACACACACACACACACTCACATACACACACACATAGACACACTCCACACAGAATGCACAGCGGGGGCAGGTTAGCCCTCCTCCACACCGGCACCTGCTCCGCTGAAGGTGAAAGAAGTGCTCACTTGAGCTCATTGAAAAGTAGATGTGACAGTAAATTTTTCAGGCCCTTGTGAGATGGGAGATCTTGTTATAGCAGTCAGGATGGGGGTCAGGGCAGTGGCTGCTTGATGATTGAGGAAAAGAGAAGTAAATTCATTCTGCTTCGGGCACTTTGTCAAGTGCCAGTAGCTTACTGTTGAGAGCCACTCACCCATCACCGTGTTACGGCCCCAGAGGTCACCTCCAGCGCCATAAATCTGCCTCGCCTGCTAAACCTGCTGCCTTCCCCCGGCTGAGCACGAGCTTGGGAGAGAGGAGGCTGCAGCAGCTGCTGCTACCGCCGTTGCCTGCCTGCCTGCCGCCGCTCATAGTCACTCAGATGAAAAAAGGCAGAGGGGAGAATATAGATTCTCCCTGTGATGCTGCTAAAGGAGCAGGACAGTGGCTGTGTATGCCAATGGGGGGAGGGGGGGGGGGGTAATGGTTGTGTCGTGTGTGTGTGTGTGTGTGTGTGTGTGTGTGTGTGTGTGTGTGTGTGTGTGTGTGTGTGTGTGTGTGTGTGTGTGAGACAGTGAATGGGATTCCAGGCACGTATTTGTAGACTTTTCTTTGGGAGTGTCACGATAGGGGCTTGTATTTGTTTGCACATGGAATTCCTAATTTGTCATTAAAATTACATGCGTCCATGGCTGTTATACACATACTTGCAGTGCTTCACTTTTACATGGAAGTGATTGCATTTTGGGCTGAAGTCCACTAATGGTGGTTGATGTTTCGCCACCCTTTTTTTCCTGATGAAATGTAAGATTGCTTGTTAGAAAACATCTTCAGCCTTTTGTTTGTTGGTATTTTAAGCACTGCCAGCATGTTCACTAGCGTTTATCAGATGTGGCTCCAACATAGAAAGGAAGCGTAAATCTAGGTCTTATACCTAATGAGCTCCAAAAAAAAAAATCCTACTGTACCTCCACTTGGTAAAAATTATTTTCCCTGGTTTTTGGTAGAATTTTTTTTGCCCACAGAATTCTTTCTATTTTGAGTCTATTACTGGTCTTTTTTTTTTATGGCTGCAGCATTTAGGTTCTCAAAGGTTCAATTAGACCAACAGTGTTGTTGGGACATACTCAAAACAGAAGGGTATATCATGAAATTATTGATACATTTCTCCATATGCTAACAATTTTTCTAGGATGGTGGTAGAGTATGCAAGTAGGAAATGAGGAAAATGATCTGGATCTGGTATGACTGCGTGTATGCGTATTATTTAATTTTTTTTTTTTCTTTTAGTACACATACTTCTCCAGATGCACGCTGGCTGTCAGTGATACACTACTGTGTAAAGTGTGTCATCATGCACCATAATTACATCTGCCCCGGCTATGTGTGTACATATGTATCTGGCTACCCATTGTGTGTATGTGTGTGTGTGTGTGTGTGTGCACGCCTTTCAGGCTTGTAGTGTTTGAACGCCAGCCTGCTTTCAATATAGCCTCTTATTAGGTGGTGATTATCCTGCCGGCATCTGGCTTCTTTCAGCCTTTGACTGGAAGTTGGAGAGGCCAGGGGCACCCTGGGAAGAAAGGAGTGAAAACTTCCTGAACCCCGCACTCACCCCCCACCCCCGACCCCACCCTCGTCCCTCAACTCCAGCGGACCCCTCAACCTCTCAGTGAGCCGGTGTTTTTTCTGCAAATAACAGACAATTCTAGGTGGAGATATTTGGTGTAATGCTCCAACGGCCTGTCCCTCACTGCAGTCCATGAGGAAGCGTACAAACTGCATAAATCAATTAAGTTGCATTTATTTGCATTAGCTGCGTAATGAGTCCGTCCTGAATTAACCTCCCACCTCTTGCATCAGAGGAAGTTCAACTTTTAGTTGAGTTTTTTTGCAGTTCTCAGACTGATCCTCTCACAGCAGCAAAACACTGTTAAAATGGATCTGGAATGAAAGAAGGCTCTTACCTTGAGACTTTAGTGAATAACACCAAATGCATGTACCTGCTTCTGTTCAGGTAAGCTGTAAATGAAGCCCCACTGCTGAGAGGAAGCACTGAGTTTTTCAGCAAATTGGCAGCCCATGTGCTCCTGATTCTTCGCCAATATCTCATTTTGGGGCTCAAACATTTAAGGCTGGATAGCTCCATCACTACAGTGCCACTACCACTACGTTCATGTTCAATATCCCCACACCAAAAATAGGATTTTTAAAGGTCTTATAAAATCTGAGGCATTTCTTATGAAACCAATGTTCCATAGAATCTATGTTAGCACCGGAGAACAAAGATTAATACCCCATTCAGCCATTCTAGGTCACCTTTAAATTATGTTTGTTCAAATGAGGAGCTTGGGGAAAAGACAATACACTATGGCATGTGTGTGCTGTCGTTGCATCTGCATAGTCGTAAGGTCAGAGATTCCAGCTCTTCAAACGGAGGCTGCATCCAAAAACTGAGTTACTTCCCATAGACTCCCACATTAAAATGCCCTGCTTTACAGCAAGAATAAACATAGTTACAACCTGGTGCAAAAATGCTCTAAAACTGCTCATTTACCATTTATTTGTTTTAAAGTGTAATAACTTTATTCTGCAGCTGCTGATTTGAGCAGTTGAGCTCATCTCCATTCATTTGTTAATTTTTGGATGATGGTAAAACTAAGGTAAACACAAGCTAAAAGCTAATGTTGAGACATAAAGGTTAAATAAAAACAGTTCCTATTTATATTAACATAGCAAATGAACATAGTATTGTAGTAATCGATGTAGCTCTTCTGGAAGATGACTGCTGAATAGAAAAAAATGCTCAGCAGCACAGGAGCAGAAAGAAATGAGAGGAAACAGAGGCAAAAGAAGAAGAAGCAGGCAGCAGACAGGGGGAGAACGGTGTGGCAGGATCACGAGGGCCTGGCTAGGGACTTTGTAAGAGGCCATACATCAGCTGTCACCCGACGGGCTTCCAAAGAGCCTGAACAGAGAAACACAATAGACTGGACAGATGGTCCCAAACACACTGCAGCGGGTTTGAAGCTATTAAAAGCTGTTTACCTCACGCCAGACGCCAGCGAGTGCGGCGGATGATTTGTCTGATCACATTGCACCGAATCTGTGTATGTGTGTGTGTGTGTGTGCGTGTGTGTGTGTGTGTGTGTGTGTGTGTGTATGAGTGTGTAAGTTTCTCATAATTAAGATACAATCAAAGACAACACGTGAGGGTGAAACAAGCAGTATGATGATTGATTTGTGCATGGTGGATGCCAGCCAACTCCGCAGGCCATGACAAACATTTGGCTGATAACCAATAACCAGACAAATGTAAAACAGACAGCACCCCTCTCCTCCTCCTCCTTCTCCACTCTCTCTCTCTGTCATTCCCACCCATCCTCACATCCTCTCCTCCTTCCTCTTCCCTCCGTCCGCTCTGCTAAAGAGCGAGTGTGACGCCCGAGAATGATGAACTCCTTTGACGCGCTGACCTTTCTCCCTTGGACTCTCGTCTCCCGCCCTCCTGCCCTCGTCCATGCAGATGAGACAGAGACGGATGAAGATGTTCCGCGCCGCGCGTGTGCGTGTGCGGGCGTCAGCGGGGGACGGTGGGTGGGTGGGGGTTGGGGGGGGGCGGCAGCATGGCGAAATGAGTTTTGGTGTTGGTGGTGGATGGCCGCCGCCCCTCCTTCAGATCAGCGGCGGAGCGGGGAGATTAATCCAGACTGGTTAGGCCCGCTGGAGAGAGGAGACGACAGGCCCTGAGCGAGAGCAGAGAGACAGGCAGGGGGGACAGACAGATGGGGCGGAGGGGCCCGCGACAGTGATATACCTGCTGAGATTGTGTCCATATATCTGTGAGGGTGTGTGACTTCCAGGTTTAACATACAGATTGTTGGACTGCTTCAAACATGAATAATGTAAAGAGCAAGTTTTTTCCACCGAGACGTGTCACAATAGGCTGAATCAAGTATAAACCCTGGATTTTAACTGGTTTACATGAGGCTGGTGTTATTTAAGTGGATAGCAATCACAACCAAGGTGCGTCAGACAAATAGGAAGAGCTAACTGCTGGGTTGTTTCTCATTGTTAATCACGGTTATGAGAAAACAATGATGAATATATGTGTGTATTTATTACATTTTTGCAGTCTAATGATAGCAACTGATCTGCATTTGTTTGTACAAGGATTGCAGTTAGAACTTTGACTGCAGGTCAGCCAGGATAGGTAGTAGATGCAAGACATATTGTGTGAATTTGCACTTACAGTACAGAAATCTCAGAAGATCCCACTGTATTTACAGCAAGGTGTCCTACTGCTCAGAAGGCATAATGCCTCTTTGTGTCCGACACAGTACTTGCTCAGAACAGATGAGAGGATCTGCCAAGTGTCTAAAATACGAAGTTATTGTCAAAAGTGGATTAATATGGTAAATGCTCTTGTCTTCCCTTTTTTGGTAAAATCTATAATTCTCCATTTGTGGGCTATCTTTAGTTATTATGTTGTTTCCTTCAATAACTGGTCTAACAGAAGAGGGAAAAAAAAACATTGAATCATTTTTGCTTCTCTCAATTTTATTTATTTTCAATACTATTCCTTAAAAACCACCATGTTCTACACATTGTTTTAAAGAATATTAGCAGTGTGGTGTTTGATTAAGGATCCTAGTATCTGTGACTATAAGTACAAAAGAGAACATCATCTGTAGTTATCATTGGAGATAATAGAGAAATTAACCCATTGCTGTATTGTCTGTCCTCAGGTCAGCTGCCCAGTCCTTGTGATCCAGAGAGACTAGAAAACCCCATTACCCACACCTCTAAAGGCATCTATCTGCATAAAAAGGTATCTGATTTCACACACACACACACACACACACACACACACACACACACACAGTACAGGGGTGTATCAGTGACTTCATTGGTAACAGAGCAGTTCAGGGGTCAGCGGCAGCATTTGATCTTTGACCCTCGGACAAAAACAGACTGAAGTCAGGTCTGAGTGATTACTATGTTGGCTTAACACACTCCACAGTAGCAGCTCTCATAGTACAGTTTGCTTTGTTTTGCTTTAATCTGATTAAGATTGATTTTATTTAGAATCTTTTATTTTAGAAGGTATTCATCTTCAAAATTGCTATAAATTCAGAAATAAACGAATCTCATTTAATTTTATATAAATGCATGTAATGAAGTCCATAACATTGTAAATTCCAAAGTAGTTTGCTTAGAAGAGGTCCTCTGCTTTCTTCACTTCCCCTTGCACACACACACCCAGACACAGTCTCACACTACTGTAATAGAGTGAAGGCTCTTCTTTTCTGATCAGTCCCTGCATGCCCTCGTCCCCCTGGTGGCCAGGGTCAGAAACACACCTCGCAGCACTACTTGGTTCCTCTAACAAACCTCGAGTCTCTCAGACACCTTTTTGATAGTAAATGAGCTTCATAATGCAGGATGCTTTTGGGATATCTTCATAAAAGAAAAACACATTATGTGAATTGTGTTTGCCTTTGGCATCTTCTCCTTTGTCTGCACGCAGCTCAGCCTCCTTTGTGCATCAGGTTCATAAACCTGCAGATTAAGTGCTAAGGTCGAGGGCACTTGAGAGGTGATTCTAAACAGACATGAGAGTGTCAAAGTTTTTTCCCAGGTGATTGACTGATTTGCAGCAGGACATAAACCCACTCCTTGAAATCACCAGCTTTCAGTCCTGTTTGTATACAACCCAGAATGTGTTTGAGTCTGCATGATCTGTATACAAAGTAGGGAAAAGAGACACCTGAAGTTACCTGTTCATATTTTGTGCAGTGTGGATTTTTTCAGTGTTGGAGTGTTGGATTATGATTAAGACTCTCTATGAAATGCAATGTGAAATATCTGGGTCTGAATCCAAAACAGATTGAGAAAGAATCTTGCTCTGAATCTAAAACAAACTAAAAACTAATTTTGCTTTGAGAAAATTGCTGCTAAAACCATCTTTGAGATAAGATGATTTTGTCCGCACTCCACTTTCTTCCTCTCTGCCTCTCTCGCCCAAGGCAAACTGCTACTTCGCAACACCTTCCAACTGTACCGCGTCCGACGTGATCGAAGCTGACTTCACTCTCCACCCAGCTTTGTTTTTCTTCGCAGCCGTTGGGTGGTCTCTTGCTCCATCTCTCTCTCTATCTTTTTCTTTCTCTCTCACTCTGTCGCTCTCTGTTTCACTCATTGTAGAAGTTCCCAGCGTCTGTTTCTCTTTGAGTGCCACGGGACCCAGGCACGGTCCGAAACTCAATCCCAGAGTATACACAATTAAGTTCACACCAGAGGTTATTGGGTGGAAGCGTGGTCCCATTCCACAAAACGTGCCAGTCACTCAAAGGATCGGAGGGTGTGAGTGTTTATGTATGGTTGGTTAGTTGGTCAAGGTTGACTAAATGATAGGAGGTATAGAGGATAAGGTGTGTGTGTACGCACTTGTCTTTATGTTTTTGTGAGGACCAGCACTTGACAGAGCACCATATTGTGAGGACATTTTCCTGTGAGGACACTGACTGAGGAATGAACGGTGATTGTTTGGTGATTGTTTTCATGAGTGTCATACTGCATGAGTTTCATACTGCACTGCCAGGAATATTGCAGCAGACCCACCGTACACCTGTCAGAATTTTGCTGCACCCAGTGATTTTTTTACATTTTATTTATAGTAACTCATATATGTATTTTAAAGCAAATTGCAGATTGCAAAGCATTTTAATTTGAGATAGCGCTTTGAAAGCAAATCTTTCCTAAGATTTGCTTCATTACAGACAGAAATAAAAGAAAACAATATTCCTGCTTTTGCCCTCCTGAACTCACCTTGGTTGACCTCTTCCAGCCTGTTGAGTGTTTCTGTGTTGGACCAGTTTGCCGTCGTTCCCTCTGAGTACCATTCACACGCGATTGGGAGTCCCATGACGGGCCAGCTGGAGCCTTCAGTCCCCCCCACCCCCCCCCCCCACCCCCCCCCCCCACCCCCCAACCCCCAAACACACACACAGACACGAATCCTCTGCGGAGCCTCCACTGGCCAGCCGGCCTGTCAGTCAGTCAATGGGAGGGTTATGAGCATGTGTGTGTGTGTGTGTGTGTGTGTGCGTGTGTTGGTGGCGTTGTCAGGGCATCCTGTTTTGGCCCGTGTGTTTCAGTGCTTCCTGGCTGTGGGGCTGGTGGTGTCACGTCTGTCAGCTGTGGCACCAACAAAGGCATAACAGGGTTAAACACAGCAGAGGATTTTAAAAACTTCACATATTCCTATTGTGTTCTAGTCCTCCAGATCCATATTTATGGTAGAGCAGGATGACATACTGAAACAGTTGATTAATAAGGGTACAGACCTGAACTCTGTACAGTACGTAGGTAACATTATAACATCCATCCACACATGGGATGTGATTTCACTGCTCTAGGTCTGAATGGAAACATCAGTCCAACATCAGGTTTTGTCATTATCAGTGCAGTGCCAGCAAACACTCACAGGCATCTGACGCTTCTGAAGCTGAAGAAATGATGGATAAAATCTGCTCCTTTACCACTTAATTTATGGCAAAAACCACATTCATGTGTGTGAAGATCTTAAAAAAATTGTCCTTTTTCTGTAGACTTAATAATAGGTTGTCTAATTTTCCCCTAAGAGGCCACTGAGCACACTTTGCAAGGCTGATTTAATCCATACAAATGTGATTAAACATATGCACAATATAAATTGTTCATGGGTCGTTCACACACACTCACTCTCACACACGCACTCAAGCAGGGAGGTGGATATGTCTTCGGGGGAGCACCAGTCATGTTCCATTAATCCAAAGCAACCAGTGGTGATTGATCAATTAGCCCTGCTTAAAGCTGGGGCTCAGGCTGATCAATAGCACTGATCATCAGCCAAAGGTTTTTCATTAAGACCTGCTGCTCTGCATGAGTAGACTCCATTAGCATAGACCAAATGGGATGTGAGAAATGCAAATGCAGGGGTGAGAACTCACACATACACACAAATGCACACATACACACACATACACTTACACAGACGGGACAGATAGCTTTGTACGATATACACACATAATTTCACACTTTTTTTGGACTGGTTTTCTAGTTATCTGACTCCAAAATGAGTTTAAATTGATCAAATATGTAATAGTGGAAGGTTTACCTCTTAGTCTGATATAGAGAAAACTTGAAAACATTTAGAGACAAGAGAATCCCTTTGAAAAGGTGTGAAGAAAAAGTGTGTAAAGTAATTATTTGTTTCATTTTTAGTGTAGTAGGATGATAGTGGTAGAGCAGCTGCAGCTGATGTGCAGTGGGGGGCGCTGTGGAGAGCATGGGGCCCTCAAACAAACAGACGAAAGAAAAGAAGATGGCTGTTTGTCCCAGTGTTCAACTACAATCAACAGATCAGAATTATTTTACAGCAGACCCAATTTTGTTTGAACATTAATGTTTTCATGGCAGATGAGCAGAATTTCACATATCTAAAGACAAACAAAGACTTTGTGTCAACTCTTCCATTTCCCTACTCTGTATGAGCTTGGTCAGAGTAATGTTCCCAAATATAAGTGTATATGAGTCACATCACCTCCACATATTTCTATGGAGCATAAGGGGCATCTCTGGCAGTATATCCCTTTCGTTCTAGTCGTTTTCTGTCTTCTTTTTCTCAGTTACCTGAAAAACAGCGGATGTTGCTGCAGAGCAGCGATACTTCTGATGCACGACCCCGTCGAACCCACGGGAGCGTCCGTAGCTCAAAATACAAAAACATCGGCCGGCGTCCACTGACAGACTCACCTTTCTCACCCTCTCCCAACCCTCTGCGGGGCGCAGGGCCATTGTTCGGCTTGAACAATCCTCATTGAATTAAAAACTGGCCACAGGCTTTGTTCGGCACGGCCGATGCGTAGTGCTGTCATGGGTCCTATCGTTAATGTGCCATCACCGCACCTCACATCCGCAGCAGACACAGGCAGCCATGAGCTTATTTCCTCCATCTGTAAGTGACTCTGTGGTCACATTATGCACCTATGTATGTGTGTGTGCGTGTGTGTGTGAGAGAGAGAGGGTGCTCAACGCTGAGGTGTGTGGTGGACGGGGGTGAATAAGTAAGAGGGGAGGTAGGAGGGTGGGTTGGCGTATGAATGTGTGTGCGTGTGATGCCACATTAATCGCTCAACACAGAAGAAGTAGCAAAAGCGTGAGGGGCTTTGGTCACTGGTGGAAATGCATGCAGAGGCCTGGCGACACACATACACCCACACAGTGACTCATATCTCTGCAAAAAAAGTGACTTTTAACATTTAATCTATGACAGACGGAGCCAGAAAGCTAAAGTTTGGATCACGGTCAGGGCAATAACTGCATGTGACGTTTGTTGTTTGGAACTGGAAGCCACTTATCTGACTGTTAATTGCTATCTGCTGTTAAATATATATATATATATATATATATATATATATATATATATATATATATATATATATATTCTGTTTGACCATGCCACCATAGCTTTACGGGTCACAACCCCATCAAACTACACTGGTGACATTAAAGCAGTCAGTCAACAAGCTGCTGACGGATTAATAAATAAAGCTGTTTTTCTTTATATAGACACCTGTTAGAGAAAATGGGGATGTTGGAACTGCTATTGATAAATTATTCATGCATTATGTCTGGGTCCTGGTACCACTGGTGAGTAAATTATGGAAGTGCTAGATTTACCTTTGAAGGGCTTTTCACAAATGAGTCTCAGGGAGGTGAAATAACAAGAACATCAGAAAAAAAAGAGAAAAGAACCAAATCAGTGCAAAAAATGCAACGCTGGCTTTGCAATACTCTGTAAGCATCAGTATTTTTCATATTTTATTTATCTAATCCCTAGGAAAAAATGGTGGTCATTAGGGTTACAACAAGGTTCAGGTTTGAAAAAAGTTTAGAACGAATGTCCTCAAGAGGAGATGCCAGTGGTAATTGTGCGTGTGTGCTGTGTGTGTGTGTGTGTGTGTGTGTGTGTGTGTGTGTATGTGTGTATGTGTGTGTGTGTGTTTCAGCGGAAAGGAAGGGAGTTGGTTGCAGAGATACTAAGGCAGACAGGAAGAGATCGTCCCGGTGTTACCAGGGCTGGGGTTTAGCCCATACATCGCAGGTTACTACTGAGGGCTGTGTTGGGATGTGTTTGCCAACACACACTATGTTACAAAGATTGATGTGACTTAGCCTCTCACCTCTTAACTTTTTTACCTCGTCTCTACTTATTGGTGGCATTTCCACAGTTGAAAGATTGACTCTTTCCGAGAATGATGTCTCTGAAAGTGTCTGATTGATGTCTCAAACCTTCCGTCATGTGTTACGTGTTGCATAACCACGCACACATCGTGATCGTTCGATGTCCAAAGTTTTTTTTTTTTTGCCCCCCCCCTATTTTGCAGGGATGTCATGGCAGCAGAATGATATTTCCGTGAGCTGTGTGGGTGTGTGTATGTGTGCAGGGGGTGGGGTGGGGTGGATGGACGGATGACACCCGTATCCATCCCCACTGGGGAGAGGAAGTCCCTATCAGAACACAACAGGAAAGAGACGGAGCGAAAACAAGCGCATGTCTTTTTGGACATTAAATCACTTCCTGTAGGGCTCTGCGCTGCCTCCCCCACCATCCTCAGCCTCCACCTCTAAGCCCAGATCAGCCCTAACCCTTTTGGCAGACAGAAAAATTGATCAAGCCTCTGCATGTGTGTGTGTGAAAGAGGTGTGCATACTCCTGTGGGTGCATCTCTCAGGTATTGACCTGATGAGTCAAAGAACTCATCAATAACTGAAAGAAGAGGCTTGAGACCCCATCGGAGCAGCCGCATTTTTATCATCAAAACATACAAAACACCTTTGCTTCTAAACCCAAGCGTGTTGCTTCGCTGTCGCTGCTTATACATATGTGCATCGGTGTGTATGCATGCGCCGCTTGCCAGACTGATTTATCGCCACGACTTGCAGATGTGATGAGTACCGTAGGATGCAAGTACCGTATAAATCCCTGCACCCTGACAGATCACAAGCCCGGAGTCTGGACCTGGAGCTTTGATCTTCATCCAAGAACAAAAACAAAGAGACAAAAAGCTTTATCTGCGGCTGGTACAGGAAAAGGCCTTTTTAATGCTGACAGGAAAAGACAATGACCACGGTTTATTTCTAAAACACAAACACAAGCCTCCGACCAGCTTGTCATTTTTCAGAAAGTGTGCACTACTGAATGGCTCATTGTAGACATCAGACACCCCCAAGTAAATCTCATACGTATATAGAAAATGCAGCTCTCGCACAATACTGTCCTCGTCCAGGGCACAGCTGTAAAAAATATGACTTCCTTCCTGTAGGCAATTTCCTGTTTATGTCTGAATTCGGGTCAATAGAGGGGGATAGTGGTCACTACCTCATCCACTGTCATCTTTCCCTTGAGACGACCCCAGTCCTAATGACACAGAGTGCTGTGGAAAAAGACACATTTAATTCTTATTTTAATCTTTCATCAGAAGTTTAATCTCCTAATGCTCAGAAAGAGACTTTTCCTCAGCATGAACAGACTCTTATATCCACAAAACACAAAAAAAGTAGACATTACATTATTTGCTTTTTTCTGCTCTCCAAAAGATTTAAGACACCCACCCACCCCCGCTGCCCAGCCCTTCAGTGCCCCCCCCCCTCCCAAGAAAAATGTCTCAATTGCACAGATCTTGGTGAAGGCACCATATTTATTTCATTTTCTGATGATTTGCCTAAAACAGGCAGCGGTCTCTGCTGTGAATGTTTAATTTAAGAGCTCATGTTCCCCACTCTGTACGAGATGTGGTGGTTGGGAGCACGGATGGGGGTCCGATGGTGGGGTTGAGGGGGTGTGGGGGTTGTGGAGGGGGGATGGAGTTGATGGAGACCCCTAGGTCTCCGGGCGCAGTCATTAAGATGGCTTTTCGGCTTGGAGATGAGAAAGCGTGCTCGGCAATCTGGCCTCATTGAAGATGCTCCCCTGCCTACTTGGGGCATCCATTATTTATGAGTTTTTACAAAAATTTTCAACTGACATTTTCATCAGTTGTGGATGTCTGTTTCTGCTTTGCTGCGTCTGTCCCCTCAATCGGGTGGAAATATTGTTCAAATAGATGAGTTGTAACATGTCTGTTTACTTCTACACATTGGCTTGCTTTTATTTTGACAGCAGATGGGAAATAGATGGACTAGAAAGTGGCGGCATATTCAGTGTTGACACAAAGAAGAGGGCATTAACTACATCAGCTTTCACAGTGATAACAAGTGATAACATCAGAAAATGTACCTAATTGTGGATAATGTGTTTGTGATTATATGTAGTTACTTTTTAGTGAATAACAATGAGGAAAAACAGGAAAATGCTTTTGGGAAGCGGAAGGCAACAATGTCTATTATTGTTATGAATAAGAGTGTGTGTGTGTGTGTGTGTGTGTGTGTGTGTGTGTGTGTGTGTGTGTCTATGAATGAGCAGTCCAGCTGTATGAGGAAGTGCAGTCCCTGCAGCACTCTGCCCCGGTGGCTGAGCCGTATTGATCTGAGCGCCGCCCAGTGCTCTGGTGTTCTGCCCCCGGGCTTCACACACTCTCGCCTCACCGTACGTCGCTCACTGCACATTAGACTCTGAGTCTGACATGCCCTGTTAGGCTGCAGCACACTCCCACAGAGACAACTCGTCAAATGCCATGTTTGTGCGCGGTACATGGGACTGCTGCCCACTTCCTGTCAATCTCGTGCGCCGCCGTTCGATTCAACGGTTCTACGCCGTCTGTTTTCTTTTTCCTTTGGAAAAAGTGGAAATTATCACCTATTGTCAGTTTAACCTTGATCGAGATGTGGACTATTCACATCTTTGTTTTCTGTGTCTGTGCGTTTTTCCTTTCACTTTAGAGCTGGCAGTAAGGTGGTTGCTTTCGACTGATGAATACGCCATTTGCCTGTCAGATGGTGGCGTCTTGTCAGGCAGAAATAATCTTTTGCGAAATAAACGTCAGGTTTAAACTATCTGCATGAAACAGAGGATGCCATTCATGTATTTATGGCACTCCTCTGACGCTGTAGCAAAGTATCACACCTGTGCTGAAAAACGGATAATAGACCAATAGACCATCAGCTACATGCTGCTGAGCTCAGCTGAGGCCTGAACAAAAAAAATAAACAGAGGCTCCCAAGCGTCTCGCTGTGTTTGACATTAAAGAGAAAATGATGCTGGCACAGTAAATTACTGGCTTATAATTTCATTACCTATACAGTAATATTCACAGTAATTTACTGTGTGGATAGCACAATATTTTATGATAAATGTTTCACAGTAACTTATCGTGAACTTTGTCAGATTTTTCATCATGAATTCACAGTAAATTACTGGCTAATAATTGCATTTCTTCAACAGTAATTTACTGTGTGTATATCACAATGTTTTACTGTAAATATTTCACAATATATTCTGAATATTTCCCAGTAAATTACTGTGACTTTACTGTCAAAGTAATACAATTATTAGCCAGTAATTTACTGTGAATTAACGGTGAAAAATTTTACGAAAGCTGGATATTAGATGGTAGCTTTAAAATAGAGGCTGTTCATTAATATTATTATTACTTTGAGGAAATCTGTGAGATTGAATTACACGACCTGGTCTAGTTCCTTAAGAAGAGTCCATAGGCCCCTGTGTATGAAAGCTGCAAGAGATGGTTGAGGGTGACATCACCTCAAAGTTGAGCATATTCCATCTGAGAAGTCTGAAACACATGGACACTCAGGTTTGGAGGGAATGCTTCAACTAGTTCCACTACAAGTTGGAAATCAGACTTCAGGGGGACTTCACTTCAGATGGACACTTCCACTTTAGAGATCGTAAATTCCGTTCTCAGACTTCAACTGGAACGCGGCAAAAGTTGCAGTGACCAGGTCCATTGGTGTGATACAGTAATGCACAACAAATGTCCTTCCTTTTCCACCCCAAGCTTTCTTCCTGTTTTTACCCCCGACCGCAGAGCAGAGAGCTGCGATAATCAAACGCTTACATGAGCGGCAATGCGATGCAGGTGATGGGGAAGGTCTGTGATTGGCTGGAGCGGATTCAGGCCTCGTCTGGTCGAGCTTGATCCACGCCAGCCCGACAAACCCAGAGCTCCAGCTGATGAGAGGCAGCTATTTCCCTGTTCCACATCACTCCCGGCCCCTGTAAACCAGAGCCCCAGCACCAACAGATGCTGAGGCCATGTTCTCCAAAAAAGCGTCCCCAGGGTCTATACTCTCCCTTTTCATAGCTCGGTTTAAATTTGTGATGCTCATTCATTTGAGTCTCTATTACAGTGTTATGGCCGCCAACCGCTGGCAGGGGACCGTCCCTCTTAAGAGTCCTCGGTAGCTTACAGAAACTGTTGCCGTCCCAGAGGAGCAACAGCAGACTAAATAATCAGTTTCCCATCACGGTGACAATGTGAGAGCAGCTGTTTGCATCTGAAGGCCTGCCAGCAATTGTCCATGACATTCTGAAACCGAGGAGGAAAGAAAGGAGGCATGGACTGAGTGCAAGATGAAAGGAAAGTTTTTCTGTGCTTTTGATTCAGTCCTCTTAAGGATTTTGATATTGATCTCACCAAGCAGACCTGCGGACCCGACACACGTGCACAAATACCTACATCCATCTGTGGAGGCACACACGCACACACACACACACACACACACACACACACACACACACACACACACACACACACACACACACACACACACACACACACTCTCTCGCATTAGTGGAGACACACACTGGAGCACACTAAATTGAAGCTGAATCCTTCGGTCTCTGTCATAGGCATGGAATGCAGTACACTCAAGGATATACGGGATTTGATTTGCGACTTACATGCATTACTTTTTTTCGGTTTTGCAACACTTATGTGGCACTTTGCACTAAGAAACAAAAAGCTTACACTGCAAACAAACACTGATGTTAAAAAGACAGTTTAGGAGTAAAGACTGCTCAGTAAAAACTCCTACATTAAGGCTGGCCCGTGGAAAGTGTGTTGTCAGTGTCCTGCACGTCATCTGCTCAGGCGTCTGGGAGGAAATGCATGGAGCCTCGATGGAAGGCATTCAGTAAAAGGCAGAGCTGGCTGTCTTTATCTGAGACCCAGCATGCCTTGCTGCTCTGTAAATTTTGTGTCACTGTTTGTATAAAAAGCACTATTGCCAATACATCTGCATAGGCTTACATACATCCCATCACAATGGGTTTAACCCACGTGTGATGTACATCGATGGTACTGTGGAGAGGTTGCTACCAAGTGAGGCTGGCAGAGGCTGACCATCATGTAATTCAAACTATGTCTATATCTATACAAAATAATCATGATCTTCATGTTTGTACAAAGTGGGTTAAAAAATGTATGGATAGTAGGGCAGAGCAGTAAACTGCACAGCGATCCAGATGATCCAATGAGGATCTGATTGAGCATGTACAGTGACATTTTGTTGCTGTCTTTTCTTCGGGCCAGTCCCTTTAGACCTCTTTAAATGTGCAGCTGTGGAAAGTGAAAGTATATCTGTCAGCTCCTGAAAGGAAAATGTTGCCTACTTTAATACAAATGCAGGATTCAGTCCACGGAACTACCTTACATTTTGACTTTGTGTGACTGAATATGTGTAGCGAAGCTCCCAAAAGCACATGTTATCATATTACCACTTGAAGAGTTTTTGAAAACTGAAGAGGTTCTGCAGTCACGTTGTGTTGTCCTGCCACACCATCACACCGTTGTGTGATCTCGTCTTCTATGATTCAGTTCTTTCTAAAGTTCTGCTCCTCTCCACTTCTGTTGTTCTGAACACTTTGTGTAAGGTCGCATACTGACACTTTCTGACAAGTAAATAAATAAGCGAGTGACTGCAGTGTGTGGGATTCCTCATCCCCTATAGCTTGTTTTTCTCTGCCAGAGCACGCCTTTCACTTTAAAGAGTGAGAGGCGCTCTGATAATGCTGTCTAATAGTCTGCAGCCTTCAAGGAAAACATGAATTTTGTGTTTCCTGCGGTTGCAACTGCACTCGCATAGGGGCGAGCCGACCCAGAGCTGCACAATTAGGTATTCAGGATGATTGAGCAAAATTATGACCATTCAAAACCACTGATAGTTCAAAACAAAATACATATATATCTATTTTGTGTTGGAGGGTTGGAGCTCGGTTCAAAAAGAGAATAACAATAAATGTAAATTGTATTCAGAGTAAAAAAAAAACCAACAACTTCGCGCTCCTAGGGAAACCTTCATCCGCCTCATGGTTCAGTTGAATTGTCTGAAAGTTCCCCTTTCTATAACTCTGCTTCAAGAAAACACTTTGAGGTCCAAAAAAAAGTAATGATTCTTTTGGCTATTGTCAGAACAAAACATTCCTCTCGGGCCCGCATTCTGCAGCTGATAAACTGTGTCGGGGCATTCAGGTTGCCACGTAATTGCGGATGCCACAGACCTCCTTCTGCGACGTCCCCGCGCAGCGCTCCCTCCGACTCCATCCAAGTAAAGGTCAAGAGTCCACGTGCTACCGCGCATTCACCTTCGCCACTTGGCAGAGGTCTGGCAAGATTAATTCTTTGTGTCTTGCCGTCGCTCAATGCACCAGGTTCGTCTTTCTCACAATGGGGCTAGGCAAACACACTAGAAAAAGTGTGCACCTGTGCGTGTGTGTGTTTGTGTGTGTCTTTTTAAAAGACATCGGTGCAACCGCTTTAACAGGGCGACTCTGTTTGAATTAGATGTTCAACCCCCCCCATCCACCCCTCCCGTTCTAACCCCCTGCCTGCTAAATGGATTTCTGAAGTGGCTGTAGTTGGAGGCTTTCAATCGGATGCAACCTTGAGTCCTTTTTTATGTGAGCTCTGTAGGATTTAAGTGCCGGTATAACATGAGCACGACTGAATGAATGCATGCTCCTCATTTTTTGAAATTGAAAAATCTCCAAAGGCTCTCCCCATTGTGCAGGCAATTAATGGAATGCTGGCAGCGAGGTTCAGGTGCTTAAAAGTTGTATTTTTTCTCTCTCTCTCGCTCTCTTTTTAATGACTAATAAAGGATAATCATCATGGAAAAAAAACATCATAATGCTGTAGGCTTCCTCTTTATGCACAATGATGTATAATGCATGCTTTGAAATGAAACGGCAGCGGCCTTCGAACCATTCCATCTCCAAACCTTAGTGTATTTGTTTTGCATGCCACAGTGAGGTTTTTGCATAACAATGGTGAGTGTTCCCCATTAACAATGCTCGCCGATTAATTTGATCTTTACATTTTTCAAAGTTTGTCCATCAGGCCGGCAAACAATGGGTCCCCCGGTCGCTGTTTGGTATAAGTGATTAGAAAGTTGGCTAATTGCCTCTCTGAAGAGTTGTGCTGTTTCTTTTTAGCCTTCTTGCCCTTTTTACCTGGAAGCCTCTAGCAGCCTCTAATGCGTTGAAACAGACAAACGAACCCGTTTATTCATTGATAAATATTTTGGAGATTATATCCCTGTATTTTCTTTTCAGAAATTTATAGTCAGTTGATGTTGCCAGAAAAGGAAAAATCTGAATAAAATACCTGTGATAATTAACTTTATAGTAGAGCTTGTTTTAGACTTGGGGTACTTGTGTGAGTGTGAGAGTGACAGTGCGACACCTTTGGCTAAGGTGATGACGCTCTGATACCACCTTGAACTAATCAACAAAGCTCATATTCTTCAAATCTTACACTTTGAGTAATATGACTTATTCTACATTAATCTAGGTGCTTTAACTGTCATTGTATGTTTCATGTGTGATCACATTTAGAATCTATCCAACCGTCCATTTTCTTACCAGCTTTGTGCCAAGGTAAAGGCAGGGAATGCACTGCAGGATGGGTCACTAGTCCATCTTTGGCTTTTCATTTTCTTGGTTCTTGTTGCAAACAAGTGTGTACTGTAGAGTGTGAAGAACACAATTTTTATCCTAATATTTATAGTATCGGAATTTCAAATAGCATCTGCATATCCAGTATGATAATCCAGTTGTTGCTCTGGTCAGTTATCTCACTAAAACAACCACAGATAGTTTTTTCCAGCGTGCAGCTGCTTGTGCTGGTCTCTAGGCCCTGGGCCCCCGCCTGAAACTGACTGAATACTAAACTGGCTCATTCCAGCGTTCAGTCACTTGCACCTTTTTCTTGTAATCTTGGATCACTTCCAAAAGCTTTCTCTTTTTCTTTTCCTTGTGCCCTCAATCTCTTTCTCTTTGACAATGCAGGGAAACATACAAGCGCATCTCGGTAAACACGACTGAAGTGGTTCCAGAGTTTAAAAGCTTCACATAACACTGGCAGACACAACTTGGGGCTGTTTGTGTGATGGAAAGGAAAAGTTGTTCAGAAACTGACAGCTCTGTGTGTGCGTCGGCGTGTGTGTGTGTGCGCATATGTGTGTTTATGTTGCTTTTGGCAAGTTATTCATTTTTTCTTTTTTTTTTTCCCTTTTTCTTGTTCTCTGTGTGGTTATCTTTTGAGTCGGTCGGTTTGGAGCTGGTGTCCACCTTCAGGGATGCGCATAGCATGCATTTCTGAGTATTTTCACCTGAGGCTGCACTTGTTAGAGTCTGCAGATAAATGTATATACATTATTTATACAAATTCAGGGCGAGTGAAAGCAGGTTTAACACATTTACAGACAGGAGGCCGGGCACTGCAAGCCAAGCTCCAAGTGCGGATTGCAGCGTGACGCATGGGAGATGGAGCTGGCCTGACTGTGACCGGCATCCGTAATGCTGCAAGACAGCTCCGCTAACACTGCTATCAATGGCTCTGCAGCCCTGTATTACATCACAGAGAACAAAAAAAATCTGAAAGCTGTTGGCTCCAATTACCATTATTAATTCAGAAAAAAAGTGGAGTTGCAAAGTTGAAAATTTTTATTTTTCAGCTTGTTTTATATCTGTTCAGTTTTCTCACCATTTTGATTGTTTTATGTGGAGTTTGCAAATACTGTTACAATCCCAGAGAGATTACACAGACACTGCAGGAAGCTTTTTACCAATTCATTTATTGGAGCTGGGTCAAATGAACATTTTGCAGGTAACTTTTAAACATGAGAAAGAGATAGAGAGAGAGGCTCTGTGTTAGAGGTAGTGGCAGGTTGGATCGTACAGGATTATGTCGACACACCCAAACACTGTCTGTGCAGACTGAAAAGAAAGAGTCATTCATTTTATACCAGTGAGAAACATGAAAAAGTAATTAATTAACATCATTCCAGAATTTTTTTTCTTTCTTTTTTATGTACACCCACATTTGTGCTGTTGGTGGTTGGAGGTGGTTGGAGACAGAACTGAACAGAAGAGAGCTGCGCTCAAAATCTGAGCTGTTAATAGTTCTCCCTGTCAGGATCACAGGTGGATTTTTGCAGATATATTAATGTTACATTTGGTTGTGAGTTGAAATCATGAAGACTTGAGTCTTTGCAGACAGGTCAGCGCTCCCAAAATACTGATAATAATAGACTGATAATAAGGAAAGATGATTCAACAAGACACAGAAAGAAACACAAGTGACACACATTGCATTATTTATTTGAATTCCTTCTAATATGAAGTTGGAAATGACCCCTCCATCCCCTTTCCCCTCTTCTCATCCCACATGTCACAGGAGCCTCTTCCGTCTGAGGTGGACGCGCTGCCATCCGGCTGCAGTCTTCATGTTCCCATGGAGCTGGAGTTTGCAGCTTCCTGTTTCCCTCGCAGCCTAACGCAGCAGAAAAGCTACGGCCTGGTCTCCGTCGACTGACCGGCCCGCTGTGGATGACGGTGACTCTAATTTCGTGTTGCAGTTCATTTCCTGCTCAGAGATGGTGAAGCTTTGTTTTTATGTAGTGGCTCCTACCGACCGGCCGAATGGAAAGTTTGTTTTATTTAGTAAATAGGTCTTTGTTAGATATCTGAAATAAGGTCTTTGATCAACACCGATTTGCGACATTTTAACTTTTGTTTTGCAACATAGAGGTCAGCAAACAGGTCAGGGGTATACCCCACTCAGGAACTTCGAGGCAGTTTATCAATACAGTAGGGCACAGGTGGTCATGTTGTTTATTTATAGCCTAATATGAAAAATCACCTCTGGTGGTCTCATTTATGCTTCAAAGATATGTTGCTGAACAAAAGGATCGTGCACCAGACCGTTGTCGTTCAAAGATTTTGTTTTTTTGTAACAGAACTAAACTCATCAGAAAAATCTAGCTTTGCCACAAAGATCCCTGCAGCACAACAGCAGCTGTACATATTTCCAGTGAACCGAGACTAATTCTGCTTTTACTGTACCTGCTATTGTAAGATGTGCTGAATAATGATGTAAAACTATAAGCTAGAAGTCAGATTAATCCAAACTTTAAATCAAGGATTTGATTAAAGACTGTGTGTTGTGGTCTATTGTATCATGGCTTTGATGCTGTACATCTGCTTGTGAAGGCGTGGATGTCCCTTCAAGCGTGTGAGCGTGTGTGTGTGTTTGTGCTGCAGTGGTGAACTGAGCAGTGGGGCCTATGTGTGACCCATGAATGTGAGATGCATATCATGTGATTCGGGAGGACACTTTGATCGCATGTCACCCACTCCCCCTCCTCTGCTACTGCCGACCTGTCAAATAAAGGCAAGGATAACTTGGAAAAACATAACATGGAGCAGAGCAACTTAGCGATATTGTTTCAGCTTCTGTCTTAACACTTGCATGTGTACAGAAAGTCTAAACAAAAAACACAATTCAGCCCATTTGCCTAGCGATCGCTGTACCTCCGATCTTTCCTGTCACTTGAGTGTCAGCTAGGTTACAATGGCATGAAGGAGTACATTCACCAGAAGGAAAACAACAGTGAAGTTTATATTATTCTCTATGTCACCTTTGATTTGAAGAAGAAGATCTGCACAATAAAAACCTCCTCTTTCCTGACATTTGTGATCCTTGTCGAGATGAAGCTGCTTACCACAACACGTGTTCAGAAAAGCTCTGGACACACACAGACACACGCACACACACGCAATGAAGTACTTGTTCTATAACTTTTTTCTCCTCCACATAACACAATAAGGAGCAAACACAGGACCTGAACACATTCCCTTTTCAAGTTCACAAATAGGGTACTAGACGGGGTCAGTGTGTGCAGGATGGAAGAACCTGGTGTTAAAAACATAATAGTTATTTATTGAAATAAGACGCAGGGTTGTTGTGGTACTGTAGGTGCAATCAGAATGCCCACAAAGGGGAGGGGTGGGGGGCAAGCAGAAGGGGGAAAAGCATGCTAAAAGTGACAGAAATCTGTCCACATAACCTCATCTCTGAGCTGCTGTTGGGCGTGAAGCTGTGACACCAAAGATGCTTTCAGGAGGAAAAAAAACACAGCGTGTCATCGATAGCCTCGACACGACAGCCTCGCCTGCAATGAGTTCACCTGTGTGCTGCAGGACCCCAAACACTCTGGACTGGCTGATGAAAGATTGTCTGGTTGGGACACAATCAAAGCAGGTGTGAGGAAAAACAGACCGGGAGCTGCTGAAGGACACTGAAGGGATCGAAAGTGTAATTCTCTGTACATCAAACATGCCACCGAAAGACTTTTGATCGTTTCATGACTCATGACAAAAACAGTAGACAAATCATCAGTACAGGCTGCTGCGGGAGGTAAGTGTAGGGAGAACAGTAACACTGACTACTGTACGTGGGAGAAAGTCCACGTGGAAATAATTTAGGGTTTTCTGAAGAAATCAAGGAGGAAAAAAGCCAGTTTCGCTTATTTTGGACACAATACTAGAAGTCACGGCTCACGGGGAGGGGTGGGAGTTGAGGGCTGAAGAGGGGATGCAGTCTTTGGTACAACAGCAAAGTGGACAGAACAATGATGCAGGCTGAGAGTCAATCAGAAACTGATGTGGCACAAGTATCTTTCACACCTACTCGCTTAAGAACAAGACTCTTTTCAAAGTACACACTTGCATAAACATTTAAAAAGACCCTGGGGGGAGAAAATTGCTGATTCTTTTTTTTTTTTTTTTATAAAAGCCCATTAGTTTTGCTCCAGACCTGCATCACGGAAACTAAGTGTGGAAAACAAAACAAGAACATGCTACAGTAAACAAATTTATTCTGGCGCGGACACCTCACGTCATGTAACACATAGATGGAAACCCATAGACGCAATAAATTATCTTCATTATTAAGCGTAACCAGTGACATACTGTACATCAAAAAGGTAAAAGCACTGTAAATAAAAAAAGGACAAAAAAATCTACAAAAAAAAGGTTGAAAGTGAAACGGAACCCTTGCACAGAAATCCTTAAGAAACAAATGTTTGACTGCCAGCGGACACAGATACAAATTAATATTTTAAGTGTGATTCCTTTTTGATTTTAGTGTCTCACGACATCATTTCAGTACTGCTCAGAACAAATAAAATAAAACACTGTACACACACCAAAGAAAGCAAACCAGAGGGATTTTTTTTTTCTCATTTCGTTGGTTTCATTTTTTGTAGGAAATCATTGCTTTGCAATTTATGCTTCATCACAGTTCTCTCCCATATGACCACATGAATGTAAACACCTGTTGAATTATTCTTTTTTTAAATTTTTACAACATTAATACTTTATATATATATTTGTACATATTTCCATTCACATCTGCACGGTTAGCTAGCATGGTAATGAAATAAGGCAAGACTCACATAACTGTGACATCACAAATCTTTTTTTTTCTCTTATAATACTGATTATTAAGGTTTTTTTTATTTTTTATTTTATGTAATTTCCTTCTTCTGTTCTGCAGCAGGCTTTGGTCTTTCCGGACAAAGGCAGGGTTGATCCTTCTCCGTCTCCAGAATCACACTTTGTTTTGTTCCAGTTATGAAATAATAAAAAGGGGAGGGTGTTCTTTTTTTTGCAGGAAAAAAGAGCTATAAATACAACTGTTTCAGCTGACATTATTAATTGAATTTATTTAACACTGGTCTTTCTGAGGTACATAGTTTAAGATGATTGGGGGAGGTGGAATAAGAAAGGGGGGGGGGGGGGGACCACAAGGTGACCATGAGAAGCAAATGACTTCCGTTACAAGAGAAAAAAAAACATCTTATTTTTCTTCTTATTGGCCTATTTATCATTTTGTTCATCAAAGAATGTTCCTTTTTTTAGACCTTTCTTTTTTTTAACCGTCAGTTCCGTCCCAGGTTGAGCTGCCGTGGCAGGTGTGTTATGTGAGTCTGGAAAACAGACGTGAGGAACGGGCACAGAGTCTCGGGGGGTCTCGGGGGCTTGAGCCGCTCGACGTGGTTTGTCTCTACAGTACCAGCGACAGCGAAGAGCTGCCCGGAGGATGGCCGGACCACAAGCGAGCCGCCCCCTGTAGTCACAGAGCAGAGGAGAGTGTGAAAGATGGCCAGTGTTCCTGGGCTTCCCGCCTCAGCACAAAAAGCCTCTCACGGTGCCACCAGCACTAAAACACTCAAGGGCTGTTAATTCTTTAAGTTGCAGCCTCCTGCCGGTCTTGATAGTCTGTGCTGGCGCGCACGATTGCGTCCCAGCTCGACGCCTCGGCTCGTTTCAAGTGTTTTTCTCAAGACGCTGTCTCTCTCTCTCTCTCTCTGTGTGGTTGAGGACAAGCGGCTCTTCTTTCCAGACTTTTCTTTTTTTAAAGAATAAAGGGATCCATGTGCTCTTTGTGTGTGTGTGTATGTGTGTGTGTGTGTGCGTGTGTTTGTGTGTGTGCGCATTAACATAGTGGAGTCTGAGCTGGAGGTTTAGTTTGGTGAAAATGTTATTTGGAGTTTTTTTGTTTTTTTGTTTTTTCATTGTTTGGGCCGCAGCAGACTGGGCGCAGTCCTCTCCTAAGCCCGTTTGGCGTGCAGCATCTCGATGAGCAGGTTGTTGCAGGGCACGTCGCCGTTCAGGTGTTTGTAGTACAGGTACTCTTCAGCCTGCAGGCTGATGGCACGGATCTCCGGCAGCCGCAGGAGCAGCTGGCCGAACTTGTCCGTTTGCTGCGGGTAGTTGCACATGACGTAGTCGAGCAGCGCTGCATTGACCTGCTCCTGGACGCTCTCCACCAGGTGGAAGTTCTCCAGGTTCTTCACGTCTACAAGGGGAAGAGGCAAAAGGGAATAAAGTCAAATTTAAGTTTAAGAGTGCCATGGCATAAGTTATGTCTGTATACAGGGTTCTTGAATTCTCATTCTCCAGGCCTTTTCCAGGACAGCAATCCGTCCACCACCTGCACATTCTACAGTTGCACCTTGCATTCTGTATATTTAACCAGATTGCATGTTCATTGCTATTGCTAAGTCTATTGCTCTGACTTATGAAATAATCTGTTTCATGTGTAGAAATAATGATAAAGAAGCAGAGAGAAAAGAAGTTATAATTCTTTTTACTATTTCTGTCATCTGTCATGTGTTTCCAGTGACTGGGGAAATTGGTCACCTATTTTCAAGATTTTCCAGGACCCGCTATATTTATACCAGATGCTAAATGACAACACAGCATCCGAAAACCATGTTAATAGTGACATTTCCTTTTCAAATCAGTTATATGTGTCTTGTCAGATTGTGTCTCCTCACAAGAGATAAATGATGAGGCCAGAATGGCTCACATTACGAAAACAAAAAGGTTGAAATAATGAGGACTCTCTTTTATCAGGGGACACTGCAAAAACTTAACGTCTTTGGTCGAGGCTTATTTTGCACGCTCACACGCACACAGACTTTTTTTTCCCTCTGAATCGTCTCTTGAGACTGCGATGTAGGGGGAATCAGGTAAAGGCAAGAAAAAAAAAAAGCTTCTCCTGAGAGATTCATTCCCCCGGAGTCTATGAATTATGTAGGACAGAGATGCAGTCATATTAGCTGCTCCTTAACCTTACGCCTTGCGTCCTTTTTACATCATGCATAACAGAATACATCATAACTCTTAGTGGAAAAGCCATAGTCCAAAAAAAGTTTTTTTTCGGTCTCTTTTTCATTTTGAAGCATTAACATTGTGAAAAATAATCACTTAAACTGCAGGGTGTTAAAAAAAAAGACTCCTGATGGGTAGTCCTTTTTGTTCCCCATCCCTAACCCCCTCTATTAATTCAGTGTGCAAAATACATTTTGCATCTTTCCAAAATCTCACCTTTACGCGCAGCTATAAGCACTTTTCCTTGACAATAATAAGCTCACGAGGGGTTTGAGCAGATTACTGCAAGACAAGACAAAAATTTGCTAAATGGATAATGGTGGACTAGAGCGCTGTGTGTACTTGTCATGATTATGAAGCGCAGGGCTGCAGAATATTTAATCAGATGGTAGCTCTGCGTGTGTGTGTGTGTGCATGTGTGTGTGTGTCTGTGTTGGTTTGTGTGTGCGTGTGTGTGTGATCTTTTATTAATCTGTTTGACCCCAGGTCGAGTGTGCTCACAGCGAGCTAATGTGGAATGACAGAGTCCCTGTGTCTAGTTGACACCTCCGGACCAACACACTAAAATATACCGTCTTTCTCACCAAATCTCTGCCTCTCTCTCAAACACTCACACACACACACTGACAGTAATCCACATACACATAATATTTTTTTCTCACCAATGCACACACACACACACACACACAGACACACACACACACACGCATACAGCCCGTCCATCCACCCAGAGCATTAGAGGGAAGGAGGGGGAGATAAATCAGCAGCTAATGAGGTCTAGAGAATGAGAAGCAGGTCCTTCAAGGCACTTCCATCTATGATGCACTCTACCATGCTATTACAAACTGTGTGCGTGCACATGTGTGTGCGTGTGTGTGTGTGTTCTCGTTGTCTGTGCCTGTGTGATTCGGCGTGTAGCTTGTGCATGCTCACCCTGACCTCTGGGTGACACGGCGGGGGGCTAAATAAGGCCAAGAGGAGGGCAGGAAAAGGGGGAGGGGGTGTGGCCCGTGACAAAGGAGGCTTCAAACAAACATGACATGTGCTTTTTCCTGCTGCCACTCAACCATCTGACCAGCCCCCCCCCGCATCGCACACCCTCACCGCCTACCAAAAACCTCCGACCAGCATCCATGTGGCCTTACATAAGCAAACGCAGCTTTGGGCCTTGTCACAGACGCGTCCCACGCAGGTCAACCAGGAAAATAATACATCTGTTTCCATATGCACATTAAACAGATACATACAGACGTGGCAATAAGGTTTCTGTGCGGGAAAGAGAATGTTCTTCTCAAGAGTACTTTGTTGTAACGTTGTCCATAAATGTGGTTCCAACGCCTAAATGCCTCCACACAGTTGTACCTTAAAAACAGTATCTTTTGAATCTCAGCCAGTATTAAAACACATTCTCTCATTCACTATCCAATATTCTGCCTTACGTCCTAAAATACAGTAAACCTTTCGCACTATATACGCTTCATGCACAGTTTTCTTTTCTGCCTGTAGCACTTTAGACTGTAGACTTTATGTGAGATGTCATTGTGCATCTTCAGATTATATTTTTTTTCATGGCCTACTTTAAAATTAAATTAAACCCATCAATTAATGTTTTTAATTGTAGAACATGAAATCACTGACCTTGGTGTCAACTCCTTTGTGACTTGCTGAAGTACAGTACAAGCAGGTGCAAAGAATGACTTTAAAATGATTATAGTTAATTAATTAATTATTTTTTTCCCCACAGTTGCACCATGCAGCCACTTAAAATTGTACATTGATTATATCCTAAAATTCAAGGCCAAACAAAACATCTAAAAACTGTATCAATTTTATGTTCACTGTGTGGTTGCTGCAGCACCGTGTGTTTTAATGGTGATTCAGGTTTTTTTTTTTTTTTTGGCATGAAAATGATTCAATCTGCACTTTAATGTAGTAATAATTCAATAACAAACACCCCATGCTGCTCCGGGGATGTCAAAGCCTCTTCTGAGTTTGATTTGCTTAATTCTGCAGCAACATGACAAGGTGAGCCCAGATCACTGCAGGAACATGCAAGGTGTTGCCATGGTTTCCCAGAAAGATTTCTCCGATGCTTGTGTGTGAGTCTGCAGCAGCCCGCATGCATGTGGATGGGAGTTTGATGGGTGTATGTGTTGGATGTTGGGTGGGGGCGAGGGGATGGGGGGATGTGGGGGGGGGCTGCAGAGAATTAGTACCCAATGTCTCTGTCAAGCTAATTAGGCGAAAGTGAGGCAAAAAGACAGCATTTTAATTGCTAATTACTACCCAAGCCCCTTTTGAAAAAATAATGAATGAGGGTCTCCAAAAACAGTGAGTAAAAAAAAAAAAAGAGGAAAAAGCAGAAATGACAATGGTTTGATATCTAGTCCCATTTGGAAAACCAGTGGGCAAGTGAGAAAGCAGAGTAAAACTACTCAGGTTGATGGGAAATGTTTCGTAATTCTCTTAATCAAATCAGACAAGCGGATTGAGTCTGATTTACTGATCATTCAGAGGCTGAAGATGGACAGATGTGGGGGCGGAGGGGGGGTATGAGGGAAATAAAACAACAACAAAAAAAAAATCAACAATTGATCAATGATTCCCAGACAGTGTCAGGCCGGTGCATTAAGTGTGCTAAGCGCTGTCTCCTCTTCCTCCAGTGCCCCCCACCACACACACACCCCTACCCCCACACCTCCCATCCACCACCCCCCACCCCCTCCACCACCCTTTTCTCTCTCCATCTCATTGTTCAGTCACTGTGGGACTAATTATCAACTTTTTTTTCACATAAAACAGCCACAGTTCGTTGCTGCGCCATGTCTGAATACTCAAATGGAAACCCCGAGGTCCCGCAGAATACATTGTTTCATTTGACGGGCGATCATGCTGAAGCCAGCGACCTAATGCAAAAGCACACACGCGCTCACGCGCAGACACACGTACACACATTCATTCTCTCTTTCTCAGAGCCCCTGAAATCACCGCTGTGCTTTTTAATTAGATTTGATTTGCTCTTCGCTATCAGTGAGTGTGTGTATGTGTGTGTGTGTGTGTGTGTGTGTGTGTGTGTGTGTGCAAGTACGTGTGTGTCTCCACATGTTCTTTTCTTTGCTCTTTTGCTGCCCCGTACAATCAACCTGCTCTAGGGACACACACAAGCACACACGGAGCAAATACAAGCTCCATTACTTCACTCTGATCTCAATAGTGCCTCACAGAGTAGACAACTAATAAACATCACTTGGTGTCAAAGTTCATCATTCTCTGCCAAAGCCCTCACTTTGTTTATGGCTGCAAGAAGTCAGAGAGGGAGAGGAGCACTGCCATGTTGTGCTCTGAGCAAGATGCACTGATTCTACTCGGGCAAGACCTGACACTTCTGTACATCCATGGTCCATACCATAGTGTAATGAGACACTTACAAATGTCTGAAACATGATCAAAAAGATGAAAAAAATATATATGCAAAATGGCAGAATATGTGTTATAGACAGGCTGATGATGAAACATTTTATACAAAATAAGGTTGTTCAGAATTTAATCAGATGATTGTGTGGCAATACGGTGAGATCAGTCAGGCTCAGAGGCTTTACAGATTTTGAGTTTTACAGACTCAAAAAAACAATAAAACTGAGAAACAAGGGGAGAAATAACAGATAACAAGATTTCAGAAAGGTTGGGCCAGTGTGTAAAAACCAGAATGCAATCACTGGCAAACAGAGTGTGGTTATAACCTTTATACCTGTACGTATTTCACAAAGTGGTGAACCTTGGCCCACATTGCTTGTGAGCCTTGCAATGATGCTCCTTTCAGGATTCTGTCACCTTGTTTCAAGTGGAATGATCCAAACAGGATCACATCTTTCCTCGTCTAGATTCTATAAGTCTAACATTTTACCGCCCTGCAACTTTATTGTCCATCACACCATTTCCCCATCAACTTCATACCAACCTTTTCCAATCACGCAATCCTCAGTCAAGACACTGCTGTTAGGGCAAGAGTCATGTATGGCGAAATGATACTCTGCACTCACATTACTTTTGTAGTGTGCCAATCAATAAACCTTGCAGTCGCATGCTGCCAAATTCACTCTACCTTTCAAAACTTCACAACCTGTGTTTCCTGCTGGGTGCAAAAACAACACATAAAACTCAGGGATCGTAAATGGTTATTGAGTCAAGTTGCTGTCAATAAAAATGGCCAATTAAACGTGAGCAGAAGACGAGGCGGTCGCTTCCTGCATAGGTGGGAATTAGGGGCTCAGCTCTCCCAATGGCAACTTTCACGGGTGTGTATATGAGCCTATCAAAGCTGAGGCGCCTTTTACTGTGATGGCGGCGCTTCAAAGACCCAGCAAGTTTGAACCCATGTCCAGGCCAAGTCCTCTTTATTGCACCATACTGGATGGTTATCAAGTTAGCACTGTCCACTGCTACTTTATTCATTATTAATCTGCAGCGCAGCTTGGCTCCAATCAGAGGCAGGGGCGTTGAAGATAAGAACCCAATAACCTTTAACTTTGGGTGGGTTTAAAGGGACCAAGTGAAGACATAAGGGCCGCCGCAGAGCGACGTGTTCACTGGGGGAATGTGCCATGTGTTTGTGCATGGGCTTGGTGTTAAAAAACAGGGCAGTGAGGGCAATCAGAGCAAATAAGGTCCAGGGGGCAAGGGGCAATGACCGCACGGTTAGCAGTGTTGCTTAAGTAGGCTTTTATCTCACATTTAGTGCACTGCCCCGATACTTAGGCTTGGCTTTACTATTAGAGAAAAGCAACCTCTTTTGCTCCCTTTAATTTTATCCTCACACCGCCATAAAGTCATGAAGTAGAGACAGACCACAGCTACTTGCACACTCAACTGCAGCTCCCATCGATACTCCACCAACTGCATTTCACAGTGGTCTGTGTGTGTGTGTGTGTGTGTGTGTACACGTGCACGCGTGCATGTTTTCTCAAGAATTCTGCTCCCCCATTAGAGTATTTCAGTCCTCATCTATCTGTTTGCCAGCAAACAAGTTTCCCCTGCTCCCCGGAGCACTTCGCTTCCTTGTTTTCCTCCGAGTCCCATTTGGGGAATTAGCCCTTCTCCGCTACGACGCCTCCACGATAGAGGCTGGAGTTGCATGCTGCTTAACATTTAATGGGGAGTTCTTTGAGACTTGATACACTGAAGACTGAGAGGATAACCAGCATCATAAGTTTCCTATCACAGGGTACAAGAGGAGTATGTGTCAGCTCAATAGGGTTTCTGATCTGAAGTAATAATGACTTGACCCACAGACAAACAAAACACAAGGTCAGTCTCACAAATAATGTTCCTGTTACGTGTTGTCAACAGTGTTTGTTCCAGCATGCTAGCATCACTGAATAACAGATACAGTACAGAGGCCTGCTCTCATGTGAGACAATGATTTAGATCAAAGCGTAAAGGCACACACACTTCTGACAAACACTTTCCATGTCGCTCTCAATAGTGCAAATAAAAAAATTGGACAAAACAAAGTGTTGAAAATGAGGGAAAAAAGGAAGAAAAGTACAAACCCTATTTATTGTCTGACCTCTACTCTCCAGTCATTGTGTGATTTCCGTATGTCTTTGCTTTTCTGACTGCAATTTTCAGAAATTTGCATAAACTGTCCAGCGCAGCCGCATTGTCCTTACACTGGAGAGGATCGGGAGGTGAGAGAGTTCACAGGCTGCTCCACCATCTAACAACACTTTGGCTGGAGCGGTGCTGTGCCCTCAGGCTACAAGATGGGGTTACGTTAGGGTTAACATTGAAACGTCTCATCCACAGTCAGATTCTTTATCTGTCAAGAATACATTTAATCTCCTTGTGTGTTCAAGTCAAATATAACATCTGCACCCTGGTTATTGCTCTGTCATGTTGTTCATGTCTTTATCGAAGCAAGAACAACTTGTACATCCATTTCTTTTGACAATTTGTGACCACCTGTTAGACAAGGGGAATTTTTTAATTGTCTTCTCCTCTGTATCTAATGAGCTGAAAGGACCTCAGGAAGTATCCTTTACACTCATTAAGGTTTTACCCGTTTAACAAAGGCCTCATTAAGCACTGAGCAGTGACCCATCATCTTGAAAAGTGACCCTTTATTTCATCAGCATACAGTAACATAATGTTGCTATATGCCCCCGGGCTAACATGGGGCCCAGTGTCTGGAGGGCAAATATCCTCTGCACTAACAATGCATAATAACAACTGTCTCACAGTCCCAGGCTCTGGAAGCAGGCCACCGGTGGGGACGGGCTTATTCTCGGCATGTCAGAATAAAGCATGAAGGCTCAATTTGCCCGCCAACTCATCAAACCCTCCCTTTAGTCACTCGAGGGGCCAAATGCCATGCGGCTATGAAAGAGAATTAAGCAGGTGTGGTCCAGTTGGGGATATATTAAGTCAAATCTAAACCTCTGCCGACAACATTGCTATTGTTGTTAAGCTAAACAGGTAGCGCTGGTTCAGTTCTGTCGCCCAAGGACGGGTTGGCGGGCTCTGCGGGGCAATGTAGAGAGGTCGAGAGATATTGAAAGGAAGGGAAAGTGCCTTAGGTCCGATAAAATAAACAAGAGGGAAGGCGCTTGGAGCTGGAAGGAGACAAGCTTCTCTCATTGCCTATGCTAGCTAGAAGGTGCTGGGGATTTATCCTGAGGTGAGGGGGAAAACAAATTTGCATCCTGTATCAGTTGGTCCTGTCCAAAGCAGTGCGATTAAGGACTTTGAGGGTCTCAGCAGATGGGCACAGCCAGGGAGGGTAATGCTAGCGGGCAAAAAGCATTAAAGGAATAAGTTAATGTTCCTTTGTTTTTAAAAATGAAATTATGCAAGGATGTTAGCAAACCAAGCTAAAACTACTTTTTTTTAGAAAAGTCCTTTATCAGGTCATGCAGCTAATACTGAAGCTTCTCGGGTGTCCTGTTTTTAAAAATGTCTTTTTTTTCAGTCATTTTATGACAACTAACCAAAAGGCTAGGTAGATTAATTTGCGACCATTCTAACCATAATTGTAACCATAACAATTAACTTTTGCTAGATACACCATGGCTAGAGATAGCCAGAATAAAATCATGAAAATAAAGTATAATTAAAACACGTAGAGAAAACATTGTTAAGATGCTTAATTATTTCTCAGGTTTGTGGTGTGTCTTAGAATATGTTTTGTCAGCCGGCCCCCGCTTGCTGCTCATTTCTGACAGGCCCCGGACTCACTGGGATAAAAGTCATATTGCTGTAGAGAAAAAAAAATCGCATTGTCTCAGCATTATGAAAATCCACTTGCCAGAGGGATACTGAGAGACTTGAATCAGCAATGAACCTGGTGCTTAGCCCTATGTGGTCCCTTTAGTCCCCCCCGCTTTATACACACACACACATACACACACACACACACACAATTCTTATTTTCCCCTCTTACCAGTCCCCCCTGGAGGCGGAACCAAATGCCTTTCAATAAGCTGACCTCGGACGCACCCACAGGTCCCCACTCCTCTCACCTTCCTAATGCCGTCTGGATTGTACGGACATTTAACCCCCGTCTCGCCAAAACAGCTCGCAGTCATGTAGCCAGGTGCCACTGATGACACTGACGCTTGACTGACAGGCTCGAATCTAATGGACAGCGATCTGGACAACAAGTCGCTGCGTGTGTTTGATGAAATGTTGGGAAATTATCTACTGAGTGGAGCAGCAAAATGGAAAAATAAAGTGCAATTCTAATGAATTAGAAATCAATATGGCTGTACCTGTGAACTTAGATTCCTGTGGACCTTACCTCTCTCTTCATTTGTACCTGTCAGCAACAGTAAATGCAGGCACAGCATCTAATGTGTGTGTGTGTGTGTGTGTGTGCGTGTGTGTGTGTGCACGTGTGTGTATGTGTTTGTCGTGGCCATCTGTATCAAAGCATGCGTGTGAACCTCGTTTACATTCAGTGCACTTTTGCACCCGTTGGCTAATTACACACAGGGTTTGTTTGGCGGTGTAGGGGTGGGCGTGGGGAGTGGAGGGGCATGTCAACCTTTCTTGTTTATGATAAAGTGACAGAAAATCATTGGGGGGTCAAGTACCCCCCTCCAAACCTCCACTGCCCCGAAAACTCCTGCAGCAGTACAGAGGGTGCCTGGTGTGAGAAGCCTCCCCTTTAATGAGACCATTAAAAGGCCCGTCTCCCTGTCAATAGATTTCTCTCATTCTTTCTCTGACAAATTTGAATTAATAATTCAGTGCCAAGCGCCTGGGGATGTATATTTTCAGCATGAAGGACAGTTAATCCATAGCGTCATTTTTTCCCCCTCCCTCCCTCTCTTTTTCCTCTCTTCTGCGATCTCATTTTGCATCTACCCCACTCTCTCTCTCTCTCTCTCCCCTCTTCTTTGCTTCTTTCTTATTTGATGATGGAAACCAGCAGGTAGAGCAGCGACTGCAGAACCAGGGTTCTGCTTGTCTTTTAACTTCTTTGTTCTCTGTGTGACTTTTGTCCCCTGTCATGTGACAAGTGGAGTCAACTTAAGTGCAAATTGGGGTTCAATTTATTCCAAAGTATTGGATGGTGGTGGCCGTTTTCTACTCCCCCTCAGGGCTAATGTAAAATGACATGTTTGCATGCTGCCTCTCAGGAGCTGGACTTGATTTAGAGAGCAATGCTTTCACTGAATGTTTCTGCTGTGCCAAACGCAAGGACTTTCAAATGCACAATACGAGGAAATTGGAGGAAATGAGTGATTTTGAGGATAAACCACAAAGGCGCTTGCTTAGTACAGAAGATATTGTGAAGTGTGTTTGTCTTTATTCTTTAGAATCTGTTTGTGTTCGGCACCCACTGTGTGGTTGGAGTTTTTGACCAATTTTATTGGAGGAATTTTAAGAGGTGAAATGGGTCTGTGTCAGTGTGTGCTTGAGTGTCCTGCCTGACACATTTGGCAGGTTTCAAGCTCTAAAACTAAAATCCAAAAACAACAGAACTCGATGAGAGAGAACAAGAAAAGCTTTTTGATATTTACTTCTCAGAGGAGAGGGGCGTAGGATGGTTTGAGGCAGGGGAATAGCTTGTGGCAAAGTGGTTCAACAGTGTAAATAAACGTACTAAAACTCTACATCTTGAGGATGTTTACACTATTTGTGATGGGATTAAAATCATTATTAAAAAGTATTGCAGATAGTTTGAGTTTGAATCATTTTTGAAAGGGAAAATATAATCTGATTTCTTCTCTCATGTCTTTCTTTGACTGGCAGTTATGAAGCTCAGTATTAAGTTGTTCAGTTTGCTCTCCATCTGTCATATAAACATTAAGAATGCAAAGGCTCACTGTGTAATTCCTTGTGTAGATGTGAATATCAGTGCCAGGTGGCACTAAAGTGCAACTCCATGCTCCAAGGCAGCATTTTCAGGCTTGGAGCTGGCATGACAAATGTCTGGCAGGGTCCAGGGAATATTCCTTTACGTTACGCATTGTTTGCTGCTGCTATATCTTTGTGTTCTTTAAGTTCCTGTGGGCGATTGATTAATGTCCCTCTTGTGTTTCAACACATGTTGGCACCCTGACGCCCGTCTCCTAACACTTGCCAGCAGCAGCACTACAGGTTTCCACGGCACAGTACTTCCAGTGTGATTCACACGTGTGTGTATTTGTGCCTAAGAAAATGGGCTGACAGAGCTTTGTTACTTAAAATATCCTTCAGGACAAGACTGAACAGACAAGAAAGGAGCTGTGGCAGTTTGGATGTGGGGGCCAGTGGGGGTGTGTGTGGGGGGGTGTGGGTGTCACAGAGTGGATGGGGGAGAAAGAGAGAGAGATGAAGAACAAGAGACTGCGAGCCAGAGCACCTGTTGGATCATCTGTGCTTTAAAACGTTTAATCACTGTCTCTGGTTACGCACACACACACACACACACACACACACACACACACCACAGCATGCACACACACATCACCTTAAAGCTCTGCTGTTCCCTGCACCGCCAGAAGTATCTTGTAACCACATTGTCCAAAGACATGCGCACGCACACACACATACACACGGAAACACATACACACATACAGAAGCTCAAAGAGCAAAGGGAAGAGGGCGGATAATCTTATAGCAGCCAGCTGACTGCCATATAGCTTACCACCACCATAGTTTAAACACATGCCTCTGCACTGTACACATTCATGCTTCAGCACAATGGCTTACAATCCACATGCCGGGCAGGCTTGCGATGCCAGCCAGCTCCATTTGCAATATCAGGTTGATGAGTGAGCACAGAAGATTATTTTTACTTCTGCTCTTATCATCAGCATTTACAAGCAAGAACAATTTTTTGTAACTTTTAAAACTTTTAAAATGAGGTTACGCAGTGATTCTCTTCTCACAGCTTGTGCATCACCATTCTTATCTTAAATATCCCAAACATTACACCTGCTAAGTTCACTCCACACCTTCGGTATTGTGTAGTAATGACTGTCCAATGAGTAACGCTAATGACACATCATGAGCTATAACCCTCATAAAAAGTGTGCCATAAAGATTTGAGTTTGTGGCTATAGTGACAGTCGCAGCAGTAACACTGTAGCTACTATTGAGAAACTGATTGAAGGAGGTAATGGCCGTAATTCGTATGTAAAGATTTAGTAATGATTGACATGGCAGGTGTGTAAAGCTGAGGGTCCATCTGATTACGTTTTTATGTATTTTCGAACATGTGACCTGTGACACACTTACAGGTTTCAACAGTACACTTTGGCCAGGGTGTCAATCTGATGTGTGTGCTTTTTAGTCCCACATACCAATACAGTATGTATATGCTGCATCTCAATGTGTTTATGTGCATGTATGCCCTTGTTTTCTGTGTACATGTCAATGAGAGCACTCTAAACTGCATGAATACAAGATAAAGCCGCCTAGAGAGAGTGATGACTGGTTGACAGAGTTCAGCATTGAGGGTTGTGTAAGTCTGTTTGTATATAATGTTTAAGTAAGGTCGAGGCAGACGGTCTGATCAATAACTGCATGACAGTGGTTTCCCCGCTGTCACGTAACACAGCAAACCACTCACACACACACACACACACACAAACACCTCACCTTGACGCATGGTTGTAAATCTGCACTACTGATGCTCTTTATATTGCTCCTCTTGGGAGCAAGCTTTTAGATAAGGATGACATGTATTAAAATGGCGGCCACCTACATTGTCCAAACTTGTCCAAACTGAATGTGTTTGAGGAGGTAACTGTGAGTCTACATGGTATGAAATTAAAGTAAATAAGTCCTCGAAGCAAATTATTAAGCTGCAAGAATGCCGAGCCAGGGAATAGATCATCTCTAGTCAACAAATCATTCAAATCAAGAGTGGGATTTTCTGCCGCACTCCGATGTATGCGCAATTTGTTCTCTGAGTTGGTTTTCCTCAACTAATGTGAGCCAGTTCTCCGCAGGGCCCTGGATAGCCCGGGCCTGTCCTCCCTACCCAGGCATCCCACAGCCTTTAATTGGAGAGGAGTAGCAGCCCGGCCAGCACAGCGCTGGGACCCGAGCCGCGGCCACTGAGAGAGCATCAGCATTAGCATTGCAGCGGCCCTACCTGTACATAATGATAACCTCAAGCTCTGGCCACAGGGAGCAGCCCCACTTCACACACACACACACACACACACACACACACACACACACACACATATACTCCACACACAAATGCGCACCGGCACACACTCCCTGCCCCCGTCTCTCCCCGTGTACATGCAGTCACGTAAACAAGCAAGTGTAATGTGGCCCCAGCGGTGGGCTGCTCCACGATGGGGGGAGGAAGAAGAGGAGGATGTGGAGGAGGAGGAGGGCGGAAAAAAAAATCAGTTGCCGCCGTTCGGCTGAAAAGTGTGTGTAATGAACTTCAGTTCCATTGATCGGGACTGAGAGCACAGGACCGGGGGCTGTTTGTCCCAGAAGGGCTGCCGTACTGCTGCTCAGTAGCCCCTCATAAATGTTTGAGAGGCCTGAGCCGCTCCAGATCCACGCTACCTGGGTTACAACACACACACACACACACATCCAGGTTGATGCAGTTGATGGATGAATGGCTCGATGGTAGTGGTAGTTGGAGGGATGGCTCATAATTTAGCTTGATGACATTACAGTCATGCTTTCTGCATGCTTTTGTGATCTGGAGATCTAGTGATATACATAACACACTGATCAAAGAGAGGAAATTAGAAATGTTTGGAACTTTGTATCTGTGGGGGTCCAGTTTGAGAATTTTAGATGCACCTTTCCAACCTGCCTGTCCACCCACGCTCAGATACTTGCAAGCATATGTTAATTTGTTTGGCAGGCTACTCCTCTCTATGCCGCACCCCTAAGCTCTTAGACCCTCAGCTGGCCCCTGAGAGCCCCCTATATGCTGTGCACATGATTGATACCACTGCAGATATCACTTGGAAAACACCTGACGTGCTGGCTGGGCCATCCGCACCTCCTTTTGACTGCTAAGTACCAGCTGGCGGGAGGTCCTCTGCGTTATGCAGTTGGTAATAAAAGTTGAACATTGATTTTCTGTAGCAGCTTGTAACTGTTAATGTTGAGACATCAATAGCCAAAGCAAAGCGCCGGTGCATTAATAGGAGACCGAGAATGTGGAGGGCGCAGGCAGAGGCTGACTCTAAATCACAGAATCTATCCTTGCCGATCGATAGGACAGTAACTGCAAGTGTCCCTCTGCTTTCCTAATGTTTTATAATAAACTGACAGCCTGTAATAAGGCCAAAGGAGAGGGAGAATGAGAAGGAGGGAGGAGGGTAGAGATGGAGGGCAACAGTTTCTCCATAGCTTGCCCATCTTAAATCACCCCACATGGGAGTGTAGGAGAGGAGCATATAAGGAGGTAGAAGGGTGGAAACGTTTTTTTCTGTGGCAGAAAAAAACTTTTACAGGAGCATTTGTCTGGTTGTACTCACTGCAAGATGTAGTTAGAGTGTATTGATGGAGGGAAGCAGAGGTTTAGGGGATATGTCCTGCACTGCTTTGGCGGGACAGTGAGTTAAAGTGTGTATTAAATCCTACTGCCACTATGCAGGTGTACAGTGTGGGGCTGAACGTGTTCAGACTGTTACTATGTGTGAACAGTGTAGAGATTCATTAAGGGGTTACAACTCTGTTGACAACGCCAGCAGATGGAGAGAGAATTTGTCGCTGCATGCTGAATGATTGATAAAATTACGAGAAAAAGAAACCAAACCTTCAAAAAGCAGATCAGTTTGGGTAGATTTTATCCTTTAGGACAATCGACCAAAATAAAGAACAATGGCACTATGTTGAGATCCAAATCATTCACGTAAAACTAGTATTTAAGTCAATCTAAAATGTAAAGTTAGGGGCCTAAGTAGTAGCTGGCTAGCTAGCTACTGTAGTTGCAAAAAACATAATGACTTTGTTTCGCAAGTCCTTGGAGAAAATACGCAACACATCTGTATACAGTATTTAACACTATGATTTATGAGATATTTCAATCCTTATTTACACCCCTGCATTTATAATCAGTATTCATAATCCTCACAAGTATTAAGTTTCTGTCGTCAGGCCTATCTGTAGTAGCCTATGCTCCTTATCTTCCATGGAAAAACAACAATGATGTAGCCTTACGTCTTATCACTTATTTATCACTAAGTGTTTGATACTGGGGTCTGTCAACATACAAATCCCAATTCAAATAGCGACCCACCCCGTTATGTTGCTTTGCTCTTTGATAACTGGCCTTGTTTAGAACCAGATAAAGTAACTGTGTAAACATAATCACTATATAAATCATTGGAAGAATGCGATAAGAGCTGAAAATAGAAGAATATAGGGGCGAACCTGAGCTGTAAATTGGGGAGATGCTTTGGAGATAATCTGGGAAATGTCGAAATCCATCTGGAAACTGTAACCTATCACTGGTGAGATATAAGGCTGAGGTTAAAGGAAGGGGGGGTCAGGTCAAGGGTGAGAATATCTGCGCCACCACAACTCACCGCAACTGCTGCTTAATGACAACAGCCTGCAGTATTGCCAGGTAATAGTGGCGGGCTGGAGACCTGGAGCTTTTATTGCTTGATAAAGTCTGAAAGCCTTTTAGGCAGCCTCATTACGTGGAATTCCCTACAAAGTGGCGGCCGGCCTCAGGAGGCGACTGCACACCATGTTACATTTCTTAGGCTAAAATTGACAGAAAATAGGCAGAAGTATTAGGTTCATTGCTTTAGGGCACGCTCCCACCTACTCCTGATAAAGATGAAGGAAAATGAAAGAAAAGTAAGGACACTCAAACATGATTAGTCAGGTTTGACTCTTCTGTCGGGGACGAAGTTTGAACAAATTTTATTTGTTTGTTTCTTGGGTCACAATGATGCTTGACGGAAGCTGATTGGGGGTTAAAAAGATGGTTTGAAAGATGAGAGTCCAATACTTTTCAATCAGTGTGTCTGTGGAGCACTTTGGCAACTTTGAGGACAGACTGATGTAAAAGCACTAGATGCAGCTGCTCTCTGCGTGGATTGCAGTTTATGAACCTTATACATGCATTTATTGTCTTAGCCCCACTGCAATCACCACCTCAGTGTTTTCCATTATTGCTGCCGTTGCACCAATCCAGTCACTGAGTCCATAATTTGTGGGAGACAGAAACATTAGTCAAGCACAGAGGTCGGACCCCTACACACACACATACACCCACACAACTACAAACATACATGTTTGTTGGGCCATTGTTGGGCAGACTTACTTTCACTTTTTGGAGTAGAAAATAAGCACGGCCACAACTCAGCTCCAAAGTCCAGCATTGGCTCCCATGCTTAGTTTGTATAGTCCTTCATTTACATATTGTCTGTTAAGACTCAGTACTATATACATCCAATCTAGTCTCAAAACATATGTCTACTGTCTTGACTTTTTTTCCTTGTGGTGTGTTCACCTGCTAGAATTGGGGCAACCTCCAAAAATGGGGCGCAATTCCTCTCAGTTTAAGACATTTTTGTCCTGAGACCAATCACAAACTACACACATGCACTGCATGTTTACAGCTGCAATTCCTGTTGTGTCTTCTCTCTGACTTGGATCCCAGTGTAAGGCAGCTTAAAGCTGCTTTTAATTAAGTTATAAAGCATTGTTCTAGCTTTACCCTCCATTATTCAGCACCTACATTGGCCTGAATTGGCATAAATATTGAACCGTCGCTGCCTCTCGATGTTAATCAATCCCCGGCCGAATTCTAAATGATTCGGTTCATTTTAGGAAATGAATATTTGCCGGGCTTTATGGAGGGAAAGAGAGGGCGGTGTGCATGAATTAGCAGCTCCCTTGCACACTGGCCAGGGATCAGGGCATTGATTCTGAGCAGCCTCGGCTGTTGCTTAATTAGGACGTACCTGTCTGGGAATTGTGTGTTTTTTCCTCCCTCTCCTTCTCTCTCTTTCTCTCTCTCTCTTTCCCTCATTGTGTAAAGAGACAAATATGATTGAGATTTAGAGACAGGGATGTAGAGAATGCTTTTTCATCAAGGTTAATCACATTTGCTGTGTTTGCATTGTTGTCAGCAGACTGGTGTCTGACCTCGCATTGCACAAAACAGAAGAAAGTCTACGTTGAGTGTGTGTCGTGCTGAACATACAAATGAGAGACACATAATGTGGACCCATGGAGGCACGGGAGCTGATGAGGTAGACGAAGAGCAAAGTAAACACAGATGAGGGTTTAAATAACAAAGAAATCTATAAGACCTGTTGTATCTGTTGAATAACATAAGAGTCAATTCAAGTTTAAATGAGTGCAATTACGACATTTTGAGGAAGGGGAAGGGGGAGGGCAGAGGAGAAAAATAGCAGTTCAGATGTGGTAAGGATAAGCGGGGGTGTGATGGAGGAAGGCGTGTGGATGGAGCTGTGATAGATGGAGCCGCACAGAGACGGATGTGAAAAGGACAGAGCGAGAGAGAGGGCAGAACAGACAATACACAAGAGAGAGTAGACAAAACACAGTGAGGGATGGAGAGAGATGGCCAGGTGAGTGTCTCTGAACTCCAGCCTCAGATACTAACTAATCACTGCACAAACAGCTGATGCGGGGCTACGGCAGCTCCTCACTCACAGGCTGTCTGGGTTTGTTGTGAATGGAAAACACATCTGATTTCTGATCAGTGGTGCGGCGTAAAGCAGAGCCAACTGCCGACTTTGTCATGTTTTGAATATTTTCTTGACTCTGTTTATTGGTTTTGTATTGCAAAAAGATTTGATTGTGATGAGCATACGGATCTACTTTTACACAGCATAAGTTTAAACCCAGCCAAGATTTTGTACCAAATATTGACAATAGGATAATGCGGATAATTGGAACAAAATTCAAATTCTTGACACATGACAAAAAAGATCATACTATTAATCAAGATAAATGGTTCCAGCTTAAATGTGAATCTCAGTAGGTTTTCCTCAAATTCTATGACAATAAACTAAAGGCTGTTGGTTGAACATAGTCAGGAATGTGAAAACTGTAAAATCAGATGTGTAAAATGTAATGGAAATATGCAGACTAATCAATGACATTGTACAAGCTGTAGCATCACTACTAAAAAGCACAATATAATGGATGAATATGTTTGGTATCGCTTACATTTGATGTGTAATATAGTTTATTTTATTGACTGGTCCTTGGGTTTGAAGCAACATTTGTGGGAACACTTGGAAATTAAGTTTACACAGTTGACAGATCGACCAATGTCACTTCTTTAATAAACTGCAGGGGAATCAAACACGGGCCTCAATCCCCCACATTTTACCAGCTGTTCACTGGCTTTATTCCCTCTAACGGCTTCAATATGGGAGCATTATTTTGGGCTGGATGTGCACAAATCTGCTTTCTCCACTGGGAGCATTTACCACCCCGCACTGGTCTGGCAGCTACTCTGGTTCTCCTCCCAGCTGACAAGGACTGGCAGCGGCTGTCTGGCCCAATTACACCTGATGGGGTCTGACCCGCAGAGCTGGGTTAACTGATTCCTGGCTGAACACTCTGTGACCCCTGTCAGTGTGTCTGCTCCGCCAGCATGGAAACTATCTGTGTGGTGACATGTATCTCACACACATGCTTAACTACAGTACCTTCTTCCTCTTTCAATCCCTATTGAGGAGGTCTAAGCAGGTTTCAAGCAGGGGAACACAATCATTTAATTCCACTGAGACACAAATGCCGCTTTCAAATCAAACCTGGAAGCTGGCTATAACACATTCAGATCTCCTCTTGAGAAAAGTCCTTTTCTTCCACTTCCTTCAGCCTGAATTTGAACTTGTGACCCATTTCACACCTCTGGGCTTTTTGATGTCACCTGGTCGTATATAAAACAACCTGTCAGTCTTTCTATTAGCCCTTTTAAAGGAAATCAAAGACCCATTAACAGTGTCCTGACACCATGGAACAACTAGTAGTAATCCTTTACTGAACTCTGACCCAGGCAGCACTCAGTCTCTCCCTCCCTGCCGATTTGTGTGTCTCTAGCTCAACGGCCAACGCACAGACATGCACACATATTGCCCAAAGTCTTACAAACACTTAAGAGATCAATGCTCCTGGAGAGATAATCTCCTCCTTGATAGAGGGTGAAAGCCTTCTCTTCAGACAAGCAAAGAGTGACAAGGGACCGAGAGGGAGCCGCAGGAAGAATAGAGGCAGACGGTGAGAAAATATAAAAGTAAAGTTAAAAAAAAAAGGCTTGTCTAACCCTGAGAACAAACCTGCGGGCAGATCAGGACAAGTGTCTCCGTTCAGCCAGAGTGACATCTATATGCCTATCTTTATCGACAACAGGCTTAACTAAAAGCTCTTCTGCTGGGGAGGAGGTGACTGATTGTTTGCACAGAGACAGAGAGAGAGAGAGAGAGAGAGAGAGAAAGAGAGAGAGTGTAGATAGAGGGAGAAGACACAGGCAGAATGATGGAGAGGAAAGGCAGGAGAAATACAGACTGCACCAATATAGGTATGTCTAAGAGCTGAAAGTAGTGGCTGCACTACAAGCAAACATTCTCCCAGAGAGGAATTTTTTTTTACATCACTTTGCAAAGTTTGAAAATTTTAATATTTTATTCTGAGTTAAGAAGACCGTGATCAGAGAAAATGAGAGGTTGTGTGTCAGGGTACAAACAGGGATGTAGATATAATCCCATCATGATCCCACTGCTTGGCAGTAAATCTTCAGAGAGAACAAACAGCAGTTCCTAGTGTCAAACCTGTGCCATGATAATTACAGCCCATTTAAATCAGCCCTGGCTGAGAGCAGAGTGACCGGTGTTGGGGGGTGAAAGAGAGCTAATAAAGAAGGCAAGTCTGATCTTTTCCTTCAGCAGCAGTGCAGGGCTACTTTCATGCCTCATTTCACTACAATCCTTAATAATTGGCTCTGCTTGCAGTCCAAAAGCAGCTGTGTGAACATACAGACGCTGTCCCTCAGGTGGACGTACGTATCGCCACGCTCTCGCTTTCTCTCTCTCCCATACACACGCACACACACACACCTCTGTTCAGCTGCATGTGATATTAATCTAGCGATTGTAAATCTATGGGCTTTACATGTTTTAAGCCCCTCCTCCTCCTCCACCCCACCAGCCCCTTGTGCCCCCCCCCCTCCGACGGCGCTCCCCTCACCCAGCTCTACGGCGTCTGCGTTGGGCTTCTTTTGCGGGAGGCCCGGACACGCTGGAGAGCAGGCACTGCCGGGGGCGATACACATCCCTCAGGTGAGCCTTTCATTATGGATGATGTTTCTGCCAAATTATTTAGACCCTGAGCCCCAGCATCCACCCCCACCAAACACACACACACACACACACACACACACACACACACACACACACACACACACACACACACACACACACACAGGAATGCCAAAGCCCTGCTGCAACCCTCCCCATCCCTCCCCTTTTTTCTCCACTGCACCACAAACACCACTAACACAAACATTAATCCTATCTGATCACCTCAGTGTTAGTGTGTGTGTCTAGCAGTTCATTACCCTCTCTTTCTTTGTTTTAGAGGTAAACAAGTGTAAGTTTGACCCATGTGGGTTACAGAGAGAAAGAGGGAGGGAGAGGTGGGAGGGGTGGTGGTGGGAGAGAGGAGGTAAATATTCAAACTATGGCACTCTCAGTGCCATAGTGCCATAGGGTTGGGATGAGGAAATGTACCTTAGGATAACTGGCCTCAATAGTGTGTGTGTGTGTGTGTGTGTGTGTGTGTCTGTGTGTGTCTGTGTGTGTGTGTATTCCTCAGAGGCCATTTGTTGCAGACTTGTTAGGAGAGAGACAGAGATGACAGTCTCCTGGCAATGTCTGACCTCGGCTTAGAGAGTAGAGTGCAGCTTTAGGATCCACAGACACACACCAACCCTTCTCTTCGTCCCTTAACTCATTTGGATACTTATCCCTTCGCTTCCCTCCATTCCCAAATCCCACACTCCCTCCCACCTGTCCATCCCAAAAGCTTCACGGTACCTGGCCTGCCACTCTCTCCCACTTCATCATCCTTCACCTCCTCCCCATCCTTTCCTTCCTCTGCACTCTCCTTAGTTGATCACAATCCCCTCCTTCCTTCTCCCTTTTCTCCCCTCTGATCTCCCCAGCTCAGCCAGAGAGGGAGGTAAAAAAATCTCTTTTCAACAATTTCCAGCTTTCCATCTCATGCACCTATCATCACCCAGACAGCTCGCCTCTTGTCCCAAAGCAAAATAAATACAGATCCATCTTTCATCATTCGTTGCTTCTAATGCTGTTGATCTAGGAAATTATGCTGATTCTACCATTGCTGCACATTGAACACCAGCAGGGAACAACTGATAAATTCCAAAAATGCCAATATAATTTTACATTCCCAGCTCATATTGATGCCTCCTTCTCTCAACAATAGTTAGCTGGATTTGATGAGTATGACTAGCTGCTGGTCCTGTCAGATGGCATCATACCAGATGGCTGATATGAAACAGAGCGAGTCTGGCTGCTCAGAATATCTTAATATGAGAATCTTTACTTCTGCAATTGTTTTGCATAAAAGGAAACTCTAACAGTTGTTTGCAAGAGCTTTCCTTCCTCACTCACTTTCTCTCTGTCCCTTCCAAACCACTGGTCCCTTCCTTCCTCCCCTCCCACCTTTCCTCTTCCTTTCTCTCCTCCCCCACTTCTGCCTATGGATCTTTTTTTCCAGTACCAGGAACCAGCTTTGCCCCCCTCCCCCTTCTCTCTTTCATTTCCCGTCTCTACCATCCTCCCCACATCTTTCTATCACATTGCATCACTTTAATTCTCTGGTGAAATGCTCCCTTTAAAAAAAGATCAGGTGCAATTCCCAAATTCCTTAAACGTTGTTCTTTGGCTCCTGGAAAAGTTCTGCCATATAAATATGTCATCAGGTCTTTAGGGATGGAGGAGTCCCTTGAACCAGTCTTTAACTAATAAACCTCGAGCTCCAGTCACATCCATACACTCACCCAGGCTGAACAGGACCAGGAACTTGAGGCAGACAAACTCCCTTTGGTCGAGCTGCAGGGAGCGGAGCTTGGACACCAGCTCTTGGGCGTGGCTCAACAGGTTGTTGAGAGTGGCCCCCGCCTGTGATGCAATCACTGCATAGTCCACCTGCAATACAGAGGGGAAACAAGGATTCAGTTCAGCTCAGTTCACTGACAAGAGTAAGAATAACCCAACAGTAATAAGGATATACCAGGGTGCACATTTGATTTAATATGAAAACCTTCAGCAGTCAATCAGTCTGGAGTTAAAACACATATATACACTGTCCTATAGATTAAAGGGATTTCTAACCTCTGATTAAGTTAACATACTGAGTAGAACACCAAAGACTTTCATCGAGGGAGTCCAGAGAGTTTAGATAATGCAGGATGTTTGGGTGTATTGGGTGAATTACCACACATTGACTCCTCCATCTCAATCTTTTTTTTTTAAACCTGTATATTTTTTTTGTCTAACTGTGGATATTTGTTATTTTCTTCGTAGCTCCTCTCTCTCCATTTAAGGGTTGTTTCAAACGATGGATACACATCTTAAAACCTAAATTGCAGAAATGATTGACAACTCTACAATGTGTTCGCCGTATGCTGTACACATCACCAGCTTAAGCTCCATGTAATGATTTTTCTTTCATTCATGTACCTGCTCTGCAGCGCTCTCAACATGGACTGAGAGGCTTTGCTCTGTCCATCAGAGTGCAAGACACTGGTGGATGTGAAAAAAAGGAACAGGGCAGCTGCAGGCAGTAGGTTTTTGCAGTTTAACACTTTTCTATGACATCGTGCTGTGGGCATATGGAGAGAGCATGGGAGTTCACCTCCAACTGACTGCCAGGTTGGTTTGACTTTCTCTCTCTCCTCTGTCATACAGGAAAACAAGAAGAAAATCTGTGTGTTGAGCAACAAAAAAATAAAAATATAAGATGGATAAACACCATCCAATAAAACCATCTTTCTTGAGTCTGACCCATCTGTTCAAATGTGTTCAAAACATAAACACTAACACTCAAACACATACACACGCACACACACACACACACACACCTTTTCAGGTGCATTTCATATCTGCAGCCACAGCACATTTGTCTGGGAGGCAAGTCCTTAGCTGCCACTCAAAGTAAGCAGGACCATATTAAATTTTTATATTTATTGACAATTCATTACCATAATTGACTGTGCTAGGGTTTCCAGGGGAAGGTAGATGTTGGCGTGTGCAGTTCCTAAAGCTCAGGGAGGAAGAGGGTCCCTGTGAGCCCCCATTTGCAATTAAAAACACCCTTGGATTTGGAATTTATTTATCGTGTAAATAGTTTGATTGGGGCTCTATTTTTTATGTGTCTGAAGAAGTCAGTGTTAACAATGCACCCCGTTTTTTCCCCTCATCTCCAGTCATCTCCTCTCCTTTGCTTTTCCTCTCCAGCTACACGCCTGTGCTGCTCTCACAGTTGATCTGAACCCCTTAGTGACTCCCTCCTCTTTCCTTCTGCCCACCTTCGAGACAGTGAGAGTTATGACTCTGTGAAAAGCAGACACTAAACCCCCTACCCCCCCTTTAACCCCCTCCCCTTCCAAGGTGTCAATCAATTTACATAAAATCAACTGTGCATGAAATAACTTCACTGAAGGATTGGACTGTTGATGGTGATGCCTTAGGTTATTGCCTTCTAGCCTTAAGTAAAAAGAGAGAAGAAAAAAAGCTCTGTAATGTCACTATAGCAGACTTAGCACTAACCCTGGTGACCTGCATGTCAGTCAATCAATCAATACTACTTTATTATCCCTCCTGGAGAGACATAGAGAGTAAATATATGAATAAACCTTCAAATCTTAACCCATCATGAATACGATTAACAATCTTAGCAGGCCTTTAAAGATGAATATAGACGGTGAGATCGGTTTGATGCGTATTGGGCTTTGATGTATGTGGAAGATGGAGTGCGAAAAATGGACCTTATTTGAAAGCACAGAAAACCTGTGACTGTTTTTGCATTTCATCGTTATTTGAATTTCATGTACACCAGGAGGATTGTGCTATCAGAATATCAGGATTTTCATGCTGAAAACTGGCTGCCAAGCTGCAAGGCCTTGCTTAATCATTCAACACTTCAGTCCAATCTTTGTCATTTCACATTTGCACGTGTTTGTGCAAGTTGCACTGTTGGTTTGATCCTATGACAGGAGAAAGAAAAAGCCTCCTTTATTCCACTGAAAGAAAAAAGAAACCTCTCATGGTCATTTCTCTCTACCATCAGTGACATGATGACATGCAGCCGCTCAGAGATGGAAAAAAAAAGATAAATTAGCAAGAGAGGATGATAAGGACAGGAGAAAGACCAAGACAGAAGATGACTGAGAGGATACAAATGTAAATCTGCTGGTGCCTCAGATTTCTTTTCAAAGGTCAACGTGAGTAGAGCGAATGTCTGGCAACAGCCAAGAATAGACAAAAAAGTGTCTGTCCTTAAGGCTGATCAAAACACCAAAAAAACAGTATTTGCCCCTTTAGTATGAGGTTTTTTACATATTCCCACCACAGATTTAAATGTGATGACATGCACAAACTGTTAGAGTTTAACATCAACATGAGCAACGTGAGTCATGATATGAGTCGCATGGCAAAGACTCAACAAAGCTGACCATATGTAGGAAATCAAAGTAGTTTTTCACAGGATGTAAATCTGCCTTTACCTATACTTGTACTCATTAATGTATTTATCCACCTGTAAAATTAAATTATCAAATGCAGGAGTGAAGCAAGAAATAAAGGTTAAATAAATTACTGGATAATGTGAGTGAACAGGTAGCGTGTGTGTGTGTGCGTGTGTGTGTGTGTGCGTTTATTGAGCTGTTGATTGAATAAGCCTCTACAGTCGGCTTCACATTGTGTTCCAATATAACACCACATGGGCCAGCACAAAAAAACATATTGTAACAATTAACTTATTAGCACATTACAGGCCACTTTGGCCGATGCACAGCCCAAACAGCCATTATGTGATTTGCTCTGCTTGAGTGTGTGTGTGTGTGTGTGTGTGTGTGTGTGTGCATGTATATGCAAGTGAGTGTGTGTGTATGCATATATGCGTGTAGCATTTGCTTGAGGTGATTCTGCTACTTCTAAATATCCCTGGTGTTATTGCTGCGCTGTCACCCCTGGCCAGGCAGAGAATAATGGGAAATAATGAACTGCCACCCCCTCTCTACACACATACACACACACACACACCCACACGCACACTCAACACCCCCAACACCAGCTGTTCATTAACCAAACTATGCAAACGAAACTGCTGTTCTGTGCCTCCCCTGATTATCAGCGCCTCCTCCTCCTCCTCATTGCTCTGCTCTCTTCGAGCTGCTTCGTCCCCTACTCCTCATCAGGTCTAACTCATTTTTCCTCCCTCATTTTACTCCCTACCACCATATCTAGTCCTTCATTTCCACAATCTTCTCCCCTGTTGCCTCTTCATCTTTCCTCCCTTCTCTTTTCTGTCCCATTGTCAGTGCTGCATTTCTCATTCGCTTGATTGAACGCCACTCAGTACAGCAGCTGTACCCTCAGCTTTTCTCACTCCTTCTTCATCCTTCCTTTCTTTCCTCCATGCATCCACACTCCTCTATGCCGCTTTCTCCCACCTGTTAGCCTCACAATTCCTCTTCTCTCTGACTCATCTTTCTTATCTAATTTCAATGGGACTGCTGATACTGCCAATTTACGTCCAATCCGGGTTCTTATTTCGGGTTATATCTCTCGTAATAATAAAACTATAACAGTATTCCTCACCACTAGACATACTAATGCTTATTTACCACTGGCAGCACCTCTTTCCCTATTCTGAGACTCAAGCTGTGACCTTGTCTTCATTCAGAACCATGGAATTAAAGCTGGACCTCCCAGTATACTGTTGCACTTGCCTTGCTTCAATATTTATACCAGTGTCTTTTGTTGTAAAACATTTTGTTGAAGAGCAATGTTTTTGGAGAGCCAACCAATCAATTATTTATGATTCCTCATCTCACTGACAGCCACGCCACTGGTCAGAGGCGTCTCCATGATGAACAGTTTGTGTGTGTGTGTGTGCGTGTGTGTGCATGATATTATGAAAATCACAGAGCGGTGAAGAGGTCCTCACTGTGCACTCACTCTTTGACAGTATTTTCTGTCAGTGTGTGTGTGTGTGTGTGTGGTTAAAAGAGAATCGCAGCATCCTGATGTGATGAGAACCTCCATTATGGGCCTCAGGCGTCAGTTCTCACCAACTTCCACAAAGGCCCCAGTGAAATAACGTACTTAGCCACACTGTTTATTTGTCCACCCACTCTCTATGCTGCAACATGCATAACTGAGTACTTGAAGTATTCACCAACAAAGAAAAAAAAGGCATAATTGATTATTCTGGTGACATTAGTGTTTATCTATAAGCATAATCTATTTTTAATGAAGCGGTGACTCCTGTGTGGCTGACTGATCAATACGGCTTTAAGGGAAATGCTGAGGAGCTGCTACAGCCCCCCTGAGGAGTGTGGGATGCATGGTTGGCAGTTGTTTTGAAGGGAACAAGAAAGGCTGATAATCTCTGTGAGTGTCCAGTTTAAGTAGCTCACCTGCTGACCAGTGACCAGTAGGATGGAGCCCTCTTTGGCATGCACCACCTGCCGGAATACGTGGTCGAGGATGAGGAGTTCGCTCCAGCAGTTCTGCAGAAGCTTCATCTGGTCGTCAACCTGGTGAAAAAGACACAGGCTAGGTTAATCACAATTGTCTTTCTTATCTTATCTATAGTTTTTACCCAGAGTCTGTAACATCAGATTTTGACTGTCTAGGCCTGTTGTCCCTGCAGAGGAAGAACCAAAGCACTTTGATGTGAAGGTTGTGTGAGGAGTTAAACATAAAAAATGAGCAGTTTTTCTGCAATAAATCTCATAAAAGTAAAAAATATATATATAAATATATATTACAAGTATATATTATACCCTTCCTGTTAGTGTACAAGCAGATATTAGCACCTACAATCTCATTTTTTATACAGATTACATCTATACTAAGTGAGTAAAAGAATGTTTTGTGTATTTCATGAATACTGCAATCATTTGTCAGACATTTGGGTGACCTTTCCCAAATGGATATGAAAGCAGCAGCAGGCACTTCAGCAATTTTTTTCTTTCTTGTACTTTCTAAATTCTAAAATCTATTAAAAAGCTCTTGTCACATCCTCTACTTTCTCCACCTGTCCTTGGGTTGATCATAAACAGAAAACTTATCTATACAGTATATGCTTGGCCCCCGTACATTGTGACAAATCTAGTGCTCTTTGGATGAATTTTTAATGCCAGTAACACATAAGGGTGTCCTTCAGAAATAAAGGATTTTTCTTTACGAAAAATTCACTTTTTCATTTAAAGAGGTAACAGTTACCTCTTGAATTTATACACACACACACATATATATATATGTGTGTGTGTGTGTGCGTGTGTAAAGCGAAACAGTTTTCAGTTGGATCAAGGATACAACCAAGTATCTTAATCCCATTACAAAGAGATGCCGCTCTGTGTCGACCCATGTGTATGGCACGCAGCTGTTTGTAGTCTAGTCGCTTGCTAGCCAATCTGTCATTCACCACAGACACTGCTTTTTTTTCAGCTATAGACAAAGCTCAAAAGTCCCCCTGTACACACTCTAAAGTTTTCTCATGTGAACCTTCCCATGCTCAGTTAAGCACTTCGCTACGTGCCCGATTTAACAATGTCGCCAAGTTTATCTGTTTGCACATTGCCAGCGGTTTGTGAGTGATTCCACAGATGATAATGATTAAGTAGCCATTTCTTTTTTTCCTCTCTGAATGCCAGCCGTTGGCTCCCAGGGACCTGTCAGGTAAGCTTGGGAAGCTGAGGTAGGTCGATCGGTGGCACTGTGTGCCAAAACAACCCCCTCCATTGTAACTGTTGTCTCTTCCCATGCCTGGCGATGTTAATCATTACTTCACATAGCCAGACTCAGACAGAAAAAAAGGCCACATTGAGAAGGAAGGAATGAGGAAAATGTATGAGAGCTTCTTTCTTTCTTTCTCCTCCTTTGCCCCCTTTCTTTTCGGTCAACAAACATTGTGCTCTTTGTGGTATCACCAGGAATTAATGTGTCCGTCCACGCACTGCGGTTTCTGTGCTGATGTGAATTACTTTGTTGCTTTGAGGCTGTGAGAACTGTCTGCGATGTCCGATGCCAATGTTGCTTGTGGAAATGAAGAATGTGGATCGATGCTCAAACTGCGTGAGGCAGGCAGGTGCAGTCTAAGCACCGGCGAAAGAATTTCTTTTTGTGCTCGTCCGTTTGTTGTAAGCGGTGACCTTACGTGGCCATATCAATTTGACGCCAGCGACTGTGGCTCTGCCAGGAAACAGTAAAACACTATATTACCGCATGTGACCTGTTTGTGACTGTGGCCAACTGTCAAGTCTATTACTTGTTGTTTAAGACTGTTATGACTGGTAATTCAGGGCTGGTTATGAGCAGCGTCTGTTTACCTTTAAGGCAGACATAACAGTGGAGACAAGTCGCACAAACTTTCAGGGCAGGCTGCTGAGGTTGTAGTTTGTTTGTAGCACAGACTGAACACATATCTTTCTCGTTTTTGTTTGGAAGTGACCTAATTGTCAGGAATTGCATAATATCTCTTTTTTGTGTGTGAAAAGGAAACCGTCAGATGAAGGATAAATTAAAAACATAAGTGTTGATTTAGGACATTTACTTGTTGTGTAAGCTGAATATAGGCCACGACTGTACAAATACATGTTCCGCTTGCTTGCTTGGTGCTCACCAATCATAGAAATACAGCAAATACATGTGAATATGTGCATCACTTTTTGACTGTGTTTGAACTGGTGAACAAGGGTCTGGGGTTTACTGGCTCCTTGACCATTGGCCACTGAGGCACTGTCTTGATTAAACACTTCTAGTAGAATAAAATTTTGAGGACAATAACGAAAGAAAGAAAGACAGAAACAAGAAATCCTCCAGATGTACCCAATCTTGAAATGCCTCCTATCTTCCAGTTCTCTTTCATCAGTGCAAGTTGAATGACAAACTACAACAAAGCTTCTGTGACCTTTTCTGACGTTTTTTTGACAGTATCTTGGTTTGTCTCCCTCCTATTCCTCCTCCTCCACTCCCCTACACGTCTGTTTTTTTTTTTGTGGTCCCACACTGAAGGCGTCTCGAGCACAGGATGAAAAAATTCAAATGCCTTCATTAAAACCATCAGAGAGCAAGAAACACATTCAAAGGAGGGGGAGTGTGTCCGGGGGGTGGTCCTCTGCAGAGCCCCATTGCTCCTCGCCAAGTTTCTCCATCTACCCTAGAAGCACGTGGAACAGTGCGAATGTGTGTGTGTGTGTGTGTGTGTGTGTGTGTGTGTGGACGGATGGGTACATGTAAGGGGGGGGCTCTTCAAAGAGTCCCCCTCCCTCTTGTATGTCAGCGGTGCTGGCAAGTGGAGGGGTCCTCATCAAAGGGCTGTCCTCACTACGCCTGCCTGGAAGCTCCGCTCTGACAAGAGGCCCGGGTCATCAAAGGGGGGAGGCGACTTCGAGGGGAGGACGACGGGTGATAGCAGCCGAGACGAGGGCTGGGGACACCCGCCTTGTACTGGTGACAGATAGACGGGTGGTGTGAGGGCGGGCTAGGGGTTGGGGTTCAGTCCGCTGACCTTTTAAGTACCGGTGACACGAGCCGTTTCCCTGACAAGCTCTTCCTTTGCTCTGTCAAACGAGCAACGCTCATGACGACTGATCTTACAAGATCTGCCGCCTGCTCACTCAGATAATATGAACCTTTTGACATGTGTGTGTGTGTGTGTGTGTGTCTGCGTGCAATTTGTGTTTTGTCCTCAGATAGACGATAACTTGGATAGTGTCTCCACTACAGTGAGGAAAACATGGGCCGATTGCCAGTGGCTGATTACAACCATTCCCAGTTTGATTTATTTGTGTTATGACAGTATCTATCTCTAGTGTATATGACAGTATATCTGGTTGTGCGGTCAGGGTGAATTTAGATAACGCTGCCACTTGTTAATACCATTTCCAGTCATGTTGACTCAGAGGACAACTGTTGTCACTTTACTATGTGTTACACTATACTCTTGGCATCGCTGCTATGACTGTGTTCTAATTTATTTGCGACAAAGATCACTTTGTAATTCATTGACAGTAGTCCCTCTGTTTACCATCTTTACGTAGCTTTATATTACAATATATTACAGTGGATCTTTTATTAGCTCATGTGATTCAAAAGACACTACGTATATCTATGATTCAAAGCAGGACTGAAATGCTACAGATAGTTCAAATTGCCCTTGTCATTTCAATGTAACAACAATGGTTCATTGTAGTCTTTTAAACCAACCAAGTTTATTCAAGTGCAGCCTATTTTATTTTAGTATCTACAAATGAGCAGCTCTTTTAAATGGACCCTTAAACCTTTACTTTGTGAGTTCTTTCTGGATTTATTATAGCATCTGCGCTGCCTTGTAAAGATAAAAATGGAAATCTACTTTATGACAAATCTCCAGTTTTGATTTGTTTTGGTTAAGGAATTTCAATGTGCTAAATAAAACACTTAAAATATATTGCTATAAGTTCCTTATTTTGAAGGTGAAGTGGAGACATTTCCTCATTTTTAAGGTAACATTGGGGTTTTTTTTTTTTTTTGCTCTGATTTTAATTTCCAGGAGCAGCATGCTCAAGGTTATGAAATTGGTAGGTTGTAGTAGCCAGGCACTACACAGACAAAAGGACTATTGCAATTGAATACTTTCCATAGCCTCACATTGTGAGTCATTGTATGCTCGCTGTGAATGCAGAGCAGCCAAATGTGCTGCCAATGAACATTAATATTTCTCTTTCTTGATCAAGTTTTAGCTTTCAAGATACTTGACCTACAACAAAACCTCACTCCGAAATGGTTGATTGGGTAAAGGTGAGTAGGCCTTGACCTCAGCTGAAAAGCACAACTACACAAATTTTTTGCGTTACTGTTTCAATGTGCCAATTTATTCACACAGCGTGAATCCACAGCAGAATTTCCAGCAACTGAAGCGAGGGAGTTTTCTGCTTTTGCTTCCACTGTACACATTTGGACAATCCCAAGTTTCTTCCTGTCCTTGGATGGAGCAAAACTCATTGTGAGGATTTAGTTTTTAAGATACACACTGATGCAGAAAACACACTCCCTAGAAATTGCTTCAAACTGGCCTCAAAATCCACATTTAAGGCTACTTTTCAAGGTGTGATCTATTTAATATTTTAATATCATCGCCAGTGTTTGGTTAAAGAAATGAGAGAAATTCCGAGCAGGAACTTCTACTTTCAGCAGCCAGCAATGAAAAATACATATCCTCCAAGAAACCAATTTAACACCTTTATGATCGTTCAGGCGAGTGGGATCAATGCCAGGATCAATCGCTTAGCCCATAGCTTTTGTTCAAAACCACTGCCTAAGATTAATGGGATTTTCCAGAGAGAGAGGTAGAAAAAGAACGGGAGCGTGTGGGTGAGAGGGGGAATGAAAGTGCCAGACAGGGAATGAGAGAATGAGAAAAGACTTGGGGGAAATTGAGAAAATAAAACATAGTGATTAAGAGCAGATATTCCCTCCATTTCTGGGCAAATGTAAATTAATTGGAAATGGAGCATTCAGAGGCTTGCTGACAAAAGTAATGTTTATTCATAGCCCCCTGCTAAGAGTGGAGCAATTATCATGGTGTGTTGAGTCAAAACAGGCCAATGTAGTAGAATCTCTACCCCCTCCTTTCCTGTGGCCGGGTTTTGGTCTAGTGCCACGAGCATTGTTCAGCTTCGTACGGTACGGCGGCTTTAACGAGAGTACACAGCTGGATCTGATTTTAATAAGTAGTTCCATTTTTGATGTGGCCTAATGAACAGATTAATGGAATCTCCTTCTGTGGAGCCTTAATGAATGGAGAGAATCACGCTATTTTTTTTTTTTTAACGCAGGGGGGAGAACACACACACACACACACACACAGCACACACACACAAAGACTGTGAGTTTATTTGCCTCAAACGACTTGTACATAAACAATAGCCAGGCTTCTTTCTGCCCGTCTCTCTGTGCTGGACAGGAATCAATGCTGTCTTGGAGTACTACAGGTGAGGTTTGAAGCTGACATCAATGCTCATGCGTCTCTAGCAGCCGTCCTTTGGTGCAGTCCTGTCTTGGCATCTGTTCGCCTTGAGCCAAACAGGCCTAGTATTCACCTGGGAACAGGCATTAATTCACCTACTAGAACAGCGCCTGTTGTTCTCACACTTAATTATGCCGCACTCGAATGTACTGTAGCTCGCTTCCAGTGCGGTTTGGTAATTTAATTGAAAGGAGCCTCAGTGTGAATCGCCAAAAAGACGATTTTGTCCGACCAACGTGTTACCAAACACGGAGTGAACAGTCGGGCCTGCTGACCCGGGATCAGCTCGTTTTACTATCAGTTCGGAAAGCAGGTCACTGGCGACTTCTGCTTGAAATGAAACAGCAAATCCCAGCCGCAAATCATTTTTGTCAGTTGCTGCTTTCGGACACCACAAATAGAGTTGCATCCATCAGAAAGAAACGGCAGAGTGAGTGAGAAAATCCCCAGGATGTTCCAGCTATGTGACCTGCTGGGAGGTGGGGAGCGGGCGCCTTTGGGTGCGCGTGTTCTAAACTATGTCCCGCTCTACACTGCACGCCGCACTCATTCCACAAACTCCTATTTGTCACGGCACACACAGTGCATGTGGGCCTCTGCGCTGTGGCTGGCGGGGTGATAAGAATGCTGGGAAAATGAGCAGGTGGCAGGTGGCGCTGCGAGTCGTGGGGGGAGCGGCCCCCGCCGAGAGGAATGACAATACTAGAGATAACATGCTGAGCTTCAGCAAAACCGAGTTTGCAGGCCAGCAAACAAGGTTAAAGATTAAAACTAGCAGGAAAAAAAAGAAAAACAGTTGGTTTGGTGCCATTTCGCCTGACTGTGGAGCCATCTTTCAGGATACAGAGCTGATGGCTGTCAGGCCACACGATCTGCAAAATATTCTACAAAAATTCAGATCTTATGCAGAGCGTCTACTACTGTGGATGTGATTATATTTAATGGCAACCATGTTAAATTTAAGTTTCACTGGCAAATGAAAGAAATAAGTGAGGTGCTTTGTGCTTTCATATATTGGACAGTGATCATATTTCTTCCATTGAATGAGTTGTATGAAATAGTGAGCAATGTAAAATGCTATGTACGTTTCAAACATTCTCATAGGATTAGACATCATTTGAATTTATCTATTTCTGTGACAAAATGTCACAAAAATATGTCTATGTCTACGTCTGTGATTTGTCCTTTGCTCATGCGCTATCCATTTATGACACTATAACATTGTGTGCATGCTTATTAGCATTTCATATCTGTGGCACCTGTTTGGTGCCTGCATGTATCTCTAATCCAGCATATCAGATAGTAGAGAATGCGTCTGGGTTTATTGCTCACTGAAGGCACAGAAACCCTAGACTGATGTCCCCAAACAGCCACAGAGATGCCACAGGCCATCTGTGAGCTCGCAAAATATTGCCATTGTCACAAGAAGGCCTTGTGTTTGCAGGAAGGTTTTTTTTTCTAACTTCAAGGAAAGATGTGTTTTATTAAAAAAAAAAAAGATTTTGCTCTTTTCAATTATTGTCCATTTCTAAAGCAAACAATGAAAACATTGAAATCTGTTAATTCACAGGACTTAGTCAACACTTATTCACTCAGGATTTTAAGGAGTGTATTAAATTTAAAAGTAATGTGGGTGCTTTGTTTCGGAGGTCATAGTTACTGAAGGAAAAGATATGAACGCCCACAGTCCGTCCTTCCATGGAGGACATTTTGTAGCTGTGCCCTTTGTAGCTGAGGCCAGACAGATGTGACAGTGTGGGTGTTTGAGGGAGCATTGTGGTTTTAGACATTAAAAGGTGCAGGAGCTGAAATTTGTAGGTTTTTACTGAAGAATACTTTAATGCCATTGAAGAAAAAGGGGAATGAGGGAACTGAAAGACCTTTGTGCCGCCCAAAACATCAATTTCTCCATTAGAACAAGTGAAGTGATGTCGCTTTTTTTTTTCTTCTCGGTTCTTATGCTTGTTAAATATCGTTTTGGTATCAGCAACACAAGGAAGCTCCAAAATGTTAGCAGTGATTCTTGTAGCAACACACTACGTCAAAAGTATTATTTAGCTTTATGTGCTACATTGGATTGCAGAGTTGGATAAAATGACAATCGCTGCTCGATAGAAGTCAAATTGGAGAAAGTGTGAGGCCCGGTGAGGATTGTGAGAACTCAGTTTGTTTATCTATTATGATCAAATGTTTGCTGTGGAGTAGCTCTAATGTAAAATGTCTTGGATAACAGTGACACTTGCACTTTAAAGAAAGCTGAACTATAACTAATGACTAGCTAATGAATGAATCAGTGCTGCATTGTGTGTGATTAGCTCAGTTAGTTTTGAAGAGTATCTCAATGTGTGTCCTTAAATTTGTATTTGAGGTTTTGAATGTGGAGAGCAGCTTTGTTTTTGGGCTGCACAGTTGACAACTGTATTTGTATTTGCACGTGTCTGGGAAATGTAACTTTGGTGAACACAATTGTGTAATTTAGTCCATAACTTTGCCAGAACTTTGGGGAAACTGAGAACATGGAAAAACAATATAAATAAACAAAACCAATATATATCATTGCCATTCACCAAAACAAATATTGAGAAATTACTTTTTGTCCATAATGCCCAGCGCTAGTGTGTATGTGTCAGAAACAATGCTATTGTGTGTCCACATGTGCCCCATCTGATCGATACAGAGATTGATCGGTTCCCACGGTGACTGCATTAACAGACTCTTGAGGCTGACCTTTGACCCCGGGAACACTCTGCTTTCGATTGACCAATGCTCTCTCCCTCTCCCCTCCTTCACATCTTCTCACCCGTCTTCACATCCTGACATTCTTTCTCTTGTCTAGGGCTTGTGGCAGAAAGGGAAAACAAAAAAAAAAGAAAACACAAACGAATGATTGGACATGCCCCCTGTTTGTCTCCCCACCACCCTCCCCTCTTCCTCGTCCTTTCATCCTGTGCTGCATCCTTATGTCCCCGAGCCTCGTCTCATCCAGACGGGAGGAAACAAGATGTCGGTCTAATAAGGCCTTCCTGCACTGTCTGGGCCTGGCTCGGTGCCACTACAGATACAGGAAACAGAGAAGCTGTCTGTGCTAGTGAACCCAGTGTGTAAATAGATAATAAGTAAATAGCAGAGATGCAGAAAAATCTTTCGCGGATCGCGGCATGTAAGGTTAAGTTGTTTGCTTGAGCCAGCTAAGCACACACACACATATACACACATCTGTGAGAATTCACAAGAAGCGTGGCACTGCATTCATGAGGCAGGAAAACAAAGTATCTCTGCGGGTCTGTGTGTTGCAGCGGGAAGAGCATCTTGTTTTCTCAAGGTCGCCGGCGATGGCAACAAATTCTCCTCTCTGTCTGATATTAGCGCGGGGAGTTGAGGCTGAAGCAAGCACGCCCAAACTTTCCTATTCCGTTTTTACTTGATGCATAAGCATATGAAAGATAGAAAAATCAATAAGGCAAGAGAACGGACCAGTGAGAGGGCAGGCATGAATTTCAATTGATATCTCTTCATACATGCAATGTTTATTGTCTGCTACAGTCAGTTTGTTTTCTAGACATAGGCAAAAAACAGCACTTGTATTATAATCAGATATAAAAAAGTCACTTGGCTTGGCTCAACTTTATCGGGTGTGTGATTATATGTGAGGGTAAAGAACGATACCTCCAAAAGAAAATTAGGTTATGAGAAAGAAATATATGTACCATTGGCTCGTTTCTGAGGAGAGATAATCCATGAGTGTGTGGCTTAGAGGGAAGAGTTTTTCCTTTCTTTTTGAGGGCTATTGTTTTCACGATACCTCAGAAGTGGACTTACTACCCCCCAACCACATACGTACACGTTCCTTTCTCTTTCACACACACACACACACACACACACACACACACACACACACACACACACACACACACACACACACACACACACACATGAAATCTCAGGGCTTAGAGCTAAGAAGCTATCAACTAATTATCAAAAACACAGAGAGGCCCTAATCAATTATTCACATGAACATTAGACTGCTAATACACATGCAGCCCAGGGAACAACATCTCCCAAAAGTAACCCTTCCTCCTCCTTCACTCCACCACACACACACACACACACACACACACACACACACACACACACACACACACACACACACACACACACACACACACTACATGCACGCAAAAACATACGCACACATACACAAATGCAGTCATGTCCAGACCTGAATTCTTGCACAGACACACTTGCAAATGCTTGGAACTTACATACCTGCATACTACACACACACGCACACACACACACAGCTGAAACCGCCTGCTCCCTTCCCGCCACTCCACTCTCTTGTTCTCTTGTTTGCAGACAGAGAAAATGCAAGCCGTCCAAATGCAAAATGAGTTGTGCAAGTGGACTGTCTATAAGGTTCCTGGGGTGGGAGGTACTGATCATAGAACTCATATTGATCCATCAACACCCCTCACACCAACACACACCGACACACAAACTCCCCATATGAACACACACCCAGAGCTTAATCTACCAGGCTATTCCTGGGCATTAAGCCGTAGCCATTGAATTTTCATGGGGTGCAATCATTATTTGAGTTAATGCTGCAATTTATGACTTGGTGTTTGCGTGCAGAGTGTGAATTGTACTGTAGGTTGAGGCAATGCAGCATAAGGAGGTGAGGAGACGAGTGACCGGCTGCAGATTTCTGTCTGTGCGTGTTTGTTAAAAGTGGCTTTGAACATTCCCTTAATTATGCCTTCACAGCTCTTTCAGATGTGAGTGACAAAAAGGATTTATGTGCATGTGTGTATGTAGTAAACGTGTGTGTACGTGTGGGGTTTTTTTGTATGTTTGGGTGTGTTTGCGTCTGCGTGACTTTCATTGACAGACAGTAGGAAATGATCCCATAATTCCTGTCTGGCTGTCTTTGCGTTAAGAGGAAAGGAGGAAGAGAAAAAGGCAGATAAAGACGACAACAGGCTAAAGGCTTTTCCCTTTTGTATTATTTAGAACACTCGTCACATGTACACACACACACACACACACACACACACATGCACACACACACACACAGACGCACACATATGCAATATACGTTAACGCAGCCTAGACAGCAAATGCTGTTTTAAAATGCAGAGACTGATGCAGTGATGCTCTCTGTCTGAGAGGACGGGAGACACAGATTCCCATTAGTGTTTGACGCACTGGGATGGGTGGTTGTGTTTTTTTTTTTTTTGTTGTTTTAGGTGGGGCTTGTAGTAGGGGTGGGGGTGGTGGGTGTAGGTAGTGGCTTTTAGAGCAGACAGCTGTGAAACCACATCTAAACATGGCACAGCTCCAGAGATCCCAGGGATCACAGCCACTGATGCACCAAATGAAATATCTGAATTAACTAATTGAGCATCTCCGGAGCGCCTTGTGATATGTTAGCGGTCAAAGTCCAAGGAAGAAGACAGGGCATTGAAAACCACAGAACAACGCCGCAGAACAGATGGAGCCGTGCTTCTCCCTGAAGTGCATCTCCAGGCCGCGTCTGACAGAAACTGCCACGAATGCATGTGTAGCGGCAGAAAGACGTGAGGCAGCGTGAGGCCTGCTGCAGCTGATGGGAAGTGCAGTGCAACATGTGGCCTATAAAGACTTGGCCTGAGGGAAGGTGAGACTGAGGCTTGCCACCTGACTGCGCCATCTTTTTTTGGTTTGCCTGGTTCATTTCTAGCGGTTTAACGGTGTTGTCGTCACCCCACTCAGCAAGTCTCCTTTTGGCATATTTGGTTTATTGCTTGTCATTGTTTCAGCTTGCTTGAAAAGCCTCTTTTTATCCCCCTCTGAGAGGGTGCAATCCTTAAAGAACGCAGGGCTGTAATGCCTATTATTAGTGCCATGCCTTTATTTCACATGTGTGGAATCATTTATCCGTGGCTCGTGCCAGGTTTGCAGTTATGGCATTTTGGGAGAAATGGGGAAAGAGATTTGACAGATTGAGAGGTGAGGAAGAGGGAATGATGTGAGAGTAATAAAAGGTCCTGGTGTGGTGTAAAAGAAAAATAAGGAGCATGAGTAAAATTAAAACCAGCTAAGAAAGTATGGTACTTCGAGTCCGGACGGGGAACAGGTGTCTTTGTCCTACTTTGCCGATGGAGCCGGAGCCATTTTCTCCGCCGGGTCGTTGTTTCAGGGCAGTCGGCCCCATTGAAATGTCTCGCTCGTCGCCACAACATAACCACAATGTCTAGTGTTACTCCTATGAACATGCACGCATCAGTCACCGCCGCGCAAATTCAATCACCGCCTTACCAGGTGAATATAAATACCCACGCACCCTTAAAGTGTAAAACTAGCCGACGAGCTGTCGTCTCTGCTTCACCACTGTCTTATCTATTGTCTCCCGCCCGCCCCTGGACCCCCTCACGCTTCCCCACTCGGTGTCCAGAATAGACAAGCTGTAAATAAGCATCAAAAATAGACGTCGGGGGACAACTGTTGACAGCCCGGTGACGAAAGCAGCAGACACAGGCACAACCTCTAGGCAGGCCGGATTACACACAGATAATTGAGGCCACGCAACATCGGAACATAAGAAGCTCCAGGCACTTTGTGCGTACGTGTATGTGTGTGTGTGAGAGAGAGAGAGAGAGAAAGAGAGAGGGAGACCCTTCCCTTTTACTTGCTTGAAAAGCCACTGGAGCGGTCAAGTTTCTTTGCCTGTAAACAAGTTTGCCTTGTAGTATGATTTGATTTGGCTGAGTAAGTATTGCATTTTCTTTTCAAATTGTACAACATTTATACTAAATTTTCCCTTTTCTTTTAATTTTATTCATTTCTGTTATGAACTTGAAAGCAAATTCAATAATATTTTCATGATTCATAATCAGGAAGTTGATTCTGCCCACAAAGCTCCAGTGACATTTTTGTCTCATATTTCTTAGTTTTCAAAACATGTCCCTCACTAAAAGACTTCATATTTTGTCTATTATATCGGCACACAAATAGATGTCACTATGAACTGCTCAGGTTCTCCTTTGACTGGATGTTCATTTGCAGCTATTTGTGCTTTGACACTTTCAAAACTTTGCCATTTACAAAGTTTGAAGAGAGGGGGAGCGTAACCGAGGAAGATAAATTAGCTGACAGGTTTGCATAGCTGCGTGTGGTGAGTTTAGTTTAGAGGTTGTGAGTTGGTGTAAGGCTGCAGCAGGCACACCGTGTCCCCTCTGACCTCCAGGAAACCCTATAGCCGGGAGCTATTTAGAAGCAAAATGCCACCACTTCTGTCTGTATATTTACCACCCTCTGTCACCAAGCACACAGCCTGATAATAACAATACTTTTTACTAGGATCAACTTCATTCTTTGCTGCTGTAAAGTGTGACCATTTTTCTTTACGGATTCTGATGGGGGGCACTCTGGAAAGCTCCCTGTATAAACTGTAGATTTAACATGGCTCATAGCTATAAGCACGACAGCGAGGGAAAAAAGTTGTTTTGTACTTGGTTGGAGTGTGTCAAGTGTTTGCAAGCCGTTGAGTTGATTTGTTAGCAGCTTGGCCAACTAAATCAAAACCGCATATCCACTTTGTTTTCTTTATTTTCTTTGTCTCTTGCTGCCGCTTCCTCTCCGCTTTTCAGATGCTCGCTCTCTTTGCTGATTGGACAGACCGCTGCCAACTTGTGAAACAACAAGCATGTTCGTTTGGGGCCACCGGGGCTAACAGCACAGCCATAGTCACCAACGTCACTGTCTTAACAAGCAGCATGACCTGCCAATAAAAAAGGCTTTTACCCTGATTGTCCTCAAACAAGACTTAAACACAACCTGCTCTTTCTCCCACCGAATGCCCAAAGTGCTCGCAAATGTGAATCAAGCTGTGGTAAACCTGTCTTAAAATGACAAACTAAAGAAGAGGTGGAGGCAATTTTTGCTTTTCTTTGCTTCTTCATCAGCGGCTGTTTGAAGAGGAACGTGAGATGGAGGGTGTAGGTTTTATGGGGCGGTGCAGTCGCTTGATCCATGCAACAGCGTTCCCTCCTTTGGCAGTAAATGTCTCATCCATCTACCTGTTCTCACAAACCGAGTGAGAACTTAAGTCAAATGTAGAAATAGTTACAAAAAAAATGAGGGGAAACAATTTCCTTGAGTGTAGATGAAGAAGCACCGGGAAGAGGAAATGTTGTTGAGGACAGTTGAGTCCATCATTGCTTGGAGCTCTGTAAACTTGTACTTCATGACAGCCTTTCATCCCTCATCAAAGCAACAAGTAGATGAGCAGACTTTGCGCATGCTAAAAACTCCCAACCCCCGCCGTCTCCTTATAGCTGCCACTCCTATGGGACGGGCGACCTTAAATCTTCTCTTTTAACAAGTTTCCTGTTCTTCCTTCCGGCCTCCTTCATTCCCTTGGGGTTGGACTAAGGGGATCATTCCAGTATTCGGAAAAGACTCAGTGTACAACCAACACGAGACAAGAAGAGGACCCTGGAAAATTTGGATTTTTGGCGGTCGCCTTCAGGCAAACAGGCTGATGCTTTTGGAAAATGCAGACTTTGAAAGAAATGCCAATGTCTTATTGCACTTAGTGGAATTAGGACTATTTTAAAGGTATGAGGACTTTCAGGTGCATGAAACCCACAGCTTTTCAGGTGCAACACAGCTTCTATTATGTCTGATTTATGCTCTCTTATGACTGACCCATCACTGCGTCTTTAAAACCGATCCGCAAAATCGACTTTTCCCATTTTGTATCGGTGGTATCGAAGAAAAAAAAATCAGGAGGGCCTTTTTACAGTATTTATGAAAAAGAGAGAGCGATGTCTTCCACAATGGTCAATAATTTATGAATGAAAAGAGGCCTTTGTGAACCCCCATCCACCCCTGCCACCCTCCCCTGCTCCACCACCACCACCACCAAACTTCTGCACTTACCCAGTGCTACTGATCAAACAGATATTGTTACCACTAAAATAGCAACTTAAAAAAACACACAGGCAGCCATAAGACCTGCATGCTGCCCGAGAGAGAGAGAATGACAGCAGAGGACAAGGGCGGGTTAGGGGGCTTAAAGAAAGAAAGAAAAAAGAAAGAAAGGAAGAAAAGTGCAGATTCAGAATACACTGTGGGTCAGTGGGAGTGTGTGTTGGGACAATCGTGTATGTGTATTTGTGCATGTGTGTTAGAGTGGTGGTGTGGGGGGGGGCGTGTCATCTATCACTGGACAAATGCTGGGCTGTGGGGGGTGCTGGTGGAAGCGGGGACAGGGGGGGGGGGCTTTGTCGGCCAGAATGGTGCTGCTCCTCAAATGAAATAATATATCTTTGAAAGCCTACGCCCCGCACAGACCCCGGGTCCATATATCAAGCCCAAGAGCGTCTGGTGGATCCGCTCCAGGCCCATTAACCTTCCACCTGTTCCCCCCTTACACCCCCACCCCACCCCACCCCACCCAACCTAGCGGTCCTCTTTTCAGCCCCCCCACACCCTCCCCTGTTGTCCTTCACCATACCCCCTCCTCCCCCTCCTCCTTCTTCTCTGCTTGCCCTTGGTTGCTGCCTCTCATAGCCCCCATGTTCATCTTTCCATTTAACCCCCCCACCTTCCTCTCTTCTTTTATTCCCTCCTTCTGTCCTTCATTATCTCCTTCTCTCTCTCTCCCTCTCTTCCTCTCTCTTTATTTCTCTAACGGCCAACTCTTTTTATTCTCTCCCTTCGTCTTCGCTGCAACATCTCTCTCTGTCTCTTGGTCCATCTCTGGCTCTGTCCTCTCTTTCTCTCATGGTCACTTTCTTCGTATAAAATCATTCACTCTGTGCCTCTCTCTCTCTCGCTCTCTGTATCTCACTTTCAGTCTCATGTCACAGCCCTCGTTCTTTTCTCTTTCTCACACCACACCTTCAGCAGCTCATTTAAACTCCACATCTCCTCTGCTGTATCCCCTGTTCTTTCCCTGTCCTTCCTCCTTCACAATTCCCAGCTAAGGTGCAGCAAAGATGCTATGGGATGTGTATGTATGTGTGTTGGTTGGGGGGTGCAGCACAGTCTGCCGAATAATTCAAATGCAATGGACCAGGGACACGGTTACAAATCTCTGCCAACTGTGTGCGGCCGCCAACCCCATCACACTTGCAGTTTGTCAGGATTGGGGTGTCGGGAGCATGTTGTGGGGTGGGGTGGGGTGTATGTTTATGTGTGTGTGTGTGTTTGGTGGTGGTGGTGATGGTGGGGGTGGGGGTGGGGGGGGTTGCTGTTGACCTCTATGACAAGACAGACGCTGCAGCCTGAGGCTGCATGTGTGTGTGTGTGTGTGTGTGTGCGTGTGTGACTGAGTGGAAGGTGGTATAGATATACCACTTCCCAGGGTTCACAGATCACGCCTAAAGCGGCTTATTAATTTCCACTCAGTTATGGGGTGTGAGGAAAAAGGGAAAAGGTGCAATCAGCGGTCAGAGCAGGGGCAGTGGCAATGCACTTCACCCCACCTCTCCATCCCCACCCCCCAGTCTTTCCCCAACACACACACACACACACACACACACACACACACACACACACACACACACACACACATGTGCACACTTGGTTGCACCTTGAAAATTAAACTGCTGGTGTATAGGTCATAGAAAACAAGGTGTGTATGTGTCAGGACAGCTGTGTACATGACTATGTGTGTGTGTGTGTGTGTGTGTGTGTGTGTGTAGACGGGTAACTAAGTCTGTAGAAAAGAGAGCCTCCAGTCTGGGCTGGGTGGTGGGTGGTGTAAGTATAATTTCACCAAAGTAAATTCATGTAATATTTATGGATATAGATGGAGGGGAGGGGAGGAGGCAGTGAAATTATGCAGCGGGGCAGAGTGGGGCACATCAGAGGACCCTACATTATTCACCCAGGTAAATCTATAAGTGGGGAATATTCAGGTGTGAGATGTGAAACCCTACTGCCCCCCCACCACCCTCCTCCTCTTGCCCCACCCCAGGGATCTGTCATACAGTGTGATTGACTGACATGCAGCCGCCTAAACTGGCGGAGGAGAGTGCGGCTTGTAAATAATTCTGCTGCTTAAAATGCTCATCTTAGTTTTTAGGCTGTTGCAGATTTCTGTGCTTTTTAAATTTTGACTTGGAAGAGTCTCCAAGCAAATTAGTCTATCTGGATTTTTTGCTGGCATATCTGGTAACAAAACTTGACTTTTTTTCTGTATATTTCAAAATGTTAACAAATGCCTTTTTCCTCCTAATTTACACCGCAGTAGGGTCAGTTAACTTAATAATTAACAGATATTTCAAGAACAGTAATAATAAAAATATATTAAAATGTAACTGAATAATACTCAATGAAAACTCCCTGTTAAAATAAAAAATATTAAAAAATGAAACTTTTTCTTTTTCAAAAATGGAACAATGGAACCTTGAACTTCCATTCCACGTTATTACTGTTAATATCATTACTATTGTTAGAATTATTAGGGAGAATCCAGGGAGTGAGGATGGCAGTGGATGTGAACCTTGGATGCTACAGCGTCATTTTCCCTTGACTGACTTTGTGTGCAGGTGTACCCATGTAAACATATCTGTACAGAGAAACAAACACAATTTGGTTCAACCTTTGAGCTGGTTAACTGCAAATACCAATTACCTTACTCATTTCATGTTTTCCATGCATTACCTCACCCATTTCTGCCCTTTAGCCCATCAGGGTGACTTTCTTTAATACTCTCATCTCTTTGGTGTCATCTTGTCTTTTTATCCTCTTCTCTCCTCTCTGGTCCTCTCCTCTGCTCACTGCCACCTCATCACCTTTGAAACCATTAAATAATCTTTGAATCACCTCTTCCCCTTTGTTATTCCCTCTCCTCTCCATCCCTCTCCTCTGCTCTCTCTGCACTCCTCCTATACTCATCTCCTCTCATCTCCCCTCTTTGTTTCACCTCTGTTTTCCTCGCCTGTCCTTTCCTTTCCCCGGCCATCTGTTTATCCAATATGGCCGTCCCATCCCAGCTGGGAGCTTTCCCAGGGAACAAGACTTCTAATACAGTTCCTCCTCAACTTAATGGCCCTCGGTTCTGCTTTTGCCATTCCCGCTACATGCAGAGAGACAAAACAGAAAAAAAAAAGAAGAAAAAAACGAAAGAGACAGAAGCACAAAAACCTGTCTGGATCCCCCCAAAAATCTGTCCCTCGATGACTAAAATAAACAGTGAAGCCACATTTCAAAATGTCACGGCTATTTTCCTCCCTGCTACACTTTTATCAGGTGGACGGACTAAATATATGTATAAAGTTACACAGCATTTTACACCAGACACATTCAGAACAACATGTCATCTTCAGCAGTGAACTGAATGTTCACAGTTAGAATTCAGAAGTAATAGAGATGCCAAAAAAATCTCTCCTCTGTTCCAGCGTCCCTGACATGCAGAGCTAAAACCTGCAAACCGTGTTCTGGCTTTATGTGCTGGCTTGAGTTGTATTATTCATTTTGGCTTTTTCTCTGTTACACCTGCATTTCAAAACCTATTTGCTTTCTTTACGATTTTGCTGGTTTCAGGTGGCTTTTCAGGTGGTTGACACACACTGTTAAATGGTGTCAAGAATTGAAGTGAGCATTCAAAGCCTACGCTGGATCCACATCAGCCAAGAGTGTTGCAAGTGTGTCTCATAAGGCAAACAGTTTGGCAGTGATTAAACCTTTAAGACTCATCTGGCTCTAAATGTTGGGACATGCCTTGAATCCATTATGTCTTGTGTCAAATTGAACTCTAAATAGTTGTCATCTTCTAGGTGTTGATGAAATGCACTCTGGGATGTGTAGTAAATCTTGACTTGAGGTAATGACCATACACCAGACAAGAGGGTTAAGGAGGATAAAGCTGAAAATCGTGAGGTTGTATTTTCTCTCTGTTTTACAGTCGTCTTCTCTGATCTGTCGGTGTCATTTCCACTGCTTCATCAACCTCTGTGTGTTGTGCGTTGACAGGGTACACAAAGGTGCCCGCGGTCCCAACACCACACACACATCCTTTTTATTAAAGGGTGTAGAGAGGAAGAGCGGCGGGGGAGGAGGGGAGGGTGGGTGTTCGGGGAGTACAGTTAGGAAGGTGAGATATAAACACATGAATCATCAATAGTCCCGATTGCCCTGCTAAATTCTGCCTCGCATTGTGTTTGTGGTGGGAGTGGGCCCAGTCATCCCATCGCTGGAACAATGGAGGAGAGGGTAACGCAGTGTGAGTCACCCTCACACACACACAACCACGGGCACATGAACACAGAGAAACACACAGTGTTAACACGCAAGTCGAAGCAGTCATCCACTCTCAAACTCGATATAAACAGGAACATTGGAGGAGATGGTTGTGTTTGTAATTTTCTCAAAATAATCGTCCTTTAATTGAAAAACGTGAAATATGAATCTGATTCCACAAACGTGGGAAGCTCTGTAAAATGTGACTGTGTGCAAACAAACTGTGTACTGAGTCACAGTTACATAGTTACACTTAGCTTAGTTTATTTTAGATTAGATTATTTATTACTGCTAGTACAAATATCCGGCTTAGCACCCAGAATGACCTTGGACAAGTGACCTCATCAAATCTACTTACTTATTCGTTCTTACTTTCCATTGTAAATTTTAAAAAGATAATATCACTTCTTTTTCCAGTTTTCCTGTCTGTTATTAAACAAGAAACTTCTATCAGTGGAAAACATGGTGCAGGGAAAAGTCGAGATTAACCACTGCCCGAAGCTGCCTTCACAAAGTATTTTGGACTGAATTTGTCCTTTGAAATGTATGGTGGCCTGATTGGCGAGTGGCATCGGGGCAGGCGGAGAGAGGTTCATGGCAGGACAGGGTTGGACGGGGAGGGGAGGGGCGGCAGAGTCTCAGAACTGTGCGAGCAAATGTCACTGAGAGACAAACACGTGTTTCCCCCCGCAGGACACCCTCACATACTGAGACAGAGACACACTGCAGTGTCGAATTAAGTGTAGATAATACACATCCCTGTCTGTTGTATCTGAGGCACATCTAGTCTTAAATATTCATTATTCCCACATTTTGCATGCTCAGAAATTCACTTATGCACTGTCATCTTAAAATAATGTCACAATTTTTTGTCTTTTCTCAAAAACATCTTTAACTGAAACAAGTACTAAGTAAATTAACTAAAATAAAAGGCTGTGTTCAGTAGAAATACTTCAATTAAAAGTGATGAATATATATGTAAAAATGATATAACACAGCATCTGCATTAATATGCTGAGGAACACATGTCTATGATTAGGAATTCATATCCAGGGCTGAATATACGTGGCACACACACGCACACACACACACACACACACACACAAAGACTTCAACATGTGCAAGTGCACACATACCCAGACAGACATAAAGTTATGAAGGCACACATCCACGCATGCACCTGTCTCCAGCTCCCTAAAAACTTTATGAAATAACCACAAGTGATCCTGACACAGAGTCATTGATTTCAAAAGCAGCGCCCTAGCCCTGACTCTATCTAATTGTCGATGTGTTAAACCGATCATGACTGGGGCAGGGTTGGCGGTAACAGCTCACCCCACCTCCTCCGATCCAAGGTGTTAGAAATAAACGTCCCTCGCGTCATGCCTCATTCCCAGAAAGAGGGGGAGAGAGAGCGAGAGCGGCGGCGTGCCGCCTCAGGAAAGAATGGAGGGGAGCTCTTTAGAAGGTACTCCTAATGGCTAAATATTTATGAGTCCCGTGACCGAGGCCAACTTATGGAAACTAAATCTTTAAACACTTTTTTTGGCAGACGCCTCGCACACACCCTCCCAGCTTGGCTCTATTACCAGAGAAATTCTTTTGTTCTTACAGAGCTAATAATAGTGAGAGGGGCTGTGCGTTATGTATGAGCTGTGTCTGTGTCTTAATGTGGCTATGCGTGCATGTGTGCGTGTGTGTGTGTGTGAGATGAAAGTGTATTTATAGCTTCCTACAGCGCCACACTACTCCTGTGACTAAATTTTAATTCTACTCTGCTTCCTGTCCCCCTCTGACCAGGCTCGACCTCACATCCAACACTTGGGTCCATATTAATAGCTGAAGCCAAAGGTCGGGTGGATTTAAAAATCTGATATCTTTAATTGAACTAGTGAGCAGAAGCTAAAACAATAGGCGACTCGCTATTTGCACTTATAATTTAATCCTAAGAACAATATGGTGTGTACATTTTTAGCCTCAATGGCAATGCTATAATTGAGCAGGACGAGACCACCAGCATGCGTATGAAAACACATGTACACACAAAGATAGACAAACACACACACACGTATACAAAACAAAAGCAGGCTTATTCACCTGGAGACAAAGCTGAGAGGGCTGAGGTCAGTGTGGAGCTTGTCTGTGTGATCGCGCCTTGAACTGAGCAGTAAACGCACAGAGGCCGGCACCGCAGCAGAACAATGACACGTTCACGCACACACACTGTACAGTGCACACACTGTTCAATTGTGATTAATGAACAAATCACAACGGTTAACCGAGAAAGAGTAAAAACCTCTTAGGGGTACGATTTGTGGGCGCTGTTTTTTAAAACCCAAAAATGCATCACAGCATTTGCCGAGCTCACGGTTTGTGTATTCTCCTCACCACCGCCGACACTATGCCTTAGTCAGCACTCGTCCCCGCAGTTACTAATGAGAAAGGAGCAAGGGAAAGGAAAGTGTGGGAAAAACTGGCAGCGCCACAGCTCGCACGTTATTCCAACCCCCTGCCCCCCTTCTGTTTCAGATGGCTCTTTAAAAAGCGTGCACGCAGAGTTTAGTTCAATTATCTCCCTCACTTAAGTAAAATATGCCCCCACCGACTCTAACCCGATGAGGCTTTATTTTTTTGCAGGAAGAGGTTTTTCCTGCATTCACAGGTTATTTTCTATCTACCTTTGTACCCCGCCCCCTTCAAAAAAAAAAAAAAGCTCAATTACTATTAAGCTCTAGTAATAGAATAATGACATTTCATTCAGCAGCAAATTGGGGAGTGACAAACACAAGTGGCTGAGATAATTGAATTAGGACAAGGGTGTGAGAAATAGAGAGGCCTCGCAGTGGAGCAAAAATGATCATTCAAAGTTAATGGGCAAACCACACACAATTATTCACTGTGGCTACACCCTGCGATGCGCCTGTGTGTGAGTGTGAGTGTGTAAGAGAGAGACAGAGTGAAGTAGTGTGCACCCCAGTTGAATGCAAATACAGACCTCGAAAATGTCAATAGCGGGGACACGACGCATGCTAAATGTCAACATGTGTTTTTCAAGGACTCTTGTCTGTGTTGTAATTGGCTCCGGTTTTAATATTACATTTATTTCATGTGTTATTTTCCCCTTTGAAAACAGAGTAATATTAAATATTTGGAGGGAAATTTAGCAACAGGGCCGGGCCCATGAATATGCAGCTGAGCCTTTGGCAATGCGATGTGAAACAAACAGACAAAGGAGTCAGACAACAAAAAAAAAAACAAAAAAAAAAAAACAGGTGAAGCACAGACTAATCAAACGCCTTTCATGTCGCTCCCGACATTAACCTTCATTCAGAGCAAATAAAGCCGAGAGCGCGCGAACACGCACCAGAACCTCTCCCGTGGGCTCCGTGATGAATAAACTGGAATTATCACATTTTTACACTGAGGCGTTGGCACACGTTTACTTTTGGTCAGTTGTGATCGGCTGTGCTGGGCTCTCACAGAGGACGCCGTGTTTACCTGCTTTATCTGACTTGGCAGATCACTTTTGCATGTATCTCCTGTTTGTGCCGATTCTGAGATTGAAAATGTTTTTGAGGCCCATCACAGAAAATCCCAATAAATTGTGAAACTTAAAAGCTACACAATTTGTTGCTGCCTTGAGTCAGTCGTCAGAGTGATATGGTCAGCTCTGAGTGCTATTTGACCGATATGCAAATGCACAGTATCTCATATCGTCACTGCATGTGCCCTCTGAGATCTGAGGAATAATTCAAGGAGGCGATGGGTGGCTTTCAGTTTTTAGTTCACATAAAACCCTCAGACCAGGACCCTGTTAGAGTAGAAAGCGCCTGAAGCTCAGAGTCAAAGTTTTCACAACCCACAGCTAAAATGTGTCACATACGGGGTAAATGTGTGTGGCTGCTGAATTTCAATCAGGCACTGGGACAGACAGCAGTGGCAGCTATGAGCTCAGACCCCCACAGCCCTGTGTGGTGTTGAGCCGGTGCATGAAAGGGGAAGATTAAAGGCTTGTTGCAGATAAAGGATTGAGCAGATGATGTTCATGAACTGTGTAAAGTACTGTCAATTATGGATGACAGCACGGTGAAAAATTCAGCGCTGAAACAAAATGAAGGATCACTTATTAAAGGTCTGCAGAGCAACTGCAAACATAATTAAAGCGTAAAAAGCATCACCCTTTCTTCAATAACAGCAAACGGCATGAAAACGTGGACATTTCTTTTTACACCCCTTTTCAAACCAAATTCCATGTGAACCTACCTTGAGTTCGCGGAAGAAGATGCTGCTGCGTGCCCACTCTACAATGGAGAAGAGCGTCTGGTCGGCCATCTTGCACATGAGGCCGAAGGTGTTGAGCTTCTCGTGCTTGCCGCGACTCGCCTGCTCCTGCTGCAGGTAGGCCAGGATCTTGGCCTGCACCTGCGGCTCGTCCGGCTCGCACTTGAGCAGCTCCACGATCAGGTGCGGGAAGCTGGGTGGCGAGCCCGACTGGTAGGCGTCGACGTAGGCGTAGCCCATGATGGACTCTGGCGAGCTGGTGTACGGGTCGGGGTACTCTGACTTGATAGTGCGCGTACCCTGGAAGTGTCCATAGGCCGCCTGGTAGCCCTGCAGGCTGCCGGCGTGTGGCGGCATGGCCATGCTGACCGGGGACGTGACGAAGGGGCTGCGGTCGTAGTCTGTGGGGGGCAGGGCGGTGGCGTGGTGGTGGTGGTGATGGTGGTGGTGGTGGTGGCCTGTGTGGTGGCCGCCGTGGTGGGTCAGCGGGAGGCCCTTGGAGGCGGCCGAGTGAATGTTCTGGATGGCGGAGGAGATGGTGAGGTCGGTGGGCACGGCTTGCATCACCTGAGTCATGGCTTCGATTTTCAGGCCGTTGGCTCGGATCAGCGCCTTCTTCTGCTGCTTGAGGGCCCGGTCGCGTTTGTACATCGGGCCGAATTTGTTGCGGCCACCACGCATGCGGTCTGCCCGCACAGCTGGGAAAGAAGCCACCGGAAAGAAGGGAGACAAGGGAGAAAAAGGCAATATTAGTACGTTGAACTCAACTTACATTTTAATAGCTTTTTTAATGAATTTAAAGGAATTGTCGCCTCTTTTGAGAGTCTGTTAATTTGGGCATGTGTTCCCTACATGTAAAGGGGTTTCGACGTTTTCTGAGGGTGAACAGTGTGTTGGGATAGCTTCGACCAGACAATTCAACTGGATATGTATAACTAGTTGATTACCAGCACAATACCAATGACCTCTTGGCGAATGGACACCAAAGTGAGTGTCCAGATTAACGTGTGGTGTTATGGAGGTGAACTCTGCTTGTATGTAGAGCAAAGGTTTTCCTGCAGTGATTACACTTGACATTTACCTGTTGACTTGTAAACCCCACAGGTCTCAGAGATAGTGTCGTTACTCATTGACCCGAGACACAGATGTGCGTGGACTGTTCTCTACAGCTGGCTTTCTCTTCACACCACTCAGGAATTACACACTTCAAACGTGTGTACACATCAGTGTAGGCTCAAATTCACGCTCTCTTTCCCAAATGCATAAAAACTGGATCTGATTATGCAATATCGAAGAACACCAAAATATTGCATTTTAATTTTTTCCCTAAAAACCTCAAAGGCTAAGAAACACTGACAATAACTAAATTGTTTTTTTTTTTATTTCCACACGCTGATGAACCAAACATACCCACGATGCCCCCTGCCTTGCTCCTCGGTGCAGGATCCTGTGGCGAGGATCACAACGAGTCTGTGCTGTGGGTATTTCTAATGAACGGAGCCAGGCACAAAGTGGACCGTGTGTGATCTGGCCGACTGCTGCCATGGGGAAGCTGCTCTGCTGCCTCCCAGTCGGGGGCCGCTGGTGTTAATTATTCATACTTAATTACCTCTTACTCTGACGAGCCCAGCGTGCTACTGGCTAACGGACGTCTGGGAAACTCCGCAACAGAGAAGCACTCGCTTATACCAATACTGCAGCGTGTTAAAGATTTATTTTCATTGTGTTCAATGAGATCCAGGGTAGGGGTACGCAAATAAATATGTAGTATTGAGTTGAATCATATGCACTGAATAGATGATGTGTGAGGGAGTCCACTTCAGGTTGTCATGCCTTGACGGATGAATGAAAGAACAGAGGGAGAAAATTGAAGAGGGGGTGTGAAGGAGGCGGGGTGAGGATTTGGAGTTTGGGGGTGAGGACGGGCACACACACACACACATATACACACACATGCTCACACACACTTGCACACTGCATGCTGCCTTGGGAGTGATTTTAATGACCTCCGTCACAAAAGTGTCTGTCACTGATCTGAGCAAGAGGGGAGCCGAGAGGGGAAACACACACGAACACACACACACACTTTCTGCTATGCTTTCTGGTAACACATGCACACACAAACACACTGGCTAACATGGAAACCATCACACACACAGGCACACACATGCACACACACACACACAAGCTCAGATCACAAAGAGAGGCTTTATCAGGCTAGACACTACGCCACCTTGGAGAGTCCCTGACGGCTCAAACAGTAGGTAATTTATACACAGTGATTTTACACACACACACACACACGCACGCACACACACACGACCATTTCCCAACATGCTTGAGGTCAACTCAGGGTGCCCGTTTACACAGGCTCAGGGATTATCATGACCGTTGAAAAATTGATCACACATCAAAGGTGGAAAAAAAAAATAGTGGGCCGTCAAATGTATCCATTATACATTATTGTAGGGCAACTTTAACTATTAATGATTTCTCCACAACAGCGTAATTAATGAGCTGAGAAACTAATAGTTGGCCCTACTGGGAACATAAAATTAGACCCGAACTGCCTCCTTGCTTGCCTCGGACCCAGGGACCCACATCACACCATGAATATCAGGACTGGGGGATGTAGGTCTCACTACCAGCCTGAACAAACACACCCACACACACACACACATACACACACACACACACACACACACACACACACACACACAGATTCTTTCTAATTAAACAAGGTGATTTGCATGCATGTAACACATGTTAATCTGGAAGGGGGAAGGGAAGAGGGGAGGAGGGCAATGTATGTGTGTGTTGGACTGCGGTGGAGAGATGTTGGCTGCTGTGCCACTGAGTTTATGATGGTTAAGTTATCATTTGACCTGAAAACTTACAAAATTACAGAATAAGCATGATTATAATTAGTGTTAAAGACTGTTCTATGTTCTATGTTTTTCTTCTGGTCTATGTTATTTCCCTTCTGTAGAAGTGATGATTTTGGTGTTTATGGTTTGCATTAACGAATGACAGTGACAGCCACCACTGCTTATTACACATGGGAAGAGAAATGGGAATTTGGTGCAAGAGAACTCAAGAGGAGGTACCGTGCACAAACACACACACACACTTCTTGTTTGGCAGGAGTTGGCTGGAAAGTGCAGCTATGCACACCTGGAAAAATTACTGTAAACTGATAAAATGTGTAGGATATAAGAAGAACATGAGTACCATATGCATAGAAAGGAAGCCAATCAATGAAGAGATGAGATGAAGCTTGTATTAGTGTGAAAGGGATAAGAGATGCAAGATATTGTGGGTTAGCAATGAGGCTTTGGGGCTAAAGCCAGGCTGAGAGGCTAAAAGGCTGCTGCTGTCTTCCTCTCTGAATTCCCCTGACTTACTGTCTGAGAGCATGTCCACACAAAAAACACACCCCAGCCCACACACACACACACACACACATACACTCACACACATCCATAAATTCACAAACTGATCCAACGAAAATCCTCTTCCTCTTTCCCCCAAAGTGTGGTACCCTGTGTACACACCACCACTAACTTGTACAAGCACAAACAAGCATCTGCACACACACAGAACATCATTTCATACACACAATATTCGTGCTCATATAGCCCCGAACACGCCCCAACACATCACACAGACACACAGACACACACACACACAGCCCTCTGCGCTTATATCCTCTGATTTATGGTTGTTTAATATACAGGAATATTAAGCGCGCGTAGGTGAGGATCCCTGTCAGCCGCGGGCATATTAATGGGTCCCGCGGAGCCTTGCTGACACCCTGTTTGTCATGTCGGGGCCCCGGCCCCTGCTCCAGGTGCACCCTATCCCATGCACACACATGAATACCTATGATACCTATGCATAAGTAATGGGACAGCTCCCTGGCTTCCACCGCAGGTACTGGGAGGCTGATGGAAGACAAATCAAAGCGAGGAAGGTGGAGACAGGGAGGAAATAAAAAGTGGAGGGAGAGGATACAGAGAGGAATATGTAAAGGCTCAGATGCTGTCCATAATTTGAGCTGAATGGCTCCATAGGGGTTTTTCATTTGTAGTAATTGATGGATTTAGATGTGATCATGGACTAATTGTATGGGGAAAAAATTGAATAACTGAAGAAACCTGCATAAGCCTATCCAATCCTATTTGGAAAAGTCTTATAAAACTTAAAAGAAAAAGTAGTTTGTCTATATATTGTATTTCAGTCACCAGCACCATTGCTTACATGGTGGCTGTCTTATACTTAAGTTCTGAGATGTTATTTTACAACATTAAATATCCTCTGCCTCATTAAACAGCACACAGTGCAAACAGTACCATGCCCGGGCTATCATGAATTCTGCTGCTACGCTCAGTCTTTAAGATGATGCATAAGTGAGGGAGATATTAGGCAGCTCAGTGAAGCATATGATGCAAGGCAACCTGAAGTGAGCATAAGATGAAAATCACAGCAGTGGGAGCTGCTCAGATAGCACACGCTTCATCAGCTCCACTGGATGACGTGCTAATAGCTCAAACCTTTGTGTCTTGTTTCTCTCTGCTTCTCAACGCGTCCACATTGGCTGAGATTCTACTGTGCATACCAAGATGTGTGTTTGTGTGGTCCAGCACGGCTGCCAGGCTCTGTCATCAGAATCTGTGTGTGTATGTGTGTGTGTGTGCGTGAAGGAGAGAGAGAGTCTGCTTGACACACTGACCTGCATGCCCCTGGCAAGTAAAGGAAAACAAGCACATTTTTAAAGGTCAATAGTTCTGGTGATTTGACCATTTTTAGAAGCATATTTAACCTTTATTTTAACAAACAAGTGCATTTGTAAAAAAAAAGTGAAGGTTGAGGTTAAGGATCACACTAATTCAGATTAATCTGGGTCTTCTGGGAGGATTTGGTTTGCGACCAGAGCAAGAGGAAACAGGTTCTTCTTTTTCTTTTTGGAAAGCATCTGTTTGAATGCTACACAGTGGTTGAAAGGTAAGGTATTTCGGTATCCTGTGGCAGAAGTAAACAGGAGGAGAATATGATATGCCACTGCAGCATTTCTTCTGTAAACAGATGTCACTGAGGTTTGAATGTTTTTTGTTTTGTAATCAGCTCAAGATGAAACAATGTCATAAGTGACGGTACAGCTCATGTGAGGGCTTCTTAATGTTGCACAACAAAAGTGACAAGTTGCATATGGGTCAGGTGCATATGTGGGCATATTTGTCACAAGACTTCTGATTGGTTACATCAGTTCCCATTAATCTCTGCCACAACTAAAGGGCAATAACCTAACAGCAGCAACTACAAACACACTCTTAGGGCAAAGGGTACAGCTTCATCATTTTTTATATGGTTCTGTACTTCCCTGTGTGAGGCATGCCAGTCTAAGAACCGTGAAATCTGTAATTTGCTGCTTGTGTTTATATAGACACAAATGCAAAAGTAAAACTTTTCTCTCGTTCAGCTCAACTTTGAAACACAGCTAAACTCAGACTGCACCCACAGACATCGTCACGGCTTTTACCCTCATAGCAAACCTCAAGCTGCGCAGGCATGTCCCATTGGTTGGCAGGCTTATCAACAAACAGGAAGGACAGTGGACAGCACCGCAAAGGCCAAAGTAAACAGAAAAACGTACAGTTTGAGGCAACTTTAATGTTCCGCTCACATTTTTGCTCTCCATGTCTGGTTTCCACTCAATATCTCGAACTCACATTGCTGCAAGCTGCTTTGCAACGGAATGAAAAGATTGCTCCACCAGAACACATGACCCCAAACCTCCTCTTCTCCTTCACCACTATTGTACACACACGTTTTTTTTTTAGATCAAATGACAGCTTCTCCCTCTTGCCCGTGGCCTTCTAAAACACCTTTTTTGGCTTCTCATGAAAATATGCATGTGTTTACCAGAGGGAGCTGCATGCACGTGTGTGTGCATATGTGTGTGTGTATCGTGTGTGTGCAGAGGGGTGTCAGGCTTCCCGTATGGGACATCTTTACTGGTTGTGGCAGGAGTTGCCCACCGGAGCTTCTGGCACCTGACAGAGTGCTGCAGGGCCCTTCTTGCCCCCGAGCTGGAAGCTACCACCGGCAAAACAAATCAAATGCTGCCCCCCTCCCCAAACGTGTCAGCAGGAAAATGACAGGCCGGGGCTTTCTGCCCAGCGGCCATTCACAATTAACAGCAATTAATTACAGTGCCCGTGGCAGGTAAATGAGGAGGAAGCCTCCGGAAAGGTTTTAGTTAGACCGTCTTTGCGCCACGCTCCTCATCCGTGGGTCTTGTTTCCTCATCACAATAAGTCTTCTCTATTGCATGTGATCATTTCCTGTGACTTTAAATTTGAATTATACTTTACGAATAGCAATACCGACTCTAATCAAGAGACAGCCAAAAGTAAAGCAACTGCAGCTTTTTCAAATGACCACACTGCCAATGGATGTCACGTGCAACAAAATAATAGCTGTAACCTTTAGTGTTTAAAGCATATCTTACATGCATTGAAACGTGACCTTCGGGGGTTGCTCTTTTTTTTTTTACTCCAAAATTTGGGACTGCAGAATGAAACTTGTTAACTCGTGTGTGGAAAAATAGTTGATTTTAAATATTATCTTTGAACAGTGGAAGTATGCTTCTTGCCCTGCCGTCCTGTCACTTTTGGATAGCTGTGTTTGAACAAGCTCCTGAGCCACGTTCAAATTAAACAAAGAGGCCTCGAAACGGCCGGCCAACAGTATCATCATTACCATTCTCGCCATGCCGCCAAGTTTAATATTTTATCTATTACTCTGTCTGGCAAGTTTAAGTGCAAAGCAGCTACCAGATACCCCCCAACTCCCCCTGACCCCATCTAAAATACTAATAAGCAATGCTGGATTTCAACACTGAAGCAGAAATGAAAGGCTTCACCTCACAAATTTTGAGGTATACATTTTCAAGCACAGCTGTTACTGAGATATTCATTGTTAAACGTTTAAATAAATATAAACTTCCCCTTTCACACAGGCAATCATTATGTCAGAGCAGGTATTAAGCTTTTTTAAACGGTGGACATCTCCATTTGGAGCAGAACTATTCACATGCAAATTGTTCTTGGAAGAATGTCTTCACTCTGCATTTGCCAAAAAAGTTAATGTGCTGCGATTAACTGTGTTAAACAGAAAAAAATGGGATAAGACCGGCCACGTCATTTCACTTGAATCGTCAAAAAAAGCTCTGTGGTCGTTCAGAAACGCTCAACATCCAACTCTCAGCAGCTTCACGTGATAATTTTTCCCTCCAAAAACTTTCAGTAACGGTAATTGCAAACAGGCATCAAATCTTGAAAAATATATGATACATCACGCAGAGAGCAATAAGACTGTCTGGAACTGCTTTTTCCACTCCTGCAGATGTGTAGGTCCTCCATCACATTTTAGTGAGGGAGGTTTTACTGCGAAACCCCAGGAAAGACAAAATCTTTGGTGAATGCTTCATGAAATCACACTGAATAAACATTGTGCCTTTTTTTTTTTTTACAGAAGACAAATATCCTGTACATAATTGTAAAAGGCTTCTGGTCTGTATTCGGAGGCCAAGAACATTAAGCACAATATTAAATACATTTTGCAAAAGTATTGAGCAAGACTCCTTGCTCGCCATTTCAGAGAGAAATATGGTACTTTGTGATCCACCATGTTTATTTGACAGCTTTGGTTATACAGCAGTCAAATTACATTTGATTAACTTATATTATATTATCCCCTGGTACAGAATGAACCACACAGCATTGAATAAAATAGATCAAATGAGATTTGACTGAGGATCCAACGCAGTAAAATAATCTTTTAGATGAATCTATTATTTGATGTATAATAGTATGTCACCCACTCTGTCTATCGTGAATTTTGATCTAACTTTTCCACTAATGGCACTGGTATATTATTATCCTGCTACTCTAACTGACACACAGGTTTCTGAAAACTTCCTGGTCAGTGACATGTGAAACCACCGGCTCTGTTTGTGAGCCCTTGAGCAAGACACAGAAATCCCAGCGGTCAGTCTGTGATAATCACTGTCTGCATGGATGCGAAAACACTCTCTTTTATGCAGCGACTGCTTCCTGTTAATCTTACTTTGAAGAAACAAACTTTTGACAGCCCCGCATTATCTACTCAGCCGGTTTGCACATCCTCTCCCTCTGGGTTCTGTCTCACGGTAACCCTGTGTGTACGCTGGAAAAGCATTGGATTACACAAGCGCAACCAGTGACGTCATCCCACCATGAGCCAAAACATCTGATCCGTAGAAATGCAAACATGTCGCCGTACCTTCTAGCTTCATGCCGACGGTGAGGCACTTTTGGAAGCGGCAGTAGGGGCAGCGCTTCCTCTGGGTCTTGTCAATCTGGCAGCTCTGGTTCTCTATGCATGTGTAGCGCTTGTTGTTCTGGACGGTGCGCTTGAAGAAGCCCTATGGAGAGAACCAATTAAGACGTCAACCCGCTTGACCCCTGCAATGCGATGGTAATTGGCCCATTCACACTCCCAGACAGATGGAGAGGGACAGGCTTAATGGACACACACACACACACACACTCTCCTTCTCTCTCTCTGTATCTTTCACACACACAGACACACACTCTGTCTCATAAACACACAGAGTGAAGTTTTTAAAGCTTTACTCTAATTGATGTTGTGACGCGTGGGATAAAAGTGGTGCTTTCATGGACACATTTTACGAATTAAACCAATTTCTGTCTTTCAAAAAACTTTGTTTTTAATTATCTTCAAAACTGAGTATTTGTGACACTTTGTGATTGATTCACTCCAGGAAATTATTCATGAAATTACACATAATTTAATTCAGCTTTCAACAAATAAGCAACAAATAATTTCTCCAAAGACCTGCCTCAATCAGTGTTTTCACTACATTGTAAACTGCTTCTCAGAGGGTATAAAATATCCCTTCAAAATTACATTACTATTATGAATATTATCCATTCACGGCTGTAGAATTTAAGAAGGAAAGCAACTTTTCAGCCCACCACTTAATTATTGAAAAATATGAGCACAGGAGTCCAAAAGATCCAATAAATTAAATCCATAATTCACAGTTCCGGGATTACAGAGATTCATACCTGCAACGTGGAATTAATTATAAGCAGCTGCAGTGAAAATCAAACGAGGGGAAGATGGTATTAACGTATTCTAGATCCATAACCTAGGAGGAGAATCCTTAAACCTGGTCTTTAAAAAAAAAAAAAATAGAACATGCTGCTGTCAATATCTCACCAAACACAAATTTAATTGACAATCTGCATTGCCTGATCCATCCAAAAAAGAGAGGAAGAGAGAGAGAGACATAGAGAGAGGGAGAGAGAGAAAGAGAGAGCAGGAAAAGAAGACGAAAAAAAATCCACTGCTCTCGGTTTTGGATTATCGACATCTTGGTGCTAAAAAATCCATGCTTCAGAGAGAACTTTCACTCCAATTTTCCATTTAGTGCACAGCATGTGCCATAAATATCTGAAGCAAGCTGGATTGTAGCACGCTTTCGAAACCACACAATATCACATCTGGAGATTACGCGGACAACATTTAGCTGAATCGCTTTCATTTGTGCGGCAGATCTAACCCAGGATAAGCACGTGTTAATGGAACCTTTCAGCCATAAAACGATCACTGCAAGCAAATGTTTCTGAATTCTAAAATAACGAAAACGATCCAGGATATAGTGCTGTTTTTCAAATATCAACCTATTATCTATGTGGCCGTGTATCCCTAACCTTGGAATTGCATCCTGTAAAAAAAAAAAAAAAAAAACTGCACTCTCTCCACAAAAAGAGCAACCAGGAAGCTGCTTTTACTACACGTCAATACTGGCCAGTTGGTCCATCAAAGAGACAGGAAAAATATAATTCACATCACCAATTCATCCGATCCCAGTCTCTTATACTCTTTACGTGCTCTAACATGTGTTCTGCGCGACCTTGACGAACACAAAGACAAAGCTCGGACCCCTCTGACCTCCTCGGCTCGCGTGTCTTACTCTCGTTTCTGTAGATTTCAGTGCAGGGATGGAGCCTGTTTGTCTGCTGTTTGCTCTCGTATGCCTGACGTTATTCCAACAGGTATGATGTGCGACCGTGTTTACACTGTGTGAGCTGGCATGTAGTACGAGCTAACACGGCCTGGATCTTTTTGCATAAAGGTTGTCTGTGTGTGTGTGTGTTCGCGGAGGTGGTAGGATTAAGGGATCTATACTTGTGTGGTTCATTCACTCAGTCCCCCTGTGTGTGTGTGTGTTTCCCTCAGCCCAAATCTGGCAAGCTAACCAAAGCTCCAAAAAGAGTCTGAGCTGAACAAACTACATTTCTAGGACGGACGGCGTACACAGGGGTGGGGTGAGAGGGGTGGCAAGGGGGGGTGTGAGGTGATTGTAAATACCCTCAAATTAGAGTCTGTCTAAAGAAAAACTTGCTAGAAATTTCAAAAGCATTTCCAAGATGTGATGCCATAAAGCTGGAAAATGTAACTCTTACCCTGGTAGCACGTAACCAAAACTGAACCAGATGTATTTTCATTTTAATAGAAAACTAACATTAAAATTTAACAGCTGCCCCCCCACGCCCACCCCCACCCCACCCCCCCCCACCCCGCCACTTCCCTCCACCCAATTTTTACACAGCTGTGGCCTGAACAAGAGGCTCCATCTCTGCTGGAGATGGACTGCAGCACACGGGGACATTAAATGCCAATATGAGTCTGTAACATGTCAACAAACTGATACATCAGCCAAGGCCCTGACAGTCGCACTTTCACTGGAAAGACTGCCTGCATTTTAAAGATAATCGATGATAAGCTTCAGGTAATTATTGGTATTATTCATGTTTCAACAAGGATATGCTGCTCTTTATAAAACACCTCTTCATTTTCCTCCTGCATTCACACACACACACACACATGGAGTGTGAAACTGGGGAAAGCCTGTGCTGAGGCTGAAAAGCAGCAGAGATGCCACTGACGTCTCCCTTCAAGCAAGTGCTGAGCATCTCAAGGTCAATAATACGGGATAAAATCTATAACATCTGCTTTAAATAATGACCACATAGGCAAGAAATGTGCGCCGCTGCATCAATACTGCGAGCTGCAATTTTACACTGAATAGTGTTAACGCAGAGGCATTTATCTTAGCTTAATTTGGTGCTGACAGCTTTACCGGGCCAAAAAAAAAACTTGGGGGTCGGGGAGAAAAAAGGCAGAGAGGGGGACAAACAGGTTGTTGATGGAGCTCGTATTTGCAGGGGGGACATCAAATATCATTGCATATGGAAACGTGCTGCGAGCAGATAAAGAGCCTGCCGCCTTAATGAACTCGTGATGAGGGTTGTACACAGTCGGATACACGCTTGACAAACAGAGCGGGTATTATTGTGTACTTTGCTTCCTGGGTCGGATCCTCCTCCCCCCCGCCTCCTGTGTTTGCTGGTTGCAAAACAATCACAAAGACCCTTTGCATGTTTTTGAACTCTTGTTTTCTCGGCACGACTCTGCAGAATCCGCTTGCAGGGAAACTTTCTCAGATCAATTGTCGCTGCAACATTTGACCTCCCCTCGGCCCCTCTACCTTTGGTCCTCCCTCTCACACTAGGGACGAGCTAACCAAGGCCCTTGGTTACACTTGCTGCGAGCCCCTCTGGACGAGAATGTTGGCCTGAAAGCCTAGAGTGTCAAAAAGCTGCATCTCCACAAATGAGCAGAGAGATTAACACGCTGAAGCAATGTCTGGAATGTATTTCAGAATTACACAATGCAAATACGGCCGTCGCAGGGACATTCAAGGAGAGCAGATTACACAAATACCAGAGAGAAGGGTAGGGTGACTTCACTAGTATATACTGTACATATAACTGTACACATACGCACACAAACACACATATATATGATAATGATAATGACAGTCAAAACAAGCTCTAGAAATTTAAATAGCATCATTAGGACTATTTCAGATATGAAAGCAGACAGAGGCCGCCATGTGTTTGTGTGTGTATCAGATTTACAGTTACAAGTGTGCTGGCTCTTTCTTCACTGTGTGGTGTGTGTTGTGTGTGTGTGGAGTGTATGGGCACTAACCTTGCAGCTCTCACAGGTCAGCAGGCCGTAGTGATATCCTGAAACCTTGTCTCCGCACACGGGACACATCTCGTCCAAGTCTTCGTCATAGGAGTAGTCCATCATTTTTAACTGGGGTGCTGCGGAGGAGACACACAGGGAGAAGGGTCTCTGTCAGTTTCCAGTAGGGACACTTTTTATCCAGCAGGAACGGACTGAGAGTTCACTTCACACTTGTGTTCGAACCTGTAGGTTTCATTTGAGGAAGAGGAGGAATCGTCCGAAACCATTTAGTTCACCTCGTTGCCGCTTTCTTTTGATAGACGACACAAAATACACACACACGCACGTACACGCACGGATGCGCGCACACACACACACTTCACAGTTCACAGACATGCAGAGAAAAAAACGCGCATGAAAGTGAGCCTCATAAATATGCATGCGTCTAAGTCGTGAAATCGCTGGGGGAAATGGAGAGATATTAGAGTTAAGGATTGGAGGAGAAAATGTTACCGCCCACAGACAAATGAAGACACACAGTGAGAGACGCTCTAATCTCTGCAGGCGAGCGCACAAACCATCCAGAACCGACGCGAACAGACACCATCCCGCATTCACCGGGATCAACACGCATCCAGAGCCGCACTTTCTGCGCTGCTTCGCAGGTTTTGATGGTTGCAAGCAGGTGAGGTTTTTTTGCGTACGCAGAAGAAGAAAAAAATATAGTCGTAAAAAAAAACTGATCGCCTCTCTTCCTCACAACTTCTGGTTGTAGTTCAATCAACGCAATATCAAATAAGTGCAATTTCACTCCCACACATCTATCGTTTCTTTTCTTTTTTCTTTGGTTTTTATTAGCGACTGCTCTGTTGAACGCTGCAAATATTATTGCTTCGTGTGCACAGAAATGCGTTGATAAGTCCACTACGTGTGCGCGTGTGCGTGTGTGACAGTGCTAAGCAAACAGCCCGGCTGACATTTACGACACTTGCAAAAGCATTTATGGCTCTAATCATAAAAAGCAGCCAGGATCAAACAGGAAGGGGAGAAAAATCAGTGGATGAGGTTGTAAAGGTGGAGATATTTTGTCAACAAGATGCCTTCTATGGCCTCGACACACACACACACACACACACACGCACACAGGCTCCTGCTGCTCCCTGACACCTCTGCTTTTCTGCCTTGTTTTGCGCCTCGTCCCGCTGAAGCAACAAGTTCCACCGAGCCTCTTTTTCTCCCCCCCGGTGTTTTCCTCCCCCATTCGCTTACAGTGTCACTCTGCTGCAGAGAGGATGTGCAGAAAGGCCTGTTGATTTGGACAAAATGGTTGCAGGACTGTCGAAAATATAAATAATAATTTAGACGCACTCATCTGAGTGATCGAATTAAAACGCCTTTCAAGGGGATTATCCAGGTGTGGTGCCACCTTTAAACCTGTAAAAAAAAAAGGGGGGGGGGGCAATCCTATCGTTGCAGCGCTACATAGACAATAATTAGGCGGATTCTGTCCGCATTTTAAAAGAATTGCATACTTTTTTGGACGAGAGTGTGCCTGGAAAGGTGAAGAAACGCACGGGTCTATCGCAATCCAATCCGGTTCAACTTTAGAAAGTGCCTTTACACAACCGTGTGATCTGAAAAGAGCTGGTCTGCGCCAAACTCTTTATTGAACAGAAATGAGCAGAAAGAGCCTGACACAAACCCCCCACACATAGGAGCAACAACTACCTTGTTTTAAGCCTGAGCAGAACGCAGATAGGCTGACGGGCCACTCCTTGTTAGTGTGTTATCAGAGCCATAAAGCAGCTCCGGGATAATTGATTGTCCGTTTATATTACTGGGAAAAAGACATGAGGGGAGTGAGAGGAGCTCTGGGAGTTCACCTCCACTGGAAAAAAATCCCCTTTTATAATTTGTGATTAATGATGTAATTGTCATCGTAATAATGAAATAAAAACAAACTCTTTTCATACACGTCACAGAGGCTTGTAAATAAATTTTCCAGTCTGAAAATGTCAGTGAAAGAGCCGCACAAAGCACATTTCACTCCTTCAACGTATTCTCTCAATTCTCTCAAAAGACTGATGAGATGCGGGAAAAAATATCTGAAAAAAAAAAACAACAAAAAAACGTGCTAAAATAAAAGATATCTTTAAAGCGACATTTGGAGCCACTTTTAAATTTGAGCTAATTTTTGACATCGAATTGAATTTTCAGGCATTTTTTAAATCATAGAGCAATTATTTGTAAATAGGGTAAAAACATTAATTTGGATTTATTTTTCATGGGATTGAAACAATTTTGACGTGTCTAGAAAGCATAACTTGGAAGCGAATTAACAGAGTTGTTGCTTGAAAGTTTACTGGCCCCGGCTCTTCTCATTTTGAGCTGCGCTGGCGCATGGTTTCTCTGGGAATGAACTGGGATAAAATAGGAACTGCTCTGCCTTCACTCCTCTTTGGGGGAAGACAAAAATCAACCACTTCGGCCTTTATCATTTCTCTCTCTCTGTGTCACACACGCACTCACAAACACACCCACCTATTGTGCTCCAGGTGACACAAATCACTTATTAGAATTTAGAAAAGTGTCTCCGGCTCTGAACTGCACTCACACTGTCTTATCATTGCATCAGATTCAAGATACCGAAGTAATATGACTTTAAAAAATCTCTTTCAAGTCGACCAGCTTCACCTTCTCTCTCTCTCTCTTTCTCTCTCACTCACACACACACTCACACACACACACACCTGAGCTGACAGTTCTGTCAAATATCCCAGTGCTATGTGACCGTTCAATCCATGCCACTTTATTTTCATTTCTGCGCAAAATTCCTCTACACAAACCCAATTTACACGTGGACGATATTTCACCCGTCTTAACATTTCATATCGTTAGAAATATTGGCATTTTTCATACTTTTTAAGTGTCTTGCCACCGCAACAATGCAAAGACCCCCTCTCCGGGACACCTGATCTCATCTCATCTTATCCTGAAGTAAATCCACATGTAGGTGGATATATTAGCGTGCATGGGTAGTAGACCAGGTATCACACTGCTTTGACCACAGAAAGGTCTAATGTGAGCACGGTGTTGAAAAAAAGTTTTGTAAAGTTTTTTTTTTCTTTTGAGGCGCACGGAAGCGGAGTCCCGGCTCTTACCTTGCATGTTCCTTGGCATGTGCCCTTGTTCCCCATACGATCGAGAAAGTCCCAGGGAATCAGTCTCGACTTTGGGCAGCATGTCAGCGCCGCCGGCACCGAGCTGGAGACTCCGCAGCGCCCGGCGGGACACCTTGACCTGGCGAGAGGAGTGTCCCAAAAAAAGTCTCTGTCGCTGTCTATCTATCTGTCAGTCTGTCTTCAACCACCGGGCTCTGGCTGTGAGCCCGGACTGCTACTCTCTCCACTAATTTAATGTGTCATTATTGCGTTATGCACGCATAAAAAACAGAAGCGGTGGCGCTGGACGAAGCCTCTCCCTGCACTTTTTTGCGCACCGAGTTAAATCGGGAAGTCGTGGACCTTGCGTAGGGTTACAATGCGATGGTGAAGTTCCCCCCTCAGCTCTCCCAAAAAGTCTGTGCAGCCATTAAAAAAAGGGACCGGGGCCGCCCTCTCCCTGCGCGCATAAAGTCGGCTTGGCCGTGTGTCGGTCGGACCGTCTGGAGATGTGGAGACCTCTCCTCCTCCTCCTCGCCGCTTTGTTTACTCCGCTCTCTCCAATCCGCGGAGCATGCGGTCTTCTGACGTAACCCGCGCGCGGTCCAATCAGGGGATGAGACAGAGAAGCATCGCCTCGAAGCCCATCGAGTCCCCCCACCCAAAAAAAGGGAAAGAAAGAACGAAAGAAAGATCCCAGCCGGTTAATCCCGTTAATGATGGACTTTAAAAGCAGCGAGAGAACGAGGAAATCACGGTGTTGGGGCGAAGGGCGCTCCGTGCGCAAAGTGCGCAGGCTGGAACAACTGCGCACACGCTCATAAAATGTTAAAATGTAAAGTTAATTTTGTGGATAAAAGTGTTTTATCTATCTATCTATCTATCTATCTATCTATCTATCTATCTATCTATCTATCTATCTATCTATCTATCTATCTATCTATCTATCTATCTATCTATCTATCTATCTATCTTTTACTCTTTTTTTCTTTTTTCCTCGATGGAGCCTAATTATAAGATAAAGATGTGGTGAATAAAATAGATAATCTTTCTTTCTTTCTTTCTTTCTTTCTTTCTTTCTTTCTTTCTTTCTTTCTTTCTTTCTTTCTTTCTTTCCCTTCCTTCCTTCCTTCCTTCCTTCCTTCCTTCCTTCCTTCCTCCTTCCTTCCTTCCTTCCTTCCGTCCTTCCTTCCTTCCTTCATTTTCCATCCCTCCACTCAGCATGATAATGAATTCTGTATAAAACCGATAGGAGTAAGGGAAAAAAATAATGTAAAACAACCTCTGTAGCTTTGGTGGCTTTTGGCTTTGTTTGTTCATTTTTTTGGGATGAGGGGTTTGGGGCGGGGGGGCGGCATACGTGAGCGGCGACGGCGGCCTCGGGCTTAAAACGGCCTTTATTTTCAGATCAAATCATCCCCCCCTACGCAATAAATTATACCCCCGCTTCTGAATTATTACCAGTAATTGGCTGAGCAGGGATCAATTAGCGACCTGACGTCAGATTCGGGCTATTTAGCCTATTCCGAATTTAATTCACAAAGATAAAATAGAAAATAATTACACCTCTGCTTGCCCGTAGACCCGCCCCCCCCCCCACACATACACATCTACACACACACACACACACACACACTTCTCTATGCGCCCGACACGCACTTATTTTAGTGCAGTCCAATAGTGAGTCAGTCAGAGGACGAGCAGGGGGCCAAGCACACGGGGCAGACCGCCACACACGCACACACACACACGCACACACACACACACACACACACACACACACACACACACACCTGGAGGGTCATACACAAACACAAACACTCACAAGAATACAAAAAGAAGAACATTTAATGTGAGCAGAGAGAATAAGCTCACACAGCTCAGCTGCAGAATTGAGTACAGGATGATAAAGTGATTCAAACTGCAAATACCAAATAATAATAATTATAATAAAATGAAAATGCGGCAATGTGTTCAATGAAAGAAACACAAACCTTCAAAGCCTAAAATCTGTTTTCTCTACAGGACTTTTAATACAATACATGAGCTTGATAAATTCCTCAAGGCATATCAAGGCATTCAAGAATTTGCATCTTGTTGACCTGTTGCTGTTCATTTTTTGCAGCACTTATTCACTATGTAAATGTCCATCATAATACTGTAAAATTGTACAGTACATCACTGGAATGCTCTCAGAACTCCTGCTAGCGATTCCTTGATGTCTAAGTGTGTGATCCAGATGTTATTTCAGTCATCTCTATAAAATGGTCCCTCCAGAAGTTTATATGACTAAGGCAACACCGACTACACGACATTATGAACCCAAGACATGTAAATGTATGAGTTAACGACTGCTTTGTGCTGATAATACAGTACTGCCAAATGTAGCAGCAGCTACCTCACGTAAAGAGTCACACACATGCAAACGCACTCTTATAATTAAACGGACTGAATTTATTGAATTGTCTCCTTTATTTGAAGCACAATTAGCATGGCAAAAAATGATTTCTCCTTCTGTTTCTGTCACCCGACCTCCCTTTATATAGACATAGATACAGAATGCTTTCCATCATCATTTGGTGACCAGAACATCGACCACCATGTTGACAGGGTGCAGGGGTTCCACCAATCAGCAGCGTGCCACTAATGTCATGCTGTGATTGGCCAGAGCCGGGTAACTTGCAGACAGTGTGAGGCGGGGTCACAGAATGACAAGTGGGGACAGGACAAGCAGGGGCAGGAGGCTGAGATGGAGGCGGGGGGACGCAGGTTAGGTTATAAAATGACACACAGAGACTGATAAGGAATTTGCTGGCAAGATAGCACTGCAGGAATGATTAACCTGTATGAAGAGAAAGAGGGGGAGAAAGAGACGAGAGGGGGCATCATAGGCGCTGTGGGGAAATGTAACAAGAGACACAGAGGAAGGAGGAAAGGGTAAAAGACAGGTCAAGAGGGTTGAACACAAAGTCAGACAACAGACGGGCAAACAGTTTGAAAAGAGAGAGAGAAATGAGGAAGAGAAAGAGAAATTGGGAGACACAGAGACAGAGAGGGAGAGAGAAAGAGAGAGGGAGAGGGAGAGAGAGTCACTGAGTCACATGAGTGGTGCTTTATTGACATGGAGATAGTTTACAGTCTGAGGTGGTAAAAGTCACATCAAAAGAGGAGTGAAGTCATGCCGACACCATGACTCAAACTTTGGACTAATCCTGTGCCACGTTTCACTTACAAGTTTGGATTTATCTGATTGGCACACACACATACACTCAGTCACACACACACACACACACACACACTGTAAAACAAAACAAAAACAGCACGCCTACATGGGGTGAGTGATGAAAAAAATCCTAATTTCTGATTTAATAGGGAACGTCTGTGCGTCATATTGTATCTGTGTGTGTGTGTGTGCAGATATGTATTAATCATTGCAGGAGCATAAATCTGTTCACACAGTCACATTGTGGGGACTATGCCTCTTTGTTGATAGAAAATACAAAACCCCAGGTTTGAAGTTGTGGGATTTTACAGTGAAGATCTGGGTCAAAGGTCAGTGTGAGGGTCAGACTAAATATCTAAACAATGAGTGTATGTGTGTATTGTCCCCTAACGAGGCGGTGTGTGTGTGTGTCTCTGTTTTAAGTTTCACTTTATGTGTAACTAAGTGGATGACTGGATCACACACATGATTTCCAGCAATTCCACGTTGTTCTGTTTGCATTCAGGTCCTGGCATGCACGTGTGGTCATAGTGTGTGATTGTTTGTGCATGTGTGTGTGTGTAAACTTGCCTGTGTGTATGTGTATGTGTGTGTATGACTGATCTGTTCTGATCAGACAACAATAGCCTTGGAATTACAACACACACACTCTCTCTCTTTCTCTCTCTCTCTCTCACACACACACACACACAGACACACAGACACACTAACATCATTAAATTATAATCAACACACACTTGCTATTCATAACCAGGAAACAGCCCCCCGCCACCTCCACCTTGACATACAAACACAAACAGATATTCAAAACACATGCACACACACCTACCACCCCCTCACCCGCCCCCGCACCTACCTCTGTTTTCTGTATTGAAGATCTACTGTAAACAGTCACTGCCTCTAAAAATACTGCAGGGACCAGCCTACAGAGTGACCACTCATAGAACAAAACGTGGAAAGTGATTTTGTGACACAAACAACATTGTGTGAGCGATGAAAACAAAGAGTGAAAACTAACTTAACTGTGTGGAACTGATACATCAGAGAGAAATGGAGTCCCCAGTACACGTAGTGAACTCAAAGTAAAGGGAAAACGTCAAGCAGCACCTATCACAGGGGGCAAATTACAGGAAATCCATATCAGATTACAATATCTAGAATATGCAGTGTAAATTTAATTTGAAGTTCTGGCCACTCGATATTTGTTGTTCAATCTCGGTTTTATGCTCGGTTTCCAGCTCCTCAGGCAAACATTCAGCATCCAAACTGCCAACTTCCTCTGTCAGCTGTGTGGTGCAGCGCAGTAAGTGTCATGTGGGACTGTCATAGTCTCTGAACTCAGACAGCCCAGTTTGAAGCAAACATTAACACAACCTGGTAACATGGTAGATGAGTGGTTAGCACTGTCACCTCAAGTCAAAAAGGTCTTGGGTTGCACACCTGAGTCAGACTGAGGGCCATTTTGTATGATTGCATGTTTGCATGTACTCTGAAAAGAATGATGGATGGAAGATAATTTGGAAAACATCTACAATACACATAGAGATACTGACAGCACCGAAGTATTGCACAACCTTACTGTACAACCAACTAGAAACTAGGCATAGTGAACATGTCTTTGTCTAACAAACCGAAATAAACTATGTGATAAAGAATAAAACAGTCATTCTGTCCTTCCACAAACCGTTTGGTTGAAAAAAAAATTCCTTCTCATTCTTTCTCATCTCTGATTGTCCCTTCTTAATTCCTCCTCATATCTCATATCCCTTTGACTTTCTATTGTGCCCCAGGTCAAACGCTGTTCCCAGCCAGTCTCCATGTCTTAGGATGTGGACAGTCGCTGGATTATTGGAGGAAACTGAGTCTGTCAACAGCAAGTGTTGACATTTGGGCTTAGGAGATAAACCTCAGAAAGGATCAAACAAAGACTGGCCCTTTTGAAAAGCTTGTGGATCTGTGTGTGTGTGTGTGTGTGTGTGTGTATGCACATTTGTGTAAAGAGGTTGCAGTGTTGCAAGTCTGCTGCTGACAACCTTAAGTGGAAGGGTGCTGATATTGTCTGTGTGGTTAAGTTATCTCCATGTCAAACGGGTGGGAAAACAGAAAAGTGAGGTGAGCTGGGGAACACACGTGCACGCTCATTTTAATGATTTACACCTCTGTAGTAAAAGGATATAAATATATTGATAACAAACACAAAGCCAGGATATTTCCATGTAAGTGATGTTTGCATGCTTAAATCTGAACTCTCACAGAAACACATATATCAAAGAAATTTTCACACAAATTATCTTACCTGTATTGGACACAAGATTACCCCAGGCATGAGTACTCTCTGCAATCAACTTAAAAAGGCTTGTTTTAGGACTGTGGGAAGAAACTGGAATACTCAAAGAAAACCAATGCGGACATAGAGAAAACTTGCAAAGTCCACAGTGAAAAGCCATGGACCTGGATTCAAACCAACGATCTACTTGATGTGAGGTGATGATTCCATTTTGCCAAGCTGCTATGCACAAACACGAAAGACAAAATGTTTGCTTTCAAAACTTTTCCTCAGTGAAAATACGGAGGAAATGTTTATACTTCTCTAAATTGTGTCATTATGGACATAGCAGAGAGAAGGTGCTGTTCACTCACAATAAAGTAATCTTATTTCCTGTAATGAGGGATTGTGGCATTGGCAATGTATGTACCTTCTACAAAGACAGTTATCAGAGAACTGTCATTGAATGAAGAGAATGGAGGTATGGTAATTAGGTAACAACAGTGTTGATAGAAATGCGTAATGTCACAGCTGTAACACCAGTGAATTTAGGTGAATAGTGCATGCCGGAGATGAAAGGTTAATAAAATTGGATGACTGCAACATGAAGCAGGTCAAGGCTTGGCGCGGACGCATGTCTGATGAAGTGACAATCACATTGGAGTGAGGGATGGCAAAGAGAGAGTGGAAAGATAGAGGGGTGCTGCAGAGATGTGCAGAGAGGCTCTCGGTTAATGTTTTGGACAGAAGGAGGGGAGAGGATGACAGGAGAAGATCTACACAGAGCTAAATGTCCCACTAACATATCTGGCAGCAGGATGGGAGGGGGAGGGGGAGGGGAGGGGGAGAATGAAAGGGATGAACAGGAGTGAGTGAGAGAGAAAGAGAGAGAGAGAAACTGAGATAGAGATAGAGTTAGAAATAGATACTTTATTGATCCAAGAGGAAATTAATAAAGATCAATTAATAAAGATATTGGGTTAAAAAAAGACAATTGACATGTCCAACGTTCCAGATTCAGACTCAAAATCACTTTACAAAGCTGTGGTGTGTGGAAACCCAATATTACACTTGGTAACAATGTTAAGTCTTATTGCTAAAGTCAGCTTTAAAAGCAGGCTGTTATAGATGATGATTTTGATGGTAGTGGTAGGTAAAAGACTCAGAATTCATGAAATGAATGATGAATGACTGATTAAAATACAACATCTTGAATCGTTCAGTGTGGACAAAAGGAGAAGTACAGTTGGTGAAGAATTAAAACAAAAATGAATGAGATGAGAAGCATAAAGATTGCACACATTTTTTCTGAGAGGTCTTATGAGCATGAAAAAATGTTATGAATCTTATTTTATAGCCTTGGTCAGCTGATCTCAAACTTGTCAAACATCCAATAATACTGCCCACCACCACACAGAGCAAAACATTGTTTTTACAGTATTGAGAATAATTTCTCTTCAGCTGAGCTCTTTAAGTAGATGGTGGGAATTTGTTGTGTCGGCCTTCTTATTGGTTCAAGTGGACATGGAAAACCAATGCACTCTTTTTTCTAGTTTTCATCACTATGATGATAAAAGTGAAACTTTTGTTGGAGAAACCTAGTTAGATACTAACATTCCTTTTTGTGTTTGACATTGAATGCCTTTTTTGGAAAGTTTGAAATTGGGCTGTCTGCTAATTAGCAGAGAAAACATGAGATTATATGATTAGAGAAGGAGGAGAAACAATTAAGGTCATAGATGTTAGATGGAGGAGCAGAGGAAAAGAGCTGTGAGAGCAAAGTGTGAGAAAGCACACACTTATACATATAATTCAGCCTAGTATAAACATTGTGCCCAGAGCATGTCCAGGAATATATGCTGTGGTAACTGTGACTCACACAACTGAACCACCTCTCCATCACACACACACGAGCACACACACACACACACTCACACAGAGTGAGAGAGTGAGAGAGAGAGAGAATCCTGCATGTTGAAGATGATAATTAATCTGCCTGCCTTTTGGATCTTTTCCAACCACTTCTTTTGGAACAGAGGTATGATTGTTATATCTACTGTTAGTCTGCTGCGACTCTGGCCCGTGACTTCCTCTCTACTTACTTTTTTAATGTGGCTCATTTTAAGGTAACTGTTGCTGGACGGCCTGTAAATGAATTTGTAAAAGGGCATTAACCCATCACCCAAAATGTCTAATCACATCAGATCAAATGAGGACATGAAAGCATTTTCCTGTTCGTGATACAAATACCAGACACTGTTTCAGGTTATGCCCCTGTGTAAAAGGAATGCATGCGGAGAGCTGGGAGCTGTTATGTCACTTTAAAGACCATGTGTTTTCTTTAATCCATGTGATTACGTTTTGAATACGCCGCATATGCAGGGATAAATTTACATGCACGCATATGACCCCTGCAAAGCCACATGCACAAACACCGAGGCACAGAGCGACTGCTAGATCCATTAACAGGTCATGTAACAGTCATTGTTTGCTGCGCCGCAGACGCCTCTGTAATCCAGGGCCAGCAGCAGGAACAATAGCACTCGCCGACGCTGTCAGGTGTTCGGCTCGCAGGGAGAAAATCCAAACAAACCATCAGGTGAGGTCTCAGTGGAAGCATAGCATTTACTGTATGTCTGTTTGTAGAATGTGTTTATATTCCCCTCATACATGAATAATAACTTGACACTCCTTATCAGCCCCTTGCACCCTCTTATCTGTGGACGTTTGTTTACAGGAGTAAGTGCTAGCATCGTCAGGTGGAATCTCATGCGTGGCCTGCTCCGGGCTGGATGTCCCGGTTCCCAGTGAGCAGGAATGCCAAAAACAGCTGCAGAAGGAATTTCGGCGTATGGCATTGTTCTCCTCAGACAGGCATGCAGTTGCTCAGTTGCATGTCTAAGTAGTAGTCCTCACTCTGCAGCGGATGTTTGGCCAGGGTATAAGGGAGAAAATCAGTAGACATCTGCTGTAGCAAGGTGTGCTGGGCTGCTATGGATGCTCAGATAATTGATCGATTGATCGATTAGACTAGGACTTGTTCATATGATAGAAAAGTTTTTGTTGTAAAATGTTCAAGGATAAATATATATATATATATTATTCTGTGGTGCTGTTATGGAAGCTATGGTGGACTGGTTTCATCAGAAGTACCTCAGATGCTTTTTTACGATCCTGCTTTTGATTTGGGAATATTACCCTCTGTTTCTGATCTGATCCGTCACATGTTTATCTGGCAAACACATGTTGGCTATATGCTCAATGGCTGTGTTCTCTGCCTCTCATATTAAGGAATACTTCCCGTTCCTTGCTAACCATTTGTATAACTCAACTCAACTCAACTTTTATTTGTTTTAAGTGCCATATCATAACAGCTGGTATAGCACTTATATAGCAACTTTCCAACTAATTTACGTGGAAACTGGAGTGATACAGTTATGAAGTGTGTGCTCATCCAGTCGGAGGAAGAATCAAATATTTAGGAAGAACCAGGAGAGTTCCTCACCCAACTGTTGCCATGTGCATTCATATGCATTAATTCACTTGCATACCTGAATGTAGCCAGGTGCATTCAAACTGCTTTACATCATATTTGAAGCTTGGCAATTATAATAGAAGTGTAATATTAAGCTGGGAATATATTGCAGAGATGATGTAAAAGTATTTTTTTCATTTTGTGTCCTTTAAGAGTATTCATCCCATTATAACTTGACTTGACAATGTAAATTTGAATGTCAATGTTCACCTAAATTGAACTCTATGCAAAGGTGGACCTTCAAATTTCAGCACTTGCATTCTAAGGAAGTCATTATGTAGAGTTCTGGCTGTTTCAGATCTTGGTGCGTTGAGTCCATAGAGCTGACTTTAACTTTTCTTGACAACATAAAAACCTGGTTTCTACTGCTTGCAAGATGAGGAAAGGGATATGAATATTGGGGGGAAAATGATTTATTATTTTCAGACTTTTCCATATTACTTGCTTTTTTACCTCATAGTTTTATAACTGCATGTCTCCAGGAATATTGCAAAGGAGCAATCTGAGTAGGGGAAATCACTCTGCTCAATGTTATGCTGAAATACACGAGGTGTGACAGGGCGTCACAATCGGCAGCTGCTTTATTTTACAGGATCATGAAGCAAAAAGTTTCAACAAGCGCCCTGGGAGACGCAAGTTATTCACTAACTGTTGTATAAGCAGCAGGCTGGGGTAAAATGGGTACACACTGGAGTAAACCACGGCACTTTATCGCCAAATATATCACAGGGTAGTAATGGAGCAAGCCTGGCACTGTAATGATAAATAACAGAGGATGTTTGGAAGGGTTTTTCCATCAATCCTATCATTCACACTAGCTATACACACACAGATTTGAATACAGCAAGGACAAAATCCTTTCACAGAAACGGTTGCAGACGTCAGGTGAGTGTGCGGTCACTCATGACCGAAGTGCACTTGCACACAAACACATAGACGCACACACACACACACGCCGTAAGCTATACAATCTCTTTTCTATTCACAGTGTTAATATAGGTGAATACGAGGTGATTATGGGTTGCATACTACTTTACTTTTCTGTTTGACACTCACATACACAGATACACACACACACACACACAATGACCCAGGGGTCAGTGTTCGGTTGGCTGTAGCTGTGTGAATAGTGGGAAAGGGTGTTTGAGTGGATGGACTGCTTTTACTCTCTGGATGTTACACACACACACACACACACAGTCACAAATAGCAGTGGCTGGTTGGTTGTTGTCTGTGGTCGCAGAGCGGTCAGTTGTGACAGACACATCGTATCCAATCTGCTTGACCCTTGGCCACTAATACACACACACACGCACACACACACACACATGCACACATACAAGTACACAATGTACGTAGACAACTGCACCCAATGGACCATTCCCTTCTCCCTTTATCCAACCCTTGTCTCTTTCTACAAACCTGCACTACTATTCACCACTGCGCTAATGGCACATAACAGCTAAAGGGCTACCTAAGAAAAATAACACCTCGACCTCTGTCAACATGCAAAACATTAAGATGTCACCTCCAATAGATTTACATTTATTTTTTATGCAACAGGGAAAAGGTGTCAGTGTGTTTGCAATCTTCCACATCAATTTGGGCCACTGTTTCTTTTCTAGTGAGTTTTCCTTCACAACTGGTAATTTCTGACTCAGTGATTCCTGTTGAAAACACGTTTTTTTGTCCAAAAATAATTGTAGCCTCTGTGTTTCCAAACTTTATTTCAGCAAATTATATTTGCTGAAATAAAAATGGAAAATGGATAGATTTTTTTTGTACCCTTGTTGCAGCTGGTTCAGGTGTTTTGTAGAAAGGAGTGGGACATAGACCAGATCACTTTTAGATAATCCTCATAAAAAAGCTTTATACTGTTAACTGTGTGATCTGAATGATGAAAATTTAAAATGAATGATCACAGAAAAGTTTTGAAGCACTTTACTACCCCAGACTCCCTGACCCTCACTGGGGCTTACAAAGTCATTTCACAAAACCTCAAGTTTTCCCTGTGCACAGGATAACACACAGCAGGCATTTCAAGATTTATACACTCGGAGATTGTTTCCGAAAAGGTTCATTTTAGACTGAAAAAATACCATTTTTGTCTGAAAGGAGGGCTGAAACACTGAACACTGACTTCTTACTTCTTTTGAAATAAGAAAATCTACCAGAGCCTAGACAAAAAATATAAGGAACAGCAACAACTTAATTTAATTTATATGCTTTATACTCAAAATACATTATTGCCTGTAAAAAAAAATAAATTAACATTAGGATGACCACCATATTGACTCGACAATCAGCACCAAGACAAATTCTTATTGCTCTTGCGAGGGGAACTTTTCTGACCTCCACTGCTGCCCACTGTGAAGGGCTAACACCTCTTCCACCACCTAATCAATGTGTTGCTATTCAATTAGGGTGACTATTGTGCTGTGTCATTCAGACAATGGCTAATAAAGCCTAATTGCAGTGCCGAGATCCATAAAGTCAGACAGGTGAAGAAGTGGCAAGAGAGCTTCTTTACGGATTTAAAATGGGGGGGGGGTTGGGGCCGCATTGTTCTCCCATGATATAGCCCCACTCTGGTTGCTGTGTGTGTGTACTTACCTACCTCTCTGTGGAGGCCTCAAGGTATAATTTTTGGTGACATGTCTGTGTGTGTTTGCTTATCTCTAAGTGAGAGGCCGAAGACATGGGTGATGTGCAGGTCACTTGTTCCTTATGACAACCAGTGTGTGTGTGTGTGTGTGTGTGTGTGTGTGCGTGTGCTCTCAGGCTTAATGGAGAGTAAATATGAAGATCCTAACCATTAACTGTGCCATAATGTTTGGTCATGGGGACACAAGGAAACATGATCTATGGTCAGTTCCGTGCTTTGACTTAAGGAATTTGGTTCTGGAAATGAATGTCTTTGGTTTTTGCCTTTAAGTCCTTCACAACGGAAGGTCAAAGTGTTAAAAGAGTGAAATGTGGGACAGCCTTAATAATCCAATTAATTGGCCATTACAATTGCTCATTTTGCTATGTTAAATTTAATTCTGTAATTATACTTTTGAGTGAGATCATATCAGTCATAACAAATTTAGTGTGGCAGGGTCAGAAGTCCAGATTTTACAATAATGAAAAAGTTTGACTCATATTTGAATTATCATGTTTTTCATGCTAATTCATGTATTTTTTTTCGTTTGCTATAAAAAAAAGCTTCAACATCTATGTACAACCATTAGATTGAAGCCCTCCAACAATGTGTTATGTATAAACAGAAAATCTCAGATTGGTATAAATTAAAGGGAAATAATCATAAACTATGGAAATAACAAAAACAGAAAATAGTTTTTTGAGCAGCAAACAGACTGATGAGATCATTGATCTCTGGCCCGGATCTAAACATTTTAATTGCACTCCAACTTTTTTTGTTAGTGTCTGGAAACTGGGAGAAGCTTGTGTAAACTTAAGATCAACAGTTTGATCCCTATATTGCCATGATGTCCAAACAACAACCATATGTCTTGTCCAACTGTCTTTGATCTTCTTCCCAACTCCTCACCGCGTCACTCTGGATGAGACCGTCAGCTAAAAGCCTGAAATGAAAAATGTTACGTCCCGCACTGAAACTAATGCAGTCATTTTACAGTCGTAGCTGACGTGAGGAATGGGGAGAGGAGGTTGGCCAGCGGGTTTTCTGACAGAAGTTTGGACAGAAGGAGAGTTGAGGTGTGGGTTCATTTTATCTGGATGGGGTCCCTTCTGCATTGAATCACTTGGTCAGCCAGAAAGTCAGTCAGTCAGCCAGTCAGCCAGGCAGCCTTCGGGTTCATAGCGTGTCTGTCTGTTGATTAGCCAGTCCAGCCATAAAGATCCAGACATTCAGCCGACCAGACAATAAGATTGGGGAGATGAGTTTGCCAAGAGGGCTGGTCGTGCTGCTCTAACTGGCTGTCACAACTTGGTATGGAACCAACTGATAAAACTGAGAGAAATATGTCAGATCCCGAGATACCAAGCTTACCAGTTTATTGAATATTCAAAGCATGTCAGACCGTCACTTTATGAGCCGGTGAATACAGCAGTTGGCCGTTCAATGAGTCTGTGCAATGACTTGATTAGTAGGTGTGTTGGTACTGTCATCTGACATCCAATTAATCAGTTAGCCAGTGACGTTGCTCTATCAGTTACACAACCAGCCAGTAAACAAAGAGTCAGCCAGTCAGTTCACTGGTTAATGAATGAGTCAGTCACCGGTCAGTCAGACTGCCTGGCAGTTTCCCAAACAGCCAAAGTGCCTTTTGTATATTTTAACACTGGTGCAGTCAGATGTGTGTGTGTGTGTGTGTGTGTGTGTGTGAGAGAGAGAGAGAGAGAGAGAGAGAGAGAGAGAGAGAGAGAGAAAGAGGGAGAGAGACCACTTTAGAGACAGGAAGAGAGAATGCAAGCAGTCAGTTAGTAAAAAGGTACAGACCATACATGTGGCGTATGTGCATATGTGGATCTGTGTGTATGTCTTGGGGACCACCCATTGGCCTGAAATGTCTCTGGGTGAGGCCTGGACCTGGATTAATTATGGTCCCCGTATGAGGTGGTTTTGCGGCGGGTGGGAGTGGGGGGGTGCTACACCTGTGGACTCCGTCACTGCAAACCTCAAGCTCCCTGACATGAGGCGGTAGGTATGTTGGCCAGGGTGAAAATGACTTCCAGCACACCCCCCCTACACCCTCCACCCCCATCAGCAAAAGAGGGAAATCTCACACATATGGTTCATATACTCATTTGTCCAGAAGTGAAGAAACATCAAGAAAGAAATCCAGATATGTTTGAAGGAATGAGAGAATTTTTTCTTTCCAGCTGGATAGGAAAAGGAGAGCAATTTTCTGAGAAATGCGGTCCCCTGTTGCTGAGATATATAGGAGCTGCCCTTTACCAGGACCCCAGCAGATATAAATGGCGCTTCAATCTCGTCTCCCCGGGAGTTGGTCTTTGGGCGTTACTGAGGGTTTGAGGCGTTTTTACCTCGTACCGATGCCAATAAATCTGTCACCTGGTGGAATCCGTCTGCGGGCCCCCAGTCGGAGGAAACAAATTGTGGCTTCTCGTCGGAGGGGGTGGTGGAGAGGCAGGAGGAATAGGACAGGACGGAGGTAACAAGAGAAAGAGAGTGAATGAGGGAGAGGGAGAGGGAGAGAGAAGTGACCTGTCAGCCCAGCCCATTCATCATCCGGACAAAATGGTCGCCTTCGTCCTTTTCCGCTGACCGGCCAAAACATCCTGTGGTAAGCAAGTTTTAAGGTGACGTGTAAGTGTGTATCGTAGCCTTTTCTTTCCTTTTTTTTTCCTTTTTGTTTGCTACTTTCTTTGACCGCATCAATATTGCTAACATTTCCTCGTTTTCCTCTTCTTGACGGAAAAAAGAAAAGAGCAGATAATTTCTATGCTTCTTCCTGCTCTGCTCTGGAGCAGTGTGGATAGGTTGGCTGTTGCAGTGTGGATTGGCTGTTACGTCCACTCCCATGGCATCAGCATTAAAGAGCACACCACGGGTTGGAAATAGGATGAGGTCATTGAAGCTTGGCACCTACACAGAGCCGAAGAAGTCGTGTGTGGTATTTATAGAATGTGGTGAGACAGCTTCTCTGGTCTCTCTTAATTATTATTTTTTATACACAGCAGCAGGCCCCATCATTTGACGTTGCACGGTTGTGTGTAGCTATTAAAAGTTGGCATGCTCTGGACCACATTAATGAGGACCTCCAGTTGGAGCGGTCAGGTAGAGTTGGGCCTGTGGCGGCCAGGAAGCTGACAGCTTCGTCCTCTGGAGAAAATGGTGAGCCAGTTTGGGTTTGGCACGACTGTGTGTGTGTGTGTCTGTGTGTGCGGGAGAATCATTCACACCGTATGTTTCAATATAAAAGCTTAAAGCACATGCAGATCATATGAATGTATATGAATGTAGAGTGTCAAGATAGACAGAGGCAAATGCAGGGCCTTTCTCTGACCCTGATGAATAAATCAATTTTCTCTCTGATGTGCCCCTTTTTTCAGGATTTCTTCACTAAAATTTGTTTCTCATTCGTCTGAAAGGACATGCTGGGCACATGATGTTCTTCTCTGTTGTACACATTAAAAATGACACAAGTAGCTTCATGAACATAGAAAAGACGACCTTTGGAAAGAAGTTAAAGCCTTTCTACTGTCTCGCTGGCACACATTTAGGAAATTTCTGTGTGACGTGAAATTGTTTGTCATACAGTCTGTGTCCAAAGGTTTAGTCTGGTCTCATTCCAATGTCATCAAATACGACAGATTTAAACGCCCCAATACGTCTCTTACCCGACTGTAAGCAGATTCACTGGAATACGAGATGCACCGGCCAAGGTGACGTAGTATTAAATACATTTGCAAATGGAGGAGGTGGATGCATGGGTCAAACAAACACATGACTTTCATTTTTATCTGATGGGAAATTTAAAGTAAATGATCTGTGTAAACCTCAACAATGAGCTGTTCACGACATTAACCACATTTTTTAAAGTCTATCTGGAAGGAAGGCTTTTCACATTGCCACAGACGCGCCAGGTTGAGAGCGTGTTGGAATGGAGCAGCAGCTGAGTGCTTGTAATATTGCTGCAGATGGGTTTTAAGTTGTTTGTGGAGTTAGGTAGAAGCCCAGTGCATCTCATACACAGACTAAATGCCTATAAAACACAGAGGCACATGACAAAGCATCAGGATTTAATGTGCTGTGACTTTGTAGCCCAGGCAGTATGCAATTGGATATGTGATCTATTCAACAGAGAAGGATTTACAATGATGAGTTGATCCTCAGCTAAAACCAGCATTTTTTTAAACAAACTATGATTTACGCTGCTCAGAACACTTCTTTCCACCGTCTGTCCTGTTCTGTGTCTGAAACAGAGAGGCTTTACTGATAAAGGATGCCTGCATGAGCCCCAAAGCAAATCATCTGAATACACTTCCACACAATGCGCGATATATCTCTGCATTCATGTACAGTGTGTGATGACTGATGGACTTTAGTGACAGCCTGTCAATAAGCAGCACGGGCAGGAAATAAAGAGACCCACCCCCTTTCCCCAATAGGCAGCAACATAAAGAGAGCTGGGGTGGTGGTGAGGGTGGGCTGAGCAGATAGATCATAGTAACAGCCAATAATAAATGGATCATGCTTCTATGTTTTTAAAGCCACTGGCAGCTGTATTGAATGGGAAACCTTGTGTGGGGGAGAAAATAGAGGTTTATTGATCAGAGACAGCGTGTCGGGTGGAGTGGTCGGGGTGCGGGGGGTTTGAAGCCCGTCGACCTCCAGGAAAATGATGTTCTCTCTGAGTTTTCTATTTCATAGACAACCAATCCCCCCCCCCCCCCACACACACACACACCCCTGCCAACACCACCACTGCCCTTCCACACACACACACTTCGAGTCACTTATCCTGTTCATTTCCAACGCATGTTAAGAAACACATGCATGTTTTGAATAGATGGGTGGATAACGAGTGGGGGGGGGGGGGGGGGGGCAGGCCGCTCAGCAGTGGTTGTGTCAGATGTTTGTTTGTGTTGAAGGTGAGGTCCAGTGGGGATATTTTTGCACCCATCTCTGTTGTTGTTCTTGTAGCCTCTGTACTTGGGACGCCCACCCTCCGCAATTTTACCAGGCCTCCAACTGTGAATGACATAACCTGTTGTTCCAAAAGTTTAGCAGTTCTTTCAACTTTACTCATTAATTTATTTAACAACTCTCTACTTTGAAACATTGTGGTTTGGTGAATAGTGCCATCACCTCACAGGAAGAAGGTCCCTGGTTTAATTCCAAGTCAGACTGAGGGCCTTTCTGTTTGAAGTTTGCGTGTTCTCCCTGGATCTGTGTTTCTTTTCTCTGAGTATGTTGAGATCGATTGGAGACTCTTAATTAGTTGTAAATGTAACAGTGAATGGTGTGCATGCCCTTTGAAAGACTGGCAACCTTCACCCATGTGGACCCAGCAGACCCCTGCGACACCACTGGATGGTGGGTAAGATAATGGATGGCTGGTCTGTCATTGATTTTCACATGAAAGTAAATATCATTAGGCCTGTTCCGTCCACTCCTTACTACTGTTTCACTCGCTGTAAACAAAACTCCCTCTGTCTGTTTTCACTGTCTATATTTCAGTCATTACTTGGCCAAGTACCTGACCATAATGCTATAACTGGGCGGACAAGTCTCACACGTTCTCCCCCTACACGATTTGATTTAAAAAAATGTTAGGCGCCGTTCACCCTCCATAAAACATTTGACACACTGATGGTGTGGTGGCCATTTGATTTGCAGAAATGTAGGTATTTATTTTCTCAGTTGCGCTCGCCAAGCTCGAATTCCGAAAAGGATTTTCTCTCATTTGTCTCTCTTTTCTTTTCCTGGTATTATTTTTCGATACTTTTCTCTCTCCTGCTCACTCCAAAACCCCAGTCGCATGCAGACTGGGTCGCCGACCAATTTAAACAGCGAGGTTTTCGGCAGCTAAACACCGGCTAGCAGGAGTGCTGTGGTCTCTGCAGTACTTTGTCTGTGGCCACACAATTAAGGATTTAGGTGTGGCGATAGGAAGAATGTGGAAATTGGATCCTGGCAGCCCACACCCTCCTGACTCTCTGTTTCTCGCTTGCCCTTTTTTTGGTACGCTACCACTTTCTTCCCCTCCTCTTCTCTTTCTTGTTTTTAATTCTTCTCCCTCTTGTTATCACACTGCATCCCTCACTCCATCACCCCCCCGTTTCTCTTGTTCTCCTTTTCTCCTTAGATTAGAAAACCTGCTCTGCATTAACTTTATTGTTTCAGCAAGTCTTTTTTATCTCTTACTTTGGCCATTGCAAACATGCGTTTTCATTCTTCTTACCTCTTCCTGTCTCAGGTGCACATTGAACCCATGACTCTGTCTGAAACATACCATTAGGCTTTCCTCTTTTCTCCCACTTCCTTTTCCTACAGATGCTGAACAAGGGGAGAGAGGGGGGGAGAAAAGAGAGAGAAGTAAAGAGAGTTGGATTCAAAGGTAAATGAGATGGAGAAAAGGGGTGAAAATAGAGGTAGAACATAAACTCTGGATGTAGTTTATTTAAGAAAAGTTTAGCTGAATTATCTCACTACACTTGCATGTAACTGGTTCCAATAATTTTTCCAAGGTTGATTGATTGCAGGTCGTTTCGATGTATTCACTGAGATTAAAGTCAGTGCATTTTCAAACAGGTTTCTTCTTTCAAGGTTTAATTTCTTATATCCTGAAGTAAGGCTGCCAAGTCTGGCTGCAACATAAAATCGCTTGCCAAACTTGTCATGTCTTTGCCATGTGAAATGAAGGGAGTGAATATTTATATGCTGCGTTTGTGTAAAGGTATTTCACTCTGATGTGCCCTATCTTACCAAATACACACACACACCCAGACACACTTTAACATGCCATCTGTAGCTTGTGCAACAGCAATGGGAACCTATCCATCAAACAGGACCTCATTGGGGCCTTCCTGTTACAGGATTTTTATTTTGTTCACCACGAAGTCACCCTGTGTTTAAACGGATGCAGACTGCTTGTTTAAACTTTATACTGAGAGTTCAAGAAGGCAAAATTAAATCTCAATATTGTACATTACATAGATGACATACAATCATGCATTCAAAGATAGCAGCAGAAACACCTTCTATATGTCACCACTGAAACACATCCAAGCCCAGACACTACTGTGCACACTCATATAGAAACAGAGATACATAAATGCGAATGGAGAAAGATGGATTGGATGAATAAACTGATGAATAAAAACAAACAAAAAAAACACACATTTTCATGGAAAGCAAAGTATGAAAGTTAAAATCGGTGTGAACTAGAAGCTACCAAACAATAAATATTCAGGGGCCTGACACTCAATTTTCAGTCATTTATCGCTACACTTACCAACACCTGCTTGTTTAGCTTTTGTCCCTGGATTTGCACCTACATCGTTGCTTGCTTGATAAATGATTGCCAATGAAGCAGGGACCACTGTTTTTATTCACATATTACTTAGGTCGTGTTTTGGTGATCAAATAGTATTTTTCTTTCATTGTTAAAGTCACAAAACAGAATCCATGTTCCTCTATACACACAACACATATAACACAGAGCAATGCAGACTGTGATACTTCTATCCATTGATATACATACTATATAGACAAGGGCAGAAAGCAAACATACACATGCATGCACGCGCGCACACACACACAAACACATAGGTTGACTCAAAGGCACTTGAACTGCATCTTCCAAATTCATCACCTGCTGACAAAATGCTGCTTGGAAGAAACATTTTCAAAGAAATTCCAGCATGGTGCAAACTAATGGCCTCAGCTCCGACTCATCACACCCACAAGAAGTCCATTCTGCCTTTCAACCCATAAACTTTCCCCATTATCCCCCAGACTGTCACCAACTTATGATCCATGGTCCATAAACAGCGTTCATTCATCACCTCCAATTAAATCAATTATCATTCCTGGGATCAGATCCCGACAAATCACAGTGGCCGATGGGCAGGTAGGCCCAGGCCAGCAGGGCCGTTCGGACAGGCGGAATGAGACGGCGGACAGATAGAGTCATCCTTCATGCTAAGTGGGATTGTCCTGACGCAGGCTGAGATAGACCCCAAGGTGTAATGGACCTCTTTGCCTTGACTTCCTCTGGCCTCAGCGACAGTGCGGGGCGGAGAGCAAACCTGGGTCAAACAGCGGCTGAATAGTTTTGATCCAAAGTGAAATAGCTGCCATTTTAAAATTACAAAATGATTGACGGCGTAAATGATGCCGGGTGCATTCATTTTTAAAGCGAGCGTATTAACTTTTCATATCAGATGGCAACATAAACAGGATACTTCGATGTGTTTGTATGTGTTCACTGCTTAAGTGCTTACTCCACCTTAATCCTGACTGCATCTCTATGATGCTGCATAAATTTGAGGTGTTTTATCATGAAGAGGCACTGCCACGAGTCAGTGGGGGGATACCAATGCAATAATAATGAATTCAGGAATTAGAAAATGTTGCAACTTCAAAAGTAATCCTTTCAGTTATTTTGCTGGATTTTTATATTTTGGTGTAAGTATTAAATGAATTCCAAAGTACTACAAAGCTCTTGCCCTCCAACATTCAGTGATGGACACATAACTGTAAGGAAAGCAGATGATTTTGAAAAAATATGTGCAAATTGAATGCATACATTAGTATGACATAAATGAAAGACGAAGGAGAGTGGAGTAGAAATAAAAAGAATTTAACAATGAATTATGCCAGGAACCACCAGTATCAAATACTGTCTGATTGTGTTGAACTCAACTGACATGCACATAATACCAGGCGTAAACAGTGCAAATGTGTCAACACTTACCATTTAGATCAGGACATTCACCACCTTGATTAGGACCTTGACCACACTCTCAGAGGGAAAAGTAAATGCACTGCACAAGATGTCAGAGGCTGAAGAATAATAGACAAGACAGCCTTTAAGTAACCTTCAAAGCAGTGGGTGGCTTGCTGTCACGGCCAAGGGCTCGACAGTCAATGCAGTCAACATTTTTAAATTCACTTTTTAGCTGCGTGATAGCAGACTAAGAAAAAAGTCTTTTTTTTCTTTCAAATGAATTTTTCCACAGAGATCGCTAGTTAAATCATGAACTTTCTGTGAATTTATATTTTTCGTTAAATCACAGCAATTTGAGAAATATCTGGTGGAATGGTGCGGGAAACAAACTAAGCAGATCTGGGTCTTAAAATGCTTTCATGGGAAGTAGACAGAGAAAGAGAGAGGGAGAGAGAGAAAGAGAGAGAGAGAGATGGAAATGAGAACACGTGGGGTAAAAGGGATTTCCTGAGGTGACGGTATCAATATGTTTAACATGTCCTCTCTGTTTTACTATTGCACGACTGGGCTCCCACCTGCCTTCCCCCTTATAAAACACATCATCACGTTCTTCTTTTCCTCAGCAGCTTGCAAAGATGTTGACGGATGCTGGTGGGGACCCAGTGGGTAGGGCCTTTTGCCAAAAACAGTCTTATCTTCTCGTTAACCTGCGTCATGCTTAAGGAAAAAAAAAAGAGAACAGAGAAGAAACTGCAAAATGACGATGAGGGCTTCAACATGTAAGTTCACTTTATGAAAACAGTTTAATCTGACTTAAAAAGAGCAACACACGCGAGGGAAGTCCGTTGTTCAACCAAGGTCTTTGAAGGAATAGTATAAGGATTGTTACCAAATTCATTTCTGTGTCTCAGCCGATAGTTTGGTGAGACATCCCTGTGAAATAGCTTCAGACATGAAGAATTAACGAGGATAATAGCAGTTGGAGAGAACTCCAATAACAAACACAGACAGTTTATGTCTTGTTGGCAGCTGCTGCATAGTAATTACAATAAACCAATGCATGTGCCTCCCTTTTGGACATTTTATTCATCAGAAAATCTTTTGACCAGTGGATGTGCATTTTACATGGCCTAAGTAAGTTGTGGTGATATAAGAGCCACTGATCCATTCTCTCATTAATTTTGAAATGTATTATCTTACCTGATTTACACCCAGTGGAGTCTCCTGGTGCCAGTGTCCAACATAGCGAAAAGACAGCGAACGCACCATGGAGGGGTTGCTAGTCCATTGCAGAGTCTCCACTCCACCAGCATATATTTTGGATGACAGGAAGAAAAACCCTCGTCAAAAGGTCTTCAGTTTAGCCAGGACTTGAACCAGGTTTCTTCTTGCTGTGAGACGACGACACTTTCCACTCCTCTACCATACTGCTGAGAATTTAGCTTTGAATCATAAAATTTTATTTTTTTCCTCTCAAATTAAAAAGATTGTGGTTTTGCACAGAGGTTAATATGAAGGGAAACAAAATGCAAAGTAACACTTGAACCTTAGAAAATAATTTCCTTCCTCTACCACAAGCACCTGTTTCAACAGCAGGCGATGTTCACACTTTTCCAAAGCAAAACCTCCTCTGCCCTGTATCATAGCCTCTTTCTAACTCTGCTTTACACTAACTTTTTTCCCCCTTCAGTCAAAATATTTTCTCAAAGTTTAAATGATTCACTCTACATGAGTTTATATGCATGATTATTTTCCGCCCTTTGCATGTAATGAGTTTCTGTTCCCGGGCAGCCCAGGGGCTGCAGAGCAAAGTAGAAGGGGAGACGAGAAATAAAACAACAACCAGAAACAGGGAAAGAGGGAATGAAGGAGTGAAAGAGAGAAAAGAGAAACTGAAAACAAGAGAGAGGAGAGAGAGAAGGGAGGGAGTGAGGTTGAGGCCTGTGGTGGATTGTGGGCTGGGGCTGCTGCTGCCTCAGCATAGTCAGCCGACCGGTCTAGCCTGAGGTGATATGTTTTCCTCAGGAAATATCTGTGGAGGCTAGTGGGTCTAGCACTGGGAGCCCTGCCGGCTGCGAGCAGCCAGGGAGTGTGTGTGTGTGGGAGGGGGGTGAGGTGGGGGAGAGCGAGAGGCTGAGGGCTGAGAGCTGCCCCAGGAAAAGACTCCCTTCCCGGGGTGTAGAGATGGGAGCGAGGTGGGCCGAGCTCCGACACAATGGGGCTTCAGCAATGTTTTCATGCAAGGTGTATGTGCTGTAGGTGCTGAATGGTGTCAATAAATTATTTGGCTATTTTTTTTTCTTTAAAACACATTTTCCCAGTTACATTTTTGGCCAGCAGGTCCTTTCTTTTCTTTTAAATAATGTTCTGTGATTTACAGCAAAACCACAACACTCGACATGAACACATTGCTCTGTTCAGACTAAATATCTACATCTGTAGTGAAGTGTGCTTTTTCAGAGCGAACGAAAGGTACAGATTTTTCTCTGATGTTCGTACATTTTGATATTGAACAACTGCCTTTCAACTTGTACAGTGGTCATAAAACTCACTCAACACACCAAAGTCAAGGAAAATGTTCAAAAAAATTTGACATTTTCACCAAAAGCAAGTTATTTACATATATTTGTGGCTTTTTGTCAAATGCATAGGTGTATTGTAGCTACATGCAGCCAGAGTAGGGGAGAGTGTTTTCAACACAGAGCAGAGCTTGCTATGTTTGGCTGATACCAAATCAAAAGGAATAAACTTTAAATTCTTCAGATGTGAAGGTTACCATGTCCCTGTCTGCTTAAATGAAGCGTTTATGACACCACTTGACGAGCAATATGCATTTTATGTGCAGGTTTTAAGCCTTTGAGATGATTGACTCCAAGATGTGTTTTTTTCACCACCGGACAGAGTGTCTTTTTTTACAACATAAATACCAGCATTAAATTAAAGGAAAGGTAACGGAAAATGAGAATCCCATTACAGGGTGGATTTAGATTTAAAGACACCGGACAATAAAACCCTCACAGTGATTTGTTTTCATTAGAAATGATGCGAAACACGCTGCTCCCAGTGTAATGAAAGAGATTTATACTAATCTGATGAGCCTGATTGTCTAGATCGTTCATTACAATCCACCACTCTTTTCCCGCATGTCACCAAGTTTTTTTTTTTCCTCAGGAAGCGTTTGAAAAGTTTATTAACCATTTCCTCCTGAAATATAAACTTATCATTAATATGTGAAGGAGAGGGGAGCGACTCCAGAACAGGAAAAAAAATGTATGTCTAGCTCTCCAGAGTTGAGCTTGCTCATCTGTGTGTATGTTTAAGTCGACACAGGTGCGTATAGATGACAGTGTGTATGCTTTGTTTATATGTGGGAGCAGGGAGCATTCATGCATGTTGAGATATATGTATATCTATATATATACATGTAAATTTGGGAAATTCGCTGTGAGTGCAGTGGGAACATATGGAGTTAAAAATCAGTGTGAATTTGTGAAATGAGCATGTGTGTTTGTGCGAGTGTGTCTCCTGTAATTCCTCCCCTCTGCACTTCCAGGATCCCCCCCCATTTGTTGATCACACAGGGATAGGAGAGGAGATTAAGCCTGGATTTCCATGTTTCAAACTTCATTAAACATCCAGCAGAGAGGAGGGAAACAGGATGCATGTGGAGACTGGCTCACACGCACACACACACACACACACACACACACACACACACACACACACACACACGTGCATAGAGTGCACATATGTAGAAATAACCACAAATGAGACGCTCAGTACACACAGTTAAAACAGTATTCTGTGTTTGCACTTTGAAATCTTGGGATATAATCATAATTTTCTCCGAGAGGAACCATATGAGGACTCAGGCAGTGGATGCTCTTGAAGGAAAGCAGGTGACAAGGTCTTCGTTTCGAGGAAGGAATCAAAAGATAAACAAAAGTGGGATCCTTTGACAGTTTAGATATAATCAGACTTTATAGACTCTATAGACCCATGAGTCCATATCACTTCATATTAAGTTCCATTATATTACATTACAAAACATCAGGTTTGTCATGAACATGTAAAAATAGCAATGGCAAATGTGAAAGGCTGTGGTGGAAACTGTCAAAATCCATTTACTTCACATTACATTTCACGTATTGTGCTTGAGTTCAACTTTGACCACATTTCAAAGAGAATTATTGTCCTTTTTACTGCATTTATTTTCTGGATTTATCTTAAACTTTGAAGAGTCAGAGGGTCATTAATGCAAATTAACTCTTCCACTACCATGTAGTATGAAAAAGGTTTAGCAGTATAAAAATTAAGAATGAAAGTCCTATTTTCACACTGAGAGTGTGACGCGATAGCTCTTAAGGTGTGACACATATTACTCGGAAACAAAAGCTTTATGCTAAATAGATGGCTTGCTTGTCCTCAGCACCACTCAAAGCACTTTGCAGACACAGTTCACCCATTCACACCCATTCATTCACCTGTAGCAGAGCCTGTCCTACATGGTCTGCCTGCTCAACCACCATTGCTAGCCAATCATTTAGGGCAGTTTCGGGTCAAGCGTATTCCCCAAGGACACTTCAACACAGGCTGCAGATACTAGGATAAAACTCAATAGCGGTTCGTTCATAGGAGCGATTTGTCTGACGATTTCGTCTGATTTGATCTGTCTTTACGTCATACGTTATGGCATATGTCACAGCAGTTGCGTGGAGTGGCCACTACACCATTCAAGACGGCTTTTGCTGCCACTGATTCAGCTGCCACTGATCAAACTACCGACACACTGGTACATAGATGATTGTGCTACTCCAACTGCTTTGACGAGGCCTATATTTTGAAGCTCAGCATATAAAAATGTAAGATTGAGCGTATCTCCATGCGAAGGGATATTTTACTTGAGCAAATTAAAAATCTTTAAAGTCTTTATGAGCTTCAGGTGACTGGAGAATCATCTTGGTTGTTTTACAGCTCAAAAAAAGAAAAGGAGTATGAATCATCTTTCCTGCATTAATGACAAAAGCCTCTGGCTGTTGAGGCTGATGGAGGGAATGGAGAAGACACAGTCTTGATGATGTCGGAGAAATGAGTAGTTGCCCATTCCTGTAGCACCTTGTGCAGGTATGGAAGCTTTCAGCAAATACTGACAGTGAGCACATATGGATGTCAACCATGTATGCTTGAAATTCTTTCAAAAATCACTTCTGCAGATGGTTTAACAGGAGGGAAACACATTTAACATATTTATTATATGTCAAGGATACACGCAGAGCACAAAGTCTAAAGCAGTCCCTTTTTCATTAAAAGTAGGAAACGTAATCTAGGTTTTAGTAACTGAATATCAGTAAAGGAAATGTTGGCTTCACAGTTTTGTTTGGATGGTGTGTTATTATGGAGAGAAGTGTCGGTGTGCGCTGTCATGGCACGACAATTCAGCAGGATACAGCATGGGAAAAGCATGGGAAAATAGCACACGTATGAATCAACCAACAGGAGCAGCTCCAGTGGAGTCAACTTTTATTTCATCTTTGCCTTGTCTGTCTCACACTGACAGATGGTAACATTATTTTAATGACTTTATTCTTCCTGTTATATGGAAATATAAGAGGAGCTTGGTATAGATCTTAAGTTTTTGTCTGTAAATCAGTTTGGATTAAAATGTCACCTGTGTGTCCATGTCTGTGGCAGCCATTATCATAAAAAATATTAATATCAATAATTGTTAGGAAATTGTTTATCTAGGCCGCTTCTAGACTGGACTAGACGAGACCGATTTCTATTGTGAGTTTAAGTGTGCACTAAAACATAGGAAGCAAATTACACCTTCTGTGTGCTGTATATGTGTGTGTATGTTTGCTGCGTGTGTGTGTATGTGTGTGTGTTTTGTTGGTCCAGTTCCTCTTGGCTATCTCAGGAAGAGATAGAAAGTCCAGGTCCAGTCTTGATCGATGTGCTTCTGTGTTCAGAGGAAGCAACAAGTGTGTGAATGTGTGTGTGTGTGTGTGTGTGTATGTGTATGTGCACGCAGGGTGTGTGCATGTGTGGGTGGGAAAGGGGGGCAGTTATTTTGGAACTGTCCAGACGGAAATGGGACCGAACCCAAGGAGGATGCAGATAGGCTTGTCAACTCACATGGAGACACACACTCACAGACACACACACACACACAAACATACACACACACATATTTTACAGGTGCTCTAACATACAAACACAGATTTGTGAAGCAAATGTTGTGATTGGGTCATGTTTTTACTGTGAAAACAATGACCACAAATGCACATCCACACACACACACACACACACACACACACACACACACACCAATACTTGCAACAAAATGAAATAATCTGGCTGCATGCCAACAATGAAGTGATGAACACGTTTCAGGCAACAGGCAAGCACATGCACACAATTACTTATGTATACCTCATATACTGTGGGACTCTTAGAGATGAGCTGCATGTTTGACACAGAATAATGACGCATTGTTCTGGCTTTTTCCTGTTCATGCTATGCTGCTGTTGTTAGTTAATCCTTCATTTTCCACCTGAGAGGATCATTGCATCACACCTGCCCCAGGCCTCTCCGTCTCTCCTGCATGCTCATTGTTGTTGTAGCCTGATTTTGACTGAGGTCAGCTTGGAATGATGTTGGTTCAAGACAGAAAAAAAAACAGTTTACATGCAATAAATAAGATTGCATTTCTAAGAGGCTAGGTTTTAAATCTTAATCTAATGTCTTTTCAGGCTTCTCCAGGTCCAGTATTGCAAGCAGCCCCCCTGATCTCTAGCGATTGATAGAAAACTCTTCTGTCTCTGCCTGATCATCAGGCGCCCTCACCACAATCTAGGCCTCCAGGAACAATCAAAATGGTTTTGTTAGACGTTGGCATCTGCAACATTACTGTTTTAATTCAGATACCATTGTTCACCTAATACTCACAGCTCATGGAGTGACTGTTTGCTCAAAGTTAAAGAATTAAGTTAAAATCTCCAAAGATATGTCTTTGATTTTTTTTTCTTATTCTACACATTTTATCAGACCAATGTAATTAATTCTTTAAATTATTTGCTCTACATATCTCATGTTTCAAATACATTCCTATCTCAGAGAGGACAGCTGATCCACCGAAGCAATACCATACGATTATTGTACATAGTCATAGAATATTAACAGCTCGTTCATTTCTTCATATCCAGGCATGCCAGTGCTCAACCTGCATTAAACCCAGGCCAGGAAGCAGCATAATGCATGTTGTGCAAGTCAGACTGACAGTAAACTTTATCTAATGTCAGTCTGACAGGGTAAACTGAGACAGACACACTCAGGCAGGACCTCTGTAGTCTCTCTCTATTTACCCTGAACCCAAACAGTCTTTGAGTTCAGGGCAATCATGCATTATTCATTCACCCAATTGTTAAAACACATACAGTGGAAAAGCTGAAAAACTACTGCTTTCAACTACTGCTCTTGCAATCAGAATTACAAGATAAGAAGCACTTAAAATGGGGCACACGCCCTACTTTTTTGTGTTTGACGCTCCATTTAACAGTTGGGGTACAAAGATCTTCCAGTATCATTTTCTACGTAGGTGGTTGGTATTCTTAGTTCATTCATGTGCTCTTTTTTATTTGCCTTGGGAGAGGGGATCATAAATCTCTGCAAGAAAAGTCAAACTGGAGGAGTTTTTTCCTCTAAAAATACTCTTGGTTTTCCTTGTCAGGGGTGAGAGGGCTTCACGTGTGGTCTCACCTTAAAGAAAAGAGTTAATATCACAGCTGGGAGGTGGCGAACCTTGTGGTTGGTGTCCAAACAGAAACAAAATCCCATTTCTCCCCAATAAAGAGGAAAAAGACATCCTGTAGCTTCCACTCTATATGACAGTAGGGATGTTTTCGAGGATAGCTACGATTCTTTATATGAATCTATTATGTCTAAAATAACAGCCATGGAAAGGGTTTGCTTGCAGGCAAACCTCCTTTCTCGTTGTCCTATGAGAACCTACCCCCCCATCGGCATCTCTTCATATTCAGTCCAGCGTCATAAGTGGTGGTCGAACCACAATGTTTTCTCAGAGTGGTTGGTTACACTGTTCTCCTCCCGCGGTTGCTAGACCATGGCAGGGGAAGAAGCTTGTTCAACATGTTTCCCGTTTTAAAAAAAAATGTCTGCTCCCTCCCTCTTCTTCCAATACCACCCAAGTGTTGGGGAGCCTCCTACGCCAGGCGGGGGTAGGCAAGATGTGAGCAAACTGAATCTTGTGACATCACATGATTTAGATGGCTTCAAATACAGACTGCCGATGTAAGGCGAGTGCCCCAAAAAGTAATTCACCTCAAACAGCGGTGGTCCATAATCTGGGATGCATTAGAAACATCCAACCACAGACGTACAACTCTATTCCACAAGACTCCAGAGAGGTACGAGCATTTAAATACATATGAGAGAGAGTTCTTCAGAAAATATATTCTGCTGCTTATTGCTGCAGCTGTAGTTGAGTTATTTTTCCTTAAAAAGCTTCATTCCTTTGAGTGAATTAATGTTTTAAATTTAATTACTGTATTTTCCCAGAATGGAAAATCTTCTCCAGGAAGCAATCAGATTGAAGACCTGACTCTTCCCTCATCTAGTGTACAGGGCCACAGAGGGTGTGATAGAGACAAACTGAATGTTGCATGTGCTCATTATTTGATGTCTGTGATTAAAATTAAATCACGGCAGGTGAAAGTAGCTGTGGTTAAAGATGTCCACCAATGTTCAGGCTTCATTAGATGAACCTTAGTGTTTTTAGTTGATTGGTACCAGCATGGATTTTTCATGGGTGAGAGATGGATCTCAGTTAGTGATTTGCTTAGCAAATCTAAATTTCTATTATCACCCGTAGAATAGTCTTAAAAGACATCCTGCATTTTTCAAACGAGGCCTTCGTCTCAAATGTTGTGAGGGCAGAAATATTCCACTCTGGGTTAAGTCTGGGACTATGATTATAAAATTTTGGACCCAATGAAAAACAGACTGGTGGAAAACTTTAAATTTGATTTGATTAATTCAATTTTTTGGCGCACAGGGCTCCCTCTATCCCTTTACAACTTCTCAAGTTGTGGACCGAGGAAGACTGGTTTGGATTTTGACATATCTTTCCATCATGATTAGAAAAACAAACACATGGACATTTCACAGCACTGCATGGCACCACCTTTGTTCATATCAACACGGTTACGATACGGAGTGATCCTCCACCTCCTCTCCTCTTCAGTGGTACTGACTGAGAGGTGATGCAGACATTAAAAATACACCCCTCCTCCCCCAATCCAATCTGTCACTGTGGTTATTACAGTCTTGGTCACAATGGGACTGACCTTCACCAAAACTCAATGGATCTGTGTGACACAAACACACCAATCCATCCACAAAATCACCAAGCTTTGCCATCAACAAGCTCATCAGGCGTATCAACTCACTATTCCATTCCACTGCTCAATGAAAAACAAAATGAAAACCCGAAGTAGTGTACACCGACAGAAACATAAATACAGTGTTAAAATTGGGAAAGTCTAATCATGTAGAAACAGAGGGTACTTTTTCCACACAAATGAAATGTAACCAAACCTGGAAGCGTAAGTCTTTGGATAATTTAATGCTGCTAATTGCCTCTGAAATTAAATGACAAATGGCAGTGGGGATAGCTATTGGACTGTAGTGGAATTCCTCACACATAATGATAGGAAACACATTGGAATACATTAAGCTTTGAAAAGAAGCCTGCAAAAAGGCACGCAGATGATAATAGCAGAGATGGACGATGTGGATGACTGGCTTAATAAAAGAGCAATTCTACCCAGATTTTCCTAAGTGGGTGAACGATAAAACATTCCATCTCCCTAATATTCATGCAAAGCTAAAACTGTCTTTATGCACAATATAACTAGACTGTCAAGTGAAGTTTAGCTATGTTTTATTTGTTTGTCACTTCATCAACATTTATACTGTGGTAACCACCATCTCCACTGTCATTATAAAAAAATTCCTTTTCTATTTATTACCAGGAGTGCTTGTGACCTCCACACCACAGCTCAGGAGACGCTGGTAAGTTCCTCTTATTTGGACGAAGGAAGTCAATTAATTCATAAATACTTAAGCGCGTTTACAGTAAGGCGAGGGGAAGATGGCTATTGATTGATCCCACTAACACAGCAGCCCTCCCCCCTCTCCTCATGCGGAGTACCTTAATGAACCAGGGGCTTTTCTTAACCAAGAATAATGCAATCAGAAAACTGAAAAAAAAAAAAAACATAATGATTTTTACCCTCAGTTAAGTGGGGAAGGGCTCAGTATATGAACTGCCGTGCTGTAAGGAGGATGTCAGGGGCTGGTAATTGGTATTGGATGAGCATTAGAGGTTCTAAGAATCTGTTATTATAGTGTAAAACAAAAACAGGAAAAGAAATTCAGAATTATACAAAAAGAGTTTCACTTTTGAAACTCTATAAGCTTCCAACTGAGAATGATTTCTTTTCAGTTTGTGTACAAAATAAGATGGAAGGGTGCTTGGTGGAAAGGAAACAAAAAAACTGGCTGGCTCCGGATCCTCAATTCTAACCTTTGAGGAAATTTGGTGAAACAGCAGAAAAATGTGACCTCATCTCTACAGCGCTAAGACGGTCACACCTATGGCGACCCAAACAGACCCGAGCATCACAGATCTCAGCACTTCACAGAAGTAATTTTCACTCTCCGGTCACAAACAAGAAGTGCTAATGCAGAATCTGTAAAAAGGGATACGTTCAAAAGATATGAAAGAAGAGAAACCTTTTCATCATCTTTCTCCTGTCTGGAAGAAAACAACCACCATATTTCATGCTTGCTTGACAGAGAAACTAGTAATTGAATGGATTAATCTTTTAGCTCAGCCGTGGAAGAGAAACCTCCTCCTTCCATTGGAAACAGCTTTCCTATCAGGAAAGTCCATGCTCATCTGGCTATTACCCCTACTTAGGGTTATGAATTACCGGCAGCCCATCAGCCACGCAATATCTCAATAGAATAAAATATGAATGCACTTTGAAGCCAATTTTATGCCCTTTAAAAACCCATGCGATAAATGGACGTGTGAAACACTTCTAAGGCTGACTAATGTGGGAAATATTGAGCTAAGTAATTGCAGCTGTTTCATCAATAAGCTCGGTAAAGTAGATCATTACAGTGAAATGTGATTAACACTGAAGTTGTAGCGTTGTGAGGAGACGCAAATAGAGAAGTAGAATAAAACAAGTGTGCTGCATAATTTACAAAGTACAAATTACTGATGCCTAAAGAGGTTGAGACAATACCGGTCTTAAGTTATTGGTGGTGGCTTAAGATTTGCTGGTGCTGCCGAGTGAAAGCAACGGGCTTGAAAGGTTTTGCTGTAGCTGCATGTAATTTCTTGAAAACATTTTTTATGACATCAACAGTATCAGAAAGTGTTTCCCAGCTTTACCTACAATAGGAAAGCAAAAGTTTGACAAGGCCATTTGGGTCGCTGTTATGAAAAAACGGTCAATATTTGCTTTGCCACAACAGCTGCGGTCGGGTTTGTGTAACAATCACACCTAGGCCAACACTGGGAGTGTGGGTGTATACGTTAGAAATTATTATTCACTTTAATAGAGTGGAGGGCAAGCCAAATCAAACCAAAAGAAAAAGAAAGTCCTTGGACCTGCCTCATACACTGAAACCTTGGTCCATCCAACCACTGAATTCTGTCTAAATCTGTCAGACAGTTTTCACTTCTCGCTTTGTTCCCAGAGGTGTTGCAGGGGTCTACTGGTGCTTAACTTCAATGTGCATAGCGTGAAGGCAGGAAATAGAAAGGAATTGAACAGAATAAAATAGGCTTTTATTGTCATTTTTACAACATAGCAACAATGAAATTGTTGGTGGTCCCAAACCAAGAGTGCAAAACTATATTTAAAAAAAAACAAAAAATGACATCAATAGAGGGATAAAATCTGGATAAAAACGTTACTCTCACACATAGGGGCAATATAGTCTCCACTTGAAAAGCAAAAAGTTCTGAGACATGTACATACACACACACTGCACTAGGTATAAACAGCATGCCGTCACTGTTAGTAGCAGTTGTTGTATAAATCTCAATGATGATGTGTACACTGGCCCAAACTCTGGTTAGAAGATATACTTCATATGAAATGTGATGAAAACACAAAGCATAAAATGCTTTCCCTAAATATTCCTGGAGGAGTGTTAAAGTCAACCATATTTTTTGACGTTTTGACATGTAAAAACTGGGCTGCTTCTGTGGGAGCCGGTTGGAATGAAAAATTGGGAGAATGGTGAGGAAAGTTATTCGTCACGTCTGTCCATAATAATCCAGTGTGTGTATGTGTAGACAGGCGGGGGCCATTTGTTCTCCTCCAGGCCCTTGGAGCAATCAGTCCGTCAACGGAGGTGGAGCCTGGCTAATTTCCCACCCCTCATCCCTCCCCTCACTCGTTCCTAAGACGGATGCTGTGGGTAATAAGGCTAATCAATACACTTCCTCACGGACCTCCCCAGCCCCCAGTCCCAAGACGTTACCAGCCGTTTGTCATCAGGAATGTCACTTGTTCTTATCAGGCATCACCATCTTGTTCACATGCTGGAGCTGCACACCGCACACACACCCCAGACACACATACACAAGTAAACACAAGGAGAACACATGCAAAACACACAACAACGCTTATACACATGATGAGAACACACGCTGTACATACACCTCCCTGTCCACATGCAAGTATCCACAAACATAATGATCAGCTGTTATAGGTAACCCATGCTCAAACACCCATACAAATGCAACAGACTGCAAAGTTAAATTCACAGCATGTCAGCACACAAACAGGCGCTAAACACACACACACACACATACACACACACACACACACATACACACACACCTCCCAGGCAGTGATGAATAGACACATGGGTGCTCTGTGACAGGCTACACATGCACAGCGGTGTCAGGATCTATACGGAGAAATTAATCAACAGTGACAACAGCGTCCGTGGCTCCCCTCTCCCCACAACTCAACATGCTGTAATTTGCCCTGTATGATTACCCCAGGGTCCTGGGGGGCAATTGGCACCCCCTTCTTAATTAATTAAGCATTGTGCTGGCAGGGCTGTGCCTCAGGAGTGCTCTGCAGATGCACATGTACAGTCTCTACACCTAGAGTCACTTTTTTCTATACGACATCTCGGAAAAGTTGTGTTTATTTTGAGAAAAACCATGGACTGTCTTTCATGTTACATAAATTAACTCCCCATAGCATTAAGTATTTAGTTAATATGGTATTGGTAAAAGTGACATTTGATTCAAATATGTATTTCACACAACGATTGTCATCACATTCAGATTAAGCTAGTGTTCATAGATATTAATGGTTTCTGTAGGGGATGAAACATGTATGTATCTTGTATCAAAATGTGTCTTTTGTTCAGTCCCCAGGCTTCTGAGGCTAACAGATTCTTTAAAATGAATTTCCAGGTATGCTCTGTATTTAATTCACTTTACAATACTGCAGGTGTGACACGACCAACAAAACAACAAAAACAAAGAACATGTCGCTCCGCTTTTCTCTCTTTTTACTTTCAGTTTGTTGTCATTCAGGCCTTGAGCCCTGATAGGATATACACATACAGTGTTTCAGCGGCAGCGTTACCAACCACTTTATTATAGAATTACCTGAGTTTTGGACAGGAGCTCAACAGCTCTGCTCTCTGGCAGGTACCGGCCTTCCTTCTCTTTGATTTTCTTTCAGAATTCCCCCAAGGGACATATGCTGATTGGCTGCGTGGGGTTGTCCTTTCCCAAGAGGAGACAGAAATGATAGAAGGCAGTAGGTTTGACAGCGTAACATGTGACACCATTGTTGGGTTCCAATAATGACCAGGGGACTCCAGATGATATGGGAGCCTTTAATGGATGACTAATTTATCAGTGGCTGTCTTGCCCTAACGATGGTTAATGATGCCACTGGTGGCTCAGCTGGGGGTTAACTGTCAAAGCAGAGGTGATGGGTCCTGCTTTCAACTTTTGGTCTCGTTGAGGGCGATAAATTGAGAGGAAAACTGGCTGATAGCATCATGGCTACCAAATCAAAGAGAGACAACACACTGTTAAAACTTTCCATTCTGGTTTTATTTAGATTTGAACTAATATTCACCCTGGATGCTTAAGTATTTATACATTATATATCTGTTGACACTGTAATCATAAAACAAAACAACAATGCGGCCTTAACTATCTCTCATTGTTTGTAATTTGAGCCTGGAAACACATGCAGATATAAGCAAAAAATGAAAACAAAGGATACTTTCAACAAAAGGACTTGATGTCTTTGCAGTGTTGGGACCATACCTTTCATCATACAGTTGTTCCAAGGCCTTCGTGCCATTGTCTTTTTAGCTGGTCCTCCCTCGTCGTGGACCCCACTGGAAAACAGGTGAGGCAAAACAATCACGCTACCTCCCATCACTCCCTCCACGTTCAACAAACACTCTGACTGTATCTTTCAGTAGTAAACATGGTCCTCACATGCAGATCCCGGGTAAACGGCGCTCCGGAAACAAATACATTGTTGGAGACAGAACAGGGAAATAAAAGACAGAGGCCAAAGTGTATTGGAAATCGGAAAACAGCACTCTCCTCCCTTTGAAAGAGTCCTGGCGATGAAAATATGTAATATAAATAAAGCTGTGGACGCTTTGAAAGCCAAAGCCTTCCTTCCTGGCCCAGTCCTCTGCGGGGGGAAACGCCCACTTCTGAGCCCTTGCTCTTAAATTCCCAAAGACCACTCTGTCATCAGGGTCCCAACTGCTGCTCTCAAACATGCAATGGCCAGACTCACTTCCCCCGTTTTGCTCTCTCTATCTGTCCAGCTCTTAGTCACTTTCGCCCCCTTAGCCCTTTTATGTTCACCCCCCTCCTCCGACAGGATCTTTCCTCCTGGATCTGTCTGCCCAAAGACCCCCCAAACAAGTTCCAATTATTTTGCTAGTGACGCATCTGTGGCGAGTAAGTGTCACGACTCCGATCTCTCCGCTGGTGCTTTAAAGCCCCTCTGATATTGGAACCTGACTGGCGGATGCAAAGCAAAGACATAGTGACAGATGACTGGCTGATTGGCGACCATTATAAAACAGCTCATTAAAACCGAAACCACACTGTAGGTTTGTTTTGAAACGGGCTCCAGCTACTTAGTTTAAGCTGGCTGTTGTATCACTTCACTGTAGTCACTGAGAGCTTTTCATGTTTCCTGCAGGAAACACTCGCTGTCAAGTCAGCGTTTGGCTTCTCAGTGTACAATTTATGCTCTGTGGCTAAATCAGTAAGGAAAAGTGTATTAAGAAAAGTTTGCTGATGACACAATGTTCCTGAAGCTTAAACTCCAGTTACCAAAGATTTGGACTTCACAGGACATCACCAAAGCCTATTTGAATGATTACCATTTGACTCTTTTGCCATATTTCTACTGCTACTTTTCAATAAAAGAGAAAAAATAAAATAATGAAAGGAGATTAGTTATCATCGTTGTGGTTGAATTTAACATTTTCAACATTTTCAAGTCTGAAAAAGAGGTTTTATTTGGTATTGCTGCTGATGTTTGTATTTGTCTTAATGTCTTAAAGCTACTCAAGATTATTGCATCATTAGATTTTTTTGGTGTTTTTTTTTTTTTTTACCATTGAATACGAGCCTTGCTTCAGTCATGTGTAAGAGTGCAATTGATCTAAATTCAGTTAATTATAATTCCGATCCAGTCATCACACCGTCACACTTAAAAGCAAATTGCCAGTTGGTGTTGACTGTCTAACAAGAAACAAAATAATGCCAAAAAAGCGGTGGTTGATAAAGGGCACTGACTTTTAGGAGGAAACAAATATGTCAAATTCTATTCAAGCTGAGGAATTTGCACATTTTCATTTTGGTGAATGAAGCTGTAAAAGCAGTTTTGGTTTATTTGAAACAAAACCCCACAAAGCAGCATCATAAAGAAGATGGCTCATGCTTACTAAGAAGCTCACATACTGTATCACACACACACACACACATGCACACACACAAACACAAATGGACATGCACTGATGGGTACAATAGCAGACTGGGGGGACGTGCTTGTGTTTATGTGCAACATTGCTAAAAAAAATAAAAATAAAAAAAGTGAGAGGAAAACCTCTGGATCATACATCAAATTCAACCTAGGACACAAACTGGGCCCTGGGGTGACCCTGGGTGTCGGGGTCCCTAATGACATTCGCCCGCTTGGCTCCAGCCATGCTGTGGTTTGCACTGAGGACAGGCCTTTTTCATCTATCTGCTGAGCTGGTGCAGCACATGGGTCAGGGTGAGGGAGCTGCTGGTCAGACCTGTGATGAACTCCGGTTAATTACAACTGACTCCATGTTTCATCTCTTCGGGCTCTTTTTGGTCATTTCACTGAACATTTTTTCCCCTTTCCGTCTCCCCTTATATTCTGCTGTGTCCAGCTCAGAGGTGGTCTGGAGGGAGAGGTTTTTAACTTTAGACCACAAACTTGGACGATGCGGGTTCTTGTAATAGTTTTTACTCCACGCTTTATTTCTGTCAGGAAACCATCCAATATAATGCATGAAGTGGCAAGCTTTGCGTTGCAAGAATTTTGTGCTTTTCTTTTATAAAATATCTATTATTACTGATATATTCATTACCGTAATGAGGAAGAAATCATCTAACCTTTCTGAGTCCTTTTTTGTCTGAAATTGTTTCCGCACAAAGAGCTCATTTAGCAGTAAACACCTATCTCTGTAACTAATAAATATGTTGAATCACATACTCAACAATCTTAAAGAAACTACCAAGAGAAAGAGTGACCTTCACTTTTTCTTTTTTTCTCCTTTTCTTGTTGATTTTTATGTTATTCTCCCACTTTCCATTGCCACAAATTAGTTTAAATTATTATCATATTTTTCATATTTGAAACAATGATTTATAGAAAAGTTTTTCTCTGAAATTGTCATTATTCACTCACCTTTGATCCTTTATGTTGCCACTGTTTTTGTGATTTTGCATTACTTTGGTTGCTTTGTCTGATGAACCATGAGAGAAAAAAAAATAAGACAGAAAAAAAAGACAATAACTCGAAAGTCCTTTATAGCTTCCTGCAAGAAGAAACCATTAAAGTTGAGCACATTGTCTGGGGCAGGCTGAAAATGTGTGAGGAAGCGCATAGTAATCAAGTGAGAGAGGAAAAAAAAAACGCTTCGTGAGAAACAGACGTAAATAATGGACCAGGAAATGGGAGATCAAAGCTTCTGAGTCGGGCCCCCGTTTGTTTTTATACTCACCCAGGCCTCGCAATAAAACACGCAAGAGTTGCACTTCAGAGGAGGAGGAGGAGGGGGTGACGCAAGGAAGTGCTGAAAGCGGTTACGTCCCATCCTGAGGATCCCGTGCCACTATCCCCATGTTAGGGAAAGGCGTCAGGTACAGCACTGTTTACCAGGAAAAGGGACAAGCCACACAGAAAACGTCTACTTCAGAGGGGACACGGAGTGACCAGAGGCCATCTTGTTAAACACAGACTGTGTGTTTATGCAGGAACCTTTTCCTTATCTCTTAATGCTACGGTGGCAACAAAACACAATGCATGCGAAGGCGCAGACACATCAGACTTACAACTCAGGACAGAAATGTGTATGTGTGTGCTTGTGTGTCTACAAAAAAGGCGGCGTGGCGTCACTGGGTTTCTAAGAATTGGCACAGGATGAGTTTACAGCCAAGACAACAAAACACAATACAAAACACACAGTTGTGTGTGACTCATACGCACTCCATCGTTGTCTCGCACTGTGAAACAAACACACGTACAACCTTTTCAACCGTGTTTTATTATTGTCCACACCCAACCCTGTCCGAGCGGAAAATAACAAACTTAGCAGAGACAAGTGCCACTCGTATAAAATAATAGAAACTCATTTCAAGGATTTATTATTCACCTGCTGGACGATGTGTTCATTGTCCGGCAAAGTTCTGATACAGGAAATGTTATTTCTTGGCATTCTCTAAAATGGGATTCATCCATTAAGGAAGTGAGAGGATGGCTGTGTGTTAAACTCCCAGCACCTGTGTGCAGGGATGTTTTATGTAAAGCAGAGATAGCCACTATGAACATTTCATCATCAACATTTCATCACTGAATAATGAGCGGTTCATCTTTTTGGAGGTCAAATGCTAAAACGTGGGCATCCTAGATGCTCGCTCAGCAGATAAACGGTTTCACATGCTATCGCTGCAGACAGCCATTCTCTTCCTCCATCTTTGCCTGTCTGCTCATATCTCTACTTAAAAACAGCTGTGTCAAATAGCAGTTTTTGCAGATTTTCAAAAAAATTAAGAATACAAGTTAAGAAGGCCCATTCAGGCGAGATGGTGTGAGAGTATCAACTAGTCTGTAGTTCAAATGAAACTATCTACAGTGCAAAAGCTTATCACCCACTCATCAACTATCCATCTTGCTTTCTACCCATTACTGTATGTTGTGGGGTCTGCTGAAGCCTTTCTCAAGCTCACATCGAGAGTAGGCCAGGAAAATACACTTGACAGGCCACTAGTCTAGTAGATATAAGTACATAAGCAATTATCTTGATTAACTTTTTATATACCTACAACTCATGATATAAAATGAAAGAAGTAAAAAAAAAAGTCAGTCAGGCAGCTTAGTTGTGTCACTGGGTTTTGCTTGCGTCCATCCACTTGTCACTTGTCATCAGCCTTCATGAAGTAATATTGTAATGTCCAGTAAATGTCTTCACACTGAATTCCATTTCTGTGTGTATGCGTGCAAGTGTTTGAGTGTGTTTGTGTGCGTAAGTGCATGTGTCACCTCCAAAATCAATAACATTTTGGCCCCTACTTGACTCTGACCTCAGTCTTTTAATAGTGTTTTGATATGCAGGCAAATTAATTCAGCGTAATGGACTACAGGGGGTCAATGGACTTTGATCCCATTTGGGTTAAAGGCTGGAAGGATTCCATTTAGCTCGCCGCAGTCCCAAGGAGTAGTGTTTGTGTGTGCAAATTGTGCCGGGCAAGCACGCATCTCTTCCCCGACCCCTGAATGATCCCCCTGGGTTCAATCCACACAAACTAATAGCTATATTATGCACAATTTCTAGATTGGACCTGTAACCTAGATTAATTATTTTGCCATTACCATGTCAACCTGCTGTACAAATGTGTAAATATCCATCTCAAGCAGCTGAATTTGTCCACCTCAACCACTTCTATCACTCTGCAATAAGCAATACAGGTTGGGCAGGCGAGCTAGATGGATTTTGTAAGGAACCCATTGACATCCAGATAAATTTAAATTTGGGGGAGCTTTTCAGACTGTGCAGTGAATCTAGCTCACTGCTCCGCTCGCCTCTCCAGTCCATTCATATTGATTCCAATCTCTCAGCCTTTTCCAATAAGGCCGGGTTCATGAGTTCATTATTACAAGAATGGAGGTGTAATTGCCTTTCAGGCATATAAGAGGCTATTTGCACTAATCTATCTGTTGGCGAGATGTTAATGGCCACTTTGAATGACACAGTGTGAGGCAAGTTTGCACAGTGATCCTGTAGTTTTGGAGCTATCAAGTCAGTCAATAAACACATAAAGCAGATATAGTGTAAACCAAGGATTTAATGACGAAGAGGAGTAGTAGCATTTTTGGCAAAGGTAAGAGCATTACTGCAATCCACTTAAAAAATAATCAGCAGCATATGGATGTGGAGGCTATCAACAGCCACTGCAACCAGAGTGAAATGAAAAAGTTTCATAAGCCAGGATCGGTCGATGAAAAATGTAATGTATATTTATTTCATTATGAACATTTTGTGAACAGAGGTACCCACTTGCAAGAGTGGACATAAAAAGGAGATTGATTGAAAAACATTTAATTAAATATTGTACTATAATATTAGATTAGTGGTTCATTCACTTCCATAACGTGTGCGGTAGGATGTAACATAAAATAATTATTGTTGTCATAGGAATTTCAAATGGGAGTTGGAGAAGCAATGTGTATTTAAGAGTGTATCGACTGCATAAAGAAATCATGACAGAGAGAGCAATAACATCATTAATGAAGATCATGCTGGGAAAGACTGGCAACTGGGTGTTTTGTCTATGTCTACATCTATCTAGCTTTCTTTGTGTCCGGTGGTGTCCATGACCAGGGCACATAGGGCAAAACCAGGAAATACACCCTGGACAGGTCACCAGTCCATTTACTCTCACACCCAACCTTTGCTTGCTGAGGTTAACTTCTGGAACACATACTGTAATAATCAGGCTGAATGTGTCATACTGGTTTCACAACCAAATGTTGAGGTCTCGACTGAGCATTAGTCATACTCATACCTGTGTTGGCTGACACTGAAACGTCAGAGTCTGACCTCACGCATAAATCGGTGGTTCAGTTTAAAACTTAAAAATAAATCTCTACCAAAAGCAGTCATGTTAGCTTCCAGGACCACCTCTCCTTTACTTCTAAACCTCTATTACCAGCATAAGCACTGTGGGGCATTATGCAGGACATATGTAAGCTGGCGATCACAGAGGCCACGGAAGCACTGCTCCGCTTTCCACTTGTAACCAACAAGACGGAACGAGTGAGAAAGAGTCCAGGCCGCTGAGTGGGGGGGGGGGGGGGGGGGGGTATTTTTCTGGCTGTTGGAGAGCGGGTGTGTCGGTGTTTCAGGCAGGGGCTTGGTGGTGGTGGTGGTGGAGGGGGAGAAGGAGGAATGGGTAGATGGATGAGAGCTGGCAGAGGGAGGCCCAGGCGGTTGTGGAGACTTCCTATGATGAAAAGGTCAGTGGCACCTGTAAATCTGAGCAGCTGGAAGAAGAACGGGAGCAGGGGGGAGGAAGAGGAAGGAGTTTAGCTGCTCCGCCGGCTCTCCACTGCCCCTGCTGCTTTGAAAACACACACGTGCACACACACGCACACACACACACACGCACACACATTTAGTTAGTATACTGAGGATCAAATGCAGTCGCAGCTGTCCCTGATTCCTCTTTTGATCTATGACTAATAGTTTTTGCTGTTGGGAAACATGGCTCATGGTTCACACTGCTTTAGTAGCCACTCTGCCAGTGTGATAAAAATGTTGATATAATTCAATCAGCGGCTCACACATACACCAGGACAACACATCTTGTGATTGCAGGTGCAGATACATGTGTGTATGATCCAGCCATTAGTGTGTGTGTGTGTGTGTGTGTGTGTGTGTGTGTGTGTGTGTGTGTGTGTGTGTGTGTGTGTGTGTGTGGAGATTTACTGCCGCCCCTGCAGGGCAGCTGGGTGGCAGTGTGGGGCAAAAAGGCCTGGTCAAGGCTGCTTCCTCCTCCTGTAACCCAAAAGGATATGGCTTAATGACAGATACCTGCTCAGAGCTGACAGAATGCTTCCTCCTCCGGAATATGTTGCCGCTTCATTCACCTCACACACACTGCGTCCAGTGTGACTTTACGGATGTGCCGTTGCTGCTGTCGCTGCACAGAATCTCTGGTACTTCATGAAACAGCTTCTCTTCCTGAAAATGCTACACTACGCCCAGCAGGCGTTCATACCATTTCTGTCATTTTGTCTCAACTACAAATTATTAGAAAATCATTAGAAAATTGAATTATTAATGTCAGGCTCAGTCGGCAATTTGTCCAGAAATATTATTACAATATGTTTTTATGTTGATTCTGTTTTTTGGTATTAACCTGCACTGCCATACTGTAAAATTTCATCTAATCCTAAATCCCTCATAACCTTAGTAAAGGAAAGGAAAAGGAAAGGAAATAATACTGTTCAGGAATTACATCAAATAAGTGTCATCATCACTCATAATTTTATCTGATAATTGAATCTAAGATATAATTAATGGGGAAAAAAAGTACTACTTCAGAATGGATGCAGTTTGAAAGCCTGCATATGCGAGATGAAGTATTTGCAGCTGCCCCGCAGTAGCTGGCAGTTTATTGTATTTTAGCTGCTATATTTAATCCCTGGCTCGTCCTCTATATGCAGACCCAGCAGTGGCCTGGTGTTACATGACATTCTTAAGATGCACTTGAGGACAATAGACCTTCTGCATTTGTAGGCATCAGTTGCAAGGAAACAATCCTTCCTGACGTTTTCATTTTATGACATACGTCCCACCAGGTTTCCTGAGGTTGTCAATCATGATTATCTTTAGTATTCGTCCACCCCTCACGTCGCTCCTCTGGTGTTTTATTTTTTGGTAGTTCAGGCTACAAACTCACTGTAATGCAACCTCCCCCTCCCTGCTGTGCAGGTCGGTGTCTCGATGCCTCATGTCTGTCCAGAGAGCTCCGGCCGCTGTCACAGGAGCACATTGTTATTTTGGAAGTGCCATGTGTTTGTCTAAGCGGGGCTCGGGTTTCCTGGCGCTCCAGTGTGACTCCCCTCACTTTGGTCTGCAAAAGAGCCATGACGGATGGCGACCCCAGCAGCCGCCACATGAACCCCACCGTCCACAGGCCTCTCCACGCATTCCCGGTCTCGTTTATTAGGGGCCAAGACGAACAAGAGGGGAGCGCAGCACTGGTAGCTGTGGCTAGGTGGTCAGATTTCAGCTCACTTGGATGAGGCTAATTTAAGTTAGAGCAGGTGTCCAGGTTAAATATTGTTGTGCCTGTAGGTTTTCACATGTTGGCCAAGATGAAGATTCTGATTTAATTAAAACATCCATCATCATGTCACCAAAATGGTCATTTTATACTAGATTAAATAAAGTAATGACTTCCTATAGTGCTTCTGTAATACTAATAAAGTTTTTATTGCTATAGTGTACTTTGTCCCCAGAGAGGGAAACTGAGTCAAGATGGAATCTTAAGTCTGTCAGTGAACATGAATCTGCCGTGTTCTGCTTCATTTGATAATTGATAGAGCGGGTTAATTGCCTTGATCAAAGGTCAGGCGATTTAGTATTCAGAGGTTAGGCCGCAGGATTTGAATTGGACACGTCAAATGTTTATAAGATGAAAACTAATGCAGTCATGGGACTCTGGCCAATTAAGAACATTAAGAATGTTTTATTCTAATCGACAGTGATATCGGTTGCAGACATCCACATTAAGCCTAATGAATATTCAGGACATCTCTTCTCCGAGTCTATGGAGCGCATATTAATTTGAGAAACGCGTGTCTGGAGTCCAGAGACGCGATCACATTTCCCACTAGCGTCAATTCTAATATGCAGATGAATGCTCTTTTCAACCCAGCACGGGCCGCAGAGGTACATTTGATATTTCATTCATGTGAACGACTGTGGAAAAAAAAAAAAAGAAAAGGAAAGGAAATGGCTAAAATAAACAAAAATACCCACAATGCCCCAGTGTGAACTCTCCCGAGGTTGTGCATAATTACCCTGTAGAGCACCTTACCTGCACACCTCTCGCCGCATGTCAGCACTGCATACAGACACACACACACACCCACGCACACACTCTTTTCCTCTCACGCACACAGTCACATAACCCTGCCTTCTTTTTCTCTCTCTCTTCCACACACACACATATGCACACCGGCACATAGACCAGTGCATCAGCAAAGAGCATTGCGGCTCTGCGGCGGCCAACCACAGGGTCCACAGGGGAGAAATCTTTAGCTCATTTCTGACCCGGGCTGCCGAGGTGGTAATTGCCCTCCTGAGTTGGCAGAATTTTCAGGGTAAAAGGTGCTATCCTTGATGGATCAGCACTGTTGCCACCAGTGACTGATTCTTTCAACTTGGACGTGTACCGTGCATATCCTATATCTCATTAAAACAATGTGCAGGACGGGATGGGGAGGGGTTAGGGAGGTTGTTGGGATGGTGGTGGTGGTGGTGGTTGGGGGGGTGGGGGATGCATCTATTAGTTGGACCCTTTTGTTTGGAAATGTACATATACTGTAGTACCCATTTTTCCAACTGCAGATTTCTTCCAGTAGTAACAGTTTGCAACATTACATCATAAGTTTTGTGACTAGTGTGTGTTTCCATCATTGCACTGTACCAAGATACAGGAAGATGTAGATAACACTATGATATATTAAAACAATAATGTTATCTGAAATTAGTAATCCTAACTAACCCTAAGGAGGCAATTTGTCTTGTGCCTGAAGAGGACTTATCACACGTCTTATCATAAAACATAATAATTTTAGCTTGAGCATTTTCCCATATAAAGTTCGATCAGAGGTCGTAAGTAAAACTTCAAGGATACTAAGTTCTACTCATAAATTAGATGAGCAAATATAAAGAAAGTGACATCTTGCCAAACCCAAAGCTTAAAACACACTATTGCCATCTTTCCTGTTTTCATTTAAAATGTAATGTGAAAAGCATTGACATATTCTTCAATCAAAATATGTCAAAGGTTAAAACTATTACTCAGGTTTATCTGAATAACATTTAAAAACACATCAGCAAATTGCAATATTTGCAATTCCAATCAGCTAGAGACCACCAAAATTATTTTCTTTACCACATTATATTTTCATATTTATTATACACACATACACACACAAGCACACATCACCATTTCAGCAGCACTCAAAGGCAGTCTTTTCAGGCAGATTCAGATGAAGCGATTCACCAAGGCATGAATGGACACCTCTCACAACACAAGATTCATTCCTCATTCTTCTATTATAGATTGAGGCATAAGTGCCTATTTACAGTAGCATCTGAGTAGGAAATCCACTTTCTAGACTAATTAAACTCAAAATGATTCCAACCTCCAGTTTATAGACATTTCAGTGATGCTGTGAGGAATATTGTTTAGTAAAGTGTGAACATGGCCTTGTAGCTGTGCAGCAGATTAGACAGGGAGGCTTTGGTAAGATGCTAATTCACTGGAGGGATGCATGTGTATTGCATGCATGTGTGTGCGTGTGTGTGTGTTTGTGCATGCTTGCATGTGCATATATTACCCAGGCGCAAAGTTTCCAAAATAAACTAACTTGGAGGTATCTGACTTGACTGTCAGTTATAACAATTTACAACAGTTACTGCTGGGGGAAGGTGGGTTCATGTGCACATGAGCCATCCTGTTGGTGTATTTTTGAGTGTCGAACATTACACAGTCTTGTGTGTGTATGTGTGTGTGAGTGCACGCACACACACACACAGATGGTTGCAATGTTGAACTCATTCACACCATGTGCCCATGTGTGCACAACTGAAAAGGAAATCACTGAGCCCATGAACAGCTGTCCACACACACACACACACACACACACACACACACACACACACACACACACACACACACACACACACACACACACACACACATTCAATACACACACCGCTGGAAAGTAACACATTATACCTTCTGCTTACCTTTGTTTGATCATTGCAAGCACTAAAACCCATCAAACCTTATTCATGCTGTTTTTCATAAAGTAAATGCGCTCAAACATTTATTTACAACATGTGAACATGCAACATGTGAACTGACTCATGATTGTTTTGACTTGCCTCCCCAAGGGTAAATTAAATTAAAGTTCAGATAACTAGAGCTACTTGGTTTCACCTGCTGCCTGCATGGTAACAAGAAGAAGAATTAAGGTGTTGTAGGAGGGAGAGGATGCAAATCACTCTCCACGGTGTTGACACTAAATGTTCCGACAAACATCCATCCTACGGCATCCATAACATGATTTATCCGACTGCACCTTACCTCTCCACATCCACACCTCTGACCCAAAACACTTGGCTTAAAGGGATATTTCGATAGCCTTTAACTCCAGAGTAACTGTAGTTTTTCAACCAAGCACTATCAGGGCAGAAATGTCCCTTTCCAGAGCATCCTCTACTTTAACTTCTGCCTACTTGGCCTAACACTGGCCTCCATCATTCTAATTACCCCTCTCCTACTGATGTTTCTTCTTAACTAGTGCTGTAGCTCTGCACACGTACCAGTACTTACACTACTCCTTTATTGGATTTGAAGAATGTTGAGCAACATTTTCTGCTGCACTAGGTTTCAAATGTGATTTTTTTTCTTATGCAAGTTGTTTGGGTTAAAATGCCTGCTAAATAACTAAACAAAATGTTTTCAGAGTGCAGATGAAGAATGCAGGAATATGTCATAACTTTGCATGAGCAGGTATTTATTACAATACTTATTTTGTGTGGTGTCATACACAATGCATGTGTTTCATGCTACAATTTATGCTCATCTAGATACTAAAGTAACTGAATTACATTACTCATACCTATCTGTGGCTACAGCACAGGTTCCACATAAGGCCTATCTTCTTATGTGTGTGTGTGGGGAAGGGTGGAGGTCAGCTGTTGGTTGCTGGCCTTTGTTATTTAAGCACTGAAAAAAACATATCTGAGATATATATATAATCAATTGCAAACAGTTAGATCGTCCCTTCTGCTTAACATTGGAAATTTGTGTCTGTGTGTGTGTTTTATTTCAAGCTGTCTGTCAACCATTTCAAGAATACACACACACACACACACACTACACATGTCCAACACATTTGCACAGCACGCCCACGCACAGATGTTATTATGCAAACGTGTATAAACACAAAAGCCCACATACACACAGACAGACAGATGCACAGATGTCTGCATTCACACACACAGAGACACACACCCACACCCACGCACACTTGTACATATGCAGGCTTTCCATAATAATTTGCATGGGACATTTTAGATACAGTTCATGCTTAAACCATCCTGTCTTATAGAGGAAAATCTGGGATATGTTCAGAACCACAGTCATATTTTAAGATCAATTTAATTACTGCTTGAATAAACACACATCCTTCAAATTTTGAGCTTCAGTTTCACATTTTATAAAATCACACCGAAACCAGTGAGTGACAACCTTCAATTTAGTTGGAAATGGGAATAAAATCCAGCTGTGAAACCCTCCAAATGTTTGCAGAAATTCTTTCCCAGGACCTATGTCAAATATTAACCTTTCCTGTTTTTTCTATTTTCCTCCTTTTTTTCTTTTTCTTTTTTAGCCTCTTCCTAGTTTGACAGGAATCCCACCCTGAAATCAGGAATCCCACCCTGAACCTCGCCTGGGTATTATTGTTACAGAACAATGTGGTGAGTAACTGGCTTTCACTTCTCTGAAATTACTCTAATCATTTAATCCAACATGAAATATGTATTGATTAAAATGAAAGGGTGGTATTAAATGTCACTGAAATTATGTATTCTTTCAGTATCAAGTCTTCAACATTAAAATAGTACAGTCTAGAGGGGGAGGCATGTGCTTTTAATGCTCTACAGCAGGCATCAGTGAGATCTGTCGTCAGCAGCATGCATTAATAAAGAGGAGTTATGAAAAGCATCTGAGATGTTTATTAAACACTAGTGTTTCCGCATGCTGTTGCACAATGTACAGTTTGAATTATTGAAAGATGCAGATGCGGTTAGACATACATTCGAACAGCAGTCATTCAACATTCATCCTGGCCTTGAGGATACTTTTTTTGTCTGATGCCATTGATTTAAGCAAGAAATTAATCCATAGGTGCACCCAAGCTTGGCAAGTCGTGAAAAATTGACAGGGAAAATTTGTAGCCTGACAGGAAAATGAAGATTTAATTGGGTGTAATTGTCCGGTCCGAATCATTTAATCCAGCAAATGAGGCTTGGCTGCACGTATTGTTTTTACCTGGAGCCTGTGAGTAGCACCTGTTCTTTCATCAGTTCATTTCTTACACACTGATTTCATGCATTTTTCAACATATGGTTTGCATTAATAACGATTATGTTAAGCATATTACTAAGCACTTAAACCATTCTGTATTAGAAGCACACAGATTCTTCTCATTTCAAGAGGGTGTCACAAATGAGGGAGTTAAGGGAGTTGATACTAGAGTCAGTGATTAGGATTTCAACAGGAGAAAAAACTTTCATTTCACATTCACATTCACATACATGCGTGAGAAAAAGGGACAGAGAATGGCAATGCAGGTAGACGGCAGCCTTTCTCTTGCTCTCTTTGCTGTCTTTCTCTCACACACACATGCACACACATACACAGACGCACACAGTAGGGGGCCTATGTGAACCAAGACAGATATATAGCCTCAGGTTCACTCCCAGGATCTGCAGGCTTTGGGAACTTCACTTACTGGTTTACAGGCCCTGTGTCTCCCCTGTCACCAGTAAAAATAAGGAAGAGTCCAGTAAAACACCTGTTCTACACATCTAGAGAGCAGCAGCACTGCACGGGTCAGCTATTACAGCCTTGTTCAGAGAGCGAGGAGAGGTCTACCTGGAACGATGGAAAAAAAAATTCATTGTTCCTCCAGGCCCGAGCTCCATGTGAAATCTATATCCACATATAAGCAGTCACATTATCGTTTGATTAAAGTGCTGCTGTGGCAGGTATATTTGTGATAAAAAAAGTCTGTCTTGCCATGAAATACATTTGCTTTTTGTATTGTTTTGTTATAAGTCACATGGAAGTGCTTAATGGGAGAAGAAAATGAAAGAAACAACTGCAGGAGAAAAGAGTACAACATTGCAGCAGAAAGCTCTTGAACGGCAAAAAACAAATTTGTAACATGCCATATTTACAAACAACTAAATGAACATCTGAGCTGAGCCAAGTATGTGTTAACAGACTCATTATGGGCTGAGTGTTAAACTGACCTGTAGCAAGAATGGCATTTCTGCTATTTAGAACGCTTTAAATACGACCCAGCCTGGCAAACTGTTTAAGATGAAATTAGAAGGAGACTGACAGGGACGTGATCCGAGACGACGGATGTATCGTGACCCAGGAGAAAAGCACAAACCTATTATTGTAATAATACACACATATAAGGAGCCTTTAAAAACTGCCACAGTAGCAGTGAATTTTTGAAGAAAAGTACCTAATTAATGTGCATGGCCTCCAAAACAAAGCACTGTTTCACCACTCAGGCATGATTTTTACCAATTCTAGAGCAATTAAGAGATATGTTCTTAGATGTACACCGACTACGGCATTAAAGACATCCTAGATTGACAATGAAAATAATTTGTATTGCTTTATTTATAGTTCAATTTGGTTGAGTAGACCTTTTGTAATTGACAAAACAAATACATAGTCAGCACACAGTGAAAACAGTACACAGAGGCATACCAGCACTAACAAGCTTCCTGCCCTTTAGCGACACAATACTGCCATCTACTGATGGACAGAACACATTGTGATATTCGACACAGCATTTTTGCTTAAGGCGAATCCCTATTGAAAAGAAAACATGCACGTACACATTCCTGCTCAAGGTGAAGATAAATACTCTCCTCACAAAGAGGTCAGACTGCATCTGTATTTAAGCATTTCCTGGCTGCTTGTAACAATGTTATAGGCATCCAAATTTCCCATCGGGAGTTGAAGACTTAAGAGATTTAAATTGAAAGATGGTGCAGTGATGATTTCCTATGAGATCCTATGAGAGAGACTTTTAAAAAGTAAGTGTAAAATCATTTGTCTGAAACTGATAGGACAGCTTTTGATAAGCTGCCAAAATATAGCTTAAAAAGTATTCAGGTTACTGTGCAACTGAACATTTATTTTCCATGGCTTTTCCACTAGATTTTCAGAAAACTTAACGCTCTGTTGAGACAGTTGACATTATACACCGACATTAAAAAATTGATTGATTGATTATTTTCACCAATAAAAAATAAAGACCATGTCAACCTTTGATACTGTAATATTAACTGAACTGTGAGATGGCTCAAAAATAAATACAATAGTGAAGGGTTGGTGAAATGGAATGAAATGGTATATACTAGGATTCAACAATCAAATTAGAATTAGGCTAAATTGGCTAATTAGACTCAGTCTCAAGTTAAAGGTTATGCAACATTGCTGTTTACTTTGCATTACAGTGGTGCAAGGCTCTAAATGGCTGAAGGGGAATATAACTGCAGGTTGAATGAACAAAATGACCTTTCATATAAAACTAATCCTTTGGTAAAAAGGGCATAATTCCTGCTTTTCTAAATCTCCATCCTCTCACAGTTTGACCTTTACTGCAGTGAACTTATAGCTGCTTCAAGTCTCCTTTGCATTTCCCCGGATCCCACAGCCAACAAAAGGGACTCTTTCCCAAATATAATCCTCAGTGGGGATCCAGCTGGGCTCTTCTATATTTATTTGATCACATTTGGGACTCAGTGGTGCATTTCAGGCCATTAGCTAGGGGCGTGTGTCATCCCAACTGAACACACACACACACACACACACACACACACACACTGAGTTCACCCTCTTCCTCTTTTTCTCTGCCACCTTGACTCATCCTTTTTCCATAAGATTCAAAGTCCCCTGTAAGCTCTCTGAACACTTCTGATTTTTAGCATTTTTCCCTTAGATTTTCGGGCACTGATTTTTGAATTTCTGTGGTTGTGGCTCCATTGTGGTTATTTGATTGAGGTTATTCACAGGTCTGTATGTCAAGATACAGTGCTACTGTGATTTACGGATACTAAGGAGGTGGAATACAGAGTGCTGGAGAAATCAGTATGATTGCTGCACATGGGTCTGCAGGTTGACTTACAATGCTATGGTGTTCAAGGACAGTAAGTTAAGAAAGAATATCTTGATTTGGCATTGGTGCAAATATAATATGAGTATGATTTGTAGGCCTCTTTTCTCATCTACAGGGCCCCCTATTTCCTTTTAGACTCAGGTCTTTAAAAGGATGCAACACTTTGGTTTAAGAATGATTTACTAATGACGGCACATGGGATATCTCTCAAAAAGCTGTTAACTGCAGGAGTTTTAATGTATGACATGCACATGGCAGATTCTGAGGTCCTCTTGGCCAGTTAAGTTTCTCCAGGTATAATTATCCAGCTTCCTCTCTGAGGTCAACCAATGTGTTTCAAAGTGTGTCAAATGTTCTGATTTAAAATGGCTGCCATGAATTCCCACCTTGGATTGCACACATTTGTGTTTTGAATTTCTTGTGTAATTTTAATCCATGACTCTTCTGCTAGCTGTTTAACACATGCCCCTGACCACACTCCTGACCTTATGGGTACTACCTTGACTTTGAACTCTTTGTCTCAGTTTTCAACACAGATCTTCAGTGTTCTGCTGAAACACACCCAACCATTTTATCTGTTTTTTTCTGATTCTTATACCACTCATATACACTTAATGCATATCTTTCACCTACAGAACTTGGTCTTCCATTCTTCCATTACCTTACCTCCTTTCCTTTATTCCCACTGGTATCGCAGGGGTCTGTTTGTACACAATGGGCAGGATGCCAGTCCATCCCAGGTCATAGAACAAGGTATTCTGTCCATAAACTTATGCTTGAAATTAGTCCTCTTGAAAACAAATTTGAAACCCATTAATTTAAATAAAAATAAAAGAAGTGTTAAGTGTTATGGCAACAATTAGTAGAAAGAACCAATCCTTTCGTCCTTTGTAAACCTCTAGACAAGTTTGCATACCTTGCTGAATATTTTTTTTCTAATGTTCTAATTCTCTAGTTCCTCAGTCTTCTGTCCTTGTCCCTTATTTGAGTTCTGATCTGTTTTTATTTTTGATTTGCTTTTGTGCAATCGTATTTCTCAAATGCACCCAAATTCCATTATCAGGCTCTCTCCGGCTGTGGTCCTGATGGATTTAAGAGGGTAAGCGTCCAGCCTATTAAACTGTAGAAAGAGCTGCCCTTCATCCAACCCAAACACATAATAGACCTGTTTAAAAACTACAATTTATCTCCAAACTTCTTCCAACACTCACCACACAGCAGATCCTTGAGGTCATATTTTTTCAATAAATTCCAATCTATGAAGCCTTTGAAACCAAGGTATAGCCCAACTGTCGCTGTCACATTGAAAGCTACAAATTTGTGATCTTCATTGATCTTCACTCTGTGACATTCACCAGGGATTAACACTCTGTCCCATGGTTTTCTCTGCATCTAGTTTACTCAGTTCACTTGCATCACTCATCGGTAATATGTAGATGATATGTGTAAACATTTCTGAGGCCCCAAAGTTGCTGCCCAATATGGGGGCTTAATTTGGCTCTGGTGAAACTTAATACAACTTAAAACAGCTCACGAGAAATGAAAACTCCAAGATGCCAAGCCGGTGGATAATTGACCTGCGTATTCCACAACTGTAACACAACTGTTTTCATTTTCCCCAGGTTTCCAGGGGGTGAAAAAAAACTCAAATAGCAAAAAATACCTACAGTAAGATTTTGTTTAGCAGTCAGTCTCTAATGACATATTTTGCATATTGCAAAACCTATAACCCTCACTTCAGCATTTCGGCTTCTTTTTTCTCTGGTCATTAGATCCCTCCATCCATTTTCCTATCTAATAAAGCACCCTGAATAAACCCATGCACAAATAAGAAAAACATACAAACTCACCCACCAATGGGAAAAGAAATATGTTTAGCTTTGACTTCTGCACAAGGAATGTGCTTTTATTATACAGTATCCAGATTTTTTTTGGACACGGACAGTTTTCAGCATTTTGGCTCTGTACACCACCCCAATGGACTTGAAATGTAACAATCAAGAAGTGTTCTCTGTCCAATGGGTTTTCTTTGGCTTGCTCCATCGATAGTGGGAGGTCGTAGGACTTCATATTGAGTGTTGACCATACCAGATTCCAAACACAAATATATGCTTAGGCATTTTATCTGCAGCTAGTAACAGCATTCCTTGTGGTCTCTTAAAAAGATGGAGGGCACAAGTACGATGTCTTCTAATTCCAACAACATTCACCTGATTTGGATGTTATTACTCTGATATTAGGGCTGAAAGACTGCACCTAATCCTTTATGGTGCTTCTTTCCAGTGCTTTTGTCTCCATTTGTTGACAAAATAAATAACAATCTCTTTGTTTTTAACAATTCAAATGTTCCCTCTAGTTCTTCAATCTTCTATCCTTGTCCCTTATCTGAGTTCTGATCTGTTTTGATTTTTGTGCAATAGTGTTTCTCAAATGTGCCCAATTTCCATTATCAACTCTGGCTGTGGGCCTGATGGATTTAAGAGTCTAAATGTCCAGCCTATTTAACTGCAGAAAGAGCTGAGTTTCATCCAACCCAAACACATCGTTAGACCCATTTTAAAAATTACAAGTTATCAGTTCCTTGAGGTCATATTTTTTTCTCAACAAATTCATATGTAGCTTTTGTAACCAAAGACCAGCTCTTGCATTGAAAGTTTCAAATTGATTGTGATATATCCTTTTCTCTGCATGTTAGTGATTCTTTATGTTACAAAACATTCCATAGTCTTGTTGACTAATCTTGTATCTAGCTTCATTTCTGGTGAAATAATACAGCTCACAAAAACTGGAAAACACCTGAGTGCAGCTGGAAGATGCCAAGCAGAAAGTGGGCAATGCTGAGCAAGAACCACTGGAATCAACAAAGATGACCTGCCACCCAGACCCTGCCTCTAGGTAACTGACCTGTTTATCCGCCAACTGTAACTACGCTTGTGTTTGGGTACCAGGGGGCGAAAATAACCCAAATAACAAGCAAACATATTATTTAAAAGTCCCTAATGATATCTTTTGCATACTGCAAAATCCATCATCTACACTTTCTCCTTCAGCATTTCTGTTTCTTTTCCCTCTGCCCATTAAATCCATCCATCCATTTTCCTGTCTTGCTTTATACCCAATAAAGCATCAAGAATAAACCCACACATAAACAGGAAGAACATGCAAACTGATTCATCGAGCTGCACCTGATGGGGAAAAAAAATATGTTTAGCTTAGGGTTCTGCACAAGGCGTGTGCCTACATTATACGACTGATGAGTCACTGGTGGGGGAGAGAGCTAAATTAGCTGCACCGGGTCAATTGTTAAGCACAAGTCCCAGCTTCATAATTGGAAAAATCCCTGCACCGTGAAGCGTGCTCACTGTAACAATTAGTGTGAAGGGACAGCAGGGAAATTCTGAGGGGTTGAGGTGATTCATGAGAGCGCAGCGACCACACAGCACCTCGTTTATCGTGAGTCTAGATTTTCAGCAAACAAGCAACTGCAGCTAAATGTGGGCGCAAAAAAGCACCGAAGACAAATCCGACACCACTCATCCCCTGGCACTGTGAACAATTAGTTGCTAATTGAAAAGTATCACTCTGTCAGGCCACTCACAGACACAAGGACCCGATACACATGCATACACATGACAGTAAATGAAAATAGGGAAACAGCTGACCCCAGGCTGTGGGTCGCTGGCAGGTCAGCTACTCAGTGAACCTCCCACCATCTCGTCTTCAATCCCACCGTTTTTATTTGAACTGTGATTAAATGTAGATTTGCTGCAGTCGAAGAGACAAGGTGATAAAAAAGGTGATAAGGTGATAAAAATCATGAATGAAGGTTGATTTGAAAGTAGAAAATATCAAGGGGCTCATAAAACACCAACATCAGCAGCTGCTCATCCCTATAGCCACGTATTCTGATATACAATTCTTATTTTGTGTCATATTAATAAAATCCATTCCCTCATTATTATGTTCTTGAATACACCCCATAGTGAACCAGAGGAAGAACTGTCACAGTGTCTCCACTGTCAACCTGCTGTCCTGAAAATACCTTGATTTGTGACTCCTCACTGCAGCTGATATCTGTTTGCGTGCTGCAAACAGTGCCAGCTTTTCTTCACTCCTGAAACCCATCACCTGGCCTCTTTTTCTCTCCTCTCACACCCCATCCTTCTTCTCTCCAAAGAGGCTGTCCCTCTCTGCCAAGCCTAGGTCCTGAGGGAGCTTGGCCACCCATCGGGGACCCATTGGGGGGGTTGAGTGGGGAGAGAAACGGTTGCAGGTCAAATCACTTTGTGGCCACGGAGGGCTATCATTTACTGTAATTCAGGTCCTGTCAGGCTGAAGGAGAGGGAAGGTGAAGTGGCGTGGCGCGCCCTGGCTCTCATCTGTCTCTACCCCTCCACCCATCGCACCCACCTATCATAGACAATGGCTGGCTGGTTGGTGGCTGACGAGTGGGATGCCTCCTGGAGGAGATATTACAGCTACAGCGAGGTATATCTATTGTTCTGTGCACGGGTGTGTGTGTGTGTGTGTGTGTGTGGGTGTATGTGTGTGTGTGTGTGTGTGTGTGTGTGTGTGTGTGTGTGTGTGTGTGTGTGTGTGTGTGTGTGTGTGTGTGTGTGTGTGTGTGTGTGTGTGTGTGTGTGTGTGTGCGTTTTCCCCCATAGAGCCGTGTCACTGCTTCACAGTGAGTGAGCAGATGGGGAAGCTGTGTCCAGTGCCTTGCTCAAAGAGAGACATGCTGATGGATCCAAATTGTTTAAATTTAAATTTACTTTCACATTATGCTTTAATCATAAACTAAAATTCAGAGAAACCTCAGCACTAGACCTCAGCGTTGGCAGACAGACCTAATGTTATTGCCGGCAGAAAAGTGTTTAACCTCTCCTGTTCATCGCTGACAACAGGACAAATATTTCTCCGTTACACGTCTGTCTCTGCTTGTCTCCTGTTGTGTGTGAGTGTGTGTGTGTGTGTGTGTGTGTGTGTGTGTGTGTGTGTGTGTGTGTGTTACTGTTTTCTGTTCAGGAAAATGGATGCATACAGCCAGTGTTCACTGTGAGCAAATGTGAGCAGCAGCAGAGTAGAATAGAAGAAAAGAAAAATCTGAGAAATTTGCTCTAATTTGTTTCAGTCATGACTGGATTATTCTTTGATGTATGATGGGTGGAGGGAGAGCAGACTTTTCCTGGAGTGCAATTATGTTCTCCACAGAGCTGTGAAAGTGCCAACACAAAATTAGGTGTTCTATTAATATGAACTGCATTGGAAACATACTGAAGGCACCTGTGTGTACAGTGTTTGCAGTGCAGTATTTTCAGTTAGAAATGATACAATGCAGATTATTTTAAATAAATGCTCTGATTTTGGGGTAATACACTGGCTCGTGCAGAAACTTTGAGTTACGGATATATACTGGCCACGATCATCAAGGTTGCTCTCCAAATACAGTGAAATCTCAGTGCTGTTCATTAATTAGCAAATGTATTACTGTAATATGACAAAGTAAAGCGATGACAGTTTTGATATTTTCCTCTTAAAACAATATCTTGTCTTTTTTCTGTAGAATTTCACTATTGTTCAAAAACCTTAATGTTTTTCGTTTATACCTGCATTTCTATCCAAACATCCATCAATTATAGTAGTTGCTTTATACCCAACAGTGTCACAGAGGTCTGCTGTGGCCTATCCAGAGCTCATAGGGCAAAGGCAGGAAATACACACCCCAAAACACAGGTCACCAGTCCATTGCACTTAGGTCCAATTTAGAGTCTCCAGTCAGCCTTAATGCATGCTTCTGAGATGTAGGGGAAACCAGAGTACCTGGAGAAAACCCACAGAGACACCAGGAGAACATGCACACTCCACAAATGAACCCACAGGGGCCTTCTTTGAGCAGACTGTGCTCCTCACCTCTTAGCTCACGCAATGTTGCCCTTCTTTTACCTGTATCTATATTGAGAAGCTACTATTAAAGAAGGAAATAACGACATCTAACAGTCAACACATACATGTGCAAATGTGTTCTCTGACCAGCTTGGACTTCCCTGCAGCTAGGATGGTTGATGACATCAATAAATCATCCTCTTGTCTTTTTCCTCGAGATGCATACATATATATATATATATATATATACACACACACACACACACTCACACTCACAGTGGATCATAGTTAGATCATAAAAGCAGATCATAAAAATAATAAAGCTGAGGGGAATCATTCTTTTCATGTAGAAAATAATATAATAGCCCATTATCCATCCATTAGCCCATTAGTTACCAATCGCTATGACTAATGTCATCCTGTACTATATTGCAAATTTAGATTTATTCTCACTGAATTGAGAGAGGAGCTGCTATGATAAACTTCATCACTAGAGGACAGCACCATCCTCTGTAATAACATTTACCAGAGCAAAGGAAACGCCCTTAACGTCAGAGGCCGGTGGACTGCCTTCATTTCATCTTGTGCACACAGATCAGGGTCCTACAGTATATGTTTGACATCTGTCCTTGGTCACACACAGCTGATAAAAAAAGATCTTGTTATGAACTCCTGAAGTGCATTCACAACAGGCTCATCCCTGTGCTGCGGCAGGGCCAAATTTAATAGCTGCAGGATAGGGGGGTACACTCCATCTGGCATTCACTTACATAGATAATGTTTTATCTGGGAGAAGGTCAGAGGGAATCAGCAAGGCTTTTATCACCCCTTGTGAATATATAAAAATCAGAATCATATATTTTTTTATATATAAAAAAGATGCCCTAGCCATGATATTTCCACTGATATTCAGGAAATTATGTATCTTCAACACAACCACTGTCAGAAAATACCTGTACATTTGTATTATCGTCTTCTTTCTTCTGTGGGGAGGTGAGCTGAAGCTATTCGCTTCCCAAGTTTTCCTTTCCGAATGCACAGACATCTGATGTAATTATGCCTTTGTGCTACTAATCTAATCTAGGATGAGCAGCAACATGAAAAGCTGCCTTTGATGTCAAATGAAACAAAGGGGGTGGGGGTGATAATGCTGTAAGTATGTTGGTTTTAAAGCAAGGTAAATCATGTGCATTCACACAGATGCAGCGCATGGATGGGCAATTATACCGAGGCATCAAGACAAAGAAACGCACACACACACACACACACACCCAATGCAACAATATGAAGGCTGCATCAAATTACTGCTCAAATCTCATCTCAGCTGACCTGATTTTGAAACAGGCCTAATTTCTCAACTCACAACGGCATTAATGAGCGGTACCTGCACTTTACGATCCCTCCACAGGGGGGCGATGTTGATCTCAGTTTAATAATTTGCGTCAACCCCACCCCCCCATCACCAACCCAAATCATCGCTTAAATAAAGCGTCGCATAACCGTCACACCAAATCAGTTACCGTCAGCATTTACAGGGTTGCACAGAGACACGCCGCAGCACAGCCTTTGTCCGAAGCCGACCGGCTAGCAACATGATTCTAACGGACAAATCGTTCCCGCCACATCCGCATCGAACCTGTTCTGTCAGTCGTCGAGCGACTCGGTCTTGTGGATAAACCAACACGTTCCCGGCCCAAAAATAAGCCCTCTATGTCTCCAGCTTTGAAATGGGATCTTAAAAACAAGAGCTTGGCCCAGCCACACTCTCTAATTAGAGAGGCCCACAGATGCCTGCATGCTCCCACACACACACATACACACAGAAACCACACATGCAGGCATGCACACACACACACACACACACACAAATTACAGAAAGACCAGAGATCAAAGACGAGAACACAGTACAGTAGTTTGTGTATTTACAACACCCCTTTAAAAAAAGACAAGTAGCAAGTGTTGTCTTCTTTTTTTCCCTTAGCGTGAACCGATGCCGCTTGTGCTCTGAATGGCATGAATGCTGCTGCCTCTCCCAGATATTATTGGCACACCCATTGGTTTCTGTGTGCGTGAATGAGCTGGCTGTCATTTTCTATCTATGTGCTTTTTCAGTAATGTGTCACATGATCAGCGAGGCAGCCCTAGCCAGCCTTTATCATGCTAATGTTTTTCAATTTCGCCCCACAAAGAGCATACATAGCTCGTACAAAAGATGGCTTCAGACGGGCCTGTAACTCTCCGTCTCTGTCTCTCTCCCTTCACACACACACACACACACACACACACACACACACACACACACACACACACACACACACACTCTGGGCACCATGCACAGTCTGACAGAGTCCCATTTCAGTGGCCACATACAGTCATTTCTTGTCTGATGCACACACTGACGCATTGAGATTCACGCACAGGATATGTGAGACAGACACACACTCTCGCAGGCTGGAGTGTACACAAATTCACACACTACTCGCAGAGAGAAACACACTAATGCACAAATGCACTCGCTTGTACCCATCCTCACAGCTGGTCGCTCCTCTGAATGCGAGCAAGTGGATCTTATCACTGGTACTTATGTGAACACACCACACATACCATACACAGCAGAGGACACAAAAGGCCTCTCCATATCCAGCTCTGTCACAGTCTTTCTGTCTCTTTCTCTTTTCCTTCTTTCTTTCTTTCTTTCTTTCTTTCTTTCTTTTTCTTTCTTTCTTTCTTTCTTTCTTTCTTTCTTTCTTTCTTTCTTTCTTTCTCTCTATTTCTCCTCTCTCAGCTGACTGTTCCTGTTCAATCCCCAAATCCCCCCACATCCTCTCAGCCTGTTAACAAAGAAGCCCAATCAAGAGCTAAATGTCCTTTTTTTTCCACCCCTCTCTTTTTATTCTGTCTCTTTCTCCCATTCTCTTCCGGCCTCCTTCAAACAAACATTCATTTACCCGTTTATTCTAGACTGCTTGTTCCTTCCACCGTAAGCACGCCAGTCGATATATTAAAACATTATCTCGGCAATTAGCACCGTGTGCGGCTCACTTGCAAAAGCACTGAACCAAGTAAGTGAGGTTTGGGGATCTGCGAGTGTTGGGAATAGAGCACAATCATATGCACGTTCTGCATGAGCGAAGCAGTGATATGTTTACATTCTGTGTTGATTTTAGCTCTGTTTAATGTCTTCATTAGTATTTAATGTGTTGTATTACAAACAGAGATGTCCACCCATTGATAATATCTCTTTTTTTCTGTTACCAGACACCGGATAAGGTGCAGACAAGAGGGCAACTATTTAGCAGTGTCTTGAATGTGCTCCGTGACTCACGGTAAAATGATGTTATTTCATTGTGCACATTGTGCAGTCTGTCACAGTGGGAAGGTGAAGGGCAGTTGTCCTAAGAGCATACAGCTTACTGACAGTCGACCTAGCTGCAGGCTATTGTTGTCTAATAGCAGACATGCACGCACAAAAACACACACACACACATCGACACACTTGTACACACACACACACAGATGCACACCCTCCCTCCCCCTTTGAATAAATCAACACACGAAGCATATAATTCTCCATGTAGGGGCCGTTTAAAGGGGCGTTATGGCCCATTTTAAAATCTCATTAACAGGGCAGCTGCACTTTGCACCCCGGCTGGTGATTTGGGTTCTCTTTTTGTTTTGGTTTTTGTACTGGGGGCCCAAACAGAAACCTTACCCCCCCCATATACCCTACACCCCTCCTTCCCCACCATTCATCGCCAGGAGTGGCACGATCGATGGCAAAGAGGACACTTGCACTACATCCCCTGGTTTCTCCCCTTTTGAGGAAAGTCCTAAGTGATTTTTTTTGAAAGGAAGAAAAAGCACTTGAACGGCTGAATTGGAATTTGATAACATTGTAATACAACAATAAATAAATACATGAATGTACCACAAGATTTCTAGTGGCCAAATGAACAATGATTAGAGCAGTGAGTGAAGCCAAGTGGTTCTGGGGTCAACGGATGGTTCACACAAACAGGACTTTAACCCAGCCCCCACGTGAGACTGAAAGTATTTGTTGTATTTTTATTCATGTAACTTATTCATTATCTTGTATACATAGAAGAAACACTTTATTGGCCAAAATAATCTATTTCAAAACATAAGCTAAGGGCCTTTTCTGAGTGGAGTTCTCATGTTCTCCTCAAGTGTGTGTGGGTTTTCTCTGGGTACTCTAGTTTCCTCCCACAATCCAAAAACATCCATGTTTAAGTTGAAACATAAGTGAATAGCCCTGTTGCCTTAATCTAAGCAAACTGTTTCAGGATGTTGACCCCGGAATGATGAAGATCTTGTTTGTTGTTTCCCATCTGCCATTTTAAACAAACAACCTATGCACTTATCTAGGTGGTGAGTTCCTCGGCTGATTGTCACCTACGTACACGCAATGTAGGTACCGCATGTGTTTTTTGTTATGGTTGGGGTAGCATATGCAAATAAATACCCAGTTGATTACATTCATGTTGCTGCAATTTGGGCTTCATTTATTGTTCCATGTGTGAGGATTCCCATAGTGCAGAAGCAGCAGTTGCTGCTACGCCAACTGTTTGGGATCTGTTTTTGTGGGGGTTTTATTCATTAAGGTATGCGCCTAATGAATTAATGTTGCACCCATAATGCTGGCAAAATCCCCCCCTCTGCTATTATAATGATCAACATATGCAGTGTTCTCACACAGCGATAAGTCATGCAAAGGAGGGTGCGATGCAGGGGAACGCAAGCACTGAACGCAGTCGTTTTGCAATCATCAGTTTATGCAACATTCATCTTTCTGTTTTTCTTTTCTACAAAACGATGTTGAAACAGAAACAGTCTTAACAGCAAGTTTATTTTCATGTAGGCTTTTATTACAAGAGTCACTGTATTCACCACATTAATTACTGTATCAAAAGATATGTTACTTTGCTTTATTCTCATACGTCAAGACATATCTGTATTCCGTATAACCTGGATGAACTTGAAATTAAACAACTTGATTTTGTTTCTCACAAATACCTGGGCACAATAACCAGCTTGACTCCTCCACTAACTACTATCCCGCTGCTTTGATGTGCTATTTTTACCTCATGTCACTGGTTTCTTTTTGTTCTTTTTTTGAGGCAACGCTAGAATCCGATAAGAAAAGATGATGTGTGAAAGTGATAATTTCACACCTTGTGTCAGAGCGTTCAGCTAGTTCCCTTTGCGTGTGTTTTGGTGAACAAATAAATCTGAGAGAGGGAACTTTGTACTCCCTGAAGCTCTCTTTCACACGACGGGAGCTTTATGCAGCCACGGACAAACTCTGGAGGCACACAAGAGTAGTCAGAAGCAAAGATGTTGGTACACACCTTTGGGCAAATGGATGTACAATGTGTAGTGATGGCTGAGGTAAAAGTGCCAGTGTTGGCAAAAAAAAAGTTTAAAAAAAAAGAAAAGAAAAGAAAAACCCTTCACTGTCGAAATAATTCAGTGTGGTGTGGAATTTAGCGGGGACTATTTTTGAACTGGGAAAACCTCAGAGCCTGTACTTTATAAGAAGGTCATGCAAGGCAAGATGGAGAAGTGCCATGAATGAGGTTGTGGCAGATGTGTGAGCTGTCGTTTTGTCTCTTTCCCCCCTCTGTTTCCTTTCCTCACTTCCTCCAGTTTGTTTCAGGCACTGCTGCTGTCTTTCTACACTCCTTTCCTCTTCTGTCTCCCAGAATGAACATGTGTACATGGGTTGGGTGGCCCAAGTGGACAAGCAGTAACACACTTGAATATACTTCTATAACAAATTGTGTTGTGTGCTCACTCAGGTTTAACTACTGTTTCACAAAATACGATACACTCTCCAGCCTGTCAGTTTCTGGCAAAAATGGATGTACAAATGTAATGTTTGCTCACTGGTATTCTGAGTCAGGATTCCTTCAGTGGTTGCTGCTACGTGCCAGCAGAAGGTCTGTGGCAAAACTAAGCAAATAATTGTTCTATAATCACCCAGCGAGCTCAGACCTTGACGCAAATCTGTGTTGAATTCATGTGTCAGTGGTGTCAAAGTCATGCATCTGTGCAGCACTGACAGGCTGTTTGGTGAAAACCTCTGGAAAAGGTTCCACTGTCCACTGAGTACAATAAACTCGTGTGTTTTTCCAGTTTCAGGATTATTTTAAGAATAGATTGCATATGACAGAGACTGTATGTCCATTATAAAAAAAAAAAGCAAAATAAATGGGATTTTGCTTCTGGGCCAAGCGGAGGATATTAGGCGTATGGTTTATTATTTGCCCCCTGTTGGTGGAAAACAAAAGTGTAACCTGTGTTTTTTACTTTTATGCACTCAGCCTACGAATGCAATAATTTTTCCATGTAGCATGTTTTAATATCTCTTTATGGCAGTTTAAGAAGAAATCGCTCTTCCTATTTTTCCAGACACTTTCCAGTGTTTTACACATTTGTGCTCTCTGACTCATACCCTGCGCACCCTTGCGAGCCTCACAGGATGTCTGTCTCCCTTCCCTGGTAATTTGCAGCATGTCCTTGCCATGTTGAATGTAAAAAGAGAGAGAACAAGGGAGAACATCAGATATCACTGCCGCTGCGTCCTCCCTACACCAGATCCAGCCAGATCTACTGATAGACGCGGGGCTGACGGAGAGAGTGTACGCCCCAGACAGGATATTAGAATGGACGTTTCCTTCTTCCGTACGCCACAGGCAGGGCCCTCTCCCACTTGTCTTCTCCGTGGAACGACACAGAAGAAAGATAAAGACGTGAGCGAAGCTGACAGGCTGCCGGAGCCACGGTCTCCTTCGCCGTTTGCATCTCGAGTCGGGTTCTGATTTGATCCTGTGGGGATGATTGCGATGGGTTTTTTTTTTTGGGGGGGGGGGGGGTATGCGGACAACAGATGGCAAGGGATGATGCAAATCTGTGTGTCTGAGGTGGAAGAGAGCTATTTGATGGCAAGGAGCAATATTTGTCCTGTTTTAATTTAACCTTTATTTAACCACAAAGCCTCAAAGAGATAAGGAGTCTTTTTTATGCTGGGAGACAAGGTCAAGAGGGCCACATCATAACGTGTTCATACTTGCTGAAGAAACAACAAGAGGCAAAATAAAAAAGACAAATTTCAAAAAATGTACAGGGAGGAAAAGAGGAAATTAACAATGCACAGCTCAGAGCAAGGGTTAAGGGCATCACTTTTCTGTGAGTGCTCGACATACTGATGTTGTTTATTTAGATTCATGCACATTGTTTGTCTAAGATTCATGCACAAAGAGCTGAACTCAGTGTGGCTGCAGTGCCTGTTTGTCAGAGATACAGATTTGACTCATTCTTGCCACACGTTCACCATAAGTTACAAACAGAAAGGCCAGCCCATACTCTCAGTTTGCTTTTGGAAACTCTCTGTTTACCAGGCCTCCGTCCTAACTGAAACAATGGCATCTTTGCTGTCAACCAAATATGGCAGCCATTTTATGACTTTTTCCTTTTTTTGTGGTTTCAGCATTTTATAGGGTGGATTATGTCTCCAGACCCATAAAACCGTGCATTTAACTGCGTAGTAGATCATAAAGCATGACAACAGCAGCTAACAATATGGGTCAAACAGTGAAAACCATTTAAAATTTCAAGACTGAAGTCCAAATATATATTCCAAGAATTTGTGGCTTTGGTAAGAGAGACTCCAAGGCTCTCTGACTGTCTGTGACCCTTAAAACAATAAAAAAATGGTCAAATGATGACCTTTGTGTCACCATTGAACTGACTCTAATTGGCATCAAATGGATTTAGATGAATGTGTGTTTGTGCATGTCTGTGCATCCATGTGTCTGAATTAGTGTTTGTGCATGCCTGTGGACGGTCATTCCATATGTGCTTTATGAATACATTTGTTGTGTGAGAACTTGTGTGCATGCATGCATGTGTGCTTGCATATGTGTTCCCCTCACACATGATCTGCTACAACTACCGTACATACAATGTTCTGCACTCTCTGTAGCTGCACTTCTCGCAACGCTGCAAACTTTACACCGCGCTTTGAACACAGTCATTAGCATGCAAATGAGTGACTCTTGCCGCCATCATCACCAGGAAGTCATAATGAACCAGGGCCGAGAGAGCCTTGTCTTCGCTGCGACCACACTTCATCCACAAAAGCTTTATTCTTACATGACCTCATTAGCATGTAAAAGTAGATCCATATGTGCTTGTCCTGCCTGCATGTGAACTGACACATAATTTACATAGTTAACAAGCAGCTGAGCGTGAATAAAACATGTCAAGCGTAACAAGACGGGCAACATCCTGCAACATATGTCCTGATTGGAGGGAGTCGCGGCCCTCTCCGCCCCACCCCACGTTCAGTCCTCCAGCAGAACACCTCCATGCCCCCAATGCGGGAGCTGAGCAGGATGTGGGTCATTTATTTATTTATATATTTTCCACCGTATGATAAAAATTTAAAGACTCCAGTTTGCGGGGGGCACAACATTTGCTGTTACATTTTATGGCTCTTTGTGGTGGCATGTCAGAGATGGTTTTAGCTCGCTGTAAATCTGGAATTGAGCTCGGCAGGATGGGGCTAGCCAGCAGATAATATACATATGGGATTACTATCTGTCGGATATGGTGCAGACTAAAGTGTGCAAGTATACACAGTGTGGATTTATGTTAAATGACAGTGTGAATTTATAGTACTGGCCTCTTCTTTCCCTCTCTCTTGCTCTCTCTTTATCCCTTACCCTCAAATGCTATGTATGTGATTTGGTAATTGCCTGATACACTGCGAGTTTAATGAGAAAATGTCTGGCAAAGGCAATCACCAGTTCCAGGCTATTTGCTTTCAGCACAGATTATTTCAGTGAGTGAGTGCACAAAATTGGATCATTATGGAGTGGGTTTTATAATGCGAGAATGACAGGGAGCATTAGGACGAACAGTCATGATGCTTTCTTTATTTAACTGTTTCATTCATTTCAGATTTATCAGTCCAGGTTAGACCCACAGGTTAAGGACCTTGGTTTGAAGAAAAAGAAATTTAATTAAAAAAATTAAAGCAGGCGAAAAATAGAGACAAGAGAGCAGAGAGAGGTGAAAAAGAGAGGAGAAATATTAGGTGTGCATATATACTGTTCTTATTAGGTTTTTCAAATACTGTATAGCATTAGCACATTTGTTTGCATCTCAAATAAAGCTACAAGAATGAGGTGGAACGCAGCAGAAGAGTGAAGGAAAAGAAGGAGTGAGACTGTTTAACATGTGACGTGATATTTGTTTTGAGCTGATAGTGATGATGACGGTGATGAATATCAACATCACTGGCATTTGTCAGCTGCGGCTGTGGTTGTGCTGAGCAAGTCTCAGGTAAAAATGTGTGTGAGACCCACTGTGCAGCAGGCCGTTTATGGACAAAAAGGGGCTTATATATAAGTGCTGGATTGCTAAAAGTTGAGTAAAAGGAGCAACGGTGGGAAATGATCCATAAAACACAAATCATGTAGATTAAGACAGGTTTTATTCACCCTCCCTCACTCCCTCCACTAAAATGGAGAGAACCTAAAGCCTCCCTCAGGCCTCTTTACACAAGCCAGGACGTTTGTGTGGTTGTAAGGCTGCAGCATGGCTCCTATTTCCTATGTATGGTACACTTAACGTATGTGCCAGACTTAGCAGACAAAGCCAGTCTATCCAGTGCCAGCAGAGCTGTACATAAACTCCAAATCCTGTCGATCTTTCCATCCAGAAAAGTGCTGGAAGCATTCCCGGAGTTACGGTAGGCTGATGACTTCACCCTGAGACGACCTAATTGGGGAACTGTCATGACATTACTACTAAATCCCCCTTAAATAAAGCTTTGACTTTGAATCGTGCTGTGAATTATGGTTTCGAGGGAAACGCCTGTTGGGATTTTTTTTGATTAATAGTGTCAGAGGACATATTAAAAATGTAGTGGGGTGGTGTCGGTGGGGGTCTGTGGACGGAGATGTGGTGGATCTGTGAATGGGAAATCACATCTGCAATCCTGGGCCCTGCCACCTAATACTCACGGCAGGGTCCAAGGTAAACACAGCTGTGAAATGTCCTGAGCAACTGCACAAATAATAAATCTCTATGGGTGCAGTGGGCGGCTGCTGGGCTGATTCTCCTTCAAACCTCTGTCTGTCTGTCTGTCTGTCTGTCTGTCTGTCTGTCTGTCTGTCTGTCTGTCTGTCTGTCTGTCTGTCTGTCTGTCTGTCTGTCTGTTTCCCAGAGGGACAGTAGCAGCAATCAGCAGCTGAATGCAGTGACTGTGTACGAATAAAACGCGGCAGCAAATCAAGATGGATGACAAAACGAATGACAACGTGCATGCTTTGGAGGTACTGAAGATTTGGCTTCATCCATCCATCCACATTTATTCTCTATTTGGACAAGCTGTTTTGTTTTGCAGCGCTGTGCTGCTTAGAAGTGTGTGAAACATTATGAGACAGAATTCATCCATGTGGAGGGAATAAAATGTCCTATTTTTAAATCTGTCTACTGCAGAATTGGTGAAAGTATATGTTTGATGGAGGTAGGAAGTACTAAGGCATATTATATGACCTTTCCCCAAGAGGGAAAGTTTTTTCTTCTAATATTTAATACGTCAAATTTTTTTTCTTTTTTTTCTTTTTTTGGTAGCAAAACATGACTAGAAGGAAATATGACTCAGTCTTTAGTGATGCATGAAAAACAAGGAAAATACAGCTATTAGAGCAGTAATATTAAGATATGATTGATGCTGGAAGAAAAATGTTTTTTTTGTTACTTGTCAAACTTTATTTCCAGAACCTAGCCCAAGAGAATTTCCTCACTATTTATTTCTCAAAATATCACTTGAAAATGCTGTCTTTTTGACTATCAAATTGAATGTCAGTGGACCATCATCATGCAAATATCATGACTCTTTTAACTAAAATGTTTGGCACACTCCCAGTTTTGACAGGAGAAGAACACAGAGACAATATATCTATGTTTCACCTCATTAATGCCATTGATTCATGTCGATATTTATTCTGAATTCGATGCTTTAGACAAATAGAGATAGTCTCATCATAAGATTGGGAAAGCTGTGAAATCCTCCCAAGATGTCTGTTTGGAACATGCCACAGGTAAGCATGCTCGTAACAGGTGACAGTATCATAAATTGCGAATGAAAGGAGTGTCCACACCATTTGTGCCCAGAGGCTTTTGGGCAAATAGGAAAATGTATTGGTGCTGACAATATCAACATTTTGGTACCAAAAACCTTTTTCGGTGTCTGTTCCTATCCACTTCTGTTGCCATTATGTGGCAACCATGACCATGCAGAGGCTTTACACTGGTCTTGCCTCCACTCACATGGTTGATCATGTGGCTTTACATACCTTGCTATGACTGAGAGTGCTTAGCAACTTTCTCCCAAAAATAGCTAATTTGACTGATACAGCTATGTAGCTCGTACACATTCAGACCTATATGTTTGAACCAGAATCAGAGGAGGAATCAGATACTGAGGAAAACACCAGGATCATGTTCATCTTGTTTGTTCAAATTTGATCACTGTTCAAGTGTCATTTCAATATCTCAAATGTATATAGGTTGTGATGATATGATGTGATTTTGGGTCTGCCAAGTTTAAAATAGAGTGTTGAAATTTAACACAGCCAAAGTGAAAGTGGTTTTCCATTCTAACTACCCTTTTAAAAGATAACTATCTTATTATTCAACAAGCCAAAATTTCTACCTCTGGCAATAGAAATGTAGTGATTCACCGCCGCCTCTTCAAAAATGTGTTTGTTAATGTTGCCAGTTGGCTCTTAAAAGGTCATGAGCAGGTTTTAGATGGACCTGGCCATAATACATCCTGCCAAAAAAATATAACACAAACTTTCAGACTGTCACCCTAGTAAATAAGTGAGGCAATGCAGGAAGTCTACTACAAAGCCATTCTGTCATCTCTTTGCTGCCAATGTGTGGAGATCTCCTGGAGGGGATTCAGGGCAGGTGTAGGAACATTGGCTTTGTCATCCCTTTAACTTGTGTTCTTCTTGTCAAGAGGCGTTGAATACTCACTATGTGTCCCTGGGAGTGAGAGCAGAGGAGTCAGACTTTTTCCAACTCTGACATCTCAGGCACTCCAAGCACCTACCGGACACATCAGTGCTGTCTGTGTCAATAATGTCAGACACAAATGCTGTTTGACTCGCCAAGAGGAGATTCAATTTGACCAGATTCCAGGGTGAGTAAACTTCACTTCATCTTGGAAATATGCAGATATATTCCTGTGCCTTCAGATAGTGCCAGCTGGATCTCACCAATGTCCACCAAAGTTTCTGACATGAATTAGTTTTTAATAGAAACAGCTTGCACCAACAATAGCCAGTGCTCACAGTTGTCCAGAGCTGTGACTTGTCAACCAGGATCTAAATATCCTCTCAACATCCTGACAACAGTTTCCCATTAGGATTCAATGTTTTCTTCCTTTTTCCTTCAGTGTTTGCTGGGTACTGACTCTAGAATTTTGAAATAAGGCAGAAGAGTACATCCTGCCACCCAATGCACAGCAGAGGAAAATCTTCAAGTTGCTCAGATCATCTTTCTTTTTCTTTGCATCCAATATGACCAGACCAGCACCACAACAATATTTCATGGTACTGAGACACAAGCAAACAACTCAAAGAATCGGAAACAGCATAGAGGTGAGGTTGCCAGTTCATTCACCTCTTTCTTTATTCTCAGATGTATTCTCTGGTGTTTGTTTGGAAGTAGTAGCAACCTGAAATGGTAAAGAGTACATATGACTCTTTTACAATCCAATGAGATGTTACCCCTAGTTCATCTGGGCTATGTATATTGCAATATGTAGAGCACACAGCATACCATTGGATTAATTTTCTTAACCTAATGCGTGCCATGGTGGTCCACCAGAGCCTGTCCCAGCACACATAGGACAAAGGCAGGGAATAGAGGTCACCAATCCATTGCAGGGCGCACACACACACCATTCACTCTCACTCACACCTAGAGGGGATTTCAAGTTTCCAATCTACCTAAACGTGCATGTGTTTTGGACTGTAGAAAGGAGCCAGAGAACCCAGAGAAAACGTACAGGAAGAACATCCAAAATCCACACAGAAAGGTCCACAATCCGACTGGGATCCATACTGGGGACCATCCTGCTGTGAGGTGAATGTGCTATTCCCACATACACCCCACATTTCACCCTGAGTGTTTTACATGTTGCCTTTAAATGTTACAACATTCTCAAAATGGTGAGAGTGCTGACGTAATGAAAAACTGAGCAGAGATATAATTGGACATAAGTAGGGTCACCGTAAGCTCACCTTCATTAAAGCCAGCAAAGCACAAAACTGGCCTCGTGTATCAGCCTGAGGTTTTTTGCCGTGGGAGAAATATGCCGCCGCGGAGGCTGCAGCAGCAGATTAAACGACTTAAGATGGAGTGACATTCAGTACTTGCAAGTGCTGCCTGCAAGAGGTAGCTCTTCATCAACATGAGTGCTAACCTGACCGTGTAAATGACAAATAAAGTGGGCAACGTGAATCTTCAAATAAAGGGTTGCTGCAGCTGATTGCTACCTCAGTGCCAAAGAGCCACAGTCATGGCCACTATCAACATTTTGCTGTTTTTTTAAATGTACTTTCATACTTGCTTATGAAGACACGTGTGTGCATGTGTGTGTGTGTGTGTGGATGGGGGTATGTTGTGTTGATTGAGTCACATCCAGCAGTGCTGCTGTGGGTGCAAAACAGCCTCTGGTATTAGCATGTATAAACAGGCTTATAAATGGAGCACTATTTGGCTGTTCATTTTCATCCTCTTAACAGTAAACAAGGCGGAACAGGCCCTGACACCCTCAAATAAATGGAGACCAACGCACGCAAATTCAGCTGCAGCGGGGAACTAAGGAGGGTTGTTTGAGTTAAGGTCAATCCTGTTTAGATTGCGTTGGTCGTAGGCTGATGTTTTTTCTTTTTCTTTTTTTTTACCATTTTGTTTGTTGAGCTTTTCTGCGAGTCAGATAATGTATTCATGTATTCTGAAATCTGATGTAAAGAATGTGACTGTGTTTGCTTGTGTTGTAGTGCCGGCTTTTAAACGAAGGGAGGGGGGTTTGCACAATGGATGCTCTCACATTTAAATACACGTAATTATAGGTGCATTCTGGCTGAGGCTTGCGGGTGAATATGTGCAATGTAGTGTAGTATGTACATTTCTGGGGGTATGTGGATTGGATTAATTCTGTCATACGCGCGTGTTAGTCTTCAGAGGGTCTATTTCTCGATGTGTATTAAATCAGCTGAGCTTTGGCCTGGGTCAAGCCGATTTTAAGACTCTTGCTTAGGAAACTGACAGCTGCTCCGAGTGTCAGTGGATCTCACATCAACCATACCAAGGCTGTTATAATGATTGAATCAGTGTCCCCTGACAACCCGAGTTTAAGCTTGCTGCCCTGCACAAAATGTCAACAAACCGGGGCTAAAGAGTGGCTGATAAAGAAGGTCAAGCATATAACTTGCTGAAGACGCAGATGCTGGCGCTAAAAATGGAGCAAATGGATCTGTGAGTTTTGCTAACGCCACTAATTGTCTATCTCAGTGGTGCTTAAGCTTAGAGAAGAAAAAAATAATCCTTTAAATTATAGACTCAATAATGCAATGATGATACTTTTTCATCCACCGAATGAATAGCTGCGCAATCACCTGCATGTTTGTGTATCTGTGGCTGTGCGTGCATGACAGTTAAGCAAATGACGACAATCTGTGTCCTGTTACATGACAGTTTGATGCAAGTTTTCAGGCAAGTGAAAGAATTGTCATGAAAACTGTTATGTAAGCAATAAATTACAGTCAGATGAACAATTAGTGGCCAGTAGAACAGTTTGGATAATGAATAAAGAAATCATTTGGACTCATGTTAAAATGTTATCTTATATAACTGTGCAGGACTGAATTGCAATTCCAGCCACAGCAGCAGTTTTATTAGCCATTTGAAACAGGCAACTGTTGTCTTGGAGGAAGAAATTTACAACTCTATTTGACAACGAGCCTTTGAATTATGCCTTGTGCAAAGATAATGGTGATTGTCAAAAAGGCGGACAGGTTATATATGAGCTCTGCCTTCATTAAACACTATCAGTCCTTTCTGAAGAGCCCATTCAGAAGAGCACAGGGAAGACAATGCAGCATGTCATTGTGATAGGTCCCATCTTGGCTTTTTAGAGCTTTGCTAAAACAAAGACGGGATTAAGAGCACGGATTGAAGTGGTAAATCGGAGTCAAATACATTTGTTTCTCCAATGCGGCGCAGTCTCCGAGCTCCCTGCAGCGACCCACTCCGAGTTATTTATGATGTCGAAATTAATCTCACTTAGTGCGATGGGCTCGCGAAGAGGGGCCCTCCTTCTGAGTCGGCCGCCGAGCGAGGGATGAGGGAGAGATTGAGGAGAGGAGAGAGAGCGCAGAGCCTCCGAGGACTTATTCAAATCCTCCCTCGTAGATTAGCAATCGCAGCTTGACAAGCCGCCCCGCCAGTTATTTATTTAATTTTTTTCTCTCTCTCTCTCTCTCTTTTTTTTTGAAAATCGAAGCTGTTTCTCACCAACGTGTCAGAGACAGGGGGTAATCCGTTTGGAATTTAGGAGTGATGAGACAGGAAACAAACTTGCCGGCGTGTCACAGAGTACTGAGGACGCAGGAAGTAAAATATGCAAACGAGGTCCGCAGGCTTTAAAGCAGCTGTCGGTTTGATTGCCGTTCTCTGGCATTGTTTGCCTATGATGGATGGCGGCTTTCGTTGCAGGGCGCCATTATGAGAACAAATATTATGATATATGATTTCACGATATTTGATGGTTAACTGATATTAAGCTCTTTAGCTCTATGGAGCTTTGTCGTTCTGAAATGTATATGCAGAAAAACATAGTATAGGTTACTATAAATACACTGTTGATATTGTGGTATCTGGAAATAGAGATCGACAAAGACTTAACTTGGATTGTCATAATAACAGTCTTATGAAATCAAAGAGTTCATGAAAAATGCAAAAAAAAAGCAGCTCACCAAGAGCTGCATCAAACTGCACACACTCTGCATAGTCTTTTCTCTCTTGACTAAGACCTAATCTATTAAGATAATCTTTCTGCTCAAACAAACACAATGTGACAAGGACTGTCTGAGGGAATAAACACAGCTCCTTTGTTGCAGCTTCCTCAGTGAGACAGTGTTTTAAACAGACAAACAAAGCGTGCAAGTGAATACCAGTCACCACTGGCACCTCTTACTGCAAATGCTGATTGTAATAGAATAAGTGGGGCTCAGTTGCTTCCACTGGAGGAAAAAAGGCTGGAAATAAAAAGTACACAAGCTCACAGGGACATCGAATTAGCATGATGTATGCCAAATATTGTTTCCCAATGAATGCACATAATATATAGTACTCCAGTAGAGTGATGGTGAACTTTCACTTGATTCAAAGTAAAACTGATGCTGTATAAATTAACATAAGTTAAAGTAAAAGTTAGTTTATTACATAAATAAAATGACATGAAGAACTCCAAGGGTTTTTTGCTCCTGAAAAGAACAGTAGGATACAGGAATCATCAGCATAAATGCATTTTAGTCTCTAATTTGTTGAATCCTGATTGATGAAATCCTGTGTGATGAACTTGCTGTCAGAAATGCAAACAGCTCAAACACTGAAAACACAAATGAATATACAACAAGGGGATCGGACTCTGTGGGAGAGATAAAACAACTAGAAAACAACTCTTTTCTAAATAGATTTCTCACTTGAAAACTAATGAAATTATTGTCTTATTTCAGCCGTTGTGCCACACTTCTACATACTCTACGTCATCATTCAAAACAGGATATTCCTCCCATGTTTATGTGATAAATGAAACCAAAAAGTGATGCCAGTGCATGCATGTGCAAATTAAGGCATTGAGTTTTCCAGTCCAGATAGAAAGGGACAATCAGCAAATCAGTTCAGATTAATTGTAATTACAGCTAAATGAATTTTGTAGAGAGTGAGCAAACAAGGTCGATGTAGGTTGGAAAGATTTTTCTCATCCGCGCCCACACTAAAGGATTTCGATACACCAACAAACTCATTATAGCCAGGACCCTTACAGAAGTCACTGGCATCATTTGGAGGCCTCAGCTCTGTGACATTTATGAATATTTGACAACAGAGAAGTGGGCTCTGTGGGACGCCACTCCGAGCACCACTCACAAGTCTGCTAATAAAGCAAAGGCCATCAGTGGTTCCTACATTGAGGACAACTTCCACTGAAAGAAGTTAATACATGCACACTCACATGCACACACCCCTGCTGGTGCTCACGCTTATAGACGCCTTTGCCATGAACAAAGTTATTTCACACACAGCCACACAGTGCACGTGCACTTCCCTGCACGTCGGTGCGCGGCGTCAACTAGTGCTACTGAGAGAGTGCATGAGCCACGCTCAATGCAATCAATAACAGAGCAAATGAAAAAGCAATTAGATGCTTTGTGACCAGCTGTGATTTCAATAAAAAATAATTTTGCGCTTGTGGAAAGCTGTGCCTCCAAATGATCTCTGCACAATTGTAGAAACACTTGAGACAAATTGTGGCATATAAAGTATCTTTTTGATGGTCACCCTGTGGACAGACCGAATCCCCACTTACTTGAAGAATAATACAATGTGTGCGTGGGTTGTGTGTGTGTGTGTGTGTGTGTGTCTGTGTGCGTGCATCGTCCTTCTTCCCAGGCAGCTGTTAACCTCCCAGGTTTGAATGAGAAACAGGTGGTGGGGCCAAGCACATGTTGTAGAGGAAACTCCGAAGCAGTGTAATCGCAGACATGTAGCTAATGCGGGGCTTAACGTTGCCCGATGAGGTGATTTAGTGCGTTTTGCTTACTATATATTTCACTCACTGCCTGGATCCGCATGAGTGAAAATCAGTCCTACTGTTTGCTGTGGTCACATTTGAAAGCGTTTTTTTTTTCTTCCAAGTTGCTGTCCTCCCTGCTTCCCTTTACCCAGCGTGCACTCTGACATTGGATAAACAGTTGGTGAAACAAGCTGATAGTTATACAGCACCCTGCACCCACACCGACCCTTGGGTAACATATAGGAACAGAATTAAAAGCAGAAGTAATGTATGGCTTTATGTTTTCAGTCTTAAAAAGATCTTAATGTTGGAAACAGGTTACAAGGAAAAAAGTGGATTCCTTAACACAGCCAAATGTTTCATGAAACTTAAGCTCTTGGGCTGATTTAAAGCTGTTAGCCACCTGCATGTCAGCACAGATGAAATGTTGCAGGTTGCGCCATTTTTTCCCCCTCTCCATTTCCATTCTCCCACTTTTTTCCCCCGCCTCTTGTCGGCCTCTTCATCTGTGATGGCGCTTCCTTTGTTCTTGCTTGCTCCTCTCCTTCTTCCTTCCCATTCCTCCATCCCCCTCTCTTTCTGTCCATCTGTATATGTCGCTCGTTCTGTGTTGGCACGTGCGCCGCTCTCCCCCTGTTGGTTCTCGGCCAGCTCCCCCACTCTTCTGTTCTCGCTCTTGTTCACCCACCCCCACCTTCCTCCACCTCTTCTTCTTCTTCCTCCCATTTTGCATGTGTGCCAGGGTCCGGGGGGCTCGGCACAGTGTACAGCCCAGTGGCCTAAAAGTGAATACTTACGTAATTGCCAACTGTCTCCAATCATTAGGGGCAGCCCTTAAAAAAGACATGTTTCGCCGACAGCTGCGTCCCCTCGCCTTTGCCAGCCTTTCAGATCGCATTTGCTTTAAAGGGCTCGTCCGCATTATATTTAACCTCGGAGAACTGTGTGCACTGTAGAGGATGGAGAAAAAAGATAGAGGATGCACAATCCATGCTGAAGTTTCAATGAAAACAGACTAAGGTTAATTTATTTATACCTGATATTACCCTGTTGAATTTGGTGACCTCCCTTCATAAACACTGGGTATGTCCTTGCATTTTAAACACAGAAGCATACATAGAAAAAGGGAACACACTACTAATGCAATGTCACATTACATCTTTTCAACAAATTTTCATGATATGCAACCAGATTGTAAACATGTTTATTACCATACATTTCCATGTTACTTTGGTACTACAGTATGTGAACAGGTTGGACATGAGCAGAGGCTGCACAACCAGCAGCAATCCCTGAAGAGTATTTTTGTATGTCTAAAAAGAACGAAAAATGATGCGCTTTGTCGCCTCTCCTGGTCCTGCCTTAACAGTGACTCAACACCACTGATATAATGTGAGAAATTAAGGTTGAGATGTGCTCTGAGGAGACTCATTTGTTTAGATTAACTACTGACAATTCCCTGCCAGATCCTGCTGAGAGACGAACGTACATTTTATTTCCGTGTGTTCAGAGAGACCTCCCACAGTATGGTTAGTGACAGCTGGGTCAGGTCCCCACATATCGGGGACACAGCTGCCCTGCAGACATGTGCTCTCTCTTCGACACACACACACACACACACACACACAACCCCACACAACACACACACAACCCCATGCACCAGGCAAACAGGAACAGGAAAGCAGAACAGCCTCGGAGCAGAAACATATGACCACATTTCTGTTGTCTGACAAAAACCATGTAACTGCAAATACATATTTCAGAAAAGAACAAAAGAGTGTTTATTGCCCGCTTGATCCCCATGTGTTTTGGATGCATTTTTAACTTTATTTTAGTATTCAAATGGCAGATTTCAAAGACAGTGAATGACAATGACATTTTTCAGCAAAGGGAAGAAAATCATCCTTTTGTCATGTACGAAACACAACCAGCTTTGTCAGTTGTCAGTTTCCACATAATTATCAACAGTATATTCCAGGATTTTAATCTACTTGGTTGTAAAAAAAAGAAAGAAAGAAAGAAAGAAAGAAAGAAAGAAAGAAAGAGAGAAAGAAAGAAAGAAAGAAAGAAAGAAAGAAAGAAAGAAAGAAAGAAAGAAAGAAAGAAAGAACAATTTTATTTATTTAATCTATCAAACTGCTGCTCAAACATTTGTATTCAGTTAACATCTTGAGTATCATGAGTATCTTGTTGTTCCAGTGTCTGACTGAAGATCAGGTCAGAGAAATACACCTTCTACTTGTAATTTAGATGGTTCAGTGCAGTATTCTATAAACATTTGACAAAATATTGATACTGAGCGATGACATTGACTGTTTTTATCCACAATGCTCTTTTAATCGGGTCTGTTTAAGCATTTTCTCATCTAGCTCTCAGGACAACGTTTGCTCTGTTACTACACTGTTACTAACCTTTGTTTTTATGATCGTTGCCAGGGCTCAAGATAGCACATTATAAAATATTTGGTTTTATTATATCATGTGATGACATTTGAAATTGCTGCAAGTGCACAAGAGAGTTCAAGATTAACTGTAAGAGACACCCACACTCCTCAGACATGTATCTAAAGCACTTACAAGTGAAGCTTATATAGATAACACTTGTGCATAATAATCACTATATTATCTGACAATTCAAAGCACCCAGTATAAGATGAAACAATATACAGTATATTGAATATCTGAGATGTTGGAGTGTTAATGTTGATATTCCCATTCACTGCAAGATGTGAAATCTAAGTTTACTGCAAGAAATTGGCAGGATATTGAAACTGACTGAGGTTTGAGCACTTATTCCGAGTAAAGTGTTTGAAACTATTCCCCAGGACATGCTGGTCTACGAGTGACTTTTCTGAAATCTTTGGGTTTTTCTAGACCAAACATATAAACCTGAAATTGTCCTGTTCTGTTGGCAGATCATTTACATAATTTTAAGCAATCTATCACCACCTTGTTTATTTTCTCCCTGAAAGCCAAATTTTTGTGGTTATGTTCACTTCTTACTAAACAGTTGAAATGGAGTTTGAAATGAAGACAAAGTTTCTCTCATGAGTAAATGTGAACTTCCCCCCTTGAAGAATTGAGGGAGCCAATAATTATGCAGGAGAAGCTCAAATAACAGCTTCAGCATAAAATCTGCAACACAGATTGAGTTTTGAGCTGGTTTGTGTGTGTTACACTGCCCGGCAACCTCCACATTTAAGTATGAATTTAATTCATATTTAGCTAATCCAGTGAGAATCAGTATGAAGCAGTGTGAACACTAATGCATCTTGATGTGGCCCGAGGAGGAATGTGTTACAGTGACAGCATGCCAACGCTTGAAAAAGCAGAATTATAACAGCTGGAGTAGCATTTATAAGTCCTTGAAAATGTTCTGTTTTCTTAATATGCTTCAAACATACAAGAAACAAATCTGGTGACATATGATGACTATACAGAGGACCCTTTGACCTTCTAGTAGTAGTGAAGTAGACAGCAGCTGAACAGTAACCATTGGAGAGCTTAAGAAGGGCAAGAGGTCGACCATAGTAAGGCCAGGAGTAAACAGGTTCTATTATGTTTCAGCATTTCAGAAGGAATATAAAATGAAAATGAAAAGAAAGAAAAGAACCCACAGCGTGTATAACTGGAGAAAAATCACAGGCATTTCCTCCTGATAAGACTGTAAATACCTCTTATTTGTTTCAGGTCGCAGGTATTTTTCTTCTCAGCAAAATGAGTGAAAACTATTTTGATAAAACCTGCAACAATAGAAATCAGTCTGTTTTTGCCAGGACTAAATAAATTAGTTTTTTTTTTGTTCAAACAAAATAAAGTGATGTGTGTGTCAGTCTGACAGCTCCTCTAAATGGTCCCCAACAGGAGCTCACAGGGCCATGAGTCAACCATGAAGGATAATCAAATCAAATGCAAATGTGGTTTGTGTGATTTTTTTTTTTTTTTTGCTGGTGCTTGATGCTCTGAGGGGCCCTGTCAGTTGTAAGGGGAGGGGCCGTACATAATGAGGGGTCACGGTTGAGGGGCCCTTTGTAAACATGGTGAGTGGGAGCCCTTTCCTTGGGGACAAGATTGTGGAATTAGTCCAAGACAAAGGGAGGTGCTAGGAAGGAGCGCCCTCTTCCCCTTTCATACATACACACACACACACACACACAGGCACACGCACACATGCACACCACCTCCTTTCACCTTTGTTCTTCTCATTCACCCTCCATTCTTTCAGTTGAATGTCTTAGAGAGGTCCGTTGGAGGTAAGTGGGGGCTCCGCTGTACTTTGATATTGATATCCCACAGTTGCACGTTTCGGACAAAAATGAAATCATAAAAGTTTTAGTTTGCTGATCACCAGTAATCTTTTTCATCCTTTTTCACAACTCCCAAAGCTGACATAATAACTCTTCATCCTTTCTCTTAAATTGACTGATCTGTCTCCTCTACGAACATGTGGCCACAAGCTTAATCGAACCAAACTCCAAGGTCAAACACACCTGTACAGAGCAGAAGCTGCAGCAGTTTTAGTATCTGAGCTCCTCTTTCTTGACATCTCACTACAAGTCTGTGCTTTGGTATAAAAAAATGGAGAAATTTACAGCAACAATTTGTGAAAGTCCACCCTATTTGAGAACAAATTGGCTCACAAAGTTCCAGGAATCTTTTATTCTAAAATGTTTTTAGCATGTTGACTGTTCAAAACAATGATGTCCTGAGTGGTCACTTAAAGGGCACAAAGTGGAGAGTGGTTGGTGCTATTTTCTCACAGCAAGAGGGTCCGAGCCTTTCTGTGAAGAGTTTCCATGTTCTCCATGTGGGTTCTCTCGAGATGATCCAATCCATAATCATGCATGTTCAGATCGATTGGAGACTCTAAATTATGACTTGGTGTGAGATGTGCCCTGTTGAGGACTGGTGACCTGTCCAAGGTGCATTCCCTGTCGTTAAGGTAAACACGGGTAAGATCGTGAATAGGGGATTATCGCTAGAAGGCATTTCACTGTGACTTGAAGAAGAAGAAATTTTGTGTTGATTATTTATTCAGTTTAAGGCTCAACAAGCACAACAGAATTGGTCTCTGACATGATGCTATTTCAATTTACAAGAAATTTTGTGTGAAATAAAATGTGAAAATAACCAATTTCTTTGGGGATCCAGTCTATTAAAATTAGACTTACTGTGAATCTAATTTTTCGGCCAATTTAACTCTCTCTTGCCTCTCTATGGTGGAGCAGTAGTTGTGTTATTTGTTGTGAGGACGTTTGTGCCGTGATACAAGCCAAGATCAGATCAGGTTTTAGAAGCGGGTAAGAGTCATGTTATCCTCTGAGAGGGAACTGATGAATCACGGTTTGGTTGGTTTTCCACTCGTGGATTAAGATGGTGGGATGGGAGATGGCCGAGGCTTGATTTATTACTCAAATAAAATAAACATGAACTAAAACTTAGAAATAAAAACTAACCCAGAATATAAATACATTATGGAATAATCATAAATCATCGAGATAATGACAAGGATTCAGACAGAAAATTCACCCACAGTTTTTAAAACCATAAAACACACAATAAAGCTCGAGGCTTATTTCCGTTGTAATACACCCCCAGACATTTTACAGCTTTTGGAATTGACATCTGAGGGTGCTTGTGACATCTATAGCAGCGGGTTGGGTAGAGTGTGTCATACTCCTTCCCCATGCTGTGGGAACCACAATATGTAACAATATGTAAAAAATACATCATTGAGCCTCCCACCTGTCTCCTAAACGTCATGGCAGGACAGTAATTTTATTGTAAGTGGGCCGCCTGATACAAAGTCAACAGGTTTCCAGTCAACAGCTGAAGCAAACTGAACATGGTTGAAGAAGTTTTAGCGAGAGTTCATATTACTGTACAGTCACCGGATCATAAATTTCCCATCAGACTATGCTGCTACTGCTATGAATATAATGCTACAAAGTAAAAAAAATGACTTGATATTTCTCACACAGTTGATTGTGTGTGTATCTTAAGTGCAGACAGGATCATATTACCAACCTACAGACACATTCACAGAGCACTGATTCATTGTGCTGTGGTACAGTATGCACTGCTCATTCTAATTGGCTGGTGGTTCTGCCTCTGATGATGCCAGGCAACTCACTGCAGTGATTTAAGCTCCTCTCCTTCCTACCCAGTTGTATTTCAGAGAGACCAAAATGTCTCTGCACTTCTTGCTCTTGTAAAAACACCCGAGCTTGTAAATGTGACAGGCAAAAAAACACAAATCATAAATATTAACAAAAGATAATAGAAACCATGATTTGAAACGTCCCAGAGCTCCACGGTCATTATTTACGTGTCCGTGAGTTGTAAAACCGGCGCCTTCACGAGGCAGAGAGCCATGCAATCAATTCATTTCGCATACATGTAATATTTACAGGGGTCGTAGCTCATTTGCTTCATATAGCTCCACAAAAGCTGACTTTAACAACGCGGCTGTGGTGATTCACATGCAAAACAGTGGGCTCTCTCCCAGAGCCATGTGGAAGAAGGCTTGTGCGTAATTACAGAAGAGGGGTCTCAATAGCATCGTAATTGGAGGCAACGCCCCGGCCCAGAAAGGGGCCATGGGGCTCTAAACGTGTTGAGAGGTTTATTGCAATGAGCTCCTCAGTCTACTACTCTTAAAAACCCACAATGGAGGAGAGTGGGAAACAATGGCGGGTTAACATGATTGTGCTTGTGTGTTTGACTAGGCCTGGGAGCCCTCTGTTGTCTTTTCTGCTGCACTCCTGGTGAGGGGGAAGTGAGGCGTACTGATGACAAAAGCGACGGGTGCTTGGGAGCATAAAGGGGCTGGTTAATCACGGCCCTAAACTACAGGAAGTGTCTATTCAATGAAGCCTCAGGCAGCCAAGCACCAATGTGATCTGGGCACCGGGGTGGACCAGGCTTTAGCAGCGGGAAGGTGGCAGCAGAGGAGGTATTAAGTTATGACAGATTTACAGCACACTGGCGGGGTTGGGGTTGTTTGTGGGGTACAGCCGACTTGCTCGAGCTGCCGTCATATTTGTTTAGCATTACGAAAATGCTGACTGTTGTTTACAGTCGATATAAATAAATACAATGAACCCATACAGCAACATCTGACATGGGTGAGAATGAAATGCGCTCAAAAATGCAAAATGCATATTTGGTGTCTGCTGTGTTAATCCATCTTTACGCCACCCGATCCATTTATATCTCTCCTGACTTTGAGCACAACGGGATAGAAATGCATTTTTTCTGCCCTCACCCTCAACCCTGACATTTAAACATAATACATTCTGTTCAACTTCTTTTCATCTTTGCATGCCCACCGCAATAAAAAAGAAAGTATGAAAAAAAAAACATGAAGACGACTGAGGCCATTTAAAGGAAATGTTTATTATCCAGTTTGGTTGGGTGTGCACCCATGCTGACTAACTGCTAAACAGATTTTCTGAAGTGAAAACACATTAAAATATCCCTCTGACTCTGCCGACTTGAGCCAGAATTCGTGAGTCTGATAATAATGAATGGCCTGGGCTTCACGTGCACAAATGTATCTCTAATGAGTAGTGTCCTACTTGTTCAATTCATTACTGAGATTTTCTGACGCTTTCATCTTGTGCACATGCCTCTGTGTATGATTATACAAACCTTGTGTGTCACATAAGTTGTCCGTGCTTTTGGGTGTGTGCGTGCGTCCAAGTTAAAGGGGGGGTGGGGGGGTGTGGGATGGTAGTTTGTACACATCCGTATTATCTCTTGCTGCTCATCCGGCTGAAAAGCTGGCCTTAATTACAACTGTCTGCCTGAGTCACTAGCATGCTCCCCTACCCACACAAATAGACAGCAACAACAGGCAGCATCTCAAAGGAAAGGCAAGAGTGGTTTTGCTCGTAGCTGGAGGGCAACTTCTCCCTGCCAACAAGATACAAAGGTACTGTGGGCCCACGTCCAAATGGATCCCTGGACCCTTTTCCCTTGGGCCTTGTTGACTTCCAATTGCTGTGTAGGGGCTGCAGTTTGGATGAGCTAAATCCATTGTTTATTTTTTTTTTTTTTGTACCCTCTTGGTTAACTGGTTTTGTTCTCCTGTCTCTTTCTGGCTTTTCAAAATCAGCTATATCAAATCAACTTTGAGCTTTGAAATGGTGGCCAAGAGATGGGTTTGGAATTAGGCTGTATGTTCGCAGAGAATGTACCTCTATCAAATTCAGGCAGTGATCCTCCCAGAGGCGTTGTGCTACATCTTCTCTGACTGCCCAGATAGAGTCTTCATATGTAGGCATTTTTGAACTCGCTCCCATTGCCTGAAACTGGGGACTCAAATGAAAAACTTTACATGGGAACTGACGGGGCTTCAATTAAACATCTGGAAAGACCAGGCACAACCCAGCCTGGGTGGAAAGCGGGTTGGGACTATAAATAAATTCCATACATTTTCTGTGGCCGGAGCCTAACCCAGCATGCAAAGAATTTCATTTGATGTTTCAGTAAAGTTATAACAAGGGTTGGATTTAAGCCAAGAACCTTGTTGTTTTCTCCCTATTGACAGTCTTCCTAAAGCACAACGTTTTATTAGCTGGCATCAGTCCAATTACAGTCAATAAGACCACCATAAAATGGCAAACCATAGTCATCTGTGCTGATAAAATGCATAGGATAACATATACAATCAAACGTGTGCTACAAGTAAAGCCAACATGTTCTCTTAAGAGTAAGTCTGATTATCTTTAATATTTGACTAGTGTTTTCACATTCTCTATTTTCACCTACATCTGTACATGAAAAAGGACTACGCAGTCAGACAGAATCCGGCTAGACACTTTTGTTTTGTGTTTTGACAATACAAGTGTTGCCAGATACAGCAATAGTGAACTATGACTTTAAAATTATCACATTTTGACAGAAACAATCAATTACAACTTGCAAATGTGCAATAACAATACTATGCAACGTGAACAGTAATCTAACAATGAGGTTTGGTCATCTAAATAAAAGGCAACTGTACAGTCGCACACACATGGATTTTGCGTCACACACACTCAACCACAGGAACCACATCCGATCTTACCCCTCAAAAAATAGTAAAGGCCAAAAGGTCTACACACTGCACCACTGCTTTTAATGGAGGGGACTTTACTCAGACCAGTAAACTAAAAGGCAGCACAACGAAATTATCCAGTTATGGTTAAACATAATCATGACATCAGTTATTGCCATACATTTGACCATTTTTGGAGTTAAACACTGTAATAATTATTATACATCTTGCGACACCGTTGCTTTTAATGTATAATAACCTTTTCATCAGTGCTTTCTAAAGTCCATTAATGTCCCACATCTATCTCAGCCTCTGAACAGTGAAATACTGTAAACCATTTGGAGTGGACTGTCCATGACCAAGTACCTCAACACGGATCGGTCAATACCTTAAGCCATTTCAGAAAATTATCAGTGCTGTAGGTTCCACATATGTGGACCTATTTTTCCAGAACCGCTGTACAGTGCGCAAGTGTACCCACCAAGTCCCTTACAATCACCTTTACCTGCAGTATTAGTATTAGTAACTGCTTTAGGCCTTCAAGTTTTCAGTGTACCCGTAAATATGTATAGCATCACTTTGTGCGGCATACCATAAGTGCCCTATTTTAAGGTTTAATTATGCGTATAGAGGCCACTTCAACCCAACAATAGAACGAGCTCAATATCAAGGCTGAACAGGTTCATGATTATTAATGCAGATTAAGTAATTTTTGTTCCAGAAATAATAGTTGAGACACGTCTCCAGGGGATATCACACAGTTAAACCAATCTTGTATGCCTTTAATGTATCCCAACCAGGTTGTCCTCAAACCATTATCTGCAAATGCGGCAACAAAGAGAGCAAGGCAGACATTTCTGAACCTTTTCAGCGCAGAGCCAAAGCGCAGAACTAGTTCTGCGGGCATGGAGTAAGAAAATAGGACACTAAAGTTCTTCAGATTGGAAATACAATACCGAACACAAAATAGCATTACCAGTGCCACCGTTCTGCAAGCCCAGCACCTCGAGCCACTGATGCTGTGTTATTACTGCGCAGGATGAAGTTCGTTCAGTCAGTCACCCGGTGTGAGGCAGCGGCTGTCTTCGCTCGCCCAGCCGCTCCTCTGCTCTGCTCTCTCACTGCATAAACAGCGGGGAGTCGACTCCCAAAGTCTGGAAAAGACACACTCCATTAAGTCTCCTACAGGACCCAGACACTGCTCAGATACATGACGAAGAGAAAAAGAAAAGGAGGGAGAAAATCCAGCTCAGAGGAAATGCATCACACTGTTTTTTTATATCGAATTGGTGTATGTAAAATGGTGTATAGTATATGCACAATTTTTCATCACCACAGTGTGCAGATGTATATGTCACTCTGGAAAGTGCGAATATAGGCTGCAGAAAGGTATTTGCTGACAGACAGAGAAGGTGAAAGAATGCATGCTAAGAATGAAAAATAGAAGATGTGTATTAGTACGTGTTGAGATAAAAAGAAACTAAGCTTGTCTGCTTTTATGTGAATTTCTCTTTGTACAGGTTTGTCATGTTTTCTGCCATACACAAAGTTCACAAGAATGCACTTTATGTAACAGAAAAAAACATCAAGACATAAGGATATATATTGCATCTGGTAGTTACACAGCATCAGGTAGTTAAATCATTATCTGCAATAACTACAGCAGAGGAGGAAATCCAAAGATACTTCACATCATGGAGAGAATATATAGTTGTTTAATTTGTGCTTCTCACAGTGAAGAGATTAGATTCATCCCATAATTCTGACTGAAGGTTTGTTGTCACCAGGCTCTGTAGATAAATGCATTATTTTGGTTTGAGTGCTTTTGACTGTCAGCGGCGAACTTTAAAAAGTTTAATAAAACACATATCATTTTGTTGTCAGCATACTTCTGTGATGTTGACAAAAACGGACACTGATGTTGACTTCCTCTAAAAATATTCCTCTTGTATCATTTCACTATGAAAATATGAGCCGGTATATAGAGTTTGAATTAAACCAGCAAAATACCTCCTCTTCCTGCAGACCCTCTGGTCTGGGCACTTGTCATGCGGACATCCACGCAAGCATCTTCATAATGACCACAGTTGTGTGGATATCGATTTGTGTTATTTTGCAGGAGGGACAGCGGCAGAATCAACCTCTTTCTCATCACATGCGATGCATCAAAATAATTGGCAGTACCCAATTATCCTGTGATCCGTGTACAGGAGATCTGACGAGCTGCCTCAAGACGAATCTGTAATCAGGAAGCCTTGGGTATGAATCACAGATGTGATGCCGGCAGGTCAAAATGCGGATAAAATAGGCCAGCTCGATTGGCAGGATGGGGAGAGTGTAAAAATGGACAATCATTTCCATACTGTTTACTCACAATCTCAGATCAAAATGAAATACAGGGAAAGATTTCACTGACAAGAAGCATAGAGACCTTACGTGCCTTAATCAACTGCGATGCATCAAAAGTAACGGTCAACTACAATTGTGTCCATTCATGCTCAAAGCAATAAAGCTGTGGAGCAAGCAGCAGAATTACAATTAAAACCTTAAAGGTTGTACTTTTTTTTTCACTGAGTGTGAGATTCATGGCGTCACTTTGTTGTGCTGCGGTGTTTGTGAGAAGGTAATTAAAATGTGATACTACCAGGGATTTTAATCTATTTTCCCCACTTATCAGGGGACCAAGCAGTGTTACTCTCTGCTGGAGCCCTGGTGTTTTTCTACTCATTATTCTCTTTTTTTTCTTTTTCTCTGATGAAAGTCTTCTAATAGCAAAAGTCTCTTTTAAAAAATAAATTTTCAAAACTTCCTACCCCTTATTGTAAACCAATTTTCAATTTCCTCTTCTTTCATTTTCTTTTCCTTTGAAATGTAGCAAAGCTATCCGAAGCAGGAACCAAACCTGGTCCCACAGCATAATGGCTTATAAGCCAAAGTGTGCACCCTAACTACTTAACTACTGAGTGCAAGTTCTATCAAAAGACTAAGGCAAATTCTGCTTAAACTGATCATCAGGGCCTGAGCTCACATGGTGTACTTGTTTTTCTGCATTAATTCAAAAAGTAATCACTAACACGCCAGATGCAAAACAGTCTTACACGCTGAATATTTACAGCCGTGAGAGAAGGTGTTAGGATCCGCTAACTCAGAGGCACAAAAGCGACTTGATGCCACACTCCATTGTTTAAGGTCAACTGGAAATCCAGCCCCTCACTACATCACTTTTTCAGCGACAGCTACTTTTCTCGCTTCTGACCTGTTGTGGTGAAGGACTGTCCAAAAACTGGTATGAAGAAATAACGTGTAATGTCAAAACTCGCAGATGACATGAAACATCAAGGAAAATGTTCAAACACTTCACGAGGGTAGGACATGGTGATAGGTCAAGCTTGAGACAAAGCGCTCAGAAAGAATGCCTCCCAACCATGAAATGTCGTCGCTGTCAATCAGTAGGTGAACAAGATTTAAGCTGGCAGCGGCCATGTCACAAGGTGGCTCCTGTCTGCGCCCAGTTTTCATCATGCTGCTTCCAACAGGAACAAACAGCGACCACGGTGACAGACTATATGGTTCAAATGACAATCGTTCAAATTGTTTGGCTCTCGACATGACAAACTGAACGCGCGACATGGTGTTGAAGGAAACCCGGCAGAATGATTCGTCTTTGTGGATGGGAGAAGCTAACGTGGTGCTGCTGTCCTGCAGCTGAGCAGGTGCAGGGCTCAAATAAACTGGAGCTGAGGCTGGAAGATAAACATGTGATGTTGTGATTATAGAAAAGCCTCTATACCAATTAAGCAAAGCCTGTCAGGCTGTCGGGCTTTCATCACACATCGGCCAATTAGCATTTGTAAATCATTCTAAGTGGATGGTGTGACCTACTTGGGCGACTGGATGGGAGGAGATTTTGCATCGGGATAGTCTGATGGTGTGCGCTGTCAGCAGGGTTGTAAATTGGAAAGAATAAAAATGGTCTTGAATGTTGATAGCAATGGCACCAAATTAAAAAAAAAATGATGAGAGCCTTTTTTGATGACTAGAAGTGCTAACTATATATTATATAAAATTCAGGACAAGGAGTGGGAGACACCTTCGTCTTTTTCCATGAGGTTTGCTGATGCAGTTAATGCAAACAGATATTAGCTGTGCAAACTGCATATTTGTCAAAAAATACATAATTTTGTTTTATGGTGTGTTTCAATGACCTCAAATGGGACCAAGATGCATCTGAAAATCAGATCAAAGGGGGGGAAATAAAGAATTAAACAAGAGAAAACGAGCCAATTTAAAATTCTTGCTGCTTATTTTTCATCATAACCAGTACACTCAGCCTTCCAAGAAATAATTCATGCCCTGTGTTACTTTCTCCTCCCCGCTCTACCGCCCTGTCCCCCATATTTCCCTTCTTTCCACCTGTGTCAAACAAAAAATAAATACACTTGTCAACATTTATTTAGATACCTTATATTTTGCTTCTTAATCGTAAACACAGATAAAGAGCAGTGTTAAATCTGTTGTCTGGCCGATCTCGTTCTGACGCAATCCTCAGCAGTGTTGGTATTTAAAGCTGGTGAGCTAGAAATAAAGTTCATTTTAATGTAGCACTCGTCCAAAGTCGCTCTAGTTAAAAGTCTCAGCTAAAGGCTTTGAATCTTAATGCCTCACGCCGTGGTTTACTCTAATACATGTAATGCATACAAATATCTATTGAGATTGCGACAGTGTGACCCTCGGTCCAAAAGCATTGAATTTTCTTCCAGTGCATTATAAAAACCCATCTGAGATAAATGACAAACTCTGAGTTGCAGCGCCAGGGAGGCAGAGGCTACATCGGCTTATGCTTGAGCGAGCATGTAGGCCATACGCCATGGATGCACCACACACCCTGAGGTGAGTGGAGCGTTTTTTTTTCTCTCTCTTCTTTTTTTTATATATATATACACGTCATGCAAGCTTCACTGCATCCTTGTGACACAACCCCTGCCTCAGAGAGGAGTCAGCCCTGTGCTGAATAAAATGGGCCTGATATCAGCATGAAATATGATAAATTGTTAAGGATGAAGATAAACTGGGTGTGACTGTGTTTGTGCTGATATGGTTTTATTTCGGTATATGCGCGTGTAATGGTCAGCTTAGCTGGCTCGCTTACGTTTGATGGTAACCGACAAATTCCTGTGTCGTGTGAGAGAAAAAAATGCTGGCTGTACTCCATGGACAAGGACAGTCATATAAACATAGGACATTTGGTCTTATTCACAAAAGGGGGGAAAAAATTGTGTGAATTCTCAGACATTATTGGATTTACATTTTAGAGGCAGAGATCCACCAGATGTATGTCCCACTGCAGGGCCATGCTTTAAACATTGATGCTCTTCTGACGAAATACATACAACAGTTAAGCCATCATGGTTTATTTAGGTTCCTTTGCACAGATAGGAGGAAAATTCACACTTCAGTCCAATTTAAACAAAGACAAATCGCCGTACAATATCTAGAAATCCAGCTGCACAAAGCGGATTTCACGACTTGAAATAAAACCTACTCAAAGTAATATATGGGCAATAATGTGGGCTATGAAGAGCTTTAGAGAATGGAGTAGCAGGAGTGTGCCAGGGCAGGTAGAAGCACCTCAACCACCACAGAACCCACTGTCATAACTATCGAATTAAGCACACAGAAGGAGATGAGGTCTACTCTGTTGCTAGGTGATGTGACCTATCACATCTTATGATGGGAAGGGGCAAGCCAGTCCTTTTTCCTCATTAGAAATCTGTGGTGAGATTAGATGTGAAATTTGAATATGAACAAGGATATCTGGGCTAATTATAACCCATCTTCCCACTGCCTCGTCAGCACAGAGCGACATTCAATGGAATCAAAAACCTGCATGGAGGCGAGGGGGAGAAGGAGGAGGAGGAGGAGGAGGAAGGAAAGAAGGCAGAGGAGAGAGCAAGAAAGGAGTGAGGGGGGAGGAGTCAAAAGATCAATCCCTAGTTTGGGATTACGTGTGCTCAGATAACATCCTCCACCCCACCCACCTCTCCCTCGCTGGGTGTGTTTCAAGACTGCGGTGAGTGATTCCCTAACCCATCTATACACACACACACACAGACACACACACACACATACACACAGAAAAGCACCTTTACTCATAACCATGCCCCCCCCCCTTCCCGTGCTCCCACCCCATTCGCATCCGCATAATGCCGTTGGCCAAGTTTACACCTAGCTCTGCTGCCACGGTCTCCAAATGCGATTAGCGCTTATCTGAAGGAAGACCAAACTACCTTCATCATTGGGTTCATCATCGTCACATCCATATTCATGCTGCTCAAATCCCCTCTGGAGTAAAACTAAAGGGATTCAAGCACCTGAGTGCACGGAGTGCTTAGTGGAGGAGGATTGCAGATTTCTCTATTGAGGTCATGGCGTCGTATAAAAGAGGCATTTGAAGAGTTTTGTTCCACCGAGAGATGATGGCCACGGCAGGAGAGTGACAGCTCTCCACGACTCTGATAAACTGCACGTTATGAAAAAAATGGTGGTGTCTTTGCAAAGAGATGACATGAGACAGTGTGACCATGTAATATTCATTTGACAGATAACTGTAACTTTGATGTCTTCAACAGTAGATTTAGAAAGGCAGACTCTGACTTAGCATGCTACGTCCATTTTTAGTATTAGCTTATTAATGTACTACAATCAATGGCATTTGAGTACATTTAAATGCAAATGAAAGAGGTAAGACACATTTGTACACATATCTGTGAATAAGGGTATGAAGGTGAAACAGAAAGATGTGACATGAACATCAAGAGTTGGCATTGCATAACAAATATGCAGCGTTTTCTATATATATATATATACATATATACAGTATATATACACACACACACACACACACACAGTGTTATTTAAGCTAATTTCCTGTTTTTGGGTGCATTGAAAGAGCGTTTACCATTGTCACCTTGCAGCAACAAAATACTAAGTTCAAATTCTGGTCAGACTGAGGGCCCCATACAGTATATGCGTGGGAGTCTTCTGATTTCCTCCCACAGTCCACCAGAAACATGCATGTTTGAGCTGATTGGAGACTGTAAAATTGTGCCTAAGTTTGAGTGTGAGAGTGCCAACCTGGGCAGGGTGTATTCCCTGCCATCACACTGTGAGCTGGAGAAAAGGAAGCAGCAGCCCCAGTCAACAATGTTAAGCACATAATGATTTTAAATGACATTTTGTCTCATGTCTCCCAAATATTCAGCTGAACAGAAACAAATGACATGACTTTTAATCTTTGCCAAAGCTTGACATTCTCATGTGGTGAAAGTCTAACTTTACCCACTATATATAATGGTTATCTATTCAATCTCTTGCTGATTCGAAAACAACAAAAATAAAGTTCCGTTTGTCTTGAACTGAATGTCAAGTGCCTTCTTCATTTATTTCTGTCTTCCTATGCCGTGGCCACAACCCCTCTATGCTAATGTAACGAATGTTTCCCATCATCAGCCACATAGGCCTACCTTCAAAACCACGGTCTCAACGGCTCCTTACCACTTCCACCTCCTTCTTCACAATGTGTGTGTCTGTGAGAGGGCTGCATGCATCACGCAGCTGCCAAGAGGCAGTCAAAAACTTGATAGCATCATCACACAGGAAGAGAAGCACATGAGCTGAGACACTAGCTGGCGCTGCTAAATGTGGAGTGAAAGGGGGGAAGCGGGGTTAAGTGCTTATCTGTCTCTTTGTGGATAAAACAGATGTTCTGAAGGCTTGGGAACTCTTCAAACTTCCTCACTGTGGTTTCTTTGTGGAAATCAGGATAGCAGCATGTCCTTATCCAAAGTTTGTCACCACTACTAATTAGCTAAGATGGTTACATAGGATGTTCTCACATGGTTCAAGGCTGCTTGGAAAGAGAAAATGATGTTACAGTCTGGATCTTGGGTGAAAACATCTGAACTAGATTAGTATTTTGCGTCTACCTTTTCAGCTATGTCCCTGTATGCATGTCCTTTTGTTGTTTGGTGAATTCATCCTACTGTATTTCAGCATCTTACTCAGTGTGTTATCTTGAGAATATATTTCCAATATACGTAGCCAGACAGTTTCACAGTTGAAGCACTTTTGCACCTGCCACATTTGGCGCTGTGAGTCCATATAGAAAAATAGCAGTCAAGAGCTACTTTCTAGAGCCCCTGTGCTGCACCAGTGTTTGAAAATCATACAGTGCAGAGAAGAGACACACCCATCATCCATCACTGCTATGAACTGAAAATGGGGTGTAGCCATGACCAAGCCTCAGTGAAAGTTATTCAGAATTAAGGCAGAGAGAGAGTCATAGCAAGAAACAACAAGAGCACTGGGGCAGAAGTTTATACCTGGAAATAGTTTAATTAAATATACTGTAACAATATGTACAGAATAAGTACAAAACGAAGGTATATGTGAAAATAGTTAAACATAAATCAACTGTTGAAAATAAACTACAATAATGCATCACATTTGAATGCATTACAATTTGTCTTGTTTCAAACCAGGTTAACTTTAGTGCTAAAAATGTAACATTTGTTTAGAAAAGGTTTTACCCCTTGCACCTCAAGTTAGTTCAGCTCTCTTTTTTTGACTATTTCAATAGGACCCAACTGTTCACAGTGTTTATGTCATGCAAGCACGATATGCTACTAAATCTGGTCTTTTAGTGTTGTTTCTTTACTGAACTCTATGGTGAACATTTCCCCTTTAAGCCAAAGTCATCCTGACTTCTGACAAATTTTAATAATTACTCCTGAGGCAATAGATGCGTATCTGTCCACAATCTGGTTTACCAATCAGCTTATCTAATATGCTGCAAGTGAACTTTGTTCACAACCCACATGTGCTGTCTCTGTCCCCACCACCATGCCCCTCCTCCCTCTTTTACCCTGCTCCAGTCCTTTCATCACTCCACGTCCACAGGGGAGATGTAAAGCTTTTGGAGTAAATCAAGGCTTTCTCCTTCATAAACGCCTGTGCAATTAACTTAGCTCCTTCTCCCACTGATTTACGGCGGCCATGTTGGAGACTGGAATCAGCCAGGCCCTCTGGGTTTCAAAAGAGATGGTTAGTTGGCTAACTTCCCCCCTCCCTCTCTCTTTCTCTCTCTCTCTCTCTTGCTCTTTCTTTCTCTCCCACACACACACGGTTCAACCGCAAACAGTATACACACACGCATACTCATTCACATCTGCTTCTGTGAAAAGAAAATGATGGGTGAGAAGGAAGAAAAGAAGGAGCTGTGAGTGAAATGATGAGGCATAATGGCGGAATCATTGAGAGCAGTGCGGCGGATTCATCTAACGTCAGCCCTCTTACAAAGGTGCATATTCAAAGTTGCTCAGCACACAGCTTTTGAGTTTGGATTTAGACAGGAAAGCTAATTCACCATTTGTGAAACAGTCAAAGCAGTGAAACAGGTCTGCGCTGGATAAAAAATATTTACAAAACAATTTTGTTTCCTGTTATCTACTGGAATATAAAAGCATGGGAAAAATATTTAATACCGCAAACTGCCCGTGCAACATAGAGCCATATGGAAGTGATGGCGCACACAATTTGAGGAGAGAAAAAAGATAAAAGCTAACCATTTTCCAAATTGTTGGTGTGAGTAGGAAAATCAGGGTTTATTGGTTCACCGAGAATTTTCACACACAGACAGTCCAGGCTCCTCCCTCCAAGGTAACAACGGCCCTCCACCGACTTGTTACCATGTGAATGTGTTTTTATTCCTATCAGAATCTCATTCACAATGAAATATGAACATGAGCGATGGTAAAATGCAACATGAAAGAAAAGCATAATACCCATCTAAATTCCCTTAATGTTTCACAATATGGCTGTCTCGCAGCGCACACCTGCAGTTTGGTGGTTTCCCTTTGTGAACTGGAACTTGGGTCTCATGAACTCTGCACTGCTGCATGGGAAAGTTCAGTGCGGTCGCTTTATAAACTGCCTCTGCTGCTCCTATAATGCATGAGTGGAGATGAAGGGGGGATATAAACTCTTAATACAACAAACTAGTTCAAGGAACTTATTGTTGGCGGTTGTTTTAACGAGTGTTCGTCATTAGAGCTTTGCCATAAATGCCGAAAATGACAAAAGATTTTTAAAAAGTCCTAGCAAAAAGCTTTACAAACTGAATACAAATCAATCAGAATTTGCTGTATTTATGTCTGAAGTGACACTTTATCCTTGGGAACATTTATTAGTGTAATAAATGCCTACTGCTTATGGCTTTTATAGTGTCTGAAATAACCCACGGTATCTGGAAAGAATGGGGTCAGAGCTATAACATAGCATTTAACCTCACATTTTGACCATGCATGAGTGCGTCCTGTTGAGGTGTCCTTGAGCAAAACACAGTAACATCCTACCTGCATCACTCAGCGTAAGCAGCTTCGGATAAGAGTGTTGGCTAAATGGCTTAAAAGTTAAAAGACACACTGACATAGTGAAGACAGATTTGGTTGCGTAATCTTAATCACAGTTAAATGTTGGAGCAGACTGTGACAGGTTAAGAAGCTGACTCGAAAGTACCTCAAAAATTAGAGCAAGGGAAAACTGAGATTTTAAAGGCATAGTTCACCCATCACTGAAATTTCATTATATACTTGGGTGAAGTTTCTTTTGTGTGTTTTCCTACAGGATTAGCAGATTCATCTTCTCACAGCTACAGTGGCAGAATACAATTCTCCAAATCACTGCTGTCTAAGATGGCTCCAAGCAGGAGGTTGGAGGCAGTACACATCCAGAAAGTCAATAAAAATGTATTTCCTATATTTTCCCTGAGGCAGAGATAGACTTATAGTTATTAATGTACCATGTTTGCTGCTTCTGTGAAGTTCAGTAGAGTTTCAGCTGACAAGAAGGTGAGGAGATGATGACAGATTTTTCATTTTGTGTTCTGCATTTTCTTTAAAGGCAGGTTTTTTTTGTTTGCTCGAATCCTTTGAGTGCCTCTTTTAGACATCGTGCTAAATTTAGCATGGAAACATCCATGATTTTAATAATTTATTCCCAAACTGGCCTGCAAGGATCAACTCTCACATCCTTCAAGGACTTTGTGCAGTCGATGTGACTACAGAAGCCCTAGTTTGTCATAATACGACTCCCAGAATGCCTCAGTTTCTATTTGCGACTCTGTCTATTTACTTAATTGCATTTCAGATGTATAGGCCACGGCCCCTCCCAAAACCTACCCACATTTCCTAGCCCTCTACACCCTGAACACACACACACACACACACACACACACACACACACACACACACCCCTGCAAAACCCCGGCCCTGCCCTTGTCTGCTGGCTGCCTCGCTGCACACTGGCTCCATTCTTCCAGGCCACGGCTTGAGAGGGGCTGGTGTGTCTGTGTGCATTTCTGTGTGTGTTTAAGAGTGTATTGGTGCATACAGAACATAGAGTGTGCTGGGAAGCCAGTGCATCAAAGGCTACAGTTGTGTGTGTGTGTGCATGTGTGTGTGTTTCAAGCTTTCTGGAGTGGTTATGCTGTTAATGTGTGTGCGGAAGAGGCAAACTGCACATGGGTTTTAATGCATGTGGGAGGTTAATGTGTGCATGTGACAGCATGTTGGGATGTGAGCAGGGGTGTTCAGACCCCCTGAAATCCTCTCTCTCACCCTCCCGCTTCTCCTCATCCAGCCCAACATCCCTCCAGCCAGTGCCCCCCTCCCCCTGCTAACACATCCACCCCACCCACATCTCCAACCCACTGCATTCAGGCCAGTACACAATGTTCTCAACGAGGCCATCCTATCGTCTCCTGTAATGGATGCCATTGGTCAGGTTCATTCTCAAATCTTGTTCTCACTTATGGTTGAATGAAGGTGAAGTAATACAAAAAAAACTTTATTGGTCACCACAGGAGGTGCAGAGAGAGGCAGAGGGTCAATGTATGTGGAGTGAAGCTACAAAATACACTAGAGGACAAAGCATTATAGTTCACATCACAGACAGTGACATGGAGGCTGTTATGTAACTTTTTTTTCAGTTGTGAATTTGTGAAAAAGGGGTTTAAGACAAACAACTGCATTTCTCAATCTTACATAGATTTCTCACACAGGGCTCGTCATGGCTACTTCTCTTCCCTACTTCTTGGGATTTCTTGGGATATTTAAACAGTTTCGAGAATGAAATAAAAAACACAGTTATAATGGCACAGAGAAATATTAATATTTGCGCAATGGAACAAAATGAGGTCCAATTACATAAAATTATAGAAAATGCTTGCCGACACATGTCAAATCATGTGCTAATCGTTTTTTTTCCTACCTTAGTTTCAAAAGAAATGTAATCTAACTCCACAGTTCAAGAGTTCAGCGCAGATGTAAAGCAGCTTATTAAGATGCGTTTTTGGCTGGTGTGCAAGTAAAACTCTGTATCCACAGTCTTTGATCACTGAGTGACACAATCACTGAAGTAGTTCATCAGAACTAAAGCGCTCTGCATGGTAGGTGTGCTGCTGGAGCCCTGAATCTGAAATATACCTTTTGCTCTCCATGTCTTGCACCACATGGGCACTAAATCACAGAGACAGGAACATAACAGCAGCTTACCTTTGTGTCAGCCCCAGGCACCGAACACACTCTCCCCCTCCCCACATCTTCACTTTGTAGCCCATGCCAAACACTGTCACCCCAAATCTCCCACTAACCTGCCTCCTTATGGCAGCAGTCCTCAGAAGGCGACCGCGGTGGCGTGGCAGAGCCACACGGCACCATCTGCTTCAGCAGGGGCACGTGGTGGAGGAGAGGAGAGGAGAAGGGAGGGATGGGCTTCCTCCCTGCCTCACCCACTCTATCCCCTCTACCAGCACCCTTTATCCAAATCCTTCATCCTATGTCCTGTAGATCACCCCCGTAGACAGCTACCCCCCCACCCACCAAAAAAAAATCCTCCTGATAATTTCAAGGAATGACGAATCCCCCTGCACTCGGATTTATGAACTCCTGCGGTAGCCATGGCAACCACAGGCAACTTTGTATTTGAGGAGGGGAATAAGGGGGGAGTGTGAGGGGTGTTTGGGTGGGAAGAGTGGTAGTAAGATGTGTGTGTGTGGGGAGAAGAGGGGGGCAGAGAAAGAAGAGGCATTGTTGTGTTGGTATTCAGAGTGTCAGCAAAGCAGAGTAATTGCTGGGTCTTTATAAAGGGGAAGAGGTAAAAGCTTTTTCTGTCAGGGGGGTGCACCTCTCTAAATACTCTAACTGGAGGAAACACACCCTCATTTTGCCTATACTGCCTGTTGAGAAGGATTTATTTTTGTAATATTTTGGCACATCAGAAACGGATGGGTCATTTCAATTTGGCTGGAAGCTAAATGAGACACCGCATCTTCTTTTTTTTTTTTGCCTCGTGAATATTTACTGTACCAGCCATTTGAAGTGCAGCGTTGGCTCGCCTTTCACCATCGCCCCGCATTTACACCTCTGTATCATTTGCCACATGTAAATCCTGGAAACATAATGTATGTGATCTGTTTACTGGCTTCCCTGACTGTGTATCTGTAGCTCACTCCAGGATGTATATATCTGCTTTCAGCCTCTTATCAGGCCCTCGCAGTGTTTGCTGTAAAGCGCAGCCTCAACCACTATAGAGACGTACTCGCTGTGAAAAGACAGTGAGAGAGAGAGAGCAAGGAAGAGAGAGAGAGAGTGAGGAAGAGAGAGGGAGTGAGGGAGAGAGGGGGGATGGAAAAAAAAAACAACTCCTGACACCTCAGACTCCACTTCACAGCCAGTGAAGGAAGAAAGTGAGCGAGCCACTAAGCCTTTCCTCCCTGCAGCCGCCTGCAAGGTGGAGATATTACCGTTCACATTTGGACAGATGCGAGGATCCCACTGTGTGTGTGTTTATGTGTGTCTGTGTGTGCGTGTGTGTGTCTATGGTTAAGGCTTTCAACTGTCACTGAGATTTCCTCAGGTTTACGATTTTGATTTTGACTAGAATTTGTAAACATTTTCTTCCCACTCTCGGTCAAATGTGTCTGTGATTTTAGCAGTGATTGAAATAAATCTGAGTGCGTTCATTTGTCCTAAACTCTGAGGAGCCTAGGCTGTCAATCTGTGTGTGGCTGCAGTTAAGGTAGCATTTTGCATCCACCTCCGGCAGAGTTGGACGCTTGCTGGGAACAATGGACGGATGCTGGCTTTTGTGAATCCCAAATGGTCAATTTAGAGAAGTCGTAAACAGTTGCGTTATGGTCATATTTCTAAAAACGCAGCAGGGATATATCTGACTGTCAGCCTGGAATGTCTTTATGATTGAGCTGCTAGTGGGAACCAGACAAACATACTGCGAGAGACAGGGGTCCTATTGGGTGTAACACAGTGTACTTAGAGAACAGCCAGACAATAATAGCATAATCAAACATGACACGATCCTGTTGAACTCCAAATGTCAACTGCTGTAGCAAACATTCAAGACCACTGACTTACAGAGTGGCCAAGCAAAGGAGAACAAAGCATTACAGTGTGCATGAGCCTGAAAAAGCTCTGCAAATAAAAACAGGCACAAATATACACACACACAAAAAACAGCTGCAGTCAGCATATGAACCGACACAAAATGGATAACTAGGAGGAAGTCTGAGTGACTTGTCCAAACCCTAGTCTCATTTCTTATGCACTTTCATGTTGCATTATATTTAATTATAGATCATACCGGGGCAGCCCTTAACAGAGCCTGCTTGCCTCACAGGTACAAACAGCTGAATAATTCAGGAGCCCGCGTGCATGAATAGGATGTGGTGTGAGTGCAACGGGAGAATAAGCTCGCTGTTATTCAACCCTCAGCTCCATCTTGCTGCGGGACAAAATGGAGATTCACTAAGGTTAATTGGCTGATTTTTACCAGCCTGAACAAGGCGTAAACCAACCAGGACATCTTTTTGGTATCCGAAATGAAAAATACCAATGTTGTAGTTTACACAAGACTGACAGCAGCTGCTGTTTTATTTTTAATGCCAGTACAAGTCATTGGCAAGCCATTTATCCCAAAATCAATTGTAACACAGAGCCAGCAACAGAGCATTAAGCCACATCCACATTTTCACACTGCACAGTTTATTACAGGTTGACAGTCAGCTGTTATCATTCTCAAGCAAACCCATTACTGTTATCTTTCTTTTATCCTTCTTGCCCAACAAATTTTTTATACACATTGCCCATTATGGGAAAGCAAATTGCAGGTGGAGCTATAAATACAAAGGAGATGTTATTGTGTTTGTAAGATGGAAGAATGAAGAGTCTCATTCCTGCATTTTGGTTTGTGGCAGAAATTAATGGACTGACCTGGAGGGAATGGCAAATCAGAAGTGATGTAATCCTCATGCTCTTTGGACAGTACAACAGAGAGCCTGAAAAAAAAATTATGAGCGTCAGAGAAAGGATATATTCACACCAAGAGCTGTCCATTCACAGAGAGATGGAGCAACTGCAATTAAACTTCAACATTTTAAACATAGACTAATGGGTGGGTTTGATAAATGAGAAAACCATTTGTAATTGAAGTATAATTTGTACTTTATTTCTCAGCAGAAATAGGCCAGAACAGAGGCAGCCTCTCATTTTCATCAGGCATGTCAAACTTTGTCAGTTTTGTCAGGATTTTTAGTATGGATGACAAAGCTGCTCATCAGCGTCTACGTACTTTCATCTTTTTTTTAAATTCAATTTCTTATTCTAGTTGCCTGTGTCAAGGACTGTTTAAAAACTCATCTGTGCTTCGGTCTTGTGTACTTAAAGATGTTCAGCACAGTGTCTGAGCTGAATTTAATTCATATTTTGTCAGAAGGTGATACAGTAGTTCAGTGAACTTCAGAGCAAGGAGTTCCCAGGTTTGAGTCCAGGCCAGATCGAGGACCTATGAGGGTTTTCTCCTCATACTCTAGTTTCCACCCACAGTCCAACAACATGCATATTTGGACTCTAGTAGGTGAGTGACAGTAACAGTGGGAGTGAGAGAGTGAATGGTGTGTGTGCTCTGCTATGGACGACGACCTGTCCAAGGTCCATTCTCTGCCTTCACCATATGAGCACTGACTCCAGCAGAATCTCATGACACAGTTCGATATAAAGCAGGGAAGATGACAGATGGGTGTTTTTTCTGTTCTTTTTTTATGTTTGAGGCACAGAAAATGGACATGACCTTTGACCCCAGTGTTGACTTTGTGGTCCATAGATCATACATTCACCCTGTATGTGATTGGTGCAGCTACATAAACTGTGTTTGTAACAACTAGTAAAGAGCAAGAGCAACACTGATCCCTTCCAAATAATTTAGCTGTTCTGTTCCACGTGATCACTTTTCCAGCTTGGGCTGTGTGACTGAGCTAAATGTGTTGTTTTAACTAATAAAGTGCTTGTTGTCTCCTGCTGTCACAGTGAGCACACTCTCCTCTGTTGCAATAACCACAGTGTTACAATTTTACATTGCAGGCACTATTGGGGGGAAAAAAATAGGCTGCAGACACAATATCAGAATAAAGAGGATGCTTGTAGGAGCATTTCACTGCTCCCAGCTGCTGTCTCCGCTGACTGTTGAGAGCGAGCTTTGGATGCACAGCAGGAGTCAGGAGTGATGGGAATGTGTTTCTGCACTCCTCAGTGATTCCCGCTGAAACTTTAGAGTGAAAAAGGAAAAACTTTGGATATCCGTGCCGCCGTCGTTCCCAACAAAGTAAGCAGCTTTCTTCCAGCTGGTGACAAGCCCCCGGTGTGACTCCGCTCAAGGTGTTTGAATCCAGGTCAGACATCAGCAGTCAGATTTTGTGCGGGAATTGAACACCACGTGTGATCTCCAAAAAATCAGATACCATGTTCTGGCGTTAACACTGTAGGGATATTTATCAGATCTTGGTTGAAGTAAAAAAAAAAGAAAATCTGACTTAGTCTGATCTGAACAACGTATCTGACGAATGCTACCAAATTCTAAACTGATCTATATATGTACATTAAAAAAAGAGAAAAATGTGAGCCTGTGTGAGAAAATAAAGATGGTTTATGGGACAGCTAGTGAGGAGGAAGACATGTAGATGCAGCATTGTGGGGGTGGAGTGACAGATAGAGAGGAGCTGGAGAGAGAGAAAGAGAATGAGAGAGAAAGGGAGGAGTGGATGCAATGAACAGGAAGCATCCGGAATGAATTCCCAGAGATGGCCACGCATGGCTGGGCTGAACTGGCCTGGATCTGGGAGGTGGAGGCTGGGTGGGGGGCTGAGAGGCTCCTGCACGTCCAGCTGGACAGAGGGAGCGAGGCAGAAAGACGACAGAGAGAGAGAGAGAGAGAGAGTGAGGGAGAGGCCCCCGGGCGCTGACAGGTGTAGCCCTCCACTCCAGCTGAGGCCTCACAGCTGACCTGGATCTCTTGATATTTCTCTCTATGTCTATTGCTCTCACTCTCTCTCTTTCTCCCCCCATCAAAACACATGCTTTTACTCTGAGGGTTACACACACACGACAGGCTCCGGTATGTTGCACCATGTTCACTATTCGTGATTGAATGTGGCAAGTCTCTCAACTGGGGTGCAGCGCAGCCACAGTTCATCACACAAGTGCCTGGAGTTAAAAACTGGCACCCTTTGTTAAACACTACAAAAAGTCTCCCCTCGCGCATCCATCCTGCGTCTCATTGCAGATAATTATTTTGCGGCAGAATCATGCATTAGAGTGCAGAGAATCCTAACAAGCCAGTCAGCTTTCCACGAGCAGGAAGTGAATAAAACTTTCTTATTGTCAGAACATTTCCTCCGAGGATCAAACACAACGCAGCAGCAAACATCCACGGTAATAAAAAGTGGCTCCTCTGCAGTGGTTAAATCTGCATGTCTCCCTCATAAAACAGAGATGTCTGTTCTGTTTTTGCCTGGGTTGACAATAACAAGCGGCGGGGAATACAGGATGACATGAAAAACATCTCTGGCTGGATTCACACCCACAACTTTGTAATTAAATTACTCAAACTGGCCATCACAGAATCACTTAATGTGAAAAGTGTGGAAGGATTTTACTTGAAGCAATAGCTGCAGTGACACCAAAACTAACTTAATGTCTCCGTATTTCTTCACAACAGTGGTGTTTTGGTGGTGTATTTTTTTCCCCCCCAAAACTAAAACCACATCATTAACTCGGTTGCTTCTTACCACAAAGAGAAAAGAGCTTCCTCAGTTGCTGTTTGTCTCTTTGGCTTTGCTGAGAGGATAAATAAGCTCTAAATGACTTTTTCCACTTTTTGCCAAAAATCTTAATATTCACTGTCAGTGCCAAGAAAAAAGTGACCTCTTGTTCTTGTTTTGTGAAGGAAGGATCCCAAAATTTTCCCTCGTCTGTCTGACCAATACAACAAAATGTAGAGTAGAAGCTGCATCCCCAGACAGGGCAGTCACTAATTAATCATGGTTAATTATTATATTTAGTGCTTAATGCCTTCATGAAATTAGTTTAAGAAACAGTCCTAATTTAGATTTAGTGGTTAAAGAAACTATCAATTATTGAATGCGACATAAGACCAACCCCTGGACCTCATGTTACTATACTATAATACTGAGAATTATCCCGTCCATCTCTAAAACATTTTTTTGTACCAATTACTGTTTCTATCATCGTCCGGACCTTTTTGTCCTGAGCTGTTATTTGAAACATCAACACGATTAAAAGTAACCCAGAATTAATTTAATTTGCCTCAGTGGCTTGTTACGTGAGGTGACTCTTAACGTGATGAGTAAATGAGTATTGCAATATGACAAGTTAAAATGATAAGGTCAGTGCTGCTGAACAAAGAGGGACCATTTTCTGTCATTCCACAAAGGACTAGATTACACTCATGTTAAATAAACAATGAATTAGAGTGAGTGAACATGAACAGATTGATTTGCTGTTAGCGGCATGGCAATTAATCTTACACCGCAAATGAGGGAAGAGGAAAAAAATACAAAGGATGAAAAACACAATGGATGCCATTGTGAAAGCAGCATTGTTTCATGTCATTGTCATATGCAGTCAGTGTAATGTAATGTACTTATTACACGCTCTGTCTTTTCCTGCCTAACAGGGTTTCATACTTTGTTGTTATAAAATTGTGTTCCCTTAAAAGACGTACGACAATCTGCAAATTGGATAATTTCATTTGTTTCTTGTGCAGGTTTTTGCGAGAATATCTACAGTGAAAGGAGGCAGATAAAGTCATTAGCATAGTGTCACTCATTTCAAGATACTTTTTTAACAGGGCTTGGCAAAATCATTTTAAGGAAAATCTCAACGTCAGAGTTCACCTTTGGATTAATTTAGTTATCCACGGTGACATTTTTGCAGTATTGCAATTCATTTGTGTCTTTTCGAGAATGGTTTTTGTGTTATGGTGTCTGGGAGCCAAAGTGCATCTCATGAGGAAACATATCTGCACACACTTCTGTGAACATTTGGCACTAAACTGCAAACACTAACTTTTAATACGTTGGGGAAAGGCGTTTTTTGTCTTAGCTGTGATATCTGCCTATTTGGGCAAACATGCAAGTGTGTGCAGCCGTGCATATTCCCACCCCGCGCATCACCTAAACGAACCTCTCCTCCTCCACACACGCACACACACACACGCACACACACATGCGCACGTATACACTCATGTGGATATTATCAGTGGTGCTCAGCTGAGGCTACAGGCCTGTCCGGTCCCCACGGCGTAGCGGCGACCAGGGGAGGAAGGGCTTATCTCGGCCCCAGGCCCCTCCCTCGGCCCCATGCCTTGGCTCCGGGAGCTGGGAGGCAGATGCCATGCAGGCCCCCGGTGTGGAGTGTTTCTGTGGCCAAAGCGTATAGCGTTTAATGCTTAAGGGACAGGCTTTTTGAACCAGACAGTCCATCTTGTCCGTGTGTTTGAGAGTAAATGTGGGTGTCTGTGCAGGCCACACAGCAGATGGAGGTAAAGGCTTTTAGTATGACCAACTCCCTGTGGCCCACCTGGACCAGATCAGAACATTTGGTGCTCACACACACACAAACACAGAGACACACGCGTTCACACATGGACTTAAACCGGCAATACTCCCTGGATGATAATAAACGGGACTGAATTATAACCAGGTGTGGAGTTATTCCTGGATTATTTCCCATTTACTTCCTTTAACTTCATATGGATGTAATCAGGGCAATGCAGTGTTAAATTATATGATGGTAGAGAGGCTACAGAGATAAGTTGGGTGATATGTTATGAGACACAAAAGGTTTTACAGCTGATTTTTCTGTTGATTTGGGATAATGGCAATTGTCTTGCGAGAAGCTTCGAGAATCAACCACTTCCTCGCTTCATGCTCGTTCCCACTGTGACGCCGCACCATAATCTCCATTCACAACCAAGTATTTCGTCATTGAAATGGAGAGCATTTCATAGGGCGACAAAGGCGAGAACAGGTGTTTTTGGAAAGCGCAGTGGGGGAAAAAAAATAGAATTTTAAAGAGATGAGGTTAACAGCCTCGAAAAGCTCCTTTCGTCTCGGCAAATTATGCTAAGTGTTCACAAAACATTGGTCTAAATATAGGGCTGGAGCGCGCAGCAGATTAGCTTGCACAGTGATGGGTCTATAAGACGGCAGCACAGAGCTGCCTTCCCTCTTTGACTGGCACGGCTTTGAACCCCACTGCTTAAATTCACTCCACAGTGGATACATATCTGCAAGTGTGTGTGTGTGTGCGTGTGTGTGTGTGTGTGTGTGTGTGTGTGTGTGCGTGTCTACCTTTTAGCCTGCCTGTGTGTGTTCGTACGCGAGCCAATGGTGAATGGCTTTTCTGTGTTCAGAGCAAATCCTGTGTGTTTGCTTGAAACCGCTGACGTATGAGGCAAAGAGGGCACCGAGGCAGAATGAAAATGACGCCACTGGAGTTTTTTTTTTTTTTACAGCGAGAAAACCTTCCCCTTGTTAAGAAAGATGGACGTTTCTGCTCTCTCCACCTTAAAAAAAATAAAAAAAATGTACATATATATATATGTGTGTGTGTGTGTATATGGCTACACTTGCTGAAGTCGTATTTCAGCGAGGACGCCCATGCTCTAATACTGAAGTCTTGGGCTTTGATGTGTAATCACACATGCGCATGTCTAACACTCGCACGGGCACAATACATTTGCCGAGATAAAGTGACTGCAGTGTGTGACCCATTTTGCAGAGGCAGGGTTTTACTTTCATAACGATGGGGAAGTGAGTGAATGCGTGTGTATGTGCCTGTGTATGAATGCATAACCAGTATTTTGCACCAGGATGATGCAGCACGACAGGCTTTTAAATCTTGAAAAGGAAGTGCTAGGTTGGTTCCCGGTAAAAACGCTACTGTCACACGTCCGGTCATAATGCCGTTAGCCGTGCTACCTCGGGGTGACACGTCAGCCGTGGCTGAAAGTGGCGAGAAAAGGGGAAGCATTATCTTGATTCAAAAGAAGGGAGAGAAAAAATATGAAATCTGGTTCAGGGGGTGTGTTATGAAATATATTTCATGTTCCTTAAGTGTGGCGACAAGCCTCGAAACCCCTGAACATGCTCCTCAAGCAGTTAATAATCATTGTTTCACGGTGTTGGAGGAGCGAGGCGAAGATAATGTTTTGTGTCGAGATAACGCGTTGCCTTATTCCTGCCGCCTCCCGTTAACGCACGAGACAAATGGAACTGGGCGCATCGCCTTGGAGCTATCCAAATGAGGGTGTCTGCCGTGAAGTGAAGTGAAGTGAAGTGAAGTGAAGTGAAGGAGGAGGAGGAGGAGGTGGGGAGAGAAGGGGGGTTGGGTGGGTGCGTAGAGGGGGGGGCAAGTGCCACAAAAATCGGGGAGCGGCTGCTCGACCCTCACGGCGCATCACGGCAGCAGTCAAGTGAATGTGAAAACAAGAGAAAGCTTTGCGGAATATTGATTTAATGCCGCAGCCCGGGCAGGGGAAGATGCGCGCTCCAGATTACGTGCGCTCTATTTCCCACCCATACAGAACCTTGAGTTCCTCTGCCTCCACACGCCAGAGAACCAAGAGAGAGAGACGGGGAGAGGATGTTCTTTTATGTGCCATTGCCCTCTGTGACGTCCAACTGGGTAGAAAATCAATGTGGAAATACAAAAGGGGCAGAGAAGCATTAATATGTAAAACATATCACTCCCTTTGTTTCTATACATGCAAAAGAGAATATCAAGGCATCTTCTTGCTGCAACCTCCCACTACAGCACCTATGGATCCTTTCAATTAGCTCCCTGTCTCCTAAATAATGTATTAGCTCCAGAGCTTATAAGGATCATGAAAAAAATATTGTAGGAGTTGTTTTAGGTCTTATCACCACTTCTTACAGGTTTGCGACACAGAATTTCTCCATGTCATTAAAGTGTTGTTTTGTGGATGGCTTTTTTTTCATCAGCTGTGTTTATCCCCACTATGTGACCTATACTGAAGACTTCACTTAGTATCTTGTAAATTTCATCCTCGGTCCACCTGCATCGACTCATTATGCGGCACTTTATCCCGAAACACAATCCAACAAATCAAACTACACAAGCCACAAATGACATGATTTGTTCCCACTCCCGTCATCACGGATGCCAGAGTAGTTGTTCTTCTGTTACATCACATTCAAATCAGATCCACTGATGCATGTGCATTGAAGGGACCGAACTAAAGCATTTTTGGCAGCACAACATAACAAAATGTTCTCAGTGACATGGCCAGTGACCAAATAAATTCAACATCTGCAACATTAAATGTGGAAAGTTGGATTATTAACGAGATGGTTCATGTGCACTAAATTCTTACTTTTTCAGATACTTTTTTTGTTGATTTTAGCTTTGGAACTCACCTAGTGCAATCCCTATTCTTCTTTCTCCTACTGATCTTTTAACTAGAGCTTAATAAACTGTGCACTTAATGCTCTAGTATTTATCGTCTGAAAAGTTTAAAGAATGCAGAATAGTTTTTATTGTTACAGTGTGGTTTCTGTGATATAGCACAAATGTTGTTATGGATAAAAGTGTCTGCTTAATGACTAAATGTGTGAATTGGTCACACAGCAATGCAGCGGTTAGTGCTGTTAAATCACAGCAAGGTGTCCCAATATCGGCCCTTTCTGCGTAGGGTTTGCATGCTCTCCCTGTGTCTATGTAGGTTTTGTCTGGGTACTCTGGTTTCCACCCACAGTCCAAAAACATGCATTAAGGCCGTTGGCAGACTCTGAATTGGAATTAAGTGTGAATGAGAGAGCAAATGATGTGTGTGCCCTGCAATGGACTGGCGATATATCCTGCCTGTGCCCTAGGTGCACTGGATATGGGCACAACGTAACCCTGTTGGATATAAAGATGACATAGTAATGGAGTGGATAAAAAATGCAATCATTTTGAAATGGTCAAGGTCAAGAATGGCCTTATTTAGACCAAAATGTCTTCATTTGGGATTTAAAAAGTTGCTTGTGTGGACTTACCACTACCACCACCACCACCACACGTTGTCCCATTCACTCCTGTGTTTCACACAGAGGCGCACAGGAAACGCGTCTCCTCGCAACTCCGTGCGTCGATGACAAAAAAAAACACAAGATCTTTGGAACAATTTGTTACTTACTGTGTCCACCCCCTCCTCTCCTCTCCTCTTTTCTCCTCTCCCTCCCTCCCTCCCCCCTTTGCGCTGGCTGCCGAAAATTATGAACAGTGCAGCCCGCACACTCGCATTCTTGCACACGGCCAACCGGGGAGGAGCTTCCCGCGGCTCCGCGTCCCCCCAGCCAATGGGGAGGCGCGGCCAGGGTCACATGACGCCTCTGGTGTGTGCGCGTGTGCGCTCCCTCGGCGTTCTGAGCGCTCAGCCCCGGCGAGCGCAGGCATCACTGAAGACCCGACACCGGCGGGAACGGACGTCAGCTCAGTCCTCTGCAGAATCGATCAGGTGTTATCTGTCTCTCTCTCTGGCTCTCTCACTCTCTCTCTCTCTCTAAGTCTCTCGCCCTTTCTTCCCCTTCTTCTCATCTGTCCCTGTCTCCTTTCTCTCTGTGCCGAGCATCCCGCTCCGCCGGAGGAGCAGACGACTTCTTTTTATTTTTAATGCCCCCCCCCCACACACACACCCCGGCTCCAGAGCACCGGAGAGGCGCAGGGGCGAGACAATAACGCACAGAAGTTATTGAAATGAACCGTAAGTAAGCGACATTTTATTTCCCTCCCGTTTCTTTTGATTCTACTAACTTATATTGAGATAATCTATCTAATTGTGCTACTTTTGGCTTCTCTGTGTGTTCTCTTTCTGTTCTTTTCTTTCCTTTTTTTTTCTTTTTTTGGATTACGTGAGAATTAAACATTTTAAAACGCTTTATAGTCTTTTATTTGCCTTGCTGGAAAAGTGTGACTCGGTGTTCGAAGTGAATTTTGACCCTCAGTCTTTGTGCGTCTCCGTGGATTCTCATTGTGGAGTGTGGGGCTGTGTGTCTGTCTGCGCCCAGCGCCATACCATGAAATATAGATAAAAAGCCCAGGGTAAACCCGCTGACCCCAGACAGGCAGGCTGTGCAGCCGGTACACACGGCTCAATGAGGACAATTAGGGAGGGGGGGGGGGGCGGCGGGGCGAGGGAGAGAAAAAATGGAGTACTTGAAGCGCAATAAAAACAGGGCTGCACTTCACTTCAACCCGCCAGGCAGGGTAAGGGTGAATCTTCAATGATCCTATGTGACATTTCCAAAATAATTGTAAAGAATAAAAAAAACATCTTCCATAAGTTTAGACTTAGAGAAAGACAGCCACTGGTTTTCCCTTTACAGAAATTGCTTACAGAGTTGCTCTACCAGTTATGTGAAATTCCAGTGAATTTGACATGGAGTCTTTGAGGTCGTGCCGTGCAATGAACCCTTTTATTGATTGGAAATTAGAGGGTAGTGGGGTCAAGGGAGGCAGGAGGGAGGGGTTGGGGGGGTGCGAAATGTATGTACATTTGAGAGTCAAAGCAGAAACGGGTGCCCTCTGATTTTCCATGATTTCTGCACAATCAGAGGGAAGGAGCCGGGGACCGGGGCCATTTGATGTTTTGAAAGACTTCAGATGGCTTTAATTAGGACCTATAAAATCTGTCTGCTCCATTCTCTGAGGCGGCGCTCTGGAGGAGCGAGAAGGGAGGGGAACTGGTGGAAAAGGAAAAAAAAAAAGCAAACGATACAGAAAGTCACTTCGGCGAAGGATTGTCTAATCAAAATTTTATAAGCCTTCTTTTTTCTTCTCGTCGCTCACTCCCCTTGCCTCTTACCCTCCCTTCCTTGATGCTGGTGGTATGGAGGCAACCCTCTTATTCCCTCTTTGTCTGGCTGCTGTGTTATCTACATTCACCCCCCGCAGTCCTCCCACCGCCCTCAACCTAACTACCGCCTACAGTCGGCCCGGGCCCAGACACCTGAACGCTAGACATAATGATCAAGAGAAGTTCCAGGCTGTCTGGAGCACAACCAGTTGTTTCATGTTTTCTTCACCTCCTCCTCCTCCTACTCCTCCTCCTCCCTATCCTGCTCCCGCTCCTTCGTCTTCTTCTAACTCTTCTTCTTTTGTCATCCTGCTGTCCTGGTTGGCAATGAAGACTGGCAGTGTTGTTTGTGAGTTTGTATCCTTTGCGTATGTGCACGCGCGTGCATGTGCAGTACATGGTTGTAGCTTCATTGCCACCGCTACCATTGGTGCCTCTGTGTAGTCTGTATGGATCTTGGATGTAGTGTGGGTGAGTCACACAGCTGCAGTACACACACTCATGAGGAAAGATCAAAGACTTCTTCTTTGTGTGTGTGTGTGTGTGTGTGTGTGTGTCTCAGTGTGTGTGTGTGTCTCAGTGTGTGTCTGTGTGAGTGTCAGCGTGTGTGTGAGAGAGTGAGATTTCTGCTATGCTGTTCTGGCGCGTGCCTGAAAGAATATAGGTATGGCATGGTGCCTGTAGTTATTTTATTTCTTTCAGTTTTGTTCAAATCACTGGGGTTTACGTGCTGTGCTACTTGGCTCTTTTTTAAAGCAGTACATTAATTGTTCTAGAGCGCTGTTCAGATTTTTTTTGTAACCCAGTCAAGATGCTCTGAAGCTTAATGATTTCCCAGTTTTTCAGATTTTTTTTTTCCACTTTGATGATGTCAAACTTGACTCTTGGAGCTTGGAATTCAAAAGGATTGGGGTCAATGAAACAATGTTAATCTATTATTAATGAATATGAGTGGAATCTTCTGAGCTTCAGAAATGAAAGTAATGTATAAATCTTTCTTGAAGATTGTTTTTATCTTGCGCTTGAAATGTTTTAAATGAGACGCTGTCTGTCGCGCCTCCTCATTCTGACGTCGGGCGTCAATTGAACCTTAAGCCGGGGAAAGGGAAACACAAAACGCTTATTATAGGTGTGAATGTGTAGAAATGCTTAGATATGTGTGTTTAGATGACAGACAGTTTCATCTTCAAGAGAGGGCTCCTTTGAGGTCTTTGTTTTCTCGATGTGTTGGTTGGGGATTACGTCATTTGACTGCAGCTGCTTTAGTTAGATACCAGTAAGCTAACTTTCTTTATGGAAAATGGCTGCTTGGAGCGGAGCCTTTGTTCGTCATCTTTGCCTGACGACACAAATCAGATCATCGCTTGTTTTTCTGCTCCTGGTTGCGGGAAACAAGTCATTTTTTTATTGGTTTTACCGAGTTGTTTTTCTCGCTGATGTCCATTTCTGATAAACTTGTTTGTTGAGAGATTATCCTCTAACAGCTGGAATGGAGTCTCCCTGCCAAACATGTAATCTTCTCAATGTTTTGGAGAGCAAGTGTTGGTAAAATTTACACAGAGCTTCAGCCGAAATCCCGCCACTTGTTTGTGTGTTTTCCGAAAGCTGAATCCTGTGTATCATGGCATCAAGGAGATTGAGGACGTCTCTTCCTCTGCCTCTACCCTTTGATGGGGGAAGTAATAAAAAGCTCAATGGGTGCAACAAGCTGTTTTCTCCCCTCCTACACTTTGAGGCTTTCTACCTGGGATGAATAGGAGGCCCCTCCATAACGAAGCTGGGAGGGGGGAAGAGAACATTTTATTGAAGGTTGAGGATGTGGGGGGATGCGCCATACCTTATAGACACTTGGTGTGAAATAGTCCAGTTGTACTAGATTACATGATCTCTCTGTCCGCCGATTGTGATGCAGAGATAATTATTATTTTTGAGCCTATGAAGGTGCAGTTTTTAAAATCTGTCAACATGTTTGAGTACAAATGATATTAATCTATTAAAGTCTAAGTAGGTCAAAAGGGTGTTATGTAAACATAACCAAATTGTCCCATTAAATCCCACTTGAAGTAGAATACTGTCTTCATAGCGTGATAATACAACATCCATGATAATGACATTGGACAATCACAAAGCCACAGATTAGGATTTTGGGTAACCAGCTTTATGCGTGAAGGAGTGAAGTCATGGTCAGGAATGTAAATGATGGCGGAGTCATTCAATTACCACCGTGCCCTTTCCTGGGAAAAGTCCCCAGCCGTGAAGAGGTTAATTGTTTTTGAATCTCCATCCGAGGGGAGAAAATGGGCGAACGGGAGGGATAATTGAGCCGCTGATAGTTGAGTGGATTATGGATTACTGCGCCTTTCCAAAGGAGAAAAGAAAAGGAGGTGAGAGAGGGAGGAAGGAGAGAAGGAGAAAGGGAAGGGCCGTGTTGTGCGATGCAGCCGCAGGGGTTTGTCTGGCCTCCTTTGCGACCGAGAGGGCTCCAGTCCTGTTTAGCCTGCGAGGTGACCCCTGACCCCTTGCATGCTCCTCCCTGCTCCAGGTGCAAGCCCTCACTGCTGGCGGCTCACACACTGCCTGCTAATTTTTCACACACTCTGCAAGCACTGGGGGGGAAACGCTGTATGAAAACGCAGATCCCTTTCACATTTTCACCCCCCTGCTTCTTTTCCTTCGTGCCATTCTATTGTCAGGGGTTAAAGATCCAAGGCTGCCTGTCAGGGTGTGTGAGCCTGTGGGTGTGTGTGTGTCACGGGGGGGGGTTGTGATAATATCAGCCCACCATTCCTCTAAAATATTTTCTTGCCAAGAAAATGGATGACTGTCTTTAAACCTGAAGAAAAAAAAGAGATGATGTGACATGCTGCAATAATCACAGGAGTGTTAATCAGAGGGATGTCATGTATAATTACTACAGTGTTTGATAACACTACAGTGAACCACCTCAGGCCATTAGCGAAACTTTCCCCGATGCTATTAATGGGCGTTAATAAAATTCAAGAAAACCCGGATGGAACAAGCCCTCTGCATGGCCCACTGGTTAAAGCACTGTAAGGTTAATGAACCAATTTACATACTTTCTGCTGCCATCTGGGCGAAATGACAAGACAGATGCTTCCTACACTGTGCTGTTGCGTTGTGCTGCTCAACACAGAGGAATGTGTCAGGTCCACCGAGGTCGTTGAGCACAATTAACATTAAGCTAATGGTAAAAAAAAATTAAATATCATGAATGAAATTTGATGTGACTGGAAAAACCCTGCAGAAAGCATAGACGAGACTGCACCTCCAGTATGGGTTTAATTTGATTGAACCCGCTTACAATGACTGGGTACTTACAATGACTTCCAAAGGAGCCTTGCCCATTGATGGATGCTAAATGTGTTTTGTATCAGATTTGACTACCACGCTGTGACACCAGCGTTAGCTATTGTTCTTCACAAGTCTGGATTATAGCCTGACCCCTCCCCATTAAAACAAACAAAAAAAAAGATAGGGAAGGGGGGCTTGGGGTCGTCATCTGCGCCCAGAGCGATGAGAAACTCGACAGGGGTGATGCAGGAAAATCACCGTAGACGATGGTGGGGTCCAGGGACGGGGGGAGCTGGGGGGATTAGTGCCTGTCCACCTCTCTGCCATCCTCATCAGGGTGATCACATTACAAATAGAGCATTCTCAGAGCGCTCTTTTAGCGAAGGAACACAATGAGGTCTGTTGGCGATCAATAAAGCAGTGTGAAAGCAGAGGGATATACTTAAAAAAATCAAAGGCGCTGGCTGGCATGGCCATCATCTTGCCCCGTCTGCTGGAATCAGATAAGGGAGTGAGGCCTTGCAGTAAAGGTTGCTCGGCCCCAGGGCTTCTCCACTTGACGGATATCCCTCCTACTGGCACCCGTTGTGGACTGATTTCATCTGCAAATGGGGGGGAAACCAAAACATTTCTGCATGTATCTGCTGCCTCTCTGATACTGTATACGTGGTAGAACGGCTGAAAGGATAGATGGGGAAAAAGGGAGCATAATATATAATCCCCACTGCGTGTTGGGGGAGAAAATATGCAGCTATTTCTCTAACCCCTCTGTTGTCCTCCATGGATGATGGCTTTTACCTCATGCTTCACTTACATGATTTAAAGAAAATAAAATCACCCCGGTTTTGGTTTGACAATGTGTCAGAGCTGGTGCGAGTGTTCTTCACAGATTAGCTCTTTGTGCCGTGAGGAGAGAGGAAAAAGCAGGGTGGTGGTGGGGGGGGGGGGGGTCAGGGATGGGGGAACAATACCACCGCGATCCCAGTTGAAAGAAATCATTTGCACAATTTTATGAAAGCGGTATTTGTCCGGTCGGATGGTTCTATCAAAGCCTAACAGCTACGGTGGAACGTGATTTAAATGACGGGTGAGCTACAAAGCTGGCAAGATGTCGGGTTAGAGTCATTTCTCAGCTGAATGCTCTCCAGGTAAATGCAGATAATGCGCACTCGACTTTTTCTTTCTCTTCCTTTAAGAAGCCTAATTTCTACAGATGGCTCTGAGCTGACACCAGCGCTGCCAGAGCTTCTGTTCTCAGAGCTAAGCTTGTACAACATTTATGTGGCAAAGATGAAAAGACATCACGGCTACACTTTATTCCCGTAAATTCAGCCCTGGAAAAACTAGCTCAGAGAAGCACTTAAGTTCTTGTTCTTCTTAAAGTATTATCTGTTTTTTTTTTTTTCTAATTTCTTCCCATTTCTAAAAGCCTCTTTTAAAACTTTGAATACCAGGGCGGTAGAATTGCATAGGATGAAAGTTCAGGTAAGTGCATAGGGGACTTAATGCGAGGCTGAAATTTGTTCTCTCGCAGAAAGAAAATTTGTCTCCACCCATGTATGTTGTCTTCAGTTTCAGAACCCCCTATAGTATTTCCTGGTGACTCACTTCTTTCCGAGCCACTTGTGCTTGAAGACTTCCAAAGGATGAACCACACATATTCTGGCTTTTATTGCCAATGAGGGACCATTGGGCATAATGAAGTTCTGTTTCCCAGCATGAGTTTGGGAGGCTCATGATTACAAATGCTCTTCTCATTGTCTCCCATCATCTCCTGCCTAATTGAAGACAATATAACGAGACAACAGGGTCTCGCTCATCATTCTGCATCAATGGCATGCTCTCTGGAACGTGCCAATCTGTTAAAAGTGGGGTGGGGTTGGCGGGAGGGGTGCGTGTCCGTACGGCTCCTCCAACGTGCTTGAGCTTGTTTAATTTGGACCAAGAAGATGGACAATTAGACAACAGCTCCCCGGGGGTGGGGGGCTTCATTTTGGTCAGCCTCCCCACATCATGGCTGCCCGCTCTTGTAAAACGTTCCGGGACGTGTCTGGGTCATCAGTTAGGGGGGTGGAGTGGGGTGTGTGTGCAGGCGGGAAGCGGTTTTGGCGGGGGTGTGTCTCTGGAGGGGCTGTCTCAGATGATTAGGACAGCCAAGTGGGGAGAGTCCCTCAGCGCCTGGCCTCCTTCACCTCCCTAATGTGCTCTGAATAAGTCCCCCTCCGCTGTGCGTTTGTTGTGGGGTTTGGTGGGAGGTGGGGTGGGGGGGGATTATGTCTGGCTATGGTTTAGGAGTGTTTGTCATCTGCCCCCTCGAGGCCCACACCGGCTCCTTTGTCTGAGCGTCAGGCGTCGCTACAATGTCAAATTGCACAATATGCCTATGTAATCAGGGCATCTTGGGTGAGGAACTGACACACGATCTCATGTCTGGATTTTTCTTTCTTCAGTAACTTAATTTTATGGTTCAGAATGAATAAAGCCAATGTTGGAATGGTTTTATTTTGGCTGCAGATTCATGTCTGTTATCATAATCACCTTAGTATAGATTAAAACAGATCCAGTTTGTATCCTGCAAGTGAGTCCAGGGATGTTTATTTTTAAGTCAGGAGTGAAATGATTAACCAGTAACACATGGAGCATGAGTATGATGGTGCATTTCCATCATACAATTGCATTGTAGTAATGACTCGGTGAGTCTCTGAGACATGGAATCTAGTTTAGAGCAAATGTCATAAAGACTGAAATAGGTGTCTTAATTTAAACATGTACAGTATGGATCAATTACTTCCCTATACACATACTAGAGAAAGTTTTGAGTAATGCCAGGCAAGGCTTGGTCCACTCAGTACATAGGCTGTGTATTTTTTGCATTTCTGTAAATGACTTCTTTAGGATATTCTCAGAACATTATCAGGTGTCTGCACATTTTTATCTCTGAGTAAGTGATTGGTTTCATTATGCGTTGCTCAAAATCAAAAGAAGAGCTCTGCCATTTTGTAGCAGCATTCAGCAGTCATGCAGAGAAAAATCAATCAACGAAGAGGAAGCAATGCTCATTTCTCAACAGAGGTATCAATTAACCAGAATGCTCTGCAGCCACAGCTTGCATCTCTGCTAATCTATGATTGCTAGTGTGAAAAATCCATCAAACTCTTCAACAGCTTTCTTTTTCTAATTTGAACAATGAGGCGCTGAGGCATTGTTTGTTCCTCGGTCTCACAACACTTTGACTAATGTACTCTTCTCCACATGTGAGGGGGGCTGAAAAGCATCTTGAAGCAAGCAGGATGCCACAAAAGCAAGAAAATCAATTACGATATTTGCAGCACTTTATAGCTAAATAATGCTTGAAATCCATCAAACTAGATAAGTGTAGAAATGTAAGTTTTTAACAGAATTTTCCTCAAATCAAAGGTTGCTTTATAACTGCTTATATACAGTGTCCTATTCCCTGTGCCAGCACAGCCTGTAATTCAGTTTAATGGTCTCAGAGGTGTTTCTATGGTTTCACACAGTGCATCTCTGTATGAAATTTGGAAGAAAGATTCATTCATCTCCACACAATGGCAAACAAAGAGGGCACTGAGCCTTAGCCAAATATCACAAGTTACATTGAAAACAAACAAAACGGTCTTGCTGCATAGTGAAGACCTGAAAACCTCCCAGTGACTGATAACAGTTCTGGAGGATTCAGGCGCTGTGGGAGAAATGGCTTCTGTGGCTTTGCATTCAAGTCACTTGGCCATTTGGAGCACCAGGAAATGACACACATTCCTGCTTCCCAGTAACAAAATAAACCCAAATCCATCCTCCTCCTATTGCTGCACAAAAATGTCTACGATTCCAATTTTAATTACTCCACTAGGGATCGTGAAATTGATTTGCAGTCTTGATTTCACCGCGCTTTGGGGACCTTTTTTTTTTATCAAAATCCAGTGGAAATTCAGTGGACTTCGTCTTTAAAATGTAAGATATTTTACAGCATGCTGGCGTTCTTTTGAAGAATCTGTAGTTTCCTGAGAATAAGTGATGAGAAAAAAGACGTAGACATGCAAACCCAGATTACATTCATTTGAGACCTGTGCAGCTCAGGTGTCGTTCTGAAAAAGTAAAGGAACGATTGAATGGAGTGCTTCAAGTGGCGTTGACTCATTTTGTGACCTGTGGGAACAATAAACCTTTTCAGTGTTGGTGTTTCTCAAGTTGAATCTGCTGCTTATTCTGACTCATAAAAGTAAGCGGCAATGACTAATTGTATTAATATACAAGTGCTTTTAATGAGAACCCACCAAGGGCGTATCATCCAATCTGCAGATGAGTAAATACACCAGGTAGAGGAGTTTTGACGACACCCTATGAGCTATTTTGGATCACTGTAGCTTTCACACACTCTTCCTGAGTGGCAGTTGCAGGTGTTCCTATTACAGCTGTGCTTTTCGTCTCACAGTTTTTTTTTAATTGGCAGAAAATATCTCAGACAATGACCGTATGAGATGCTCACTCGATCTCAGCTAAGACTGCTTGCGGTGGGGTTTTTTTTTTAGCCTCTCAAGTATTTTCCACTTCATTTAACTGTGCCTGAAGGTATATTAAAACAATTTTCATAACTGTTCTTGAAGAAGTTTCTTTTATAGCCAGGGCTTAAGGACTCGTCAGACTCATCAGTTGCTGTTTGTGTGTATTGGGACTGGGGGTTGAGAGACCAAGTAATTACAGTTTGTGTGTAATTGCGTTTTCCTGGATTTGGGGCGAAAGTCTCATCTGACCAATGGAAATGTGTTCTTTGGTCCTTTTTTTTTTTTTAAGCGCTGTACTACAGTGTGAAAGAGGGAAGAACTGTTATGGTATCAAAGCAGTTTCAATCTCTGTGTGAATTTTGCCGGATATTAAAAGCTTCCAGAATTAGTCGCAGCACTTCCCACAACCCAGAGTCTTCAAAGGATGAGAAAATGGTGGAATTAAACTCAAGTCTGCTCGCCCAGAAACACAAACATTTTAAAAAACATCTCCAATGTTTTACTTTGTTGCATCTTTTTCACATGTGGAAGAGATTGTGGGAGGTTAGGGTTAATACATTGGCAAATCTATCAATCCATGCAAATCATCTATCAAATGTCTCGTGGTACAAGAAAGCAAATCTAGTGCAGATGATCTGTGTGGGCAGGAAGCCTTGAAGGTTTGCATCATGTCTGCCATGATCTCCCTGAGGGCATTCTAGCGTCCTTATATACGCATGCACACACACACACACACACACACACGCACACTCTTATGCACGCAAGCTACCGTTTTTCCTTGCAGCTCGGCAGGAGTCTGTCTTCATCTGTCCCATTGATTGATGAAGCAGGCACAGCAGGGTGTCCGAGAGAGGCACAAGTCTAGATCAAGGCTATGAGCTGAATGGCTGGCAATCACACTGCACGCACGCACACAAACACACGCGCACACACACGCACACACACACACACACACACACACCCTCTCTCTCTCGTGCACTCTCTCACTGTCTCTGTCATGTTCTCTCTGCGTCTGTCACAGCAGACACTGTAGACAGAGGCAGCCATGACACACAGCCACACACACAAGCATACTGAGAGACATGACACACACAGCAGTGCTGACACGCACATGTCGCCATAGCTCATAAATACCTCATCTCACACTTAGACACGCACACACACACACACACACACACACACACACTGAATGAATTAGCACGGCTTGGCTATGCAGGCGCCTAAGCTGGACGGGCGTTTTCTATAAACATAATGTTTGTAGATTAGTTGAGGTTAATGATCCGATTGCCTTGGAGCTGCCACAACGTCTGTGTATATGTGTGTGTGTGTGTGTGTGTGTGTATGTGATTTGGCGAGGGGCAAAAGGCACTGCTCCACTGTCTCCCTCACTTCCAAATGAGACATGCCCCAGGCACTATTACAAGAGTAGTATTTATGCCATTAGGGAAACTGGGTTTTCCGCACCAGCAGTGGTACCAGAACATAACTGCTAAAATTATGTCTTGACTAACCTCAGCGGGCAGGTCCACTATTTTCTTTGCATAAATGAGAAATTACAAGTTGTGTACTTAAAGGCTATTTTTGCAAATCGCCTGTTGGAATATCACACACATTATTCCTGAGCCATGTAAATGAAAAGCCAGAGAAAGAGCTATTTTTTAAGTGTTTGCTCTTTCAGGGCAGAAATTACAAAAAAAAAAAATCCAGAGTCAGAGCTTTTTATTTCACTCTCTGCATCTTTACTTTGGAGTTTAAATTTAGCTGTCTCGTCCAAACCCTAGAAATAGTCCTCTCCAAACAACTTATTTCAACTGACTTGGAGTCAGGATGGGGGGGTAGGGGGGTTGGGTGAGGGGTCTTCAATGAGGGTGTAGTCTCTCCAAACCAACCCGAGCTCCTTCTCTTCTCAAACACGCTCTGAGGAGCCCCTCTCATCTCATGCTGAATGGACAGAAAAGTGCAGGAATGAAAGAGAGGAGAGAGAGAATGACTGTAAGACTCTCTACTCTGTGACCCCCCCACCCCCACCCCCCAGCTCCCCCATCCACCACCATATTTTCTCGCACCCCTCCTTCCATCCTTCACTCCCTCCCTTCCTCTCCTCCTCCTCCGCCGGCGTTCCTGTCGAGGCATGCCTTCGTCCCCACCAACCAGCATCATCCGGGGCAGGGCGACGGGGCAAGAGGAGCGGGAGGGGAGGAGAGGGAGCGGGAGGAGGTGGGGGGGCAAACAAAGGAGCACTGTTGATGCCTCGCTAGGGTTTTTTGGGGAGGGTCGACACCAGGCTGGAGGGGTGTGGGCGGAGGGGGGGCAGACGGAGCGAGAGTGTGACTGAGGAGGTTTATCATTAAGAATAGAGATTAAAATGAATGGGAGGGGAGCAGCGGTGTCTGCTCTGTTCACAGTAATAAAGAGGACAAGCAGTGCCAGTCTTTTTTTTTTTTCGCACGCACACACATACAACACAAACACACTCACACACTGTGTAGTTAGTGTGTGAGTGTGAGAGATAGGGGAGAGACGGGGATGGTTCATTGTTTCCTGGCCATTGTACAATATTTGCTTAACCCTCGTGCTTTATCTGTGCAGCTGTACACTACAAATGAGATGGCCGACGAGTGTGTATGTGCGTGCGATAGCGGCTGTCACAGCTGTTAGCAATTTCATCAGTGCACTGTAAGACGCCCTCCCACCTCCCCACTCTCCTCCACACACACACACACACACACAAAAATCTAGTCCATTTACGAAGCAGTATAGCCACGATGAAATCATTCTCCACGCGGCACAATTGCGCGTCAGCTTGGCCCCGCAAACAAAAATGGAACAATAAAATGACAGAGTAAAGAGCCGATGCAGGTATGCAAACTAAATTGCAATCATGTCGCCATATTGGAACATAATGTTCAGCGTTCTGTGGCAGGAAATGCTCTCTGACCTCGACCCGGCCCATCTTACTTAAAGCAATCTCGCACAAAACTGCAAATCCAGCACTGGTTGTTGTGGCTCAGAGACCTCGGTTTAGTTCACATTGTCTACTACTTTTTTTAAATTAAAGTTGCTCAACATGAAGCACCGCATAAGAGGATACTTATCGGCTTTAAGCTTTATGTAAATACCAGTGTTTCTAGGTTATGAATGTGCCGGTTTGTAATCTCTGCATCTCTCTTGTTCACACAGTCTCACTACACGCTAGAGCAAAAGAGAGCGAGCTGGATGTTAGAGGCCATAACAGGAACCCCACAAAGCCCAACTCCATGAATGGAGTGCTTTTATTTATGTTTCCCGATGCGGGGTTTCTGGTAGATACCTTCATTCCTCTCAAACAGTCTCTTAATGGATCGTTTCCCCTCTCTGTCCTTTTCCGTTTCAGGCCATGAAAGCTGGCACGAGAAGAAGAAAGAGCGCGAGGCAGCAGCAGCAGCCTTCACCGCAGAGGGAAGGAAGAATGCAACGAGGAGAAGACAAGAGTGATGATGGAGAGGTAAGAGAGCTGCGTTTGCCTTGAGGGTATTTACTGTGTGTGTGTGTGTGTGTGTGTGTCCTCTGTTGCCCTCCTGCTAGATTACCTGAATCAGTTGTATACCTTGGATGGGTTTTATCGTTACATGCATGTTTGTTTGTTTTTTTTCCCCTCGTCATGTGTTAAGTGTGTTTGTCTTTGTGTGTGTCCCTGGCCTGGAGCCATAGCCAGCATGTGAAGAACGACCATCCTGGTTGAATCACCTGCTGCTTCCCTAGCTTCTCTATTGTTTTTATCTCTACATCATTTTCCCAGTTTTTTCACTTGAATTTTTTTTTGCTGTACCGGAAAAAAAAACAAAAACAAAACAAAAAACATCCACCAGCAGTTACATGTTTATCTACATTCTTGATTTTTGTGATTGGGTCTCAGTAGATTAAAGCTTTTGTCGTCTCTGACATTCAACAAGAAGGCAACTACCTGCAACTACCCAAGCAACAGCCTGAAAATTATATTCTGCACATTCTCATTAAGATTTGTATTTGAAAACCAACAAAGGAAATATAAGATTTTAGTATTTCATGTCTTCCTTAGTCATTAAATGCTGTGAATGTGTTCCAAAAGTGAGCACAAACATCTAAAAACATGGAAACATCATTACACTGAAATCAGTACTGACTACACATTGCACTACAACAGATGTTTATCCCATCTTTATACGGTGTCAGGACCCAGAATACATTTCTTGCTTCAGGATTTGATCTTTCCTCTCCAGCATCCGTTAAATTTTAAAAACCTCCAACTTCAGCGATGCGGGGAGTCAAAAATACAAAACATTACCTTGGAGAGCAGCATAGCCAAAAGGCAAAGCACAGGAGAGAAGCTGGGAAAAGAGCCACCGTATTGTCTTTACTGCGTTTGAGCAGTTCCCAAAGTGAGCAGTCTCTCAGAGAGTCTGCCTCCCTCTCTCTGTGTGTGTGCAGCTGAAAGCGGCAGTAAATCATTTCCCACCATGCAGCCACGGCCGGAACGGCTGCCACCGTACGCAGATCGGGAGATGGTTAAAGAGGAGACACAGCCAGGGGAAAAGAAAATGTTTTTCTGACTTCTTGTCATCCTTTCTGATGAGACTCACTTCACCCTCAACCTTCCACCCAGAGGGTGCAGGAGCATTGCTGTAGTTTTTTTTTCTTCCTTTCTTGGCTCTTTATTCACTGATCTAAATGCAGTTCTCTGTCTATTCTTTTTCCCCTCTCATGCATCCAAAAGTGAATGTCCTTCATATTGTAGTATTATTGTAGGTTCTGCCACTGTTTTTTCTAAGTGCTGATGTACACAATCTGTTTTTTTTTTCTCTGTGGTGATTCAGTGTCTTTTCCCTTCCTTCAGTGTTGTAGACTCTTTTCCAGAAACATCAGGGAAATGATCCTGTGGCTATTCTGTTACACAACACAACAATTAACGTTGCCGGCATGCCCCGTCGTCACAAATGTCCTTTTCCATCACTCCTTTCTTCTTCTGTCCAGCTCTCTTAGCAACTGCACCTCACAATGACTGTGCAGAAGACAGAGCAAATTCAATTCAGCTTATTTCAGTTCATTTCATATCATCCCCGTCCAGTCCAACTGAATTCTCTCCTCTAGCTCTGCATCTGGCTCTTGCACTCAGTCATTTTCAGTCGGCCCCAGCCGTGTAATCTTCTCACATTTTTAACTCCCTCTACTGAAGATTCAGAGCTGCCCCTCCGCAAGTTTATGCACATTCATCTTGTCTTTATCTTTATTTACAGCCTTCCATCACAGCCTGTCTTTCATCCATAGAGGCTATATGTTAGCTCCCCACTGAAGGTGCTCACACTGCTGTTGCATTCATCCATGAGCACACAATAGAAGCATTTTAACTGGCCTTTATGAAAACCTGACAGATTAGGAAGGTTTTAAAGGGTGTAGAGTGATGGTCCAATGCCATTAGTTATTGTTTTGAAATCGTTGGAACTCCTCACGTTTAAAATCTCCGTCCAGATCGCTCCTGTCAAACCAAACAAAGTTGTTTTTAAATGGAAAGGGTTTTGAACTCGTCTGAGGAAGAAGTGCCTTTTCCTTCTCCTTTCATCATTCTTTTCATGGATGTACTTTATCAACCAACTGGGATTGGAGTTGAGCAACTACACACACAACCCCATTGTTTTTGGGACTGCTCAAATGATGCAAACACAGTCTGGGGAAGAAAGAAAGGAAAAAGGTGGAGGATGTTATAAGCATGGATCCAGACATGCCACAGCTCTTTCTTCTCCCCCCTTTTTCCTCTCAAGTGTGTCTGTCCTCTCCTCCGGTGGAGGAAGGTCTTTCAGGAGCAGTCGAGTCTGTCTAAGCTGGCTTTAAAAGCTGCCCGACTTAAGAAGCGCTGTGGTTCTTCTTTCGGTGTCCATTTGTGTATGCAGGGGCGGGGCTGCAGGGCTGAAGCCACAGTGTGTCACACGGTTTCATATTTCAAAAAACGCATATGGGAAAATGACAAGCAAATGAGTCACTCTGTCAAGTCATATTGATTCACTGCGGTGACTGGGGGACAGAGCGAGTAATTTTCAGTTTCACACTCCGGCGAAATAACCGGCAAATGATGGACGATGGCTTACAATGGTGATGGTTTGGAGAGGAGAGGTGGGGGTGCATAAAAGAGGGCATAACGGGCATAAAAGCCTGATGGACAAGTGTCGAAAATGGTAACGTTTGTGTCCGCACAAAGAGAAGGATAGAACAACAGAGTGCTCCTCTATCAAAGCACCCCCCCCCAACCCAACCCTCTGCAACTGCCAAAGGATTAAAGATTAGAATGAGGGCTCTTATTAAGTTTGAAGCCATAGCAGTTTCAGAATGTATGGATAGATGAAAGATTGACAGGCATGAGGGGGCAGAGATAGAAAAATTACAACAGAAAGGAGGCGGCGGGGAATCAAGATTTCAAAGAGAGGCGGAATCAACAAGAAAGGCATCGGGTTGTTGGTGGAGAAGATTTCAAAGTGAGCATGAGAGCATTATCTATGAGGGAGACCCAGAAAGGGGAGAGCGATGCTGTGGAACGGGGTGAGGGGCAATGGAGCAATGCCTCTAATGTCTTTATAAGGCCATAAAATAGTGCACTTCCTGGCCACTCTGTAATTGCTGCAAGGGATGGGATTGGGGGGAGTCTCGACTCTACCTGCCTACTAAATGAGGCCTCTAAATCCTCTGTGTTTGGCCTTGGGGGGGCTTTCTTTTGGATGGCTATGCCAGCAACATGGATGCAGAGACTGAGAAAGAGAGCAACACGAGGAAGGTCTACATCTCATTATTCTTTATTGTTCTTTTGCTTGAAGATTAAAGTTGAGAAAGAGATAGATTCAAAGCAGCACTGGAAGAGATGGCAGAAAATGAAGGTGAATGGGGAATGACAGTTTGGTGAAGGCGAAGGAAAAGCCAAAAGACAGCAAGCTGAAAGGAAAAATGTAATGCACTTTAGGCTTCTCCTGACAGTAACTACTTGAAAATAAGGCCGAGAAAGAACAGACAGAAATAAAGAGAATAAAGAAAGGGAGAGAGCGAGAGAAAGGATTTTATTGACTCAGTGGGAAACAGCCGTAGAAACGGCTACGCTTCCCCAAGGAGCTGTATGCTGAACTCTTCAAAATGGGAAAAGTAACGCTTGCCATCATTGGAAAAGAAAACATTTTCATTTCATAAACTGCTTGTCTAAGGGACCCTGCCCCAACCTCTAACCCTCAAATAAGCACAGCAACTCACATAGTCCTTAGAGGCAGAGAGAGGTTTCATTTTCTCTGCTTTGTGGGGAGGCAGAAAAAAGGTGCATGCTCGTTCTATACAGTGGCCTACATTTTGTTTTCTTCTGAGTGGAAGAGCCATTAAGATCGATATTTGTTTCAAAATGTGACATCACTGATTTGAGACCAGCAACAGTGTTGGGATGTGCCTGGCAGGACTGTATAGAAAAGCACAGGGAAATGTACTTGTACATTTGAGTACATTGGAGTGAACGCCTAGAACTTTGGTGTGTATTTCACAATCACATTCAAAGATGCAAAGGGTGTATCTGTGAGCTGGATAAGAGGATTGAATGCCTCAAATTTAATGTCCCAAGACAAAATTTTATGATAGAAATGACATGGAAAAACATGGTGTTGGCAATGAATGTTTTCAGCATTTCTATATAATCTACCTTAAATGTCGCAGATGCTGCACCACAACACCCACACACATTGTGGCTTTCCTCATTCATCTTTCCAGGCAGCCTATACAGATGATATACTCTGAATGAAGGGCAATTTTAGGCATTGTGAGTTTTTCCAAAACATACATCCCAGGGTTAATTTTTTCATCCTTTGTGTACGACTTATGCCAAGTTCACGAGCCATGCGCCTAACTTTTGCTTATTTCGATGGAGGGTTGGGGGTGGGGGGTGTATTGTGTCTCAACTTGCCACGCTACAGGAGCCGTATAACAGTTGCCTTTTTTGTGCCGGGTTTTATCAGTGGGTGAGAGAGTGAAAAGGAGTCAAAGGCAGCCCCCTAAGCTTTCCATAATGCGTCCCGCGAGGAGACAAAGGCCCGCATTCACTGCTGGGTGTCGATAAGACCTATCATTAGTCTGCCATTGGAGGTATTACCAACACACACAAACACACTCATACACACACATACACACACACACACTGCAGTAGGGTACTTATTCCTGTAGCCATTCTCTTCTTTTTTTTTTTCCAACATACACACACACACACACACATAAATATTCGCATGCGTGCCAGAGGAGTGAAAGAGGCAGCCGGGCTCGACTTGAATCGAATAAAGGCAGAAGAGTGGACCCCCTGCTGCTTTCCCATCACAGCAGAATTCACTGAGCGCACATGGCTGGGGCATCCACGCTAGGCCGTACCCCCCATCTGTGTATGCATGTGTGTTCCCCCATATACATATACTGTATATGGCCATCTGCCATGGCAAACTAAGGCTATTAAAGAAATACCACAGAACATTAAAAGCAAACCTTTGCTTCCTATAATGAAGAATCACTAGGCTAGATGAATGGAGGTTTATTTCCACACACCATGCTGTACTGCATATATTTTATTTATTTTGCTACGTACACTTTAGGCTTGGAAATGGGGGACTTTTGTCCTGTTTTTTTCTACAAGGATGACTGACGAACCCCACAGGAGGTTAAATGCAGTGAAGAGGCCGAAGAAGGCTGCCAGACATCCTGATGATAGAGCTCCCTGTTTACTGTAATAATACCAGTGTCGCAGAATTAATGTGCTATTGACGTATTGATGATAAAACACTACACATTGTACATTTACTTAACAAGACAGGGGTAAAATTAGAAGAGGAGGATGGTTGGCTTTCCTATTAAGTTTTTCTTGTGTGCGTGTCTGCGTGTGTGTGTGTGTGTGTACACTCAGGGAGGACGACAGCACTGCTGTCTAGGTCCTAAGTAGATGATGGACTGTTGCTCGTATTCCCATTCCCTCTCATTAGCTCGGCCCCCCGAGAATATATGAGGTTACTTACCTTCCCTTGCTCCGAGTTCCCGGCCAAGAGCCAAGCGTTGGCTGAGGGTCATTAGCCTCACTGCTTGGAACAAATGGCCTTCGATAGCATCTCAGCTAAAATACAACAGGAGCAGATTAACCCCTTGATCCTTGGAGGATCAAACAAAGCAAAAGGGATGAAGGAGCAGACACGGCTGATGAACATTTTTTCAAACATTTTCAACCGTTTTCCGTCATAACTTAGCTCTTCTGCGCTCAGGTTTCTGTATTTTTAAAATGAGTCCTCATTTTTTTAGGAGAGCTGGAGGGAGAGGGGGGACGCTTGGAATCTCATTGCACTTCAGCTAAACATCACAGTTGTTTGCCTGAAAACAAAAACCACAGAGAGAAGTGGGCAGAGGATCAAAGCCTAGGGAGGATTTGTCTGGCAGATAGTTGCTGGGCTCCTGCCTGTGTCGACGCTCTCCCTCTATGTCTTTATGTCTCTACGTGCACACCACTAGGTTGCCCCCTCATACTGCCAGCTTGAAAATTATAGATCATGAAAAAAGAACTGTGCAGTCACAACAACCTCCTCCTTGGAGCAGAAGCCTTAGTCTTATTACAAAGTGTGTGCATGTGTGTGTGTGTGTGTGTGTGTGTGTTTGTGTGTGTGTGTGTGTGTGTGTGTGTGTGTGCGTGCACGCATGCGTCATCTTGTCTTTCTCTCTTTCATCTACGTGCCTGGCTTTGTGCAGGTTTTTATATTATCGGTATTTCATCCCATTTCTTTTTATATGATAAACAGTTTCCCACTTGATTTTTTAACGTCCTGCAGATTTTGTTATCAGAAGGAACTCAGCAGGCACCGTTAAAGTCTGGGATCATTTACAAGTCCTAGGCTACAGCGGGAGATAATCCAGCAACAAACAGTATCAGGTCAAGTTGCCTTTGTCACCTCAGAGAAAATAATTCCTCACTGCAGCGGAAAAAAAAAAAGGTTTACTCCAACTAAGGTCAATGTGTTCACCAGAACGTTCTTTCCATAAGGCCTCGGTGAGGTTTGTGGCCTGTTGGTTGGGGGGGGTGGCTCAGATGTCAGTTTTGGGCAGAAAGACACACCCAGGGGATGGATATAATTAAGACTAGTGACTCTTTTTTGTGAGGAAGGAGGGTGTTTGGGTAACTGCTCTGGGTGGTCTAGCTCTACATGCCTGTACTAGTTTTATTACAAACAGGCACAATACGGTAAGAAGACAGACATACACTGACAAAGCACAAAGATCCCAGAGTGCATCCTGTTTTCAGACATAAAAAGGTAAAGAAATGAAAACAGCCATGTCACCTGATTCCTAGTCTGTCGGCTGTTTGGACCTGGCACAGCAGGTTTTCTTTTTTTGGGTACTTCTTTTTTTTGTCAAGCATTCACTGATCAAAGCAGTCAGCAGACGTACCTGACATTCATAGAGGTTCGCTTACAATGATTATTTTACTTTACAAAGAACAACCTGCAAGTCAGTGGCTTCTGCATTTCATCACAGAAGCCGCTTTAATGACTTTTAGCATCTGGCCGTTTATCTGGAAGTCTTCATGGCAGCTTCATTCTTGCGGGTCTCCATTTAAACATTTGTGCATATGAAAATAAATTGAATCATTGAATATTTTTAGAATCAATTATTTATTTTGTCTTGAAGCAAAGATGTCAAACATTTTTATGCTTTGGGATCTAAAATGGCAGCAAACGTGTCTTTCACATTTGGGCTGAAAGAAGCAGAAAGTATCACTTTGTGCTCAAGAGAAATTTTTCAGATATTAAAAAAACAATGTAATGGATGAAACAGTCATTGACATAATCACCGTATGAGGTGAAAATGAAAGTGCTATAGCCCTTGAACTGAAGTAGCGTATGTCTATAGCAGTAGGCCATAAAAGACACAAATGCTTCTCAACTCCTTCTGGATCTTAATTCTTTTCCTGTCTACACTTCTTTAGCTGTTCAGCTTGTACACACAAAAGTTGTAAAAAAAAAAAAAAAATCCCGTAGAGAGCCGACGTTCGTCTATCGAGCATCTCATTTCAACCCTGGGTGGCCCAGTGGAAGTTGGAACTCTTAACTCTTGCAATGTGAAGAATTTGCCTGAAATCGTGTGAGGGTGTTCATTAATAACCGCTAGCTGGGTTTATTTGCATGACCCCGCAGCTTCACTGCAGCAGGCAGTGAAGAAGAACACCAGCAGGAATAAGGCGTTAGCGCCCTGCGATGCCGCCGAGAGACTCAAGACTCAGAAAACCTGCTCTGTAAATGTTTGTCTGGATAAGCGAGACTCAATATTCTCTTAAGGCTGCTATTTGCCTTTGAGTCGGTGTAAAAGTTAAACACACCAAACTGGTTTACTCACAGTCTCTCTTCTGACATGTTTGACACAAAGTTCTGTTTGCTCTTTGGAGAAAGATCAAAACCGCAAGACCAGACAATCCCGCAACAAGAGCTTTTCATGTGCTCGTTGCTGATTAATGGCATCTTCTCGTTAACACATAAACACCCTGTATGTCGTTGCACCCTCAAACGTCCGTTAATTTGCAACTACTCTTTTTTTCTTTCTCCATTTGCGTGAACTGGCTCATTTAGCCAGGAGAGTGAACACAGATCTTTATTGTTGTGTTTTGTTTTGAGGGGGCAAAAACACATGGGTGGTCCTGTTCTGTTTTGTCTCGTTTTTGTTTTTTTTTTCGTAATGTTCTGAGCAGCACATGGATCTGTTAATGAGAGTGAAAATTGGTGACGCCGTGCCGGGACCTTAATGATGGAGCTGCCCTCCCTTGTCTCAGCAAGTCTGTTTAGTAGAGCAGGGAAAGAGAGAGAGAGAAGGATGGCAGAAGGGAGAGAAAGACACAAATGGAGAGGTGGGGTAGGAATGATAAAACAAAATGACTGTAGAAGGGAACGCACTGTGGAAAAGAGCAGAAAGTGAAGGATACATTAGCTCAGTGAGACACAAATAGTAAATTACATGTATATTCTGGCAAGCGACTCAAGAGAAGGCAAGCTTAGAGGGAGGAACGAGTGGGGGCATTTCTCAGGCGGCATAAAAGGTTTAATTTTTCCTTCAGCTGTGGTGAGCAGCTTTCCTTTGCTGCCCTGTTTCACTGTATTTAACATCAAAGTGAAGTATGAACAATTCAGGCAATTTTTCATGTGGCCAAGGTCAATCATTGTTCTTTGTCTGTGAATGTAGATCCGGCTGTGTGAGGAACCATATTTCACCGGCAAATCTATTTTAGAGAGCCACCTTTCAACAACCTTTTGGACATGTTTTTTTTTTTTTTTTTTTTTTTTACTCATTATTTCTTTTCTGCGTGCGTAAGCTAGGTTTTCACATCCCTCAAAGAAATTCTAGGAAATTTCAGGTCCATTTATTGCAGCATGTGTTATTTCCAGCTGGCTCTCTGCTTTAAATAAAACATGCGAAAGAAAAGTAAGCTTGATATGAGCATGAGAGATTACTAGTACATATAATAATATGTCAAGGTTGAAATTGGCCTGAGACTCTGCACACAAATTTATAGTTTAGAAAGGGGGGGCCTGGTCTTGGATCAGATTTCAGATACAGAACTGCACCCCGATGTTTACTCAAACCTAAAATGGAACTGGTTGGGCCATATATAGCAGGCTTAAACACAGCATATTTTGACTAGTCAGAAAGTTTTAAAAAAAAGTCCATTTGGCCAAGTCATCAAACTGTGACCACTTCAAGAGTTTATGAATCAAAGGGCTCTGAGGGACCCCTAAAAACAGTAGGGAGCTCGAAAAGAAAAACATTAATATTTTCAGAATGTTTAAAGGGAACATTGATGAACATGTGTCCCTTTAAGATGCGTGTTCGAGCTCAAATGAACCTGCAGCTCACGGAGTACACAGCTTGACTCATTATGAGCCACAGTGGGAGACCGAATGACCTTCGAATCAAAGAAAACATTGTAGGATGCAGAGAATAACCATGACTGATGAACGGAAACATTTTGTTGGCTCTCATTCAACTATTAATACTACCACTAATAAGAAAGTAGTCTAGTCTAATGCTGATGTTTTTATACTGTAAAACCGTTCTTAATGCCCAGTCAAAGCTAATTCTCCATGCACTTGGCCTTTCGTCAATGGGCCTATTGTAAAACTCCTACGAGGGTGAACTCCATTTGCACTGTTGTCATGTGGACATGGAGAAATTGTGTTTTAGACGTTGTTTAGATGTGTACAGTGGTAGAAATAATTCTGGTGCAAACCACCCTGACAGCAATTTGTGAATTTATGCACAGACTGTACAGTTATTCTTCCACTTTAATTGAGGAACAGATAGGTGGAAATGTTCGACAAAGGTCACTGCTACTTATTCTGACACCCCAACAACACAGACCCTGTCAGAGCTGACCTAGTTGGATGAGACACCTCTGGAACTGCACACAGCCTGACATGTTGTTCTGGCATTTGGAAATGATATTTGTTGTGTCGATTGCTGCATCTTTTGTGGTTTTGTGTTTCAATATGGATACATTTCATTTTGAAATTAAGGAAAACCCTGTGTTTGTGGATAAAGCATTAAACAAATTGTCGTTAATGTGTAAAATAGAAGAAAAATAATCTCAATTTGACATTGTGACTTAAAATCTCGCCATTTTCTTACATTTGTTACAAAAATATTCATTGATTTGACAGTTAGATTAATCAGTAATGATGAGAATCGTTTTTTGCAGTTATATTTCAATACTTCTTTCCCTTTTTCCCCAGACACACTTCATTAATTTCATCCGTTTCCACAATGATCTTCTTGCAATACCTTTCTTTGGAATCCCCTTGCAAAAGAAGCCAAACAGATATTTTGTCGATTTGTTAATTATATGTATACACCTTTTTTCAAGCACAATAAATAATGTATGGGCCAAGTACCAGGAAGGCTGCATTAGTTGCCCCCTGCTACTTCTCCAGGTTGTACTGTCTCTTTTTTTTCTCTCTGCCTTTCCATCTGGTCAGCTTAAGAAGTTGTGCTCAGAAATTCTTTTTGATAATTCATTCTGTCTCAGTGCACATCGCTGCCAGCCCCATCGTGCTGCGGGCGTGTCAGACACCCAGCTCTATATTATACATTACAGTCAGTGCTGTCATTATCCTCAAGTTCTTGACTGTGTTTAGGGTACCACATGAAAGGCCGTCAGCGACAGTTCAGCTCTATTAGAAGAGACTGAGCAGCCATCTTGACACACAATCACCATGTCCATATTTCTCTGGTAATGGCGCTTTTGTTTAATGTTTTTCCCTATAAAGCACCAAGCTTTGTCCGATTTTTTTTCTTTCTTTTAAGGATGAATCACGTGTTAATGTACACACATGGCAGTTCCTTGTCGTTGTTTCTCAAGACCACCCAGGGTGTGTATATAGAGACAGGGTTTGGCAGTGGTCTTGGTGTACATCTAAAATCGTCCGTGCGTTCTTAAGAGGGGATGAAATGCAGACTTATTACTGCTAATACTGTTAAACACATCACAGTCAGTGCTGCTGAATATTAAGTGCACTTCACAGTGTGTGTGTGTGTGTGCTTGTGTGTGTGTGTGAGAGTCTATGACTGTGTCACATTTTAATAACATGGTTCTTTAAACAACACCTGAATTTATGCTGTGCTTTCTTCTCCTCTGTTTGTTTCCTGCCCAGGTCCAGACACGAAGGAGGAGGCACGTACACACAGACACAAATACGGCGGCACCTAGAGTCTGTCTGCGGTCTACCTCCACCCTGCCACACACACACACACACACACACACACACACACGGAGGCACTCGCGCATCTGTTACGGTAAGAATCAAAGACCACTGAGTTTGGGGGGATAATAATGGTGTGAATGTGAGAAAACAAACTCATTATCCTCCGCTGGTCCACTGAGTGTGACTACTCGTTTTCCAAAATGCTCTAAAATCAGTAATGAAAAAAATAAATCTGAATTCAAAAACCTAACATCAAAGGACTACTCTGAAAACAACTTCTTTGGTGCTATCGAAAATCTTTGAAAAATAATTTCTGCTTTTATCAAATTTGGACGTTTCATTTTGGAAGGGGGGGATTGAATTTGTCAACCTTCATGCATGTCATTTGCAGCGTGCTGGTGTGTGTTCGTGTGTGTGTGTGTGTGTGTGTGTGTGTGTGTGTGTGTGTGTGTGTGTGTGTGCATTCTTGAAACCCCTTCGTTTTTCTATTTCTATCATTCAAAACCAATCTCCACCAGTCAAGTTAAACAGCTGCACCACATATCCCACAAACACCCATATCCTACCCCCTCCTTCACCCTCCCTGTGCCCCTCCCAGGCTTCCCAGCATCCTGCTTCGCCCTCCGTCCAAAAAACATGCGTGCTGAAATTACAGTGTGTGCGGCGGCCTTGTGGGAAGCCCTTCCCTCCCGCTCGCCCGCTGTATTCGCCCTGCTTGTCCCCTCCTTATCTTTTTCCCTCCCTGTCGCTGCTTTCAGGCCGGCTTCGCTCCGACTTTCATACAGTGGCTCGTGTTAACTCGCATCTGCACTCGCAGTCAAGTTCAGACTAAGGTTAACAAGGTATTAATGCGGTTTTAAATAAGATTGACCTCATTGTCTGATCCGATTATTTTTTTCCTCCCTTTCCTTTTGCAAATTGCATTTAGGATGATACGATGAGCTTTAATAATCAGTGGCCCTCCATGTCTGTTTTGTTTATTTTATAAACAGACAAGCATTGGGAAGCACTAAACAGAATAAATGCGGTCATATATTAAAACACAACTCAAATCAAAGCTGGCGTGTTAGGCTCCTATCACCAATGGATAAAACTCGGAAGCGTCTCATTTTTTGTGCACACCTCAGGTTTAACCCTGTGATGGACGGCTGCAGTTACCTAGAAAAAGCTAAAAGTGCGAAGCCACTTAAATTTTAAATTAACTTGCAGAGATATTACGGCGTGCCAGAGGAGACGTGAGCGAAATAAAAATAAAATGCAAAATTCTCCACTTGCTATGCGCACGGAAGCTCCCTGGATAGAGAGAAAGCAGCAGCCGCGTCCTGCAACTTCAGGTTAACGGACGGCACCGCCCTCGCAGGGGCCCTGTCACTAACCAGCTGTAATGACACACTCCATCAGGTCGGCTTCGCCTGCGTGGGACTGGCTTGGTTAACAGTCGGCCCAGTTACGGCCCCTGAGAATGTGTGAGTGTATGTATGCATGTACTATGTGTGTGTGTGTGTGTGTGTGTGTGTGTGTGTGTGTGTGTGTGTGTGTGTGTGTGTGTGTGTTTGTGCGCTGGCTATTAAAGCACTTGAGAATCAGAGAGGAAAGGAGTCGCACTGCTAATGGATGTGTCTATTGATGTTCCCATTTAGCAGCACACTGTAAACGATAGGGCAATGATTGTGTTGAAGACGGAAGGAGGTGGAGGAGGAGTGGAGAGCGGCTCGGCTGGGCGATGATAATGACAAGGAAGGTTATTATTTGGCCCCCTGCGGAGTCTCTCTCTGCTTTGTGTGTGTGAAAAAGAGAGAGAGAGAGAGCGAGACACTTTTCCTCCAGCACTCTCGCTCGCCCTGCCTATTGGCTATTATTCTCAGTCCACTCATCTGTCAAGACATTACTCGCTGCCGCTAGTCTGTGTCCACCTCCATTTCTCTTCTCTCAATGGTCAAATGTTTTTTTTTTTTTAAAGTGCGGATACCTTTTGGGATTGTAGATAAAATAGCAGAAACGCTCAAAGACAAAATAATGGGGTGCCACAATAATAGTTTTCTCTGGTAAAAATTTCAGGCGAGCAGGTTGCCCTTGAAATATTGATACACAGCAGCAGATATTCTTTCCCAGCTGTGTGTGCGCGTGTGCGCGTGTGCGTGTGTGTGTGCGCGTGTGTGTGTGTGTGTGTGTGTGCACGCGCCCTGTCAGTTCCAATCAGAGTGTGTGTGATGAATATGCACACAGTCAGCCTGCCTGCAGGTTTGGCAGGAGACCCCCCTCCAGCTGGACCCAGACCCCTACTCAAGTGTGTCTGTGTGTGTTTTGTGAGTGCGGTTGTACACGTCAGCTTGCATCTGTCAGCGCCGTGACAACCTGAGGATGAAGTAACAAAAAAACACTAGAAAACGTGGCCCGAGCCTCTCGGCGCATTATGCACCCGAAAGCCCGGTCGACGCGGACAACACGCCATCCGGCTTCGGCACCAGTGGGAATCGCACGCCGCGCTCTGCGGGATTGAGACGTGCAAAGAGCGTCCTGACAGGGCGAAGCGCGCTGAAATTAGGTGGCTGGAAACAGGTTTTGCTTGTCCTTAGTAAATGCTATCAAATGTTAGGTTTTATGTCCATGTTTCAATGCACGCACAATCCTGCCTTCCGCACTTCCTTTCCCCAATTACTGTAATCAGCCTCATTCTTTCCAGTCCAGCCTGTTAGCCTGCGTGTCTGTGAGCATGTGCGTGTGTGTGTGTGTGTGTTTGCCCGTGTGTGTTTTCTTATTGACTGCATGCTGTTTGTTAGAAATGTAATGGTGTTTAAATTTTTAAACGTCTTGTTGGTGAAGCTAAAGTCAATCTATCATTCTCTCCCTCCCTGTGTGTCTGTAATCGCAGGGCAGCAGATAAAGAGGGAGACGCCATTCCAGCTGTGAGGAGACGGCAGGAGTCAACACAGACACACACACGCACACACACGCACACACAGAGCCGGAGGCTTGTGAGCAGGTGAGCATTAAGTCAGGCAGCTAAACAGATCACGTCGCGGTATGATATCTGCAGACAGGCAGACAGAGGAGGCCGGTCTGTACCTGCAGGCACAGAGCAGCAACTCCCAGCACCCTCGCCAGGAATTTCCTCCCCCTCCTTAGAGAGACACGGTGACACAGAGTACACTGGGCTTTGCACTCGACTGTTTTGTGCAAACCAAACAGTTAGGCCTGATTAGAAAGCGGCTGGTAAGCGGCTGGCCTTTTTTATTTTTTTTTTTATGTTTTTCTTTCTTTGCGGACATATTTTTGTTCGCCAAATATTTTTGCTATTTTGGCTGATTTAGAGACAGCTGTAATGCAACAAAAATAAATTTATAAGAGAGGTCAGACAGTAATATCACCCAGAATTTGTCACACTTTTTCTCCTGTATTAAATTAGAACCTAATAACTGTAATACCAGATTTTTTTTCACATTTCATTCAGATATTAGATTTTCAGTTAAATCTCTGCCTCTTTTTATTTTCATATTCGTCTAATTGCATGATTTTAAACATCATCCCTTATTAATTTCTATTTTTACTTTTTTTTGGTAACTTCGCCACACTTGAAATGACACAAAAATGTAAGGTTACACCTACGCCAGTGCAGACAATGATGCACTACATCCTGTGGTCCGGCCACATTTAACGTCAGGCGATGAAAGGAAATCCTCAGACATCAAAAAAAGAGCAGGACATTCACACGCTACTGTAATGTCGAGCACAGATTAGTCTTTTGTTATTTTGGAGTAATTTGATCACCTCCTGTATGATTTGTCTTTCTGGAATTACTGGGCTGTTTTGACAAGGTCCAAGGTGCTAACTGTGAAACTTTGACGGTATCTGTTACGCAAACTTGTTCCGCCACTTTGCTTTTGTCATCGCGCCTCAGAGCAGCTTTGACATTTTTATTTTTATAGCTTCCTTTCATTCCCAATCTGCTCAGCATACATTACGTGTCCTTTCTCTGCGCCCTCCAGTATCACATTCATGGTAATTCTGCTCTGGCCGATGCCTGTCCCCATTGTGCTTTTCTTCCAAACAAGTTCACTCTAGGTTATAGCTGTAGGTTTTGTACCAGCACCTCCACGTTTCTTACTGCATAGATTTGTTCACCCTTAAAGTCACAAACTTGCTTCTTTTCTCTTCCGTCTACTTTTGTCCTTGAATTGAAGTTATTTCAGAGGGGGGAGGGGCTGTCCATTGCATTTGGTCCCTAGTTTCTTTTTAAGTTTTTTTCAGAGCTCTTAAAATTCAGTCAGGAAAGAAAAAAAAAACGCCTCCTGAAATTTTTACAAGTCATAACTCTCCCCACACAAACTACTGCATCCACTTATCTAAAAATGATTCAGTGGTTAAATGTCAGAGCTGTCTGTGCCATTAAGGCCAGCATGTTTGAAGGAAGGACACCCTCGCCCGCCCTCTCCCCCCTCCCCTCTCTGTCGCTTCTTATTCCACTCTCTCCCTTCTCTTTCCTCTCTCTCCCTTCAGCTCCCTCATCATCCAACCTCCGCCTGTGCCTCCTCCTCCCTCCGTACCCACCCCCTCACCCCTCCTCCCTCCTCCCCCATCCGGCCCAGGCAGGTTTGAGGGCTGATGTGCAGACCTTGTCATTCAGATTAGGGCCACATTGTCAGCTCAGGGCCTTTCCTTCTCTGCTCGCATGTCCCGGATCTTTCTTCCCACTGTCACCCTCGTCCCGCGGCCAGAGAGGACCTTATAAAGCAACATTCCTTCTCATCCACTTCCGTCAATTGCAACAGTGTCACTCAAATCACTGCTCGGGAGAGTGGAGATAGGCCGAGTTAGCGGTGTCCCTCCCAGCAAGGACTGTGCTTTTTGGTCGGAGCTTGGGTGACGTGTCAGCAGCCTGCAAACTGTTTCCTGATTGAGGTGTTTTGAGTTTATTTTTTTCTGATTTGTGCCGACAACTGACGGGCCTTTCAGAGGAATGCCAAACCGAAATACACAGGGAATGACAAGGTAGGAGCAGCTATTGTCCTCCGAAGGAGAGAGCAAAAGCGACACTGTCTTTTATGTGTATTTAGGATTTTTTTTTGTTTTAAAGTTAAGTCTGTGAAACCCACAGTGTTGTTTTTAACGTTTTCTGCGTGAAAGGCATATGTGGCAGGGCATGAGAAAACCACCCTATCATCTTCGTCACTATCAGCCTTTGTAAATGTGTCATGGTGTTTATCATCCTGCCACATCTTGACTCAGCACCACAGTTTTATTGTTACATCGTATCTAATTGCCGCTGCAGCTCAGTGGCATTTGATGTGTGTGGTTCTAGAATTTTTTTTTTCTCCCTCATTATGAGCAACAATGATTCAGCAGTGCGTAAATAAACCCTTTCGTGCAAGATGGCGGACAGTTCCTTTACTGGTATTGGCACACCAAAGAAAAAAAAAAAAGAGTCTGCAGCCATAGTGCCACATCATAGCGAAAACAACAGACGCTATTGATATGAGTCGACAGTTTCGTTCCTGTTGTCTCCCTCATCCTCCTTTTTGCATGAAGCCCTTGAGGCGAGCTGGTTCCTCTTCAGAGGCCGCATCACTGTGCTGGAATATGGCGTACGACGGCTAGCTGCAGCCTCCGCCCAGGTGCCTTGTTTACAAAAACCCGCAATGAGTCACGGGTTTCAGAATGACTTAACTCTGTCTAACTGCTGCTTGCACAAGAAAATCAAATGTGCCGTCACAGTGACCGTGTGTCATGGAAGCTTTTAACAAGGGCCGAGGTGCAGGAAAGCACATAGGGCTGAGGCAGTTCTAATAATAAATGTAATATTAAATATCACTGCATGTTTTTTCCTTCACATATTCATCTTTTTCCAGGTTCCTGTCCTGAGGTACAGTATGTGCACAGCCCATTTGAGGTACTCATGATGTATGCAGATGTGTGTGGATACATTTATAGATATTTCTATCGAGGTACGCTTTGAATTTCAAACATAAATGTTTTTAGTTGTCAGCCAAGGCTACGTAGCATCATCGGCGTACGATAAAACACTCTTTGAACGCCCTTCCTGCTCGGAGACAGAGAAAGGGATTTGGGGAGAGAGGATGAGTTAGAAGCCCCTCCGCCCACCGAGCAGACTCACTCCCTCTGCATCTCTAAGCAGACTGTCATCCCCGGTCACCATCAGGTCTGTGCTCGCCCCAGTGAACATTCAACGCTGTCGGTGAGTTTCAGCTAAATTGAAAAAACCATCGACCGTTGATTGTACCCTGTGGCCGGCCTTTGTCACTCAGCGTCTCAAGGAAGAAAAAAAAAAAAAAAAGAATGAAAAAAGGAGTGAAACCAGCACAGAAACCTGCACATCGGCACGGCCCGCGACTCCATCTTGAGGAGCAATGTGTCCGTTCTCCATAAACAAACAAACAGGAAAATGCTTCCAAGCCTCGCCTCCAAACCACAGCAAAGGTCACAATCAACATTCATTGCTGTCGGTGGGTTTAACTGTGTGGAAGAGCTCACTGAACGATGAATGCAACTGTGTCCCAGATTTCATCTGAATGTCAGAAGGAAAAGCGCGGCGATATGCTGATGATGGTATTATTTATCCCCCGCCCCTCCACCTCCACCACCTCCACCATCTCCACCATCTCCCAACAGCCGCACACACAGGCGGCGCGAATTGACAGGCAGCTCAGATTGCATCACGATCACGCTTTCCGGGGCGGAGGGGTCCGAGTGTGGCTACAGCAGCAGTGGAAGGGAGAGAGAGAGAAAAAAAAAGATGTAAGAGATAGTTGGAGGAATATGACCTTTAAAGAAAACCGCCATATACGGCTTACATTGCAGCTCGGCGTCTGATAAATGTTTCAGCGGCAGTAAGTGTAAAACAGGGAGAGTGTGTCAAAAACAAGTATGTGCATCTCAACATGGCAAGTGACTTTTTTTTTTAATTGATGGTTGGGGGGGAAATAAGGAATTTAGTAATGAAACGTCATTTTATATCAGGCAGGATAATCACACATTCAGATGTGTGTTAAAATAAAAATGTTGAAAACATGTTGAAATGTCATTTCTTTTTAAGTGCTGCAGAACAGACTCTTTAACTGCATTCAAATGAAGACATTTGGGAATAAAGCTGATTCTATTAAGCGGAATAAAATATGTATTTGCTTTTCATCCATGTTTTAAATGGGTTTTTTTTTCTCCTCTCTGGCAAACCATTTGACTACCAGTGAGTTATTGAACTTAGCTGTGTATATTTTTTTCTTCTTTTAAATAAGTCTGCTGTTTCATTTGGTGTTTTATTAAATAAATTGTCAACAGAGCAGCTGTCAATGACGTGTCGAGTCTCTCTCTGTTCCTTTGTTCTGCTTTGGTTGGAGACGAGGTTTGATGTAACAGTCTAATCTCTGTCCTCCATTCAGGAAATACATTCATGTAAAAATACATTTTTGGATTAGTGCTAGCCACACAGGTCTCATCTACTGCTTATTTAAATCAAGTCAATATTCACACCCGTGGTGCAGAGTATTGATCAGCTAGATTTGGTCCATCATTTCTTTGGTCTTACGAACATTATTGCTCCTAAAACTTCAAGATACATCTTGACATTTATAGTTTCTTCATATTAATTATCCCTCATTTTGGAATTATGTGAATTATAGATGTACTATTAATTATTTAAATACTGTAGTGCAAGTGCTACACATCCTCTCCCATATGAATAAAAACCTCTGAATACTGAATGAGTCAACATGCATCCACCATAAGAACACAAAAAATGATTTAGTGTCGATCTGGCCTCCTTGGACTGAATTAATTTAAGGCCTCAATTCATACAAGCATGAAATATAATATTTCTATTTTAATCATCGATTATCAATCATGAAAGTAAAAAATTAATAAATAAATTCAAATCAAAGTTGAAGGACTTGATAAGATAAATTAAATATGGCTCAAACATGGCTGTAGCTGTTAATCCACTTTGCTAAACGGAGAACACATTTTATGAAATATGTATATTTATTTGACATCTTAAATGAATATTAAATTCCTTATAAACAGTTTCTCAAAACTACATTTATACTTGGACTCCTTTTTATGTGTCCGCCTCCTGTGTCTCTTTTTCACCGCAGATGATCACAGTGTCAAAGTACAGTGTCAGCCTTCCTGTTCGCCCACCGGTTTAGCTTGACTCAGCCTGTAAATGACAAAAGTGTGCTGATAAAACACGCTCCCATTATGAGGAACGGGCCCACTGACAGCCTGCCGGGCCGCTCGCGCTCCTTTCTGCAGCCATTTTAAGTTATGGCGAACTGGGGGGGGGGGGGGGGGGAGTACCTGCGCTGAAAAAGTACAGTGCTGATTCTGTGTAATAACCACCGCTTGACCAGCACAAATAACAATACTGATATACTGTAACTGGAAAGTCCCCACCCCCGCTGCTCTCCATGCAGTCTGTTTCTTTCACACGCCGCCGTCATTTCAGGCTTTCAACGTGGCCCACGCAGTTTACTCAATCACCAATCTTGTAAATATTTCGTAATGAAACAGCTACTTGGTGGCATACATTGTTCATTGTGCACACTGGAGAGGATTACTGCGAAATGCGCACAGAGATACGGTACGCGCAGCCCGGCTCAGTCAAGTCATTTAATGTCTCATCGCGGTGTTTACAGCGAAAACCACCATGTTGCTTGGAACAATGATCTGGCTAACCACTTGCAAGAAGCAGGAGAGCTACGAAATAGAATGAGTCACGCTAACAGTTATTGAACATCACTGTTCCCAAATTAGATGTCAACATGTTAACAAGGGGGAAAAAAATAAATTGAGCCATTGTTACAAAGAGGGCCTTCGTAGCACACGTCAGAGAGAACTACGGGCAACATTTGTAAAAACTGCTCGCCAGTGATTTCCCAATGTTGAGACAAGTTGAAGGATGAGAGCTATGCTGGTTAATAAAGATTACACCTGAAAAGTGGAATTTAAGCACATATTCTAATGATTCACAATGGACTGAACCGAGCTGCGACATGTTCAGGGTGTACTCCCTGCCTTTGCCATTTGTGTGACGTGGCAGTAATACTGTTAAGGTACAGGACAGGTAAAATAAACAAAGTTGAGTTAATGTAAGGTAATGGATGGATTGATGATGGATTGATAGGAGCAAAATTATTACAAATATCTTGAGAGACACAAACTGTATTAATGACTTCCTTCGTCCACTAGGGGGACCCACATGAACAAGACATAGACAGCGACAGCAGTCCAGCTTTGTCATTTTCAGTTTACTACAGTTGCACAAATGCAGAGAAGAAACAGAGCAGTAACAGTGGGTGTGAGGCATTAATGCATGAATTGTCAAACATGACTGATAGATACATGGTACAAGTAAATCAATCTGGAATTTAAAAAAAAAAGAAAAGCTATAATGCTCTAAAGGAAGGGGCTTTATTCATATGTACACAACCATGGAAGCATGAAAACCATAATGGTGCTCGCATACCCGACCATACTAATGATAGTTTCACAGCTAAAAGCACAGCTAAAATGTACACATAATTACAATCATGATGCCCAATCATTCTGGGCATAAAGAAGTAAACCTATCAGTTGTTTAATACCCTCGGTGAGGATCACATGCACCAATTTTCTTTCAACATGAAGTCTGTAAAGTACACACATCCTTTGAGTTGAAGCCTGAGCAGCTGCCAGATAACTTCTCAAGTCCTTAATGTTTGTGGCGCTCAAAGTCATGGATATTAAGGCGTCAACTAAGGGATACTAGAATGAGACTTCCATTTGACTTTTTGTCATTTTTTGTAATTAGCTTTTTTTCTGATAAGAAATCAATTGATAAAGACATAAAATAACAGTGAATTGTTTGCAATAGTATGTAATGATATGTAATAACGTAGTGCAATCAAATTCTAAACTACCAGAAAAACAGCTCACAGAAATAGCCATCTAAAGCACTGATACACTTAAAACTTGGCATTGAGACAATCGCATTGACACGTCAAAAACAAGTATATACACAAAGACAACTCGCACCGTTGGACGGCAGGCACCGCTTCGCTTTTTTCACCATAATATCTCATGCTTTAAAAAAACACAACGGTGGCAAGTCAGCCATGTAAACAAATCCATGAAGGACGGGAACAAAAAGAAATTCATAACAAAAACACCTTTGGCGATGAGACGTTTCTGAAGTGGTATTTCCCCTTTGTGTGTTGGCATTTTTCCTGCTGCTCGTACTCCCCTCCAGTGCGGAGGGTGGGGGGGTGGGGATGGGGGGGGTCACAAGTAACGGTGAGCCTGGCATAATGTCACAATATTTCAGGCCACTTCTGCAATACTGATCATTCTGACAGCATGTCAAAATAAGGAGCACAACATGCCAACCATTTGGCAATGCATGACTGAGTCAGCGCTTGCCGGGTTCAGGACACAGGCCTTGCCGTTTGCTATGTTGCCCTCTATTGTTGGTACGGTCTTACTGCGCCTCTGACGCGTCTCGGTGGCTGGATGTGACAGATGCCACACAACTGGAGAGGCTCCGGTGCCCCCAACCCAACTCCCTAACCAGTTATTCTGGCTTTCAGTCTTATTTGGTGTTGCGGCAGGTCAACAACTTTTTGGATTTTCTCATGTAAAAGTATACATATACACATTATGAATGAGTGAGCGCTGTTTGTCGCTACTGCCTGATGTCCGCTGGCCTGAGCTGCCTCTCACCCTCTGCGAGGAAAATCTGCATGGCCCGGTAGAGCAGGTGGACGCCCAGCTCCCGCTTCTTCTTCAGCTGCCAGTTGGACACCACGCCATAAAAGTCCCCTCGCTTCTGATTGGTGAGCATGTTCAGTCCTGGGACAGTCACAGGTGTGAGCGGGTTAGTGAGATGCTAAAAAAAACAACTTTTCGTTTCATCATTTGTTTCCAAAACAAACTGGGCTTGGACTCATGCAGCACATAGATATAACGTTCACATTTTTTAGAAAGGATGGTCAGAGTTTGATTAGCGACAGCTAGCGATAGCAACATAAGCAGACACGTTTCAAAAAGAGTGTAGCAAAAGCATCTACTTTCTTGATTAGAAGATAAAATATCTCACTCTATGAACACTTAATGATACGGATTTAATCTACAACATTCTTATATTGCGAGCCAATATTTCAATATGGATCAACATCACAATATCATAATGTACTGTTTGCCAGCAGCCATTGACACCTATCCATAGCGAGTAAAGCTAATGCAGAAGGTAGATTTATTTATGTACCGCTGTGTATAAGCTAATCACCTACCTTGCCCTTTTGTTATAACAGGGCATAACAGGCCAACGTTTGATTATCAGTGTGCCATCGACAGCTATGCGCTGACTTTTGTTATGATAACGTGACGGGGGGGAAATGCCCTGCGGGGAAAAACACACACGGAAAGGGGGAGCTCCCTCCAGAAGGTCCAGGCACCGCCAGCCCCTCGCCTCGGCGCCTGTAACCGTGGCGGAGCTCCGCCCGCTGCTCCTCTCACGCGCCCTGCACTCACCTATGGCCTCCACCATGCAGGCCTCCCGCGTGTACGCCTCCACCGGGATGACGTTCTGGAAGCAGTGCAGGGAGATGACGCCCTGCTCGGCGTTCCAGACCTGGAGGATCTGCTGCACTTTGGGACACAATTTCTGTCACGCAGCCAAGAGAGAGACGTTCAGCGTAAATCTTTCACATCGTGCTTCTCTGAACATGGCCCGGCAGAGTCCGACAAGGGTGGCGAGTGTCGGGCTCACCTTGGCGTACTTGTCCCCTCTGTAGTACTCCAAAGCCTCGTAGAGGTGGCTGTAGGGGCGGGAGCGCTTCCCTTTGCCCACGTAAAATATGGCACGGACAAATGTCTGGAAGCGCTCCTGCGGCGTCATGGCCTGACTGCGGAACGGGAGGTTGTTTGTCACCCTGGCAGAGAGGAAAAACACGGTTTCCTTTAATTACACTTACTGAGAGTGAAAGGTGTTTATCTCACAGGGGCAGTTAAGACTCGGCCAGGAAACGAGTCTGTCGTGAAGATATAATGGGAAATTCACAAGGCGACAGTTGAAGACAGCCCGCTCAGTTTGCTGAGAGAAATCGGTTTTGAATCTGTTCACTTGTTCTTGAGAAAACACATTTTGTGCTCCACGTTTTACCTTTAGAGCTATGCGTTTTAAGATTAATGCACATTTTGTCATGCAGACAAAATGTGACAGCTTACAGCTTGCTTACAAGACGAGTAAAACGTTCCCACTGCTATCAAGTCAGCAGTTATGTTGGTGTAATTAAGTTTTTTAGTTTTGAGCATTTATTTATTTAACTAAATGACAATGTATAATCAAAGCTGATTTCTCTGAGTTATGACAACATATCCCACCCCTAAAATGAAGCAAAGCCTGCTTTTCATGAACAACGCAGCCTGCTGTCTTTCAATGCCGGATGATGAAAATATTATTCACAAAAAATATATGTTATTCGACCGTCAATGCACACAGGACAAATCAATGGGACACACCCTGGACACGTCCATCTGTCCCAAATAACTAGACTAGATAACTAGACTGACCGGGACCGGGACCGAGCCAGTGACCTCCTTGCTGAGACGCAAACGCACACAGTCTACACACAAACGGCAGACCTCGGGTCCAGCAGCAGGTAGTTGAAGCTGGACTTGATGATGCCCTCCCTCCACTTCCTGTTTTCATCTGGCCGGTCGAACTGCTCGCTCAGAGCCTGCTCGTCGGCCTGGCAGTCGGGCAGCTCCAGGGTCCGCAGGGCTCGGTTCAGTTCCGGACTATAACCGCCCTCTGCAGAAATAAAAATAAGAGCGAAATTACTTGGCGTGTCAGCGAGAGTGATAAGCTAAATTATAATAAGTGTATTAATATACTTCGCCCCCTGTTCACTGGTTCTAATCTAATCCACCCACAAAGTGATGCCTGCTTGAAGCAGCGGCGGCGAATTTCAGCACAAATAATGAGTTTAATTTTCCAATTTCATGCGTCTTTACAATGGCTTTACACTTAACTAAAGCCAGCGAAAATTTCCCCTCTCCACGTGACGAGCATTAATTAAAACGGAATTATGATTTGATTTTTTTTACAGGAGTCCAGATTGTCATGAATTGGACCCAATAATCAGCCAGAGCTGGATTAAAGAGTGACAGCTAAGATTTATCATGACAAGCAGAGATGCTACCTGCGTGCTGTTCCTCCGACTGCTTCCCGGGACGTGGCGACGGGCACTTTGACTCCAGCAACAGCTGACGCAGCCTGCGCATGTATGTGGGCCTGGTGCGGCCGTTGATGGGACCCGGGCTCTGCCCCATCTCCACCAGTCTCTGCCTCAGCTCCCTGTCGGTCAACCCGCTGGTCTCGAGCAACGAGCCGTCCTTGTCGCTCTCCTCCTTGGGCTCAGCGCGCGTTTCCCTCTGGGGCACCTGGTTCTCCTTCCCTCTGCTCTTCGCCAGGTCGGCTTGCATGGACCTCCAGTCGTACAGGATGGTCTCCTCGCTGCTGCTCGTGCTCATGCTGGAGCTGACGGAGGTGTTTGCCGTGGGCGGGACGTGGGTCTCGATCAGCTTGTGTCCCTCCTCTGTGTCCGTGTAGAGGTACTCCACCGGCTCATCTGCATCCTGGATGAAGGGCCGTCCTCCCGGGGTGTAGGACAGCCTGGCCAGGTGCTGCGGCCGGCTGCGGCCCGACAGCCGGCTCATGCTGTACCTGGGGGTGCAGCCGGTGCCTGGAGTGCTCGGAAGCTCTTCGCTGGACTTGCTCGGGTGGAAATAGCTCGAGCTGGAGGAGGACGTGGACCCGGTGTCTGGCTGGAAGACACAATCATCTGAGATCCAGAGATCTTCGCCTTTCAGCAGCTCTGCTTTGTTGTCACTACATGCGTCTGGTGCGTTTCTCTTCGTAGAGGCCTCGTCCGTGCTGGTCAGATCATCAGTTAGAAACTCTCCATCTGTGGCAAAGTCATGAGCTTGCATGGCCTGGATGACCTCTGCAAGGTTTCTTTCGTAAGCGCCGAGTGTAGAGTTCTGTCTCTGCGGCTCTGGTAGAAGCGTGTCGGCCAGTGTCTGTGATTCAGCTACAGAGCCACTTTCATTCTTGGGCAGGATCAAAGTGTCGGCTTGGCTATTACTGATACTTGAATCTTGTCTGAGGGTGCTGGACTGCATGTCCTGGCAATCAGTGGCCAAGCTCTCTTCTTCGGCGTTACTCCCAGAGGAGGACGGTGTGTAATAACATCCACGTGGTGAACTGTAGAAGTCTCCACTGCTCTGAGGCCTGGGCGTCAGGCGCAATGTTCGAACCGGCGTTGGTAGCGTGGTTTCGAATAGAGCAGTCGTGCTGAGGAGGCTGTCCGGGGTCCTGCTCATTCTCTGAGAACAGCGACTCAACCTCGAGCGAGTCCTCCCCGTTACAAAGGGACTGGGTGTGAACTGAAAGTCATCTTCATCCAGTAGCTGATCAACAGCATCTTTCCTGCGAGCCTGAAATTCATCCTTGTTTGTGTGTTTCGCTTCAGACCGGGCCAGTTCTTTGAGCACATCCAGTGAGCTCTCAGTAGTTTCAGGTTTTGAAGGTATCGAAGGAATATTCCCATCTCGCTGTGTGAATTTGGAATTCAGCGTGTTTTTGTTAGATTCAGTCTCAGCATGAGTCTCCTTTTCCTTCTGGGGTAAGAGACGTGTAGGGTGCAGAGAAGCATCCAGAGCACTGGTGTAATGATCGCTATCACAGCTACTATACTTACTACTACCGCTCCCACTGCTTGTACTACTGCTGGGGAGAGCAGAAACAGGCGCGCACACCTCAGCTTCTTTCACGGGTTCACCCTCCTCCTCCTCATCATCATCATCGCTCTCTTCCAATGGCATGTGAACGAGTACAGTCTTCTCCATGTCCTCCTCCGTGCTCTCGCTGCTCTCCCTCGAGAAAACATAGACGTGATCCGGCGACGTCACGTCAATTCCCTGCGTGTGCAAAACCGTAGCCATGCGCTGTGAATCCAAGAATTCAGAGTACTCAGATAAGTCAAAAGACAAGTTACGGGTGCAATCGCTGCCTTCAATGGCAGCCTGCATTTTGGGAGTTTCCGGAGTAAAAACAGGGAAATATTCGTCCACATCTCTGAAGGAAACACTTTTGCGGCTGGCTCGCCTGAGGAACGAAGGGCGAGTGTCCCTTCCGGAGGGAGCGACTGTGCCCTCACTAGCAGCGGCTTGTCCATTTGATTTCGCTGCAAAGAGGCCATCATATTTGCATGAATCGTCCTCCTTAAGAATGGGCATTGCAGGTGCAGGTTCCACAGCAGACATGCGAGTACTTGATAGTATGGAGGCGCCTTCAGGGGGCCAGTTGAAAAAGGAATCGTTCCAGTGATGCCGCTTGGCGTCCATATCAGAGAGTATTTTGTTTGACATTACTCCACAGCTCGGCCTTCCATTAAGGTCGGAGAAGGACGAGAGCCTTGTGCTGCTCATTGGGGCTTCACCTAAGTCACCCATCATAGAAGAGTAAGAGCTGAAGCTGTACTCCGACTCAGGATAGCTGGAAGTGTTCGTCTGGTCTGAATACACAGCTGTGGAGGTCAACAAGACAAAAGTTTAGAGCAGGTCTGGCAAAAAGGAAGAGCAATAGCGGATAGTTTGGTTAAAATTGGAACACGACAAAATAATCTATAATCTATGTGTCAGATTATAAAGTCTTTTAAAGGAGTTTACACTGTAATAACAATGTAATAATATGGTTTTACAAAAATCTTACTTGGTATTCTTTTTTTTGCCAAGATTGCATTTCAACCCCCAAAACCTTAAGACAATCAAAGAGAGTTTCTTACAGTACTGGAACTGAGGGAATTCATCCTCCTCTGTGTCCGCTGAGCTGCTCTGGTATTCCTTGAGGAGCTGGGCACATTTCCGATTCTCCTGTTGCTCCGCCAGTTGCCGTGGTGTATTCCCTTCCTAAGTTAATTAAGAATTCATCAAGTGTAAACACAGCCAAACACTCAGACTCATACATAGCAAAATCCATATTACATTTATTGTATATTTATCAGTGAATATCCTGCTCAACTCTGACATTTGATGCATGGGATTAATGGCACAAAAACACAAATCTTACGTTATCTTCACAGTTTGGGTTCCCTCCATTCATCAAGAGCAGCTTCAGATTTTGATAACATCCCCACAGTGCAGCAATGTGAAGAGGAGTCAGGCCCTCCGGTGACCTAAGAGGTAAAGGAGAAAGCACAACTTTGCATCACATACACACAAAAGATACCATCCAATAATTAAAGTGTCAAATGCAGAATGCAGAGCCTCTGCCTGACGCAAAAAGTCAGCGAAAGGCTGCTCAAACATCAATGCAACCTTCATATGCACTTATTGAGACGATGTCAAAGCAATCGAAAGCCATTCGACTGCAATCATCACAAAAGTAACTTCAAAGAAATGAGCTCTGTCATTACACAGATAGAAAATGTGAAGAGGAAAATTACTGACCAAGATGACAGAGCGATTTTTCTCTTCACCGTGTTTGTCCCCATACCTGATATTGGGGTCTGCTCCATGTTGTAGCAACATTTTCAAGCAGCGCGTGTTCTTCTCAGCCTCTTTACCAGCGGCCAGGTGTATTGCAGCCGCTCCATCACGACCCACCAGGTCGGGACAGGCGCCCTGCTTAAGAAGCAGCTCCACAGACCTGAGCCGAAAGCAAGGACAATGTCACATGTAAGACAGTTTCTGCTTTAAAATTGTTATATGTTGACAGGATAAAAGGTGGAGAAAACAGAAGAGCAAATGATAAAGTTAAAGCTACGGATGTTGTTGTTTGCCAGTACACATTGCAGATGCTAAGCAATCTGACCACAACCTAAAACAAGTCTGATCACTCCTTAAACTGTAAGTTAGACATGTAAAGCCCTGTGTAACAATGTCTGTTACTGTGGGAATGCGGACAAAAAAAATACAAGGTGAGGACAAATTCACTCTCATGTTGATGATATGCACAGCCATTAAAATAAAGTTACTTATTCTTCTTTTTTTTTTCAACTGGGTTGGAGAAACAATTCCAGAACCACTCTGAATGTAAAAGCGTAAAGGAATGTATCACAAACAAACAACACTGTTAAAGCTCTTGAATGGAAGTGAAACAAGTGTGAATCAAAGCTTAAGTTTTGTTTTTGAGAACACAGTGGAAGCAAAACGATTGTAACTCCGATGAGTCTAAAAGTCATAAGAAAACGGACACAAATAAAACAATGAATCTTATCATATGCATAAGATGCAGGATAAGTTGTGGCACTCTGCAGCATCAGCCGCGTCAAAACAAATAACATGTCTGGGCAAAGCACTGCGAAACTCGACATCACCTGGGATCTCCTTCGTTTACAGCTTCACACAGCTGGCTGTCCAACCTCCTCTTCCTTTTATCCATGACCGGAGGTTTCTTTTTTTAACAAGTAACTATCGGCACTCCCCCTTATTAGCCCATAGCTAAAACCTGATCGGTGGTCTATGCAGAACCTCTTGTCGAGGCAAAGGCACTTTGCTAACTAAGCTAACGGCGACATATTAAACTCTACGCTGAAACTGACACGTGTTTGCACACATTAAAACTACACTTCATATTTAAAGTTCAGCCACTCTCCTTTGTCTGACTCCACTGTCTGTCTTTCAGTTGTTCCTTTAAAATCCAAAGGCTTGCATTGTTTACGAACTCTTTCGAGTCATTCCAGGACGTCTTATTTTCATATTTGATTTCCCTCCGAGAACACAAAGCCCTCCTCCGCGCAAGCTGTAGGCGGAAGTGCCGCCCAGATGTGACTCTTGATTGGATGACGCTTATCGTGGCAGCCAATCAGGTGAGATTTGTCAAATCCAGAGACTCCTGTTTCAGGCGATACTACAGATTTAAATAATGATCGATACCCACACCCTTATCTATCTATCTATCTATCTATCTATCTATCTATCTATCTATCTATCTATCTATCTATCTATCTATCTGTCTGTCTGTCTGTCTCTCTGTCTGTCTGTCTGTCTGTCTGTCTGTCTGTCTGTCTGTCTGTCTGTCTGTCTATCTATCTATCTATGTATCTGTCTGCCTGTGTGTCTGTCTGTCTGTCTGTCTGTCAAAATAACAGCTAAATAATGTTTTCTAGAGGAACAACTTGTATGGACCCCTATATAACACACTTAATAACCTGATTAAATTTCTACATACATATTTATATTCATTATTTGATGAAAGACTGATACCCACAGCAAGAAATGTCTCAAAACAATATAACAGTCAAATGTAATTTTAACAGTAAATCCTAACAGAGAGCTGGTTAAAGAAACTGCTGAGCCAGATGTACTAAGAGCCCAGTGTTTAGCCTTTTTTTCTGGTAAAGTGATTTATCAATTTGGTGAAGTCCAGCTTTTTAGCCAACTTACTTTCAGTGGACAGCATGGTAAGACTGTAAAGGCTGTCCTGACTATACTCAATTTTAGGTTACAGAAAGATGTCTTGGCATTAGCAACTATCGAGGTGCAAATAATGCATACAGCGTTGCACGCCTTTCCAAAAACGTTTTGCAGCTGCATCTTACAAATGGCATTTAGCAAACCAATAGGGGGCAAGGAATGGGGAAAATATCTCAGTTAATTTTGAAACTTATGTGTAAGATCTCTGGAATAGTTCACAGTTGTGTTGGCACACAGAAGGTATTTAATCCATACTAATCTTGGATAGTTAGCGCAGTGCAGGTAAAAGTAACTCTCTGGATTTGATTTCTGCCCAAAATAAGAAAAAGAAAGGTTTCAAAACACACCATTTATTATTGTGATTAGGATCAGAATGAAAAATAATCTAACAGTTGTTGATATTAAATTTGAATGTTTTTTTGTTTTTGTTTTTGTTTATTTTCCTGGCTCCTATCATTCAGCGGCCCTTGGAGTCATCTATAACCTGACTCTGCTAGGACAGTAAATGTATTTTAGATATAACTAGTTCATATTTGGTATTAGGAATGCCCTTTTTTGAGTTTGGTCTTCTTTCACTTAAACGTTATTAAAGTGGCACAAAATGGGAGCATTATGTAGGAATCATGTTTTTTATTGAAAATATTAAAAAATTAATACAACCATAATCTAATATAAATAAGCTCAATAGAGCATTAAAAGTCATTCCTCCATACAATAATGACAAAATGAAGGTTTTGCACAAAATAGCTATTTAAACAAGGAATTACTTTAAATGTTGGCCAATTGTACGGCTCATAAATTACACACTGCACAAGTGTGTAAAGCACAATCACATTTCGACCAAAATGTCACAGTTCTTCAGAAAAAAAATTTCTCATCTCAGACAGAGTAAAGGGAGTGAAGAAGGAGGCCCAGAAGGAGGAGCAGTAGGCTGGAGTGGATGGATCCTGCATGGTTGGCCTCGCTCAATGTACAACTTTCATAGGGAGCCACACAGGCAGCATAAGCCATCACATGGGCAATGTAGTTCTGCTCCTGTACTCCTCGGAAAAGGTGTGACATGGGGCCTTTGGCAAAGATAGCAACATCATCTATGCCGTGGGTCTCTGAATCGAGAGGGACGGTAGACTGCTGACGGTAATCGTTACCCGCTATAGAAGATGAAGAAATGAGACACAGGAGCTTATATTAGTCAGATCAGAAAAATGTGAGAAGGTCAGATAAGTATTAAGTAGTTCCAACTTTCTGTTTCTTTCAGTTCTAAATTCAAGAAGGCATTTCTCATTTAACGCTGCAAAAAGTATGTATCACAAAGCAAAGAACTGTGAGTCTTTCTCATACCTCAAAATGTCAAAAATGCTGTAACTCAGCATTATAACCCAACAAACTATGTACTACCTATACAGCAAAATACTATATTTTGTGCTGAGAGAAAAATGATTTTGGTGGAACAGTGTTACCAATGTTACCTTAACAGTTGTTAGTTACACCACTCTGGATATGAGAAAGCATGGAAAATCATGGCATTACAGTTTCTGTGAGAGGCATGAACACCTACAGTACATTACGTATTTCGCCATCCTCCTACGCTAGGTATCCTGTTGTGCCACAAGATGGAGCCACTATATAACTTGCTCTCCTGTTGACAAAGTCTTCATTTACACTCACATGAAATTGTCTCATTCATGTCTTCCCGAGTTCCATTGATAAATCCTGGTCCATTTCCATACATAGTGGTGGTGAAGTGCTTATTGTCATCAGCTAAAGAGCGAGATACTCCTGTGGATCACAGGACAAATTAAGTCCTACAAGTTTGTTCAGACTTTAGATAACAAACAATGTCAACAATTGATTCAGTTGAATATTCCAAGAGTGCATTTTACCTAAAACAGGGTTTCCTCGGGCAGAGTATCCTCCAAAGGCAAAGACATGGGAATGATCAGCAGTGACAACACTCAGGGTGTCAAGCTCATTGGTGAGTTCAGCTGCTCGCCCGATTGCCCGGTCAAACTCGACAGCCTCATAGAGAGCTTTCTTGGCCTTGCCTCCATGGTGAGCATGGTCAATTCTCCCACTTAAAGTCCCAAACAAAATCAAACACATGTTAAATTCACTACTTCTGCTTAAGTTGGACATTTCCGGGGTTCAAAGTCAGAGTACATTATTATTTAACATATTAAATGTTTGAAATGTAGCTTGCATGTCCACCAGAAAAAAAAAACAAAAAACAAAACTTATCTTCCACAAAAAGGAAAAACCCTTTTGGGTTCTTGCGGAGAATCCGAATCGCTTTCTCTGTCATCTCCGTAAGAGAGGGGTCCATGGACGAATCACGTTCCAGTTCATAGCGGCAGTCTTTGGGCTCAAAGAGACCTACATGTAGAAATAGGAAGCATTCCTCTGCTATAGACATAATGCCACTAAATGTGCACAATTCATGTCTCTATGAAAAACAAAACAAAAAATAAAACGTGTGTTTATGTCACAACTATTGAGGTTTCTATAGAATTCAATTCAAATTCATGATGAAACATGGTGTTTAGATCCTGTTGAACTTGTGTCTAGCTCTGTATCACTCTACTGTATCCAGTGGTAAACTTTGTCTTTCATAAGACAATCCTTTCTCATACACCACATGCAAAGTACCTGAAAGAGTCAACAGTTTTTCTTACCCATCAGGAAGTCTGTGTTTTCAGGCTTGACAGCATCAAATTCAGCTTTGTTCCAAACATATTTAACATTCTGTAAAAAAATTCCAAATACAAATTAATTCATTGTATGAAGATGGAGAGTGATGGACTTTAAAGCTTATTTTTTTAAATGTAGTTAGCATTTTTTCACTAAAAAGGTGTAAAAAGGGAAAATTGGCATTCATTCACACCAAAGCACAAACCTAATTAGCACACATAAAATGTACCAGCCTCATACCTCTTTGTTTTTTATCCACTCAGCAATGAGATTTTGTCCATCTTTCCGGACGCCTGTGCTGTTACGGTACTCTGGGTCCTGCATGCCTTGCGGCATCATGTACTGACGACCTCCACCAAGAATTACCTGGGTCAGGAGACAAGTCATTTGTATGTCACACTCTATACAGTTTGATCTTTTAGCAGATTCTCTAATCCGGAAAGAGGTCACTGCTATCTGCCCTTGCTGTGTGTGAGCCAAAAAAATACCTTTCAAAAAAATCTTACATTTATCTCTGTGTTGTGAACCAATTGGTACGCAATGTCACGGCAGCCTTCCTGAACAGCACTTTCGGAAAGGTCAGAGTCAGCGTACCAGCCTCGGTTAGCAGAGTGAGCATAGCTAGCCGCAGGAGAGGCGTGCTGGACCCTGGTTGTCGTGACGATTCCCACAGATTTTCCTAAAAAACACAAAACGGCTTTAATGTGATTATCTTGCTTGTGGTTCTGTTGACTTTAAAGTATGAGACACTGATCTGTTTGTGTAAATGTTTTATTGACCAATGTACCAGTGTGGCTTCATCTAAAAGTGACAGAGAAGATCAAGTAGAAATCTAATGTCATCACTGTAAAGAGAATAGGTCAGACCTGAACCTACCTGCACTCTTGGCACGGTGCAGAATCGACGTGACCTCGTTGCCAAAAGTGGCTTTACAGTTGTACCTTGGGGTGGCAGCGGTGACCCCCACAGTCCCATAGTTGGCCTTAACACCACATAAATAAGCTGTGGCTGTGCCAGCACTGTCTGGCATCTGCTGGTCCACGTTGTACGTCTGCGGGAGACAAATCGCAATATTAAAGGTTAACATTTGGAATCCCATCAAAGTTGCTTCAGTCTTTGCGGAATATGAGTGTGTCCTTATGGTGGGAGCAGATATTCCTTTGTATCTGACTGCATGTGTTAAGCAAAGCAGGCTGACCTTAGACAAGGCCACATTTGGAAAAGTATCCATATTCAGACTGGTCTCCTCCCCTGATTTGCCTGCCATCTGACCCTTGAGGATCCGTGCAGCAGTCACCGTAGGTACCCCCATACCTGGAGGCAGGAGGAATGACACCTGAGTGTTAGAAAACACAGGGACATGCCTGCCCTGATAGCAAAGAAATACATACAGCAATATTGTGTATTTTTGGAACTTAATGGAAACATATTTTAAGTTTTACATAATATCAAGATGATAAAATGTAATACATTACAATTACAATACATTACTCATATGTACAAAATGTCTATGCACGTTTTCGTAGTCAGTTGCTAGCTTAGTTCAAATGTGAGTGTCCTGTGTTGACTTGCCTGTCATCAATGGGATGATTTGATGTTACTGATCATTGACCATACACTGATAAAATCTTCATTGCTCTGCTATCAGCATGTGTATGGGTCTGGGTGTGGGTCGCTGTGACCATAAACTGATAATTCATCTGTAAAAGTATAAATCAATCCCGGCTCAGGAAGTCATCATAATCAGCAAACACTTTGTCAATATGTGAGGCCCCAAGTGAACTAACAAATGAGAAAATATCAGCCTCATATCAGCCTTTCCATACATATAATTTACAAGTCTGGATCTGGTAAGTGATAATCCCTCCAGTTTAGAGAGATTTATTTAACAGCCAACATCAAAGTCATGCCTTGTGTCATGTACTTATTTGAACTCTTTGCGGTGGGTAACCTTTTTCAGCGTTCACATCAGTTGAGGACACAATAGTCATACAGGTAGTGCAGACGAAAGTTCAGCCCCATTCTGATGTCTGGCTTCACTTGCAGTGGTTACCGCTGACGATCAGATGTCAGCATTTATCTCCTGTTACCCACATTTTCTGGGGTCACATAGTGGATAATGGGTGCATTGCATTCTTCCCCTTCTCAAAGCCTACACGGTCAAGGACTCAGCTGCACAAATGCGGTGAACTCACCGTCCCCCAGGAAGAGGATGACGTTCTTGGCTAGGTGGATGTTAGGCTGCACATTCAAGACATTGTGCATAGCCGTCTTGGCTTTGTTGTTCCAGTAGTCGGCATGAAGTTCATCCTCTGTAAGCATGAAAAAGAAATGACATGTTCTTAAGCTCTGCATTCAGGCGTTTCTTGTAATAAACCATAGACTGAAACTATCACAGAAAATTAGATTTTAGAATAAATAATCTCATGCTGTTTCAATGATTGTACAAGTTACAAAGAACTCTGCATAACATGTGTAGAGTACGTCTTTCAAGTGATCCACGACTGGAGGCAAACATACTTTATTATTTTCACTCAAAACTATAAAAGCAATACATAACATACCTGATACAGAGAAGGTCCCTTGAAATGAAATTAAAATGAATAATCCAGTAAAAATGACCTGGTATTTGCTGGCCATGGCGTATGCTGTGTATCTACGGAAATTTAAAAAAAAGACTGTGAGTGCTTGTCTCAGGTCCTTTTATAACTGCAGCCAAGGAGCAAAGGGCACACACAGCAGGCTTTAAAAAGAGCCAGAGGTTGTGGACAACACACTCACACACACGCGCACACACACACACACACACACACATACAGACACACACACATACACACACACATACACACACACAAATTACTCAACTACCACCCTGAGGAACAAACATGGCTGCTTTGGTAACTGCCTCACAAATTATGAATGCCAATTGCAATAAATCGCTCAGCAGAAGAATGAATGGTGTTATTACTCATAATAAAATCTTACTAATTAATTACAAAAGCAATCTGTTAACTGATCAGTTGAGCAACCTTAACCTGAAGTTTTTCTGTAGACTGTAGAGTGAAAAACTAACACTATGGACCGGAATTTCTAGAAACAATAAAGAAGAAATCACTTGAATGTTGATCTGAAATGATTTATTACAGTACAAAGGTCTGTCATCACCAAACAATGATGATGTTATCAGTGATTTATGGTGCCTGTTATATACTAGACGAAGTCTCTTCAGCTCCTATTTGAGCAGGCCAGAGCTTAGCCCACACTTTGTTAAAATACTGTTCCAGGAGAGCTGCTAGTTAGTAGAATTTATGGCAGAATTAATAGATACCATGTGAGTCTGTGTGTGCACAGGTGGGTCCGACTGTACAACTGCAGTGTGGTTAAAAACCCTCAGCCCTCGTACACTGACTGGGAACGGACTATCGCAAGGTCACATGACATCTTTTTCTTGTTAGTGTCAGCATTTTGACATTTTACAGGAATGAACTTTGAGAACAAAGCAAAAACTGACTGGCTGCGGATAGATAAAAGTAAAGTAATTTTCTTCTTCACAACAGAACAATTTATGCCAATGATGCAGCAAGAAAACTGCACAGACGATTTGAATATTCTTAAACGTCAGGACACTGTAAAGGTTTCCATTTATCTTTTCGTTTTGTCTAGTCCTCTTATCCATGTCTGGGTCATCGGGGCAGTGCCACCAACTCCTCCAGGAAGATACCGAGGCGTTCTTAAGCCATAGTCAGTAGTGTATTCTGGGTCCAACTGGAGTTCGACTCCATGTCTTTGTCCATGTCTTTGCAAGTTTTCTCTGGGTACTACAGATTCCTCCCACAGTCCAAAATCATGCTTTAAGGTCGACTGGAAGCTTTTAATTTCCCCTGGGTGTGAGCGAGAGTGAGTGGTGTGTGTGCCTTGTGATGGACGGGCAATCTGTCCAGGGTGTATTCTCTGCCTTCGGCATATATCCGTTGGAGACCCCAGCAACACCAGTGGACGTAAGATGGGCAAGATAATGAATGGATGGTGTGTATGTGTGTATGCTCAAGTGGACACTTGTTGTATTTCCAATATTGCTAATATGTGCTCCTATGTCTATGTTGTCACATGAAATGTTGTCTGTAAAAAAACCAACTAACTGTGGCAATTTTTATTCAGTTCTAAACATTTCTTTCTATATGAATCAACAATCCATATTTTAGGAAATGTCGCTTGTTTGAAACGACCATGAAATGAAACCTATGAGATGATAAATGATGAGATATTGCCTACTAATAAGAATTGCAAGAAAACAAATGGTTTTTCATCCAAATTTAAGAAACCTTTGCGAAATACACAGTATAAAAATACATTGACCATATTTCCATACAAAATACATTCATGTACAGTTAAAATAGATAACATATCACGTGACAGATAACCTCACAGAAAACAGATTTACTGTTTGGAGCTACTGAGGTCAAGGTACAAACTTGAAAAAACTTGAAAGCTACATATTTTCAACTCCAGACAGAAGTACAGCACCTTATGAAACCTTGTAAGGTCTATGGGTGTCACATCATGGCATGGCATGATGGCTCATAGTTCAGGCCTCTCTTATCGCCAGTTATTCCATCTGGACAGTGATTTTTGCAAGCAATAGTCAACAGCTCAGTCTATGAGCTGAACGGCAAACCCTGGTCCTGCTTGCGGTTATTCTGAAGCCTTGGATGAATGTATAACTAGTAAATGGCACTTATTTACTAGCTCTGGAGAATGGGTAGAGTGAGTTGAGGAAAAAACTAGCAGATCTAAGTAAGAAAGAACTAAGTAGTGCAAGTAAGTAGTTGTAACGCAGGACAGGCAGATCATCGTTCTTGTGAAATAAGTGCTTCTGAGCCGAGAGCCTGGTGATAGGATTTGTTATCAAGGTTAATGTGTGAGTTAAGATCCATGTTTGCATATTTGCCTTTGTTCTAGCTATGAAAAAGAGCCAATACATGCATGTTCAAGCATGTGCTTGTCATGCATCCCGGGGTAAATGCCCATCGGAATGTACACTGCTGGATCAGAGTCTGTGTGTGTTTGTGTGTGAGTATATGTTTGCCCACATATACAGTAGTGTACATGTTTTTCCCTGCATTTGGATTTTCCTGTCTGTGTCCCTGTGTCCCACAGTAAACGTGAGCACATTAACTCTATTGCTGCATGCATACAATGTGTGTGCGTTGAAGTGTGCATATGTGTGCGCTTGGGGTCATCTGAGTAGAATGAGGAGGCCGACCAGGCCTATGAGAAGACGTGAGGGTGTGTCCACATGCCCCCCAGAGGTGCGAGGGTGGGGGTGTGGAGGGCAGTTCGTGTAAGGCTCCAAGCAGGCAGCGTAGGCCATGACGTGCGCCACATAGTTCTGCTCTTTCACCCCGTGGAACAGGTGAGCCATCGGGCCTTTGGCGTAGATGGCCACGTCCTCGCCACCATGTGTCTCTGCATCCAATGGGACAGCAGCCTGCTGCATGTACTCCTCGTCATCTGGAGAGGAATATACAACAAGACACAAACAAGGATTAGTCACTATTAAGATTTAATCTCCCCAGTGTGAATATTGGGTAATGTATTGTACGAAAGATTCCATTTGGCTTTTGTTTTAGCAGCTGTTTCGTAAACCTGTCTGTAAAATTTGTGTCATTAAACTTGATTGCTGAATTTTCATAAAGTCCCTTCGGTCCTCTTGATGAAATTACAGCATTTACTGCCTGACTTTTCTGAAGTGACATCATCTGAAAGGCTGCATACATTTCTCTTACCCAAAAACAAAAACACATTTGTGGATAACCAGAAGGATTCTAAAATTTTCTTGACAATATGAACCAATTGCAGTCTTAATAGTCTGTTCTTTATCAGAATTGTGCACTGACTATCAAAGATATTCTGTTCAAAAGCATTTCTTCTCTTCTTCCTGATCGACAGTCTTATCTCCTAAAAATTCAGAGCCCTAATCGGAATACAGATGGCGACTTTTGCAATGATTCACGTTTCTGTACACGTATCCATACGGTTGAGAAATGTATCCCTCTTTTGTAATTGCATGTTTGCATAAGGTACCAGATGAATGTGCCTGTCTGAGACACAACTACTGGTTCCAAAAACATGAAGTGACGCCAGGCTATTCGAAAAGACAAAATTGGTGGTTTAAACAGCAGCTCATCCTTGAATAGAAGTATTTCCACCGTCAAGTATACACACTCATGCAATGACTAAGGCGAATGGTGCAGAGCAAGAGGAGGAGGAACTGGATCACTGCTGTCCACTGTTCCACAAAGAAATACAAATAGATTTTTCAAGTGCAGTTGTATGTACTCAGTGAGGCCTGTACAGCACAGCGAAAGCGTAAACATCATATTTCATCTTTGCTTTCCAAGACATGGGCATGAGTCAGCTGCAACCACATCAGTTTCACGCCGTCTGTACACACATCAGCGCAGACAAGCGCAGCATCTGAAAGTGATTAGTTTGTGCTTACAGTAATCCACCATTGTGATGTTCCCTCTGGTTCCATTTATGTGGACATATCCAGGACCATTGGCATACAGGATGCTGGTGAAAGGCATTTTGTCATCGGCTTTCTTTGGTGCCAGACCTGAATGAGATATATTTTGTGGAGGAGGTGAGTAATAATGCTTTGGCCACAGTGTCTTTTCACACAGGGTCAAAACAAGCAACAGTGCTCCCATCTACTTTATGCAATATAAGAAGGGAGCATTTCCGAGGTAAGTTACATAACCACAACCTTTGAGGGGACTTAGAATGGTCTAATGGAGTATTTATCTCTGTTCTCTGGTGTTAACATAGCAGCTACAATGCCTCAGATGCTGCTATACAAGCTCTTTAAAAATCCTGTTTTAGGCATGGAAATATAACAGTCCATTTCTGCACAGATCTGGTGCCCTTTTATTTTTATTTTGCTTCCCACTCACATGAATGATCACAACTGTATGTTTCTTACAAAACAAAAGAGCTTAGCAACTCAAGCGATAAAGCAGTTTGCGAATGGGAATAGTTGTTGGTTTTTCCAACCTGCCCCTCCTTAGATAATTGGCTCCATATACAGTAACAATATTTAATGCCTGATCATCCCTGCCTTATCTGAGTATTTTCCATGCATGGAAAATGCATGCATAGTGTATATTCAATTACATACAGGACATGTGACTTTTGACCCAGACTGAATTCAAGTGTTTGTGCTTTTGAACCTACCAAAGATGGGATTCCCTCGAGGTGTGTTGCCACCAAAAGTAAAGACGTGGGAGTGGTCTGCAGTGACCACAGTGAGGGTGTCAGATTCCCTCGTCAGACGCCCAGCACGATGGATGGCTCGATCGAACATCACAGCTTCGGTCAATGCCAGTTTGGCAATGCCATCGTGATGGCCATGGTCAATTCTCCCTCGTAAGAAAATGGCAAATAATATGCAAATCAGACCTTGTCCAACACGTATGATAAAAGCACTTCCCAATTTTAGCAGTAGGTCAAAGGGGAAATGACAAGTCGACTTTTCCATACAGTTTATGGGTCAAAGGGTGACCAAAGGCACCATCATGGTGTTAATAAAGAGATGTCTGTTGGTGAGATTTTTAGTTGTAGAGCTGTTGATGTAATACTCATCTTCAACAAACAGGAAGTATCCTTTAGGATTCTTGCTGAGGATTTGAATGGCTTTCTCTGTCATCTCCACGATGGAGGGGTCACGTGTGCTGTTCCGGAAAACCTCAAATCTCATGTCCTTTGGCTCGAACAGACCTGCAAGCAAAGGGAGCTCATATTTTACTGTTGAATTTGCTTCTTCCTCCTCTCTTACTGAGTTGACTTTGGCACTGTGTGGTGGTAATGATGAAGCAAATCCAAACTGGCAGAGCTAAAGAACAGAGTGAATGAAAGCACAGGACTGAAGGCCAAGTGAAAGGAAAATCATTGAACTGAACAACTGTACGCCTACAAAGGCTTTCCTTCTTATCTAGCTTACACGCTGCACACACATTCCCAGTTAAAATCCATGAAGCTCGCAAGATCATGACTCAAACAGTCTGATAAATCGGTTACAAATGGCTAAATCTACATTTGACTCCCATCTGATAAAAATGGGCAGATAAAAATAAAAATAACTGCCATTTTTAGTAACTCACTTCCCATGTGACCTCGAATTTAAGGACACTTTTCAACGTCTGAACTTTAAAAGTTCAGACAGTACACATCCACAGGTAAGACGCACAAGGCAATATAACTGTATAAGATGATAACAATCGGTGTTACTGTCATACGCATCACAGCAAGGAAAATGCCCTTTGGTTTTTACAGCCATAGTATACAGAGTTTACGGAGTTGATAATACCAGCTAACTATGATTTTACTGCACACCGTCATGACTACTTTGCACACCTGTAAAGATGAAAGCTGATCTTACTGGAATCAAAGCAACATCATAATTTAGATAAGACATTTGCCATAACACGAAGAAAGGACTAGATGCAGATGTTCACACATTCATAACATCAATACAATACGTCTGTGTGTGTTTATGAAATATGCATGCAGCTTTTTGTTGTTAGTGTAGTTGCAATCTTACATTGTGTTGTCAGGTTGCGTTTTACATTCTACAGTTAGATAACGAGGATTTGCTTATCAATTTGATCTGATACCATATCTATGTGCACCCACCCATGAGTCGATCAGTAGTTTTAGCATTTATCTCATCAAACTCCTTCCTGTGCCAAACGTAATGTGACTTCTTGTTCTGAAAAAATAAAGCAGAGTGCACTTGAATCTGAGGCCCATATCTGAAAATACATAACAATATGCTGCAGGGGTTTTGTAAACCCTACCGGTTTAGCCTTCAGCCACACATCAATCAAGTTCCTCCTGTCTTTGCGGTCCCCCTTGCGAGAGTTGGAGGTAGGGTACTCTGGGTCCGGGGTGCCTTTTGGGGTCATGTACATCCTTCCACCTCCCAGAATTACCTTGAGGGAACCCCAAAGCGAATTGAATTTCATACGCTGCATTGGGCAATGAACTGAAGAATTATACTGCAATAACAAAAGGATTTTGTGGTTTTCACAGAGGTGCTGATCTACATAATTCACCTCACATCACATAAAAAAATGTTTGTGTATGTAGCTAGAAGTGAAACCAGATGGAAAAGGTTTTTTCATCATCATGATTACTTAAAACTTTAATCATATTTCAAAATTAGTTCGTATTATAAAAAAGAAAAATGCAAATACTCTTTGTAAATAAGATTTATCTATCGGCATGGCATCACTTTGTTAAGTAATTTTACTAATATAATTTGGTTGGTCAAAAATGATGTTTTGCTTGTGAACAGCCCTGAGACTGGAACAAACCTGTCAAATTGACAAAATGTAAATTTTCTTCTTTCTTTCCATGTGTTAACTTGTAAGTATCTTAATCTATCTCCACTCCATTCCACTGAGTTGTACTTTATGAGGAAAATGGAAGTGTTTCAACTGTGGATGTGGACGTAATCCTAGTGTTCTGTACTGTTTCTTTAATACGCAGCAGGCAATATCTTAATAGATCAAAGTCATGTTGCACTAAGTGAGCTTCAGAATAAAAGTCATAAAGAGTCATATTCCGATAAAACACCTCATTTACATCTGAGTTATCTACTCTAAGTTATGGAACCTGCAAACCATTTTCGATCTGATGCTTATCTAAAAACAAAACATCATTAAACAACACACGTCCCTGGGAAGCAGGCATTTTAATACTTTGTTCCACCTATAGCGTGACTGTATTAAATAGCACCCAAAATTACAAACAACTATTTTCAAATTTTGATCCAAGAAAATGTCTCTTTTTGATACTGAAAAGGTGCCAAACAGAGCTGTTTCCACATACATCAATGTCAACGTTGGAGACCAGTTGGGTTGCGATGTCCACACAGCCCTGCTTGCGGGCGCTGGAGGGAAGATCAGCATCACTGTACCAGCTGCGGCTGACAGAGTGGGCGTACGCAGCAGCCGGTGAGGCATGCTGGACCCGGGTGGTGGTCACGATGCCAACTGATTTACCTGGACACAATCAGACCAGGTGTTAAACTGTTAAAGTGAGCAGGTGGCATCGCTGCAAATGGACAATTATCAAATGGCTGGAGGGCATTATATGCACATCAGTGGTTTGACTTACAGAGAATTGTCGTGGTTTTAAATTTAATCTGGCTCACACATTATTCTTTCTGGTTGACAGATACAGTTGAAGAGGCTTCTGCCCTTTACACACTGCATACATAATTACCTGGCAAGTGAGTATTTTGACCGTATCATCGTTTTTAAGCATATTTTCCAACTCCAAGCAATATTAACATAAGAGCTATGGATTCAAGCATTATTAGGCGACCTGTGCTGGTGTAATGAGAATGGGTGTGGCCTAAATTTTTATCCTCCAATGGAGCCATAGTCAACGAAATGCAACCTACTTTGAGAGTCCAGAAGCACAAGGTGCTCAGAGACATGACCAAAGTTAGGAAATAAGCTGAAACATCAATAAAATAACTGAGGTCAAATTTTTCAGAGGTTTTATGCACCAGATGAAACGGGACCGACTCCACTTTGAGTCAGACAAGGTGGAGGTTGGGTGCTGGTATGGGCTGCTATTATCAAGGATGAGCTGGCTGAAAGTTTTGACAATGGGCTTAAAATCGACCTCCAAAACCTGCTACCAGCTTTCTTCAAACACTGGAACAGAGAAAAGTCTGCATTGTTCAAGAGAGCTACAGGTTTTATGCAGGACAGTGTTCCATCAGAGGCATCCAGTTGCTCCCCTGCACAGCCAGTCAGCAAAGGTCTTACAGCATTTACAGTGAGGAAAGACAACACACATCTCTGTTCCACATTTAGGAGGCTGTCGCTGCTGCTGCTGCATGAAAAATTGAGACAACAAATAGAGAGACTGAGAGACTCCATAAATAGAGGACTCATGAAAGTGATTGAAAAGGAGGGCAACCACTCTACACTGATCACTGAATCTTTGTTTGAATATTTATTTGAACATGTTTTGTTGTTTATTTGTTATTCTTAGTCTTATAACAGAAAATAAGTGAGATGGGAACATTTTTGCAGTTCATTTAGTTGTATAGTAGCCATCTCATGACTGTGCATATGAAGATATTGTCCGAAAAAGTGAGAACTAACTTCTCCTTTGTTGAATATTAATATCTGGTTTATTTAGACTTTGGATTTACCAAGAGCACTGTTTGCTCAACAATAAAATAAATCCTTAGGAATGCAGCTTGCCTAACTAGAGTTTGATTCACATTTTAGGGTATGACGCTAAATAAATAATACTGAGGATCAGAGGTCATATCATGGCCAGCCAGAGAGAAAATAGATGGCGTTATCAACAAATTTAAAAATAATGCACAATGTTCTGAGATGTGGCAAAAACATGTTGTGTATTCCACTTGGGAATGTTAAGATTTGGTTCTAAGAACTTCACTGTCACTGTCATAAGCAGTTGAAAAATTGTTAACATTTGTGTAAGGGTGTATGAGTGTGCATGTATGAGCATGCCTATTTTGTGTGTGTGTCACATGTGAACATAAGGGTATAACCGATCATGCCTCATTCTGACTGTTGATGGATTTGTTAGAGGTTGGAGTATTTGCTAATACAATAAATTCCCTCTGATGGCTGGGATCCGTGTACTTACTGACCTAATTTTTAGTTTGTTTTTTTTTTTGTCTACAATGGCTCCAGCCTTTTTACAGTTAATGTGAACAAATAAATAAGAATACATTTGAGAAAAGCATTTTGAGAATTAAGGAAAAACAAGCACTCCAGTGCATATGAGTACAATCAAATCATTATCAAAGCATGTGTACCCTAGTTTGGAATACTCTGGACATTGACCTATTCCTGGTAAGCAAAAGGGAACACGCTTATCAGGTGACTGTTTTATTCCACGTATTTTATATTTGATATACACAATGAGGTCGGTCCGTATCATGAGATAAGAAAGTGATTATAATCACTTAGGATCGTCATTACATTACACAACTACCAATAACTACCACTTAGCCATTTAGCATCATTACCTTGTGCTTTCGCTCGACGTAGCACGGAGTAAACTTCGTTACCGAAGGTGGTGTTGCATTCGTACGCCACTGCGTGAGCGCTGAGCCCCACTGTCTTAGCATTGGCCTTCACCCCACAGTGGTAGGCTGTCGCCGTGCTGGCGCTGTCCGCCACCTGCTTATCCACACTGTAGGTCTGCGGAAGGGAGACACAAACACCATCCAAGACGATACAAGGAAGTGTTAATAACACCACAGTGACCGGAAAGATTCAGTTTGTCCAAGGTGACTTGTTTATGATCGACTGCTTTATCAGGTGATTGCCCTGGATTGCAAAATCATCATTAATTTGTCGATTATTAACTAATTACCATGAATGTATGAATGTACAGGTAATATATATTTCCTTTAGACTTAAGACACGGAAACTTTTCACATCAGGATATGATATGCAGGTTTTTCCCTACCAAAGTCAAGAGATGACCACTTGTATGGAGACTGAAAACAAGAAAAACATCTACACTGAAAACATCCATCAACTTTATATAATGTGTGAATAGAGACTAGATAGAGATAGAATCTATGGAGATAGAAGTGGCACCAAAGTCTGGCACCAATATGCTTTTCTGAGGGACATGGCGATCCTTTTTTCTTTTTCAATTTTATTGAGACAGGATAAGCAATTATGATAAAAAATACATATCTGACGTAAGATTTTAGAACACAGAGACACCAAAGACACTGAGCACTCAAACTCCCACTTACACTTACAATTACAATGATTTAGGGATTAAAGTGGCCACAAAACTGAATCCAACTTTTGAACTGTTTACATTCTTTCGACGCAGCGTCAGCATTTTTAGTTTAATTGTTGATTTAGTTTAAATCCTTTGGAAATCTTTTCACACAACGGCTATTTTGCTCAAGGTGGTACTTTAGTGGCCACAGGAGAGAGCAAGATGCAACATGTCAAGAGAACACAACCTGTGAAAAACACAAACATAAAGCTTCCTGTCTTTATACTGCACCAGAAGAACATAGCTCTTTCTCTTTTATCCTCTGTCGCTTTCGCCTTTTCACTCACTTTCCCTCTAACACAACATTTGACGGCAGAGCCAATCTTAGGAGTTTAACCACTGATATTGGAGTAAGTGAAGCAGCTACTTTTCAGGCATTGCCCCCTGTCCCATTGCCCCCTTCTCCAATACAAGTCACTCAATAGCACATATGTGTCGTGCTTGAGATGTAGTAATCGAAAGCTATAATAAAAGTTAAACTCTGATCAGGTCAAGACCGTCACTCGTTCACAATGCCTAAACTTATTTATGCTCAACTCTCCGGTGCCAAAAGTGTTAAAAGAGATCAAACAAAAGTCTATCTGTCAGTTTAACCAATGTTAGAAGTGAAAGAAGAGTAATGATAAAACCCTGTGACTGATGCAGGTCGTCAGTGTCGTGTTGTTACCTTTGACAAGGCCACGTATGGAAAAGTGTCCATGGCCAGCATTATCTCCTCCCCTGATCTGCCTTCCATCTGACCCCGCAGGATCCGAGCTGCCGACACTGTGGAAACGCCCATCCCTGGGAGACAATGATTGACAGGTGAGGGTTCACTGATGTGGTTTGTTTATAATTTTTAGCTTCAGCCACCAGGCGTTTAGAAAGACATAGAGAAAAACAAAGGAAAAAAACTTTATAGATCAGAGTTCAGGGTGCTGCTTCAGTTTGTGGACATTCAGAAAATTCTGAAATATTAAACTATGCTTGCTCGAGTCAGAGAGAAACTTCTTTGAACAAACAAAGTCAAAGCATGTCAAGGCAATTAACATCAAGTGAATCCGCAAATACGCTACATTTAAGCCAGTGGTTTTCTAGGAGAACCACATTTTCTCCTACAACGAATTCATTACACAGACCAACTCCAAATCCTTCAGGCAGTTGTCATACCACCATTGGCAGAGCATGTAATAAAGAAACAGTCATATTGCTATTATTCAGATATTAAAAAACATATATGGTGCTAGTCTTTTGATCACTTTTTTACAGCAAATGAGAGACCTGTTTTATCTCTGCCTCCCTTATTTTACCCCTGATGAACCATAGCTAATAAAGCCCATGTCTCTGAGATGCACTAAACACTCCCTATAACCTCAAAGTCATAAAACATATGAGAACATGTTTTGGGCAGGGTGATGCTGGGGATATGCATAAAGAGAACTCAGCTGCGACCACACAGAAATGTGACTCAGCAGGTCTGATTTAAAGCAGATATTGAAGTAGTTAACATGATAAAATACTCTGGCATCTCAGCGCGTTTAAACAGCTTCCCTTGAAAAACTACTCACATGCCTCACAAACAATAAATAAACCGCAGAAGTGACAACTGATGTGAGAAATTTGATCCATACAAACAGTTTTCTTGAATGAAAGGCACACCGCTCTGCTAAACGAGGACACATATGATATTTCAGGAATGGATCTGCACAGTGACACACAAGCACTGCACTAATTGGAAGTGCCACTGGAAAAGGTTTTACCACTACATTACAATGATTATGTGAGTACTACCAAAACATATTGAAAGAATAGCAAGAAAGAGGAAACAGAAAAGGAAAAGCATGCAACACTTTTGATAGACCTCCACCACTTGCTGGATTTTGGATTTTGGAGGAGGCACTGATTCTTTACTGAGTTTGACACAACAACTGACTATGAATAACCTAAAATTTTGTAGTGCAATCACCTATACGATTAAAGCAAACTAGCGTTGATTGGGGATGAGTCCTGTCAAAGAGATGAATGCCATCTCCTCTGCATTTCTGAGTTCAAATTCACACAGCACCCAGCTTGTGATTGTCAAGCCAATCAATTTTAAGCATTTGAGCAAGTCACTGCAAAGTTTTAATTCTAGCACAGATTCACCAATCCTTGCTGAACCAGACATATTCAAGGATCCCCACTCAATGCAGTCCTTTTTTGTAAAAAATACTGACGTGACAGAATTCTTTTCTTTTCCAACTTTAGAACTAAAGCTTATCATTCACTGGGACAGAGCCCATAATGATTGTGTGCCTCACCGTCACCGAGAAACAAGATGATGTTCTTGGCCTGATGTTCGCGGGGGCGGAGTTTCAGTGCAGCATCAAGAGTTTCCCTGGCCTGGGCATCCCAATAGGCTGGGTCCTTCTCCAGTTCATACAGTGCTGATCCAGGGGAACACACATAGATGGAAAGAGAGTATGGCCGGATATGATGTTAGAGGTCAGACATAGAGGTGTTAGAGGTGTGACATTGACTGCTTAGCATGTGTGGGTGTTTGTGGTGTTCCCACGTGAATTGGTAAAAGCTCCAGTGTAGGCAAATGATTGCAAGTGTATCTGTGGGAGCTTGAATACTCATACTCATGCTCATACTCACTCTCTGTCTTTGCTTTTTCCCGACACTTGAAATTCTATTTTGCCTTGGGTTAAACAAGAAGCGGTTTCACAAGTGGTGTCAGGATGACAAACATAGACGAGGAGACGCTCTGTTTTCTGTTTGTCCATGTCCTGTGAGACTCTCACTTTGACGCATAAAAACAACGGAAAGACAAACAGTCCATCCCGCATTTTGCATAAATAAGCGGACACAAGCAAAAATACACTCACACATGCTTTTGTGCATCTACACTAACACAGACTGTCCATTACACCCACACACATTTAAGTTTGTGTTCGTAAACTGAGTTTTCAATAGCAGCCTATCCCGTCACACTCACCGTTTCCTGAGGTTGAGGTTACCTGCTGGTGACACCCAACGCGTCCATTTGTCTGCCCACAAAGTGCTACTAATATCCCAACCACGGGCAGCAATAACAACTCTCCTCACCTTGACTCTCCATAGCAGCCACAGTCAACACTATGGGGCCCAGAAGGATGAGAAGGACACTGGGGGCCTTGCAGTGCGGCATCCGCATCTCTAATCCAAGCGACCTGGAGGCTGGAGGGGATGACACTTCCGGCTTTCAAAGCTGCACACGGAGACCAAACAGCCAGGCACAGGCAGAGAGTGTGTGTGTCTGCAAAGACCTCCAGCCCTGCCTTTTTAAAGCCCCACTGGGTGTGTAGTAAGGAAGGGCCAACGCCAGCTCATAGGCTTAGAGCCACAAAAGAGGGAAGAGAAAATGTGAGAGAAGGAGGAAGAGTCAGAGGAGAGAGAGAGAGAGAGAGAGAGAGGGAGAGAGAGAGAGAGAGAGAGAGAGAGAGAGAGAGAGAGAGAGAGAGAGAGAGAGAGAGAGAGAGAGAGAGAGTGAGAGAGAGAGTGAGAGAGCGAGGGGCTGGGACCACACAAGAGCTCCATACCATCACAGCCCCTCTACTCACTCTGACTCCTGGAATTGCCCTACCCCCGTTTTATTGTTTTAAAAGGTTGCTTTAATTTAGTTTTCCCACTTTCCCCTGGCTCCGCCACTCTGGATTGTATTTGATAGAGATTTGAATGGTCCTTTGATCTGGAAAACGCATAAAGCGTCTTTCTATGCAGCAGCTCCTTTAACAGGCAGAGAAAAAATGGCTACCCAATTTGTGTTGGCATCCGTCGTGATACAAATCACAACCTTGTCTCTTTCCATTTCTCCCCCCTCCCCCCAAACCCCTGGAAAAACAGACCAAGAGAGGAAAGGGGACTAGGTCCAACCTATTCTTGAGAGCATCGTGATTGAGTTTTGATGTGCTCTGCTTTTCATGTCAGGAAAATGGTCATATTTCCATTTCCCCCCACTGAATTTTTGCATTTAAAAGACCCCAATATTTTCCCTCCTTCACCAAGTCAACTTGGCTGGTTTTTCCGTGGGAAGTGAAGCAGGGTTAGCATTTTTCTTCTGTGAGGTAGTGGAGACCGCCTGCAGAATGAAAATGTCTCTCTTCTACGCAAACACAACATTTAATGTGTGAAATGAAGTGAGCCAGGCCAACTTTGTTCCACACGGCCAGAAGAATCAAATTCCCAGCGAACGGCTCTCGCCTCGTGAACCCGCGAGGCTGAATCTCGTTACAACTCAGAGCCCTAGAAGACTTCTGGGTTCTGCCAACTGCTCACCCGTTGCCAACAGGGGTTTGCAGTTAGTCACATGTGCCTAATCAAGAGTGCAATAAAATCATAGCAGCAATCTGGATAAAGAGGCCTCACATGATGTGGGCCACACCACATGAACTGCAAATACCAGCGGCAATGTGCAAGGAGAAGGAAAACTTGCGGAGGCATGTCTGTCTGTCTGTCCATTTGTTATGGGTTTGCCCCTGAAAGAAAGTCAAGCTTATGTTGGGAAAGTCAAATTGGTTTCCTGCAAGACAAGTGTAAACACCTGGTGGTTGTTTTAGGTCTCAGCCTGGATCACCCTTCCACCTAAAGGCGATTACTTGCTTTTGTTGGTTGATTACATGGGAATGCAATGAAATATGGGAATGTGTTTGACACTCCTGGGAGTAAGGAAAAAAAGATGTAAACAAAGTGGAAGAAAAGGAATCCAAATACTATATACATTTCAGTTGTGGAATCAATTTGGGGTGTCATAACATTCAGTATCTAAAATTAAAGCCATAGTACTAGCACAGACGTTCAAACGTTCAAAGGTTTCATGTAAAATCTGTAATTTTATTTGCTATGGATAAAATAATTTTCAAAAAGTCCAACATACCTGCAAGAGAAAGATATGAAACTTTGCTGCTTTGCTGTTGACAAAAACACATTTCCTCTTTTTTTCTATTCTTGCCACAAGCAATATAGTCCCAACATCTAGTGAATTATTCCATTGAAATAAATTACAACCTTCATGCGGGAAGGTAGAGGATATTCGCCTCAGAAAGAAATATTTTTCTTGCCCACTGATGGAGAGCAAGTGTATATGGGATATTTATAGTGCAGCAGATGGCAACTTGTGTACACTATTGAGAGCATGAAACAGAGGACAGAGGAAGTTGTACAGTGGGGGAGCTTGTCGTCATCATGTGGTGTCTTACAACAGATTTCCTGCCCTACTGGAAAAAAAAGCACCTGTTTGTAGTATCTGTTGACTTATTTAACCAAATAGCCATGTGTGTCATAAACTGTAACTTTGACACTAATGAAATGCTGCAGTTCAACATATCTTCAATGTCCCTGAAACAACTCTTGTTTTAATTCCTGTTGATTTTTCCTGTCAAAACCATGTATTAATGATGTTGTTCGTATTAAAATTTCCAAATTCTACCCCACCTAACTTTCAAAGTAGAACATATGACAATGAGTAGACCAACTCGAGCAACTCAAGTTTTCCAGATACAAGTACCTGGGAGTCACTTAGAGTAATTCCATCCTCCCGGCATCCCCCCGAGGAAATCTGTCAATTGACATTCTTTAGTGTAAGGCTGTGGGCAGCCCTTAAGGGAATAAAAGCAAAACAAGGATTGAGTGTCCCGGTAGATGAGATGGAGGTCTTGACCACTATCTTAGACAAACACACCATAGTAACTTGATAAGATTAAAAAAAAAATGCCTACAAAGTGGAGGAATCTTTATTGACATAAATGACTCCTTTGTGCTTAAGAGTTATTGACGACTTTGATTTGTGTGGAGGAGTTGCATCGGGTGACTGATGTGTGAGAGACCTAAAAAAAGAGCATTTTGAAGTGTAGAGTATGCTGCTTTTACAGTTTTACACATGCCTCCTCACACTGAAAAGCAGCTACTCATTCCAGCATCTGGACCATGAGTCAGACACCCTTAAAAGTAAATTACAAATGTTATACTATCCCATCCCCCCAGTCCCAACCACGCTTCCCCCCTCCTTGTTCCTGACAAGCAGAGCTCCTTTAACCTACAGATTCTGTAAATTATAGTGGTTTGCTCGATTTTATGTGTAGATTACAACTCATGGAAGGAAGTGTTTAGGTAAAGGTTGTCAAAGCGAGGATATACTCCCGGCTGATGCCAGACCACACAGCCACGATTTCAAAGAAGGGAGCAAACTCTTTTTCCTTTACTCTTTAAACATGCTGTTTAAAGGGAATATTTTAGATATGACCAAGACATCCAGAGAGAGGCCAGCGATCTTGATGAAGAAAGACGAAGGCTTGAGATGAGATTCGAGTTGAGAGATGGTTTGACATCTGGCTGGGAGAGACAAGGACTGAAAAGATGGACAGATTTTTAAGAGTAAAAAGCGACAGCACTGGTGCAACAATTAAACCATGTATGCAGTGATGCTTGTGAACTATTTTGGCCCCAAATCAAATCATCCCTACACACTTGTGGAGTGGCATCCATGAGGTCGATGAAGAATATGTATCCAGATCAATTTAAAGTGGTACCGTAAATGATTTAACCCCTTTTTATGTCTGGTAGCCCAACTCACAACACTTGCGAGACCAGTCATAAAAGGTTTTACTGCTGGAATGCAACTCAATTGGGGGACAATTATAAGTGATGCACAGAGAAACTCACATCCCGAGTCAAGATGGCTCTCAGCAGCTATGGCAAGAGATTGCTACCTCAACATCAAACGGTCTAACAGTGTTGAGAAGTGGCCACTCTTAGATTTTAATTGGACTCATAAAGGAAATATGGAGTTTACCCCAATTAAGCCTAAGTGTGTGTGTGTGTGCGTGTGTGTCTGCAAATGGTGAGAGAGTAAATTAAAGAGACTGATTTAGCAAGAAACAGAAAACATATGAGCATGAGAGCGATGGAGAGCAGCCGCTATGTGTATGAGGTGTGTGTGTGTTTGTGTGTGTGCTCTTTGTTTGTGTGTGTGTGTCTGTCAGTGTGTGACTGCAAATATGCCTGTCTGCCTGTCTGTGATGTGTTATAATTGTTTGCAGTTTGTTATGTCTGTCCCCAGACCTGAAAGTTGTCACATGGAAAAAAGTAAATTGCGGCACAGTCCAGCTCCATTTTTTTTCCTTTTTCTTTCCTTTTTTTCTTTTACTGTGTGCATTGAAGAATATATTGCATTTGACATCATGTCATAAAGAAATGCTTTCATGGGTACATGGCGACCACATGAAATATTTGTTCATGGCTGTCGGTTGACCAGCCTTTGCCCATTTTCTCACTCTCTTAGCAACATCACAAATATAAAATTCTGACTCACCTGCAGAGCTGCATCCAGTCAGGAGAAGTGCGCTCATCAACAGCATCATCTTGTCCCTCAGCCTTAAACCCCCCTCAGCTGTCAGACTGAGAGTTCTCATTTCCCAACACTGTTATGGTTCCCTCCACTTCTCTGCTCTTGCTCCCCTTCTTTTTTCTTCCACCTCTGCTGTTTCCTTGGGTCTCCGAATGCCTAATTACGAGCTGCTTCTTACACCTCCTACTGGTACAATGGTGTGCAAAGTTTCTCACCTCCAAGGTATCCAGAGAGGTAATGAATGACTGATGGAAAACAAAAGTTGCTTTCCATCCACCACTACAGTTTTTTAGCCTTGGTTTGCATCTTTTGTGTGAGCCAGAGGCAGAAGAGGAGGGGGAAACACACATATTTGGACAAGCACACACATCTGCACCAGCAGCAGCAACACTCACCTTTTTTACCGGTTTACGTCAGAAGTATCTATCAAATCGCAGAGCGGACCCATATCCCTCCCCAGGCTGCCCATCATTGCCTTCCATAATGCATCAAGTCATAGTGTTTTCCACTCTCGGTCCTTTGTGAACACATGTCTGTCAGCAGCTCACACAGGTTGGGGCTTTGTAGTTTGCTGCGGGAAATGCCTGCATTGGTTTCAGACGAGTCAAAGTGGGACAAAGGGTTTAAGTAGCGCAGCAAAATAAACAAGTGTGTCGAGGCTGTGCATTTACAAAGATAGGTGCATGGAAATAAACTTGCGCTAATGAGCTAAATGTTGATTGAAAGCCTGCATTATGTGGGGAGGTAGAAATCCAGAAAGATCCAGAGGGATGCATTCGTATTCAGGATGGCTGGGGCTTGGTCTGATGGGAGAAAACAAGACTTTTAATCAACGTGCACACAGCAGAGGTGTACCTGCCTCACATTCCTCGCCTCCCACTCAACTAAGCACTCTACTTACCCAAGATCACATCAAAAAGACATCAAAGAGCACTCATTACACAAGCCATCACACATGCACTGTGAGATTTGGTGGGGGAGAAGAAGAGAGTCGGGGCGGGAGCTGGGGGTGAGTAAGAGAGGTGGGGAAGACAGAAGGGGTGAGGCAGAGCAACCGCACTCCCACTGCATAGAGAACTATCACTCAAAACAAATCAATACCAGCTGCTATTTTCCTCACCTGGTGAGACCTTGGACAAGACCAGAAATAGCCATGCAGTTGCCAAAGAACAACGTGCAAACAGATTCCCAGCTTTATTTCAGCCTGAGTCAGAGAAATTGAAGACCAAGAAGATGGATGTTTGTGGAGCAAAGGAGCCCAATCTGTGCGGTGGAACAGCGTAAACTCATGACTGTTCGTTGCAGCCTTTGTTTCCCTCCCTGTGCGGGTGCCAAACAGAGTTCCCCTCTGCACCTCGGCCACCCAGGCATGATGCTCGTGCCTGTGGGAGGAACGTTGCGTCAGGTGGTGAGGTCGGGAGACTCTGCGACTGGCGCTTGAGGTCAGACGTGGGTTTATTTTCCTGGGCAGGACCCCGTCCAAAAACATCCTCTGCATCATGCTCAGTGTCCGCCAGGTGCTGACCAGACGGGGCCGCTCTGCCATGGTGCGGACTGCGGCGGTCTAGCTGTAGTCGCTCACATTTCCAGGTGATGCATGGATTGACCGCTTGAGGTGGACATTTCTTGTCAACCACACTGGACCACCCTGTTGAGTGCACAAGCTTCACAAGTGACCTGGGTGACTGCAACGAGGCATCTACATTCCTAAAATAAAGCTTACTGAAGACAGTCTGAATCTGATTATGAGAGGAGAAGGCTTATAAATACAGTGCTGTTGATCTTTTTTTTCGTGTATGTGTTTATCTGTCTTTATCTCAGTGCCTTACTAAATTATTGAACGCATGCTATATAGTACACTAACCTCCACTCTGGCTTGAACTGCTTTTCTCTCTGTCAGATGCTAAGCATGATGATCATGCTACTGCTACAGATATTTTTCTTCCAATAGAAGATTAGAAATAATTTCTCTCACACAGGATGGTCTTTTGAAGCAAATCTGTCTTTACTCACGCAACAGCAAATTTATGAGAGGAGCTCCCAGAATAACAGTCCCCACAAGATTTACACTCTCATGATTCCACCACCCTCAACATGTCATCTACATCACGTCACCTTCATCATAATCTGCTTCGCCTCCTAGCTACATGCTGAATGTTCAAGACAACAGCTTGATACAGAACATTGTATTCTTTTCTAAAAACCCTAAAAAAAACAAACCTAAAAAAGGAACGAATTGCTGATCCCTCAGTTTCCATAAGGTAATGTACATTTTCATCAAATTCAAATGTTGAAGGTCTTGGGGCATGAGACATCTTCTTGTCTCATGTCCCAAGACCTTGCACCACATCTCTCAACGGAGTTCTGAACATTCAACAGTAAAGATCTCAGATGTCACAGCTGGATTTTGTTCACACAGAGTAGGAGAATAGCCCCTCTCTTGCTGCACTTGCCACAACTGTGATTTCAATTTCAACACTTGAAGGCAGAGGGGACGGCCAGAGCCTGATGTTCAGCTGAGGTGTTGCCTGACAATATGCTGCATTAAGGCCAAATCACACAGCTATTTATTATCACTGAGGTTATATGACAGGATTCCACTTTCATCTCTACAACACCCTAAAGATAAGCTGAAACCTTGAAAATTGGATTTTCTACTTACTGAATTATAAATTGTAATGATTGTAGGTTTAAACTTATCTAGACATTATCTTAACACAAATACACATTTTTAGTTTGACTTGAGATTGTGAAAGGATGGATTGAACACAAAATTTTCAAATTCTTGCACAAAAACACTTGACTATAAATTATCTGTCTGCTGGAAAACATCCCTTACACCTAAACATCCTGCTCTCCAGATGATTGTTGGAGCAATAACAACACTTTGGCAGAGAAAGAGGTCCAAGAGAGAAACAGCGTCTCTGACATGTGTTTGTGGCATGGAGATGTGAATTATGAATTTAAATGCATGCAAAAACTGTCAAACAAGGAAATAAGTTATAAAGTTAATTACGCGTGGCACATCCCAGAGAAGGACAGTTTGTTTCAATGATTTAACCATGCTCATAAACACATCACCAGGACATAACTGGAGCCATCCCACAAGCCATGTGGAGAAAAGCAGGATTCGTGTCAGTTGGACAATGTCACAAATCCTTTAAATAAATAAAAAAAACACAAGGATTCCACATACATTTAGATTTCTCTTGACTGAATTAAACCTATTAGTATGATGTATTTCTTGGTCAATGGCATTTCATCACAGTAATTGTTCAACTAAATAAAGACTTCTCGTCTCTAAGGGGAAAAAAATGTGCCTGTCAAGATTCTTTGGTACAAAGAAGCAAAGTTAAAGAAGGAAGGTTCAACTTTTATCCAACATCAGTGAGACAAAGTCTCACAAAATCAACAAATATATCTCATTTTGACACATCCCAATTCCTCACTGTTTTAAAAGCTGTTCTTTCTTTGTATATTCTCAAAAAGAAATAAAATCATACTTTTGGTTTGCCAGTAACTGAGAAGCTGCAGAGGAACAAAGGAAGAACTCAATAGGGTAAGAACGATTATGTGATTTTACAAGAAATACACAATGGCACATAGGACATTCCTGTTATACAAGCACAACCCTCCCATCTTGTCCAGTCAAGTCAGCACAAATTAAATGGCAAAACGCAGGACAGACATTGTTGAAGTGAGGCTTGAGCATAGATGAAAAGCAGCAGAAAAGCAACCAGAGAAATGTTTTACCATTGTCTTATCTTTGTTAGGGGGCTTTTTATGAGATATGCAGTACAGAAGTTTGTGTATGTCTGCCAGTAGCTGCCAATAAAGTAAGTCCTATAGGTCCCATCCTACAGCAGATCTACACAGATAAGGAGCTCAGTGATGATGATTTCCATATACTATAGCTCAGTGCAGACTCATTGCACATATAACCTGTCCAAGAACAGATCCTTATGCACAGTGGGCGAGAAATGCGAACAGTGCATAATTTCTAGTGCTGACAGTGCTGTTTTTTGCAACCAAAGTGATACAACTAGGCCAAGAGATGAGATACAAGATAATCTGAAGACAGATAAATTCTCTACTATTAAAAATGGTGCTTTTAACAAAGCCAAAGTAATGCTGACTATGTCAATAAATGATAATTACAGTCCTGGAAGGACATAACTGTAAGAATATCTCAGCAGTGATTGACAACATTGCAGCTGGTTTCACATGTTGATTAGTTGATAGTTTTTTTTTTTTCCAAAATTCACATTTTCACCCATACTGGCTCTTGCTTTTTCACTTTTTATTACATGTGTAATAAAAAGATACGTCTTTATCTTTGGTAAAAACAAATGTATGTGCACATCTACATTCTCCACAAATGATGTACACATCTACATTTCTAACATGTAGATGTGTACGTTTAATTTTTCAATCCTGCATTGATTGAATTGCTGTCCCTTATGTATATTTTCTGTAAGATGTGTTTCTTACAAATAACTCAGTGGTAATTTAATGCCTTTGCCTAACAAAGTCCTGGCCATTCTACAACAGACTTTACATGTGCTCATAGGTTTTTGTTTGCAATACCTGGTTTCTACCTACAATCGATAATCATACATGTTTAGATTGACTGGAGATTCAGTCTATAGATCTACATACATAATCCATAATGTCACTTCTTATTTTCTTCTGTTTCTGTGGGTGGTGTTTCTTCAAGTGTCACTTTGAAGCATGAAATATAATAAAGCTTTGAAGATGTATGAGTTGAAGCATTGTTTTTAAGTGGGGTAATTATATTACACAGAGTCATATGTGTGTGGTTTTGGGAATGAAAAGACATCTGGAATAACTGTTGTCAGACTGCATTAAAGTGACTGTAATATGATACATGCAGTAAATTAGTTCCCTGTCAAATAGCTCATACATATAAACTCCACTGCGCTGATGTGGACTGTCCATTGCCTGACGTTATTATAAATGTTCTTTGCTAGTGGGTGTTTCTTGAGCGGTGTTCCCATCTTGATTCATAAATAACAGCGTCAGTTGTTGGTCGAGGATATATTCTTTTCAATGCTGTCCTGCCAGTGCAGTTTTTGCCTGCTTCTGTTGAACTAATATTGCGTTTTCAGTGTTCCTTGCACCTTCCAGTGGCTGAAAAGTGAATTTAGTAGCTATAAGTCACCATGTAACAAAGATCTACACAGGTTTCTGATAAACACTCTGTCGCAATCCCTCACCCGACACAATAAACAGGCAGATAATGCTTGTTACTCTATCTTTGTCTTGTTAAATAATCAATGCAGTTTTATGACAAGCCCACACCTCTGTTACTGAAGCGTCTGGACTGATACTTGATACAGTAATGCTAGAATATTCAGTTGGGAAATAGCATTTCCAAAAAATGGAAGTAGAAAATGTTCAGACAGCGTGTTAACAATAAAACAGAAAAAGAAAACAATTATTTGTACAACATATGCTGATTTAAATTTGTTCCTGAGACCAAAGAGGTATATCCTACACATTGTACAGATTGTGTGGGCAACCTCACATGCTTGTGAACATATGAACCTTTCAAGCAGGAACCTATTCACCTGAAGAAAGGAAAATTTCTCTGCCATTTGTCTATGAAACATCTTGGTGGTTTTGAATTCAAACAAAAACATGTACTGTTTATCTAATTCACAGGTCAGGCCAATTTTGACATGCATTGTTTTTGTGCTGTTTTGCTTCATGCTTGCTTCATTTTTTACAAAGTTACACAACTTTTTTCTGTTAACTTAAAAGAAAAATGTCACACAGTACACAACATTTAAGGACAATATAACATTTTCCTATATCTATACCTGGAGGAGACAATCATATGCAGTGAAAAAAGTGTAGATCAAAGTCCTCCCAGTGAGTGAAAAGGAACTGCAGGGCTGTGAGGCACCTTATCATGAGACATCATCTGATTCGCTAACACTTCCCGCAATAATATCAGTTTCTTTTAAGAACAAAGTGTATTAATACTGGCAGCGGTCACAGAGGCAGATGGAATGATCAAACGACCAAGAGTGGGACTTTAAGTATGTGTGAAAGAGCATTTGTGTGCGTGTGTGTGTGTGTGTGTGTGTGTGTGTGTGTGTGTGTGTGTGTGTGTGTGTGTGTCACAGACATGGTGAGGGCATGTCTAGGGGCCCCACATCTGTCGACATTTTCCATCTGCCAGACTGGCTCTGGCTGCTTTCAATTAACCCCTAAAAAAAACACAACTGGCTTTACTGGGAAAGCAATCAACCATCAGGCAAAATATTGTTTCTGAAAAATTATCCTTTTTTTTTACTTATGTTTTTAAGAAGAGACACTGAATACATGAAATTGTGCAAATCAGAGCAACGCTAAGGGGAGATATAAATAAATTTTATCAGAGACTGGTTTTCCTCGCACACTCACTGCACCATACTTTTTGTTATATCACATATCCATTACAACATTTTACAACATGTCCATCCATACACTATCTTACTTTCTTTGTCAGTTAATGGTGTGGTAGGGGTCTGCAGGAGCCTATCTCCTGCACATGTAGGGCAAAGGCAAAGAAGATAAGGTTGCTAGTCCATCTCAGGACACACCTCATTCACTGTTGCTCTTAGAGTCATTTTGATTTGACACACGCAAATATTTTAGTACACTGGCAACCAATTCAACTCTTCATACCTAGAAAAAAAGTAACATGAATATAAACATTTGAATTAAACACATAACTATAACATCATTATAAATTATTATGGCATTATCATGCCATATAATCCATAACAGCATTGGGTACTGAGCAGGTGAGATGATGGATGGGTGGATGGATGGATACATTATTAGGGTCCAAGCACTGATAATGTGTGGACCCTGTTGTTTCTGTGGTGTTTTTTCTTTTTGTATTCTTTTTTTCTGTAAAAGTGAACCCATTTTTGAGGGCTTAAACTGCTTTATAAAGCCACCTAGATTCATTTTAATGATTGAAAGACAATCAAATTGTTCCGAGGGAAGAAGAGTGAATGAAGAAACATAAAGACAAGATTTTTCTATATTGTTGTTGGCTAGGATGGAGGAGCAAGGGAGTGAGAAGGACTCACAACTCCAAACATGACAGAAGCAGACAGAGACAGTAAAACTATATTTTTGAAGGACAGGAAGCACCATAGTAGCAATAGTAATAGTAATAGAATAGAACATAAATACTTAAGGCTTCAAATGTGTATTGAGTTTACATATATGAAACCAGTGCTGATAGCTGCCAGCGTCCTGTCCAAAATAAATAAATAAAGAAATAAATACATAACTAAATAACTGCTGCTTGCAGCTCTAATGATCATTTATTATCAATAGACATTAGTATCAGCATAGTTATTGTTCGGGTTGTGTTTAGTAGTAGTCGTACTATAGCTGTGCAACATTACAGTGTTTACTCTCCAGTCCAGATGGGGGCAGTACGGGGCACACTCCGCCTCCCTCCGGTGAGGAAGAAGACAGAACCAGAGTGGTCCGGTGTTTCCTGTCCACGATGTTTTGAATAAAGACTTTGGTTTTTTCCCTCGTCGACCACCAGTTCAATACCTGTGTGGCTTTTGTCGGCCAGAATATAATGGCTGTCCCGGGTACGTACTATATTTAGTAAGTTCAAGACAAAACGGGTATTTGATTCACGTAGTTCAAGTTTGGTTGGAAATAAGAGAGAGAGAGAGGAGGCTCAAACTGATGCTGTCCTCGACGTTAGCTCAGCGGTAACGGCAAATATCCAGACTGGTTTAGTATGTTTTAATGGGTACAGAGTAGAAGATGTAGATAAACACGTAGAGTTGCTCACTGTAAGTACTGTAAATGCCTCCTCGGACGCACTCAATTGAAGATGTCGTTGTATCTCACAGGGCCCAATAAGGACAACATCAGAGCTGGATGCAAGAAGTGTGGCTATCGTAAGTAAAACGAAACACAAAAAAGTGTGTGGAATGGAGAGAGACTCTTCATCGGCCTTGATGGATAATCTTGTTAGACTGGTCGAAAGCTTAGGACTTCTCCTCTCACAACAGATTCAGTCCTGAAATATTAGCATTCATTACTGTTATACAGCCAGTGATTATCTTACTAAATGTATATCCAGGGTTTTAGAGAGGGGGGTCTGTTGGAGCCTGTCTCACAAGGGATGAAGGCAGGGAATACACCCAGGACAGTTCTCCTGTCCATCACACACATACACACACACACACATATTCATGTGTACCCCCATGTACACATATTGCAGTATCATGTTGATTTCCTAGCAGTACAAATTCTCAGGTTCATATTTCCAAAACGTTAACCGTACAGATTCCCTGCTCTGTCAAAGTTTTTAATTAATTGCTCTTCTGACTTTGATTGCGCAGCGGGCCACTTGACCTTTGAGTGCAGGAACTTTGTCCGAGTCGATCCGCAGAAAGACATTGTCCTGGATGTCAGCAGCACTAGCACTGAGGAGAGCGAAGATGACGGAACTGCAGCGCAGCAGAATGAGAAGCTGAGGCGAAGTGGACAGCATCGTAGAGGTAATACATTGTGTAAAAGACATGATACAGTCAAAGACAAGACGGCAATAGTGAAAACCATTACATGATTGTAAAGTGGCTTTGCTGTTTTAGGTTCTTCTGATGACACAGATAGAAAGAAGAAACACAAGAGGAAGAAGAGCGGAGACAGACTCTCAAGAAAGAGGTACCCTTAAGCAAAACAAATTAGCCTTCTAATGCCAGAATCACAGTGTTTTGACCCCCCCCCCAAGTTAAACAGTCGAGATAACCTGTCTTTTGCTCTTTGTATTGTGTGGATTTAATTAAAAATAAAATATGTTTTAAAAGATTGGAAACATATTCTTTCAGTGTTTCTCTCAGTGATGGCACTTTAATCATTCTTAAATTCAGTAGAAGTGTAATTTTCCTTTTCCTCATAACACTGAAACCAAATAAATGAGATTGTTTTTAGGTTAGTGTTTTGATTTTTCATATATTTGTCTTCTCCCCAGATCTGCGTCATCATCAAGTGAGGAGGAGATCACAAAAAAGAAAAAGAAACACAGCAAGTCGCATTCGTCCTCTGACGAAGAGGAGCGGCACAAAAAGAAGAAAAAGAAACTGAAAAGTCACAAGAAGAAGAGCAAAAAGAACAAAAAGGATCATGGGAAGAAGAAACAGAAGAAGAGGAAACAGGAATCATCTTCATCCTCTTCTTCTAGCTCCAGTGAATCCTCAGACTCTGATTGAGCAGTGCAGGTCTAGAGGACCAAAATATTTATTATCTAGTCCTCAAATACTGTTTGTGGAGTTATTGTTAGACACCTGACTGTGTCCCAAGTGTCAATTTCTGAGGATTTAAGCGACTCATAGATTCAAAACACATTCGGTTTTACAACATCATGCAAGCAAGAAACAACTTGTTTGTGGTCCAAGCTTTTAAGAGAAGATGTAAACAACTTCAGAACATGATCTGATGTGTTTGCCCTTCCAAACCCACTTGTGTGCAGAGGAATCAAACATGACACCGTATCTTGTTTAATTCAAAATTGTTTTGGGGGTTCCTAAGATGATTTGATTCTTTTACCAAGTATACCGATGTCTGATTTCATACTCTTATTTTTCTTGCAAAAAACTGTAAATGTATTCTTTGACATTGTCAGAGTTTGTGCAAAACCTCCTTGCATTGTAATACTTTCTATATGGTGTCTTTGCAGGTGATACCATAACTTTCAAAGATGAAATGTACTTTTTATGACAAACTTCCAATGAGGCATTTTTGTGACTTGTGCTTTTGTTCATTTCTCTGCACAATTTAATGTTGTTTCCCAATGTCTTTTTATTCCTCTTGGAATTGTAATAAAATATATATTTGTATCAAACAATGAAATGACTCAGGATGGTCTTACTTTGCAAAAAGTAACAAAACAAAAGTTAGAATGACGCTACAAGAACTTGTAGATTTATTTCAATGGAGTGAACAGATGTATCCTGTAGAGGGCAGCAGCGTTCCTTAAATCTCAAACCTGACTGAAAGAGATAAAGGTTGATCTTTAACATACCTACATAAGTAATATATTATGAAGGAATATGTTTCTGAGAGAAATGGACATCACCTGCCTTGTCAAAGAAGCATCTGTATTGATTCCCAGAAATTGGAAAAAAAACTAGTGCATCTGTATTAATTAAATCAAAATATGAGGATGCATTGATCAACAATATATGCCATATTTCACAAGGTGGAGTCCTGAAATTTTCAGAATTCATTGTAAAGTTTATGAATTTGTGAACATAAAACACAACATAGATAAAACAGAAGAACACTGAAGAACACATTAATTGCAGAAAGGAAAGAAACAGAATAATTAAGTGGCTGTTTCCTTTTTACCAATAAAAGTAAAGGTCAAGGTGTAGACAGAGTGATAATGAATAATCACTGTCTTTAAAGGGAACCTCTGCAGTGGTAGCTCTGTGATTAGTGCTGTTGCCACATTACAAGAAAGGTCCCAGTCTGAGAGCCAGTCGAATGGAGGGCCTTTCTGTGTAGGGTGTGCATGTTGCTGGGTTGTATCTCTAGAGTATGTATTGCTTTTTCAGGCTCTTTCTCACACTCTCTAGAGTGAAAGATGTGTGTCTTGTGATCTGTCCATTCTTTCTATGGTAGGCACCAGCAGATCCCTGTGACACGATAAAGGTACAAAACTGGTAAGATACGGGATGGACGTCTGCAGTGAATCGATGTTCTACGATAGCTCTCATTACGCCACCTAGTGGTGATGGTGTGAACATGCTAGAAAATGAGCTGACTCCAGGTTGCTGTCATCATCCTCTGCCGAGACACAGACTGTCGGAGACGCATGGGAGTGTTATGAAACGATCTGACATCCGTTTGATTTGCCAAATAATCATGAATAGACAGAAGCTACTGCGTAACAACACTGGAGGCACCTGTGTCAAACATCAATCTCACTTGCTGCAGCAGTAGCGTACATCACGTCCTCACAGGGAGATCTGATTCGCATACACATAGTCACTCAGCGCATAGATAAACACAGGGGCAGACTCGTGCTTCAACATGTCTGCAGAACACACAGTGATGTAAACATTTAGATTCAGAGCAGTGCAACACATAAAGACATATGCAAACTTTCTGGTGAAGAGAAACGAGGCAATGCTCAGCTGAGTGCTGACTGGACAAAATGTCACTTGCTATCCATGGTCGGACAAGATCATCAGGGGTTCCCTGCTGCCTGCAGCATCAGGAGACCGCAGGACCAATCTGTCATGATCTGCCCACCACTAACTCTGTGCCATAGCTACCTTGGCACAAAGTACTTCAGAAGCTTACAAAATAGGATCTTTGGAAGCTGCTGTGCTTTCTTTCAACCTGGGCTACGTGACAGATGTTTATAATAATGCCATTTATTCCACATTGCCTTGGGCAAGGGGATATCTTTTTCCAACATCTGCAGCATCCTGACAGCTACATGCATGGCTGCTGATCAGAGGTCGGCACTACGACGAGACAGATCCCGCTCCTTTATCTTTTTGAGGTCCGGAGGGCAGATTCATCAAATTTGTCAAGGGAAGAAACAGAAAAAGAAATCAATTCAGCCTCTGCTGACAGCAGGCGGAGACAGTCGTGCAGTCTGTGCTTCTGATTCCTTTTTAACTTTGAGCCCATGTGCTCACTCAGTCCTTACAAAATATCATAAGCAAAAGCAACACCAGTACATAAATTACTGTTTTGAGAACGTATTTACTTTCTTATCTTAGCTAATCATTAAGGCATACGTACACAGAATCTGGCTAACAAATCCACCTACCAGCACCTCTTAAAGAAGACCTTCAATGAAAAACCACTATGACATTTGCTTTGTTGAATAACAGCTTGCAGTTTGCTCTGGGCCAAAGATGTACGGCAGGTACAAAATCATCATCATGTGTAAATGTAAAATTTTAAAATGTGGCTAAATGGGTACATTTGGACAGAAACAAAATGTGATATGTGATACATGAATGTGACACAAATTACCTACAAAATAGTTTACACATATCCATTTCTGTTCAGGTATGTGAGTAAATGAGGCACAACATGTAGATAAAACATATTGGCTGGGTAAGTGGTACATAGTTGTATCACTCCAGTCACCAGTAATTTCCAGTAAAAGATCTGTTGTTGAGCAAGGAATGTAAAGCCAACCACTGTAAATTGATTTGTGATTTGTGATTGCCAGGTAAACATGAAGATGGATCTGCAAAAAAAACCAAAAAAACCCCCAAAAAACCCATGATATTCCCACACTTAAAAATAGGATTGTACCTGAGATCGCATCTGAGGTGTTGTTGATGCTTCATAGCTTCTATATTAATACCAAGGAACAAAGATGAATCCTCCTTTCATTCATTTTAGGTCACCTTCTCATGGACAATGCACACTGCACAATCTCAGGACAATTTAGGCACAATTGCAAGTGATTTCCAGTGTCGGGCACTATTTTTGAGAGTCAGGAACAAATTGACTCCACATCCCTAGATCACCTACAATTTTATGCAGGTTTGTGGTGAGTCGTAAGCAATGGTCAATCAGCGGCATACACATAGTGTGGACAGTCTCCTGACCAAGATACAGCACTGCTTTATCCTACTAGGACTATGAAGTGTGACACGGTGTGTAGTGCATGCCAGGCATACATGCAGTTATTAACATGTTTTATGGCTGCTTTATCTGTGCAAAAACCAAATGCCTTGAGTCATAACAACATCAAAGAATTCCAGAGCACCGTCACATTTTGAAGCAGTGCCATAGTATGCATGCCATTCAGACACTCAGTGTTGTGCATATACTAATGCATTTGATGAAGGATCCAGTAACAAAAGAAACTTGCAGAGTGGGAAACTTCATAATTACCCAGATGGTAAAGAGGACGAGTCGATGCAGAGGAGCAAATGAAGTAGGAGTGCTGCCATGTGCAGCCACACTGAGCAAACCATATGCTGTTTGTATAAGACAAAAACAAGGTTTTCCTGTTTTCATCAGCTCATTGGCTTTTATTGAGCCTGTCGGGCTGGAGAAAAGCAGAGAGCGAATGGAACTCTACTGAGCCATTTAAATGAAAATGAGATGGTCAATGTCATCTTCTCGAGAGTTTAACTGCCAAAGAGCAGCAATTCTGACTCCGTCTAAGCGTCTTTGAGGCATCCATCTCAAATTTAGTGGCAATCATTCTGGCAAGAAGGCTGACCAGGATGATTGTGCCATCAGGGTAAATGATCTCTCATTAATTCAAGTTGTGTTTTTCAATTTGTTTACACAACTTTATCGGCTCAGGTTCAGCATGAACGTGGGCGTCCCGCTCGCCTTGTTGATGATTTGAGTGCTCATCCTTTCTTTTTTGTTTTGTTTTATTTCCAGCTACGCCCTGCTTCACTTTTGCATAGCTGTGTTCATCCAACCTGGGAGCGGCCCCAGTGCAACCACAGTCTCCTACTGGAGCCAGTGCTCAGCTTCACTGGCGATGGGGTTAAATGCTTGGCTCAAAGGCACTTCAGTGGTCAAGCTGTGGAGGGAGGATGGAGCTGGACGCGCTCTGCTGTATCGTTCAGCCTCAGATTTCAAACCTGCAACCTTTTACTCCTGCGCCTGCTTCTCTTAACCTGAGGGCCACCACCGCTACGCAGCAAAGCATAACATCTTCCCAGAAATTAAATGAAAATCCCTTATGCTGCACTTTGGTGGGAACAGCCCAAGCTGAGCGATGGCGCCGGTTTTGCGTCTGTAACCGCTGTTGAAATATTATTTCAGAGGCAAGCCGTCCCTGCATCTTGGAGCACGGTGAGCAGAGCACTTGAAAAACGCATTAGGGCCAAGGGGCAAGTTGGAGGCTATACATTTGCTACCAATTTAGTTCCTGCATCTTAGATTTCCTTCTTCCCTTCCTCTCTTGGCCCCAAAACCAGGCCTAATGTAGTAAATGACCTCTAGGATAAATAGACAGCAGGCTACATGACCCTGGCCATCAAAAACGGAGGCTGTAATAAATACGACGTAGCTTTACAGGAAGCGTGTTCGATATTCTCCCAAGACCTGCAGGGAAAGAAAACGAGGGGGCGAATGGGGTGATTCTCTGTTCACCGCTTTCTCTATGGTCAAAACCTTTTTTTTTCTTCCTGAGGTCTGTTATTACCGGCCTAGTTCCTGGGTTCCCGTTCAGAGCAGAGCTTGTTCATATAAACCTTGAGGTTTTGAGGCATCACTGGACTGACTGGGTGGCTTTCACCAGGGAATTAGCGTAGGGTCGCTCTGGATCCCGATCAGTGGGCCCTCGACGGCGAACCTGTGTTGGAGCGGGCTGCGTGGGGCGGTAGCGGTGGTGGCAAGAAGTTTCCTGGCTCTGGAATGTGGGTCAGTCGGAACCCCCCATGTGTAGGATTTGATCCTGTTAATCGCAGATGTCGCTGATTCATTTCTCTCTGACTGTATAATTTTTAAATCATTTTAATTAACCATCATTTTCAAGATTAGTCTTGATGAGATTGGAAATCTCCTCAATTGCAGGAAGCACAGTTTGTTTGGCAGTTCAGCCACAACCCGTACAGTGTGGCCACGGTTGTACACATACAGTACAGCAGCTTGAGGTCACAGAGGACAAAGTAGACTGGGTTACTGGTATGATATCATTAAGTAGGACAAGGAGGAAATGTTATTGGAAATGTTTTTCTCATGAAATTCATAAAAGCAGGATATACCTGCTTTTCTGCTGAGCTCATTCCAGAGCTGCAGTATATGCCCTTTATTTGTGTTCAGTCACCATCAAAACAAATTATTTAAAACAGTAGACATGATTATTTTGTACTGACTGAATATCACATTCTGGACCTTAGAAGAAAATCATATGTTACGGATGATGTGCCAGAAGCAAGGTTTTTGTAGACACTTTCTAAAGTCTCATCTCATCTCATTGTCCACCACTGATCTAGATCCTGGTCACGAAACCAAGAGGTTCAGTGGGGAAACCCAGACACGCCTCTGCCTGGCCTCTTCTGTGTCTCTGGGAGGATCCCATTATGTTCTCAAGCCAGCCGTGAGATATAATGTCTCCAGTGTGTCCTCAGTCTGTCTGAGGTGTCCTCCCAGACGGACAGGTCTGGAACACCAGCTGACTCCTCTCAATGTAAAGGAGCATCGGCTCTACTTTGAGCTCCTCCCATATGCTGAAACTCCTCACCTTATCTCTAAGGATGAGCTCAGCCACCCCAGTTTCCTTCACTTTACATACATCCTCAAAATGATCACGGGCACAGCCCTAAAAGACTTTGTGCTATGTTTTCGGAATTTTTAAACACACCTGGCACTTCCTCATCATTAAGGAGAGCTTTTTTCTCTAATTGCTGTAATGGCCTCTTAAGCAGGTGCAAAACATATGTTTTACGTACATAACGCAAAACAGCTGCTGCCCCTTTACTTGCAACATGTTAACAGTGGTTATAGCTCATTTTTCTTAATTGTCTTTCATTGAAATACAGACCCAAAGTGACACTTTTGTCAGCAAGCCTGTAGTGAGAAGAACCTGCTCATCTTGCACTTGAAACAATCAAGCCTAATTTGCTGGTGTGTCTTGAATGAAATCCACACACATTTCCTTCCTCCGTCTCCGACAAAATTCATCCGTCCCGCCAGGGTCCAGAAGGTGGCAGAAGTGGCACTGCTGACAATGCACCAGCAGGAAAGAAACTCCAACCCGGCCGACAGCTTCAGCACCACAGATCCTTTCCTCTGCGCTCCTCAAATGACGAGAGACATTTTACATGTCCCCAACATCAGACACATGTGGCTTTTTCAAAGACGAACGACATGGTGTCATCTCTGTGCCAGGCACATCTGCTCACTCTTACTCTGGTTTTAGTGTTCTTTCCACTCTGCATTTATATGGAAAGTGTTGTGCGCCTTTGTTCTGTTCTGTGGGGGGTTTCTGGTCCTTTGTCTCAAATAGACATCAAACAAGGCCAGAGGGGCACATGATGGCTTGAACATGATTGAGAAGGTTATTTTTTGTCCACTTACATTGCCACTGGCCTTGGCTCTCAGTTTTCTTGTGTTCTTTTGATGGAAAATGTCATTATAAGGCCAAAAAAAGAGAGCTGGCACAGATGTCATCACTTTTTTTTGACAGATGTTGCCAAATTGCTTCACAATCTGTTCGTTAATTGAAGTGATGTTTAAGGTGTTTAACATATTTCAGGGTGTAGAGGGAGCAAAGTTGTGTTAAACCAGAACATCTACATTTAACTTCCTAGAAGAGTGACATCTGGTGGTGATAAATGATATATTTCATATTCATCCTCTGTGCTCTAAGCCAGTTTTCTATGCTTTCGCTCCAAATGGGAGAAAAAAGACATGTGACAAGGGACGAAAACAGATATTATGTTTGGTAATGATATGGTATTTGCCCCTCACAAAGTCTAGCTGGAAATGATTCACGCCATTATTGTTGCTCAGAAGCAATACATTGAGAAATGTATAAGCTATAAGATTTACCTCAAGGTAGGTAGCTGTGCAATACACACACCATGTGGAGATGTGTTTTATGGTCTGTGTTTTCTGCTCTTTCAAGACTGAACCAAATTGTTTCTTCTCAAGCGCAGTATCTGGCCCATAAACTGTCAAAAAGTTCCCAAGGCGAAATGAGCAGACGTCTGTAATTGTCTAGGTGGTCGGGGTGTGCGTGTCTGTGTGTGTGTGTGCATGTTTGTAAGATTGGAAAAGAGAAAAAGAGGAGATGGCAAAGGAAAGAGGAAAGCCTATTAGGCACTGGGGGAACAGTAAGCTCTGTGTGGGTGTGTTTCAGTGGGTTAACATTTTATTCAAAGGATCAATCATTCTTTCAGGCCTGTGACGAGCTTAGCTTTAAATTCTGAACATAAATGCAGCTTAATATTCAAACAATTAAAAGGCAAATCGTCCTTTTTTTTCTCGCCTTTGCAGAGTTGAGTTCTTTGCAGCTGTTGGAATATCCAATAGAAAGAAGGTGGTTTTATCTTTAACTTCAGTAGGCTTTGTCTGTCAATAATGAAAGCTGTTAAAAAAGAGCGGTATTACTTGACATGTCTCCTAACGCAACCTAAGTCTGTGTTTAGTGGCAGGGTTTAAAACAATGAAAACAATGGCACCCAGGTCCACATTATGGTCAGACTGACAACAGCAGCCAGAACATCTTGTTTTTATGTATTTTGTTTTACTTTCTGTTTTAGATTCCACATAGTTGAAATTAGTACATGAAAACAATGTAGCTATAGAGCTCAAGTAAAAGTGCTTTGTTGCTGTCTGACCTTGTTTCTTTTTTAATTTTATTTTGTAAAGGTGTACAATCCAAGCCCTGTTTCAGTATTTAACTATTACCAGAGCTTACTGTGAGTCAGTAATATTCCAGCAGAAGGTTCGGGGTTTGAATAACAGTTTTTTCTTTTTCCTAAATGACAAAATGTGACATATGTCATCAAGACATTGTTTTGTATCTGCACCCTCCAACACTGTTCCAAGTTACTGCACATACACAGTTATGGTTGAGGTTTGGTAGGATTTACTCACTAGAGCAGCTTGGTTAAGTTGAGGGTAAGCTCATATTTTGGGTTAAAATAACTGCTTTGTTAAGGTTAAGGAAACATCCTGGGTTGTGTCAACATGTCTGGTCTGCTAAGGTTTGGGGATCATCATCACCACAGTTACGATAATAACCACATGGTTAAGGTCAAGGAACAAACGTGGTCATCGCTTAAAAGGAACTGACTTTGACCCTCAGAGGGAAACAGGAAGTAAACAGTTGACTCAGCCTTAGATGTGTTATTGACTCATTCAAAACCCAGCTTCATTACTTTGTACCTGAGCTCCACTGGCCACAAGAGGGCTTCGACACCCAACATGATTAAAGATTGCTGAGAGCTATTTTACCAATAGACTTGTCCATAAAATACTATATGTAGTAAATGGCAGCATTATAATTTAACAAAACTTCTTTGAAATAGGTCTGTTTTAGAGGTGGTCACCTCTAGAGGCCCCAGAACAACCACTTGGCTGGCTCTGTCTATATTTATGCCCCTGACTGAGAGATTAATTACTCCTATTAAACCAAAGTCAATATATACCAAAGTTGGAAGTTGCAAAAATTGTAAGAAATCCAGTTGTAACCTCAGACCCGGTGACCTGCCGGAGGAGGATGCATTTAATCATACAATAGCCTCTCCTATAATATTATGTTAACCTTAAATGAGAGGAGACTAACAATGTTGTACCAGGTGTGTAAAGTTGAGAAATAGAAATCTACCACTGTGTGCCAGCATGGCTCCTTGAAAAGCCTTGGCCTCCTCTTCCTTGAGTGCTTTTACGAACAGTTGATTGAGGCGTTTGATCCCAGAAATAAGAAGCAGAAAGCCTGAATGCGGTCCAGCACTAGCATTCAATACTTGTGTGAGGTTTCTAATTGCCGGTGAATAGCTCTCACCAACCTGTTGCTTAGGTCAGAGCTAGAGTGTTGTCATTTTTCATTCATGACTTCAAACGAACCAGTTGTAAAAATTGGTAAGGAGCATAGCCACAGAGACGGTGGTAACCAGAGATGTTTTCTCAGTAATTCCCTGTTGGATTTGGGTATAACCACGCCTGCAGTGCATGGGAAAGGCAGTTCACAGCAACTACAGGGATGGAGAAAAGGAGAGTGAGAAAGACAGAGATAATAAAGCGAACTTGAAGAAAAAAGAAAGAGACTGGTGAGAGCAGGATGAGAAAGACAGAGATGTGAAAGTAAATGATGAAGAGGCTCATGCTCAACTGAGAGGGATTTACTAATGATTTACTACAAAACTATAAACAGAACTCAAAAAAGATTCAGCCTGAATATTACTGTCTGGAAATGTGATTTTCGATGTTTAACTTTGCTCATTTTATTCTGACCACATGAGAACATTCCATAGAGCATCTACAAAGAAATGAAAGTTTGAGTTCAGTAAGTAAGTGACAAAAAGATGAGCACAAAATCCAGCACAAATAAATGGAACTGATCAGGTAGAAAGTGTTAGAAAAATACTTTTTGCGAGGCAGAAGTGTTTGTTTACATTAAGTATAAAGTGTATTTCTGAAGATACAGTAATTAATTAACTAATTAATTAATTAAATAAAAAAGAAAATGCCTGCGGCTTTGAAACCTTGTAAAAGCAAAAGGCAGAACCACCATTCATATATAACCCCTGGACTTATACTGTACTTTGAGCTCATCAGTCTCTCAATCTGAATCTCTTCACTCACTATAAACAGAGGAATCTTCAAACCAGGGGTGTTGTAAACCAGTGAGATTAATAAAGTATTGTCTATTCAATAAATAAAACAAAATGTGGCATGCTCTACCCTCAAATTAAGATAGAGACAGGGTCCTTTTGTCCAGCGGTCCCAAAATTCATCATAAGTACAGGAGTGAAAGTTGTGTGCATGTGTGCCCTGTCATGGACTGGTAGCCCATCCAAGGTGTACTCCCTGCCTTTACCCTATGTGTGCTGGACCGCAACATTGCTAAGGTACAAAGTGTAAGATAATAGATGGATGGAAGATATGATAATGACACTCAAAACATCTTAATTGCCACCTAGTGGCCCACTGGGTCTTACCCAGTTATTTTCCAGCTGGAGCTTGGACAGTACTTCTTCCAGACAGATTGCTAACATTTAACGACAATTATGTAGACATGAAAAGTGTGCGTTATTTATGCTATGCTTCTAGCGATTAAAAATATACACCCTCAAGAGCCAAGTGTCATGTTTTTCTTCCTCCCCTTTGGTGATTAAAGGGAAAACCGGCATGGATTGAACGGCAACCAAAAAAGCGTCAAATTGTTCAGCTCCCGACTTTTCCACTTCATGTGTCACCTGTCAGGAAAAGTGAGAGAAAAGAATAACACGAGTATCAGATTACCAGAAGCCCTGCAAAGAGCGGAAAAATATATATACAAACACCTCCATACCTGACATTAATCTCCAATGACTGCTAATGGCTATCAAACTGTTGCACTAACATGGACGTGTGAGGGATTAGAGATTCAGGTGCCAGTTCAGTGTTGAAGTGGAGAGTATGTAGGCTGCGTACTAATGAAAGGCTTTCTTCCACTTCAGTGACCCACTTTGAGAATACTGCGCAGTTTGCCATCGATTAAACAGTTACAACAGGGAGGACAATGAGAATATAAAGACCAGGTCAGTGCAGATGACTGAAACAATCTGAGAATGACTCAAGAGCAGGAGGAGATAAATCTTTGTCGTGCAGCTGAGTAATTACAAAAATTACAAGGCTCTCATCCTGTCACACTGAAGAGAACATAAAGAAAATTACCACCGGACTGATTTTGAAATTGACCAATTAATTTCGCTGTGGTGGCAATTTTTTTGAATAAATCTCACTATGAAACTGATTCATAAAGACTTTTTTTATCCACACAATATGTGAGTCAATAAATCAATCAATTTCATCATCTATGTATGTATGTACTGCATCTGGTAAGCACAGTTGCAGTACAGTAAGAAGGACGCCAGTCCGAAGGACCAAGGTCCTTTCTGTGTGGAGTTCTCACATGTCTGGGTGGGTTTTCTCAAAGTACTCTGGCCTAAAATCAGGCACTTAGATTGTTTGGAAAACCAAAGTTCCACTAGGTGTGAGAGTTATCGAATGGTATGTGTGCACTGCAATGGACCTGACCAGGTCGACTGCATTACTGACCTGCCCCAGCAGCAGGTACAATCTCTGGATGGAGGAGATGTTTAACCCTGAAAATGTGGCAAATGCTGGGAAGACAGATTCATGAAAAATAAAATGAACAGAAAGGTTAATCAACTGAATTGTCAGATAAATATGTGATAGATAATACAACAAGTAATTAGAAAAGTGATCTGTTCGGTGACTACAGCATTTCTTAAGTCTATGGCCCAGCAGTACAAGAGCTTCTGGCACATTAAGAAAATGAGAGCAATTTGAAAATTAAGGCTGTAGGAGAGTGAGTCACTTTTGTGACTACTTGTGAAAGTTTGTTTTAGTCTGAGAGAGAAAGTGAAGCTGCTATTCTAACTGCAGCTGCTTTCCCTGTTTCATCCACCTTAGATAAATACAAATGTGTTATATTTAACAGCTGAAACAGATGAGATATGTTTCTCCACTTAACGTACTGCTGTACTCCAAGAAATTTGAAGAATAGGTGGGCAGCTACAGGTATGTCTGATTGTCCTGTTGCAGCCACATGTTTGCATCAGGTGTGTGAGATCTTTCATCAGGGCAGGGTAGGCCCTGTACTGGAAGTGCCAATGTTGAACTCATTTGATAGATCTGTACAGGAGATTGGCCGGGAGAGGGGCTTGCTGTTCTCTGCTCTGGCCATGGCCAATTAGTTCAACATACATCCTGCTTTTCTGTTCCTGGGAAAATGCCAGCCACGCATATCCAGTATCATTTTTATTCAACGTCCAGTTATTTTTCATTTGATTTATGTTACTGATGTACAGAGAGATGGCTGCTACGGCCACATTGTGTGGACAGTGTGTCACCATTCAAGTGTTATACTTTTTATTATGTCATTATTTATCAATGTTATTTTATTATCACTCTGCTACATATAAATTCAGAGTAGTTTTGAATGGGTACTCTTAATAGCTTCCAAGAAACCCAAGGGATAATGCCTTGCATTATGAAAATGTTAAAAGGTTTTTATTATTGTGAAACAATGCTCTTAAATAATTGCGCAACTGTTATCCAAATGGAGTAAGTAATGGCCATTTAAAATGAAGAAAATTATCAAATCTGCACAGATGTTTCTTTGCTTCAGATAGCATTGTCGCCTCACAGCAAGAAGGACCTGTGTTCAACTCCCTGTTCCCTTTTCTGTTTAGAGTTTCCATGTTCTCCCTGTGGGTTTTCCTCCACAGTCCAAACACATTCACATTTAGGTTGACTGTACACTTTAAATGGCCTCTAGGTATGAGTGAGAGACTGCATGGTGTCTATGTCCTGCACTGGACCGGCAACTTGTCCAGTGCCTTCATCCAATATGTAGTGGGACCTATGGCACTCATTTTTTTGTGCCATAGGTTCCCAGACACTCTCTGGGAATGACAGCATGTGAAAGATTCCTTACGTTAATCCTTATGGATGTCGCTATACTGCTGCTGGCGGTAACAGTTTAAATCTTGCCTCCGTGGGTTTTATCATCAGCTGCATTTACATTTTCAGAGCTTTGGTTTTATGTGTGGCAGCTGTTGTTTATATAATGTGTAATTAACAATACGAACTGACGTAATTCTCCTTCTCCATTCTGGTCCTGTCACCATAAAATCAGGAGCTGCTGCAGTACAAGAAAGCGTGAGAAATGGGAGAAAAGAGGGCAGGCAAGGTTGAATAACAGAAGCAGAGTAATGGATGGCTGTGTGTGTGTGTAGTTTGATTGTGTGTATGTGTATAACTCAATGTGTGGCTCTGCGCAGAGTGAGGTAGACTTCCACCCTGCTGCGCTGACATTGTGCCGGATGTCTGAGCTCTGAGGGTCACTGCCAGAATGGACACACTCCTACACACTCCATTCCTCCCCAGCTTGACGTATGCCCTTTAGGCCACACCGGACAACAACAAAAGTAACAAAACAAGGCGGTAAGTGAATTATATTTTGGATGGAGGTTGATCCAAAAGAAAAATGTATTGTGAGACGTCAATGTTTAGAAAAGGTCGCTGTAATTGGAAACCGTTGCAGTCAACCTTGAGATTTTTTTTTGTTCCATATTCCTGTCTTCCCAAAATCAATTTAAACAATCTTAAATTGATGATGTCACTATTTTGACCACAGTAACAGTTTGATCTTCAGCAGTCATGAATGCCAACTCATACTTAAAAGAGAATCCTGCGCTCAGTGAGGGGCACTCGAATCAAAAGATTAAACCTGTTTCCTTTGGACCCCCACTCGGATAGATTGAAGTAGATTTCAAAGCGTTCATGTGAGGGAATCATTTCCCTTTGGCGAGGCAGAGCAAATTGAAAACCTGCATTACTTTGTTACCATTTGACAGAACCTCTGATCTCAGTTTAGGGTGGTGGGTACTGTTGACGGCATCCAAAAAAGGTTCAAACAGAGGACATGAAGAGCTGATCTCTAATTACAGAATGGTGCTTCCCATAGAAAACAGCAAATGATGCTATTATGCAGGACTGAGCTGAGGACCTAAATCTAAACGTGATGGACAATGTTTTTCCAGCGCTCATTAAATCTAGAAATCATATGAATAGTGCTACATATCATTCAGATATTCATAGATTTTTTAAAAAATCTCAGATGGAGTGTTTCTATATCATGAAAAACCTTTGCTGTGCTTTATCATTTGATGGAATGAGGTTAGTATGCTCATATGCTCAACCTTGCATTTCAATGAATACGAATTCACTTTTTCTTCCCCTGCACACACCAATGTAAAAGGAAGCCACAGACATAATCCATATGTCAAATCCAAATGCCATATTGAGGATGGAGCAGAAGAGTCTTTTGCTTTCAGTCAAAAAAAGGTCACTTTATCTGGTCACTTTATCCTAAATAAAGCAACATGAATACATTTTGATTTACATAGCAATATCAAACATAATAACATATGTGTGTATGTATGTATATATATGTCATTTTACAGTATTTAGCAGTATTTTCCTCATTTTTAATGGGATTACTATAATCACGCCATCGAGTTAAAAGCAGGTGGTTGGTTGATGATCTGCAACTCTGAGTGACCGTTGCTGCCCTGTGTTGTTTTCTCGTTTCTTCCAGTTTGCCAAACCACTGGGAATTTTCCTAGTGCTCTCATTGGCCTATCCAAGTCTGAATAATGCCAGATTCTCTCCACAATTTAGACAGACTGTGACTCCTTTATTTCAACTGCTGTCCTTTTGCTATCTGCCCGAAAAGCAGAAAATTCACATTTCCCATAGTCTGCCTTAGAGTCTACTCCATTAAAGCCAAAGACTAAAAGAAAACAGAAAGGAAGCTCATCTCAACTTTGTCTTCTGGTGCTGCTGGGTGTGGGGGGGGCAAGGCAGAGGTCAGGGACATTCTCAAGTCTTAGATAGCATAACCTGTGATCTGCCCATTTCAAATAATGACAGCTGAGTCATATATGAGGAAATTGTGGCTGATAGGAGGACACAAGGAGTGTAGGAAACAGTACCGTCAAACACTGACTGAAGCCCCAAACAATGACTTCATCAAAGGAAGAAGGTGGTGGGCTGTTGCTCTGTGACATTACATCAATGTCAAATGGTCTAACTCAATTTAAAATGGTTTTAAAGCAAGGAAATTTTGACTTGCAGACAAAGACTTTGATTAAAATGGATAAAAATGACTCGGTACTACCATGACGGATGACAACCTCAAGGCACTGTCCACTGGTCTGAGTTTGGCGTTCATCACTAAGGAGTCAACACACATGGCCAAATATATCTCAGGCTAAAATCATAAACCATACCAGATTGTTCAAGTATGCAAAGTGTCATAAATAAGTTTCCACAACCACTTTGTACTGCTTTACAACTATGTCGTGCGGCCCTCTGGATAGGTCACCAGTCCATCGGGGCACACAAACACCATTCACTCACTGAAATCTCACTCCCCAATTTACCCTAATTCAAGTCTTCAGACATGGAGAAAACCTGTTAACACCACACTGAAAGACCCTCAATTCTGATCAGGATTTGAAGTGGGAACTGTGAGGTGACAGCACTATTCACCAAACCACTGTGTTGCCCTTTAAACCGTAACAGTAACATTTAGATTTCCCAGATGATACACAGTGTCAACTTTAAATTTGAGGATGTTTTAGGATCTGAAGATCTCAAAAGTAAAATCCTGTTGGTCTAGTCTGCTGCAGCTGAAGTTGGATCAGAGTCCAAGCCGTAAGCATCTCTGCAGGAGATAATTTATAAAGGCAATGTCTGCATGCAAGAGTTTTTAACAAAGCTCTTGGAATATTGTTTTTACACATGAGGCCACGATCTTTAATTAGCTTTCCTGGATGTGTGCTCCATGATTTTTGGTTTCCAAACAGTAACAGGCGTGTTCATTAATGGATGTTTATGCTCAGGATGGGTTATTGCATCAGTCTCTCCCACGCTCCCTCAACCTGTGAGAGGCAAGAGAGCTTACTGTTTGAGAAACTGCTATGGTTAAACATTATATGACATAAAATAAGTTTTATGGATACCTTTCTTGTAGATGTGTTGTGACAGTTTGGATATGTTCAGACTGCAGGGCACAGTAATACACTTTTGACTCTGTTACTCATATATGACTCAAATCTGTTTCACAATTTATAAGGAGTCATTTCTTTTGAATTTCTCCTAGATCAATCAGATCTGACTGTTCTGAATAGTTTAGTCTTCCATATGAGCTCATATGAGATTTGTCTTGTCTTGTTCGATAATGTCAGTGATGTGCTCTGGAATCTAATACTAGTTTATTACCAGGAATAAAATACACACATTTACATATAGAAGTCTTATTAGTGTATTTTCAGTCAGGTGGTATCACACACACACACACACACACACACACACAAATACACATCTTCACACCTTCACATCTTTAATATGATATTCTGTGAAATTTCCCATCCTATAGGAATGAAGCCTAGTTCAGAGACCTGATCTGATACCAAGCAGAGCTACCTCCTCGCCTACTCATACCAACTCTACAGCTCCCACCCCCTATTCTCATTAACCTGGGGCCTCTATGTTCATCGTGAAGTCAGCCTCTGTCCAGATTTCCAACTCCACTGCCAGAGAACAAAGGCTTTTCCATTACTGCCCTGGGAAAGTGAACGATTATTTGGCCATCAGCATTTTGTAGTTGTGTAATATATTAAATACTCAACGCTTTGGGAACATTCACCATTCAAGGTATATTCAATTCTATAAAAATGTGATATTACAATACTTTGGGAGAATCTTGGTTCTTTTGGAAAGTCCTTTTCTGATGCTGTTCTATATCTTTAACCCGTTTGCTTTCGGTTTTACCCCCTTCCTTTACCCCTCTAAAGGCTGTCACATAAGAACTCAACAGATGACCAGGGATTTCCATATTGGTGAGGAGATGACACTGACGCCCTTGTGTAATCCCCTTGTGTGCTAAGTGACATCATTGGTTATGTTATGATGTCAGTCTGACGGATGTAGTTATATAGGATTGCACTCATCAAGGGTTCACTGTCTAATTATAGTAGCGTATTACCATGACTGTCATCCGGAGACGATGGGTGATTCCCAAATGCTATCCCACCATTAGCAGCATCAAATTAGCCACCTAGCTCTTAGCCAAACATAAATCCCCATGTGAGCGGCCCAAGTTGAGAATGAGAAGGCAAATCATTCTTCAGCATATCTGTACAGCCCCCCAGTGTCCACGAGTGGGGATTTATTACATTCCCATTTGCTTTTCAACCTCTCCAGGACCCCTAGTTAATCGCCAAGTGAAGGTTTGACTTAACAACCAGTGATCTGACATGAAAAGAGATGGAGGAATTATGTCATTTGAAACTGGCTGAAAGTTGTTGACTTGGAAGCCCCAGTAGTCCACTAAAGCTGAGGAGGGCGAAAGAAATACAGCAGCCAAAAGACATGTTGGCAGGCCTGCAGTGCGTCAGCTTCTGTACTTCCTGAGCTATGGGAAACCCCTTCACACAGTGAAATATTCTCAGGATTCCCTGCTAACATTTACCTGCCCAACTCTTTGCTGCTTTTGGGAGCTGCTTTTATTGTGAGAGCCTACATTAAAACTACTACGCTGGTTTCTATTTTTGGGGGGCCCTTACCGGGTTTGGTATCACAATGTTGCAACCAAAATAACTCAATAAACTTTTAGTGGGAAAGTTTAATGCCTATGCGGCTCTTGTGTGGTCTCCTTTTCATGATAAAGGCCTCATTTTCCACTCAAGCTTTGGAAACTCAAGCTCTAACACCAGCTTCAGTAACATCAGTGGAGTTATTTGGTCCCTCATAGAGGCCTGGGGCCAACTTCAGGAGGGAGCCTGCTACTGGACAACCTCTCTGCTGGCAGATATCCTAACTAGGCTGGGAAACACTTCTCTCCTGGCTCCCAAGACATCACAATAGTATAGTAATGCTATAGTTTTGCAATTTAAGGAATACTATCTATATGAAACGTGTACATTTGATATACCTTTGCTTAGTGCATTTGAGGTATTTTTTCTTTTTTACTGTTTCTTATTTTCAGAGTGCATCTAATTTGTGATTATAAATGATTGTAAATGATTTATGCACTATTGTGCAGAATACCTAATTTTTTGGGGTGGGGATTTGACCTTCCCCTGCTTGTTGTTTCCAATGGTTTCCCCAGACACATCACTGAACAATTTAAATATATGAATGACTAGTTATACTGTGTGTTTTTAAAGAGCACTTAAAAGTCACCAGAAGACACCAGTTAAATATACACTGTACTTTGCGGGACCTCAATTTGACTTCACAGACAATGATTTATAGATCAAATGCAAAAAGAGATTCAGAGATAAGACCTTGTAATACTGTTTATTTTGTCGTCATAAACATGAAATCTGTCAGATGTGTTCCTACCTGCTCAGCGTAATAGCAAGTAAGAGGGAGACGCTGGGAAAAATGTTATGATCTCTTACCATCAAATAAAGAGACCGCTTCTCATCAATCACATCTAAAGAAAGCATCCCTCACGTCAACACACTTGTTCGGTTTCCATGGGAGTAAAAATACATTACCGATGATCAAAATAAATAGCAAATACAGAATGCTGACCGGGAGTCATTTTGTGTATGTGGCGATATAAATGATAACAATCATAATTTATCATTGTATTGTGGAACAGCTGCAGCTTTTTGTATTGCACCTCAAACATAAAGGGAATTCAAAGAACTCTAAACAGGTGATGAAAATGTAACTGTTGTGAATCTTCCATTCACATTATTGATCTATATCATGACAAATCCGATTAGGTCATCACACTGCCTGGGGAGGCACATCAGGTTTTGCACCTTCATGACATTTATAACAACTTTACTTGCATATTAGTTTTCCAAGATACATGTGGTTATTTGTTCTCATTACTTCAATCTATTTGCAATACGGTTAACACCAGCAAGCGTGATATCTGTCTGGTTGACATAGCAGCAACTTTTGTGATAAAATTCTACCACTGATTTGGGTCCAAGTGGTAGTGAATAATATTAGGCTACACTGTACAGACCTGTAACACAACACCGCCTAGGCTCAGTTGTCCCACACTGTATCCATGGCAGGAGATATTTGAGTCAAAGCAAAACGGTCAAATGCAAGAGCAGACCCGTACCTCATACATTCCGCCCATCAGCACGCATTTGTTTTGATTGCCTTCAAAAAATAAAATAAAGTAAAGTACAGGCTGCATTCTATTTTAGATCTGGTTCCTTTTCCACTGGTGAGGCTAAAGTTTGCCACAACCTTGATTTGCAAAACAGCCCTGTAAACTTCAACCTTCGCAGACCACAAGCAATTGTGCGTTATTACCGATTTGTTGCAGTTGACTTGGCTACTTCTTAAATCTCCACTTGATGACAGGAGCACCAACACTGGTCACTCGTCTTCTATTTCTCACCAGGATCTTCCCAGTGACCCTGTGGAAAGCTCTTCATGCCTAAGAGTAAGTTTGTATCAGCCCAATGGATTGTGACTGTTGCCCTTGACTTCCCTGGTCTGCTACATCCAAGGACCTGTACTTTCACTCATGTTATTGGCAAAGCTTTTCCATGCCAGTCACACCAATGTGATTGTCATGCTTCATAAAATCACTGCATCTGTCAACATTTACTTAGGTACATATGCAAGCACATGGAATAGGAATATTAGAAATACTCTTAATGCAAGACAATTACTGATATGCCAGAGCCGTTTGCTCCAAAATACCCTGAGGTAGAGAGGGGGCCGTGAAATCTTGGCTCCAGACTGGAGTTGTTCCTAGGTCGCAAAAATTACTATATATTCATATAGTACTTTGTATTTTGCAGGCAGGCTATATGCTTTGACTTACTGCATGGCATTCAGCCCTGCAGCCTCAGGGTTCAGGTTGCCAAGGAAATTAGTGCTCTGTCCTGTAAAGCCTTTTGGTGTGAAATATGCACCCTAAAGCACCTCCAATTACTTGATCTGTAGAAGGTGTATGTGAGCACACAGATACACACACACACACGCACACAGTTTGCATAAAAATGTGAACAGGACATAAACATAAAAGGTGTGTGTGAAAGTGTCAATGTGACTCCCTGAGGCATTTGCGGCAGAGATCACTGGTATCTACACATGCACACTGCAACAACATTGTATCCCACAAAGGTACAGGGATTACCCACATTGTTTACACCTCAGAATGTTGGAATCTATGAGAAGCGTTGATATATCTCAGTTAATTATACTGGGGAGACCTGTTTGGAGAGCCCTCCAGATTTCCAACAGGATTGTGAATGGTGTCTCCTGAAGTAGAATCACCTAATATGCAAATTACTCACCGTCTGAATTGAGTAATCAGAGGAAAACAAAATGAGATCTTAGGATAACGGAAATTTATTTTCTGTCTTCTTGATTTTGAAAGCCTTTTTGAAAGTCTCTTGACATGTGAGTCACACTTGCGGTGAAATTGGACAGGCCCAAACAGAGCTGGAGGAGATTATTTGCTGGTGTGTCAAGCAGCTCCATAATCTTGCCTCAAAAGTATAGCTCTTAACCATAGGGGTGAAGTTTTCACATTGATCACATCAATTTCATACTGATCGCACCCATCATCTTATCTGTTTGCACCTGACCCCAGCACACGTGCAGCAAAGGCAAGGGGATATACCTTGAACAGACACTCAGCCACAAGGTACACACGCGATTCATTATCACACTCAGACCTAAGGATTCATATTTTTTGGACTGGAGGACATCAGAGTATCTAGAAAACCCATCTAGAGCTTGCCAACTCCAGTCAACAGCCAGTCCACCATGTTTCCAGGATCTGAAGTAAATAAGAAAAAAATGCCATCACTTAAAACCCCTGGCCAGCTCTTATCACTGCCCTCTTAAGATGATCTAGTTAATTGTACACGATCAGTCTCCTGATCAAACAAAACAAATTGAAATGCCCAACGATCCAGAATCCAGACCTTTGGCACACACAAACATAGACATCATGAAAAATGAAAACAACATCATGAGGCTATGTCTGATGATATTTTGGTGTTTGAGAGACAAGCAGGATTTTAAACAGGGATAGTTTGATGATAATCACAGTGTGCTAATACCTGCACTGTAAAAGTGTTTGCTATTCACAATACAGGACCACAATAAGCCAACAGTTATGTGTACTCTGATCAGCTAAGTTAAGTTAAGCATTGTCTATAATTTCAAGTTGAACTTTCAGTTTGGGCATTTTCACATGCCCAAAGGAAACTCTGTTAGCTCACTTGATTAAATTAGGTGTTGCATGATTGAGTCGCAAATGTTCCACATCACTCAGGTCCAGCACAAAGAAAAATGCCAAACCCACACAGTCGAAAGCCACGGTTTACACGACCTCTGATATGACTGGCTATAGATATTCCCAGCACGCACCTCTTCACAAAAGCAAATGGTGGAAAGAATCCCAGCTTCTTTCACTTGTGCACCACTGGGCACTGGGTACAAAACAAGGCGACCAATAAAAATGACTGCCAAAAAGGAAGGAAAAAGGGGGAAAATGTGGAGAATGGGGAAAAATAGCCATTGACATGTTGCGCCAGACTGAGAGAAAGTAGCATTGTTTGGATCTTTTTGTTTGCAGCAGCAGGGGTAGGCTTCCAGCGAGGACTGAGGCAAATCACGTGCTTTGCTTCGACCACTGAAAGAGCAAAAAGAGAGCACAAACTCAGCCTGAACGCCTCTAGAGGGCTTTGAAGTAAAATAAAGCCACCTCATCGATCACTGATTCAAAGGCCTTTTTCCCCCCATCTCTTTTCTTCTTCGCTCTCCTTTCATTCTTGGGAAGCTTTTGGTAATTGGACAAATGAACCTGTTACAGAGCTCCTTAACTTCCCTTGACCATAAAAGCCAGAGCGCAAATTCTCAGATGCATTGGATTCTTGGATCTCGAATTTCCGTGCTGAGGCAAATCTGGTCATTGCAAAATGATTTACATGAACATTTAAACTAATATGCAGTTGTCTGTCCAGTGGATCCAGGACCAAAAATGTCCTCTTCAGCTGGTAGAACTACGTTTCCATTTGCCGTAATAGCCTTTACATGATAGTTATAAGACGTGAATCACAGTGTGACATTTAGAGGCATTTTATTCTGACCCCTGTTTTCTTTGCATGCTATAATAAATTTGTGACACAAACTACAAAAAAAAATTACCACGCATACTGTATCATGTGCATCCAGATATCTCACACACCACACTGTAGTTTTATGATGACAACAACTGAGCATATGAGTCAAGCCTCTTTGTGTATTTTTAGCAACAAGGAAACAATTATGCTTCTGACGACATTACCAGTAGGTTTAACGTGGAAAGATGCAAGTTGTGAGAGAGGGTGGTATGTGGGAATGTTGAGGTGCTTTAATGATGTGTTAAATGATTTACTAAACCATCACGATAATGGAACCCAGCTGCACCACTGCAGGAGCTCGACCACCTGTTGGTAGGTAGTCAGAGACAAATTCAGAGTGGGATACAAAGGATAAGTTTATACAGTTCATAGTTTGGGTGCTAATTTGCAGCACTCATCAGGGAAACATGAACGACAAATATGAGAAATGCAATTCATCTGTCATTATTCATTCGATTTTGTACATGAGCTGGGATGTTCAGGAGCACACTGAAGATGTAATAATGAAGATGTCAGTCAGAGATCTAGTTAAAGACAGACGATTTGACATTTGAAATCTCATCTGATCAGCAGTTTATGGAAATGAGTGCTTCTTGCATACTGACAAGTGTTTGTGGATGGAAGGATGCTGCATCTCATGTAGGGTCTATCTCCTCTCATCTTCAGCCGCATATCCAGATCCTGGTCCTAGAGGCAGTAGTTTGAGTGGGAAGCCCAGACACTCTTGTACCCAGCTACTTCCACTAACTCCTCTGGGGGGATCTCAAGGCATTCCCAATCCAATGGAGAGATCTAATCTCCCCAGCGAGTCCTAGGCCTGCCTCTAGTCTGCCTCCTCTTCCCAGAGCAAAATGCCTGGAACATCTCCCTAGGAAGCCATACAGGAGGCATCTCCACCAAATGCCGAAACCACATCAGCTAGCTGCACTCAATGCCAGCTTTACCTTGAGTTTCTCCTAGATATCTGAGCTCCTACCCTCTCTAAGGCAGAACCCAGCTACCCTGTGGAGAAAGTTGATTTCACCTGCTCGTACTCACGTTCTTATCATTTAAGTCATTACCCACAGCCCATGACCATAGGTGAGGGTTGGAACGTAGACAGAGCGGTAAATGGAGAGTTTCATCTTGTGGCTCATTTCTCTCTTTCCCACCACAGACTGGGACACAGACCCCATCAAGGTTGATGCCGCCACAATTTGTCTGTCCATTCCCTGTTCCATTTTTCCCTGATTTGCGAATAAGAATGAGGGAAACGCTTAAGGGGAGGGGCACTTCTCCTATCCAGAGTGGACAGAAATGGCAGCATGGAACACAGACTGGATTCCATGTCCCCGACCACCCTCGGAACGTGATTCAAGTTGTTGCAAAACGTTTGGGCCTCCCAGGTCTGGCAAGGTGATGATGACATCTCAGCTACTCTTTACCTGAGCGTTCGATTGATCTATGACATAGGGTGTCTCAATGCTCCAGGGCAGGGCCACAGTATGCCCCCCAGCCGGGTACACTACTCCATGTGGGTGCTTGTTATCAAGGGTTATCTAATCGCCTCTTGTCTGATCCTTCACCTAGAACTTCTCTAGCACCATGGGGCACTCTACCAGGGACAAACTGCAATTGCAAATGGCTCCAGACAACACAGCTCCTGGGACCACTAGGGCCATCAAACACCTCCGATGCAATAAGGTGGTGGTTAAAGGGTAGGAAGGATAAGATCAATGATGAAAAAGATCGTCAGCTAACATATTCAAAAATGCATATGACCCTGCCTTACTGTCCCCTATCTGTTTACATTTAATAAATCTGGCATATTTTTTATTATGTTGTAGAGGTGACCTAGCTCATGACGTCTCCTGATCTTTGTTTGGAGGAACCCACAGAGAGCGGGGTACTCTGATTGGATGAGTTAAACAAATATAAGGTTATTAAAAGCAGGAAAAATAGAATCAAACCCAACTTGAGCTCTTAGATTATTGCTGCAGGACTGCACCAGCAGTTCTTAAGGAAAATTTGTTCATTTTGCCATTGAGAGGAATGACGGGGACATTGGGCCATGATCTAATGCTTTCCATATTTCTTCCTTCCGAATACTCTCACAGGCCTGCTGCCAAAGATTTGACTGTTTTTAGAAAGGGAAAGGTGGCACATGAGACACACAAATAGACATATTGAATCGGATGCAGGGGCTTAAATAGATTTGCAGTGGCTTTCCCTTCAGGAACTGCTCTTTGGCCCCTCGTCGATGACCCTGACTGGGCTGTTCACAGTTAATTACTTAAGTCATGTTTTGGTAAACCTGAACCCCTAATCACTCATGCTCATTCTGTCTCTCCGTTTCTATTTCCCGCTGCCTGTGGCTTCTCACTCTCTTTCTCTCTCTTCCCCTCTTCAGTGTTACTGCAGTTTTTGCGAGGGCTCCCCCACCCTCCCCCATTTCCGCTGGGTGCGAGTTGTTCGTAAGAGAGCTCAGCCAAGGGTCATTGGTGTAGTCTTGCTTGCTCTGTCCCTATGCACCTCTTTTATTTTCTCTTTATCTCTTGCTGCAATCATCCTCAAAGATCTGAGCGATTTCACCCTCAATCACCAGCAGCCAAGTGACTGAGAACACACACCGTCTACGTTTTAAAACTCTCGCAACATCGGTACCCAGTCTTCTAAAGTGTACACAGAGGGTCACATTGCACATTAGATGTCAATCTATTTGTCCTTGGAGAGACCTTGAACCAATTCATCCTTAGTTCTATGAGGTGCTGATACAATAGATTGGACAGACAGGGACTGTCTACTAATGTCCTTGTGACAAATTCATTATTTCTATTTCATCAGATACATCAGGATGTCCTTGCATTGTTCAAAGACAGCAGAGACTGGCTAAAATAGCTCATTTCAATATTGTACATGGAAAGGAAACTTGCTATTGAGTGGAAACAAATTATATCTTATATGGAGCTTTGTGCAGGATGGATTTACAAACTTGTGTCGTAACACGTGTTTGTGCATAGATGAGGGTTGGTCACTTGGGAAATGTTAAGAAAGTTGCTCTCTACAAGTCTGATTCAACAAAAAAAAAGGATTTGCCGCTGTTGCACTCGGAGTAAACACTGTTCAGTACAGGAGATTATCATAAGGGTAAATAGAATGAAATCTGGAAAGTTTAGACAACCAGTAAGAGATGTTTAAATGTCAATGTCATCCTCTTTTCCGAGACTGCCATTTTATCTCAAGCTCTGAAAACTTTAAGAGTACCCTCGTGAGTATGCTATTAGTTTGTGTTCTTAGTATAAATAAAAAGGAACCTCAGAGGAAAATTGAAATATTAACTAAAAAACTAAAAAGTATCTGTTACTTGCAAACAGCTGACTACTAATAACTCGAGGTTCAAAACAATCATGCTTAGTAAAAGACTTTTTAAAGAATTGTGATCATGCCATAGTCCAACATAATCAACATGTGGAAATCAAATCTTAAATTCAGTTTTAAAAAGTTTAAAAAACTGACACAACTTTCTTTTTTCCTTAGCTGAGCAGCTGTCACAACACCTTTCAAATACATCCATCACTGATGCCAAAAGTATCAGGTGATGGCTGTTTGTTGTTTGTTTGTTTGTTGTCTGTGCAAGCAGAAGTAGTGACTGTAATATTAATGCTGTAAAAAGTTATCCCTTTTCCTTCTATGTGGAAGTGGTGTAATGATGCAAAGGTTGGTTATAATAATGTATTGTCTTGACACAACTCTGACACAACTCTATTTTATGTGTGTGTGGCACCGCACTTGTAAAACCAGTCCAACCCTCAGCATACTCGTGCATCAAGTCCGGTTTATCTGAGGTGGGTGTCTGGACTGTCCCTGACAAAGTGGTTTGTTTTTACAGAGCTGTGTGTGTGTGTGTGTGTGTGTGTGTGTGTGTGTGTGTGTGTGTGTGTGTGTGTGTGTGTGTGTGTGGATGTGTGCATGCACGGGTGCGCACTGGAGTAATCAGTGTACCAGTTGTGCCATAATGGCTTACATCTGTTTGAAGCAGACTTCAAAACATGAGCCTCCCCAAAAAAATCATCCACTAATGTGAGCAACTGAAGTACTACCTACAGCCACTTCTGGTATAAATGCTGACTTGTGATTATGGTATAAATAAACATAAAGCCAGCCGAAACACAGAATTTTCCACTTCTATCAGTATTTTACAACAACATAATATTACAATATTTCATTCAGGAAAAACTTCAAGGTGGTCTGTAAGAGTTGTTCATCATGACTCATTTTACGTTTCCATTCACCTTCAGGTAGCGACCTCCCAAGACTCTGTAATAATAATGAAAGCAAGAGAGGAAGTCAGGTGATGCTTTTTAAAAAGCAGGAGTCCACATTTATAAAGGTGGTGAGTCAGACAAACTCAGTAGGAGAAGCCAAATGTTAACAATTACACTCTGACAAAACTTGGTCACATATGTAGCAGAGATGCATTTATAAGTAAACCATGGTCTTTTCTAGATCACCTAATTTCCTATATTCACCAAACTCTTCATATGTCATTACCTAATCGATCATTTCTCGAAAAGGATGTGATATATAAGCAGCATATTTTGTATAGTAGTAGTAGTTGCCTCTTTATGTGTGTGTGGCCCATTTCCCCACTGTTTTCTCCATTTTCTTTTCTCTGTCTGTGGGGATACACTTGCTTCAGCCATGATTTCATACTAACTGGCAGGAAATCAAACAGTTTCGATAACGTCTGTAATTGTTTCTTTAACACTGCAGGAGAGATTAGGGCATTTTCTGATAAGATTACACTACGTGCGTTATCCACCATCTCCTCAGGCTGAGTGGGCAATTCTAAAAACAAGTTTGATGAGGAGCGCTTAGAGTTGATTGAGAGAGAAAAAAAAATCTTGTATGGGTCAGTCAAAAAAGCAAGGCAAACACACACAAAGACACATAATAAAAACACGCATGCGCAGCCTCACGTAGCACATGAATGTACAGAATTCAGTGGTGCTGAACAGTTCTGTGATGGACAGCAAAGTTGTTTTCTGCAGGCTACATCCTTTCATGAAACATTTGTGGTGATGTTCAGACAGGCACCTGTTTGCTCTACGAGTATCTTCAATTAAAAACAAATAAATCATCACACTTAATGTCCGCCACATTTATGAGCAACCATTCATACCACGATATTTATGTCTGTCTCGATCAGCTTTGAGCATCACCATGATCCGATAGAAGCAAATGGATGCTTCAATCAGTAACTCACACCTTTGCGCCTTCCAAAAATGCAATCACACCATCCAAAAGTCATTAAACCGAACCAGGAACTTGGCGGCAACATCACAACTGTTAAACATTACACTTGCTCGAGGTGAAACTGTTTATGCCTTTACAGGGTGAAATACAGTCCAGCGTGACATCTGAGGACGCACTCCAGGTTTCAGTCAACACACCATAAAACTTTGTGTGGCCACAAACGTGTGTGAAATTTCAGTAAGAATGTTTCATAGGCCACAGTGTGGAGGTGTTTGGGGGGTAAAGGCAGTGTTCAATAAGGATCATTTGTCTTTCCTCATAGTTAAAAATAGACATTTGGGTGTTGTGCAGCCAGCCTGCCCACAAATAGGAACAATAGCTTGACTAGATGGATGCCAACGCATGCACAACCAATCAGCGGGGATAATTAGGGTTATTGTTCTTTCCTTCACACCTCCTCACACAGCAATGTGACTGGGTTGTGGTAATAACTTTGGGTCGCTCACTCTGTTGCGGAAATGCAGTCTGGCACTAATATGCATGCATAAAGTCTTAAATTTACATCATTTGTTCCTGTATAAGGTGACCTCACCCATCTGTTTTAGCTCCATGTTTACCTTTCACTTCAGAAAGTGGAAAAAAGTGGCATTTTCCTAATAAAAAGGCCAACAGAAATGCTGATGGAATTTTGAATTCCTATTTTTGTACAATTTCATATACAACTTAATGGTGTGTTTGAAATGACCACTGTGGATTAATATGAACTAATCTCCAAAGAATAGAAACATTGTTTAGAAAAAAGTGTTAATGCACTTCTAATCACATAAATGGCAGAGAGAAATTGTTTAAAATAAGGCCAAAGGTTTGATCATTATGCCATGTTCCACAATCTATAATCTAAAGCTTTGTGTGCACTTGTAGGTGCTTCATTTGAATGTGACAAATAAGGAAACCTAGCTGCAACCCAACCTCCCCTCAGACATTGTCATCACATGCTCACTTCCTTTGTCCTTTGGTAATTAAGCAGGTGGGTGGCAGCAGCTGATGTGGTGGTGGGAGGTTAATGCCTGGACAACAATGACCCGAAATGCACACTGACCCTTATCACACACAAACACACACCAGCTGAGCTCTCACGCCAGCAGCCCTCTCAGACGTCACTTTGACGGCATCCTGCCATCCCATTTCTCAGCGCAAGGCATCGTGGGAGTGATGTATATTACCCCGGGGTGATACCTATGCTAAATCTTCTGTCAATCTCACTTACAGATTGGTGCAAAAGGTAGGAGGATCATCTGACACTTTTTAATAGTAAGTTTTATCTTGAGGGGTATGTGTGTATCTGTGTGTGTGTGCCTGTATGTGTGTGTGAGTTTGCTATCTCTCCTATCCCTGACTCACCACACTCCTCAATGGTGCCCTTGCAGCCATTTGCCTCAGCAGTCTATGGAAGTGCGGGGGGGGTGGCGGAGCAATGCCTTGGATTTATACTGGCGACTTGACTATTATTCATCCCCACTCATTCCAGATAGGCAGCCTTTTAAAGGTTAATTGCACTGGCTAATTGCTCTCCCTCCCTCTTGCTAACGAGGGCGCACTCGCCGATGATGTCATTGAGTGGCCCGAACCAAAATACCTCTCCAACTACTTTGGCGATGGCTCCCCTCACTTCAGAAGGGCACAGCAATGTCTAAGCTGTATCGGTGAGAGGCAAGCTTTGGCAACGTGAGCAAAAAGCATGCAAGCAAGAAAACATTTTTCCTCTACTAGTTTAGTGTAATGGATCGTCTTTAAAAAGGTCTCGGTGACATTTAAATCATCTGACGCCTTACTCACAATGTCGAATAAAGAAATCAAGTGCACATTATCATCTGCAACTATGACAGCACAAATGCACACTTGCTGTCACAAGGAAATATGCAGGATTAGAAGCATTATGAAGCCTTTTAATCAGCCAATGGGACTTTTTTTTCGTAAGAAGTGCAGAATCACTCACAGTGAGTGATAATCAGCCATAGACAAACATTTTTTGTCATTTCATCTGAAGAAAGCCGACCTAACAGAGGCAGAAGGGGGAGAATTATTTATCTAATACAAATGAGTCATCAAGACATTACGCAGTATATGACCATAAATTGTCTGAGAAAGATGATCTACAAACAATTTGGGCTGTACTAATCATATTTATCACGATTCTTCAGTAACTCTTTTGTAAGGGATATCTAATAAATTACAAACAGAAAAAAAAAAATCTGACTCACAGACTGTAAAACTTGGCCTGTTTTTCAGTACAAAAAAATCCACTTAAAAGCAACATCGTACTTTTGAGCCAGGCACAAATCCAGCAGACCTCTCAGAGTCATTTGGCAATAACAATAAGGACTTTCTACATTTATTCTCATTAAAATACATTTATGCCTCTCCCCATTACAATGATAAACTCGACCCAAAGACCACCTCAGTTTTGAAGTGTCATTGACACCAGGGGACCAGACTGTGGATTAGGGGAAAAGTGGTCATCCACTTGTTTCCCAGCTCCCTGCAGCCTATATGTCAAGACATCTTTGGCATGATACTGAACCCCAAAAATTGCTCCTAATGCTGCATCATCAGTGTGTGAGTGATGATGTGACAAGTCCTGTAAAAGTGATTTGAGTGGTCATGAAAGCTAGAAAAGTGCTGTATAATTCTTTTCTCACTCAGACAGAGCTGCAGAGTCTACTGGCCTTGAGACAGCTGTAGAAGAGGCTCCCTGGCTCCTCCCTGCTGTGTCTACTTTACATCCTAGAAACAAATCCTACCTCACATACATGAGACAGATAAATTATGGAACAGTGCACAACCTTGGAGATTTTTTGGAATCCCTCAAGTTGTATGTGTGGACAAACTGTGCCAATATTTGCTTTGTCACCTGTCCTCATATCCTACTGCATAGTTTTACTGTCAATATTGCATTCCCATTTTTCCCATTTTTCGCAAAGAGCATTTGTTTTATGTCTGTGTGATATATTTTGCTATTAAAACCAGCTGGTAAGATTTAATAAACGATCATGGTCCAGATTAAAAGTTCTATGGTTTACATATGTTGCATAACTTATGTACGTTACATAAGTCAATTTCTTGAACATCAGTGTCCAACTGGGTGAAATATCTGTGTTTGTATGACCCATGCATCCGCTGGAAAATGTTAGCAATGCATTACAAGAGCAGGTTCTTTTCATCTTCCTCTTTTGTACTGCACTTCTGCACTAGTACTAATGGAAATGTATTTTTGTAGCAATCAGTCCACTTCTAACCTTGTCACATTTGCCATTTACCTCAAAGTGTGAGGAGCACTTCTACCACTCATGCCAAGTTGCCAGCCGCCACGCAGAAAAAGAAGCACCACCTGTCTGGTGTCCACAGTGTAATGATGATGGAACATAACCCCATGCACGAGGCAGCTTCCAGCAACAATCCCTGGCTGGCTTTTGTGCCAACATCTAAAAAAGACAACAATTACACAGTAAAGTGCTTTCTGTGCCTCAAGAAAAAACACAGATCTCCACCTCTAACCTCTGCAAGCACATTAAAGTAAGTTGCCTGTACTTTCCCTCGCTTTGCCTGAGACGTGTCCAAGCTCAAGTGTTTAAACTCTGCAAGAAGTACATTAATATGCAGGGAAAATAAATGTACTCAGCAAAATTCTCCCCAAAGGAAAAAAAAAATCCATCTGATATTAAACTCTGCAGCTCCACGAGACCTGTTATGCAGGTGCTTCATGGGAAATGAGTATGCAGTATCCATTTATGATGGCCATAAAGAGGACTGAACCCTGATGGGTTTTGACTTGAGCTCTATGTGGGGATGATGTTATCCCCCATTACTATATAGCGTATTTATCGCTCAGACGACTCTGCCTTCCCTGTGTTAGGCAATGGCCTAGTGCCTCTGACTTCACAATGATATTGGTCATCTCCATCAGCAGTCACGTGCAGTCCACAACAGCTAATGTCAGCTAAATGTTCAAGTTGTGAGTGGATGGAGGCAGGTCTGGAGGCCTGCAGGTCAGGTGACAAAGCTCTGCACGTCATTCAAACAGTGCATTTAGACTGAAAGGATACAGTCTTTCATACTGCACCACAGGCAGACTTGATCGTCACACGTCAAAGACTGACTGAGGACAATGTAGCTAAAGAAGAAAGGGAAAACGTGATCCTCATGACGTGGTGTAGGTACGCTTTGTGTGCTCAGCTTGAAAGGTGTTCCAACATAGCAAGCTGGGAGTTCACTGGAAATAAACAGATCTGTGTGTGGTGAGGTGTCCAGTGGCATTTGCAAATTGAAATGTTTTGAAGTGTCTGTTTTGTGGAGCGTTTACATGTCACTGAGATCTGACAGAGTGGCGCAGCTGTTGATAAAGATGAATGAGAGCGTTTAAACAGCTTTATGTTTTGCACAGACAGTAACTGTTCATTGTCTGCGGGAAGGCTTTGCGGTCGAGAGCAAAATTTGAGTTTGACGTCTCAAACAAGTGGGAACATACAACACGGCTGACTGATCCCGCAGAGGACCACCATCACAAGCTAAGCTGTGCGTCACGACAATAGTTTCATCAAATCAAGAGGTCTGTTTCATGTAACTGGCAAATTTACTGAAAAGCTACATTTGTTTTTATATACTTTTCCATCGTTTGAAAATAAATTCAGGCTCCAGGTCATAATAAAACAGACGTGCGCTACATTAAAAACTTTGATCCCATGGCTTTTTTCTATCTCAGGTGTTAAGGGTAATTAAATCAAGTGTGACTCCTTTACAAAAGTCCACCACTGCTCAGTTACAATGGAACAGGTTTGCGTTTCAGCCAGTAACATCAGAATAAACCAACAGTTTGACTCCGGTTTTGTGAGATGCAGAAATTAAAACTGGATATAAATATTTATTTGCCATTGGATGTAATAAGTTGATTTTTTTTTTATTCTGAACAGGCCACAAACAGTAGTTTCCCACAAAAAGTGAAGCGCCCATTTCTTGAGGAGAACATTCTGTATCACAGCAAAATATCATGGGTGATATTTCATGAGATAACTCTGAGCGATAGACTGTCATGTAACACGCTTCGCTTCACATGTCAGACATGGAGCCGTCCACGTTACATGTTACGAAACGAACCCCCACTTTAGACAAAACAATAATGAACTTCACAGCTGCAAATGACACACACAATCAAGACTTCTATTAAACGTGACAGTGGCGATATTATTCTACGAACAGCCTCCATGTTTTACCAGCGGACCCTCCCAGTAAAACCAACACGATCAAACAGCAGAAAGGGGTCATGTGGACACGTTCCAAAACATTGTTAGCATCGGCCTGCCACTGTTTCAAAGCTCTCTGAGATTAGATTGAGCAGGTAACTCCATGGAAACACATGATTAGGTTTAGGGGCCGTGAGGTTAGAAAAAGGTAATGTTGCAACTGAAAACCCGATGTGACTAAAAGTTAAGACCTGTGAGGTTTTTTCCCAGGGAGGGAACAGGATGGGAATGGCAGAGATGGCCTATTATTGCTATAAATCCCCCAAAACACAGCGTAGGAAATGATTTATGTGCATAAATCTGCCTAGTGGGGAAAAGATGGCGGATCACATTACTGTTTCTGTGTTTGCGCATCTGGGGTTCACGGGTGGTGTGTAACAGATCCCAGTGTACACACCTAAAGGTTTGCGTGGGTTGGCAGAGACATCTTTCGTATCATCAGATCGTTTGTCCTGCACATACACTGATTAGTGAAAACGCTCTAAGTTTGGCAAAAAAAGATACAATTTTTTGATGCAACCTTAACGCCTGCTCAGTAATGATATCATCCAGTTGACAGGTGTTTAAGACTTGAAAGGGGCCTGGCACTGTCATATCAGGTTTTTATAAGGGTAGCCTGAGGCAGAGGTTAAGTGGACGAGTTAAAGTGCTTAGTCTACACAAATTATATTATAGAAACATAAATATTGATGGAAAGTAGGAACATTTATTCATGGGAACTTATACCTGCTTCTACTGACTAGTGCTCAGGTTCACTTTCTGTTTTGCCTAAAGGGGAAAAGAACATTGAGTCATTAGCACTGTCCTCATGTTTTCGCCATAGAATCAAACTGAGGCTAATTCACACGGAAAGGAAACTCAAAGGAAAGTGACTTGGACTGCACCTGTGTATCATGTGACTTTGTCGCCATGACTGTGATGGAGAGAAGAAAAAGAGTTCCCTTTCATAAGGTTATCGGCCCATCTCTGTTAGATCTCTGATCTTTTGTCTCACGCAATTCTCCCTTTGATTCATGCTACTGCTTTAGTCCGACACTTCGGCACATTGAACTGTCAGCTGCAGACATCGGGACCCTCAGATCTCAGACCAGCAGCAGCCACATGAATGGAAGCATTTCTCATCTCAGGCCTCGTCTCTTCTGGGAAATCAGGCAGCATCTAGACAAAGTTAATTAAGTTAAGTATATTTTTAACTCTAAGCTAAAGTATCTCCATGACTCCTCTAAGAGGTCACCTACATGGTCAGCAGCAGGTTTTTTTGTTGTTTTTTGTCATTTACAGTAATTTCTTGATACTAGGTTAGCTGGTCATGTGTAGAGAGCAGCAAAACAGTTTTTAGAGTAGTATTGGCACTCCAAGGAGTTGAAGGTTACAATGTGAAAATCTTAAAGCTTTGGGTCGTGGCAGCTAACCTAGACATAGTGCAGCCATATTTACATCAAACTGGAAAAGGAAAAGGGTGTCAGCAGGTCAGTACTGGTCTTTGGAGACACAAGGTGCTTCATTGTCAGGTTTGCCACACAAATGAGGAAAACAATGAAATAAAATGATTTCAGTTGCTATTTGTGGATATTACCTGAAAACTGATCCTCTCCATTTTAAAAATGGAGAACAACATTTGAAGACTTTATGAACTTTAAACACAAATAAACTGAGCGTATTTGATCAATCTTTCGAGGACATTGTGCTAATTTTTCATCCAACATGCTCTCCCTCTCAGTGGGCATGATGATGATTAATCTGAAGTTAATGGCTATAATTTAGTGATGAAAAGAACCAGCTGAGGTCATTATTCAGCTTCTACAGTGGAAGAAAGCCTCTCCACTGTTCCCCATGGCTATGTGACACCATCCTTCCATCCTATTCCTGTTTAATTTCTTGTTGCCCTCCTTTTCGTCACTCCCACCGAGGACTTCCCTGCTGCTCTGCGCATTTACGTGCCGCTTTGCTTTGGTGAGACACAGTGGGGAAAAACAGAGTCGTTAATGGATTGTGATCAGATGTAAATTCCTCAGGAGGGGATAAATCATGCACGGTAGGCAACTGTACCGTAATGGGAAAAAAAATAATAGGCATGGCACAAAAAAACGGTAGACACAGGAGGATAGAGAGAAGCCATTTGTGCATAATGGGCTTCTATTAGACGCTGACATTAAAATTACATCTCTGCAATCGGGTGCATTTGTTGATATAACAATTTTGTCACCTAGAGATCAAAGGCAGAGGGAAAACTTGAGTAGTGTTTGTAATCCTAATGCGGCGCTATCCTGATTTCACTTATTTCGATTTTTAGAGTGAGTGCACCCGGCGGGCCTCTGCAGTGAGACACAAAATAACAGGACCCAGCCTGTTAAACAGCCTGATCAGTCATTGTTTAACCCAAAGGCTTAGCTCATATATAGCACAGTCAGTTACCTGTAAGATCAAATGCGGAGAAAAAATTCTATTGTCTGACGATGCGATGATAACTGCTCACAGTTTCCTCCCTTGAGATCGTAACAGCAGGAAATAGACAAAAAAAGTGCACGAAAACCCAAATCTCCTGTGTGTTGTAAAGCCAAACCCTGATTGGATGTCCTCTGGCCACTGTACCCACACAGCACAGCGATCACTGATGGGGTCGTCTCAACGTGTCCCGCACTGGAAATATTCGTAGGCCATTCACAAAGAACATTTGTAATTAGCAAAGTTAAGAATGAGCTCACGGGGGAAGTGATGGAAGCAGTGCCTGACTTGAACAGTGTGAGTCACCGCAGCAATGTAGTAACACTGCATTAAGATGATCCATCGAAATAAACAAATAGAATGACTTAATCTGTTTAGGGGGAAAGTGCAGTCAAGGAAAAATTATGACATGGCAGAGCTGTAACAATGTCTGGAATTTGTTTACTATGTCAAATTAAATAATCCGATTCTTCTGTAATAATATTAAGAACAAGGGGAGCGTTTGCAGTCTACTGTACTTCCACAGACTCCTACGCGATTTATTAACTCTACTAAATATTTGTGCTACTATAAGTCTAAAAACAAGTGATGTCATAGGTTGTTTTTCTTGTTTTTTGTGCTCTGAGATGACTGAAATTTAATGAAACAGGAAGACGATTTTTAATGCAGACTTGGGTCGCGCTTTCATCAATCACCATGTTCTGGTGAAATGGGCGTTAATCACTTCCACATGCTGTGCGTGTTGGAGGCCAAAGGTTATCATTTCCAGGCTCTTGCATGATTCTCTGTCTCAGTCTGACATAAATAATTCTGACAACGTTATCTGATGACACCTGTGACCGCACCACGCAGACCCGACAACTCCTCACAAGAACAAAGAGCTGTAGCTTCACAAAGATAATCAAAACGAATGACCTATTCAAGGATTCCTAAATTAGGCATCAAGGGTTTCAAATGATGCTTGTATTTGCATGTTCTCCCAATGTCTGCATGGGTTTTACTGCAGTTTTCTCACACGGTAAAAAAACATACATTAAGGTACTATTAAGATAGATAGATAAATAGATAGATGGATGGATGGATGGATGGATGGATGGATGGATGGATGGATGGATGGATGGATGGATGGATAGATAGATAGATAGATAGATAGATAGATAGATAGATAGATAGATAGATAGATAGATAGATAGATAGATAGATAGATAGATAGATAGATAGATAGATAGATAGATAGATAGATAGATAGATAGATAGATAGATAGATAGATAGATAGATAGATAAATTAGACAAAATGTGTCGTTCATCTGGGTTGATTTGTATCACTTTCAGTCAAACTTATGTTACAAACTATTGTACTATTTTTATTCGATTCTATCATTATATTTAAACAGCTTTCGCCTTTCCTCGTAAGTATGAAAGCATTCGTACACTCCCTGTTTCTCAACAGTATAATTCAGGTATTTTTTCTCTATTTTGCTTTATTATTTAACTGCAAAATATAGGTCAGGATAAGAAAAAAAAAACTCTCAGACAGCGAACTTTACATCTGATCTGGGAAACAATGAAAACCCTCCCTTTCCTGGCTGCAAAGGACGTTGTGTCAGCAAGATGGACTCAGACTTCAAAGTTTCCCAAGTGTGAGAGGAAGAAAGGAGGAAATGAAGAGATTTTTCAGGTTCACTCTCTCATCTCACATTACGTGAGAGAGTACAAGGACAGTGTAGTACAGGTTCCCTTATATATGATGATAACTGTCTCATTTTAAATCCATGCGGAGGCCCTCAGACACTCTTATCTTGATGAGCTAGTTGGCCACTGACTTGGTCCTATCAACCCAATCTACTTTACTTTTCTGTTACATCACAGCTGAAACCACCAGGTCCTTCTGGTCTCAACATGCATGCATGTTTCATCGAGCGCTGGTTCACACCAGGAGCTCCAGACCAATGAGTTCACACAATACCGAACCACAGCTGTGGCTCGTTGGTCTTTGATGTCTCATTACGGCAACTGCGAGGGAAAACCAGTTGAATAGTGAGCGAGAGAGGGGAGAGAAAAATAACATTTAGCCTTTGCACTGGGGGGGAAAAAAGTTCAACACTGTACAGACCCCGAGAGCCCTCCGGTGCCTGACTTTCCGCAGGACCACCTAAAAAGCGGCCCGACAGACCCAGAAAGCTCTGAGAAAACTCAGGGGTTTTCTTTAATGGACAACGCCCTTGCCATGTGCTCATCAGGTTCAGCTTCGCTCTGAGCAGGGAACGTTTAGACGGTGTTTTGACGTGGCCGAGCCCAGACCGTGCTCCCATGATTTAATTATAGTCAATCACAGCCATGCTGGGGATTGACTCTGCCTGCGTTAATGGCCTTTCTCATTCACATGGCCCGCTATGATGTGTGAATACAAAACCTGAGTAATACGGCTGTTCCTGCCCGGGGCTCTAACAAGATAGCGCTAACATCTCATCCCTGCACTCCCTCTCTAAGCAGAGCAGCTCTGTGTTTACACTGCGCAGATGGCTAATCTAACGCAGCTCCGGACTCTCACCAAGATACGTCCAAGACTAACATTATGGAATGAGCAGCACAAATTACTATAAAAATATAGGGCTGCTTTAAAATAAACCCAGCTGATTTTACATTTACTGAAATATTAGTTCATCTGAGCCCCCTTCCACATTTTTTTTTGACCACAATCTCTCGCTCTCTTTTCTTCACCTTTTCAGTGAAAAATCAAATGTAAACAACTGACCGGAGTCTGTATTATTTCTGGTGAATGGCTGAGGTAATGTTTCCTTTTCTCAGAAGATCAAACAGCACCATACATGCACAGTGTTGGATAATAATGTGCACGACCCACAGACATCCAGACTCATACTGTAATACTGAAGCGTTGCCTGTCAAATTTTACATGCTATTAATTGAGCTTGGAAGTAGACTATCAAAACAAAGCTATGTTAAGCTTTACAGAATTCATTTTCCAGCTTGTAGCAATCACTTGATTCACTTGCACGTCTAGATAGGTATAATAGGGACAGTAATTGCTCTGCTGTGGCAAATTCAGTTTGATTTATGTTTCTATACCTCTGCTAAACAGTTTCTTATTATATTAATTCTCACTTGAGTGATGTCTCCTTTGTGTGTCTTGTCCTCTGGTGCACTTTCACTGTCTCTTTTTCTTTCTAATAGTGGTTTAATGATTTGTCAATGGGTTGGTGAAACATTGTGATAGCAGACCAAATTACATATGTTTGTGTGTATGCAGTTAATATGTAAATCTTTAACTTCCAGAGTTAGTTAGCCTGATAGAGGTAGCATTTAGCATTAGAAGCAGCAGCCATCATATGTCAGTGTAGTAGATTCACTCGTGCTTTGAAGTCACCGAGTTCATGTAGCAAGGGAGAAGTTATTGCAGCGTTACAAAAGAGTGTTGACACAATTCTTTCATGTCTAAATTCATTCAGTTTCAAGTGAAAAAGTGACTATTTTTTCTCTTCAAATGCCAAAAATATACTGTGGCACAGTCAGTGGAACGTTATTTTCGGATTTAGAAAAGCCGAAAAATACAATAAATTGAATTCATAATTTCCATTTTTGCCCTGCTGCCATGGATAAGTAAACCAGGAACCCAGACCATGACTAAAGTGGAGGGGTATCATATAACCAAACCGTCTGCTTTACACATGAAGCTTTGTGTGTTTGCATGTTGCTCAGCTACAGAACAGCAGCGAGTCCTGTGCGAGGCACTTGGAATATGGTCACATTTTTGCACAAAGAAAAAGAAACATTTTTCAAAGTGCAGACCCCTTCTTTCGGTGGAAAATGTGTAGCAACTGCCATAATCATGTTCTAAAAATAAATTTATGTCAATCTCTGAAATTATTGCTGTTGGACATCCCCTGGTTTTTTGATAGATGAAAGTGGTGGCGCCAAATGAAATGGTAGAGGGAAGTGGGTTATATTTCACTATTTGTCACTATTTTTGTATGGTAACCTCTCTGTAACACTAACACAAATGTATATTTGGTGTTGATCTGTTCTTTAGCTAATTACACAGGAATTCTTCATTACGTAAAAGACCAGACCATGGGAAAATGAAAAGCCATGTAATTTGCGTCAGTATTGTCTGATTTTGAGGAACTGAAAATAATTGCTGTTCTTTGCTACATTCTGCATGACGAAATACAATATATATAATTATAATAACTCTAAATGTGAATTACATTTATCACATTTATATCACATTTACAACTTGTTTAAGTCAGACAATTATGGTGATAACTTTTAAATTTACATAATTGTAAATAAAACATGATACTGAAATATTTTTTTTACCATTTTTTTGACAAATTCATTCACAAACCCAACAATCACTATTACTGTTATTTGTAAATAACAAATAGTTCTCCATAGTTCTTCGCTCCATTAACCTTGACCTGCATTCAACATAGGCAAAAGTATTAATACTGAAATATTTTGTCTTGTCAAAATAATTTAGGTATATCTGATATGTGAGTTGTGATTATAAATAATGCTAGGTTGTTTTTTTTTCATTTTAAATGAGGGGAAATTGACGAAACAATATACTTTATACAAAAATGTATAAATCAGCATTATTTGATGAAAAATCTTATTTTGACTGCAAAAATATTTTTTTCAACGGATATATCTTGATTGTTTTCATGTTAACACCTGAGGGTTGGTTGAACGGCCTCTTTCATCTTCTAAGGATCTCCCACTGTCTGTTTCACTCTATCTATTCTGGTCTCCCTCTAAAGTAATTGCCAGCTGTATGGATCCAGACTCTGCTATGGTAACAGCCGGAATAAAGCCCAGTGTTAAAATCATTATGGCGCCATGCTGATGAGGCTCTCAGTGTTACTTCCACTCCGGAGGCATTCCAGGTGTACCACCACTCCCTTGGAAATGTTTAATTATAGCTGCATCACAATCTGTAATTGCATTTTCTTCTATGTTGCATTTCCCAGAAGCTGCTTGATTAGTCACAGCTGACGGAGCATTGTGCGCATGTGGTGAGTAAAGTTGCTTTTCTCACATGTCAACATGAGTTTATAGTCTTAACTGCGCCGGATTATGAGCGATGGAGATTCTAATCCTATATCGAGAACATTGGAAAAATAAAAAATGTAAATTTATGCACATTCCAACACACTGTAATGGGAATATTGTGAGTCATGTTATAATGTGAGCTCTACCATAAAATGATATTAAAGTTTGATTCAGATATTATTTAAAGGATGTCCCAGTGTTATCAAAGATCTAATGTACATTCTACTCCTAATGGAGACAAGCAACAACTTTTCCACAGTTAAAAACTTTTCTGAGCTTGTTGTTGATTTTTTTGCTCCCATTCAGATTTGAAAGCTAAATCACTTGACATGTTTTCTTTTGTTTGGATATAATTCATTCAATGCAGATATACATACACATATTATTAGTCATTATTTTCAGTTGACTTTTTCTCAATCTTAATCTTTTTTTCTTAATCTTGTGCACATCATGTTTTTTTTTTTGTCAGAGAATTAATCTTTGTTTCACCATCACTGTGGAAGATACATCAGTGTTGCCATCAAACAGTTCAAATATTCCTCTGGGTCCTGTAATTCCTCTTTGGAGCTGAGTTGATTATGGATTATCCTTCCTTCAATCACTTAAACTCACAAGCACTCCAAAAGTAGCTGTGTTCTGCTGAGTTTAATTATTCTGTCCGGCCTTTCTGACATTTGGCTCCCTGTGATTGTTGAAAGTCTTCCAACAGTAGCAACATAAAATTTAACAATAACTAAAAGTCATCATCACACTCACTGTTGACTGGTCCAATAAAAAACAATCAAAAAACCATTTGATTTGGTTGCAGTCTTTTTTTCATGGTTCCTGGAATTGTGTGATACAAGTCAGTTGTCTGTTGTCTATGATGTCTCATTTTCAGAGCGACTGCTTATTGGATCACCACAGAAATCAGTCAATGAACTTCAAATAGCAGGCAGAGATCACATGCTGAAGCTCCACCAGCAGGAAATTCTGGCTGCCGACCTCCTCTGATAGCACGTTGAGTCTATCCATAGAGCAGCTTCTGGTGGCGCCCGTCTGCAGTTATCTCATTCAGTTGTTCCTTGTGACCCCTCCATCCCCTGGGGTGAAACACAACTCGGCCCCACGCCGAGAGGTTGTGGCATTACATCAGCCCACCTTAGGGCCTCGGTAAGTGTGGACGTGTACGCTGAGTCAAGCTGATATCATGCCAGACTTTCATCTGCCTGGTAGCCATGTCGCTGCCCTTCTCTCATTGACCCCCCGCATTCTTGTCCCCGTCTCCCACCTGATTGCTTTCTTCTTGGACTCGGAGGCTTCCATCTGTCAGCAATCATCTGCCCTTCAAACCCTGGACTGGGCCATTGTTTGCCAATTGGCCCCACCTGCCAGTAATCTTCCCCATGAGGCAGCGGCGCTTGTTTCGAATCGGGTCCGTCATTTGTTTCCCCTCCGATGCTAATCACCTGTTTGTTGTGAAACTTCCAGTTCCCAGTACAGAACATGTCAGGAGACACTGTGCCGCTGTATTTCAGGGGCGAGATCAAACAGGGTAATGGCCTGGACGACGATGGAGGCTGCTTGCGCTGAACTGACTCCAACGTGACCAACTGATTGCAAAGATAGCTTTTAAAGGGTAGAAAACTGCACTGCACAGCACCTTTTCTCGTTAACACTATAAAAGCCGATGTGTTGGTGTTGTTCTGTATTTTTTATATCGTATAGTTTGATATAATGATTGATGTTATGGGAATATAGAAAAAAAAGAGACAAGACACAGCTTTGCAAGCGTCTTCTTGGTTTAAGACAAACCGAAGAAGACCTGAACAGCTGACAACAGTGTGACATTAAAATACAGAAAAGACATTAAAAAACTAATTGACTAAAGCAAATTCAGATAAAAGTCTCTTCCGCAGATTGACTGATTTCCATTCTCTAGATTTGTGAGTTAATCCTAACCTTTGTGTGGGTATCGTAATCTATATTTTAACCACTAAAGTGTATTTTTTAACAGAGCTGCATTCGCTTTAAGAAACCAAGCACAAGGAGAAGGAAATAAGGAAGGAAAAAAAACATAAAGCTATTGAATTTATAACCAAATACAATTTCATTTACCACAGTTATTCCACACTGGGAATCTATTTTGAGATGTCAAATTATTGCAGTGTGTTTCATACAGTACAAATTAATGCTGCATGCAAAAAAACACTTCTCCCTTTACCCCAAAACCCACAGTTATTGGGCTTGGATATCCCACTTGGCTGACGAGGAACCAGCAGAACCGTGCTCTGGAGGGGTTACGTCATAAAATGAGCACCGACTGGGATGCAGCTTGTGGCTGTCTATATCATGGAAGAAACGGTGTTGAGTGTATGGTGGTGGGTGGGGATGGTGGGATAAGCTTTGCAGGAAATGAGCGCTCATCTTTTCGCCTGTGAGTGTGCGCAACTTTCATTACATGCTTGGGAAAGGAAGGCATTGTGGGATATATTGGACTAAAACTCTGGACACGAGTTGCGTGTTGTTTAAAAGGGACTGTTCAAAGCCAACGCCTCAAATTGCCATAAAAACAACTGCTACAATTTACATATTCATGATTAAGAAATAGTGTCAGTGTGGTGTTTCTTTTATTTGGGAGAATAGGGATTATTTTACAACTGCGAGAAAGAACACTGAAAACAAATTATACCATTATTATTAACACATAGGACTCCTGGTGGGCATCTGTTTTTCTTTTTCTTCACTGGACTCACTCATTTCACATACGCTCTACCATGACATTGTTCTGCTCGCAAACTTTGAAGTGCAGCCCATATCTGAAGGTTTTGACTTTCCCACATTTTATAATAAAAAAAACCTACTCATTTCTGCACTTTGGTGAACATGGCCAGCAGGATGCCAAACAAGTAAAGCCCCAAATAATGAGGAAAGTCCATTCGTAAAACTCGCTAAGCATCTGGGAGTGGTTGTGCGGGACGATGCATCATCAAGGGGTCTTTGGCATGGCTTGACTGTGTTGGAAACACATACTTTCCAAAATCCAGAACAAAAACAAAACAAGTGCTCCAGCAATTACTACACGCTCACTGGGAAACACCACCATAAACAGTGGCCTCATATGCATTAGTGCACCAAGCAGCGCACTGCTAATAGTACAGAAAGGTCGCAGGGTTTTACAGGTACAATGGTTTTGATTTAGAAATTGCCACACCAGGGAGAAGCATTTCTTAAGCGGAAATTAACCTTGATCACATTCAAATGTTTTGGTAAATTAATCTTAACGGCTTAATGTGCGCTTGCCTCCTTCACTGCTGGAAAAAGTAAGTAGGCTTTAAGTATGCATAATGAAATGGTGTCTGACTTTTATCAGTTTAATAAAGGTCTGTTAAAATCCTCCCCACGAGGAATAAAATGGTTTGCATACTATTCAGCTAGATGATTTCACAGATTTAGAGGGTACTTTTGGGATCAGGGGATGTATTGAAAGAACTTTCGAGGATCACTCTGATGGATTTGGCAGCGCTCAATAACAGTGGTAGTCCACTAGTCCACACACGCATTAAAGCCTTATTTACCCTGGAAGGTTTGCACCAGTGGTCAGTGAAAGAGACCGTGACCGTGCTGGCTCAAGAAACATGCACATGTGGTTGTGGGCTGCAGCCGCTGAGTAAATCTACTGAAGCAGCTGACAGTGCCTTGCTCAAAGGCAACTCAGTATACCTGTCACTGTCAGTGAAACACACAACGGGCACACGATATATCTTTCAAATTAATTCAATCATAACAAACAAGCTGCTAATCAATTACAGGGCTCTATGCAATCAGTTTTTCCAAAAAAAAAACAGTCCCCACTTCAGCACTCTAGGTATGGTCTCCTTGCGGAGGGTCAAGAAAAAAAAAAAGGATCATTTACATCCATGTAGACAAATCTATAGATTAAATAATGTGATTACTGCAAGAACTGCCCTGATATTGCACTGTTCAGTAATAAGAGTTGACGGAGTGGAAAACATCCTGTTCCCATCCTGTGCGCTGAGTTTCCCAGTTGCTCCATGAACGTGACACATGACCTTTGAAATCACAAGCTGTCTTTTATGACAGCGTTCAGCATTCATTATGATATCATGAATGAACACAGAGCAGAGAAGTCCTTTTTTTCTGCTTCCATTTTCCTCTGTGTCTATAGTCTGTCACAGTCTGTTTATGTTTATATGAAAAAATCAGATTGCTTGGCTGTAACCACCTGTTGTATAATCCATAGTTAATCACTGGAACTCTTTTTCTAGATGGTAATAAGTTCCATTCAGTAACTCGGTTAGCAGATGCCTGATGCTATCATACCCTGATAATGTGCATGTGTTTTTTTTGTTGTTTTTTTTTTCAAGCCCTGGAACCAATCATTACCAACAGATATTGCAGAGATAAATTCCAAAATACTTTTCATATCCATTTTGGAAAACATTTTTTCCTGAAATATAAAGTGTGGTTTCTGTAGGAAATTGTGGCTCTGGCAGTGCTATGAGGTAAAGTACTACAAGCACTGGATGCCACAATCATTGTTTTGAAACAACAGAAAGGAAATTTTTCCTAAAGGAGGATGTTTTATTTAAAGAAAATCTCATTTCCATTGACAAAATCCACTAGTTCAGGGATGGGACAAGCCTAGTCTCAAAGAAGAACAGAAGAAGAAACACGGAAGAAACAAATCAAAAGAAGCAGGACTGCTATGCGTCACCACGTGATGTGTGCTAATTCTCAGTCAACACATCCCCTCATGTCAGATATTGGTACTGAGGGCTACATTACAAAAGACCCTGTGAGTCTCAAGGAAGTGGAGCAAGCAGATAACAAGCATGTGGCTCCCAAAGCATTGTCCTGCTCTCCAGTCTGCTCACACCCAGGGCCCCCTGACTTTGTGCTACGGTTGGCCGGATAATGAGTGTGAGGGTGGTTCAACTTATTCACTGCCTTTATCGTGACCTGCCATGCTGGGCTCTTAAAGATACACTTGAGCTGGGGAAACCAAACCCATGTCAAGCTGCTTCGGCTTGAGAAAAGATCAAAATAGAGACATTACAAGGGACAGATAAAGACAAAAAACAGAGAGTGTTCTACGTCACACACACAGTTGCATACAGATCACTGTGAATTTTTGCTATTATTGCTCATAAATGATCAAGAACTGTTATAGTCTATTCTTATTTGATGCAATTGGAGTGATGTTCCAGTCTTTGTAACTACACCACTCTGGAGGATTACAGGTACCTTTGAAAGTGGTCTGTGATATGCAGCTGTCATGAAAAACCTGGCTAATATGATCAATCCCACTGAGAATAACAATAACAAACAAATGAAATGAAAACTCCTTGGCAGAGGTAAGTGTATCTGAAAAATCAAAGTTAACATTTTTTTTTGGCTTGCAAAATACGTTTTTGATTATTGTCTTCCCATTTTTTTTTCTGCAGTTCGGCTTCACACTATTTATAGAAGCTTCATTTGTTTTAAGAGCTTCTTTGCCACACAGCCTCCTCCAGCCTCACAACAATCAGCTTTTTCCATGTGCTTTGCTCAAATTTCCGACACACTTTATGGTTACCCTTAATGACCTGATTATTTGTCTTCCCATATCAAAAACAGATTTCGACCCAACAAATTCTTTCCCTTGGAAGCCAAAGGGTGATTCCATTAAGGCTGCTTGTAATCTCAGATGGGTTATTAAGAAAGAAAGTGCTGGTATCAATTAAAAAACACTACAGACTTCACACCAAGGGGAATGCGCTTTGATGTAGCTACTTATCACTGGGAACTTGTAACTCATGCCCGTACTTTATGTTGTTAAAGTATCTCACGCTTACAGTAAGCTACCCAAGCCTGAAAGTGACCGTATCCACGATGTTTCAACAAAATGTATACTGTGAAGAGAGACCGCTAAGTGCACATACACACCGACAGATTTCACCACACAGGCAGCTGCAGGATACAGCTATTTCCGTGTGTTGTAACCAATGAACCAATAAAGAAGCATGCATTTCAGAAGACTTCCATAAAAGACATCAATTAAAAGCATGAATCATTATTTCCTCAATGCCACTGTTCCCCATTAAAGACGGGTAAGGAGACAAAGAGGCCTCCACAGCTGGTAGGCAGCAAACTGATAAAACTAACATGGCAACCCAGAGAGACTGCACGTAGCACCTCGAGTATGTTCCTGCTGAAAGATCTATCAAAGCCTGACAGGTTCAATAGCTGTTATGTATGTATTATTGAACGCTGCCAAGGAAACATAGGAAATCATATACTGGCCACAATGTGGGCATTCAGAAAAAGCTGGATCTCAGTGGGAAAATACTGCGTGCACAATATTACTCAGCAGCCTGATAGATGAGCAAGTGGTACACGGCTTCATGACGAAGATGAAAATCATTTTGCGGGATCTGAACATCATTATTGAAAGGTTGGTTGAAAGGTTGTACATTGAGCATTTTCTGGTAAGTACGAGTGGAAAACACCAAGAGGCTTTGGTTTGTTTGCAATTTGATTTCCATGCAAATATCTATTGCTTGCATGCAAATCATGGGCAACCCCTTGCTGGACTGAATTCCAAATTCTGTCCAAAGAGCAAACACAGTTAAACAGGAACTGTTGGCAGGGGGGAGAAAACGGAATCCCCTGTTAAGTGAACTAAACCGCTGACTGACTAATAAACAAATACCAGGTAAGGGCCAAGCAGTGCACAAAGGTGCTTGGAAAGATTGCTAACATTTAACAACTTGCAGTGTGCGTGCGTGTGTGTGTGTGCGTGATGTTTTTTTTTCCTGCTTTTTTTAGCCCAGTCTTCCCGTATCTAAAGTAAGTGCCACTGGAACATGTAAACACTGAGCAGTGGAAGCCTCTCAAATGCCACCAGATCTGGATCCACATTCTCCCGTTTCTTCAAAGTGCTGGAAGTACTTGCACAGAGGGCTTGTTTTTTTGGGTACCAGAAGTGGAAAATCCAGCACGGAGGCACCCCTTGTCGAGCACTTAATGAGCAAAGAGCAGTTGTTGTATATTTTGGGGGCCATTTGGAAACGTGTGGGGAGGCGAGGGAATCCCCCGGTGCTTTCAGCAAGGAAACCCGTCCAAAGATGCTATTTCAGTGAAGGAATAAATAAAGGCAGGTAGCCAGGTCAACTGTCGCTGATCAAAGAACACAACATTTCCACACAATGTACTAAGAATAAAAGTCACCAGAGTGCAGGCCATCCTCGTGTGGAAAAAGAGCCAAACCTGACATGGACAAGAGTCGAAAACAGTTTGATTGTGCGAACGAGCAGGAGACGGCCATACTGACTCCAAATAAAGGGGCCATTCATGACCACAGAAAGCAAATATAACCTACATACTGCCAAGCTTGGGGTTGAATTTTATTGCTTGCCAGAGCAGGGACCTAGACATGTCATCGCCTGTTAGTATCCCTATCTAAAGTACACATTCGGGATAATTTGGTTTTCTTTGTCATTGTTGCTGTCACCTGAGTTGGGCAATGTTTTCTCACGATAAAGAGCCGAATGTCAGGAAGGGCAGCTAATGCAGGAAAAGCCTGGGTGTGATTATGACCCAGCCTTAAAATAGACCTGTTGCCGGAGCATGAATGAAATACATATTGAGAAACATGTTAATTCCATATGTGGAGGAAATGGATTTCACATATGTGCCATGTTAGTTTAATGTATTTCACTTTAGAAAATCTACCTCAAGGTCGAATGAAATAGACCATATGCAATCACACTATAGGAAAGAGTAACATATGGTGAGAGAATGTAACTTGAGGAAGATAACAGCTTTTCTTTTGGGATGATGGCTCATTCACTGTTAAATGTTACAAGAAGAGCACTCATATATTATCACTACTGTCATGAATTAGTGCTGAAAAGTTTGAAAAATCCAAGGGGGTCCAAGGGGGTGACGTCTGGGGCTCCATGTGTACATTGTTAAGCATTCATACAGTGCTGTTAGAGTAGCACAGTGGGAGAGATTGTTATGTCCAGCATATAATGGTTTGGTTAATTGTTCCACAGCCTTTGGACAAATGTGAAATTGACCCATTTTCATCCCTAGATCAAAAGACGATTCACTGAGTAAAAATGCCTACATGTCCGTTACTTTCACAAAGCACTAGTAAGAAACATCTAGTCAATATCCCTGAAATGCTGTCTAACAGCAATGTCACAAAGATTTTATTATGTAATGAATTATATGAGCATTCTAATTTCTTTTCAGGAGTAAGTTTTGGGTTCTTCTGATGGATACAGCCTGTTGTTTTGTTTTACAGCCGTATCATCATCAACCTCCATTATTTCATAAATCATCTTTTCAGTCTTGTACCTTAATGATCTCCCACGTCTCTCCTGGCATCCATCCCAGCATACACTGGGATTACGCCCTGGCCAATCACCAGTCCATCACAGGGTACACACCATCCATGCTCACCCCACCTCGGGGCAATTTTTAAGTTAATATTAACATGTATGATGCATGACTTTGGAGAAAGTACAAAGCCAGGTCCTCCCCGCTGTGAGGAGACAGTGTTAACCACTCATCTGCCATGCTGCCAATACTGAAACTTACAAGAAAAAAGTATTCCTCATGAAAAAGTTATAACTATTAAAGCTACAGCCATAATTTGCAGACATTTTTCTATTATACACGAGGCCCCTGTGTGTCTACGTCATTAAACACTGACACTTGAGTATGAGCAACAATGATAGTATATTAGTCTTGGCATTAAGCATTAGCACTTAATTCGAAACACCTCAGGGAACACTCCCTTTTTGCTTCTCTTTATATGACGTGAAAAAAAAGGACTATAAGTAGGTCTTTATAAAAATACACAAATGCCTCTAAATATGTATTTGTAATTACTTTACATAACTGTTACACAACCATATTAAATATCCAAAATATCTTATAACGGAAATGAAAAAGCTTAATTATATCAAATGAATTTGAATAATCCTCGGTTCTTGTGATTCGCTTGATTAATCTGACACGCAGTTTCTCCCTCTCTCTCCATTTCTCACTCACACACACACACACACACACACAGCCTAGCTGCATTCAAATGGATGGCCGCCACAAGCAGCACTACCTGCAAATTAAATGAAGGCAGATTGGAAGCTTGACGAGAAATTTCCTACTTCCAAGGTTGTATGGAAGAAATTACCGCGCCCTGTAAAGCCTGCAGATCTCAAAGATATTCTTTGGCCTGATGAGACTCTTGGATCACACACATGATGCAGACAAGCATGACTGACTGGTGTGCATGTGCACCCCCCCCCCCCCCACCCCCCACCCCTCCTCCTCCTCCTCCTCCTCCTCCTCCACTTCCGTACTTCTGGTAACCAAACGCAAATCTCGAGCACACAGCATGCAGGCACATTGAAATCTCACAAACAGAGGCAGTCACTTCTCAAATGAGTCATCACTGCACGAGTCCATAGGGACATTTAAGTGAATCAGCATCAATTTTCCTATCAGCGCTAATAACGTGTTCACCACTAACAGTCCGGTCTTACTGAAGTTTCCTAGTGGTAAGTGGCTCAACATGCCTCCGATGTTTTGGTGTCTGAGGTCACATCCTTTAAGGAATTAAAGGCAGGCCCATACCCCCAAGTCCTCATTGAAATGCATTGATCTCACTTAGCCAAAGGCGAGTGTATGCGCATGTGACAGAAAAGGGCACACAGTGTCTCCGTTTTTTTGCAAAAAGTGATCGGGAAAGTGTTTTCAGGCCGCAGGTGTAACAGCTGTTGATAAAAGAGATGAAAGCACCCATGAGGCTGGGTGAAGTGACTACAGTTCGAAGATTCAGCGATATGTATTTTTCTAGATGATCCACGAGATGTAGTTGAGCCGTCACAGAAACAACAACTACATCAAATAATCTGTTTTCAAGTTTTCTCGTGTTTTCTGTGATAACATATTTAAGTAAGCAGGGTATAAGCAGTAATGTGGTGGGCAGAGAAGCACATGTGCCAAGAAAAGCAAGCCAGTCATGCTCTCCCCTCCCTCATCAGCAGCTAAAAAAACGGGCAGCTCTCGGAAGGGATTACCTGTATCTCTGACTGAGTGAATCATTTTGTAGCCAAGAGGTTGTGATGTGTGGCACTGCCCCAGGTAAACTAAGGTTAAAAGAGGCCTTTTGAAGTTCCCTTTAATGTGCTGCGACGATTTTTCTCCTGTATTTACGTGGCTGGATTCTCACACATCATCCCCTGCTTTCCTAAGTTTCCTCTCCTCTCTCGGCTGCGTTAGACAGACACTAATTTGTGCGAATTACTCTGTAATTAGGGCCCATCTCTTATTCAGCTACAGTGGCCGACAGCTGCACCTCGTTCCAAAGCGAGACGTCGGCATGTCCCTCTGAGACAATCGTTTTTCAAATCAGGTAATTAGAGCAATTAGCCACATTGTAGCTAATTACCTGCTGTCGTTTAGCCTAATGATATTACTTACAAACACTCTTTAAAGGAAGATAGAGCTACTTACTGGGCCTATAACTTTAGTGCTTAGGCCAATGAATGAAAGCATGCCAGCTGCTCGGCAGACTTTGGCACTCTTGCTTTCAAAAAAAAAAAAGGCTGCCAGGCTTCCTCACTTATGATGCCATCAATTACTGTATGCTTTAAAATGTCACAGTGATGGACACAGGAAAGGAATGATAGTCCTTGTCGCTGTCTATTGCCCATTTCAATTGATGAACAGCTGTCATGAGGGCAGAGAAAAGCCAAAGCAAGAACATATTTTCTGAAGTGTAAAAGTTGCCATGTTTGTTTCTCTTCCCCCTCGTTACAAACAGGGAATCTGTGTTGTTCTCATCCACATGGGAGAGTTTTGTGGCATGTTAACGTGTTTGTGCTCGGAAAAAGGGGGGGTATTCACAGTCAGAGGTCTGCCAAGTAACACTATAGGTCGTAAACACTTCTTAATTTACCAGTCACACTGCTGTGGAGCAGTTGGCCTCGAACGGCAGATTGATGCCTGCTTACGTTCTCAGCCTCTCTACAACTGTTTACCAAGTAACAAACATGGTGGAAAGTGATTGGATGGGATTGCAGCAGTAGCTTGAAAGAAAAAAAAACAAAACACAAAAAGTCTTGGAACAGAAAGGTCATGAGAAATGATCACCATGATCATATCTTGAGCTGGCGCATTTTGAACTATTTATTCACTGAATATAATATTCAAGTGTTTAAACCAATTTAAACCTGTATATAGATGGTAAGGATATAGTACAACCTAACTTCAACTGGCAGCTGTTGGTATCTTTAGATATGCAACGGCCATCACCATAAGCGGTGGCAAGTGGAAAATCAAATATTCTGCTTAGTCCTTTAAAAAAAACTTCAAACACGGCACCTTCCAACAGTGGAATGAGGTGATAAAAATGGACCATCACTAAATAATATTTGAATATTTTATATTGGCTGGAAGCAAAGGATGTAACCTTGGCAATCCTGGCCTCTTTATTACACACACAGCAGGGAGTAAAGTTTCTAATCTCTCCAATTTGTTACATTTTAAGAAAAAACATTCCTGCAAGTAAAGAAAAAGTACTGCTGCAGAATGTGAAAAGCAACAGGAAGATGATACATTCTGAAAAGTTATGGGGGACCTTTCTTCTGTTTCTGCAGTTATCAAAATGTCAAAACTTTCACACAATACATCTCATGAAGCTATAAAGTTGAATGGTTGTCACACAGACTTTCTAGGAGCAGCATGTGTGGAGCTTTCAAGCAACTTCACTCACGGTGGTCCTTGTCCCCACTGAGCAGCACAATGTTTTTTTCTCAGAGATAGTTTGCTGCAGTCCTCTCCTCCACTGAGCACTAATTGCCTGAGAAGTGCAGAGTCAGTATCAGTGCAGACATAAAGTCAGTGTTCTGAACAAGCCCGAAGAAGTCTCTCACACTTGCAGAGACATCAAAGCCCGAAACTGAGTGAAAACAATACTGGGCTGCCTGCCAGCTCCGGCTGGCGATTTTAACTAATCATTACGAGAGCGCAGTTTCTCTCGTAATCATCTTTCAATCTAACAGGGCTTGCTTGTACGGAGCAAGGAGGTCTCGTTACCTTAATCTACTAAGAAAAGACCCTTGCCAGACTTTCCCTCTTTTTTTTATCAGGCCTGTAATTTACTCTGAACTCTTGGTACTTGAAAGCGCTGGTCACTACACTCTAAAAACTAAAGAGAATATCGAGGAAAACAAAGAAAGTGTTCTTCATACAGCAATTCCATGGGGGCGATCCTGAGCAATGTATGGAGAATATCCTCAGGAGGAAATAAACTGTCTTTAAAGAGTCAAAATGTCAATACTGAAGGTTTGTGATAAGAACTTTCAGGTCCTCATTCGTTCCCCTAAGGTGAAACACTATTTTTAAGAGTGTAGGCTCCCGACTGACAACACTCGGAAAAGGGTATGGAAGTAATTATTGACCCCTTTTTTTCATTTCAGAGTGCACTATCACACAAAAGCTTTATCATTAAGAGGTCAGAGGGTTGGTAGTTGTTATTGCTCTTTTGCTGTCAGTCCATCTCTTATGAGGGTTATTCAACAGCAGATGCATCCAAATTTTTGTTCTTTTAAAACACCAACCTACTTCAGGTACATATACAGACATTTTGTCACAAGATGATTGCCAGAATTAATTCTTTCAATCTTTTGTCTTTGTATCTTCACAACAAGTACTAACTCCCCAAATATAGCCTGACAGAGTTGCTTGAAAGGTAAGTAGTTGACATCATATTGCAAATTAAAAGTCACTGATATTTCTTTTCCAAGCTGCTTCTTTTGAGGTCGACCTTTAGGCTGTATTGTGTGCTGCTTGGTTTTTCCACTTAGTATTGACATTATGTCCAGTTCCTGTTATGAATTTTGAAGGTTTCCATTCAGTATTGCCAGTGACGATATCGAGAAATGTGGCATCCTTTCGATATGTCATCAAATAAATCATAAGGGATAAATGACTGTTTGTGTCTTAATTTTACCATGATGAGAGTACACCAGCAGTAATAGACCACCCATGCCCCCTTTTCCTCACAGTCAGAATGTTTCCCACAAGCTTTTTGAGGCCAACTGCAGGTTGTTCTTGTTGGCCTTCATAAACCCCTCCCACACTGAAATCTCTGCTTCCATGACTTCATTTTGGTCTGCAGGGACCTCCCTACTGATTCAAGCATCTAACAGCTTAGCTAAGGACCATGGCACATGCTCGGGTACATTTGTCGGTCACTCGTCTTGGGACAGAGGTTTTTACTCGGCCACCTGCAGCACTCAGGCTCTGAATTCTACCAAGCCCTTCATCAAAATGTTTTGTTTGTTGTTCCTGTCCCTCAGGACTCTACAGGTTTAAATCAAAGTGATAATCCTCTCAAAAAACATATTGACAACTTTCAATACGACCATGTCAAAACAAAATCGACCAACTCACTTTGGCTTATCTTGTAACAGTCCCTGAGAGTCTGTTCTAGTTAAAAGAAAAAGGTCATCATATGAATTAATATTTCTGACTTTCCATGGCAAAGAGTAATGGTAATATTGACAGGGCATGCAAATGATGTAGTTTAGTTAAAGGGACAAATGATCCCCAATTAAATGTGACATTATCCCATCTGATGTCATCTTTTCACATCTGACTTATGTAGTTTGATGGGAAGGGCTCAGTTTTGGTCAATCGGTTGCCTAGTGAAACAACAGGCTTACCTATATTTCATGATAAGTTGTTTGGACACTGTATATATCAGGTGTCACGGCTGTTTAAAACTTCAATTCAATTTTGGTTATGACAACACCATCAATACTTTCCGGACCAAACTACGCAATACATGACAGTTGCCAGTTTGTAAACCGTGCTTTCATTTCTATTTGCGCAAACGTATGTCTTTGGACAGACCAAAACTCATAACATCCTGTCATGCTGGCAGGTTCAGTGACATTCAGATAAATATGATTTCAGAACAATCTATTAAATGCAGAATGAGTTTACTCTTTGAATCTCAACTTCCCAAGTATATAGCCTACCATGCGCACTTTCCATTTGTTTGGACCCATAGATTTAGATAGCATTACTATTAAATACTATTACATATGTCAAATTAAGTTACCTCAAAGCTACGTATTTCATAGGCTTTTTTGAATGCACCTTTTAAAATCTCCAAGGGCAGAGTGACCCCAGAGGACACACTTGCCAACAGGATTGATTTTATGAGGTGCAGAAGATAGAATTTCCATTTACTTTTCTAAATAAAGACATAAAAGCAGTGAGCTGTTGAACTAGCTAATCCAAATGGATTGCTATGGAGCCGCTGCTGAAAATTTAGTTCCTCGTGTCAGATCTTGGATCAGCCAACAGCATGAATTGTCAATCTGGCACGTACGTTATATTCACATCTTTTCACTTGCTATCACATTCATGTTTTAAATCACAGCCGACGCACTGGAAGCTAGAACAACATTGACTGTGCCCGTCTCCACTGATTAATTAGAGCATAAAACGCAGTGACTTATTTGTTTTTTTTTTCTTAATACCGCCACAACCTGGAAACAGAGCTGAAAGGCAGCTTCACAGTAGTCGAATACTTCCAGCAAACTGATCTCACGCTCTAACACAACAGCTTTTTAAATAAATGCCTTACTAATAATACAGCAGGTGCTTATACTGTAAAGGAGCCAAAGCGGGGGGGCTTGTTACACCGTAAGGCTGCAGCCATCACTCTGCCTCATTTTTAGCAATGTCTGAGGTCACTCTGTCATCGGATGCTGAATGCCCAGCAGTTTCAGAGCTTGGTGTACTGGTCATTATGCATACCACTGAATAAGCTTTGATAAAGTGTCTCAACCGCACACTCACACACACACTTCCTTTTTTAATGACTGCGGGTCACTGAAAGATGTGGCCCTTTCAGTGAAAAGCTCCACTCAAGCTTGAAGTAAAAATAGCACTTCAACCTTTCTTCCAGTTTTGTGGGGAAGGAAACGGGCAGTGTTCACCTAATGGCAAGTACAGAAACTGTCGTCATGGGAGTATGAGCAGGGAATTTGTGTCACCATTCCCTTCCTGTTGGCCGGGCCAAGTGCAGACCTTAAACCCCAAGATAAGGACTTTAAGCAGCCCCAGCTCAACTTTATTACCACAGCCTAATGCAAAAACCAAAGCACTTCTTAAGCTGGAATTTTGCTTGCTTGTTGTACCCAGGCAGCTAGCCATCCCTCTTCTACCCGTCATATCGACAGCAAGTGACAGGAACGGGAGCTTGGAAGAACGTTCATGGAAGGGTCACCAAGGGGTGAGCCTTGGTCTGGTCTACATTATGAACGTCTACCATGTTTTGGCAGCTCACAACAGCTGACGGAAGATGAGACAAACAACAATTTAAGATTCCGAAACAGAGTAGATCTGCCCAAAGCCACACCTCCGTTCGTTTTATTAGTGTGCCGGAGGATCGATTATCATTAGTTTACTTTTGCGGTTATGTACGTCATTAGTTGCTCGGTAGATGACAGGAATGGTTACTATAAACAGAGGCGTGCTGTTTGGGTTGGGTTGTTGTATTATTTTCCCTCAGCATTGCTTCTAAATAAAAGGTGCTTGTTCGAATGATTGGTTTTTGTAAACATATTTTTTTTTACATAATCAACAAAAATAGAAGAGATGTTTTATTGCTATCTTAAAAATACCCCTAGATGAACCGTCCCAACAATGCCACTGAGGGCACCGCATCCATGTCGAGTGCAAATTTATTTTGTTCGAACGTTGCTTTCGCTGACTCCAGATTGACACGTGTCAAGAAGTTTCAATATTTGGCTTTTTCCTGATGCTTGAATGCTGCTTGAGCAGCCTGGCACCTGGTTTCTTCCCTGCACACTGCTATTGGATGGCGTCCATACACAATTGCCTATAGTTTGCAACACAGAAATGTCTTGACCACAGAAAAATAGAAAAAAACATTCAAATGTACTATATTTTTGCGTTATTTTACTTATGTTTATGTCCTGTGGTGAAGTTCCTCCGACCACAACCTTTGGCTTGCATTACAGGGCAATCCTTGATTTCGAATGACTGCGATTAATGCCAATTAAGTTCTCCTGTGTATAACTGAAATCTGGATATGAGATGTCCACTGGCGACACAAGTCCTGTGTCTGTGTCTGTGAAGGACAGACTTCCTGAGCCAGCATTTGTGCCTTCCAAAGGGGAAAATGTGATCAGACCATCAATTTTGATTGGTTGTATGTAAGCATTAAAACATACACACATTTTTTATGGATATGTTTATTTCCTGAGACCTAATGTAGTTGCTGTTCAGGTTTCACTCTTTTCTCAAACTTTTATCCTTTTATTCTACCCCGCACAGATTTGGAAACCAGGGACATGCATCAGCTGCAAGTCCATTACTCATGTGAGGCAACCAACAGCGAGTTAGTCAAGGACCATTTTACCCAAATTAGCATTTATGCTGTTGTAACAGATCATAAACTTGAATAACGGCACAAAATTGGGGCCAGAGATCTAAATCATGCATGTTGAAAAGCACCGGTACAGTGGTTTAACTTTTCAATATGATAATTCATTTGTTTGCAAAGCTTTAAGGCATCAATGTAATTCAGTGCTGCGGCTCACTGATGTGAGATATTCCCCTTAAACTCAATCAGTGAAGGGAAAAATCAAAAACACTGAGTCTGTGTGAGGTTTTAAGTGGCGGGTTACTGCTGCCCAGTGTGGTCTGCCGCATGTGTTTTAATACGCAGCACTGAGGTCGAGAACGGCACACCTGGGACACAGCACACACACTGCTAGAGGAAGTGGTGCTCCGCCAAAGAAAGCAATAGAAATTTCAAGCTAATTCACCAGTCTGCTGAGACCCCCCTCCTGCCCCCCTTTGTAAGCTCCTCCTGTTGTAAAGCTCCTGTTGTATCCAAATTGGATATTTAATAAAATATATCACAAATTATAGTCCAACAACAGTAAATCAGTTATGATAAGTTAAAATCCTCAGATCATTTTGTCATTGTAAACTTCTTCCATATTGACTTGTATAACTACTTTTCTGAACAGACTACAGCAAAACCTGGCTTATACAGAATGGCTACGTTATAGAATCAGTTTTATTCTGAGATGCATAATAATGTATGTTACATTTCAACCTCTCTATCATGGGACATAACAATAGAGCCTGAACTGCTGCTCAAGCAAAAAGTAAACATAAGCTGTTGCAGAGCGTTGTGTTTTGCCCTATCGTGCTCAAATACATGGTCTCTACAGTTTGGTACCATATTTTAAGCCACATATTCCTGTTAGTCATAAATTACATATTCATAATTTTTTAAAAACCTTAAAGTCTTAAAAAATAGCCTTGAAAGGTTGCTTTAATGATTAAGTTACATAGGTAATACATTGCATTTTAAGTACCAGATAGGTACAAAGAACTATGTAGCATCTGCAACTCACATAACAGTCATTACAATGTGATTTGCAAACCCTCCATTTCATTGCTTTTCCAATATTCAGTGTCAAGCCACAGCAGCAGAATCGCCTCCAAGTGAATATTGGCTATTGTGCAGCCTTCACAGGGAGCGAAGGAAAAACATAATGCCTCCTTGGCTTTTCTCATGGAGTCAAAAAATTACCACAGGCAGGTTAGTTAGAGCTGCACTCCTCCCTGTGATGCCATTAAAATATCTCATCTCTTTGACAGATTCTATCTTGAATAGTCCAGTTTGTTATTCCAGTGCCGGACCAGTAATAGGATTTATCTATTATGGTGTAAACCCACAGGTTGTATTCCAACTGTGTGTCCAATAAAATTACTATTCAGATTTGTACGGACTATATCTGTGCAGGCCATTTGTTTTAATGTCATGCACTTTATTTTTATGGCTTGGTGGCAATCTAAACCCTATGGAACTTTTGTTGTGCCATGCTGTAACACACAGCGGATGTGTACTTTTCCCCCCCCTGAGGTTTAGCCAATTTAACAGTGTTCAGCTTCATTTCTCAGTACAAAATTCTGTAATGGAGAGAGTGTTGATGTGGAATTTATTTCTTCTCAAATGTGGTTTGTGGACATGACAATTTGTGTAACTTTTCGGTGGTTTGACATGTGAACATGCAGAGAAGCCTGAAAGTGAAACAATGTGCATGCTGCACATGGGTGGTGGTGGGGTTGAGACAATTAAAGCCTCATCTGGACTGACTGGAACAGTCATACCTACAAAGTTTCAGGTGCTGTACAAGTCAAAGCCCTCTGCAAAGTTTATTTTGACAGGATTAACTTGACTCTGAATGCAGACTCTAACCTGACAAGGCCACCAAGGAAAATGAGAAGCAGAGGTTGTCACTGGTACAAATTCCCACGGTTCCTGCTGCTAATTGCAAGCTGAGTTCTGGTGTGGCCTTATACGTTTTTTCTTTTTTTTTCTTTTCTTTTCTTGTGGCCCCCCCGACACAAGTTATATGATGATTGATGCAAAATACTTAATAGAACTGGAACACTAACCTTTATTTTCAGAGGAGATTGAAATTACACTGGTTAGTTGAGACAGATTTAAGGATTTTGCTGTTTCGGTGTGCCTGTGAGTCTTTTTTTAGTGATGGTGAAAATGCAGCCACAGCCTGACAGACATTGACCACGCCAATCAATGGAAGGTTATCCAAGGAAGCAGAAAACGAAGTGCAACTAGGTGGGGCTGAAGCAGGAAAAGGGCTATTCTTTTTGGGTGGGGGTTATCACAGAGGGTTGTCACTCTCCACTTCTGAACACTTTTGAGATTCCTGATGTGTAAGGACTTGGTGGGGCTTCCTGTACTGTATCTTTTAAGGTGGGGGTTGCAAGATGATTCACTATTAGTCAGGCATTGCTCAGCAGACCTTTTTCAAGGCTCTCAAGAGCGCAGAGGCACTCTTAACATTTGCTTATCCAAAAATATTTGACGGCCTTGGTGTATTAGAGAGCTGAATTCTAAATAAAGACCAAAAAACTCAATCAACATTGCAGTCTGGGCCCAGGACAATAGGTCTGCATCTAACTAAAGTCAAATTTAACTTTAAAATATATGACCTTAATAGATAAGACTCCGCAAATACTTTTTTTTTCCAAACACAGCTGTTTCCTCTTAAACAAAACAGTCGAATCCTTGAACTGAACGGGTATGATAGAATATATGGGTTTACTGTACAGGAAGCTGCTCCCGCTGACATTTCCCCATTTCCCTGCACTCACGCCTCATTTCAGATGTAACAGGAACATGGCTCATGTCCTTTGTTTGTGAAATAAAATCCTAGCCACTCCCAGTGTGAAGGCATCCACTAGTCTTCAAGTCAAATGTTTACATCGTCATTTTTTCTGGGAAGTCAGACAGACAGGCTGCTTTGTAAATTCCTTACAACTCGACTCAATGTTTTTACACAATGAGGCCAACTACGCACATTAATTATATACCTTGCAAATATGAACAAGAATTGCATCATTTACTCAGAGTGTAGGACTTGGACAGCTTGGCTTAGAGATAGCAGAGCCTCGTCAGCTTTCTCCATTTAATTAAATAACATGTATTATTTATCCATTATTTCTTGCACTGTAGCATTTGGTTATGAAAACAGTTCAACAGTTCTAGATGCCAATATCCTCTCAATTCTTATTGGATTTTGGACTTTTTCTCAGTTAGTTTTTTACATTCCTCTTTAATTTAGTAGTGGTAGTTGACTTATTTTGTTTTCCAAGGTACTTTTATAAAAGGAATTGAATTGATGGCATGTTTTAATAGCTAATTTGCAACACACCTCAGATATGAAACACTCATATGTAGGGCAGTAACAATTACTCAAATTGTTTGATTATTTGATAACTCTACAACAAAAAATCATCAAGGCATTTCATTTTCATGGATTAAAGCTTTGTTTGATTATGTCTCGCAATATCTGACGTGCCCCGTTTGTGTTTCACATGGACCACATGGCACATTAAATAATGCACATCTTGTTATTTCTCATGTCTTAGATGAATATGTAGCGTAGCAATGCAACTCCGCTTGTGACCATGTAACTACACCTACTCGATTAATCAATGAAATAATGGACAAAATGACAAAATTAATTAATAGCTGCAGTTGGTGCTGCGCAATATTACGATATATATCACATTGCAATATATACATTTCTACCATACGATATAACCCTCTATTGTTTATATTGTTTATTTTTGCTCAAAAGTACATGTTGTCACACACTGTAAAAACAGTGAGTGAAGGCCACTGTCACTACAGCAATGCTACTACTTTGCAGTACGTCACCCGCAAAGACGTGTTTACGGCAGTGCTAGGCGAGCATGGATGTAAACAACGAAATAAAATTTTGTCCATATCGCACCGCACTAGATGCACAACTATTCACACGGCATCATCTGGAAGCCAACGCAACAACTGATAAATAAATAAAAATGTTAATTTTTAAAACATCAGAAAAGTACTTACTACTAACAAGTCACATGTCGATCCATAGGCAGTGACCACACCGTTTCTCTATACATACACACATCTCCACCCAACATCCTCCACCCAACATTGCAGCGCCAATCATCACTACCACCACTGTAATACATGTGTGTGTGTCTGTATGTGTGCCTCTGAGTGGGGGGTTGAGCACGGGGATGATTGGGGTTGAGCACGGTTCTCTGAAGCCCATTAACACAGAGCTCACAGTGTACCAGGTTCCACTGAGGGCAACACAGCTGCACAAAAACAGGTACATGGAAAACCAAGCTGATACAAAACAGAACCGTCTGAACTGAACAACTAGGAGGGGGGTGATCGGTGGGAAGGGGGTCTCCAACCATGAGCAGGGACCACCTCCAAATGGACCCACAGAATTCAGGAGGAAGAAAAGTTGACATTAAGCCAGTGCACTATGGGATTTCTGTGTTGCCCTACGCTGAGGGACTGTTGCAGCATGCTAGTGGAAAAACAGATCCATCTCGACTCAGCAGTTTTGATGGGACATGAGAAATGGCGACAGGCGGATCTGTTAGTTTTCTTTGCCTTAAGGGTGAGCAGAGTGTCGCCATGTAAATCCACTTGGTTTGATCTTCGTTAGGTGTTACCTGTAGAAAAGAAGATGAATGTGCTTTGATAGGGATAATAGCTTCCTGAGAGGAAACTGCATGCACATTCATCACTTAGACCTCATCTTTCAGACGTGTGGCAATTAGGGCTACCTGGTAACAGATCAGTATCAATTACTCCACTATGTTTACCAGAGAATGCCAAGCTCTGAATATTGCTTTACAGTTTCAAATCAGTTTTCAGTTTAATTTGGTTCCTTGTGCCTGCATGACGGGGATAGTGCACTTAACAACCATGTATGCATAAGCAGACCACCTGTGCATCTGTTTTCTGCAAGCCGAATGGATCCCATGCTGGAGTTGAGAACAGTTGAGGCCGCATCTTTCTGGCTGAGAGCAATTTAGGTGTACAGGTCTCTGCATGTCAGAGGTCAGACATACATTGACCATAAAGATCTTTGAAACAGATCAATTAAATCTGTTTTCCTATTGTGTTGAAAAAATAAAATGGAACCACACAAACTGCATTGCTTTCAAACTGCAAGCAATGTAGGTAAATGGAGATGTCACTCGTGAGCAAATTGTAAACAGCTAAAACAGAAAAAAGCTTACACAAACAGCCTCTGAGTGAATGAATTCAAGTAAAAGTAGCACAATCTTATTTTACAATCTTTTCATGCTCAGCTAGCCTTCACTCCTTTGGGACAGTGTGAGATCTTTTAATGCTGTAACGTAACCTGTAACAATTTCAAAGATTCAGCCAGGGCCATTCAAGCATTTTAATTTGATGTCTTAACAGTCAGGGTCTGGTACCTCCAGTGGAAAAACACTATGACTAACAGGAAGTGACGCTGTTTGCATTCTCAACAGCAGCACAGCTGACCTATGGCCAGCTACAGAGGCTACAGAAGCTACAGAAGCTACAGAAGCTACAGAAGCAACCAAAAATCCCAGGGAAAGACATCAGAGCTTGTGCCGCATCACTTGATTGACAAGTGAACTCTGGGAAGAGCCGTGCAGGAACACCACAGCAATGAGCACTTCACACCAAAGATGCTGCCAGAATGACAAAATACAGATTCTGTGGATTACCACTTGAACTTTTAACCAGATGAGCACAAACAGGCACAAAGGCCGTACAAAGAGCACTTCTTTCAACATGTTATATCATCATCGCCGCCATAACCATATGCTCACGAAACCAGAGTGCAGCAACACGTTTTGTGATTGCACACACATGGCAGCCATTAGGCTCATGCCAGTCAGGAGAACTTCTTGTGGCTAGACATTGTGGTAGTCACCAGTTTCACTGAAGTCATCGTGCCAACAACGGTTAGTGTCACAGCAGATGATTTGAACCTGACGCAGTCATGTCTTCATAGGACAGGCGCTGAAGCCCTCTGGTAAGCTGAACGGGTATGTGCTGGGTGGCGGCGAAGTCGGCTTAGTCTAATATCATTGTCTGAGTAACAGTTTCCAAAGATGTTGAGAGCAGTTTGATGAGCTTTTTCCTGCTGTCCGTTTTCCCGTCTAAAGACTGTGGTTCACCAAGAAGGGCAGGACCAGAGATTTCGATTTCTTCGCGACAGCCACTGAGTCAATTGAAGTGATGCAGGCTGGTGTATTCGTCCAAGAGTGCGGTAGCGGAATACGTGCTGATTTGCAGAGGCACACTAACATCTCCTCTCCTAAAATAGCCTTTTGCTTGAGCAAGAAATTTTGAGCCTTTCCTTCCCGATCAATTTTCGCAGGGGCAAGCAACAAAATTATGTACAAAGGGTTTTGATAGAAGGGCATCTTTCTATACTTCATTTAAAGACTGTTTAAATTGAAATAAGCTGTGACTGACTGCTTCTAATTCCTATTTTTGTCTCTATGAAATTTGTCTACTTGTCTTCTATTACTTCTGTTTATGTTGAGTGAAACATAAGTAGATTTCAAGCACATTCATAGAAATCCCTGTTGAGGTGGATTCAGTTTTTTTGCCTGCAGGTTACTATTTCTATCAATTATCAATAAAACAAGTGTAATTAATGACCTGATTCGCAGCATTTAGAGACATAAGTGTGCATGCATGATTTGCAGTGACTCATTTTAAAATAACAGGAGCTGGGTGCCAAAGCACTTAACTAAAGTCAACATCAATAGCCCAGTCAGACTACTTTACCTGACTCCTGGAGGTTTTGTTGGGCAATTTTCAGCAAAATGCACCTCACACACTCTCCTCTAAGAGAGAAGAACGCAATGGAAAGGGCATGGGAGAATTAAGGGTGATTAAACCTAGGAACTGATTACAAAACAAACCACTGAGGGGGAAGTTGCTTGGTTATTACTTGGAGAGGTGGCATGTTTTCTGCATCCAAACCTATGTTGCAGCTTCCAGCCCCAAACCTCCAAACCGTGTCAACTGGTAAAACAAAACATTTGTTGTGATGCTCTGTAGTCTTAATTGTTCTTGTTGACTCATGCTCCGACTCCTCAGCTGCAAAGTATGCCCTCGCCACTCCCCTCACCCTGCTTATTTGTTTAATTTTGGTTTGGTGGAAAGAGACATTGAAACATTTTCCACTTTTGCATTCAAGGCGCAAACGAGGTTCATGCGAAAATTTGATAAGCACAATCTTACGAACCACTTTTCATTGATTTCTTCACTTGATTTCTGCCCAAAGTTTAACTTTCTTTTCTGTTGATGTGACATTTTGCTGTTTATTGTTCAATCAATCATTTTGATGTTAGTGGTGGTGTAGCTTTTGTGGTTTCTCCAGCTTGATTTAGTTTGATTTTTGTCTTTATTTAACCATTTTACATTGTGTTTTGATTTGCACACTGATTGCACATTTACCGATCCTTTAAATTCTTGATTAGTGGCATGGAATTATGGTTGGTGATCTGTACGGTTTCAGCAGTGTAACAAGTGAAATTTCTGCCGCATGTCAAAGCATTGTACAATGCCTCTATTCATCTGTCAAACGGCACCACAACAGAGACAGCGTGCAGCAAACTTCTTCACCCACTATGTACTGCTATCAATCCAAAATCTGGCACTGATGATTTCCTGTTTAACAATGTTCTTCAGATTCATGTTTGTGTAGAGTGCTCCAGAAATATATTATCTAAACTAATAGTCATTCTTTTAATGACACCAAGCCTTTTATTTCCTGCCAAATTGCACGAGTCAGGCGCCTTTCGGGTGTTTCTTCCTACTCGAGGCACAACTATTGGGTTTCCATCCTTTAATTTAGTTCAAATCAACATCCCCACCCAGAACAAATGGTCTACCTCAGATGACTTTCTAAACAGATCACACAGGATGAGCCCAGGTCTCCAACTGCGTTTCCTATAACCTTTGAAAGCCCTCTGAGGAGCCTCTCCTCGTCAAGTGTTTCAGCAGATCAAAGGCGGATCAAAAGTTTCAATGTTTTTCTTTGTTGTGTATTTCCTGCCAGTGGAGCAACTGACTTTAACTCAAAATGAGAGAACGTAGTGAATGAAATTCCCAGTAATAGGAGCACTAGAACAGGGCAAGTGAGTAAGTGAGTACACAGTGATGACTTAAAAATATATTATTTATTTATGAGAAGTGCTAGAGGTGGAGTTTTATTGAGGTTTTTTTTTTTCATTGATCTTTTTTTTTTTTTAAAGGGGAACGAATTCTGCAAACATTTCTCTGGAGCAAAACTGAAGCCTGTCAAAATCTCACTGGGTCAATGATAACCACAGCAGGCAGAAACAGAGCCACAGCCAGTGAATTGAAATATATTTAATTCACTTTCTCTCATTCACAATCTTGAAAGATTGTGCCGGCTCAGGAGCAAAGCTTATGTAGTATATTACTGATTATAGATTTTTACAGGAGCCTAAGGGTTCATGTTCCTTTTTTCATGCATTTCTCCCTCGACAGCAGCTTGATTAACTTCTGCCAGAAATGTTAAGCTTCCTTGGCTCGCAGAGGACTGAATCAGGCAATGAGATTTCTTAAACATGTTTGTATAGCGTAACTACTCATCCTAACTTGTATCTGAACAATGGTGAGTGTGCACAACTGTGCAGTCCAATGAGTCTGTCAGTCACAGGGAGAGAGAAAAGAGGAAAACTAGGAAGCAGTAGGAGGAGGAGGAGGATCGCCCTCAGGGAGGACACATCAGGGCAGGAGACAACATGGCAAAGGCAGCGGGAATACTCGAAGAACATGGCCAGCGGCCAACAGTAGGTTGGCGAACCTCGGCTGACGCTGCATTTTACTGCAGCAACCACACACGCTTTCTTTGGTTAAGGCTCTCAGGGCTCTGCGGAGAAACCTGCTCTCTTTGTCTCACACAAGTAAACAGTGCATACAGATCAAGATGGGATGCAGTCAGACATGACAGCACACTTAAAATAACAATCTTTACACATGTGGGGCGACTACATTGGGGTAGTAAAGCACCGTGCAAATAAAACTGCCATATAAGCCCATGCCAGAACAGACAGTATTAGGCAGACCACACAGAAATACACAGTGTGCACGCAGGACTTCAAACCAAACAACAAACTATACCACAACATGTGCCTTAAGAGTATATACTAAGAAAGCACATCACACAAAAGTATTGACAAGAGTGTAAAAGTGATACCACACTCACGCACACACTTGTTGATTAGGCCACTTCGCCCACAGATATACTGATGCCAGCAAGCTAGCAGCCATTCATCTATTTTCTTGACCCGCTTTGAATCCAAAAGGTGTCACGTAGCATAAAATAGGGCAAAGGCAGGGAATAAGACCTGGACAGGGCCTCAGTCCATCACAGGGCACATAGATCCATGCACTCTCACACCAAAGGAGCAACCAGGGTACTCTGAGAAAAGTCAAACAGACACAGAACAAATATGCAAGATGCTGCTGCTAATTTCATGTGGACAAAAAGACAAATATGAATCTATTCATCTGATGAACAGATGTCTAAGATAAGCTGAGGGAGACCTGAGTTTAGATGCAGTGCACTGTGTAAATTGTCTTGTGTATATGTGAACAGAATGTGTGTGTATGTGCCAATGTGCAAGGGCTTAATCACAAGCAAACAAGAACAGACAGAATGATTATATAAGTGGCATACGGAAAACACCATTTGAAGCCTGACAATTTTATGCTGTACATGTTTGAGGGTTATTAAGTACACACAAGTGTTGAAACGCAGACAGCGCCTGTCAGTGGGTAATATTCATAATTGCAGTGGCATATCTCAAATTATCCAAATATTTTCTCTACAGCCATAAAACGCATTTGACTGGATCATTTTCCGACTTTAAGGAAATTGCACTGTAAACAAGAAGTTTAAGATAATTTATCACTGAGGTGACAAATCTGACATGAGTTTTAAATGAGTTGTGCAAAAACACATCCGATGTCTCTCAATGAATTTCCCTTGGCTTTTTGGGAGATAATATTTTCATTACTTGTTTTTTCACATCATAATTGCTACATATATAGCTGCAGGGCAGGAGTTGGGGCTTCTCTAATGTAGAGTTTTTGCGATGTTGTGTTACTGTTTAATAGCCATGCTGCTGTCTGATAATTGTTCAGATCATGTCACTACACAAATGACAGGCTTTGAAAAGGAACAACAAAAAAGGAGAAATTTCTCCATTTTGTTTTCATGGCTATTTTCCATGGCACTGAATGAGCAGATGTGGTTCCAACTAATAAAATCACAGGCTAGCCACAGACTAGCTTTATGTAAACGTAAGCTCAGTAAAAGGTGACGTAGGTAGTTTCCCAGCGAAGCTACACTAATATTAGCCCAGAGTGACAAAGGAGCGGTGCTGTCGCCAAACTGCTTCATGACTAATTACATGCCAAAAGAACCTGACCACTCCACTGCTTGACACCACCATCCGCTGCTGCACTGTTTTAGGAAACAAAGGTCCAGTTCCAAACCTCACTGCCAGCTGCTAGAGCAGCAACAATTGACAGCAATAATTTTGGGGAAAAGCACCTCCCAGATGTGAGGGCAGCGTCAGGTCTTATGAAGTGTAGAAGTTTTTCTTTTACAACCACCCACTCAAGGTCCACCGAAAGGTTTCCCTTCCGCTCCACAAGTATATGGCTTATTTGGAGAACCTAATGACGATTATTGAGTGTGGCACAGTGGCCTAGTGGTTACAGTGACCATCTCATCATGTTAAGGACAAGGGTTCAATTGCAGTAACAGCCGTGCGTCCTGGCCAAAAGCCCTTCAGCAAGATGCTGAAACCACTCACTCAGTCACTGAGAGTCACTCTGGATGTGATTGCTCGCCACATGTTAACATGCTCTGATTTAAGTGGAGTGTTTTTTAGATTTTCATATTAAAATCTAGAATGTTGGGCCCTGAAAACACATTGTGACTCATAGGTCAGATAAACATGCAAAAAGAATTTATCACAACGCGTGCGGTCACTGAACGGTAATACAGCATCGTTTTGATGAGAAAGACACATTTTGTGGAATTAGAGGTCACAGTGAACTAGGTGAAGAAATGAGAAAAACAATGTAAGCATGTGTGTTTGGATGGAGGAGTATGACGTCTTTGTAATGTTTTACATGGCTCAATGTGACACTGGGGTCAAAATTAACAAAAGAGCAGATGTACTCTTACCTTTAAATTTATAATAATGACCCAAGATTACTCGATCCAATAATAGGCCCATTATTATTTTACAGTTCCAATAATTTTACCGCACTGTCTGTGTGTAACATAAGTGAGGCTGCACTTTTTGTCACCACCTCTCTGAAACACAGAATCTTTAAAACTTTTGAAACTCCAGGATATCAAGTCCAGGATATCAAAATGCGGTTTTCTCCTCTGCCGCCTGTTGCTGTTTCAACCACTGGCCATTTTGTACCCAGTACTCTTTCTTCAGTGTCTTTAGCTACCATTTTCTGAAGTCCACGGCCTCTCCCACATTGTGAGAAAATAATGGCGAACTTGTTGTTTTGGTTGGTCTCACTAACTATCTGGTAATTTGTTTTTTTCCGACGTGTGAGTTACAACTAACTATAACTCTGTAGTTTTCCATGAAAGTTACACCAAACTGTCTGAGAATTCTGATAGCAAGACATAAACAAACACAGTGAACCGTATTATGCTTCTTTTTGATTTCAATTGCTAAAGGTAGCTGCTGTTCATCCGAAGACAACCTGCGGGTTACAATAAAGGAATCGTTGGCCGTAACCACACCAACATAGCAAACTTATCTGACGGCTGTCACTTTCTCAAAGCTCCTCAATCACACACCAGACCCCTTGCTTTCTCATCCAACCACAAACCCACCCGTACTGTACACACACACAGTCAGAAAACACATTTAACATTTTAACAGGAACATTACTGCATTTTTGCAACATTTTCTGTATTGATTAACGCACTGAAAATAAGATAACGCTAAAACATCATTTTGTTTAGAGCACTGTGTGGGAGGACATCGATCTGGGGATCACAGGTAGTAGGTCACGTAGCATTACACTCCTGGCCCACCAAAGAAGTTGGGTTACTCTGGAACCAGTTTTTCGAGGCCAAACCACAGGTGCACAACAAAGAAAAGTGCCAATTTTGCTTTGATCGTAGGATCACCAATTAAAATTAAAATTACAATTATTTCTTTGCATTGCAAGCTTGGTTTTAGGTTTCAATTAAATAGATTAAAAACTATTTAGATTTGATTTCATTTTCAACAAATTTCTTTTGATGCTTCAACAAATAATTTCTGCCTGGTCTGATCATTTGTCTGAGATGGACTTATTACTTGCCAAGCATGTATTCTCTGTACCTACTCTATGTACACCAACTGTTGGGTACAGAGGAGGTAAGAAGATCCTTCATGCATTTTAGCAAAAATAACAACTGAATTATATTTATGAATTTTATGAATTATACATCTTTTTTCACTCAGGAGTTTGATTAAAAACTATATCTGGGTTGAAGTGCACCTTCAGATGTGCCTCTGACTTGCACATAGCAGGGACTAAGCCCATCGGCGTAAGACAAATGGAGCTATTTTGGTCACAGCTCTCCGGCACTGGAAGGGAAAAACAGAGAGGAGAACTGGTGTCTAACGGTCATTGAAACATTTTAACCTTCTTGGCAAAACATCTAATGACATGCAATTACTGTGCATGGAGCCCTTCGACTTTCTTGCCTCATTGATTTAGACAGTGATGGAATCTGAACAAGTGGTCAGCAGGTGTTGGTCGCAGACACAGGTGTATGTTACAGTATCTACTATTGTTCTTGCTTGACTTCAGTAATTGGACTAGTATCACAAAAACATATCAAAGCATTTTGATACAATGTTGTTCAGCAGTCCAACAGAACGAATGTTTGATGAGGACAATAAGCTTTGGCCCACTGTGGCTGCTGTAATATCTTTTGGAAGACATTTAAACCAAGCTATCAGAACAGAGATACTGACTCAGCACCAGAAAAAAAAAATATTTCCAATAAAATTCTGCAAGTCAGAATTTGTGAACCCAGACCAGATTGACAGATGTTGAGCAACGAGCAAATCATTACTCTGCTGATGTTATCAGTCAAGCAAAGGAGAGCATAATATGATTTTCGATATGCAAGATTGATATCTACCTGTAATCACCGAGCCAGCAAAATGCCACAGCATAATTTCAAAGCCTGAGGGCTGCACAGAGAAGAGAGAAAAAATAAATTAAAAGTAATGTGCCTCCAATATTTCACAATTAGAAGTCTGGAAACTTTTCAATTGGTTACTGGCTCTTTTTACTTATTCAAATTTAAAGCAAACAAAAGCCACACGAGGGTAAATGAGGATACAACTAACCCAGCCACTTTCATCAGTTAGTAATTAATAAATTCAAAGTGACTACATATTTAATCGGTCTTAAATGCCCTCACATAATAAAACAGATCATCTGGATAGTTGGAAAACCAGTATTGTGGACTGGTACCTCAGTTACTACTGTTTTGAAATTAGGCAGACTCTGTGGAATTCCAGTACCTCCTGTAAATCACTATGATGTACCGCATCATGATGTCTTATTGGATCTTATAAACAACTTCAAATTATCAGGCCCACTCATGGAAGAATAAGCATGATGTATGAGTTGGCCAATTATGAACAAACAGTTGATTTAAGAAACATCACACTCTCTCATTGATTTGTGCTTTTCTATCTGTTTGTTCTTTCAGTTACAAATCCTCCAGATTAGCCGGTAATGAAGAAAAGCTGACGATCTCGCTCAGAACCCGGGACGAAAGGAAATGCAGATGGGAAATCTGAGGAAGGTCCACGCCCTTGAGTATAATGCCTCAGACATGGACTTTATGGCCATTACCAGTCCCTAATTTCATTCCGTCGTACGATCCGGAACAATCAGGACCAGGCTTGTCTTTAAGGATGACTGCTAAAACCCAGCCAATGGAAAAGTCAGACTGCATAGCAACATGGAGATGATGCAAAAACAATCTCAGACCCCTCATAGGTCACTTAAAACATCAAGCGGAAACAGACCTGACCATGCACACACCTGTGGGTGGTAGAGGATGGGAAAAAAGTGTAGAATTAACATCAAACAACCAACAAAAACTGATAAATCATATTTAATAGAACTATCTTCCAGTGGAGGAGTCTATATGGCAGGGTAATATGTGAATCTTTTTCGAGCTAGTTTGAACATGATGGAAACTTGTTCCTCATCCTCACAACCGTGGCCAGTTTAACAGCTTTTCCATGGGAACGCTCCCCAGTATACCCCAGCTGCCGGAAGGGAGCCAAGAGATGCAGGGTTTGAATGTGGGCTGGGGCGAGCCTCCATTAAACTGGTGATCCCAGCATGGCGGTAAACCTCTGTGTGCTTCACTCCTTCCTACTGTAAAAGCCTGCTTGAAAGCGTCAGGCCTGGCTACGCAGTGACAGCCGTCTGCCCCTCCCTGACCAAACATTGTACCAATGGATCTCCAGGCCATGTTAACATCTCAGGAGTCCTTCTGTCCTGTTTGTTTCAGTCGCCTGAAGAATCAAGACAATGAGATGGTCACATTCACCACCGCCTACATGGTTTATCATGCTAACCTTTTGCCTTCTTCCATTGGCCCTTTACAGTGCTGCTCATTTGGCTTGGCTAAAATAATTCATGTTATTGTAGCTCTGTCAACCTTGTTGTGGTTTCAAGATTAATTATTTGCATCTGGAAAGGTAATATATCAATTAAATTCAGGTTTTTACTACCATGTTTTTCAGTATAATAATACATATCACTCATTTTTCACAGTTCACACAAGGTGTTTGCAAACACATTATTTGTCAGTCCAATCCAAAATGAGAGAGACATCGACTCTCGTAACTGTCATAATTTATCTGTGGCACTGTGTTCCTTACACCAGTCAAGCAATACCAAAGCATCATTAATGTATCATTAATGGAGGGCATTACTCAACATGCATAATGCTAGGACAACATGGGATATGTATGTGCGTGTGTGCAGTTAACCTTACACCTGAGTCACCACCAAATGAGGATTTGGTGGCCCTAATCACCACCAAATGTTTAGTCTCTTGCAAAAACCACTGTGTCATTTTAGTTACTTTCACCATTTTCACCAGTTGTCTGTCCTCTTCCTCTCCCACTGATGAAGTAACATTATTAAGAGAAACAAAGCTTTTCTGGTTCCAAAGTCATTTTTGTTTGATGTCAACATTTCACATTTTGGTTCGGGACCTGAATGGTGCCAGAGCTGTGCCATTGTGAAAGTGCCATGAGTACATATGTATGAGAAAATTTACAGCTCATTGAGCACCTTAAAGTCGCAACCGCACCCCAGTTTGCCGCACTGGCCATGGTCCTTAAACTGTAATCCTAGATTACCTCACTTGGTGGTTGATGACATTTTTGTGGTTATTAGTCTATAATGGTTACAATGAATTTGGGTGGGGAAATTTTGTGATTCAGTTTGTGCTGGTCAGATAAAATAACATAATGTCTGCAGAAGGACACTGACCACTCTGTCTGGAGCAATCGTTGACCTCTGGATTATGATACTGAGGAAAAGGTCATGCAGAGGTAATGTTGCTGCTCATTCACAGCCAGTCTATAGTATGTGACAGGAGTTTATGAGAGCGGTGCTTAACGCTGCTTGACAGCGGCCTGAGTTTCGCTTTAATGTGGCGAGTCAGACTCCCTTCCATGGCGCTTGGGTTACTGTATTCTACCCGTTCTCATTTTAGGCACAGCTGTAGAGGAGTACGGGGTGAAAAGAGATCTTTATTGAATTAGCTCCTGACTGTAAAGTTAACTGCCATCAAGCTACAGCCTTTTTCTCAGGTCTGAGGCCAATAGGTTTCTCTGAATGTGCAAGGATCCCAGACTCTCACTTGTCATTGTACAGGGCCTTTGTGAGCAGCCATACAAAGATAAGTGAGCATTTCATTCTGGCAGGGTCATTCAGTTAAATACAATAAACAAGATAAAACAAGATGACATCTGCAAATCTGCGAGAGTTAAAGTCTGCGTGTGTTTTGTGAAAACAGAGGCAAAAAACTGTATGTGTTGTATTCACCAACACAAACACTCAATCCAGCAAAGAACACAAAAATTACAGAATATGCTAATTTCACACATGCTGCAAATATAAGGAGTCTGTATTTATTCTGTGTTAACATGCTCATTACAGACCTGCGCAGGTCTACCTAACTTGACGTCACGAATCACCAGCTACAGTAAATATAAGGCACATGGGAGATGTTTGTTTTTTCCTTAACTTAACTCAACAGGTTTGTCTGACTTGGGTTGGATGTCACATAGTCACCATGCCACTTGTTAAATGTTTCATCTGGTTTGCAGTTGCTCTGGTGTGCAAGTGTCTATCACAGCACCAAGTGGCAGCTAGACTTCTAAATGCAGGTTTCAGTGAAAGGCAAAGCCACAATGGCACCTCGTTTCCAGGCAGCCGGAACATTCTCTCACTTTTCCAACAGAGAGAATCTGCAGACTGGCATCTGGCAGTGAAGGTTATGGTGACATGCAGAAAAATCTTTCAACGGTATTGGCATTTAATGAAAAATGAAAAAGAAAAGTGAAAAAGACTTCTATTCTCACTGACTGATTAGGTGTCATTTAACATGACTGTATCCACTCCGTGGTAAATGTGCAGGGCGAAACTGTTTTTTCCCCTTAGAATGATCTGTTACAATGCATTTAGCAAAAACAGTCAAATTATTCTCATTTTAGCAGAAGCTTATTGAAGCCTCAAGATGTGAACAGATCTGTGAAACATGATGATGAGGCTGTATTGACCTTGAGGTGTAATGTTATGAACCATGAAGTATAGCGTTAATGCATTAATGTGTGAATCTGAAAACATTGAAAAAAATGAAAAATCTAGGGGAAAGTATCTTGCAAATTTGCAGCTTCTTTTCCAAAGTGTAATCAAATTAAAAATTATTATATATGATTTAATCATAATTATAACCCAAAAGTCATGGAAATACTAAATATATCATTATTTGTAATATTCCCATGAATCCCAGCTGCCTCTATTAAAAAACATAAAGCTTTAAAAAGGCCACCATACATCAGTTGTTTAATTTCTATAAAATACTGTAGAAACAAAATATAATGGCTTTTATTGCTTTTTGACTCAGTTTAGGCTGCTGCTTTACCATAAAGCCAGTGTCCTAAAACCGTCCACCAAGCCTTTGAATTTCCTTTGTGGTCATCCTGACACACATTCCTCATTGTTTTAAGAAGAGCTAAGTAGTGAGCTCACGTGAAGTGTCTGCAGCTGTGGACTCGTGGTTCAGCTGATGTTGGGTTACATCATCTCTTGTCCTGACAGAGAAGTGACTTAAAATATTCACAGTGTTGTTTTGCTGGGGCTTTTTTTAACGTAATTTTTGTAATTTTCAAAAAATCTGTCTCGGAGGGCTCCAAGCATTCCCCTTTAATGGATGATTTGTTGCTTGGAGACTTTTATCAATGGGACTTGAGAGTGAACAAGCTCACTTTTGCACTACAAAATTTAGGGTCCCAAAATTCCCAAATCTTTCTGTGAGGGAGAGACTTTCCAAAAAACAATACCATTTTCTAGAGTTTAATTTTAATGTCAAGTTTATCACTATTTACCAATCAAAGTCCATCTATTATCTATCAATAATATTATCAATAACATTATGTAGCTTCTACACTAGATAGAACGCTTTGCATGGATTCTGCTCTACACCACTTATTATGGGATTGTATTACAGTGTAATGCAGTGCAATTGAGCACAACAGCACATGTGATTTTGTTAAACGAAGATAAAATGGTTGTTAATGCTCGCAAAACCATGAATGACATATTTTACATCCTTGTGACTCACTGTGAGTTTTAAAAGCAATTACTCATAAATTAGATACTGGGGAAATACTGTTCTCAAATAAAAAAATAATTAGGGAAACAGTGTGTTACAGTGTTTTTCATGCAGTGGCATTTGTCTAGCACAAGGACACTTCATTTACAGTCAAGTGAATTATTTGGAACCTTGACCCAAGATTATATATCTGCGATGAAATGTCCATGTTTCCATGTGGTTTTGTCACAGCTTGTGCCACCCAAACCCCAAACACGCGTTTTTCCACATGGCTTGAAAAACACAAGTGACACACCAGTTTTAGAGTGGCTTAGAAAAACATTTCAGCCACCAAGTATGTGCGCCAATGCTGTGAACACTGGAATAAATGCTCTTAAAACAGTCTGCATATTATTCACTTCTATGATTTTAATAGTAATGGTAACATTGGCGGTGGCATCAAATATAATGGAGGACATTTTCTAAAATCTGAATGATTATTATGAGGATTGTTGCCGTTTTGTTTAAATGATCCCTCTAGGAGAAACATGTCACACTGATATCATTAGCCATGTATTTGCGGATGTTTGCAATTTGAGCATGAGAGTTACAGTCATTTCAAGTGTTTCACACAAGGCTAGTAAAGTAAAAGCCAGACAGCATCTTTTGTGGTGCAACAAACAAAATATTTCCTCAAGAATAGCTTTTGACCTAAGAGTGCCTTTCATAGGCTCTTTCTTCATGTCTCCAGATTGGAGCATTTGTCAGACTGGGGCAATAAGCCAACGAAAGTAAAGTATAAGTTACACATAGATGATATGTCTGGTTAAATGATATTTAAGTATTAAATGTGGAGAGTAGACTACACTGGCTGCAGTGTCATGTCATGAAAGATAATGTAGTATTAACCACATGAGATTTTCACAAGACGTGATCTAATTCTCAGAGGCATGGATGGGATTTGGCTGTGGCTTTAAAATTTTCACCTTGGCTGTTTGATAACTTCATTTGATGGTAACTCTGGTACGCGATGTGAACTATTTGTAGATGACAGAACTTTTTCCGTTTTCAGTCATCTCGATGTCTGCTCAAAAATCAAGAGTATATTTTGGTTATGGAATTACAATAAAGTACAAACACAAGAGCACGCTTTGGAACGGGCAATAAAACTGTGTTGTTCATATGACTATATTCCACTTTGTGGCTTCTGCTGCCTTTGTATTGGGCTTCATGCATGAGCAACGTTGAACAATATTCCTGGGGAAAATTCATTTGTCAAGCTGTTACACCTGCATTACTGCGTCTGTGACATAACTGACTGGAATTCTTCAAATCCAGCAAACCACATATGTGGCATTGAGGTTTTAGGGATTCCTCTATTATGTAAAGTGCTGTAGTTCCCAAAATTTTGCCCACCAATGCCATTTGCCATCACATTTGTGTGTTTTTGCACTAGACAGCCACCACACAAATGTGGTCTACAGTATCGCCAGACAAGAACGGTAGTACTATTATTACAATCATTAATACAGACCACCAACTATCTCTACAGAGAGAGGGAAGTGCCAATTCGAGAGGGGAGCTAGGGGTAGTGTAGCATGAATTAAATCAATTGATCATCAATAGTGATATTAAGAATGAAAATAGTGGAAATGTGCTGATGGGTTAAGTTTTGACCAAAAATGGTGCATGCATTTTATATACAGGTTTATATGATTCATAAATGTTGAAGGTGATGTCACTAAGGCATCTAAATAAATCCACGAACAAATTTAGTGTCGGGTCCCTGGTGCACTTGAAATTGCCCGTAAATGTGAGTCAGAGACAAAGAATAGTTTCTGTCCTACAATGGACTGGCAACCTGTCTGGGGTCTATCCTCTGCCTTTGCCCTGTGTGAGATGGAGTCACCAGCAGCCCTGAGACACCAGTGGGTATAAAGTGGGTAAGATAATGGATGGATAGACGGATGGATAAGTCTCTGGTGCATTATAGAATTGATGGAAATCGGCTAAGTAGCTTATGAGTATATCCTGTTCACTAATACACAGACAGGGAGACAGACAAGAAAAGTCATGAGCATCTGAGAATAGACTCTTATGTATTTATTTCCAAGATAAAATAGGAGGGGTTTTTGTACTGTCAAAAGTGCACTTCATGTGTCTCTCTTCCTCCCTGTGACCCACATATTACACATCCCAGCCAGATAACTGCACAACATGTCTCCTTGTTAATCTTGTGACCTGTCACAATGTACTTCTATGACCATGATAGAGTCGGAACATATCTACAAAGACATAAACACATCTGTGACACTCACAACAATGTTGGCACTGGCAGCAGCACCCAGCCTCACACATGTACTGTAACAACACCCCTTACACACTATACATCCTCTAATTAAGGACACACCATCATACCTAATCCCAAAGCACATAAAATGAGAAGTTCTCCTCTACTGGGGGCTCAAGCCCAGATCATTCACCTGACTGTGCAACGTGTCATTCAGCTGAACACTGAATTAAACTCACCTAAAACGATAAACCTTGACTTTGTCTTTTTTTCCTGCAGAATGTCCACCACACCTGTTAGCTTTTTAGGCCACAGCTGACACTTGCACTTAAAATCTGTGACGGCATTTAAATAAAAAAAATATATATAAAATATTATCAAAGACATGCAAATACTAATAATTGCCCATTATCTGTTCTACACTTAAGTAAATCTGAGATTTCTTGGCTCATTAAACCTGCTGTATTTATGTAAGGCAACAAAACATCGGCTTAAGGAGGCAAAACAAGCCTCCTGAGGTCATTCTTGACCCCAGTGTGTGTATTTACGTGAGTCTTAAGTATCTGTCCATTGAAGGCGAGCCTGTTGCTGGCACATGCAAAAGCCTTCAGAGCACTTGTGCAAAAAGCATTAAAATTCCCCACGCAATAAAACTGTTATTTATAGGACTGTAACAGCCTTGTAGTTTGTCTTACACAAACCCCAGAGGAGGAACCAAGACACTCAATCCTCCCATAGACACTCACTGCAAGGGCTACTGCAACACATGGCCCCTCCGCTGGTTTGTATAGCCTCCTGCAGCAAACCAGTCAAGTTTTTCTTTTAGCCACATGAAAGCTGAAGCATTTATTGAAAATTAAGCGGATAAGAATTTGCAGCAAAGGCAGAGCAAGAGAGGAGGAGAACAAAAGGACAGAGCAAAATAGGTGCTCACACTAACCCGTGTGATGTCATCGGAAAAAGTGTGTAACATTGTTAAACTATACAGAAAAAGACAAACTTGTGACACAACACTTGCGGCATTAAGGAAGAATGTGTCACTCACTTGTTAAAATTCAAAATAAAGGAATTAGCAGCCAGAGAAAAATGTTCGGCATAAAACCGGAGAAGTCGTCACGGACACAGGGTCGGCAGAGTTCAACAGCCCCACCGTTTTGTTGTGATTAACGTCGACCACGAAGAAGTTAAGATGTGAGACGGCATCCTCTGCATGCTCGCACTAACAGGTACTCCTGAGTATGGAGTGGGATTTTCCAGTAGCTGGTGCTGAAAAGGGGCAAACCCTTCAATTAGTTCATAGAAAGAACTCAATGAGACTTCCTTTCGTCTTAAGTATGGGAAACAAAAGCATCTCTCCTGCCTGATGAATGCTGCCGTTGCGGCACTCCACTGCCACAAAAAGCTACACTAGAGTGCAGCGTCTGTCGTTTTTGGACTGGATCTTGATGACAGGGCAAGCCCAGATCTGGAAAGTTGAATTTGAACATATCACAGTTTTTCATGGGCCTTTGCATCAGCTTTCCTAGCTTGCCACAAACATACAGCAGGAGAATCAATAAGTAGATAAAATATGAAAGGATGTTTTGTGTGGTTACAAATTGTCAATATACAATGCACACAGTTGTGAGTGTTTTCTTCTCTATATGCATGAATGTGCATCATAAACTATTAGATAAATAAAGTCTCTGTATTGATTTATCTACAAAGTTATATAAAGGCATAACATGCTTCCATTATGCAGATGTTTGTGAATGATTTACAAGAAACAAAAAAGGTATCATTGAAATAGAAAAGAGAGGATGCACAAATGGAAGTTAAAAGTTAAATTATTGTCTGAAATTCACAACGAACAGCAGTGTCATTGTGGTGCCACGGAAATACGGATAGATGACTCATGTTAGACCGCAGCCAGTGATTAAGGAAACAGTTGTCTTTTAATAACTTTCATATGCCTTTTTTTCATCAAACAGAGTACTATCTGTGGGTGGTACATGCTCATTTTAGTTTAACATATTTTAATTTTGTGTATCGTCTAACAGCAGAGACACAGCACACCACTAACACTTGTGTCTGTGGTGCGTCTCCAGTGTGGTCGTGTCCAGATGAAGCACTTGCGTCCGAATTGTGTTTCTGTGACATCATTTCTGCAATAAAGTCAAAAGACCTCACATCCTTTTTTTATATATATATATCTTACTCAAGAGAGCAAAATGTACAGGTTGTGTGAGATCAGTTCTGTCTCAGGCACATAGCATAAGCAACATATCCCGCAATGATAAAGTTAGTTCCTATTACGCATTTGTCAGGGACTCTTCGTGGCCATAAGCATCATAAAACATAAGGGTTTACACTACAAATTACAGTATGGTGCCAGAATGCATCCTAGACCACATCAGCAATGGGCTGAGTGAACAGATCCTTTGGTTCTAAGAGGTTAGTGAATTAAACTGCATTGGAATTTGTATCCTTAAGTATGACTGCCACTCAGCTCAGTGGGAAATCGGAGCATGGATTAAATAAAAATGCCCATTGCTACATATGAAAGTAACCTTGAGCAAGAGTAGACTGCAGCTTCCAGGGAGTAGGGTAATTTGTGAAACTGTGCCTCCATGCTGTGTTAAAGAGGACAGAGTATTGTAAAAAGAGAGGGAGAAAGAGAGAGTGAGAGTTCGCATGTTCCGTAAACAGTCTCTGAATTAATAAATTCGTCTCTAATCTGCTGCATGACGTGAAGGCTTTTGTCCTTGCCGACCCAGTTCTTGGACACGCAGTTTTGGAAATTCAATTTCCTTAACACAATCATTTGTAGTAAAGCTCTGCAATGTTTTCATATCACTAAATATCTGCATGGCCATGCACACATTACTGATTGATATAACACAATAGTGTTTCCCAGTTCACGAGAGGTTGGAGTCTGTTGTTGTAGTGTCTGGTTGCTCCTTTCCAGGGAAAATTCTGCCCAGCAATTCTCAGTAATTCCTGGGTATACAGGAATGAACAGAAGACGAGGTTGGGTTGTTCGCTTGAGCAATGATAATCACCAGTGAAAGAAGCAGAGGATGGCCAAACACACTCTAAATGTAATCAAAAGAATTGCAAGGAAGACACCACACTGTTTAATTCAGAAATGATCCAGTTGCTAAAAGCCAGTGCTGTTGCTGCTAAGGGTGACATAAGAAATATTCCATGCTGGTGTTAGGAAGACACTAAACATGCCCCTATCCAGAAAACAGTCTTTCAGTATGTACAGGTAGATGAGGGAGCGATTGTTACATAGTAAATACTAGAGTGTGTCTGGGTGATAAATTACATTCATTCATCCATTATCGTACCTGCTTTGTACCTTCACAGTGTCTCAGGGGTCTGCTGGAGCCCATCAAGGGCAGTGAAGGGAGGGAATACACGCTGGGCAGGTCTCAAATCCATCATAAGGCATACACAGAATTCACTCAAAATCTCACAAGTCTCATATCAATTCAAACATGCATTATTTTGGAAGAAATCCACATGTGAAGAACATGCAGACTGTATACAGAAAGATGCTCTGTGACCTGGCCCTCTAGTGACCTGGGAGTTGAACCCAGATCCTTGTTGCTGTGAGTACAGCGCTATCCAACAACACATTCTACCAGCCCAGTGATAAAATTCTACCAGTAAGTTTTTGTTTTGTGAACTATGAAACTATTTGAGGTGATTTCATTGCCATGTGTTGCTTAATATACACACGTTCATCAGAGAAAGGGAGTGGGATGTGAACTCTATAGTTGAAGCTCACGACCAGCAATGAGCTTTGACACACACACAAAATATACGTTTTACTGTTCATGGCAACTGAGACTTGTTGTGCCATCTCAGAGAGAGAGAGAGAGAGAAACTAAGAGTAATATATGGTGTGGAGGCTACCAATCACCCAAACGGCACCTTTGCTACGCAACACAGCACCAATCCAGCAAACGTTGAAGTTTAAGCTTGAAAGCAAAGGCTCTCTTTGTTGATTTCACATTGTTGCTGTGAGGACTGACTTATTGTTACAGGGCGGTATTGATCCAGGGAACACTGAGAGGTGTACTCACAGCAAATACTGCCACTCTGTGTTCCAAAACGGACGGTGCTGCCTGAGATTGCAGCTCCGCTCTACAGGATGGGAGTGCTCACACTGCAAGAAATATCACCATACCATAAGTTGGATTTTATTCATTCAACTTAAATACACTTAAAAAAAAAACAATAGATAACCCAAGTGAATTCCATATTACATTATCATCTTGACAAAGATCGTGGAATGTAAGTGTTTCTGCAATGTTCCTGCAACTTTCTTTTTCCTTTATTTTTTGGGTGTGTATAAAGATTGACTGAGTTGTGTCAAAGTCCACACATATGTAGATTACACTACTGAATGATCATAGTTAAGCATATAAAAAGATGCTCAACACTGTATAAGAGGCTGGTTCCTCAGGACTGGACCGTCTTGGCTCTATTGTGCTGAAATCATTTGTGGTTCTATGTCATATTGTTACACATAATTGTTACATTTCATTCACTGTTAAATCTTCTGTTGTGATAAACAAGCTTTCTTTAAAGCACACTGTAAAGCAAACAGCAAAGCAACAGATCTTTAAAGATATATAAAGAAGACTGTCTCAGAGGATTCAAGTTGCAGAAATGATGATAATTGGGGTTTTACATCATTAAATTCTTCTCTGGACCTTTACTGTGTAGTGTGGATAGCAGGAAATGATCTAAAGCCACAATATGACCCAATCTTGAGAACATTACAGCTCGTAGGCACATGGCTGTGCGGACAGACTCGTGCACATACACGTACCCACACACCCTCATCATGTGTCTGTTTTGCTCTGTGGTACCTGGTGCAGTGCGACAGGTCTAGATGAAACCCACACCATAAAATATCTCCAAGATCCACAAAACAAACCCACAAGTCCCATATGAAGTAATGATGTATGAGCTTTTGCACACAACGTAATTCCCGTCCAGACACAATAATAATTCCGTTATAATGAGACTCCCTGCTTAATGTGAATCATCTCTGTCATGTGAACCATCATGTCCATTTAACTTCGAATGGCAGTAGATGTCATCGTTGTGCATAAAGTAAGTTTTCCAGCAACCTCTCACTGCACACAGATTCTTCAATCTGATGGGTTACACATGTGTGATGTGTTCATCTCTGTTTCTTTTGAGAACACTCTGTCCATACCTTCACTCAGATTCCACATAATCTTAGTTTTCTTAAAAATAAGTGACTGGGGCCTATCCACTTACCTCTGAGGCAATCCCACTTGTTTGAGGCGTTTTCAAGAAACTGTTTATCTGGAAAATGACTCTGGATCTCCCTGAATTCTTAAAAATTAGTTAATTTCTATCAAATCCAGTGGCAGAATTTTGAGATTTGACTTCTCCCATGATGAAAATATGTCATCTTCACTCTCAAAGAATAATATATGACTTGTTAAGATGTTTCGCAGGTCCAGAGGGCTGGCATCTTTGAGGTCACTTCTCTGCCAAAGTCGCTCCTAGGCTCTTAACGCGCAGCCTTTGAAACCACCTTGGATTTCAGCTGCCGCATCTCAGCCAGAGGTCTACAACTTAAAACAAGTTTTTGATAGCTCATGGACTATCTCATTTCCTTCCCCTCCTCCTTCCCTTCTCAAAAGCCTCGATGACCGGAGCTTGTATCATTTAATTAATCCCTGGCATGACGTGCTCCGAGGCAGGTAGAGAAAACAGGGAGTTGGCTTTGTGGAAGGAGGACCATTACGCAGGTTGGCATGACATCACCATGGGCTGGCTATAAAGCGGAGAGGACTAATACAAAGAGTTAGAGGAGCACTTGAGGAGCTTGGGAGTAAAGGACGGACTGAAGCCTCTTATGTTTAACAGCTGATTGGCTGCTGCTGCCGTTGCACTCCGTCCCTCTTTCTTGAACTCGAGCAGAAGGAATCATCCTTGTCAAAATGAACTTGTCCTATTTGGTAGCTTGTGGACTTATGGTCACCCTGCTTTCAGTGAGGATTGCAGCGAAACCTTTATCTCAGGCTCAGCAAAAGGTAAGCACCAAGCCACTTGTATCCCAAAGCTTCGCTGCGCACCGCTGGAAGCTGGATGGAGCGTCCAGCGGTGCGCAGCTGTTGCGCTGTTGCGATGTTTGTTTTGCGCGTCGAATTTCATAAGTTCAAAGCAATGCGACGAGGGCATTTTCTCCACACCCTTAAGCCAAACCATCCGATATATTCAGTGATGACTTATCCACAAAGGCATCGTTTCGGCGTTAAGTTTAAAAAAAGTGCTCCAAAGAAAAAACTGAAACCAAAACCTTAGAATAAAATGGTGAAAGAAATATAGATGTAAACTCTTAGACCTTAGAGATTTTAGACAATCGTTAATCAATATTTGCAAAATATTTGCATGATGTGAACAGCAAAAAAAGAAACATTTTTTGTGCGTAAAATCTTTTTTCGCGGATGGATTCAACTGGATAACGGAGACTTAAAAGACACACATTGGGAAAAATATTTCAGTTAAAAGATAAGATAACAGGAGTGTAGAAAATTTGAAATCCGATGCCGATCAGGGCAGAGGAGAGGAGAGGGGCTGGAGGCACCTGCTTTATTTATTTATTGTTCAAACGGAGAGAAACAGAAATCTCAGGACTCGAGGTAGTCTGCATTAATACTGATCCTTTTTATGTTTATAATGAACAAATCACAAGTCATAGCTCTGCAAATATAACATTTCTGATTAGAAATTGGGGCAGGTGGTTATGTAAATATCAGTTTTAGCGATATCTCTTGGTACAAAGCATTCGCCTGAGGCAAAGCCAAGGTTTATTTACTTTTTCTTTATCAATCTGTGTCCCCAGTCTCTTAGAAGTTTGCTGGGCGAGGAGCTGGCCGAGTTTCTGGAGTCGGAGGAGAGAGAGAGGCGTCTGGACGCGGTGCGTTCTCGGATACGGTTACTGAGAGATTTACGCATGGACACCCGGGCCAGGGGGATGTGGGCTCGTCTCCTCAACAACGACCAACCCACAACCTACAAACACAAATCCGGGAACAAGAAAGGGGGATCCTCGTCGAGGAGTGGCTGCTTCGGGCACAAGATGGACAGGATAGGAACCATCAGTGGCATGGGATGCTAGGGCTGGAGCGGCGTGGTGATGGTGAGTACTCATCTCACTTCACATTGGTTCACTCACACTAGGATATGGCAAAGATGAAACAACAAACATTAAGGTGGAGACTCGAAATTACCCATAGGTGTGAATAAGAGAGTGATTGATTTGTGCGTGCAGGTGTGAGTGTGTGTGTGTGTGTGTTCCCCACTTTTGCCCTTCGTATGCTCGATAGGTTCGATAGACCCCATTTAGCACAAGGCGTGTATAGTGAGAGAAAGACGAACGAATACAATGTACATCTTTTCTTCGAGGGGGGCAAATGAAATTTAATAAGAATGAGATGATGAAATTAAGCAGGAAGATATGTCCTTTCTCTCATCGGGGGTCTTTAAGAGGGTTTGTCAGTTGCTGCAGAGATGAGAAGATTAGGATGGACATGAGGGAAGAAAGAGAGAAAGGGCTTGAAAGGAAGGAAGGAAGGAAGGAAGGAAGGAAGGAAGGAAGGAAGGAAGGAAGGAAGGAAGGAAGGAAGGAAGGAAGGAAGGAAGGAAGGAAGGAAGGAAGGAAGGAAGGAGAGAGTAGTGGTATTAAGGATAAGGTCCGAACACTCTGCTTTGCATTCTTGGTGGGCCAGTTGATGTGAAATTCAAATTGACCAAAGAGGATGTAGAGAGAGAGGTAACACCCCTGACTGTATTCTATAGATTAATGAACTGACAGGGTGTGTGAAAAGTCAGCCTAATGTAAGAAATCACACTCAGTGATGCGTCATTGAGCTTTGTTCCCCCCTTACAATGTGACAGGGACACAGTGTAGCCCTGCTTCCTCCCCCTCCAGACAACAGGAAAGCCCACTTAAACTGATGCAAATGGATGTATGGCAAACAATCCAGTGGGTGTACACTCTTCAATACATGCACATCACCGTGAATGATTCCATCTGCTTCATCTAGAAACAAGTAGCACATATCAAGTTGAACAAGATAAGACGGACATAGAGGCGTGTAGTAGCAGGGTAGGATGTGGCTAATGCACACATAGTACCCCACTGAGACCAGGACCCTTCTGGGAAGTCCGAGTGACTTTAGCACAAACAACAAAGAGGCTGCAGCGGAGAATGAAGTAATGAGTGAGCAAGGTGACGCACAATTAGTCCTGAGGCCCGACGCCTTTTTGTGGTTGTGGTCGAGCTGTGAAAACCTGATGGGGGGAGTGTGATTCTGTGACTAAATGCAGTGTGTCGTCTGTGAGGCTGTTGTGTATGTGTGTTTCACTGGCTGACACCCACAGCTCCACTGAGGGGTATTTGTGGGAGTCTGTGAAAGGAGGAGCAGGGTCTCATAGGGCCACACAAATAAAGCTGGGGATTCACTGAACTGCTAAATGATGGGATTATTGATTAAATTCTATAAAAGATGTTCCCTAATGGTCAGCCTAACCTTTCTTCTTCTGTTTCTTCTTTCTGTCTCTCCAGATCATTGGACGATGGGTTTGAATGACACAGGTTCTGTCTGTTCTCACCTGATGGGGAAAAAGAAAAAAAAAAGAAAAACTCACCAAGTGACAGATTTTCGGTACGAAAGTCACCATGACCAGCATAAACAAAGACTAAGATGACAATGCTACAACTCCTTCATATAAATATATATATACTAGATAGGCAGGTATATATGCATATATTCATGTGTGTATACCATACAATGGTCAACAGATACAAACACAGATGCATACTACAAGATGGCGGACAATGGTGTAAAAACTACAAACCGCAAAGCTGTATATTGTTGCTGCTGCTGCTGCTGCTGTACATTCATGTACTTCATCTCTCCTGCATAAATGTATTTATGTTTAAAAAAAACTATTTATATGTTTATAAAAAAGAGATATTTATAAATATGAGTTTTATTTATGTAACATTTTGAAAATGGATGCAAACTGCAGGTCAATTATGTTTGTAACTTTTTTTTCTTTTGTCTCAAATAGTTGTAAATGTTTTCAAAAATGATAAAAAGAACATTCCATGTGCACTTAACTTTGTGTCATCTCTAAGTTTTATGTGTCATTGAAAAGTGATTTGTGAGTTTGAGGAACATTTTTACAAAGCAAAAGTCTTTAATTATTTTTTCACAAGAGTTTGTACAAAAACTCTAATTACGCTTGAGCCAGGTATCAGAGGTATCTCTCATTTCATGAATTAATGAGAAATACCTGGATAAACTGCATAGTTCATTATTTTTTCTCATATTCAACCATATTAATTAAAAAACAAAACAACGGCATACATTTATTAAGTGGCGCCTTTACAGCTGGTGTAAGTCTGCCGTTGAAGTATTGTCACCCTGCCAAACAAACTACTTAACTGCTTACTGATGTAAATACATGCTGACATCACAGGGAAGAACAAATCAAAATTCATGTTTATGATACTCCATGGTAATGCTATATAGCGAATGTGAAGCATAAATACAGTGCTGGTTCATTTAGGAGATGCAGACACTCCCAAAGCACTTTTGTTCTAACAAATCTCTGAACCTTGAAGGCACAAAAATGTATGAGATAGTCAAAGAAACATACAAGCAATCCCAGAATGTGATATGAAAGCATAGGCAGAGGCAAATCTATAAACATGTTCTAGAATTAAATGTGATAATGGAGAAGCTGATAATTCAGAGAATAGTGGGTCCACAGTTTTGAGGTGTCCATAAGATGACTTTAAGTCAGAGAAGCTGTGGAGGAAGATCTGCAAACTATTCTTCACATGGTCCACAAGCTGGATTTTAAAGAAAAAAACTTAAATAATTCTGAGCCCTCCACATTAAGTTAATACAAAATGCAAATTCAGTACTATATGGTGATACTGCCAGGGGTTTAGCATTGGTGGCATTTACATTTAGTCATTTAGCAGGTGTTTTTTTAATCCAAAGCTACCTACACTGAAAGAAAAAAAACATTAAATCTGCATCCCAATAGGAACCTACAGTATCTTTGAACATTGCTCTATATTCTCAATAATGAAGGGATGAGCGCAGTAGTACGAATGATAAGTTTAAGCACTAGTTAAAGGAGATAATAGTAGATGAATAAAATCCAAAGAATGAGCAGTGTTAGGTAGGTGAAAGTCAGGAGAGGAAATGCTCTCAAAAGAGTTGGTCTTCAAAAGCTCCTTGAAGATGGAGAGGGACGTCCCTACCCTGATGGTGCTTGGTAGCTTGTCCTTCCATTGGGGTACTACAAATGAGAAAAGTCTTGGTTGTTGTGCTTTTACAGATGGCAGTGCAAGATGACACCTGTTCGATGAACGCAACAGATGGGGGATAACGTATGTCCTGATTGGAGCATTTAAGTAAATAGGAGTAGATCCAACAACCACTCTGTAGTCAAGCATAAGTATCTTGAACTTGATGCAGTTATGGGCAGCCTACGAGAAGTAGTGTGATACATCCTTGTGGTTGGTTAAATCGCACTAATGTGCTCTCACACTAGAGGGCAACCTGTCACTGAGGGGAGCAAGGACACCTGCCGCACACACTTGGAGGAATCATCCATCTGTCTATTATCTCAGCTACTCCATAGTTTAACAAGGTCATGGGGATATGCTTGAGCCCATTCCACCACACATTAGGTGAAAACGGGGAATACACCCTGGACAGGTCACTAGTTCAACACAAGGCACACACACTTCACTCAAACGCACGTTTTTGGACTGTGGGATGAGACTTATATAAGTGTGATTTTTAAAATAAAATACACAGAAAATCATGTTTTTATGTGCGTCATTCAGCAGTGAAATTTCATATATATATATACATATACAGTATTATATACTGTATGAGAAATTAAATTTATTATCAATGTCATGTCTATTTTATCTGTCCACGACAGAGCAAACATCTTTTAAATAAATTCTAGACATTCAAAATGAGCACACAGACCTAAATACATATAACTATGTGACACAATATCAGTCAATATTACTGTTGCACAGCATAAGCTGTTGACATATACACTACACACACATAGACCGACAGGACAGGAACACAATTAAACATGACAACCACTGTCAAAAATGGAAAAAGGAAATTTTAAATTAAAGCCCCCAAAGAGATGAGGTCTGTACTTTTTAGGACCTGCTAAAAGTTTCTGAGGTTTTTACACCACAGGGCTATAACTGGTGTTGCATCAGATCTATGTGCAAGATAAATGCATAATGATTTGACTTTGGGCAGTTCTATCATCACGCTTCATCACAGTGAAGTTATTTAAGGATTATAATACACATATTTGAGCCCTACATTTAGCTTGATAAAATCAATTTAGATTATTAGGGACCATATTTTGAAGCTTTTTAAAGATGCATTATGTGAAATGTGTAAGTGTTTTTATTTATTTATTCATTTTCACATCCAAACACTCAAAGTAATGTAAAAAAAAAGATATCCTTCATGAGAAACAAACAACCAAAATTAATTCTAATAAAATTATTCCAATTTGTCTAGAACAGAGAATGAAAGTCTTCAACTATCACTTATGTTGGGACATGGGTGCATGTTCCTATTATTTTGTTAAACCAGCTACACACTAACAAGTTGGCCTTGTTTAGAATTTGTAGAGCTACTGCAAACAGTGACTCATAGCTGCAGACAAATTTTTTAGCATTTAACTCCATTAGCAGTGATGCAAACACTGGCAAGGAAAATATTGACATTCTAAGAAACATTAGCAAAGATTTACCACTGTGTGCTTTCGTTAACAATTCACAGCTGAGAATAAATCTAAATCTCCTCAAATTTGGGCGGTTGCCCAGATATAAATGTGCAGTTCCCTGTGATAAAGAAAATCCCTGGTGACCTAAAATCCAAGGATGCATCTTTTTTCCATCCCTGTGCTTTGTGTTTGTCGGATTCACTCTGTTGAAAGTCAGCCCTGCAAAACAGCAGTGAATAGCATGTGTTAAATGGTGGAGGAAAAGAGTTTGGCTTAGTCTGTTTGAAAGGCATTGAGAAGACAATGAAATGCGTGAAGGTGACAAGACTCAGAGAACAGATGTTAGGGTAAATTGGCAGCCATGGAAATACAGGCTCCTCAGACAAGGAGTGATTTTTGCATCAGACAACCACTGAAATATGCAGGAAATTAAATGTAAATCCTGATGCAATTCAAACCTGTCATTATGAAGTGTTTCACTCCCACTGTTTTGTGAACAAACGTGTTGTTTGTTCTATTTTCTATATTTTCTATATTATGTTTGTTCTATTTCTATCAGAATTGTCAAATCAGTTGACCATAAGGCTGCATACATGAACTGTGAACTGTGTCTATTGTGTCTATTGCACTCAGAGATGATAGACAATATATGGATCCAGAGATGTGAGATAGCATGGCCGGAGATATTTTGCAAGGACATTGACAGGACATTATACAGTAAGTGACAAAAAATGACAAATTACCTCTGCTGTGGTAACTATTCAAAAAGACAGTGTTCCTATTGATTACTGAATATGCCTAACAATAAACCATGATTAGTTAAAATTATGGGTAGCATAGTTTCACTCAGTGGGAGTGAAAGATGAAGCCGGTTGGAATGAAACCTCTCTCTCTACCTCTGTAGGAATGAGGGAGTGAGGGATGTAAAATGCAATGCTGCCTCTGTGTGGTGTCCAGGGTTAATTACTCAAATGTGCTGTGGTTGTCCCTTGGGAAGCAGCGAAAGTGGCTGAAATAAGGACATACCAGCCACATATACAGAAGATTGTTTTCAGTTAGTAGTGTGTGCTGTATATATATATATATATATATATATATATATATATATAGAGAGAGAGAGAGAGAGAGAGAGAGAGAGAGAGAGAGAGAGAGAGAGAGAATTGAAAGTAAAAATTGACCTGTAAAATGTACAAATGAACAGCATACTGATGTAAATACATGCTGACATCACAGAAAAAAACAGAGGTCATGATTCTCCATGGTTTTGGTATAAAGTGAATGTAAAGACGAAACCCAGTGTCAGACAGAACACAAGAGAAACCGTTTTGAACATGTGATGTTACTAGAAACTCCAGGTCAGCGCCTATACTTTAATTTGAGTATATGCCCATATTACATCTTGCGTCCATGTAAAGGTAGATTTTCTTGTCTTTGGTGGTGGAGATGAAATTAATGAATGGTGAAAGATACGATGTTAATGAATGGTGGAAGATTCACTGTAACATCAGAAGATCGCAACTCATGACGCAGAAAAACGGGTGGTTTTTATACATTGTGTAAAATGTAGTTTAGTCGCACAGAAATTATAAAAATGTGCCAAATGTGTGAACCCTAACCTTACAATAAAGTGGGGCCTAAAAACAGTACAAGACCGCTGGGGTAAACGAAATTGTCTTTCTGCTCTTTACACTCCTTTTTACTTCCGGGAACGCTGGGGGCCACATGGTTGTTCACACGTGTTTGACGAGTGACGGCAGCTGCCGTAAACCACGTGGATGGTATAAACAGCTGCATGAAACAAGTAGATACTTTGTGCTGAGTGAGCAACAATACAAAAAGTGTACAACAAGCGTACACGTTGTATCAGTAAAACCAATGCACAGATTGCGTGTTCTAAATCGTTACAGATGAAAATCGTTAGTTTTTTCCCCCGAAGTCGCCGTGTCACTGACTTCAGAATGTGCTTCGTTAGACGTGAACAAAAACACGAGATTATTCATTTATTTAATGTTTTATTCATGTCGTGGAACAATAAAGTCATTTGTTTCTGTAAAGTCAGACATTCCACCATCTGATTCCGATAACTATGTACTTAAATTGCGGTATATCAAACCCATTTACTCGGAATATGAGTAGTGTGATACATGTGTAAAGATACACGTACAACGTAAACTACGCTACACTCAGTGTTATTACATTTACTGTGTATTGTTGTATTAAGTCATCCTCTTGCCTTTTTTGTGTACAAACCACCCAAAGCAAATTCGTCTTAGTCGTGTGAGAAAGTTGTAGGGTTGCCTGCCAATAAGTCTGATTGTGATCCAGATTCTGGTTCTGATTTCGTCTCAGGCGGTTACGCGGGGAGAGGCGCAGGCACGGTGCAGATGAGCTGACTTGTGATTGGCCGACAGGCCCACGTGTGCGCGTCGTCGTGAGCGCGCACAGGCAGTGAGAAGTGAGCTCGCCTCCGTTTCCTCAGTCTTTCCTATTGACTGTCCCTGTGAGTAGGTTTAGCCACGTGTGTGCATTAGCAGAGACGTTACTCGTATCTACTCAGTACATCGTGTTTCACTGAAACACACGGCAGCACAATGGTGAAGTTAGCGAAGGTAAGTTCACGTTTTTTACCTGCAAATTACTGTTACTTGTGTGTGAACGTGACAAAAAGCAGTGTTTACGCACAAGGCCTAATGCCGAGATACGATGGGGAAGTTGTTGCGTTGATGATAAAATTTAATAGGAACACGAGTAGCTGCATGTCTGCTCACAAGTACCAGATTGTGTCAATGTTGAGCAAACGCGCCGTGTAACCGATCGAAAACGCGTGGTGGGTGAAAACGTTTGTTCTCCGTTGTAATCGGCCATGTTTGGACTGGCTAGGCCTGCTAACACTTAACACGCTACTCAAGATGGCATACATGCGCGTTCTCGATTTAAGCTCGGGAGTTTGTCGATCAAACGACGGATTAACTCGCCATGCCACGCATTAATACTGTCCCAATGTCCCTATTTAACGATTACGCGACATTTAGTGTCACATTAGCTATCGTAACTCGTTCAGGGGCTTTTTAATTAGCATGATCGCAGTCCCGCTGCAGCGCTGACGCTCATTTCCGTCGAAGTGTTGCCGTCCATTAAATACCACACGTTTACTCTGGTTTATAACGACACGAGAGTTATGTAGCGAGGGCGTGTATACACTCGGTTCATCGCGGCAACATTTTTGTCACGGTTTAAAGGCTTATCGAAATGTACGTTGTTAGCCGACATGCTAGTAGCCCGACCTCCTCAGCTCCACGTGGGTTGTGCGCCTGCTCTGAGTGACACGAGGTGAACACCCCGTATCTAGACCCATTTCCCTCTCAAAGTTGCCTCCAAATGGCAATCATGTTACAACCCCATTTGAATACCCGTTAACATGTTTTTTTTTGGCTTAGTTGTGTTTTTTACGTTAATTGAAGCGCCTCATCGTGTTAATCATGCACGTCTATTTACTGGCACATGGGGATTAACACACCCCCGGATTCTCTGTGCTGCGATACTTCTGTTAAAGACCATGTGTGTGTCTCTTTTCACAGGCAGCAAATAAGCAAGCAACTCAAAAGAAAAAAGCCCCACCACCGAAAGAAGTGGAGGAGTCTAGTGAAGAGGAGAGCAGTGAAGAGGAAGAGGTACAGTGTATTTAACTTGGTTTCAGTGTTCAAGTAGCAATTTATTCCTGTCGAGTTTCAAGCTCTTTATGAAGGTTCTTTAAATTGGATTTTGTATAATTATGGCTTGGTAAATGCATTGATTTACACAAATGCAAATAAGAACGCAGTGTACTAAAAAAATGTAGTGTCTGTGACCTACGCATAATTTTCATACACCCACTCATGTTACAACTGGCTGTATTGTGAATAAAGGGTTTACACATTCTTGGCCATTGGCTCCTCCCCCTTGAGTTTGCAGGACTGTACTGAAGTCATTCACAGATTTTTGGTTCAGAGTTTTGGCATGGCTATCAATTTTTTTACTTAAGTAAACGTGTGGCATCTTACCCATTTAAGCCTGAATCTTATTTTGTTTTTTTATTTTTTGTACAGGCTCCTCCAGTTAAGGCAGTGAAGAAAGCCAAAGCCACCCCAGTAAAAAATGGCACCGCAGCTAAAAAAGCAGAAAGTGAGGATGACGATGACGAGTCTGGTAAGCGGCAAACTCTGAAAATTTAGACCACCTTAAATAATTTATGAGGTGGTCTGATGTAGTAATGTCTTGTGCTTTGCCATCAACGTACAGATGAGGAGTCTGAGGAGGAGGCCCCCCCACCCAAGAAGGCTGCTCCAAAAGTAACACCAGCTAAGGCAAAGGCTGCACCCGCAAAAGCAGAGGAGTCTGATGATGATGATGACGACGAAGATGATGATGGTAAGTTTACTTGGATTTTTTTTAATCGCATGAATGAATTAAAATGAACTGAATTAAATCACATCCTCTCTTTCTTGGCATACATGTAGTTGTTTGGTACTCATGTGTGTAATGTACAGAGGAAGAGTAAGTGCAGCGCTATGTCTTCGGTGCCAGTGTGTTTGTATTGTCCACTGGTTCTATCCTCAATCGCTGCTCCATTTGTCTACATGTAATGTAAAGTGCCATTTCATCTCTAAAGCTTGTGGAATTGTTGCACTCTGTTAAAATCTGGCTTCTGTGTATTGTCTAGATGAGTCTGAAGAGGAGGCCCCACCCCCCAAGAAGGCAGCTAAGCCTGCTGCTAAACCTGCAGCCAAGCCAGCAGCAAAGGCTCCTGCCAAGGAGTCTGATGATGACGACGATGATGATGACGATGAAGAGTCTGAGGAGGAGGCACCACCCCCCAAGAAGGCTACTCCTGCTAAACCGGCCGCTAAACCAGCCGCTAAGCCCAAGGCAGCAAAAGAGGAGTCTGAAGATGATGATGATGACGATGACGATGACGACGAAGATGGTTAGTTTACATCTTTGCCCTCCAGTGTGTAGTTTCATGTGAAGTTGGTTTGAGCCAGGGGCTTGTATGATGATCAAAAGGGACTTAATACTGATTTTGTATGATGTCACCATTTTATAAATCTGATGCGACTTGTTGGCAGGATTTGCGGTGCCAACTTATTGATAACCTTTAACCATACAATCATGTTTGTGCTTTGTCAGACTCTGAAGAGGAGATGGACACCACCCCTGCTCCAAAAGCAAAAAAGGCGGGCATGGTGAAGGCCAAGGAAGAGTCAGAAGAGGATGATGACGACGACGACGATGATGAGGATGACGACGACGAGGATGATGACAAGGAAGAGGAGGGTAAGTTGTGATGCATTGTCAAGATAAGTGAAGTTCATTGATGTTGAACGATAGAATATAGGTTTTAATTGACAAAGGTCTCCGTGTCTGAGTCAAACTGTCTCTGGGTTTATAGAAAGCCCACCTCCAGCAAAGAGGAAGGCAGAGGGCAAGAAGGACACACCACCTGCCAAGAAGGCAAAGTCCGATGCTGAAGGTAAGAGCAGATGCTGACCCCCCGTCATTGTCATTTCAGTATTCTATCATGATGATCACAAGGGACTTAATACTGATGTGTGATGTCACCTTTTTACAATCTGAATGTCTTGATGCACATCACAACACATTCTTAAACAATAGATGAAACTCACCAGAAATCTCTCTTCTTTATCAGGTTTCTCTATGTTCATCGGTAACCTGAATTCCAACAAAGACTTTGACGAACTGAAGGCCGCCCTACGGAAGTTCTTCTCAAAGAACGACCTTGAGATTGTTGATGTGAGGCTTGGTGCATCAAAGTAAGAACATTTGCATATCATTGAGGGGGAACCCTTTCACTACTGGCTTTGGGGAGCACAAGTTGTAGTTATTGCTTTTTGCAACATGAAATTTGATCCCCCCAAAAATCCAAAGTTCACTTTTCTTGACCACCGTCTTCAGACTGGAATGTCTAATGCCTGTTCCTTGACTTGCCTCGACAGGAAATTTGGCTACGTTGACTTCTCATCTGAGGAGGAGCTGCAGAAGGGTTTGGCTCTAAATGGCACAAAGCTCATGGGTCAGGAGCTGAAATTGGACAGGGCAAGAAGCAAAGAGGGCGCACAGGATGGCAAGAAAGGTAAAACATGACGTGAGAGCATTGGTACAGGCTTTCTAAAGTCACCCTCCATTTCTTGGCACACTTGTGGTTGTTCAGTACTCACGTGTGTAATGTACGGAGGAAGAGTGAGTGCAGCGCTATGTCTTCGGTGCCAGTGTGTTTTGATTGTCCACTGGTTCTATCCTCAATCGCTGTAACATTGTCGCCCTTTGAAGCCATTTGACAGCTTTTCATTTTTGAGAGTTGAGGAAATGCTTCATTTTTGTTTTGCAAGTTAATTCAATTTATGACTTTTTTTCCTGCAGAGAGAGATGCCCGCACCCTTTTTGTAAAGAACCTCCCCTTCTCTGCCACGGTCGATGACTTGAGGGAAGTCTTTGAAGATGCCACTGATATCAGGGTACCGCCAGGCCAGAACGGCTCTAACAGAGGGTAAGAGGACTGAATAGATTCTCGGCTCACCTTTAAGCTCATATGGTACATATTGCTCCATATCAATCCAATTTCTTTGTGTTGAATGTGTTTTTTCTCCCCCAACTTAATCCAGCATTGCCTACATTGAGTTCAAAACTGAGGCAGAAGCAGAGAAGATGCTGGAGGAGGCCCAGGGAGCTGATGTACAGGGAAGGTCCATCATGGTGGACTATGTTGGAGAAAAGAGCCAGAAAGGAGCTAAAGTGGGAGGTAAATTTGATGACGGCATCTCAAGGATCTCATAAGGTGTTTAGAGAAGCATTTAAAGAAGCAGAAGATCTTTGTGTGACCAGTGTTTCTGCCTTTTCTCTCAAGCAATCGGAGCACCGAGCAAGACCCTTGTCGTGAACAACCTGGCCTTCAGTGCCACAGAAGAAGTCCTCCAGGATTTGTTTGAGAAGGCAGTCTCCATTAGGATTCCACAGAGGGATGGCAGACCCAAAGGGTGAGTTGCTTTGTGTGGCTCATTCATCAGTCCTAAGTCTATGCACCTTCTCATGAGCTCCTCTTAATCATAACCATGATTCTGCACGGATTCGCACGAGAAGAAGAGCCAGTGCACACAGTATACTCTTGGCATCTTGTGCTTATGGATGCTGCTTATGCTGACTGTGCAACAGACAATGTTTAGTAAGCATGTTAGGCTTATGTGGTATGTTTCCTGGCAATTACTCACTATTCTGTCTCTCCGTTCCTCAGCTTCGCCTTTGTAGACTTTGAGAACACAGATGACGCCAAGGATGCCCTGGCAAACCTCAACAACACAGAAATCGAAGGCAGGACGATCCGCCTGGAGTACAGCCAGAACAGCAACAGGGGCGAAGGTGGCAGAGGCAACTCGGGTAGGTCCCCAAGCAGCATAAAGCAGTGGTTTGAATCAACATGCACAGATGTGATGAAAACTTGAATCTGCTGAATCTCTGTGAAGATGTCAAGATAGTCAAGTCCTGATCTGCTTTGTGCAAGTTTGCACTTGGCGGTGCAGTTTTTATCGATACATAGTTTTAAAGATGGTTTCTCTCCTCTACCAGGTCCAACAAAAACCCTGTTTGTCAAGGGTCTCTCCGAGGACACGACAGACCAGACCCTCAGGGATTCCTTTGAGGGAGCCGTAACAGCCAGGATAGTCACAGACAGAGAGACAGGCTCGTCTAAGGGGTAAGCTGTTGGGAGTTGAAAGCATGTAAACATGGGCTCTGTACTCTTCTCGTGATCACTTCTCTGTTCTGCTGTGACAGTGAGTGGATTCACATGAGAAGTAGAGCAAACTCACAGTTAAACAGGCAGCTACCTGAGTGGAAGTTGCCCATGTCTGATGTGAGACAATCTCAGCAAAAAGCTGAAATTAGAAATCACATTTGAATCGACTGCGGACCACGACAGATTTGTAATTAAAACTCGGCTCTCTGTTCTGCAGCTTCGGCTTTGTCGACTTTGACAACGAGGATGACTGCAAGGCTGCCAAGGAGGCCATGGATGACGGCGAGATCGACGGCCAGAAGGTGACCCTGGACTACGCCAGGCCGAAGGGCGAGGGCGGCTTCCGCGGAGGCCGTGGCGGCGGCGGTTTCGGAGGTGGCTTCGGAGGCGGCAGAGGCCGTGGAGGCTTCGGAGGCGGCCGTGGCGGTTTCGGGGGATCTGGTGGCCGTGGGGGCAGAGGAGGAGGAAGAGGTGGCCCCAGAGGTGGACGAGGAGGCCGTGGCGGCTTCGGAGGTGAAGGAGCTTGACTTTTGCTGATTGCGAGAGGTGCCAAGGCTCTATTCATAAATCACTCATGACCCCCTGTTCTTCTTCCCAGGCGGCAGAGGTGGCGGCGGTGGATTCGGAGCCAAACCACAGGGGAAGAAGATCAAGTTTGATGACTAAATCCTTAGTCTCCTTCTTTTGAATGGACTCTGGTTTCATCACTTTTTCAGAGCTTTTGGACATTCCAGAAAGCGTCACTGATATGTATTTAACTGTTGATGGGCATTTTGGCCCTCTATTTAGACCCCTGAAACCTTCTTCTTTCTGTGCCAGATTGGTACGTTCGACCCTCTGTTCAAGTGCTACGCGTCAGCACCGACGTCCCTAATGCAAACCTGCAATCCATTGCCCTCACCTGCCTCTTGCTTTTTCCGAAGGAGTAAAATTGAAATGTGTCTGACAAGCAGGTTTGCTGTGAAGAATACGCTCATGTTTGTCAGATGCATTGTGTAAATTTAAACAGTTTGTATTATTTCATTTTACCTTTTGTAAAAAAAATACACCTGTATCCATATTTTTGTTTTTATTTTGTTTTGTCGTTTAGTTTGCTTTAGGTGCCAAGTTTTACTGTTATGTGCAAAGCATATTTTGATAGATTTGTCAGTGCTACCGAGCTGGGTGTTCAGAACCATGGTTTCTTCTCCTGTCCTGTTCAGAGGGGCAAAAAAATGTCTGTCGCAGAGGATAAAATGCCTCAATGTATGTAAGATAAAATATTTGTAGTGCATTGACTAATTTTCTCTCCCATCTGAAAATCTCAGATTTTCACGTGATAAAATAAAATCCTGTAGGTGGTGATTTTTAATGGCCTGTCATCATTTTGCACTTGCATAAAGTGAGGATCGACACGCTGGGGATGTGAAATTTTCAGTAATGGGTCAGTTATCAAAAATGTGTGCTGAGTTGTTAATGCATTGAAGTTTCTTGGAGGCTTGTTAAAACATCTTGACTCAACCCGTCTGTGGTCTTTGTCCTTGATGTCCGTGTTATTGAAGTGGAAACCAGACTTTGATCGCCAGATTTGTCATGTCTCAGAACCTTTTGGAGAAGATATTCTAAGTCTTAAGCTTTTAGCTTGGTTTTCAACTGCAGTAACTCATGGGCAAGACCAGGGGTTGTGGGACCTGGGGTTGTAGATTCATAAAGATTTCATTGAATGAAGACTTAAAGCTTTTGGGATGACTAGATGGCGGGCAACTGATGGCCACTGGCTGAGTAGTTTTCTGTTCTCCACTAGGTGGCAGTCTCCATCATATAATCGCTAGTCTTGTCACCTTACACAACTGATGGTGCCCATACGAGCATTTGTCACTTTAACACCGTGTACAGTGTGCTGTAAGGCCCTCGGCCCACAATGGGCTGAACTGGAGGAAATGATGACCTGTAAAGGGTTTAGTGATTCCAACTCATTCAAGTGTCCCAACATCGACAGCACTGGGCGATGTATTCGGGGTGTTTGCAAAACTGTCAATTATTAAACCATAGAAATGGTTCATGTGCTGTAAATTTTACTTCCTCATTAGTACAAGGAAAGAAGCTGACAAGAACTACTGGCGAACTCGTAGTTTCATCCCATCAGATAAGTGAGAAAATGCTCTCAAAACAAATCTTGCTACACTCAAAGAATGACTGCAGTAGTGTGTTAAACATCAGCCAGAAGCAGCTTTTACAAGCATCACAAGACTGCTGTGCCGAGTCTAGCCTCCAGACGCATTTGCATTATGCTGGGGGTGTCGGTGCTAAACAAATGTTGTTCTTATGCACAGCCGACTGCAGCTGACGGGCAGCTGCACTTGTAGCATACACTCTGTTGACGCTGCCAGCAGTGAGCGGGCTCCCGTCCCACAGCATGCTCTCACCCTGCTGGCTGAACAGGCACCATTGTCCCTGAAGGTGCCTGGGTGGGAGGCACTGATGATGGCACTGCTGAATACCTCCATTTAGGGATCTGTTGCCCCCTTCCCTCCACCTACCACCTCCCCTGTCCCCAGCGGTGACAGGGGTCATGCCACCTTGTCTCTGTGGCGTTGTGTCGGCCGTCTAGGGTGACGTGTGTACCGTCTCTGTACCCAGGTGATCACCCTTGAGCACTCCTATGCTGTTTGTCTTGTATTTAGCGTTATAACAGAGGTCCACCCAGACACAATGCAGGCATTGACGTTGGCTTCAGTATTTATTGCAAATTAGCAGACACCGAAAGCTACATCATCACAAAAGACCATAATGTTGTAATAAGTGTAGCCACCTTCTAAACCTGACATGACTCGTTCTTGCATCTAAATATAGTTGGTCCGATTCAAATCCAATGCATACAAATCAGCAATAAAGTGCTTCTGTGTTTCAGTGACACAACCCTAGATTTCCAAGGAGGAGGGTTTTATTTTCTTTTTCAGGAAGTGTTTGTGTTTGTCACAGTCAATATGGCGGCAACATTTCACCCACAAGTTTTGAATTTCCGCCATACCCATGAACGTTATTTCCCTTGATAAAGGAAAATGTGTCAACAAGCATTTGAAAAGAGAGAACCCAGCAATACTTTATCTCATTTGTTTACCGACATAGGGCCCTTTCTACACGGGAGTATGCTGCTCAGAGTTCTTCTCACAATGGATCTTTGTCGAGAACACGGTGTCCCATAGCACAGATGCTGAATTCGCACTGACATAGCCTCGTTTCCATATGGAGAGCTGGGAATTACGCTACAAATTGTCTTGTTCACACTTCCTGTTTGGTGACTGACTTGACAGAGAAGAAAGTACCAGTCTCCCCAGTACCAGGAACACGAGAATAATATGTAAATCTTAATTGCTGCTGCTAGGGTACACCCCTCTGAACTTTGAACATTTCAAGTGTTGTAAATGTTAAGGGGACTGCAAGCATAAAACAGTCTGCATTGCCTTGTTTTCTGCCACTAAATACATCTCAAACATGAATATTCATCTGGAAATTTCATTTTCTGAATTAAGTTCATCAAAATATATTATTCTATCTTCATCCTATAGCATGACCCGAGATGTTTTCCATCTGCAGTGGCCACACAGCTCCACACAAACATATAAAATCCCTTTGTCAATGAATCTCAGTGTCTACTTCTAATTCTTCCATATTTCTCATGTATTTTTCCTTGGATATATGTGACAGTTATCTTTGTTCTTCAGTTCTAGTTTTTCCAAACAACTGTCTTACACTACTTTACTATTGAATGTCAAAAAAATAAGTTGGTTTAGTAATCAGGAACATTGAAGTAATCTGCAGTTCTGGTCAAAAGACTGTGTGTAGGTTGGAAACTAAAACGTTTTCGTTTCAGCCCAAGCAGCCGCATTCCTGTTTAAAGCCACACTGATGACGGTGCTCCTGAGAGGCTTTGAAGAAAATAGAGGGCTAGTGTGAAAGCTTGTGGCCTCTTCCAGCTGACCGACTGACCACACTGACATCAAAAGCTTCCTCTAATTAGCGTCAAAAATATATATGGCTCCTGGTTCACAGGCATATTGGAGAGCTTTGTGTGTACCTCTGGGGTGGGACATTTACAATACATTGTCCTAACTTTTCACTGATACATGTCGATAATTGAACTCTGCTTTTAAACCATTTTCCTTTCCTGAAATGACCTGACTTAACCTGATACTTGGCAGTGGAGTAAAACTGAGGCTACTGATCTCTAAAAGGACTCCTCTGTACCGGGATATTTGAGGTTAAAGGTTCCTCTTTTTGCAGGTGTTTAGGCCAGTGCTTTTGGAGAGAACTGGTGAATCCTCTTCCTTTTTTCACACACAGACACTGTACATCACAGACTCTCTACTTACACATGAAATGTTCAAAATACAGGAAGTCCATAGTCCAGTGAAGGTAATGGATGAACTTCACAGTGAGGTATCTCAAACAGAGACATTTGCAAGCAAGGAAGTATGGAATTTTAGGGAAGTATGAAGTGATTCTTCATCTTCCTCATTTTAAGTAAGCTGTTCGCACGAAACATTAAGCGCAGCAAGAGCCAATAGGAATGTCATTCATTTTGCGCCTCTTCACTACATTTCATCCTCAGGGGGCAATATGACTACAGTATTGTAGAGAAAATTCAGCAGCCATCAGGCCGATCCTGAACCTATCACTCAAAGCCACGGGGCCTGTCTGGACCCGTACCATCACTTCGAGATCATGTCTCTTTTGCAGATTAGGAGAGAAGCCTTTGCTTCTTTCCACAGTGACATTTAGCACACACAGGAAGTCCTTTTAACAAACCTGTGGTGTAACCCATTTCACTCAGAACGAAAGCTAAATTAATTGACATTTCAGACAGCCGCATTCTGATCTTGTGCACTTTGCACTCCTGTGAAATGCTGCAGAACCCGCCAACCAATACCTTACAAGCAAACGTTGTTTAGTATACACCTGCTTATTTCCTTTGTTCCATTACATTAGAGCAGTTTCAGAAATATTTGTCCTCAACAAACGGAATGACTGACAGTTAAAGACAGAATCTATCAAGAGCATTACATACAACTAGTAGTAAAAAAATTATGAACAGATCTTTCTCTTTGATTAGCTCGATTTTATGCCATTAGACTTCCGTCTCTGAGAGCTGCTAAGACAGAAAACATTGTCATAAAGTATGGTTCTGTGTTGGCAAGTGTGCAACTCATGAAACACAATATAGAGAAGATTGAGTTTCTGCATGTGTTTTTTCTGTCTTTGTCCTCAAAGAGATTGCAAAGAACAACAGGGGCGTTGTTTGTTTTGTTTGCCGTTGCCTTCTTTGTCTTTTCAGGGCAACTTAAAGCTCTGCAATGCTGAGAAGCGGTATCGGTCTCAGTCACTCCACTCCGAGGAACAGACACACAATATTTGACGGGGACGCTAAACATAAATTGTGTGAAATGTCACACCAAGTCAGGAACATTACAATCTGTAAGAATACACACAGTATGAAAGTACGAAAGTATGAAAGGATATATGCTGTACTCCATAGCAAGAGATTACTGGAGGGAGTTGTGTCATGTTTCTTTTGAGACTGTACAATCAAAATGTAAACTTACATTTAAATTCAGATAAATTATTGTCTCCTGCAATCAAGGTGAATTTTATTTTCAGATTCAGGAATAAGTCCAGCCCCTTATCGCTGTTGTAGAGAGAACACTTGTTGTTACTTTGTGTAACTGATATCCACATGTCAACACTGAACACTAGTATTGGGTGACTTGATACGGATTTTCACACCGATGTTAGAGCCCGATAAGACGAAACACAAAAACAGCCAATCTAGGCCAGATTTAAGATTAAGACCACAGACTTGTCAAGATGTTTATTTACAAATGTAATTCTAGATTTTTTTTACACATATTTACACCAACAAGACAATCATCAACAACTATACCCACAACATTCAGCTTTATAATCAGTGACCATTCCAGTAATATCTTCATTCGATGCATTAAATTAAATAAAAGCCCACATCTGCCCCTTTTGTTGGGGATGCGGGTGGGGAGGGGGTAGGGCTGACGATTAAATTAACATGTCGTACCAGCATTTGTTTTAGTTCACAGTGTCATTGTATACCCTCTACCATATTCATGTCAAGTATATCAGCACATTCAAATCCACATACAGCATACAAGTGAAATATTTTAACATCTTTTTTTAAAGGTTCCTAGTAGTACAGAAGTCCAGATCAAGTCAGTCATACTCAATTCAAATACAAAGACATAACAGAAATGAGAAAGAGAAATGAGTGCAAGGCCCACTACAAAATAAACTGATTAAAATGTTACTTTTCGAACTACGTACGAAATTTGTGGCATCATGGTTACACTCAGAGTGGAAAAAAAGTGACCAGTGATGGAAATTCTGTATTTTTTTAACCAGACCAATGAGGTAGAGAGAGGCAATCTGAAGCCACTGGAGCACACTATACTGGTTCCAGTCAGGCAGTGGTTAACACTTCTATAAACCCCAAAACCAGAAGCTGCACACCATGTGCAATGGCTTTTTGAGACCCAAGCTTCCCAGGCACAGATTAACACTAATGTCCCTTATATATTAAAAATTTCTGAACTAGGCCAAATTTCCTTTCTACACAAGCAACACGTTGCAACAAAGGAAAACTATTCATTGTTTTATAACCAAGCTGTACCCACAAAACAAAACTAAAATGAACTACAATAGTGGTTTGTTGCCAGTTTACTGTCACAGGGCTCCTTGGCTACTGGCCGTAAAAAAAACCTCCAGAGAAATGACCAATAAGGAAGAACGGATAAAAAGGGAGGGGCAGGATAAAAGTCCTTCGTGTGCCCAACGACGTAGCAGCTCAACTACTTTGGTCCTCGTCTCTGAATCTGCGTGCTGGCAAAGTGACTCCTTCACAATGCCAATATAAATATATAATTCTAAGTTAACCTTTAAAAACTCTATATAATTTACTTAACTTTTGAGGAAACAGCCCCCAGAAATTGCATTAATGAAACAGCATACAGTCCAAGCTCTCTCTCCACACAAAGGAGACTTCACTGGGACGTTTGCCTTCAACTCTGGTAGAACAAGGTGCAGCGCAGCTTGTAGGTGCTGTCCTTACCCGGTGTTACCCTCTAAGCTATAGGATCTCCACTTTTTGCGAGCAGGCCAGGTCACTGTTGACCAGCTCCCACATGCGCATGAGGTCCGTCGGGAGCAGCTTGTGCACCACAATCATGCTCTTGAAAAAACATGGTTCTTTGTTCATCTTACTGTTCTTATTTTTCACCAAACCGAACGTCTTAAAGGCATTGTGTTTTACGGGAATGACCTGGAGTACCTCCAGACACATGCCCAAGAAGACATCGTCGATGGGGTAGAGCTCCAGCATGTCTGAAGCCGTGTAAAGCCTCTTTGCCAGGTTCCCGTCCATCAGAAAACCACCTCCACCTGCATATGGAGGGTAGAGGGTCTTGTTGTATAAAGCGTGGGGGATGTAGTATTTGTTTTCCTTTTTACGGATGGGCTTGGCCTTGAAGATAACATCCCCCACAAACAGGTCCTTGGAATTCTTGGTGCTCTCCAGGTATTCAAAGATGTTGTGGACGCTGACAAAGACGTCGTCGTCCCCCTTGAAGATGTAGCGCACGTTGTGGCAATAAGTGTCGAACCACTTGAGGAAGTGAGTCTCTTTGAGGGTGAGGTTGAAGAAGCTATCAAGGAAGTCCCACTGGAGGATATCTCCGTAGATCCGGTCCTCGTACTCCACCAGCTTCTGATGGTTCGCCCTCTCTGCCTGGTTGGAGGGCTGACCAAGAAGGAAAAGGATCTTCACTCTCTTGCCGTCGATCACCTGCTCTTTGCCCCAGGTTTTTCGGATGACCTCCCTGCGGTCATGCTGGGTGGCCATAGATTTTATCACCATAAGCAAATATACGTCCCCCATGCACTTCTCTGGGTGGTTGAGAGTGATGGGGAAAAACCGACAGTGCCTGTAGAGCAAAAATTGCTGGAAATTGTGCTCCAGGCCTATGAACCAGTCTTGACTTGAGAGGTTGTGGTTGGCGGAGCAGTTAGAGGTGGTTACATCCCAGGTTCTTCTCTCAACCTCGACCACGTTAGTCTCCTGTACAATGGGGCGCGCTTTAGGCACCTTTTGATTTTGTTTGATGCTTTTCCAGAAGCGCTTCATCCCCTGGTACAAGTCGGGTTTCTCCTCCGTGGCAGACGCAGCTTTCTCAGATGGATCCATGCGTGCCCGCCTCTCAAGCTCAAAGGGAGCACCCATATTGTTGCTCCCTCTCTGGACGATGGTCAGTGCCAGCACACCCAAGAAAAACATGACACTCACCCTCTTGTACACGCGCCAGCGGTCTCTGTTGTTCATCCTGGTGGAATACAGAGATCACAGATCCCGGTCAGACACAGGGCAAAACTATCAATGTCAAACACCTTTCTACCAATTTAAAATAATAATTGCCCTACCAATACCACGGCTTCTACACACTAACACTACTATAAATGATCATCGTGAAATGAAATCATGGATTTCTAAAACAAAGTTGAAAGTGCTTCAAAAGGCTGATCCAATTCCTAGATTGTAATGACCAACATATTCGTATAGCACATTAACAGCAGAAGGGCATGTATTGATAGTGTCTCTGGAATTGCAACAAAAACAAGAGATGCCAGACATAGTGCATTCCTGCTTGCAAAATCTCTGATGTATGTTTGAACTAATATCGACATACACACCATACAATATGTTACGTAAAAAACACAATCAGACAAAAGAGGTTATCCACATTCCCATCCCTTTGTGCAGCAGTTTACCATTAACGCTGACTCTAAGGGCGTGTGACCTCCCGTTGTAAGATAAAGCGTCACGTTTTGTCACGTCTTATTGAAGTGCTGCCACTTTCGTCAGAACATGTGGAATGCACTTGGAAAGTGGAGACACTCCCATGTGGGCCCCTCTTTATCTGTGAAGGTGAATTTTAAGCCCGAAGGTAAAGCCTAAGAGTTCAACAAAACCAACACACCAGTAAAAATAGCCTTCACAAATAGATCTATCTATCTATCTATGTATCTATCTATGTATCTATCTATCTATCTATCTATCTATCTATCTATCTATCTATCTATCTATCTATCTATCTATCTATCTATCTATCTATCTATCTATCTATCTATCTATCTATCTATCTATCTATCTCTGGTTTAATATGTGCATATAGATTTATACTTAGACTTAAATATACTTATATAAGTACTTATATATAAATTAAATTATATCTAGAAATATTTATCTAAATGTATTATTTCTATTCTCAATCATTCATTTTCACATGTTTGTATGTTCTCTATCTATCTATCTATCTATCTATCTATCTATCTATCTATCTATCTATCTATCTATCTATCTATCTATCTATCTATCTATCTATCTATCTATCTATCTATCTATCTATCTATTTGTATGTCTGCTCAGTCTTGAATGGGTAATTTTCGAGTGTGAATGTTTTAAGTTGTTATAGACTTCAGCATGTAACAAAATGCAGAACTTCGTTCCAAACTGGGCAAATATCGCCTAAAGGTGTTAATCCAGCCTTAAAATCAGATAAAGAGGATTGGAGTGCAACATAACAAAAGTCGGCACTTACATTTTCACGGGTTGGTGACAGCCGCTTGGAGATACGAAGAAAAAGAAGATCGAAAAATACGAAAAAGACGTCGTGCCCAAGGAAGGTGAAAACCTCGAGTGGATGTCTCGGCGGTTTATGGGATAAATGAACAGCTCCTTTCCTCTGGGAGAAGGCTGAGTGCTGGGTTGAGGGCGAGACTGCAGGCGATGCGCTGTGTTTGCGCCCCGTGCGCTGTGCTTCTAAGTACTGCGCCTCTTCTGCGCCCTGATGCGCTTTTCAAGGCTCGGCCGTGTGACGTAGAGCTTCTAACACACGGGCGATGAATGGAAAGGGAAGACGAGTCCGCCCGTCCTGTACACACACTCAGGACCTACGTGATGGCTTCACAATACCGACACAGGCAAGGCAAACACGGGATTTCTATTGTTTCCGAAGTCAAATTAGTCTGTGGGGTTGAGATGACCAAACAGTTAGGGCCTTTGTTGTTTTACTGCAATTAATCATGCTGTGGTGTTTGAAGTCTTGCGTGTTTGCACTTTTGCATTTTTTCCCTCCCTAGAAAGCTCTGGAAACATTAAGTCCATGGCCAGAGTGTCAGACATGCAATATAAACACCTGCAAAATGTTAAATAACAGAATAAAGTTTGTTCTGGGCCATCAAATATACCAATCACAAATGTGCGCAGCTAATTTGCGCCATTAAAAGCCTAAAATTCTCACAAACAGTTTTGTCTGCATTTGGTTTATTATTTGCAAATAAGATAATTGATTAAACAAAATAGCCTACAACACCCAATGAGACTCGATGACTGCCAGAGTTAGGTGTCTACTGAGAACGTAGAGGCAAGAACGTAAATTAAAGAATGGTCATTCGCAAGTACCATTGGCCAGACTGTACATTGTGCATCAAAAGACTTGGAGCATTTTATGGAAAGTTCATATAACCTTCTGTTATATGTATTTATTTCCTAGAATACACATCATTTATCGAATAGAGTCATTTATCAATGATGTGTCATATTGAGAGTGAAGCTATTTAAAACTCAATTTTCTCTTGAGTACTCACTTTTATAGTAATATGCAGTACATGCTTTCGGTCTAAAGTGCTCTGCAATGAAGTATCCACGTTTTACAGTTGAGGATGAGGTTTAAAAATATATTTAAGTAAGTCCCTGGATTTATTCCAACACAATTGAAAACATACCTGACCTCCTCCCAACAATGTTGACGCACAGATCAATCAATTTTTTAATAACTTGTGCATAGTGTGCCAGAGTTGAGGTAGGCACCACAAGCATTTTTGTTTGTGCCAAATCCTTTTAAAGATATCGTTTGACTCACTCATACATAGACAATAAAACAGAAGTATTTGCCTTAACAGGTAGGGGCGTATTTCCATTGTTATCTCACATTTTAAATCTGCAAACACTTAATGACCCATGTTTCTGTTTCTATTGTTACCTGTTGCCATGACTTTGCCATGCTACTCTACAACAAACAGGCAAAGCCTTGTTGACTAAATACTAAATTGCTGTGACTCCATTGTTGAGTCTGTACAGTACGGTGTGCTGTAACATGAAAACCGCCTGTGCATTTCTAATAAAATATCTTCCCAACCACTTTGAATGTGGTCACCCAAGGCAGATGGCCTGAAGCAGTGCACAAAGGAGATGAAGAACTTGGTTATCGTGAATCAGTCATTTGAATCAAAACAAATGCTGAAAATGAATGTTGCATGTTTCCATCGTGAGGGAAGTTGGCAGTGCGACAGTGATGATACAATGCAAGGGCGGCAATGGAAGGAGTGCTCTTCTTCAAAATGGAGGTACGTTGGGTTATACATCATTGATATCATTCCCAATGCAATGTGTAGAGGGAATTTCGATCACTTGGTTCTTGTGACATAAATATAATGTTTGTCACGCATCTTCTGGTTTCCTTAGTAGTGTGAAAATAAAAACAGAAGAGTTGGTGGTTTCACCACCAAACATCTGGGTGTTCATCTCAGCAATAAACTGGACTGGACAACAAACACAGATACCTTGTACAAGAAGGACCAAAGTTGTCCCTCCCTGCTGAGGAAACTCAGCAGGTATTAGAGTATCCTGGGCACTACTAAGAACTTTTTATGACTCTCTTCATCGGCATGGTCTGCTGGGACCGTGGCAACTCTGAGGGGGGTGGGAAAAAGCTGCAAGAGTTGGTGAGAGGAGGCAGCTTTGTCTAGGATAGCCCTCTGAACTTAACTGATGAGGTGGAGGACATGAGCTTACTAATGCCAGTCATTAACAATGAAACATCTTCAAGAATCTACAAGTCCAGTTGTCATGACTCTTCGACTCCTCAGATAATGATGACCGAGACAACCTTGACAGACTTGTCAATGCTCTGTGCCACCCTGGCATAACTGTGGCAGTGTTTTTTTATTTTACTTTATTAAATTTTCTTTTCTTTTCTTTTTTTATGCTCATAACTTCCTGGTCACTTTGCACGATGCAATCATTTCCTGATCTGTTTTATGTCCACAGGGACTTCTTCTTTTGGTGGTCCCATATTAAGCTTATGTAATGTAATATCATTCTTCCTATTTTTTCCAAAATTAGATAAAATAAATAAATTTAATTGAATTGAACTGCTGTAAACATGCAAATCTCATCCTGTCTTATGCTTTGGAATCTAACATCTTGAGAGGTGAATCGCTCCTAAATACACACTTTGTAATAAAATAAAGTAATATGGAGTGTTTTGCCAGATTCTTCTTATTCTTTTGAAGAAATCCCAACAAATATATATGAAGTGTATTAAATATCAAATTAAAAAAACATGCTGTGAATCTTTTTACAAACAAATCAACAATATAAGGAAAAAAAAATTACAAAGCCAAAGAGATCATGTCAGAATCTGATACTCTGCTTTTTTGTTGTTGCACAAGGGAGACCTGAGGACACGGCGTTTTATCTTGTTTCTAGTGGCAATATAAATTGACTGGTTCGCGGGAAACCACGTGAATAAATAGCAGAGCAACAATGATTTGCCTGTTTAATGACTGTATGATTCAGTCCACAACCGGAGTTTGTCCCTGACATCAGCAAGGCATAAGGTTGTGGCACCAGTGTGCAATCACAATGCAAACAGAGGATTTCTTTTATGAACCCTGATGTTCTTGACAGCCTTTGTGCGTAGAAAGGCTTTCAAACGACAGCTTTTAAACATAGTACTGATATGTCACTAGACCATGAACAGCTCCGCGTGGAAACAGACAGAACAAAGGTGATGACGGCACTCTTGCTTCATGCCTCTTACTGGAAATCAAAAGCATGTCACAAAGTTTTGTTTTGAGAGGTCATACCGTTGACGTATGGTTGTAAAACAGTTCTTACAAGTTGTGCAAGACAAGCACAATACATTTTTCACATTTACAACAGATTTTGTGTGCAGAGTAAGGAAAGACATGAGATAATATAAATAATTCGAAATTATAGATAGATTTTCTGTTATAGAAAATAATATAGATAATTAAATAACATAAAATGATGTCTTGCAGATTACTGTTATTTACTAGTGCTAAATCTGTGATATGTCTTTAATCATGTATTTGGCACCAATGTTTGGGTGAGTTATGATTCAAAACAGGTTATGAGTGGCTTCCATTCGGTGAGTAAGCTGATCCAGTGAGTGATATTTTATATTTTTTTGATTTCCAGTTTTGTAAGATTATTTTCTTGTGTAAAACAAATTTTACTGGCAAGAATCAACTTGACTGGATCTCAGACATCATCACAAAATGAAGGCTGGTGAGAGCTGAAATGCTGATTGCACAGCTGTCACCACCACAACCGCACTTAGCTCTTGCTGTGGCAAACTCCTCTTCCGCCTCTTTATGGTCCGAGGAAAGAACAGCAAAATGTCTCTCTGTGCTTCAAAACAGGATTTTTTTTTTCAATCCAAATGCAGCTGTGATCCAAAATCCCTCCTTCCTCTCCTTCTCTCTCCATTTCCTGGATCCAACCAGTCATCCTTCCATGTGCATCCTGTTGCCTGCTGGCTGTTTTTTCCCGTTTGCTTTTTTTTTTTTTCCTCTCTGCTTGCCTCTGCAAGTGCCGTGGAGGAGTGAGGTGGTGACAGACATTACAGTCCCACATCTATCTATTGGCTGGACAGGCAGCGTTTGCCGCTGATGTTTTACTGAGGCATAAGCCAGTAAGGGAAACTGAGCCCCAAGAGCACAGTGGCTCGTTGTCGTGTACGGTTTTTGTGTCAGGACATGACCTTGCAACCACCAGCTTCATGAAAAATACACTCCATGGACCTGAAGGGCCACAGCAACACTAAAGCTACATAAATCAGTACTCAATTAACAGTAGATCATGTGACCAACTGTACATATGTGCCTACGGTCGCTTGTCAACCGCTCCAAGTTTGTTTATATGGCACCTTATGCGGCAACAGGAGACAATCAACCATTACAGACATAAGACAGGTAAAGAGGTTAATAACACAATAACACAGGGAACATAAGACTAAATAAGATTGCGAAAAGATCTGGAGATCACAATCAAATTCATATAAAAATTGTAAGAAAGTCAAGTTTTGAGGGATAGAGTCATGTTGAATGTAACACCTAACAGTGCTTTCCTGCTTTTCAGTGGCTTTCCTCTAAGCCTTTAAGCTCCCTCCTTTTAAGTTTGTTGTGAGTGAGAGAGAAAACATGTGTGTGCCTGTGCAGGGTGAGTTGAGTAGAGTGAATCTGAGACAGGTGGCTGGTTTCAGAAGTACATATAAAAAATGGTCTGTCAGTGACTAGTAACTAATCCCCCAAAAAATGCTCAGAACCAATTTGAGTGTGTAACAAGCAAATATTTAGGATAATGTAACAATAATAATGCTAATAACAACAATAATAATAAATCAATATTATTTTTATGGCTTTTGTTTCCAGAATAGTGAAACTCAATGTGAGTCCAAAGATCAAGGCCGATATGGGTTAATAATTGTAGACATTAACAGAATTGTTTCACTAGCTGGGGGATGTGTCACTCTTAAGACTATGATAGTAGTATTATAGAAGATTACAATATTCCCTCGTCTCCTTTTTCATCATTTAGTTTTAGCTTTCTACACAAAATGTCCTGCACACGTTCTGTCCAAATTTCCCAATGTGGAAAGCTGGGTGGTAAGAAAAATAGTTGCTTCATAGAATGATGGAAAATAAACCTGCTATTTTCACCTCGGAGGAAGTCCATGTTAATCTCTTGTTGGGTTTAACACACCTGAGGGGAGGGGGGGTTGTTATATTTAGTCTTTCCAACTCTTTTCAACTGTCTGACTGGAATGAACAATCTTCAGAAAAGTTGTGTGTGGATAGGTGAAGGGGCCCTGGCTGCTCACTCCTCAGTCATTGACAAAGAATTTACTGCTAGGGGGAAAAAAATTGCCTTAGGGGGGATCTCAGCCATCCCCCACTCTTTCTTTTCCACGAAACGTCAAGTGAGGATGTTCCTCTCTGCAAAGGCTGCCAGAACAAAGGTGACGTGCTCAGGCTATGTTATGAATGCCCCTGTCAAGAGTAACACCTGCCCCACCCCCTGCAAGAGGCCCCTATGGGTTTAGTAAACACTCTACTGAAGTCACCAGTAGCCAGCTACAAAACACAAGTTTCTCATAGCACTAAAAATGCACTCTCCTTTATGCTTTGCTGATTTTCCCACCTGAAGTATTACACCTGAAGTGCTTCCTGTTTTGCAGTACTTATGTAGCGGCCATGTGCTCCTGGTAGAGTCAGCACTGTTAATAATTATTTACATAATGCTATTTATGGAATCTTGGTGCCTTCGTTGTGTTTCATCATACTGCGGCCTCAAAACAGGTGGTGAACGTGAAAAATTCTGCATAAAATTCAGATCACTGATGCAAAACACTGGTGTTGTCCTCAGATGAGGCAACTTCTGAGCGTGCAGAAAAGCCTGGAGGAAAGCACCCAGCGCAATTTAAAGGGATGTTAAAGGGATGCAAGAATCTGCAGCCATAGACCGGCATTTACTGCACCCCATGGAACACGCTGAACCAAAGTTTGGATTCGTCCTAGTGTACACACGGAAAAAAAGTGCATTCACTCTAAAGGTTAATGGATAGTTTGTCAGGACATTCCTGAGAAGGTCAAAAATGTAAAAAGTGAATTTCAAATAAGCCTCAGCCTTTTAAAACTGTTTGATGAGCAGCCTCCTAAACTTTTAACAATACCGTGCTTATGAAAATATCCACATTTCTTTTCCACAGCTTGGGGCGCTCAGCTAAGCCAGACAGGAAGGAGATGCAGCTCTAAGTGTGTGCAGCAAAAGGGCAGATGTGTGGGTCACTTTTATCTGGCCTCTCAAAGGGTCTGGTCAGGAGGAAACAGGAGATTCAGGAGACAGAGACACTGTCTCTTCTTGGTTGGCGTCACCTTTTATCAGTGGTGCACATGGCTGTCTACTGATAAACACATCCCAGCAAGGTGCCAGTGATCTAGGTGACAGTCCGGGCTCCTTTGTCCAGGATGCTCCTATTCTCAGAGATTTGCATGTCTCCAGAAAAGCAAAGGATGCCGTGACACCACCTGCCAGACAGTAAAATTTATGGAAATCGTGAGCAACGTCATTCCTTTCAGCAGCTGAACTATTAACTAATTCAGGCTTAGTCAAAGGTGAAAGATGACTTATTAACTCTTACGATCAAAGTAGCTGCTACTGCATGCCATGACTAACCCTCCTCCACCGTTTTTTCTCATTCAAATGTGATGTGGTCTAATATGTTCAAGGCCAGGCTCAGGTTCACAATGATTGCGCTCTCAGAGTTGCATCACAACTGACCTCCACTGTGCAATAGATGAATAGATTGTTGTAATGGCCCACGGCATGGGACCAGGGACGACATGAGGGACAATTTGCCCTTGGATAGTAATGGCTTAATTTATCTGCAAGATCCTGCTTGTTAAATCCAAATTCCTCCAACTCACTCTGCAATTTGTCCAGTTTTTAGATTTGTTGTAAGGTTTTAGCTTGACAGACAATGTTGCTGTGCTTCAGGTTCAGCAACTTATCAGGAGCTACTGTGCTTGCATGAGTTCTCTCAGTTTGATATTTTTGTATGTAGAGCATCTGTCCATTTCACAATATATGTTTTGTTTGTTGTCAGTGTTGTAACTACTCTGTTATTTACTTACTCATCTACTTTCTGCCTCTCAGTCCAGTATTTTTCAGTAATAACACGATAATATTAATAACAATCATGAAGTAAATGCTAATGGTGCAGCAGGTGCACTGTGCTAAACTGCACGCCTATAAGGACATTTAGGACACTGTATGCATGAACTGCTGGACAAGACAGGCTAAAAAAAAAAGAAAAAAAAAGGTAGGACTGTGGAACCAAACCATCTGGCATGTCACATTGAGCTTCCAGGACTTTTGTTTGCCCACTTTGTCTAGTTTATAATCCAGCTGTGTCTACAAAATTTTAACAACTTATAATAATACAACCTGGCCGCTCTGATAAATGCTGGAGGTAATACGTGTTTTCCTGCACTTGGTTTTGCATTGCCATAGCACACATCTGAATCCCTTGATTGCGATAAAAGAGCCAAAATGACTGATTACTTTCCCTATCTGTCCGGGCCATCCTCTCGCCCTTATCCAGTTTTGTTTTGATAGAAAGCAGCAGTTTCCTCTGTGTCACCGTCGCAGCTGAACCGTACCAGTATGACTCCAATTCAGGGTTATGCAGCCACCTGGCCACAAGTGCGTCAGGCTGTCACGTGGGGCCTGTTTCCTGACATTGTGCTGCTCGCTCACTGGCAGCATCTGCAAAATTGAATGCTGAATATGTGGTCTCACGGGGGACCGTGTGGAAGCACAAGTATGACATACCCAGCTAAAACGAGCTGTATCATGACTGCGGTCGATGATGACAACTCCAGGAAGACACTTTTTCCCACACATTTTGACATAGACATTTTGTCTTAACTAGGCATATTCAGGGTTACCCTTCTTGTCTTGATATTCTTTTCCAGGATGTTTTGAACTGAAACAACATGAGACACTCTCATGCCATTTGGTCATACTTCCTCTATCTCCTGCTTTGGAGATGTGTCATTTTCTACATTTTCTTAGCATTTTTCACCTTTAACCAGATGGCTTTCAGCTCCCACCCACAGAGTTATGATTTAAAGGATATGCAGTCTATAGCCCTAACTCACTGATGAAATGCAATGGAAGGGTTTGACCTGGAACTGACGCAATGCAGCACCATAAGGAGAGCGCCTGACAAGATAAGACGTTGAATCTCGTCACAGGTCACTGTATCTTCCGGAAGGGTGTATTCAGACCTGTCCCACCCAGAATAAATACATAAAGTCTCAACGTCGTTCTTTAAGTCGTGGCAGTCCTCGGTATTCATTGGCACAGACTGACGTCTAAGAGAAAGGTTAATCAGGCGGAAAATCTCACGCATGCCTGCCAAAATGAACTCAAAATGAAAGTTTCTTGTAGGTGGTGGGGACAGTGGTTTTAGATCAACTATGTATTTTACGCAAGGTGGTAAATAATCCAAACGGAAGAAGCTCATAAAGAAATTCTTCTTTGATATGTGACAGTAAATCACACCCAAGGGTCAATAGACTGGTGGATGGATTAACCCAGTTTGCATCTTAAATTACATATTAACTGACTGGCTGCCATAAGAAGTTTTCCGAGGGTGTTGCCGTTTGGTCAGCGCAGAGATCCCTCTGTTGTGTGACATCATTCAGAGTTGCAGGCATGAATTATGTAAGGAGAGATGATTAATCAACCCCAGCTGGGATTTATCAAGAATCAAAGAGCCAAGCAAGATGAGACATTCTCGTAAGTTAATGACATGCAACATGTCACACGTTTATTTAAGACAACTTAAAAAATATCAAAATCAGTTGCTATCAAATTGCACTGGGACAAAATTGCAGTTCACATAAATACACTGTACAACATGACACCTGGAAAATACAATAAAACAGATGCTGAATTTTAAGACATTCACACAAATTCAAGTTGAACGGACGGTAGTGTAGTATACGCCAACAGCAAAAAGCAGTATTACTTATTATTATTCTTTTATAACATGCACTAGCCTGACAAACCTGTGTCTTGCTTTGTAAACAATTCTCCAGCATAACTTAAATAGGAGCAGCTACTCTCACATGAGACAATGTTTTATATTTGAAATAAAGACAATTCAGTTTTTTATTCATGAGGACGTATATTTTCCACCCGGGTTGAAATTAAATATATACAGTAGGCAGCGAAATTCAGACAGTTCTAAATTTGGGGAACGAAAATCAGAGCTTGCCTTTTTTTGGAATATCTATACAATCACTTTAAAACCTGAAAAGGTCATGAACTTAAAAGGTGATAACTCATGTTCACTGACATAAAATCACTAGGGAATAGCAAGCATTTTATCTCTACTTCTCAGGTATACTAGAGCCTATAGGAAAAACACATGAAAACAACACTGTGCTTATATCTGGACATTACTCCAATAGTCTTAAGGCTGGTAAATGACAAAAATGTCTGTATTGTTATGAGAAAACCTGCAAACCAGAGAAGGGTGACTAAACTCTCCTCTTGCACTGGTCCAAATCAGAACCCATTTGCCACGTTACAGTGAAATCCATGCACCTTGTTTCACATGGAGTTTGTCATGGCTAGAGGGATGTTGCACATGTCTAGGTGTGCCTAAAGCTATCGCCTGGGGGTTGTGATTATTGTCTGACCCCGTATCGTGTTACAGAAGAAGTCTGTGCTGAAGTGGAGAGGGTGGGGGGGCGAAGGGGGGTAAAAATGCAGAGCCACAATCCTTCACATTGTTCACGCCCCTCCTCCTCCTCCTGCTGCTGCTGATCCTCAACCATCTCTGCTGCGTTGACCCTGAGCACAACCTGGGGGGATGATGTTACAGGAAGCCTGATGCTGCGGGGGAGATAGCACTACTCGATGGTGACAGCCCCCTCTTCACCTCTTCTTTGACTGGCTGCCTGAAGAGGAGAGAGAGGGAGACAGGAGATTGGGTAGGAGGGGAAAATGAGTGAAGAAAAAGCAGTTAGAAAAGTCAGCCTATCGCATAGTCACTTAAATTAAATCATCAGACGTCATTGCTATGGTAGTAGTGTTATAAACATCTGTTTATTCCAGACACGATCCCAACATGCTTCAAACAGGTTGGCGTGGGAGCAACAAAGTGGTGGAACGCTCCAAAAACACCTGGTTGGATCAGTTTCCAGGGCATCCTCGGGAGGTTCAGGTACTTAGAAGCAAGGATGGAGTGAGGTTCACCTCTCAACTTCTGTCTCCAACTACGTTAAAGTTGCAGCTGGGGGCGTCTGCTGGCTATGACTTTATCTGGTTAAACAAAATGTTCTGTATATTTAGATATCACTTCTCTTCACAAATCACTTCGGACATCATTTCACTTGCTGTGGGAACAAGTTCCTGGCCGCTAAAAATGCAGCTCTTTCTATCCTCTGGACACGCCGAAGCAGTGGCGTCTCCCCTCCTTGTTTGTGCTGCCCGAGTGGGTGGTCGGCTACTAAAACGGCTCCTCTGTCTTTCCTCAGCCGAGGCAGCGTCTCTGTCAGCTACAATGGATGTGTTTACCGAAAGCGGGCCTACAGGGGATCCTGTCTCAGCGTGTGGCTGGCGTTCCTCCTTTCCAGTCCAGCAGGCAGTGAATATTAGGCCTAATAATGCTTGACAGTCAGCAGAAGCCGCATTCAAGACGTCGCAAATTGATGAGAAACTGGCCCGGAAAAGAAAAGCAAAACAAAAAAACAGGAGGAGCTGAAAAAAGTTGCGGTAAACTCGATATTTATTCTGTTCGTCGTGTGCTTCTGCTTATTGCTCCCTAAGTGGGGCTGCAATCGAACGACTTCCTTGTGAGTTGATAGATGTTTGACACATGCCAGGCCAGAAAAGTGCAACAAACAAACAAACACACACACACTCACAAAGAAAGACGTGGCGGCTCGGAGTGACCATTAGGTCCTTTTACAGGCTTTATGGTGAGGGCACCCAGAGTAAGAGCCGGAGGTAATCGCTCATCAAATGCAATTACGACGCATGAGAGCATGGACAGATGTTATCGCCCGCCTGAGAGCAGCAGAGCGAGCGATCGGGTCCATCTTCCCTGCGGAGACTCAAGTTCTGTGTTTAAGATGTGAAGCTGACAGCAGAGTGTGTGTGTGTGTGTGCAGGAGGCTGCAGCTAAGAGACGACGTCACTGTCCTACAACTAGGAGAAACTATTGAGTTTTCACTTTTAATGTTTAACTTATGGACCTTTCCCATGAACACACGGATTTATCTACTTGTGGTCTGCTGACATCAAAGAGGGTCCAGAGACACTTTTTTGACACCAATATCTGGCACCTTTATAAACATACAAAAGCTTTGAAACAGTCGAGCCAGATTTGGTTACAGAATTCCTGTCAAGGAAATATCGGCCTGAAACTCAAGAGGTTGACTGTGGCAAAACTGGAGTCTTGCTCATCACTTCTGGTTTTGTTCTGAAAATAACTCCAGGGAACAGTTCTGGTAAGACCTGTTCAGAACAAGCAGGAAAATGACCACAGCTTTTTGAATATACCACAGTTGACAGCATCGGTGCCAACAGAAAACTGCCACACCTTCTTCTCTGTGGGGACGAGGGCACGAGGGGGGCAGACGGCAGCCACTGCCGAGAAGTTTGAGTGGCTGTGACCACAACACCAAGCTCTCGGTTGCCTGTGTGCGGTAACCACTCTGGTGTCAAGTCGAAAACTCTCAACCCTTCTAGCCCTGAAAAACCGAGTCGATTTCCTGATCCCGACCGGCTGACTGTGCACGTGGAGCGCTGACGCCGAGTGACTGTGCGTGTCCTCACTTCCAGCGGGTCGATCTCCCCTTCCTGCCGAGCCGGCGGAGCCCGGCCGGCTGCTCTGCTGCGGCTCTGCCTGGGAAAACTGCGGCGCCAGAGTCATTCCCCGGCCGTGGTGAGCGCTGCTGGGGCTGGAGGCGGCGTCCGGCGTGCGGGGGATCTTGGGCTGACTGGCAAAAGCGGGGAGGTAATCGCCGCTGGTGGCCGAGAAAAGGAGAGGGAGAAATAATTAAAGAGTGAACACGGTTGGCTTTCCAACGCAAATGGACGACTTAACATAGCACGCCCCAAACCGACGTCGGCCCCCTTTAATGGCATTTACCAGTATCGAATTTTGACATAATTCGTTTCGAGGCCTCACTGACCGTCCCTGCGTCTGGAGACAGGATGAAAAGTGTCCTGTATTGATTATATTTTACTTTATCTCTCTCTCAGTGGCTTCCGGTAAAGATGGTCATCCTTTTATCTGATGAGCTGCTCTGCGGCCGTGAGATATCACAGCCACAGACAGATCTAATTTCAAAGACGGCTTCATCGAAATCGTGGCTGTATTCTGGTAGAGCATCAGTCTTGCGCCAGCCTCTTGCCCTTGTCACTTGATAGCATCCATTTCACTCGCTTCATTTGACACTATTTCCTCCATAAATCCTAGATACCCTGCAGGGACGGCCACCAGTGGGCTCGTCTGTACTGTAGAGACACTCAAGGTGTTCATTTTTGTCATTTTCACTCATTTTAACATTGAAGTGTCAGTCTTTGAAGCTATGAAAAACACTAAATTACATAAGTCTGTCAACAGTCACCTATTCTCAATCTATTTGTTCATCTTTGTTGTCCTACCTCTTAGCTAGCTTGCTAGGGTATACACTCCCATGTGAAAGACAATGAGGGCAATGGAAAAAGAGAAAAGAAGGTGGTGCCGTTTGTTCTGTGCACACACAGACACAGACGGAGCCATTCTGATTAAGATGCAGAGATCAGCCCTATTATGTCATATGTGATGCGATTAAACCTTTATTTGAAGTTTGTTAACGAGCTATGGTTAGAAACAAAAGATATGGCTTTTGAACTTTGAAGAGCGCACCGGGTGCCTATTGAATCCATATCGGACAGTCTGACACATCAGTGCACTATCAGACAGATAATCATGCACGTCATGGGTACGTCATGGCGTGTTTGTGGTTTTCACTCGGTTGACCATCCTCATCATGATTAATTATGGAGAAAATATGCGTGATCTGTGAATCCAGAGTATCTGCCTCATTGCAGCAAAGCTACCCTAACAGAATGGAAAGCATTGGAAGAATGCCCTGTTACGCCTTCTCTGAGCCCTGCAAACCTCATAATTTGGTGTCATGTATCTGAGTCTGAGAAACACTGGGAATCACAGGGCTCCTCAGCCTGTGCCCGCACTGTGACAGCCCACACGCTGTCAGTGTCCTTATCGGACAAATGTCTTACATCCTGTGGAGCAATCCTATACCATAATAGGTGGATGGATTACAGCTGTCTCATTCTCGATCCTCCTTGGAGCGGTTCTGCTGGTCGCAACATCTCTGATATCATCGGGTGTGACTGGACATTACAAACAGAGCGAGACGTGGGGGCCTCTAGACGGCTTCCAGAAACTTGCTTGCTTAGCCTGAATGTTGGTTCTGTCAACAAGGTTCTGCGAGTCTTTAACTTTGATGTCTGAATGGAGAACAGCCTGGCTGGCCTCGCCAGCGGACAAATGAACGAGTCTGAAACGGAGCTTTGCAGTAAAGAACGGGTTCATTAACCTGAAAAACAAAAGCAAAAATATAAATCTCCTCGTGGCGCGTTGCTAGGATTCCATTCACCTATCAATGGCTGTGTCCTGAAACCTCCCTCTCCATAAAAGTCTGGTCTCCGAGCTGGTGTGAAACGAGGCCACTGGAGCCTGTATTGTGGAGGTGTTTTACGTTCCTGGGAGAAGGGAGCGCTGGCGGGATTCAGGAGTCAAGTTCCTCTGGGATTTAAGGGAGAGGAGAAGCGGGGGAGCTTAGATTGAATGGGGCCCTTTGTGGCCGCTGCTCGTTTAAACGCATGTCACAGTCTCACGGAGCAGCCTGGCAGTGCTGAGTCACCGATCGGCGCGGCTCCACGCTCCTGCCAAAAGTCTCCGCAGGCACACAGATACGACCCGCGCGCACCTCAGCGCTCTCCCTCCGGGGACTTGGAGCCGTCGTCTTCACTTACGTCATTACAGGGAGCTATGCGCGCACCTCTTAATCCCAATCATATCTGACAAGGCACGGTTACAGAGTTTATGGTGTAATTGTTTTTATGGCACCAGCGATAATGTTCACACAGGACATCGGGCATATCAGTTAATTAATAGTCCATCTATTATCCTTCCTATTATGGTTTAGTTCAGAGTTGAGTCTGTTGCAACCAGAGAGGAACCATACGGCGCTGTATGCTGTAGACGTGGACTGAGGTCACACAGTCCACATCTGAACCTCTAGGTATCTAGGTATGACGGGAAGGTTGCAAAACTACATGACTACTGTAACAAAAGATGTAGGAGATGAAGCCTCCTATCAAAATAGGCCTTTGCTCTTCATGAGACGCGATAATGGTTTACAGTGCCTGTCAGAGCACGTGTCTGCTGGAGCATGTAGGCAGCAGGAGAACAAACTGTTCAGCTTTTGATGAAACCCTTTTTCAAGCTGTAGATAAGGCCACTAAATTGAGCTCTGCACTCCATCGTGCATCTGATGAGAATCATTGGGCTGCGGTTATTTGTTTATTCGTGATGCTGTCTGTGCTCATGGCTGGTGTGTCAAACCAAACCTCGTTATCTATTCTGTTATCGTTGAGTTATAATATCCTGTTGCGCAAAGAACGGCTCTTCATCATTTCATAGTGCCGCGTTAAGTCTCCTCCTCCTGCACGTCGTTTTTATTACCATCAGTAACGGATGGACGTGAGAAAATAGAATATAGAAGTAGACCAAACTGATGAGATGTACATGCTGATCGTGAATATTTAAAAAAAATCTTCTGTTTGACGTGGTGCATATCTTTGATTTAAGGACGCCAGGTAGGTTTGTTCGAAGCCCTCACACAAAACGACACTTACTTTTATCACATAAGTGTAATGGAAACATGTTTTTCACATTTAGAAGTCACAGGCCATGGCCAATTCTCCTCAAACAAGATGTCGAGGTGTGGAGCAAGACTGAATCTCTCTAAATCCAGTTAGTTAAATTCGGTACAATTGTTTTTTGGATGTTCATCTTCCTCAAAGTGGATTGTCGTTCCGAGAAGTACAGCTGGTGAGGTCTTAAAATACCCTCAAGCGGAAACACCCACACAAGTAGAAATTGTACTTGTATGACTTGAACTACAAATGTCACCTTTATTTTGTGAATAACTATTATGCGAACGCTCTGTTTTGTCAATATTATCAGAGATAACAATGTTCTGGGCCACTACACTAGATTAACTAGTTCAGCTTATAAACCGCAGCAACATTCAATAAAACAATAAAACACAGAGCGCTGTTTATAGGTGAGTGTGTGTGTGTGTGTGTGTGTGTGTGTGTGTGTGTGTGTGTGTGTGTGTGTGTTTGTAGGTACCCGCCAGAGTGTCCATTGTGCTCCTCTTGGGAACAACCTTTTCTGGCCCGCCGTTCATACGGTCCGTCCAGCTCTGACTCCAGGGAGAGGCGGCCACACTCTGAGTCTGAATGGGTGCGTTTACAGGTGAGAGAGACCAAGGGAGCATTAGAGCCCAAGCACACTGCCTCAGATGTGCAGCGTTACCAGACTTCCAAGAAACACTCAGAAACTCAGAAAAAAAACACAAGCTGCACTGTTGACTGTCTGACATGAGTGTGAAAGTCAAAACAGGTCGTAAGACTTTCAGTCCCCATTTTGCAGACTTTTGATCCCTCACGTTTTCTGGGGACGTCCCAGGAACTTCCTTGCCTAGTGGACACTGGGCAGCACATCAAATGCATCTGATAGAAAGCGACTAACAGGCAGCAGGTGGGAGGGAAATGAAATAGCTCCACGAATCTGCAGCTGATTTTTCCGTACATGCGAGTTGCATCGCGCGCGGGTAATTTGCCCGCAGACATCTGAGGAACAGCCGTGGCTGCCAGCTTCACGTGTTAAAGGTAGCGTAGACCCACTGATGCCGTGGCGCAGGGAGTCGGCGGTGCTGGGCCGGCTGCCGGAGCGCGTAGGGGGTCTGGAGTTGTGTCGGGATGGAGGCAGACTCCCTTCCTCGCTCTTCTGTTTGCTGAGGGGGTATTCCCTGTCCCTGGTCCCTTCACCCCCACGACTGCCAGGTCGGGAGTCCCTACATATGACACACATATGATCACATATTGGCAATACGTTTTTTTTTTTTCCCTCTCTCTCTCAAACCTTTCCCTGTGTAGCTCCACTATCCTGCTTCCCATGCTGGTGCAGTACTGAACATGTAAACATGCTTCTATTTACAGTATATAGAAAGGAGACTACTGTGGTCTTGAGTGTTTCGAGTGTTTGTTGTGAGTTGACGCTCCCTTCACTGCCTGGTCATGCCTAACAGCGGTTGCACTTTAAGGTCACACTCTTGTCATCCACTAGCTCTCGGTTTCTGCCGTGCTACCCAATGTTTGCACTTCTAATTTCCTCTTACTTGCCGATTCATTTACATAAGCAGCTCAGTCAAGTTTTCCTATGATAAATGGTAAAATGTCGCCGAGCCTATTCTTTTTTTGACCTACTGCACTAGTTTTAAGGGCCATCGAAACAAAGGGGGCAACACAGTGATTGTCTAAATGACCTTTAGGTCAGACCGCCAACTACCTTGAGTCCTAAGTGAATAGAAGCCAGATATTAAATGTCTGTATGGGAATGTAGTAGTCCCTGGGGCTTTACCTGCTATTTGCGATTTACTGCTTTGTACGATGTGTCTAAAGTTACACTTGAACCTCATCCTACACACTTCCTGTTATTTCAAATGCAGTTTGGATTGTCTGACACAGTGAGCGTGTAACTTACGCTGCATGAGCATTGCGATGAGAGCTCGGTGTGACGGGTCGCTGCAGAGGCTCGTCAGCACTGGGTTGTGACAAAGGGGTTGGCTTCCTCTTGATTTTTGCCATGTTGGTCATAATCTACGTAATCAAAAGGACGTGCATATCAACAAGTGTATGGGTCCGAGTTGGAAATAATACTTTACTTCAAGGCTTCCACATGTGACGTGGCGCCTCATGACCTTCTGAAATTGTTTTGCATGAGATGTGTAATTCTGGTAAGAAGTGAATGGAGAGAAACTGGTCTGACAGAAAGCACAGAAAGCAAGAAGTCCTGCTTCTCAGCATCTGTGATTCACATCTGAAGTGAAATCAACCACAAGCATGATAAATCATCTTGTGAAGGCACAGTGTTACAGAACAGCGGCGCTGTGAACGGTGCGAAGCGTCAGAGTTTTTAAAAGCTCTTGCCTCTTACGTGTTAGCCCCTGTGACCGTCCAGCATTCAGAAGCACGATGACATAAGAACGTGTCACCTTAGAATTAAGTACGGCTTTGGGTCTAATGTCTCGTTTCTGAGCAAACATGGCCCTACAAATATTTGCTGTATTAGCTCCTATTATTTCCTTTAAATACTGCAGCTCGAGGTAGCTGGTACTATATGGAACAAAGAGTCAAGCCCAACCAAACTTGTCCTGCTATTGTGCTGTACCTTGCAGACACACAGTCAGCGGTAGCGGCAAAGAGGAAACCCAATTCAGACCAGTGTGTGTTCTCTCCTTTGCAAACACTCAGAATGTTTACTCGACGTATGGGTGCACAGTGAAAGGTGCAGTTTGTGTGAATAGTGCTTTACTCTTACTCCCAGGTACTCTGTGGTGAGCAGACTCTCCCCGGACAGCTCCCTGGGCTGTGGCTGGAGGATTTCCTCTGTATCAAGATCTGTCTCCATTAAATCCTCCTATCACAAGGCAACGGGGGTAAATATCACATCCGGTAATTTGGACTTTATGTAGTCAAGCGATAATGGTTCGTTTCCTATCGTTATCTCCCCTGCATGACACACAGTGTTACATTCCTAAAAATCATAAATAAAAACAAATTGCCATCATATATAATAGATTAAAAAAAATGGAAGCAGCTTACATGCAATTCAAATGTAAAAATAACACAATGCTTGGCACCATCTTACCCTGTACCCATAAACCATGTGCGTGTGTGCACAGTCACACTTCAGAAATTCCTACAGTACGTGACCACTACGGGGACACCCAACACACACACACTCTCTCACACACACACACATACTCCAAATGCTGCCATGTAGCTTATCTTGATAACCCACTTTCCTATAGAATTCAATCTGCCAGAGCCAACAACCCCCCCCCCCCCCCAATACACACAAACACAGGTGGGAGACACCCAATATCTGTGTCATGCCGAGATTTCCATCTACGGGTTTGGGAAAGGTGTCAAAGATGAGGCGGCCTGGTCGTGCCTCATCTCACCTTAACTTGGATATATATTCACTCAGCTGCTAGGAATTAATGTGCCAATCTGCTTATACCATACTGAGAATTACTGCTGCTGACATTCACTGCCACATTTGGTATCTCTACCGTTAACTCCCATTCATTAACATCTTTAAGATTTTTAATATTTCAGTCTGTCTTATTATTTAATGCATATATGTCGTGTCACAACCGAGACCTGAGATTGGTATTTTGTTCTTTACAGAATGACAATTAAAACTCAAGATTCTTTCTTGATCCTTGAAATCATAAACCTATCAGTCCCTAACGGACAGAAAGGAAGGCTTACATCATTGTCATCCTCTTCTTCTTCATCGTCTGACTCTGGCCCCTCTTCATCAGCTGCTTAGAGTAAAGACACATGAATTGATCAAGACGGCGCATTCTACCAGCATCACTTTTGGCTTCAGTCTAAATACGATTCTAAGAGAGCACATAGTGTGAAGTAATATATGCAACAAGGAATTCATCAGTAGGAATTCATCATTTCTATTACTTAATCAAAAGCTCTATGAAAAGAAAGCTCACATGTAAAGCATGTTAAACTACTCTTAACCAGCATGGCAAAATAGCAACGACACGCACAATTTCACCAGCCAGTACCACACTGCTCATGACAGCAAACCATGCTCCACCCACCTGAGTTGAGCTGTTTGATGATGAACTCAATCTGTCGGTTGAGGTCTGGGTTTTCCTCCTTGCTGTAGCAGCCGAGAATCTCCTCTACACTCTGCACCCACCAACACCAACAAGTATAAAATGCAGCGGCACTGCAATTAACACTGCTTCATGGGCAGAAAACTTGCAGCTGAACTTTCATTTCAGGATCCAAATTGGTGACTTAATGTTCAGTGCCTCAGCATTGGCCTCAACCTGAGAGCTGATTGATTTCAATTCTAAGGACAACTGTGAAGTCTTGTACTGATTTAACAACGATCGAGGACTGCATCTAGTGACATCTGTGCTCTATGTGTCACTGCATGGTGTATTCCCAGCAACACAACCCACCACTGGTCTGCGGGCAGAGACTGTATATGACGGGTATATGACTGTGAACACCTGTCGCTTCCCCTTTAACAACTGGCCGTGACACAAAGAGACAAACGCAGAGCAAAGACACAAACTGTGTCTGTTTCCTCAACCCGCTTGAAGACAATTCTGCTATCTCACCATCTCTTTGGCTTCCTGCCTCACAGAGGGAACACACAGGATACTGTACAGGGCTCCGTTCACATACGGTCGGATCTGAGGAAAGCAAAGTGACACACACACACACTGGTGTTATGATCTTTGGCCAAATAGCAACAGCTTGAAAGGAAGAGCAACAGCAGAAACTTCCTATGTTTTATGCAGACTTACAGACGAGTTTGTGTTGTGACATTTACAAAGTCATGTGAACATTACTGATAATGAGGTAGTTTTAATGACAGCTAAACTGTAATCTTGTTCTCGTTCTCTTTATCTCTCTGAGCTCTTGCTTCTGACTGTGTGAGCAGGTTCCCATAGACTGCGGGCGCTTCTGTCTCTCTGCGATGTGGCCGAGCGCATGTCTCGGTGCATGCGACGGATGTGTGCATCACCTCATGGTTCTCGTGCCCGAGGAGGTCAGTCAGGACCTTCAGCACATGCTTGCCGTTCTCTGCACACTTCCTTCTTCCTGTTCAAAGAGAGATATCAGTTTGGTGGCAAACACCCCGGTCAGCGGTAAAATACCATGATCTGTAACTAGGATTAATAATTAATGAGTCCTCAAAAGGTATTTCTTTAGTCTTTGCAGATACAGTATTCCAGTACTCCAATCTTTCAACCTATGCTCCTGGTAATAAAAAAGATAAACTACAGTAGTAAGAGATTAAGCAAGGAGAAGCTGTAAAAGGAAATGTCTAATAACATCGACCTTTATCCTTCTTATCATTAAATCATTCGACTACGCATCTTCTGTGGAAAATTAATCTAATTGTGCATGATAAACATAACTATATTTAATTTTGAATAGGTTAAACAAATGTGACATCCACATATAAGCATAACTGCATCTGTGAAGGAATGGTTTATGGCAGCAATTGCGAAATTAATTCCTGCTCGGGGTCCCTCCCTCGCGTTGCTCGCCTGTACCTTTTGTCCGCAGACACAGGTTCATGAGCAGCGCTGCGGAGTACTCGAGGGTGTAGTCACTCAAGCAGTCAGAGTCCTGTAGCTCGTCTACCAGCCAGCCAATCAGACCGTCCGCTATCATTGCAGTCTGCTGGCTCCTCCTACAAAGACATGGCGTTAACTGATGGCTAAAAACCACCCTGGTCTCTTAAATATTTGCCTTCCTAAAATTACACAGGTGTCCTGGTTATTATCCAGGTCCAGGCAAGTGATACAGTCAGTTTGACATGAAATAAAAAGATGACGCCGAATATGTGGGCAACATATTGACTTGGTGACTAGTCCTGTCGCCTCTGAGTAAGAACATCTCTGGTTTAAATCCTGGTTGGTCTGAGGGCCTTTCTCTCTGAAATTTGCATGTTCTCTGTCTATGTGGGATTGTGGGTACTCTGGTTTCCTTCCACAGTCCAAAAGCATGTATTCAGGTCAACTGGAGACTCTACGTTGCCTCTGGGTACAAGTCAGAATGGTGTGTGTGCCCTAAGATGAAGTGGTGAGGTGTCCGGGGTGTATTGTCTCTGTATCCTGGGGACAGACACCAGCAGATCCCCATGACACCATTGGTTACAAAGCAAGTAAGATAATGGATGGATGGATGGATGGACGGACCACAGGTCACTTTCAAGTGGATAGTTTGAAAAATTCCCAAATATTACTTGTAACATTGAGGTGGGAAAATGGTTTTTCCCACTGGTTCATCCCTTGTAATTGTGTTTACGGTCAGTATGAGAATCTGTGTTGAGGCCAGAACCTTTAACAACAAACAAGGACTTTCTCTTGGCAAGTAAGTGCAAAACAATGGCATAAACCTTGTTTACTAAATCTGAGATTTGAAAAGAACTTGCAATCATGTACTGCACCTGAGGCTGAGCTTCTGCAGGGCCACTAACACATTCTCTCGAGTCAGGGAGTCTTTTTCTTCTGTCCTGAGAACCTCTGTCAGGACTTTCAGGAGGATGGAGATTTGGGAGAGGTAAACCCGACCTGTGAACATTAGCGCAACATGGAATTGACGTCACTGGAAAGAAATTGCCCTCTTTATCTGACTTCCTGGCAAAAACATTCCTATCATCTCAACCCCAGTCCAAGGAGTTCACATGGTATAACATGACACATTTCCTGATGTTTTCAATTCCTAAAAACCTTGTAAAAATTCAATGAGCTACGCCTGCGTTATACACTTCAGGCCGCCAAGTGTCATTCTGACAAAATGTTCCAATAACACTTGTAATGATCCTCATTATTGAGGATGGATGTTAACCACATATAAACCCCCCCCAAAAAACACCCAAGGCAAACATTTCATAGATGTCGGCACAAATATATGTCCTTTCAAAATGTTCCCTGGCATGTCAGTGCCTGGCATCATTGTTATAATATGAGAAGACTCCTTTGGTGGATCAGCTTACAGTCAGACAATGACTCATGCTGCAAAGAAATAATGATGCTTCGACCATCAGAACGCACTTACCCTCTGCAAGGGAGGCGAACGCATTGATGAGACGAGCCATGTACTGGCGCACAATCTGGTTCTTTGATGTCATTAGATGAAGCACGGTTTTCTGGAAAGGAAAAAGAAAAAACATACAACGTTCTCCGTTTAAAAGTATCTTGTATCTAAAAGTATCTCTACAATCCGGTTCGCTAATTCAGTCACTCGAATCAAAGCTGGACACAAGTGTGTTTGCTTGATTGCCTGATGCTCCTGAGAACTGCTTCTTATATTGATTGACTGTTGACGGCTTTATTTTACCCTCTACTCTTCAAGCGATGACATCTCTTGTAATCTGTATTATTAAATTCTTAATTAACAAATGAGTCATAACCTCAGTGGAGCTCCTGGTCATTGTCCAACACCGGACAGTAATGCTTGTGATTTGGTTACAAGAAATCGACACCTTTCCATTATTACTGTGGCTCCCGACAACACATGGCTCGGAGCACCGTGGTAAAGTACAAACACAAAGAGCTCAGGTGTGACGATCGCTTACTACTCTATTATGGGATTGTCTGTAACATGGCGCCTTACAGCTAAAGGCTAAGTGGAGGCCGTATGAAAAGAGGATCGCAGACGAGGAAAAAGAAAACAATAAAACCTTTCTTATCAAGCCCGGCTCAGGAGATTGCTGCCCTGACAGGTTTGGATCATAAAAAGCTTTCAGTCTTCAGTCACATGACTTAACCGCACATCAAATTTGAATCTTGACATCTTTAGTACCAAAAAGATTTCGAAATGATGCAAAAGTGATGCCATGTGATTAATAGGCCTTTTTTTTTATCTTTTGGATGAGGGAATTGTAGTGCTGTGGGCCCTATCTACCTGTTTATTGCTGTAGCGCTCCAACACATCGTTACTGATGTAGGCCTGAAGCACTGTGTCCCTCTGCTCACCGGGAAGCGAACGGGTCAGCCTCTGAAAAACAACATGGGAAACAGATTCAGAGGGAAGGCCGATGTTCTCAAGTACCCCAGAGCGTTAATTTGTCTGTGTATCCACAACAGCAACGATCTGCTCCCGCTTTGTTCATGTGAATGATATTTGATATTTGAAAAGTTAACAAGGCAACATTACTTTGCATCACTTTGCAAACCTGAAGTTAAGAATCACAAGGTATGGTTTATCATATAATATGTTGGCGCAGCCTTTCGTTAAAATGCTTCTCATAGCTGTCGTCAGCATCGGGTTTAAAGTTCGAATGGATGCCATTACATTCAGCCTTGAACACCATGAATGCCTTAACAGCTTCATCTGCTCAGGAATTTCAGCAACTGCAATTTCCTGTCATGCTAATATCGGGAGATTGATACTCATTAAACAGCCCAGACTGGATTTCAGCCAAACATTGAGAAAGAGCAAAGTTAACTAAAGAAAACATGCAAAGACTGAGAGGCAACAGACAGATTGAGCGCAGTAGTGACTGAAGTGAGTATGTGACCAAATATGACATGAACAAGAGAATGTGAGTAAACAGTAAAATAGTTAGGACACTTTTACGCACCCAGCGCAGTGCCTGGAGCAGCAGGGACCTGAGTCTGTCGGGGCCTTCAACTAGGTCTTTCTTCAGCTTCTCATAGTCCAGGGAGGGCAGCATGGGCACCTCCTTGGATCTCCTGCAGATGGACAAAAAAAATAGTGTAATCACAGCTAACAAACCCGACAGATCGGCTGCAAGCAAGGCCGGTTTTAAGACTCACTGTGGTGCGATGGATGCTCGAAGCAGCGAGGACGCCTGCAAGGGAGTGGGACATTGAGACAAGAGAGTGTGAACGCAGACGACATTTACATGTACTGTTATGCTGAATTGCTGAAAGACGTAACCCAAGAGTCCATCTTTCTTTTGTCATCGCCACTACGTGGTTAGGTTAGGGTTTAAATGAGTTATTAGTGGGGTTTCTGGACATACGTGCATCATGCCTGTGGTGCATGCAAACGGTACGGCTCCAGTATCGCCCATGCAGTCAGAGGACAAAGGAAGGTAAAATAATTGAAGGAGTAAAAGGTGCCTGGGGGGGCAGGTTACTGTGCTGTTGTGTTTTTGGAAAACGTCTGGTGTGGGTTGTTGTTACAGTACACACACATACACACAGAACTTATTGGTATTTACCCTTTAGCAAACCTGTTGTGCAATCTCATGTTGTTATTTCCAACACAAGGTTTCTGAAAGGAGTAATTTTATATCATTGTGCCGCGGGTGTGGAGAAAGGGTGAAAGGACTAATTATCAGTGTTTTTGTTATTGAAAGGGGGGTTTTGGGCCCTGAAATCCTATATGAAGCCTGGGTGGCTGGAGCTATGGTGGGAGCAGTGAAAGGTCAGGGGAGTGATCCGTATCGTCTGAGGTATCAGGTGGTCTGGCCACATTTTTGCTTTGGTGTGTGGCAGGTAATACGGAAGTGGAGGAGAACATTGATACTTGGAGTTCTTCCAAAATTCCTTTCTCTATAAACATTTAATTTGCCCCGAAGTGAAACATCCTGCAGAACAAGTCCCCTGTGGTACCTTTCATTTGCTGACAGTTCGACTCAGGAGTAAATATTGGGCTGGCCAGCACATTAATATTCACTTTTTTAAAATTATTCTTCTATCACTCATTATCATGTATTTTATGCTGTGCTTTGGCTTAATGAATAGAGATATGCGACAGCTTTGAGAACATTTTCGATTTCGAGTGCATTTGTTCTCTGATTTCAGGGGCACAAAGCCAGTGCCTGACCTGAAATCCGCCGACAATGCACAGTTTACATAAGCGATGCCTTTACTTGACTCCCCCTTGTTAGTATGGCTTTTCATGCTTTAGCCTTTTATGACCGTGGGGATGATAACTGTCTATTGTTGAGCTTATTGTACAAGCAGACAGCTTGTTCCCTGGTATCATCGAGCTTTCCCCCCCTGCAGCAAGTGAAGCCACCTAAGACTCGCAAAAAGATCTGCAGGAGCCATCTCCGTGTGATCAGATGGATAATTGCACTCTATTCAGGATTTATGAGGACGCAGAACAGTTGCTTGTGTATGAGAGGGAAGATTTCTCAGGTGTCATTTAACTTTAAAAGTCGTTTCATAACAATATCATCTCAGGAGACTTCATATGAATAAAATTACTGATGGCATTTTTAATTATGGTTATCATTATATCAGTGAAGTTTGCTGCTGTCTATAATCAGCCTTTGGCAAACAGAGACTAGGCTGTTTGGTCATTTTAATTTCTCAAGAACAAGGATGAGCCAACATCTAGTTTATGGAAGTGATCTGACACATATGTAGTTTCGTTTAAATATAATGTTTAACTATGATTGAGGTCATGAATCATCAGCTTTCTGGATACCTCCTTCCAAACAACTGTAACTGAACCTACCCCTGTTTGACAACGTGAACTTGAGAGGAGTGCTTTAACATCTAACATCTCTTTTGTGAGGGCTATTCTTGTCCTGCCATTCTGTTTTGTCTGAATTCTTTCAAAAACTGTACCATTTAACAAATGGTGGTGGTGGGAGGGGGGGGGCTGCAGCTGAAAGCGCTTGCCTTCAAAAAGAAGAGTGATAGCCAAGAAAGAGCGCTGAGAGGAGGACAATGCCTGCAGTCTTTGAGAACAAATGAAAGCAATAATGAGGTACGCCTTGAAAGAGATGCTCTTGTTTGGCTTTAAACATGGTCTGACAACAAAGGTCACTTTTAGAACATACTAGACCAAATCTCTTCAACGAGGACAATCTTATAGGCGGAAAAAGACAGCGATCACAGGCTAAGGACTAAAGCAGGCTATTAAACATACTGGCAGTAAAAGAGGGGACACAGACATTAGGATGAGAGGAAGAAGAGGAAGATGAGGGAGACTGCGGAGCACAAGCAAGATGAGAGGTGGGGACCTGGGCGGTGACTGGAATTAAAGATGAGAGCGTACAAAACTTACATAGCCATCATCATAAGGACTCATAGAGTAATATCCCTTCGTGGACAAAAGCATCACACACAGCAAAACACAAACACACAGAAAGAAGGTGTTCAGTTCACAACAGGAAGCAACAGCAGTTCAAAAACAGCAATGGCAGCAACTGATGGTGTGCAGTGATTGTAAAGATAAGAATACTGCCACTCGAGCACGATCTCTGGCATGGTTACATAGTGTTACTAAAACTGATACTGGGTGAGCCACATGGACTTATATTTAGAAGTATTCATGTCCTCCGGTCTGAGCTCTGTTAAGCTCTATAAATTTGCATTCGTGCGACAGCAGGATCCAGGCATCCACTTCCAGGATACTACCTGCTGGACAGCTCTACTGTGTATGCATGGCCGCCACATGAACAAACACTTTCTCCCTCTTTCAAATGTCATGAAAATCCTTTTCAAACAAAGCATGTACGTAACCACTGTTTGACGCCGGACCACAAATCTGCGAGTGTTTGTTCAGGACTGTGGACAGTCCCCCGCACTTGACGTTTTTTTCCCGCACGCCTTCTCAAGCCACCTTGCCGTGAGGCCTCGAGTTTTTCAGCCACTGAGGTGTGGAGGGGTGCGGAGGGAGTGGAGAGGTCTGTGCGCGCTCACTCACTGTGCCAGGTCTGGTGAAGTCGGTGCTCTGTGCCACGCTCTGCCTCATTTGGCTGCTGAACAGACGCACGCACACGCTCTGCAGGTACTCAGGGGAGATCTGCGAAAACACAGCGCAGTCCCTGAGCTTTCAACAACCATCATTTTAGAACTAGTTCATACCTCAATTCAATCACTGGTTGACAGTGTGTGTGTGTGTGTGTGTGTGTGTTTGCAACATAATCAAGCCGACCCACCATTTTTCCGCTGACTGTGGCCTCCAGTGAGTCGACCAGCTCGGCAGTGATTCCGATCAGGTTGTGATAGTCGGCCTGCATCTTGTTGAACTTGCGCATGTAGCTGGCGACACGCCGGTCAGATTCGACCAGCTGTAGCTGCAACTGCTGTATGGCATCTGCGTGCGCGGTCACAATGTATCGCGGAAAACAAGCACAAACACAAATCATTTGAGCAAAGAGTGACATTCCCTGTGTAACCGTTGCTATCAGTATTATTCAGTAGTTCCGATAGTGATTAATCTTTAAGGGAGTGTTGAGTACACATAATACCGTTTATCAGGCTGCAGCGAATCACTGATAGTGTTCCAATGTATAATTCAGGTAAACATATTTAATACATAGTAAACACCTTCACGTGATTGACTCTACACTCATGTGAATGTGTTGACTACCCTCATCTGAGCTGGGATTTAATATTCCAGTGGATGGAAAACCTTTGGTTCAAAACAATGGATTTATTGGCATAATTTATCCTGGGGGCAGCAAAACACTAAATCGTCATGTAATAGATGCTTGATGATAGGAAGTTCTGGTTTGGCATATTCACACATTAGACCTAATGTGAGCGATATTATTATTACATTTACCTTTTGTACTTCGTCCACCCTCCTTCTGTGTGACACGTTAAAGAATATGTGCTGAGAGACCTTTGAACACTATCAATCAGCTTGACTGTATGCATTTCCTCATCTGCCACATGAGTAAAAGGTCCCGCATACAGTGGAAGGCCCCTGTTTAAGTTAGACAAGACTTTGAACATGCAGCATACGTAACAGCATACGCACCCTGTTTGACATTTTTATTGTCTAAAGATGTACACACTGATATAGGATCCCGAATAGTTTGCTTTAAAGGGAGGGATATACGAGTTTGTGAAACCCTGATACACAAGCAAACACAGCTGTCACTTTTCTGTAAGCATTTATGCAGGCAGACTTCAGGACCAACAGTAATATTTTATGTTTTTTTCAAATTCATTGAGTCACTTGCCAAATGTGCCGCTAGCTGACGTGTTTGGGGATTACTCCTCTATTCTTTCCTATATATGTACAAATTGACATATTTGCTCCTGTTAGCACTTGAGATGATAGCTGCAAATAAATCTGTTTGCTTTGATCAATGTCCAGTCAATGCAGGGTTTACATTTCAGGCATGTACAGGAAGTGAAGTTGATCCATTGAGTTTCCCGGAGAAACAGCAAGATTCTTCTCTTTCCTAGTACAACTAAGGTGCCTGCGTACGTTTGTGACACATTTGGTCCAGCCATATTCAAACATTGCCATTTGTAAATGCAAATCAGGCAGGGTTTGTTTGCAGGATATGAAACGTCCAGGTCTGGTTACCAGCCTGACTGTTAATGAAGTCTTTAGTCACCTCCAAAAAGGCTTTTTATTTGAGATTTAAATGCCGGACTGGAAAAGACTGCGTACTTGGCCTGAGGTAAATTCACTAGTTGTCCCCCTCAAGATTTACTTGTGTTTTCCACACTGCTGAAAAGTATTCTTTTAAAGCCAATTCTGAGAGATACTCTCAGCCTTTGACGAGTCTGCACAATTTTACTCTGCATTAGGCAGCTTTGCAGCTAAGAACTCTGTAGCATAAGTAGTAGCATAAGATTTTCACTCTTATTATTTGTGCCTTCTATAGGGCAGTTGTGGCCTGAAGGTTAAAGCATCAGTCTTGGAAACCGGTAGGGTTACAGGTTAGATCTTTCTGCTGTGAAATTTAGACACATTAGATCTGCATACATGTTTTCATATCATATGACAGAGAACAGCAAGACCAACAAAAGGAAAACACCACCCTCTCGTGGTTTCCTCAGTAATGACATGCCGCTATGACGAAGGATACATATAAATTTAGCAGCCTTGGGGTGTTGGACGGCTTCAGTGTCACTGATAGAAACTCCTCCAGCTTATTCTTCAACTGCGGCATCCAAGAATCCTAAATATAAAGAATTTACATGACAGCAAAAAGGGGTTTACTTTCCGTAATGGTGACACGGATAAATAACGTGTATATGTAATGTTTGTTGGGAGATAATCGGTTTGGTAATATTTCATAATGAGAAGAGCACCTGGAAAAGATCTTTAAAGGAGGGGTGCACAGTGGGGTTTGGAACAAAAGGCAAGGCATAGTAAGGCAGAAACTTTGTAGTCTGGCTCAATGCTGCTCCGCGAGTCTCCAGGTACTGTTTGAAGTAGGAAATTCTTTCCTCGAACTCAGCTCGGTCCTGGAGAAAGAATTTTCCAGCAAACTAATGTAATTAGTATTCAGTATGAAAATGTCATTCCGATAACATAATCCAAAGGAAAACACTTCTGTTGCATCCGCATATTTGTTTATATAACAAAGTTTAGTCTCTTATCCTGCTCGCACTGATAAAACAAATAACTGAATATACAAGTCTGTAAATACAACTGCAAACGACAACAATACCAAAGTTATGCTACAAAAGTGAGACATTAATGCTTGTGCAACAAAATGGCAGAAAGTCCACTGAGAAAAGCCTTTAGCACAGCTTAGTGGTCATTATGCAAAACAGCACATTATGATATCCAACTCCATGCAAAAGAGGGGTTGTGAGGCATTGCTAGATTTCATTTGCAGATAAAAACTAAGCTAAACTGAAACTGAACTGAAACTAAAGTTGAAAATGTAATTTACACAAGAAAGCAAAACAAAACGAAACAAATAGGTTCTTCATACCTGTCTACTCGGGTGCCTCCTCAGTGGGTAGATAGTAAAGTGGATATGAAGATAGAATTCAAGGCTCTGTGCTTCAGGGTCTGTGTCTTTTACCTCAGGGGGAATATTATCAATCCAAAGTTCAAAGAACACTTTGTGGTCTCCATCTTCAAAAGAAGTGAGGAGGTCATTCTGGAAAAACACAAGTTAAAGATGATAAGTCTTTTTGATCATTGGATTTACATCAACAATTTATTATATGCAATAACATAAACAAGAACATCAAAGCAAAGAAGCAAAACTGTTCAGAGTCAAGCAAATATTTTGAGGGTAAATAACTTCATAGTAAAATACAGAAAAATATGGCAGAAAGCTTTTTGCCACACTCCAAGATGATGCTTAGTTTTAAGTGCAACAAACGACAAGCAAAGCAGTGGAAATTACGGATTATTAAGACAGTATTAATTACCTGGGTGATCCGAGCCTTTGAGTCTCTGACAGAACTTCCTTGAGGCTTTGATACAAGCTTGCCTTTGTTTTTACATTCCTTCTCGAAACTATTGACAGTTTCATCAAAGTCCTCAAACTTCAGGTACTACAAAAAACACAAAAAGCATTACCGTCACATTGACAAGAGCTCTTTTTGCCCTAAAAGAACCACACAATTCAAGCATTATATGTCAAACATCAATGAACAAGAAGTACATTTTGATTTATTTACACTGACATGAATGATGCTCATCTTGCTTTTCTTATTACTATAGTTTTCCTTGTTTCATTAATTACCTCCTTGATCATCCCCAGAAGATCGGCTTCAGTTGCCAAGATGTCTCCCATCTTGGCGGCCTCCCTGGAGCTCATATGGGTGTCAAAAGTCTTTCAAACACCTACTGATGGACCTCTTTGAACACTCTGTAAGTAAAGAACATTTCATGACACTGGTTTATTGGAGAGTGAGACACTTCAATGCAATGTGCTTCTTCTGACTTGGGTCATCTCTCTTGCCTGCCTCTGTTCCAATCTCCAAATGCCTTCTGATAACTATACAGAATAACTTTTCTTGGAACATACCCTAAGCAGTATGATCTGGAGTAATAAAAATAGATTTTATATATTCTGTTTACTTCCCTTATATGTACTGTTGTGCTGCTAACTTACGTCACCTTTCTGCCTGTTTTCTGTACCCATCACCATGGCAACCCCTTCGTAACTGTATAACTTGGTTGTAAAACAGACTGATGAAAAATCTGGTCCTGAATCTGATAACTATATACCTGAGATGCAGTATACATTTTCTTGGAATATACGCTAAGTACAGTGATTTATTGTGGTACGACCAGGCAATAAATCTGACTCCGTTAAAACTGATCTAGAGTCTTGGATTAGGGTAATTACCAGTGTTACAGAGGCTTTAACTGAAATTAAAACTCTTGAGATAAATAGCAGAGACATATAGCCTCTGCTTGTGTCTTAAACCGCAGCATAAGGAAAAATATCTCATTGTACTGCCTCTGCATTTAAAGCATGGATGTGGGATGGCTAGTTCTAGCTAACAAGCTAACCCGAGAACGTTGTTTAAGGTAAAATGCATGCACAAAAACATAGCCCCCACCTCAGTCGGGCGTCATTTCCGTGGTACAGGTCGGCTTAGGTCGCTTTCGATGTGTTCATCCACAACTGAAACGTATGTAAAACATTTCCAGTAAGGTTTGTAGGCTTAACTTGCACTAGCATTAGTTAGGCATACATTAGCTAGCAACCGTACACAGAGAGGACGCCAAGACACCTAGCAACCAAGCGGAGGGGCATGGAGGCCAGAAAGCAGATGCAAATGTCGAAAATAAAGACAGCGCATTGATTTGATATTCGTGGAAGCGTTGAGGTTGGTTCTTAAAAAAATGCTGGAAAGACACTGGAATAGCATTATCTTAAATTCCGATGATGCTCAAGACAGCAGAATACTTTATTTAACAAATTATCGAAGGTCTTTTTTTATTACCATCACGATAGATAGCAAGAACATTGCTTTTTGTACATTATAATATCTAGTTGCTATACAAATGGTATCAGACGTGTCTTAAACAACCCCTGAACAACACAACCATAACAACAGCAACGGCTGCGTATTTACGGCCGGAAGGAGTTTACGTGTCAAGGGTTGAGCACATTGTTCCCCCCGCGGTTTTGTCTGTTTCACAAACTAATGAATGAGGTTTTGTTCGAATAAGATATCTGGTATACGCGCATACCAGTTTCCGAAAAGGGAAACAGTAATCGCGAAGTCGGTGCACCGTTCCGTGCAGGTTCTCCACTGTTTCAGAGGTAAGACACGAGCACTGTGTGCATAATCGCTAATGCTAACTGTTAGCATTGATGGGAAAGTTGCTGAAATTGACAGGACGTTTTATTTCAGAGGTTGACGCTATATTGACGACAAGTGAGAATTGTTCTGAGTTTTATTTGTGTTGTTGAACAAGGGTCACCTTAAGTTCTATTACATTGCAGTCGTTGAAGAGAGTTTCAGTGTGTTAGAGCTGGCTAGACATGAGGTTAGGCACCTTTCAACATGATGGAGCTGCGATCTTATGCAGGTTGCCTGTGAACATGCATCTCAGTTTATTACAGAATAAGTATAGATAGATGAATAGATAGACACTGAGGGAAATTTAAATCCCAATGTACAACATCATATAATGAGCGAATAAGTCCACGTGAGCAAGTTCACCAGGTGATCTATATGCAAGGTAAAAGCAAAAGCAATTGTACCAGGTTTGAAAAAAAAAAACATAAATGGAAATACTTCCAGTGCTCTTCATCCGAGGTTAAAGATGTCACATTACTCTGTTTATCTTTTGTTTTTCATTGTCTTATCTTAATTACTTTTCAGGTTCATAGCACAAGACACAAATGGCTGGAATTCTTTTTGAGGATATCTTTGACGTAAAGGACATTGATCCTGATGGGAAAAAGTTTGACAGAGGTGTGTGAAATGTCAAAGTTGAAGAATGTAGTTAGTTGTAGCATTAAACATATGAGCAGTCTGTAATGCTATCTGGTAATTCTGCACCTTACTCTTTGACTGTAGCAGTTCTGAAACTAAAAACAGATGCACATATTTTAAAACTGCAAATAATCTACTCACACTATGACTTCTTTTCTACAGTATCTCGTCTGCATTGTGAAAGTGAGTCTTTTAAGATGGACCTCATCTTGGATGTAAACATTCAGATCTATCCTGTTGATCTTGGTAAGGAATAACGTTATTTGCCCTTGGATTTCTGAGTCCATGGGATGTCATATAAAAGTTGTGAAGTACAGTTGTATTTTAAATTCAGTTTGTGAACCAAAGATTAAAATACAAAATGTTTCTCAATTTCTCAGTATTCCAACATCAATAATAATGAACTTCTTCAATCTTGAGTAATTCCTCATATGGTACCATCACCAAGTGGTACCATCATTTATTTTTTCCATGTTTTTCTTTTATTTTTTATTTTGTTTTAGGTGACAAGTTCAGACTGGTTATTGCAAGCACATTGTATGAGGATGGAACCCCAGATGATGGAGAATACAATCCTCAGGATGACCGGCCATCAAGGTTAGACATTACATTACCTTTTGTCCATGACTTAAAAAATACAGGAGCTTATGTCAGTTGTGAGAATATTGTGTAATACAATGTTTTCTCATGATTTAGTTTGCCACCCTCGAATAATTTCATTTTATTTTTCCAGAGCGGACCAGTTTGACTATGTGATGTATGGGAAAGTTTATAAAATCGAGGGTGACGAGACCTCAACAGAAGCAGCCACACGTCTGTGAGTTATGTTTTGGAGTCAGTGTCTTTTAATATAATCTCATAACATAATATTATATCTTAGCCAAAAAAGATACTCACATTGTTTTGTTAATTCTAAATTAAATCTCATTGTGCTAAAATTAAAATTGATTTAACATGATAAAATTAACACTCATTTATAATATTTTTCAATTTTTACAGCATTTCAATTGCATGTATTGGCATATGCATTAGAGGGTAAATTAAGGGGAAGGACACATTTACAGTTATACAGTGAATATACCTTAAGTGTATTATCATTGCTGTATTCTCTGCATATGATGAACGTCGGTTGAGTAGGGAATGGCATCAACTTTCCTAACAAAAGCATGTCTTGTGTGCTAGAGAGAGAGAGAGATGATGAGATAATGCCATAATCTTTTGTGAATTTGTACCCTTCCTCATTGGTTAACCTTAATCAAGTTGTGTGCATGTGCTTCATCTTTCAGCTCTGCCTATGTGTCTTATGGAGGTCTCCTCATGAGACTACAGGGTGATGCCAACAACCTTCACGGCTTTGAGGTGGACTCCAGAGTCTACCTCCTCATGAAGAAACTGGCCTTCTAAAGCCCCACTTTGGAGGCTTCCTTGCCTATTTTGTCCTCCCATTGCCACAGTGGCAGTCATGCTGAACTGCATACTGACAACATTCATTTACCCAAATGGGGAACACATGACCACCTCAGAGGGCAGCTCCGAGTCACCACACATCATGGATGCCAAGGAAAAACCTGTTTAGGTTTTTTTTAATTATTCTCTTGGTTACCAAATGCCTCCTCTGAGGGGTTGAACCTCAGACTGCCTGACTATGAAAGACTGTGGCAAGTAAGAACTGCTGCAACCTCCATCTGCTGGCAAACTGTAAATAAAGATTTCTTTTATACAAAATGATTCATAGAGATCAGGTGCCTTTGTGTCATTATTTCATTCTGCTTTGATATATTTACATATACTCACACTGGGGCAACACTGTTGCTCTGTGTTTTAATCATATGGAAAAATGTGTTTTGGTTGAATAGGGAGAACTCTGGGCAAGCTATGAACAAAACATAGGGCTTTTACACAAGCCCCATGTATGTTTATGAGACATAAAATAGACACAATCAAATCTATTAATATTCAGATCAAAATATATATTTCATAACTCAATGACAACCAGCTCTGTCAATTCTGGAGCCACTTGGACAATGTGATGGACCTAGGACCTCTGCAACTCCTATAGTTATTGCTTCTGGCATATATACACAAACCCAACTGATAGTACGCAGATGACTGCCCTTTCTAAATCTGGTACTGCCCAAGGTTTTTTTTTACCTCGTCGCAGTTCACATGCTTCTGACGTTTTGTCTCATTTTGTTATATTTTTGTTGTTGGGGCCCTGCCTAATTCCTATTTTTTGTGTAAAGCACTTTGCTCTACATGTTATATATGAATAGTACTATATAGTTAGAGTGTGATTGATCAATATTGCCACCAAAATATATGAGCTGTGACATACCTGTAACTTATAATCTGGCTTTATGACTGACAACACAGCTTTGAGCAAGTTATAGTTATAGTTTAGAGTCACAGTGATGATATTCAGGCACAGCACTTTTATCAAATTCGAAGATCCATAATACAAAGTAAAGAAAATACAAGACGTAAGATAGACTCTCATGCCTCAAGGCAAATAAAGTTCTGCATTTTACATATTTGTGATGGCTGATGGTTAAGCGGTGCACACACACTACAAGTTGTTTTTATGAAATGTATGCAGAACTGATGCGTACAGTGCCGCAGAGGGAGGTGTGTGTCTTGTTCAGGGGAACAACATCTTTGTGTGATAAGAGTAGAGGAAAGAGATGATCATTCACGCTCCCCCCATCCACAGTTTTTCTTGTTGGTATCAAGGATCAAACCTGTGACACTCTGGTTACCAGCCAGAATCTCTAACTCTTCAATTGTGCTATTTTCCAGCACAAAATATCTGTTTCACTGGCTCAACTCAGAAGTTGAAAACAAGATTGCAAATATCATGAAGCTAATATCTTAACTGACTGTGTTGGAAGAACACGCTACTATTACCATACTTTACAATCATTTTCATCAACCCTTTATGCAAAAGCCTCAAGTACGTTTAAACATCTGGGACTGACCGGATGCACTGGCACATACTTTTGTAAATTAGATGGATTTTTTTCACCCAAAGCATGCCATATGCAGCAGCTCTACACTTGCTTGGATAGCAGAAAAACAAAAATGAGGTTGCTCAGGAGACAGAAAATTAAATTAAGGGAGAAGAGGCCACTTTTGTGCACAAGACGGAGACTCAATATCAGCGTTAATGGATGTCATAGGATGGCGGGGTCCTCTGCAGATGACTCACACAGGCTGTGGTTCTGTGCGCAGAAAGTGTCGTGTTGTAGAATAATCCTGGGGAACGGATGTGAAAGACATGGCAGTGGTACAACACAGCAGTCTTATACATATAAGAGGAATAATAGTTCTTACACAAGGCATATGCTCTGGCTATATAACCTGATATAACCTCACCATCACATGACACAGAGCATTTTTTGCATTAAGTGCCTGTGTGACACACCGTAACTAGTTCATACTGCAGGTTTTTTACCCATGTAATGTCAAGTCCTTTAGTTTTCTAATTGGAAGCAGCTTTAAGTTCATTAAAGTATTAATCCTTGGACTTCGGGCAGGCTATGGCATATGTGTGACATGCATTGGATTTGCTTTATATAATTTTCATTTCATCATTTAATTGAGACTTTTATCCATGGCAACACGTGTAGCAGAAAAGAAAAACATTCAAGCTATAACACAATAGAACCCACGCGAAAAATAGTTATATACTCACTGGTAGGTAAGCCAATACTGGAGTGACACAGTTGTGCTTACAACTATGTCACCCTAGTATTGGCAGTAACACAGTCACTCTTAGCTGCCAGTCCAGTTGAGGTTGGGCTGGTTTCCTGTACTGTATAGCTAAATAGTAATATGAGCTATGTGGTAATGCTATCACCTCCTGCAATATTTATTGTTTTATTTCCTATGCCATTGTTTTATGTGTTCTGTTATGTTACTGATGATTGTTTTACATCTGTGTTACAAATGGTGTTGTGGGGGTCGGATGGAGCCTGTCCAGTCACCTGTCCTGACAAGTCACCATCCCATTACATGCACTATTTGCTCTGATTCTAACATTTAGGAAAAAATCTTCAATAGACCCAATATAATTGGACTGTAGGAGGAAACCATAGTTGGAGAAGTCCCAGGTGCACATTGTGAAATACTACAAACTTCATCTTTATTTCATAACTGAAATTATTTTAGAATAACCTTGGTTTATTTACCTTTGTTGTTTCCACTGCCTTTCCACTAAACAATAAGTATCATCCCCTGGTATCTTCAGATTTCAGCTGTACAATATCTGTTCCCTTCTCTACACCATTGACCTTTCCCTACACCTTACTTCTTTTAACAGTGATTTTATCATGGAAATTGAAGTAAACCTGCTGAAACGAATTAATCACATTGCCCTCCCTTTTTATTCATTTATTTTTGGCAATGTCATCCCTTAACGCTCGTGCGTGTGAAGGCAGGAGCTCAGCTCATCTGACACCGTTTTGGGAGAAGGGCGGGAACTGAGCCAAGGTGAGAGCGCGGTCCTCCGGACGTGACGTCAGGGGCTTCGACGCAGGAGCAGACGCGATGCTTCCTGTTTCCACCTGACCTGGGAGCTTCCCTGCAGATGCAACCGCAGTAGGAGCAGCTCTGAGGACTGTCTCTGAGGAGGAATGCGGAGCAACATGCGCCTCTTGTCCCCGCACTGGGCTTTAATTGGAGGCGCAGCACTCGGTATTAACCCGTGTCAGACCGACATGAATCTGACAGGACAATGATAGTGGGATAGAAAGAAGAGGTGGATAAGCAGCCAAAAACACGATGGATATTCGACGGAAAAGGAAGCTGACCTTCTTCACTATTGGTCTTATATTTCTTCTAAGCGGGATTGAGTATGGTAAGAGGTGATTTCTCATGTTCTCCTTTTTTGTGTTGCGACATGACCGTATGTAGACTTATGTGAAACAAATCTGTTTCTTCAGCAGAGATCCAGTCAAATAGATAGATAGATAGATAGATAGATAGAAATAGATTCCTGAGAGTTAGATACAAAACTGTAGATCACATCCATTTTCAGGCTTGGTTCAGGCCATATCAAACTTATTTTGTTTTTTGTTTGTTTTTTTGTCGATAGGCGTTGCTCAGTGTTCTATTTACAAGTCACTGCTAAGCCCATGAGATTTTAAGCACTGGTGTACTTGAATTTCGAGGCTTGACAAGTGTAGCCTCCTCACATTTTGTATTTTGTATAAGATGTTTTTCCCAGTGTGAAAGAGCAAGGCTGTCCAGGTCCAAGCCTGGATTTTGCATTTACTTTACATGAGTGGAACAAAATTCCTACAGTTCAGCCCCCAGCAACCAGTCATTGATTTCCTTGTTTGATTGTAGTTGCACGATTTTATCTAACCTGAACTAATGGGTTAATCGTGTACTGAGTGACTGGACAGTTGAAGAAGCACAGCTATAGGAAGAGCTATCCTGCAGTCTATTTATGTAATTGTAATTATGTGTGAGAACAACGTGAATTCATCCATCAAAGTCTATATGCTAACTCAATACAGTGCAGTGCACTGAAATCACCGAAACAGTCAGGAACATTAGTTTACCTAGATTTTCCGGAACTCTTTGAGCTTTTATACTTATGGTATGCTTGATATTTGCATACATTGGTAATCACACACAGTTGGCTTTTTATAAAAGAATGGCAAAAAGGTAAAAGCATTTTTTGGTTGTCATCTCTAAATAAGTTATAGTTTTGCTTTAGTCACAGGCTTCTTGTTCTTTTGACCCTTTGTCAAATGAAAACCGTAAATCTCTGAATCAGCTAAACCAAAAAAGGAGGGGTTAAATTCTGTGAAGGTGCTAGCTTGAAATTGTATTGTTAGGAAGCAGGGAACATTTCTGTTTCTCTGCAATCACAGGAAGATGACTTTTAATAGATACATGGCTCTCACAAGACATAACTTTATATGGTAGTTGTTTCAATTTCACAGCATTTCACACACATGTGCCTTTGTCCCTCTGTTGAAACTATGGCAAGTCCACTAAAAGACAACAAAGTCTGAGTCCTCATTTCCTCTCTGGAATTTTCCGAGAGCACACGCAATTATGTGTTGTCCGACCCTTTTATTGAATTAGCATGGCGTTGGGTCAGCACTATCATTTGTCCATATGAGAAGGACACTGGATGCCTTCACAGAGATTTAAAAATGTGGGTCTCAATCTTGACCTTATACAGTGTGTAGGGACGTAGCACTGGCCAAATTGGCACCGTGTAGGGCTTATAGCGCTGCTGAGTCAGCATTATTGAGTTAGATGGTGTAAGGACAGCAGATTTGGATGACCACGATCACATGCATTTTTAGCCAATCGCTTTCGATACAGATGTCCTCATTTTCAGTCCCCGGGGTTGACAGTTGTCCTTCTTCATGTGAGACTCTATAGTATAACATGTTGCACCTCAGAGGAAACTTGGAGAGTCCATAAATAACCAGAATATGTCTTCTTCTTCTTTCTTCCCAGCGGTTATATTGCCCACAATATGGAGGTACCTGCAGACTTTAGATGCAGCCCCTTACTTCCTGGGATTGGCCCTGTCCGCGTTCAGCCTGAGTGGCCTGCTCTCAGGGCCGCTGTTTGGCCACTGGTCTGACCGAACTGGGGCCACCAAGAAGATCATCTTGTTTGCCAACCTTTTTGAAATAATTGGTGAGTCTGCTTGTATTGTAAAGCTATTGTAAAGTTTTGTGAATATGATTGATTTTTTTTATGTCTTTTTATCCACCAGGTAATTTCATGTACTTTATGGGCTTCTCTAAGTGGCTCTTACTGTCAAGCCGACTGGTGGCAGGTGAGACTTACTCAAACCAGGAGAATTCTCTTTACATATGTCCATGGCTTTGCCAGATCATTGTATGAAAATCAACCCAGCTAAAATTGCCTCAATTATAACTCTACAGCCTTAGCATCTACCAAAATATTATCTATTCTGTGATAGTGATACCATTTCTTTTGTTATTACTGACAGTTTTGTATAACTCAACTTAATACAGCAGTGATGTACATCCTCTCCAGAGCTCAAATGTCAGTATGTCAATGCCCTTTTGCCATTTACAAATTTAATTTTGCATTTTCCTCAGGCATCGGCACAGGTGCTGGCTCATCCATATTTGGCCTCCTGACCAGAAGTACCACCCCCGCGGACCGTGCCACTGTGTTTGCTGCTGTCATGGCATGTCGACAAGCTGGCCTGCTGATTGGTAAGGCCCCGCGCTTTCTAAAGACAAGCAAAGCAGAGGAGATAATTTAAAATATTATGCATTTTGTAGAGATTCAAGTGTTAAGTAAAGATGCCTGTGTGTCTATTCTAGCTCAAGGAGATCTTGAATGAGAAAAGATTAGTTTTTAACCTATTCTTTAAGTAAGAAGTCTATCCCCAGTCAAAGACAAATGGCAGTGCCAAAAAAATGAATAAGAATTTCAGATTTTGTAATGGAACTTACAGAATAAGTGAAGTTGAACAGAAATGGAATGTGATGTAAAGTATGGCTGCCCCTCACCTTCAAAATAGTTTGTACATACCTGCCTATGTACAGGTACCCAATTCCATGAAGGAAGATGGTTCGAGGCTGCAGTCTGGTGACTTGTATGGTCAAATGGTAGTGCACTCCTAACTCTCTATTCCCAATTCCTCATTTTAGATACTGGCTCAAAGATGTGCACACACCCCATTGCAGTATCACCCCAGTTACCACTTTGTCCTGGGAATAGTTGCTAACCTGCAGGGGAAATAAACCACTCAATCATTTTTGTGAGGGGCAGGCAAAACAGCCAATTTGTGCACACCCTAAATGTGTCTGTCAAGCATGAAAAGTATGAAAACAGACCAGGGTATTCTCACATCTAAATTAGGATTTTAGAAGCGCTTGTAAAATAGCACTTAAGGTATTTCCGATGAAACCAGTGGTCCATAGATATATCCTGTATTTTAATACCCAATAAAATGATTTATTCTCCATTCAGCCATTCTATGTCCCCTTTAAAATAAACTGCTTTTGATTTGTTCATAATGAACAGGATTTTACACTGACGCATGATTAAAATCCACTTTTTGTATTTCAACTCAGGTCCAGCATTTAACATCTTCTTGAGAGTGTGTGACTTTCATCTGGGTCCTTTTGTGGTCAATAAATACACTGCACCAGGGGTAAGGACTGAAAAGTATATGGATCTATTCAGGTTGTCTACAGCAGATTTATTTCTGCCGCACAAAAGCTGTAACATTCTCCCTCTGCCTCCTGCTGCAGCTGTTCATGTGCCTACTGTGGCTTCTCCTTCAACTGGCGGTGGTCTTCATGTACTGGGACCTGCCGCCTCTAGAGAAGGGCAAGTCCAAGGAGAACAGCAGGGAGGAAAAGAGTGAGCCAGGGAACAGTGAAGAGGACAATGATGAGGGAAAGCCGCTCATGGCCTCCGAGGAGCTGGTGGGCTCCTATGGCTCAGTGGTGGCGTTCAGCCCACCCACATACCACAACCAGGCTGTCTCCAACACCACATTAAATCATGTGTCTCCACCTCCTCCTCCAATTACACCAGAATCCAGCCCTTTTAAGAATTTCAGCATCTCGCGAGGTGGGTGGTTTCAAGTGCATATATCATTGTGGGACCAATAAAACGGTCAATAAATAGAGAGCAATGGTTCTCTCCAGGAAGGAGTCCAGGTTTTTTTTTGTGTCCCTGACTGTCTGCTGGTCTTAGCAGAGTTTCTGAGAGAAGAGGTCGTTGTGCTGCTGGCTGCTCAGTTCATCACCCTCTTCAATCAGACAGCACTGGAGGTATAGTAAAGACACAGAGGCACACACATAAGTGTGTAGATGTTGTGTTGTTTGTGACATTAAGAAAAAGAAAAACATTTCCCTCCGTTTTCTGGCAGACCATGGTGACTCCGATGACGCAGAAGTACTTTAACTACGGCGAGCTGGAGAACAGCGTCATGTACTGCCTCTGCGGCGTGGAGGTGATCGCCGGCTTCCTGTTTGTGCGCTGGCTGAGCAGACGCATCGCCGAGCGAGCCATCCTGGCCATCGGCCTGGCCATCTGTAACATCTCCAGCGTCTGGTGCCTCATCTTCCTGGCCAAGCCACTAGGTGAGACAGCACAGAGGGAAGTCTTTGCTCTAAGACAGTGGACACACCTCTTCACCCACAGCAGCCACAGAGGCAGTTTGATTATGATGCTAAGTGAAGAACAGCCCCAGATCTAGTGAACAGAAACTTGTAGACATTAACTATGAGAAAAGCTGTATGTTTAGTTCAATGTTCTCTTTTGGCACTCACTTTCTTTCTTTCTTTATCTGTAGGTGGTTTCTCATGGCAGCTGACTGAGTTCATCATAGGAGTGTTTCTGCAGGTTTTGGGTTTACCATTTGTAGCGGTGGCTCATGTTTCTCTCTTTTCAAAAGTTACTTCTGAGAGGACTCAAGGTAAGACATTGCACCATCTTGTGGGAAGGACCAAACATTACAGCCTTGGGTTCGAGTTGGTCACTCTTGTTATTGCTCGTGTTTGTACATGAACAGCACGGCTATACTTTCAACTAGGAATGCTGTTTGAACTTAAAAATGTAGACACAAATCTACTCTGTTGACATCCTGTTCATTGTTTTGATAGATTTCATTGTTCTCAATTAATCCCTATTCAATGGTCATGATCACAGTGCCACTCTGCGGCCACACTGCTGCCATCACCGTGGCAACCTTGGTCGGAGGTTCCACACAGCCTTTGGACATTCAGTCACTACGGCTCTCTGATCTCAGTGGTGTTTATCAATACAGCCATACAACAAACACACTGTGTCCCTCCCCAAATCATCTAGTCCAAGCTGGTCTATTAAAAAAAGAGTGGTGTGGGTCATTTATCATAGATAAGAAAAGCATTCAAAGTGTACACTTTAAAATAAGATAATGTTTCTAACACTGTCACTAGTTGAAATATGTATACATACAAATGTACTTATTTATAATTGCTAACTTTTAATTTGTACATTTTATTGGACCTCTAACCTGTGTGCTTGTGGTCTGTCTTGTGTCATGCTTATTTTGCAGGTTTCAGCCAGGGAGTGCGTCGCTCGGTGGGGGGTCTAGCCACCATCTTGGGTCCTCTGTGGGCCGGCGGCCTGACTGAGAACATTTACATCATGCTGGGGGTGATGATGGCACTGCTGGCACTGCTATCGGTATGTAAATAGCATCTGCTAAGATGTTTTTTAAATGACCAAACTACTGCTGGAGCTGGGTATCAACCAGTGTAATGTGATTAATACGTCAATACTTATCACTTAAGTACCCATATCATTAAAAGTCTGATCAATTAACAAAAGTTGTTAATGTGTTACTGAAGAATATCTTAAAAAAGATCTAAAAACGAATATCTCAAACACAATTGATCACATTTTGTATTATTTTTACTTGCTTATTTTAGCTAAATTCCTAGTAGATTACCGATTATGTAAGTTTGCTGAACGTGATTCATGCGGCCACTCTTTGATTCTCCCTCATTATCTGTGAGCACAAGACAATGGCTGGCAGTGGTTAAAATCAGGGCTCAAAATTTGTGCAAATGTGGGTCTCATTAATGTTCAAAAAATGCATTGGGAGGGTCTTTTTTTGTGGCAGGAACCTAATTAGGACAAATATGAAACAAACAAACCACAGAAAAGGGTTTAGTCAAGTTTAGGGTAAGAGATGCAAGTCGACGTCTTCTAGCCAGCAGCTCCTCTTGTATTAGGGAACAAACAAGCATTAACAAAATGTTCACAATGCCTGTAATGATGCGTGGGCTTACCACGGCCCAGCAACCACGTTTCCACTTTTATAGGAGGAAGAAGTAAACACAGCCAGTGGGGTGTGTGTTTGTGTGTGAGGAGGAATTGGGTGAAATGAAATCCACCTTGCACCTCTTTTTCTCCAAATTGGGTCCACCAGGATCCCCCCCTCCACCTCCCTGTCTGCTCGTCCTTTCATTAGCTCCATCGCACAGGACTCACTGTCGTACATGGCTGACAGCTCTGAAGCTGCGTTTCAGGCTTCACAGCATCGCACCTTAAAACTTTTTCAGGATTAATTTTGCCTCTGTGTGAAGGAAAAAGTTAGAGAAAACATCAGTTTAGATCTGCTGAAATTTATCAAAAAGAAACCAGGTCAGGACTGACCTTGGCAGTTGGCAGTTATCTTTAAAAAATGTAATTTGATATTCAGGGGAAAAATTATCACATATTGCTAAGACTTGAAAAGAGTGAGAGTTCTTTTCTGTGTACGTGTGTGTGTGTGTGTGCATGTGTGAAAAGACAACACACACATTTCTTAACAGTTGATTATCTCTTTCTCTTTTAATCTACTATTGTCTCATACAGATGATGCTGGCTTTCTCATATGAGCGGCTGGTTGCACCGGCTGTCGATGATCAATTGGAAGAGTCAGATGACTGTGGCTAATCCAGCACATGGCCGATACAATAAAAGCGGAAGGTACGTTTTTATAAGCAGTGCATTAATTGGGAGATTTCTACCCAAAGCTACCAGCAATATGCTGTATTAGTGCTGTTTTAAGAGCATACTTGCTCTTGCGTGAATATGTACATTATGTGAGCAGCAGTAGTTTCCAGTGCCTCACCCTGTTTTTTCCCTCTGTGCCAGTGGGCCGTGGGAGCGTTCTCGCTCTGAACCTGCATGTGCGTCACAGTCCATCCATGGTTACACTCTGCACCGGGACCGGTGTGCAGGACAACAGACACATCAACCGCCCACACTCAGTTACTTCTCAAGCGCATGGACCCATCAGCTTTCTGTGCAGATTCGCATCGAAGTACCGATATGGAATATGTGTATTTCCCATGGAAATATAGAATCCTGCCGAGGCAGCATGTGCAAGCTTTGGATGAAAATCCTTCCTGACATCTTGTGTTCTGCACTGACTATCAACTAAAATGGGAGTGTCACATATTGTGCCTGTGTTTCGTCACATGCAATATAACACTAATGGTTCGAGCAGTGGACATGGCCAAAAGGCTGTGGATTCCGCTCTCCCAGGTCTTAGCTGTTTGGATACTTAATACCTCATCTTTTGGATTGCACGGCATTCAATATATCAGCCAGCTCCCTAAAGAGAACTGTGTTGTGAAATTCCCAAAAGTAGTGCTTTGGGATTCATCATCCCACAAAGTTAAGTACTCCGATTCAAATCATGAGAAACATCAGACACATTTTGGCTTTGAGGAAATATTTTTCCCATCCATTTATTTTGTTCACATCCCTTTCATCTGAATCTGATGTAATGAAAGGTTCTCCTTGGACAAAGCGAAATATTTTCAAAAAAACTGTCATATTTACCCAGCAAGTTCTCTTATTTATAATTCATTCAAATGTGGAATTGTGTGGTTTGTGAACACTTTGAGGGTGGTCTCCACCAATTAAGCAGTGTATTTGAAAGACAAATGGAAGAACAAAAATAGATTTAATTAATCTGGGTTTTATCTGTAACACCTGAGCATTTGCCATCCCCATGGTGATGAAAATGATGTTTTAAAGGTATTCAAAACCTCAGTAATACATTTCTCAGGAAAGTACTAGAAAAGCTTCCAGTTTCTGGTTTAAAAATTGTCACATGAGGAGATGTATATATGTATATATCTGCCCAAACTGGTGGCGTTCGACTTTAGTAGTGTGAAGGCTGGTGAGTAGAATAATATCCTGCTTAAAATAAATGGCAGAAGCTGTCGGAGTGAACTTGTAACGTGCTGATGTAGTTCATATATTCAACACTGGTGGGCGCTCACAGTCTGTCCCATCACTGCAGATCCTAATCAGCCAGTCTGATTCTTCCATAAGGTCACTGCACTGTTACACGTACACACCATGGGAAAACGGTGATTTATGCCACGTTAACATATAACCAGGTGGGAGAAGATAAAACTTTAATTTGCTTAAACGCTTCATATTATGTGCTTCACTCTTCAAATAATTTTCACAAACGCTAAAAAGTATGTCATGATGAACAAGTATTTATTTATAATTTATGATGCATTTATTTATTCTCTCATTTCCGGGCATATGTATACTCATGCTTCGAGATCTGATTCTATGCAGAAAAGATAAACTTCACATGTGTTGGATTTTTTTTTTTTGCAGAGATTACAAAATAAAAACAATAATAATCTGGAATAGCAAATAGCTAGGAGTGTGTTTGTTGTGTCTTTTAGTTGGTTGCATGTTGCAAAGACAAGCCACAAACTGAGACAGAGTAAAGCAGTGAGGAGAATATAATCACGTATAACATTCTACCTTTTCCTTTTGTGCATTTTGCTTTGCTGTATTCTTCTTTTTTTCATGCAATACTGTATGCCTAATTTTCTATTAAATTATATGTGATAAATACATGATTATATGGATTGCATTTTTAAATCAATGAATTTTTATTTTCTAAAATTCACATTTTTTTTAACTCGTATCTAGTTTCACATGACATTTGCATTCAGTAGTGTCCTATTTTCATGACAAGAGAAAAATATTGATTTTACAGTTTAACAGAGAAGTTAATAATTTGTCGCATTTAGTACTGATCTTGTAAAGATCTATAGCCATAAAATATTATACTACTTTTTCATAAAATACATTACAATACATTTTACAGGGATTTTACATTTAGTTTGAAATACTTCTATTTTCACATCCAAACAAAGAGATTTTAAAGAAAAAAAGGAAAAATAAATCAGGCATTGAGGAAATGAAATTAATTATTTTGAAATTTTCAAATGTGAATGGATAATGTGTAAATCGAACAAAAAATATGGAATTTTAAAGGTATTTAAAATTAAGTATGCAGACATTAAGTGTTAAGACGTATGCAACTCATGAATTTATAATACATATATTCAGTATAAAAGTAAGTGTTTTGTAAAATGGTGCTTGTCCATTTGTTTGACTATTTTCAATCAATTTCAAAACAAAATTATATTTTATTCTACTCCATATATAGTCAGCAACAAATTACCCACATTTTCTAAACGTTATGTACAGGAAAAAACAAAAACAAAAAGAACATAAAGTTTTATTTTGCCAAATATTGCCAAACCTCGGCACAGGCATTGTTTGAGGGTTTCCAGCAGTGCAGTCAGCAGTGTGACGGGCTGAAGTGGAATCGATCCCGCTGGGGGTCGCTGCGAGCTTGTCGACAACACAGGACAGGGCAGAGGCCTGGTGCAGGGCTCTGTCACTGTGACGACATGTCGTCTGCCCGATGACGTGGTGGCGAGGAGGCGTGGCCTAAGACATGAACTCTGGCTGAACCCGTTCTGATGTCGGGTGGGGCAGGCTCAGAAAATGTTACGACACAGTGCAAGTGACAGAGATATTTTGGGGGTTTGTTTTTTTTTTTTTTCTTCCCTTCAGAACTCAATCCCACCCCAACTCACCCATCACATTCAGCCATCTCACACACACACACACACACACACACACACAGAGCCTGCAGCGGGGGTCTGACCGAACAGCGACCCCGCGTATCAGGGTCAGAAGTGTAGAACACGTCGTCTGCCGTACGAACAGCGGTTGTCGGGGCAAGTTTGGTAAACTCGCCCCGCCTCCCTCTATGCCAATCTCGGGGATGGGCTCCGAGGCTTATCGGCCAAATTCACCAACAATAATGGACGTGTGAACTTTTGGTGAACTGTGGGGGCAGGTGGAGTTCAGTAGGCCTCGATTGTTTTTCTGTTTATTTTCCATCTCATTCTCCAGGCGTGATTACTGATTGAACCCTACCATCCAGTGACCCTCTCTGAACTGAGTACTGTAAGGCTGGGTGATGCACCATGTCGCCGGGGTTGTGGGACACTGTGGCTCAGCCTACCATGCATATTTCACACATGGGCGTGTGGACAGTCCCACTGCATCTTTAGCAACCACTTTTCCCCTGAGACGCGACCTTTCACGTGCACTTTAAAAGACCTTTTCGCTTTTCACAGGACATTTCAGAAGTTCAGGAATAACACCTTCAACTTGGTCATAATAAGACTTTCATGAAGCTAGTTGAGAGGGGTAATAATGGACAGGAGTGCTCTCAGGCCTGAACTTCAGAGCTTTTGAGCTGTCAAGTGTATGAAATATTTACTTTGTGCAGTGGCGTTGCCGATTCTTAATGTTTTTGCAAAAACTTCTCGGGCCACCATCAAATCAAAATGGTGGCACGGACAGAAACCTGTGAAAGTCTGTGAGTGTCCCTGCATGGATAGCACTTGAACCGTGCGTTAATAATTCATGTGTCGCTGAGAAGAGGTGCGACATCTCAGGGGCTGGAGCAGTTATGGGGAGAAAAAAAAGAGAAAGGACCAGAGTGCTTGAGCTGTATGTATGTATATAAATATAAAAAATCCACTATGCCAACAAAGGTTTAACTACCAAGCAATCTAATCTGACATTTGCGCAGTTTTTTAGGGGACCTGGAGAATTTACGTAGTTCTATTGGGTCACTGGAATAAATGAAATCCAGAATGAGAGAAAACAGAGCAGTATTTCTTTCACCCAAGTGTGTGTGACATGCAGGCGGTTTCCTTTCCTCCTCATTGGTCCTCTCAGGAAAGCACAGTTGTGTAACACTTTTTCTGACTGAATGAATAATCAAGTGTTTTAGCCTATGGCCGCCTCTCCCCGGGTTGTGTTGTGCAAGCTGCCCAGATGCTGTTGCACAGCGAGTTCTGTTTTGCCAAATGGGTCTCGCTTCAGTCGTCTTCAGCGCTGGATGTTTTCCTTGAACAATGTTCTCCCTTCTTGCCTTGATCCTGGAACATCTTGCACTTGCACTGATTTGTAATGCTGATGGTCTCTCTGACCCTTGACATCGCACTAGTTCTGTTTCAAGTCGACACCCAAGTGGTCTACAAGCACAGAGAAGCACAGGGATTCAGTTGGGACGCTGCTGGCAGAATCTGCACGTTTTCTCTGTTATCTGGCCATCAAAGTAAATGGAAATGTGGATTTCAATACTATTCTCTCTTCTTTCAATTCTCAGAATTTTTTAAAACCACAATTCCACATAAAGACGTGTAGATAGATCTGTTCTCCAGGCAAATTTGTTGAGATAGATTAGTGTGCAGACCCACAAAGTAGCTTTTCTGGCTAAACCCAGACATAAAGGAGGCAGATTTCAGAATGTCTTTGTTCGGGTTTAAGATGTTACAATACCTTCAGAAGAAGAGGCCTTATCTCCTCCGTAGGTTTAACTTGCATTTCTCTGCTTCTGTAACCCTGCTATCTAAACTCCCATCCCCCCATTTTGATTAAAAACTTTGAGCCCTATGTCCTGACCGCCACCATCACCCACCCCAAGTGGCCCGTGATGTACCTCCACCATCATCCGTCCCCGCTGCTCTCAGATCAGAGATTACAAGTCCATCTGTATGACCAGAGCCAGGCCACGCTAAGCCGATGGGAGCCCTGCTCAGCAAGGCACCGCCGCAATTGTTAACCCTGATTAACTTGATGTGGCGTTCAGTAGAGGGAACAGTGTGAAAATCAAGCCAGTGCTGTGACCCAGTGGCCTGCCGCTGAACCGAGCGGGAATTGGGCAAACTTGGGGATAGTGGATGAGACTGGGAGCCAGGAAAAAGAGAGATGAGTGAAAACAGAATAAAACGAGGAACAGAGTGATGGCGGGGAGTTAAAGGCGGTCTGAAGCCCCTACCAAAGGTTGCACAGGAGGATTATAACATAAATATCTGTGTTGTGGTGCAGTGAAAACACGGTGTCAGTTAAGATATCGAGTCCAGCGGTGAAACATAAATCGGTGTGACTCGTCATGGGCTTCTGTGGGGCTGCACAGCAACAGAGGCCATTAAAGATTCAAGTGCTAAGTACTACGGTCAGATTATCTTTGCATAAAGAACCTGATGTAGATTTCAGCTGTATAGTATGAACTGGAGCATAGTAAAAGATGGAAGCACAGAGAACAGCACACTCTGTTTGCGTTAGAAAATTAACATTTAGTCCCCAAGGCACAACAGAGCTGCAGTTGCTTCTTGTCAACCAGTATTATAGGCATGTCACATTGACTATAGTGTACTTGTATATATGCATTTAAATAATGAAATATAAAGAAATTCATCGTTGGATAACATTTTGACTGCATATATCCGCTTGGGCTTGGTTTAAAGCCTCCTTGTTAGAGCTCTGCCATGTGATGGATAATGCTCAGTTTTATGCTTTTCAATTTGATCGCCTCGCCACAGATGAAACGCTTGAATCAAATTATTACTGTTTGGATGCATGCATCTGTATGCATTTGCACACCTAGTTTTGTGCTTTGAAATGCAGTACTGCCAGTGGCTCAGTTTGAAAGGTCAGATTAAACTGTATGTCAACAGTAATTTCAGTTTTCATCTAAAACGCAGTAAAGATGCTGAAAATAGAGTATGGGTCACCGTGTTTTTTCACAATTATATATAATTCTTGAGCATTGTTTTTTGTTATATTTGAATGAGTGACTATTCAGTGGCTCAAGAATGGCACGTTTTGTTTTGTTTTTTCATTTTAAATTCCAAATCTAAATTTGTGGCATTTATGCAATTTTAATTTCACATTTGGGAGAGCAATTGGTCGTGCTCTGTGTTTAAGTGAATGAATAATAAATAACAGTTCTAATGGATACAAATGTGCTGAACACAGCCATGTGGTTACAGACGCCATGTCTGCAGTCATGTAGAGTAAAACAACTGAGTGACCGAGTGACATTTTCTCCCTGATTAACCCACGGCTCCTTTGCGCAGCTGACTTTGTGAAAGGTGTGAACGAACGTGATGTGAATGAGTGTGACCAGCTAGTGCAACAAATCGTTCTCCATTCGAATCTCTTGTCACATCTGAATCATTCAAAGAGATGAGATAGTATCTGACACAATCAAATTTATTGGACTTTTATGGAAATTAATCATTGGTGACATGTCCAGCAGTCAATTCAGGTTACTACTAACCTAAGCATTTATTTCCTGTCTATTCTTATTCAAAGCCCAAGTTTGAGAAACCCTTTTGAGACTTTCCAGTTAAACCCACATTAACTGAAACCGTTGTTCTAGTCTTAGATGGGTGGAAAAGGTGGATCATGGATGACTACAGGGTGGTTCCAGGATGTTATTATGTATTAAGACGCTTTAATGAAATAATACCGCACAGTGACACACCCTAAACCAATACAGAGATAATAACATGTTGAACCCTGGAACAACCCTAGCACACCCCCGCCCTCTCACGGCTCCTGGTCATTTCTCCTTTGACCTAATAATTAAGCTGCTTTTGGCATTATAAGTTGAGAAGCAGCTTTGCCAACCTTCGGTGACAAATCTCCCTCAACTGAATCACTGCTCTGTCTAGGCTGCCATGGTCATCCACGTAGCATGTGGATGATACTGTTTGACCCCGAAATTAAGAGAAAATAATCCCTCAGTGAATAATAACAAACAGCCAAATGCATGTTTTGAAAGGTGGCCCTTTTAGATTACGATTGATAGATCTGTGAAATTTTAATAAGTAAAATGCTACTTTAAGCAGCCTGAACTGAACTGCATTTTAGACTGGACTAAAAATGTTTAAGCTGCACAATGTCACAACATCACCAAATCACTTTGACAACTATTTCCAAACTGATTTCTGCTTCTGCATCTTCATTCAGTTCCACATGCCACATAATGATTCAGATTATATGGACCTAATTTGCATACAGTATTGCTCTTACGGCAGAAAGACTTCTACTAAAAAAAACTTCTACTACTCCTTCCATGAAATACCTGAGATGTAAATTGTAGATCTTAGATGAAATGGCGTTTATATATATTTTTACAAGTTTGATGCACCCTTGGAATGACTTGTGTTAGTGGTCCAGTGCCACTCCAATAAATACATAAATGAATAAAAAAAGCAAATAAGTAAATACACAGACAAAAAATATAAGTAAATAAACATAAACTAAAATGTTTACAAGTTTACAAATACCAACTGGAGCCGCAGTTGTAGGGCCAGAGATAAAAAGGGGTTTTCGACTTATAGAAGTGTCATGCCTAGAGCTCAATAACAAACATTCAAGAACATCCTTCTCTACATGTTCCCAGTTTTGTGACACCTCTGTTGGGACTATTTTGGATTGGGGGGGGTTATGTTCCTTTGCCTGTTCTGGGATAGACACTGTGGACATTAAGCAGGACAGACAGGAGGGTGGGCTGGGGGTGTGGGAGAGACAGAGGATGTGTGAGGCAGAAGTGGAGGAGTCCTTCATAAAGGAGAGTCCCGGGACGTGGTAGCATTAAGGAGCAGTGACCCAGGATTAAGCGCGACGGACAGTAGCAGTTTGATTTGAGCGGGCAGTGCTGTGTTGTTAAATCGCTCATTAAATCCAATTAGGGGGAGGTAAAGGGAGACAGAATGGAGGCTGGGGGATGGGGGGTTGAAAGAGCTTTGGTCTTGATGAAGATTGCGTGCCAAGCCTTGCAGGTGACAAAAACTCCAAACTCTGCACCCCTGACCTCGCCATGGGATTCCCCACCTCTTCGCTCCTTTCCACCCGGCCCCCTCCCTCCGCGCTACCCACTCACAGCTTTCACCTGCGACCTCTCCGTCTCCGCATGGCTACCGCGAGGTGTGAGGGTGCTGGACATCCTGTGATACGGCTGACGTGTCAAAGAGCAGCGCAATCAAACCGAGCGGCCTTACATGCAAAATAAACTGTCGAGCCAATTAACGTCCCGTCAGATTAAAGAAAGCTACGGCCGGAGTGTTGCTCTCATGTGGTGCCGCTTGCACCGGAGCACTGCCAAGACAAATGCCACACAATTACAAAGCATAACACCACCCTGCTGTGTCCTCTCTCTAACCTCCCCCGTAACTTTCATAAAAACAGCGAGCACGGACTACCACACCAACCCTACTGGGTTTAATAATCCAGACACAGTGTCCCCTACTTCCCATTTTTCTTTGCTTCCATGTTAATCTTTTCCCCCCCAACTTTTCATGCTCTGGTTTCACTGTTTTTGCCTCACATCGGAGCGTCTTGGTTTTAAGGCCCAAACAAATGAGAACAGATTAGAAGAGACAACTTTGAAAATTTAGTCATTGTTTCCTCAAAGTCTCTTTTGGTGAGCTGTGAGTTCTTACTTGTTTACTTCTCAGACTGTCACAACACTGCTGTTCTGTTGCACGTTGTTTTTTCCAACTCCTGCCCCTTATCTCTGAGTTATGTATCACGTCTCGGCTCTCCCCATCCTTTGTAATACAAATCCTTTGCCTTGTGTCAAAGGCGGTTTATGCTGTTTGGAAGTCTTCAATTTAAAAAAAAATCTTCATCTGAGTGCAAGTGCTTCAATTGTAATAATATCAAAAATCCAAAATAGTATAGTAGAATATCGAAAGGATGCATATCAACTAGATGATTGGATAATAATCAACTATATGGTCAACTCCACTGGTCAGCAAATGTGAAAAAAAGACAAGACAAAACAAACAAAAAACAATTTACCGTGTTCAAGCATGCTATTAATGTTTTGCTGTTTGGTAAAATCTCCTTTTACTCAGGGCTGTAAACAGGATTTAAAAGGTAGATAAGCTATGCTGATATTTTTAGAAATTCATTTTTTAAGAGCCTGGGAAAAATTATGTATATGTTCTAATCTAGGCATGAAACCAGATGCACAATGATCAATGATTTAAATATAGACTTTTCAATTCATTTAAGAGCTGTCATAAAATCCCATTTTGGAATCGCAACGTAAAGTGCAAACTCATACCAATTAAAGAAACTAAATGCTGAGGGAGCATGTAAATGGTAGTTGTAGATGTGGTGTGGAATTTTACATTAAAAAATAAAAAAATAAATATATGAATCAATAAATATATAAATATGATAAATATAAAAAGACTCCAGACTAAAGACTCTATTTCAGATGTTTGAACACTAAATGAATAAAAACTAGCAATTTATGTGAACATAGATGCTCTGAAGTGTAAACATTTCCTCTCCGGATGTAATTACCCCCTTCCAATATTCTTTACCATACAGTATGTGACCTATTTTTTTTTTTTTTTTACAGCAATCCACATTTCCAAACTACTTTTTACTGCAAGTGCAAAGGACCACGGATGGAGCCCTGAGGGACACATTTGGCTATTATGTGCTGTACTGTGTCATTGTGAAGTTTTGTCCTAAAGCTAGGTTGCACTTTAAAGGGGCAGTTCACCTTGAATTAAACAATAAATCTGCTTCTTCTTACATGTGGTACTATCTGTGGTACCATCTACACATTATCTTGAGTAGCCAGACATTCAGACATGTCATATCAAATATGACAGAGTGAGATGACATAGGGCTTTTGTGGCTCAAAGCACATAATGACTACATTTGGAAAAGATCACATGACCCCAACTTCTCAGGATAATCCACAGACTTTGTTGTGAACCGGTTTGTGTTGGAGCTTTTCTGTCAACCAACAGCACAGATGGAGGTGTGAAGACATTTTCTAAGCAGAACTATGAGCCTTGTTCATGAATAGGTAGAAATACTTTTGGCTTTGTTGGGTTCAAGTATCTCTTAGAAATCCCTAACACCTCCTACAGTAATCCATTTCTCTCTGAGACCATAAACATGTAACACTTTCTGCTCAAACTCTTCTGTAAATTTTTAATGGCAAATTTTGTCAGAGTTTTGTGTCAGCTAAATGGAGGGAAGCTAGGCTGAAACTCAAAGTGAGTGAGGTGAGGCAGCTAATGAACTGTCAACAAGTTACTAGTTTGGCATCCACAGTGAGTTATATTTATCGGTGAGACAAACAGGCATTTATTGCAGCAAAATAATTCTCACTAAGCTTGTCATTATGCCTCTAAAATCCAGTCCAAGCTGTCGCTTCATCATAATGCACAATAAATTAACAAAAATCTCTATTTCACTGTAGTTTAGTGGCTTACACTGCAAGGGCAATTTATTCATTACCGATCCTTTCAATCCAATTTTAACCTTTTTATTTACAATATGTTTACATTTATAGAAATTAATATGGTATTTCACCCCCTTCACTTGTACAGTCAAATGTTGCAGCTTTTCATTTCACACAATATTGCTCACACATGACTATATTTGTTTTTATATTATGTAAAACGGTACCATCTGGTGTAAGTATGGATCTCTTGTTTTGAATTTATTTGCTTTCCTGCTCAAAAGTTCTGTGGTCGATTATGTGCCTCGTGTGTCTCGGTGTCCTTTCACGATGTCTGCAGAGTACTTTTATCGCAGACTATAAAACACCTTGACGTTGCCCTGGGTTCTCCTGTAGCTTCTCGTCCTCGCTCTGTGCAGACATTTACTGCTACAGCACCTCCTGGGTCAGTATGCAGATTACACAGACATTCACAGCTTTAAAATTATTGGTTGAAATGACGATTTTTGTGGCTTCTGAGGCTGCATGGCTTATCTGCCCCTTAGGCCAGACTGAATTACTACAGGCAGAAATGTTTTTTCCTCTCCTGGCCAAATGGTTTAAAACTCAAAATTCAGGTGTCTCTTGATATATTCCAAATGGTGCACTCCATAATTTAATGATTTTTTGGAAATGAAAAATTTAAAGGCCTTATGTCTTTTTTGCCATGAGCCTGCTGAGTATTTCATTCTCTGGCTGTTCTGACTGCCAGAGTAGATCCGTTTTATTTATTCTGCCTTTTTTTGCAACTATATTTATTATTAAGAGCTTTTGAGTTTTTGAGTTTACTCAAAAGTCATTGAGCATTAATGTTGCTTTCATCTGATACTCACATTTTTCAAGATTTTTAAGTGAACACTTAAAAACCAAATACAAAACCAAACATTTTACATTTATAGGATGTCAAGAAATTCTAATAGCAATACAAGCTAATGAAATTAATACAATGAGAAACAAACACACATAATTGAAGGATTTCAATTATTTTAATAACCAAAATATGAACTATGCAGAAAACTACAATATTCAGATGCACAGTTTACAACAGCATGAATTATCAGGCATTTTATGTCCAATAATTTATATTGTTATTTAATAGTGATAAACTAAATAGACTTGAACTTTATGCAATAAAAAAGTCATAAGGGAGTTAAATAATATGACAACACACCAGAAGCAATTGCTGACTTTCAGTGTTTATGCATTCAGGTATTTACACAGTATATGTGTGTTTTGTGATATTTTACATATAAATAGCTATAGTGATATTTGACATATAAATGAATAAATAGCTAAATTTACAATTTTTATGCTTCCCTTCTTTCACCTTCTTGTATTTACTGTTAATATTTGGACAGTACAGTATCACAATGCTTTTCCACGGCCTCAGTTTCTCAAAGTCAACAACTCTAAAATGTCTGTATTATATGATACTGTAATATGGCATTACTGTAACGATATTCACTCACAAAGAAGCTCACATATTTTACTTACTTATATAACATTTTCTACAGCCACTGTGGATCTGTGCTGCACTTGAGATGTTACACAGCAGCTGACCATTTAACTGTGAAGTTTTCAAAACTCAGTCCTGCACACAGAGTCAAGTGGTCCATTTGAGTCCAACAGCCCCAACAGGACAGTCTGTCTTCACCACAATCACACTGGGTGGCTGAAAAACGTTTCAGGGGTTGTTCACACATTTCTTTTTCTGTGCACTCTCACATCAAGACATTTCTTTATTCACTCACAATCCTGTGAGAAACAAGGTTTAAGGTTTGCATCATGCCTTTTTTTTAACACATGCCTTGAGGAGGATTTGTTGTAGTGGCGAAATAGAAGAGGTGGGTTTATTGCACCAATGCCACTTGCCTTCACAAAGTGTTAGTAAAAACACAAGGAGACAAGACCTCAAGTGCTGCAATCTGAATGAACTTTTCACCTTCAGTGGTTAGGTTTTACTCTGCAAATGGCCCCTGGCAAGCAGGATGCAGACAGCAACAGATGCAGCCGAGGCTCAGGATCATTGGGCTGCAGGGTCAAGGTGGACCTGCTGACTTGAAGTGTATGCAGAGCGTATGGAGACCAGGCTGGATGTGCCTTTAATAGACATCTCAATGCCCTACTTATATGTGCATATGTCTTTGTGCACCCACTGAGTCATGTCACAATAAAAGTCAGCTGATCCAATCTGTCCTTTTCTTGACCTCTTGCCATTCTATGTTTCATTCGTTGAGCTCTTGATCCTCAGCTTTGCTGTGGTCGACTTTCTCCAATGCAGAGAAATACAGTTTACCAACTCCTCTGTACATACAGTGTTGTAGGAAAGCCACTGAGCGGGCACAATGGGGTTCCTCTGCATATTCATCCTGCTGTCTTGCCTGGTTTTCCTGAATTTGTTTTGGGATGGCTGAGGGGGACGGTTTTGCCAAATCTCTTTGTCAGTCCTTCAGAAGAGCAGAGAGATCTTTTCTAACAGGCTCTAAGTCCCAGAATAGATGACAACTTTGACACTGATGTATCATGTCACAGTAGTTCAGACACTTAAGCCAGTCTGCCGAGCTGCGATGCAGCGTGATGCAGGCATCAAGCCAACAGAGGTACTCCAGGAGTGTGTGTGCGCGCATATGCGCCTGCGTGTGTGTGTGTGTGTGTATGTGTGTGTGTGGAGTGGGGGGTCACCTATTTAAAAACGATCCTATCTATGGGTCCACTGTGGGCTAAACAAAAGATTGGGCCTTATTAAGATAAGAGTGTCCGCGAAAGCAGACCAGTTGTTATGTGGAAATGCTGGGAGGGAGGCCGCCGAGAGGCAATGGCCCATTTTCTTCTCCCTCTCTAAATAGCTGTGCGCCTTTCCCCTGCATCATATGTCTTTGCCAGGACTGAGCATGCTCATCAGCATCCACCCCTCCATTGCCCCCTTCCCCGCGTCCATGTTGCTGGCGGTCATGTGTGTATGTCAGGACTGGGAAAACAATGACAAACACTGACAAACGGGCCTGGCTGTTTTCCTGATGTGCCACAGAGCAGAAATAATACGGACGAGCTGGCTAACAAAGTCCTGCAGAAACAAAAAAAAAAAAACTAACACACAAAAAAACACTTGTTCCTGCAAATTCAAAAATAAAAACATATTTTTTTTTTTGGTTTTCTGGGTCAACTCACTCATGACAGTGATTAGACAAAATGCTCCAAATCTCGATTTGGCAGCAACAACATACTTAGTTTTATTTTTCACTTCTCTTACGAGCATTTAATAATCTCATTTGTCTCCAGTTGCTTCTTTTGTTTGGGGCGGTCTGTGGCACAGGAGGTCGTCCACTCATTGCAAGGTTGGTGGTTCGACCTCAGCCCCTCAATCCAAAATTGCTCTCAATAGCTGTGCCAGCTGTGCCGTGTGTGTGTGTGTGTGTGTGTGTGTGTGTGTGTGTGTGAGTGAGTGTGTTTGAAAGGATTTCTTGTCCAAGTCTGGCTCGAAATTACAAGATTTAATTATTTACTGTAAATGACGTTTAAAGGCAAAACATTTTGTTAATTATTGTTGTAGATTTTTTCCCCCATGAAATATATTCATCATGTTAAGAACTTAAATGTAATTTCTTTGTTTCAGTATACACAATCATCATTAAATCGAAATAATGTAAAAGCAAACAATACTAAGACTAGATCTGAACGAAAAGAAAACATTTTTCTTTGCTATTTAAGGATATTTATATACAAGTAAATTGTGACTAAGCCTTGGTGTTGTAACACAATTTTCCTCCAAGTACAAGGCTCTATAAAAATATATTAAGTTATATGAATAATATGAATATATGAATAATGCATTTTCATGGATGTATCTCTCATTGAAAACACTCAAAAGTCACATTGTGAGGCACTTGCTGATTTGAGAGGATGCATTCTGCTGATAGATTTTAATGTTTCATTCCAAAGCCATTGAAGTCAATCTGGTGTCTGGGGTTGCTTGTTCACAATACAGGGATTTAGGGAAGACAACACACATTCAGATGTGATCAAATGACACACGATTTGTGTTAAATATTTGCCATCTGATATTGGACAAATATGTTGAAAGATCTTTATTAGCACCAAAGGGTAAAATGAAGTGTAAATTTAGCACTGACATGTTAAAAAACAAGAAATCTCATTGATACAGTTTCAAAACACTATAATAACAACAAAACAAAAGCCTTACAATAACAACAATACAGTAATTCCCCTTCGGGAATAAATAAAGCACCATCTAATCTTATTTTACAATTTAAAATAATATATAACCATGTAAAAAATGTAATATATCGCTCTTTGTTGTGGTACATTTATATACAAAAGATTTGCAGCTGCATTTTCACATACTGTAGAACTCGAGAAGTTTATATGCAGTGGCAACCTATTTGCTACCATATTTTTCACAAGTGTTTTTTTTTTTTTTTCAAAGCCTATCTAAAAGTTTATATTCTTGCTTTGGCATTAACTGCAATGTGTGACCTGGCCTGTTTTCTTACCATTTTTTCCATAATGACATATCTGGCACAAGTTTAATTTCTTTTAATCAAAACAGATCCAGTTTAACAGTAGTTTAAATCTCATATTTTACTTTATATTTCGACTAATACAATGCTGAAAAGACATTTCCTAATTCTGAATTCATATAGAAGAATACTTAGCACACCTCATTCAAATTTTGGGATACTGAACATCGAAGATAATAGATATGGGTTGGATGTCACACCTACCCACTGGACTATCAGATAGTGAATCTTTGTGTCGATGAACCTTGGAGTGTTGTCCACTAACATCGGCACCAATGCACTCAGACGAATGCTGAAAAGCTATAAACAAAGGCCCTAGAATTACATAGTGCATCAGACGTGTCTAAGCTTCGCTATCAGAGAATAAAAAGAAGCTTAGCTGTTCTCTCAGACGCCATGAACTCTACATGACACAGGGTTCACACAGAGGTTATTGGTTCAAATTAGCTGAGAGATCTTTGGGCCAAACTAGGGCTATTTGTTATGTGACAGCAATTGTCCATTAGGGGGCAGTATATCACCTTGTTTTGGATGATGCCGCAATGAAGGGCGAGGTAATGAATGAATAAAAGGAAAGAGTGAGAGAGATATGACCCCATGATGAACTTCAAATCTGGTGGGAGCTCAGCGGGGCACTGCTGACTGCTTAAATGTCAGTCATCCACCTGGAGAGGCATACAGCGACAGGAATGCTTTTCCAGGTATATTAACTTGTTTGTATTTGTGCGTGTGCTTGTATTTGCTTTTATCTTAGTTACTTAGAGGGTGGCGTGTTTCATGAGTCAATATACAAACATCTGGCCAGCCGTGCAGCAAACACAAGGTCTCATATATCTCACGATTCCAGTTTGTCCACATCTTACTCACATGAATCCCTGTGAACATTGCTCCTAAAGATTGAATTGAGATTTTTTTTAAAAACCTTTTGCTGCCAGATCACTTTTCTAAACAATCCCGTAGCCCCCGGACATCTTTGTTTTAACCCCCCCCCCCCTTTTTTTTTTGGCTTTCTCCATTACTTTTCTCCTTCTCTTTACTTAGTTTCCCAACAAAAGCCAGGACTTGGAGGCACATGATTAGGCTGCCACTAATTGGTATCAGATTCACAGGTTTGGATCAGCAATGTGCTGGATGAAGCCAAAGTATTGCTCACATCTGTACAGAGAAAGAGGGAGAGAGAGAGAATGAGAGAGAGAGAGAGAGCAAGAGATAGGGTCGCTGAGAACTGGAGTGTGTCGGGCCGTTTGGCCCACAACCAGTTTCTCCTCACAGAGTCGTAGGCCTGCCATCACGCACAGCGCTGCAGGCCAGACAAGCTCTAAGCGCACACATGTATGATGGCTTTCATGTGCACGCCAAGCCCTGATCAGAGGACCTTTGTATTGACACCTTTCATGGTTTGTTAGCACCTTGACAGTGAAGGAGCAGGACAGCTGAGCTGTCTGCAGTGTGACGGAAAGCACCGACCACCGTGGCAAGGAGGCTGAGGTTAAGGGAGGCGGGGCAGATGGGGGGATTAGGGACCGGGCTCTGCCAGCATTATTTTATTTTTTTCTGCCCCTTGTGGCCCCAAATGCACAGATTTGCTCAAAAAAAACACCCTAAACAGAAAATGTAGATCTGCACGCTTGTAACTACTAATACACTCAGTCAGTGGGCTGCATGTTTTCTGTGGGTTTTTGCTTAATGAAGAAGGAATTTTATGATTGCCTACACCACTGAGTTATTCTTGGCAAGGCACTACGAGTTGTTTCGACTTTATCGCAGTGACATGAGTTGGCAGACTGTGGGGGGGGGGGGGGGGCTGGGAGGAGGATTGGGTGGGCTGTAGTGCTCTATGTGGATGAGAGCGGTTATGAGGGAGACTAAATGGGAGAAAAAGGAAACAAAAACACGACGTGAAAAGTCTATCCACACCTGTGTTACTGTATCTTGTTTCTGCCATGGGGCATCTTTGGATCAAGACGGCAGGTACCAACTTGACTGACAGTTGTTTGGGGATTGTTTGTGGCCTTTAAGTTGGTATGGTGATGGCTTGCTCAACAGAGTACATAGGCTACGCCTGCAGCAAACACTTGGGAGGCTGCCACTGGATATGAGGCAGCAGCCACAAGGGGTTCTTGCCAGAAGTCCAGCAGTTCTCCAACGTCAAACAGTCAAACACTTGGCAGGTTCAGCAGCACCCCTTTTTTTGCTTAACCCCTTATTTAACCTGACAAGATCAGTTAGAGCATGTTTATTTATCACAAAGGCCTTGAGGGACGAAGGTGGGATACACAACTGCCCAGTCATAGATTTGACTCACAGCAAATCTATCCACTGTGCAAAAGAGGATCCATTGGCTTTCCTCAAGACTCTGTAACAACTTCCTCTAGAATAACTCTACAACAAAAGTTATGAGAGTGATAAATGATATTCATTAATTGGTCAGATGCTGAACTTTGTCAGTGAGATAAAAGAGCACGTAACATAGGTTTGTAGTCAATGTAGATTTACAGTTATCTAAAAAAAGCTGTCTTTGTGTTCATAAACTGTAAATATGTGGTGCTTCCCTCAAATCAATGAGGATTAAATGTTAAAACTGTTAATTCAAGGTGAAAGACACAGGTCATAAAAATAATTTGCACCAATGTTTGACTGGCTGATGACTGGTTGATAAATTAATATTTATTCATGAGAGTAGACTGCATTATTCATTTGGCAGATCTTTTGAGTTGGTTGGAGGAGCAGAACTGACATCCCTCCAGTATGAACCTACTCCCTCATGTCAGACGTCTCACATTACACCCCCTGCTGGTGCTCTCCCGGTGATTTCCCACAACTCTCAAGACCTCTTCCTGCTTCTCTGGCTCTTCACTGCTGTTTTCCATTGGTGCTGTCTGTACCAAACCCCGCTGCTTCTCTACCAACCTCCTGATCTGCTTTTCAACCACAAACCTGTTGTTCATCCACCACCAGCTCATCATTGCTCTGTCACTGGCTGATGGCAGCAACTCACTGTGGAGGGCAGAAGTTGAAGCTCATGAAATTTCTGGCAATGGCAGAGGATTTGGAAGTGAAGCTCAGACGAGTTGGGGCTTAAATGGATCGATGTTCTCTTACACAACGAAGGATGTAAAATTTAGTGAGGAGAGATGAAGAGAGTTGTTGGACAAAACAGAGTGGGGCATGCCCGCATCCAAAAACTTTCAGAGAGAGATTCAAGCCAAAGACAAAAATCAGACTGAAAAATCTGCACTTGCAGTCAAGCCAAGGCCACACAAAGATCAAGGTCGATCAAAAGTCTCCTGGATTTCTTTATTGCGATCTGTCAGTACAGCATTTAAGCCTCTGATTGTCTTGTTCTGCCTCCAGAAGCACTCGATTGCCACTGCACAGAACTCAGAAATAGAACAAAAATGATTGGACTGTAGGTTTGCAATCAGGTCTTTCAGTGATGCAATATCAATGAACCAAGAGAGAATAATGTCTGCGCAGCATCTCATATTCTCTCTACCTACAAAAGATTGCACAGAGAAACACTCTTGCTGGAGAAAACAAACCTAATTTGCTTTCATATTTCATTTCCATCCTCATATTTGGCAAGCAAAGAACCTAAAATAGCCTCAGCGAGTGCAGATACGAAGCATATGGTTACTTCCAACAGCGACTTGACCCAGACTGGTATTGGCCAGCTATTTGTAGACAGACTTTCATTCTGACCCTCCATCAGATAACACAACGATACAAATTGGGAACTTTGATTGGAGGCGACAATTTTCCTGCTGCACTTTTGTAAAGCAGGGGAAAGAGGAGGGGTAAAAAAACCTTTCAAAACGTACCGATTCCATTTGTTTTGACTGACGTTCATCTTGCTTGCTCTTTAATTAAAGCACAGTGAGGTCAGAGAGATTGTTATGCCACTTTTTTAGAAGCTTTTTATGGAAATCCAATCCTGTGAGCGTTTTACTAAGCTGGAGTCACCTTATCCTTGCTCTGTCCCCCATGGCAGCCCTCTCGCACTCTGAACCTCGTCCAAACACAACAAGGAGGGACTGTACACGAGGAAAGCACAAGAAAAACTGATACAATGTGATCTCTCCATTTTCACTTGTCCCCTTGTCTTCCCTCATTGCATGTCTCTCCCCTGCTGGCACATCCAATCAAATTAAATCTGGATGTAGGCTTGCAGTTATGGGGCCCTGTGCCCCCCTCATCAAAAATAGAGACCGTGGATGGCAGTTCATAGCACCCCCACCCCTTGCCCCCTTTACTTCTCATAATCCCCGGTAGAAACTGAATAGAGGAAGAAAGGGTAGTGTCTGTCACCCACAGACGTTACAATAACAGAAAGAAAAGCAACCAGCCTATAACACCAGAACCCTGCCATAATCTAGGCCACAGAGGGAGGCCTTTGGAACAAGTGACAAGACCGAGTGTGTATGTGTGTGTGTGTGTGTCTGTGTGTGTGTGCATCTGTGTGTGTGGACAGCCCACCACTTCCACTCATGGGTAACAGATGGTGCCTTATCATTGGCCAGGATCGGCCACACAGCGCACATTCCTAGACGTGCCGGTAATGCCTTTTGTGATGTCCAGTTAATGCTAACTTCACATAGAATTACACACCAATTTAACTTTGGAGCGCGCTCATTACTCGATGCACTATCGGTGTCGACCTCGTCAGACGGAACTCTCGGGAGGTATGGGGCGATTATGGAGATAATTGTTGTCTCATGATTGGACAAGCTATTACACCTTCCTGTGTACCTCATTTTTAATTATACATCCACACACCCATGGCAGCGTGCGCCACCGTCATGACCCTTTTGCACCCACGAACAAGTGGCCATCATACTAACACGCTTCCTCACCTGGCCGCCCTAAAATCTGGCCTTTTGGCAGCCTCCCTCCTCCCTGTTCACCCTTTTAATAATGCCCTTTTATTCGTGAACACATTATTAAACACTGTCACTCAGGCTAAATACCAGGAATAGTTGGATAAGAGCCTAAACAAGGACGGAGGGTGGGAGGGTTAGAAAATGGAGGAGAGGGTACGTGGAGTACTATGAGTGATGGATCTGTTTGAGTCCATAAATGCTGGTGCTGTGAACAGAGAGGGAAAGGTAAAAGCTGGGAGGCTGAAGGAAGGTTGGAGAGAGGCCAAGTGCATTATGGTCGGGGTGAGGAGTTCACGCTGGAGAGCAGCAGGGGGGCCAGTGCAGGCTCTGACTGCAGGCCGCGATGTCTGGTCAGCCGCGGAAAATGATTGACACCTGGTATAACTGACTGGATGACTGACAAATGCAGAGAGCATGTTAAAGCCTGTGGTGGTGAAGACGTCCTGTGTGTTTGTGTGTGTGCAAGTGTGTGTGCTCTGGCAGATGTCTATGTGGGCTTGCTGGGGTTTGAACATATGTTTGAGCACATGCATTTGTCTGGATGCATTCAGGATTGTGTGCCTCGATGAGGTTCAGGTTCTCCCAAACACATCTGGAATTATTTTCACAAGGAGGAACATTCAGGTAATGTAACACATCCTCTGGCAGCCATACTGGAGATCTGGTTAGTACTGATATACTAAATACTGATTTTGAATGTTGGCTGTCCATTTTAGGGGCAGTAAGCATTTTTGTGGCCTTATCAGAGAAATGTATTTCATATTTTGGGCTATTTATAAATTTGTTTCTGGTACACTACGTGTTTGGATAGCTAAACTAAACTTTTTCAGGTGTCCTTTTTAAAAATCCATCAAATTTCTGAGCAAGTGTAAACAACTAGTTGACAATACATTCAGTCAGTACATTATTGTTGCATTGCATCACCATGCAAAGGGATACTTATCCGCTGCGTTGAAGCCCATTTGGGTCTGGCTTTGAAAAACGTGCAATAAATGTAGATGCTGCAGTAACATTAATAGTCACCTTGGTAGCACTTTGGATTTAAAATGGCTCTTGATATAGCAATACTAAACTAACAATACACAAGTAGCTGACACAATGATGGATGGCACAATCACTGCGGCCTTGTTTTGATATTTAATAGCTCCAGTACCCCCCAGTGAGACACAAAGCACATGGTAAGGCTTATCCGGTGCTGTGACAGGCTTAGCCTAGTGGTTTCTGTGAGGAGTGACAGGCTGATGTGAAAATGAGTTTGCAGAGCATGGTGAGGCTAGCCACAGTTTGCTGATGTCACCAGACCAGAGCTGGGTACAAAGACACATGCATGCACACACACAAAGACACACAAGGATCACCTGCCTGGAGACAGGGTGGATTATGGGGAATTAGGGGGCACTGTGTGACTTGGCTCTGAGACTGGGGGTCCTGTTGTTGTCGGCGCAGGATCTGAAAATCTGCCAAAACACACTGACACACACTTACAATAGTCAGCACACAGATGATTGAGGATGCCGGCATGAACACATGTACAAGGTAAAGACACACACACACACACACACATATGATGATGCTGACACATGTTCACTGTGTGTGCTCACTATTTATGCAAACACACACACACGCAATTAAATCTCCACAGAAGTAGCGCACACACACACACACACACACACACATACACAACAGCTCCCAGCACTGTAAGTGTGTCCCCTATCCAACAGTAGCAACTGTAACAATGATACGGCTTAGCATTGCAACAGTAGCGCGCCTGTAGATTGACATACGAGACCACTGTTCACACAGAGCAACCATTCACAGCCCGCAAGCTTGATAACTCACTTTTAGCCAACACTAACCTGCAGCTGTGCACTGGTATAATTAACATCGAGGCCTTTACATGAAATGTCAATCTTTATTCTGGCTTTTAGTGACAAGCATATCCAGCTAATGTAAACTGTGATGCAGCTGGATGAATATGAAACCCTGTATTGAGTACAGTGTGTAGCAAGAGTGGTACAAGATCGATCTCAGACAATATTTGTTACTTTCATGAGGAAATAACTAGAACAAAGACCACTAATTAAGTTTTAGCATATTGTAGCTAAATATTATTTTGAAATTGCATACAGCGATATTAAGAGGCCAAGATCTAAACACCAGAAGACAGCCGATAACTTTTATTATTTTTTTTCCATTTCTAAACTGGAAAACAAGCTTATTTAGTTATCTACTGAGCATATTCAATTATATATATGAATATATATATATATATATATATGAATGGTAATACACAGACCTGCATATCCCTATACATTATGTACAGCTGTACAAAACACATGGCATACACAGGGGAGGAGAAATAGTATCCATGCACACACATAAATGCAAACACAATGTCACACAATACATGGCCACAGAGAATCAGGTAGTGTTAAAGTACATGCAGAAACACACGCACACACTCGACAGGCTGTCCTGCATGTAGGCAGTAGCACACACATGTGCATACACACACGTACACGCGCTCTTACAGAACACCATATCATGCATATCTCTCACACCCCCTGCCAGTTGTCAGTCACTGCCTTTGAGCACAAGGCCTGAGGGACTAGATTAAATCCTTCTGGAGACAGGATGACGGGTACAGAGGCCTGTGCTGAACGCACACACAGGCACACACACACACACACGCTTATACACACAGTGAATGACGGCATGTCCTCTCCTAACTATCTCTATAAGATGAAACTCTGTGTTCTTTGCTGAGATCTCATGACAGATTTGCAAGAAGACACAACTTTTCTTCATAAAACGAATTACCTGTCTCTCCAGTGTCTCAGCTCATAATGAAGAACATTGTGCTTCTTTGTGAACAGAAGTTCTTTAACAGCCCCAAAGCCTGATTAATAACAAGTAACAAATTAGAATGTCTTCACTTTTAGTCGACTGTTACTGAAAACAGGGGGGAAATTAAAAGCCCACCAGTAAATATTTTGTTGTGATTGCCTGCAAATAATGAGGGACAAAATAATGTATGCTCGTAAACATTTCACTGCCTTGGCCACTGGCGTAATATAACCAAAGGGTTGATTTAGTCTTTATCTGTGTAATATAACAAATCACAAATTAGCTGCCCAGTGTTGTGTGTGTGACATGCTTGACGGATCCCTTCTATTCCCAAGTTAATGATATATTGACAATAGCTAAAGCAATTTCTGTTTTGTTTTTGTTTTTTTTTCTAACCTGCTCGATTGCATTACACCTACATAAGGTGGAAGCAATCTGAAAGCTAAGGGCCAACGTGGCAACAGGAGTGTCGGGTGATTTGCGTAGTTGAATGGTTGAAATTGCCCCGTTGCTGTGTTGTGATTTGCGCACTGCTCCTCCGCTGGCGGTTGACAAAGTGTTGGCAGCTGCAGATGAGTTACGGACATATTTTAGAGGAGACTTTGTTTTCTCTCGTCGCATCACAAAGCGCCAGCAGCTAGGCAACTTGCAGTGAAAGCCTACGGGCTCCGCAGACTCGAGAATGAAAGTTATGCAGAGGCAAAACAGATGGTGATGAGACGGTGAAGCTCTTTGGCACAGTGCTTCGCAATTTTTGATGCGCCCTTTTACTTGTTCTTGAATGCCGACGTCAACTGTCTTAGCGGCTCTGCATCGAGTGGCCATAGCAGCTGTAATAATATTGCAGTGACAGAATTATGAAGGGTTTATGACCTAGTTCCTGCAGTGAAATGGGGCGGGTTACTATGGGCTCCGTGAGTCAGTCCTGACTACATGATTGCAATGTGCGTCTAAAAATGATTTGCTCCAATAACGGCGAAAGAAAAATATGTGTGTACACGTGATTTTGGTTGTTATCCTCCGTTTCACTCAAAACAGTGGACAGTATATATTTATCAACACATACCACATTACATTATGGTGAGATGATACATATTTCAGTCAGCTAAAAACTGGATGAAACATGCATGGTTGCGATGGGAGCAGAAAAGTGTTTTATCGACACATGACATAATGTTATGGTTGCCCCATCTCTCCTCTCACAAGAAAACTATGCTGTAGATTGATGGCAGCAACATCTGAAAAATCTCTCATTTTCTCACCCAACAAGCATTAACTGAACTGCTCCCAGAAGAGGGAACTCACTGTCAAAGACACTTATGTGCCAATATATTTATGGCATTTATGGCGGCACATATCTCCAGGGGAAGGAAATAGCCTGAACATTCAAAGTTGAATTTTCTTTTTAGCGCAGAGTGGAAAACAGTCACCCAGTCTCTGAGAAGACCTCCAACAATCCTGTGTCCTTGAGTGTGGAAGCTGTACGTGTGACGCCTCACCGTCCACCTACAGTATTATTGTGTTTTTGATGAAGAGGCCATGCAGGCACAGTTCAAACTCAAGGACACAGGCCATCTATCTACCATCTGTCAGCGACTTGTCATCTGGCTGTGGTAATTACAGAAGCGTAAACAGAGTCAGGAGACGGTAGTTGAGTGGCTGAATGAGATCTATGTGGAGCGTATTCCTGTGTGTCTCTGGTGGGTGAAAAGAACACAAGAATACAGTTCAGGTCTCAGAGCTTTCCCCCTAGGAAGTGACCGCAACTTTTATAGGCCAGACTGGAAGGAGCACAGGCCTCCAACCTTTAATTCCTCAACACGACATGTTGTTTGGGGGGGTGACCTCTACCATCCAAGATTTTTATTTTATGTATACGATGTGCCTTGGTGGAGGTGGGCACTCCGAGTGCAGCTAGAGTTTTCTGTTTGGTCTCCATTTCTGGGGCAGACTGGTCAAACCGGTAACATACACAGAAGATAGAAAATGCAGCTTTTCATCTTTTACTAATTTTGATTTGCCCCAGGAAGATGCACTTAGGCTTGTCCACCATCACAGTCTCAGAAGAAAAGCAGCGACATAAGGTCTAAGTGTCTTGTAAAAAAAGAGGCTGCAATGGTAGATTGGCTTCTTTTACTTCTCTCTCCCAGATTTTCTTTGGGATATGATCTGACATCTTTCTTTTAGTGGAAAGCTTTTTTCTTTGAAGCCTAAATTGCCAGAGCTTCCCAATCCATCGGCGAGCAGAATCTTCTTTAAAAAAAAAACATGACTTCTTTCAAGAGGCATTTATTGCCTTCAGAAGGCAACCAAATAGTGAAACAGCCAATGAATAAAGATGAAGAGAGGATGGTTTTATGCATGAACCTCTTCGACCAGATAACCTGTGGGGAAACAATTTGTGGAAGCAATAAAAAAAGGCCTATAAACCAGTTGAAGGAGATCAAGGAAGCAGACATTTGACTCTGAGGCTCAGCGGGGAGGGTAAAACACCTTAAATCTTCCACCCCGAACGCTCCATTTTAGACTGCAGATAGATTCTTTATCTTTATGTGCCGGTAGTAGTAAAAGATTAAAGTTGACTGCACATGGTGTGGGTCAGATCTAGGTGGTCCACCTTCACAGACCTCACAAACGTTAAGGAACACCAACTCACTCACGGGGGAGCTTTGTTCACATTATTGATTATTCCACACCAGTGTTAGGGCTTTGATAGCACAGTCTTTGAAGGTTCATCTTTAAGATAAACTTTCGGCAGCCCTGTTGCCACTCTGATTATGTTATTCTCCACAGATATGACTAAAAACAATTTCACTTGGGTTGATTGACGTTTCAGTGCAGCCAGAGGACTATTTTGTACTGTGATGTGTCTGGCTTGGAATATCAGTTTAATGTATATGAATTAGTGTAGCAGGTTTTGAAGGTGAGGTTTCCTCTACTGGGGACTGTCTTGATGAATTTATTTTGAACCACGGGTAGATTCTTCATCTTAAGCTGGCGATGAAATAAAAGAGAAACATTGTTTGGATTCACTGACACTTAGACAGTTGAGTAATGGCTGATCAAGCATGTTTTTCTCCGTCAGTGCCGGTGGGGAAATTTAAAGACATGTAGATCTATACTTTCGGAGCTGATTGACAGGTAAGCACTACATCTCTTTTTCCCTGAGGCTCTGGTCGTCTATTGCAGACAGAGGGAAGAGGCTCTTGTTTCCTCTGTCAATAATGTGGCTTATAAATATAATGTGAAAAATTGAGGCAGCGAAAAATTAGCTTGAGGCTTCTTTATTTGATCCATATCAACATCAGCTAAGTCAAATACCATTGGATAACCTTTAGACCATGGTATTGCAGGTAAAAGTGAGATCAGCTAATCAGCGCTTTCCACTTGATTTCATACTGGAAATATCTGTAAATCTCTGATTTTGCCCAATTAGGTATAGAGCTGAGGATTTTCAGTTGAATCACTGAGACATTGTAATGTCACAAAAATTCAAAGCTGCCTCTATTCAGCTGAAATCAAATTTTTGCCTTGAAGTTTTGCACAAATTCCAAAGCTCCAAAGTCATTTTACGGACTGACAAGCACTACAAACAACCAGTCAACCAACTTGATTAGAGATCAGAAATATCTATGTGAGGTTAGTTTCTCTAATTTGATGTGTAGCTGCAGGAATCAACTATGGTATTCTGTTTTTGGCTGACACACTCTTTATTTACGCAACATAACTTTGGGGTTCAAGCCAAGTTTCCAGAATAAACACTTACTGGCTGTCTTCATTAATGCCTATATTAAAATGCCTGTATTAAAATAATATTAAAATACCCTACTTAATGGAAGAAATAAATGTGCAGGTTTGAAATTTGTCATAATTCACCTCTTTAAACTATATCACTTATCGTTATACTTTCAGGTATGCTCAATAAGGACATGATGTTCCACCTCAGCTCCATACACTACATTCCTTTACCCAGACCTCTTGCTGTCAGGTCTCTAAAATATGCTTTTTATTCTCTCTGGAAACACACTTAAATCAACATTTATCTACCACACTGTTACGTGCTCACACGTATCCTACGAAGCACCTCCATTAAACAAATGCTGACTCATCAGTCACTCTGCTCACTTCTGCTCCTATGGATTCTCCTTCTCATGTTCACCTCTCTCCTTGACTTCACTGTCTCTCTCTTCTTTCTCTCCCACTGTGTTCCGCACTTTCCTTGCCCTCCTCCGCCTAACCTCTGTCTCTTAAATTCTCCGATTGTGTCTTTGCTCTCCTCCCCTCTCCCCCTCCTGAGTTTGTTTACTGTGTGAGTGCTGATTGCTGACCCAGCAGCCACGCTGTCTTCCCACCACCTGCATTTTAGCTGTGAGAGGCCAAGGACAGCAGGGAGAAACAGAGGGAAACTCTGACGTCTTAACCTTAATCTGATCGAGGTTTTCCTTAGACAGCTTTTTACTGCTGTTGTGTGTTTGCTTATCTTGCCAATTGTTTGAGTCCTGGAATGTGATGAAAGGCTGGCAGGTGAAACTCATAAGCCTTCTTTGAATTGCAAATGGGAACCTGTGATCAGTGGACTGAAAAATCATTGCCATCGTCAGGCTGAAATTTGGATGTGTTTCATTTGCATTGCGTCAAATTCTTGCAAAACTAATGACATTTCCATTAGCCTCTATTGTGCTTTGTGTTACGTTGTGCTAATTAGAAAATGTCTGCATTGTACCTGGTAACCTGCCACAATAATCTGATAAAACCTGATTCATATCTGCAAACAGTTAAGAAGAAAAACAGTTCAGTTTGCAACAGGAAAAAAAAAGCTGTTCTAACATAGTTGACCACCACAGGACACCTTGGGAAATGTGAATCTTTACTGCTATACCCCACATACACACACTACAATACATACAATGAACACAAACTCATCACAGGAAAACAAAAGGGCCTACAGTGATTTCTTCGGAACAAAACAAGGCAGTTAAGAAGTGAACTCCTGTAAGAAGAGAGGGTATAGCTTGGGGCCAGGAGGAGTGCCATAACAGCAAACAAAAGAGGAACAATAACAACAACCACAGCCCCTGAGAGCCCGTGACTATCCCACCTGAATAATTCATAAGCCCAATATATTGAAAATAAATATTTATATGGGCTATATTGAAAGATTTTAACAATAAAATGGTGTGGTAGTGGGTCAAAAATGTCTCTGTGCATACTAAACATTCAAGAAACTTTTAGAAGTTAAGCATTTGGTGCAGAGAGTGCTGTGAGTAACACAACCTGCAGATTTAGAGGTAGATTTATCCTGTAGTGTCTGTTTTACTGTTTGAGCAGATCCACAGATGGCCATTTTTCCCCTATGAATTTAATATACCTTTTCAAAGAGAAAATATCGACAATATTTCTTATTTTAGGCTGTAGCTTAGGATTTTGGCACGTTCTTAGCCATCTCTGACTGCTGGTATCATGGGTCCCGGCTTGCTTGAATCAACACTGCAAATCAAGGCCGTCAGCTGCGCACTGGAGAAAATTAATCTTTCTAATTGAATGAACACGTTGACTTGACTATAGTCATTAAAACCCCCACACACTATATCTCTGTTTAGGCTTTTATAGACTTTTATAGACTTCAACATCCCGCTGCTGTGTGTGCAGAAAACATCTCGGCTGGACAGCCAAGCTGCGACTGGCAGCTTCGGGTAATGAATTCTATTAAATCATTCCCTCTATCTTATTAAGACCACATTAACAGAGGCCAAACTGGAGCAAAGTACACAGAAAGGGGGGGAAAAACAAACCACTCAACACAGAATGGATCAACTCCCCCTTTTTTTATTTTTGTGAAACGAGAAACAGGCTCCTCTTTTATTGGCTGTCAGCTCCCACCCCACTGCTGCAGGCCAACAGAAATGTGAAAAGAAGTGAGGGGAGAGGGGGACATTTCTGTATTGAGGGGTTAGAGAGGCTCATCCGGACGTCCTGGGTGAAGCATGAGAAAGAGAGAGAGAGAGGCGAGATGAGAAGAGGGTGAGACAGGATAAGAAAGATGGAGAACGATGGAGAGCGTGTGTCAAGTGTGGGTTTTTTCAGATGCCTATGCATTTCACTGGAGAGGCTTTTGTTGCTTAAGCGTGAACACGTATGGGGGTTTCTTTAAGTATGAGTGAGTGTGTGTGAGATAATCTACATGGTGTGTGTGTGTGTGTGTGTGTGTGTGTGTGTGTGCGTGTCCGTGTGCGTGTTTACAAATGAATGCAGCAGTTGGAACACTGTGCAACTCTGCCATGACAGTTTTTACCCAAACGCTGCCAGAAAAGTTGATATGGTCAATTGTCTGTGTGAAACTTTTTCCAGATTAGATATGAAAACATTGAAATACATCACTTTAAATGTTTCTGGACACATATGCAGAACATGCTGCACAACAGAATTGTTTTTTGTGTGTGCGGATAGCGATTCAGACTTTCACATCCTTTTTTCTTCTGCAATTGAGTGGAGTTCACACAGTTTTCAGGAGGCGACTAAGTGGGTGGCCAGTGCCAGAAACTTGTCATGCTTCAGCACGCTGCTGATCTTTTACGGTTTGACAAGAAAATGCTATGCTTCAATTTTTTGGGGGGGTTTCACAGGGAGCTGACTCAGGCAAGGCAATTAAAGTCAAATCTGCATTAAACTCAACTCGCTTTTTTTTTTTTTATCTTTTTCAACTACGCCTGTGTTTAATTAACTCATTGTTCCATCCCTTTCAGAAATGTGTAATTCTGAGGCAGTCGTCAGCCCACACATGACACTTCTCCATATGCCAATGTGTGTACAGATGCTATCTTTTTGCAGGGGCTGGCTGAGCTGCTTATTTATAGAAAAGCAAATTGCTCAGAACTGGAAAACCATATTTCTGGTATTCTACTTTGAGAGAGAAAGAGAGAGAAAGATGTGTGTGTGTTTGTCAGCTTTATCTAACACAAATTATCCATATTATTACTAATCTAGGAAAAGTAACTACAGCTGGGTAATGAATCACAACACTGACTGATATGTATCTGCAGCACTGCTAAAACTTGCAAGGTGGTTCAGGATGCGTGTAGTTAACACATATGGCTACTGTTCTTTTGAGTTCATTAAATCATTGTGTTTCTTTTTTTACTTGATGTCAGTGATTGTTGACCTTGACATGCATAAATCAAAATATATCCATTAATTTTTCTTTCTTCTTTTGTACCAATAATGGTCGCAGTGGTCTGCTGGCATCCTATTCCAGCACACCAGGACAAAGCCAGAGAATATACCCCCAGACCGGTCGCTCGTCCATCACAGGGCACACACACACACACACACACACACACACACACACACACATCATTCACTCTCACAGAGGAAATTTACAGTCTACAATCGAACCAATCACACATGTCTTTTGAGCTGATGGAGGACCACACAGAGAAAGCCCATGCACACACAGGGGGAACATGCAGACTACACATAGAAAGGCCCTTGGTTCAATCCGGTAGTTAAACCCATGTCCCTCTTGCTGTGAGATGATGATGGTATCTACTAAGCCAAATGCTTTTGCTGAGACTGCAGTTCAACTTCATGCTTGTTTCCTTTTCAGCAAAAATTAATTGTATTATTCCTAAAATATCCCATCAATTTAACCAGAAACATATAACAAAGATCGATTAGAATGTAAACATACTGTAACTGCAAAATTAGAATCACCAGAGAGTTCGCCTCGAGGAAGGCAGCAAAATACAATGGAATGCAAAATACATTTTTGCACTTCAATCATCAGTCCAAGGAATTGAAAATCGTGGAAACTGAACTTGTTGTAGATTCTTTAACAGGGCTGTTCCTGCTTCAAAAATCTACAACAGGTACAGTTGCCATGATTTAAAACTCCTTGGATTACGATGACCTGGATGAATGAGACATCTACACTCATCAGTATTATTCACTGTTTGTTTTTTTTTTCCTTCTCACTATTGTTTTAATTGGCTTAAAGGAAGTTATCCACCTTTCACTGTTGTTTTTTTTGTTTTGGCTGCCAAAGCAGACTTTGGGTTGTTCACCTTAGTCCTGATTCCAAGGCTTCAATCCCTGAACACTATAAAAAGGATGAAATGTCTTTCCTGATTTTCTTTGCTCCTTGTGTATTTGATAAAACGTAGATGAGATTGAGAAACGGTTCAGCTCAATCACTTCACTGATGTTTTCTTTCTGCGAGACTTAGATTCGATCCATGCATTTACTGTAAAACACGTCTTCTATCTCGGTTATATTGTGCCTTGATCCTGGCTTTCTCTAATACTCCATGACATATGGCAACCTTGTGCGTATTTAGTGCTATGGAAGGTGTAGTAAAGTCATATCCTTTGGTTGCAGAGATTGAGTAATCAAGCTCTCGAAACGACTGTGAAGAATGAGACAACAAAGGTTGTCCCTGTTCTATTCAATTATCTTTCACCCTTGTCTTGTCGCATTGTATCCCTTAAAACGGTTCTGATATCCTCCATCTCGCTCGCTCCACATTAAGCCTGCAATCGCTCTAACACTCACAGCCTTACTTTCATTCTCACTTTCAGACACAATAGATCTCCTGAGTCCAGGTCCTGTTTGATGTCAGACCCCAAATGGCGCTGCACTCTTTCTCTTTACATCGCTCTCTTTATTCTCCTTAAAAATCCACCCAGATTATTTATCTGTGTCAGTCCGGCCGAGGTTCACTCATCGCCTGCCTGTCTAAGCCTGTCCCCTCTGTGCCCTTTTTCTCGATAACAAGAGCCTGCACGGCTCCATCACCACCTCCCACTCAGCCAAGACCCAGGCTTGCATGATCTACTGCTCCAACTTCCCATACAGTCCCCAGTCCCTCCTCTCTGGTCCCGCCCATGTCCTCGATGCCCCCTCATGTTCCCACAGTCCACCCTTGGTGTCCTTCCCAGACATGGCCTCTAACTAGTCTTTAAAAACAGCCCATCATGCAGGAGAAAATTAATCAATTGAGACTTGATAAAATCTCCCCATCCACTAAAATTGGTTAAGTTTTAGAGAAGGCATTTAACAACAAGGAAATTAATATCTTACTTGGCGTCTTTGAAGTGCCTCCATCAAATATTCCTACTTTCTTATCGAGTCAAAATGCCTCTGTCTGCAAAGTAACCAAGCAAGAAATCTTCCATCACACAAAAGCAGTTTAATCTTACGCTGCAACTAAAGAGGATGGATGTGGGGGAAGAGTAAATGGATCTGATGTCAGACATCTTTGTTGCAGCAACTCAGTGCAAGAACACTACTTATTTCATTGTTGTTAAAAGATAAAGCTGATTAAAGATTAGATTATTTTGCTAATGCCAGAAAATCCTGTCAAAACAGTGAAACCACCAATAATTTGTGCCCTCTCTGCCCTTTATGTTGATAACTGATTCTTCCTTAAGATGTGTTACTTTAAAGTTGCAAACTTTTATACTGTGAAACATTAAAGAAAGTAGCTAAATTTTTTTATAAAGATTTTCATTTGCATTACACAGTGTTTGAGTGGTTTGCACTGTTGCCCCATAGCAAGAAGGTAGTAGCTGAGTCGTTGGAGTCTGCATGTTTTCTCTGGGCCTGCATATGTTTTGTCCAGGCTCTGGTTTCCACCACAGTCCAAAAACATGCATGATTCGGCTTATTGGAAAGCCTAAATACACCAGGACAGGCAACAGAAGATCCCTGTGACACCATCTAGGCACAGATAATGGAAAAATATCTTCAGTTTCAGATTAATAAATATTTGGAACACTGGTGAGTGTTTTCTACAGCAGTGTTTATGTTCTTTTAATTATTTTTGGACAAAACTGGAGCTCTGTGGCACAGGGAAAGTGTATTTTTTCTTCTTTTTTTTTGGTTTTGGCTGCACAGACTTGTTAGTACAATGAGTTGATTGTTCATTTTGCTGTTTATTAGTTTTGACGGAACAAACAAGTATAGAACAGTAACTGTGTGTCATGTTCAGTAGTATAGTTTTTTGTATTATTTCTAACCATCAACTAATGTAGATGGTTAGACTGTTGCCTGCTGGTGTCTAACTCCAGGGTCAAAGCAGGGAATACACCATGGACAAGTCTCCAGTTGTCACACTCACACCTTTAGAGTCTCAAAAACATTTGGACTGTGGGAGGTAACCAGAGTATCCGTAGAAAATCCACACAGACATGGAGAGAACATGTAAGCTCCACACAGAAAGCCTTGTGTTGTGCTTTAATACTACTCAGCTGCAGCACATAGACTTTAATCATTTCCCCTTCTTCCCGATCCTTGGGTCGGTCCCTTGGCTGGTTGGCTCCACTGTGAGTGATGTGTTTACGGTTAGGGCTTTGGCCCAATGCACTACGGCACACAGATATTAATTCCACTGATGGCTTTATCTGCTTTGGGACTGCATGTGTGTACTGTGCGTGAGAGTGGAACCATGTGGGTGTGTCTTGCATGCATCTCAGTGTGTGCATGTGTGTTCACAGGCACTTTTCTGCAGTCCGTATTGCCATCTGTCTTTTACCGCCAACTATACACACTACTTGTCTCCATCAAATATCTATTTAGTGCCGATTGTCCACCTGTGCTCTGCCTATATAATGTGCATTTGTATGCGGCCTGAGATCATTCTGGTAATGGCCAGCCATTCCACGAAGATCAGCAGTGACAAGCGTAATCTGTCTGTATGGCAGCAGGACCCACAGTGCACTGCAACCCATTTAAGGTCCATATAGGCACCTCAAAAGCTCAGGCTGCTACACCAATGCAGCAGAGCCAAAATGTTTTTATTTAATATTTCTTCCCAAGCCGCTGTCATCCCCTGGACGCCTTATGCTGACGCTTTGTAAAACTCTTCACAGGTATCTTTTGGCATCTGTAGAATGCACCTGGCTTTCAGCTGACTGTGATGTAAATTTATCCATGGCAATCTAAGGTGTTCCCTTACCTTAGTAACCCAATTGTCGGACACAGAAAGCCTCATTCCCCAGAACTGGGACTAACATCAGAACTCCGTATCTCATGTTAACATTTCCTTTTAATGATGAATGAACCAGTGTGTGGGTTCAGTTTAAATTATTTCTAATGGCAGCACTTTGACCTCTGATAAAAACTCTCCTGGGCAGCAGGGACACAATATTGAATTTGCGATGGAGTGCTGATGGTAAATAAAAGCAGGGGATTGGCTGATATCGCTTCATCACCAAGGCAGTGAATGCCTGCAGTCATCACCAAAGGAGAATCCCATTTTCCCAATGTCCCCATAGATTGCTGATTGAGTTGTTTGTCCACAGAAGATGGCACCACCTACTATATAAAATCTTTGAGTGCTTCCCCCACCCCACATTTCCTCAGAAGCATTTCATATGCCGTCTACTTTTGCTGCCTTATAGGAGTCCATGTCCCTTGGCTAAATGTTTCATTTAGTTTCAGATGACAGCGCCCGTGTAGCACCTCCTGGCTGTGAACGGTCTGCAGTGTGTATCGTCTTACCCATAATGCAAAGAATATGTGCCGATGAAAACAGTCCCTCAATTGTTTTGTCTGGGGAAGAGGGAAAACAAGAAAATTCAAAATGATGAAGGAATACGCCGCCAAGCTGCCACCGCCCAGCTACACACCACTCCCAGCAAAGCTATCTGATGACACTGGGGAACCGTTATGTTTGTTATTCGCGTTGGAGAGTAAGATCGGGAGAGACAGCTGTTCTCCGCTTTAACAGTTCTGATGTAGAAAAGCCGTAAAGGTCACAGATTCCTCTCCACAGTCGTTGTCGTCAGTGAGCTGTGATCATTATTCAGCATCTTCACTTCAGAGTCTCTCGACACCGACAGAAACACACACACACACACACACACACACACACACACACACACACACACACACTCACATACACACACACACACACACACACACGCACACGCACACGCACACGCACACGCACACGCACACGCACACACACTCATGCATTTTTCTCCAAAGGCAACAAATAATGCTGCAGGTTGAGTCAAACCTCAGTAGACAGAGTCACACAGCCCCAGACTTTCTGCCTGATGATGACTTTAGCAGATGTCCATATCAAAGCGCCTGTAACTGTTGAATTAACAGTCTGAATGACATTCCCACTGTTGCTACTTCAACAAAACTCACCCCACTAATAGCAATATTGACTGTTATTTTATAATTCATTGCATTTTAGAAATGAATGAGAGGACATGAATAATAGATCCGCCTCAATGTATCCTGCTGTTTGACCACTCAGAGTTACTTCTACATTATCGAACCATTTGCAGATCAGCAGAGCATCTGGGGGAAAGTCCATTTATTAAGTACCTGTTGGGACATTTGCAGCTGAGAAAACCATGTGTGCAAATGAATTATTTAAATATTTGGCAGCCTCTTATTCTCAGGTTGTCAAATACAGATGTTCTGCCTCATACTAGACCCTGAAATGTTGATAATAAGGTGCGATGAGCTTCGAGGTCATTCTAATTGAAACCTAGTTGTGAGAATATTTAATGCTCAGAGCCAGATAATATAGAAAGAAGAGTGAAAAGCTTCATGTGCACGTGAATCAGAGTCAATGTGTTTAAAACTAGGGTTTCATGCACAAGAATGAGCTTGTTCAAGGGAACTATGGGGGGATAAAGTTAAAGATGTGCGTCTGAGAAAGTTAAAAAACACCAACTTTTCAGAAAACACATTGACTACTGTCTAAAATTGTCAGTATTTGGGAGAGTGAAAATTGCCACACAATTGGATGAAGGATAGCTAGGCTGGGAGCTCACTGGCACAACGATGAGGTGGGCAAGGATCAGCAAATCCTGAGTCACCTCACCAGTGTATGAGATTTTGTGGTGTTTTTGGGATTGTTTCTGAGTTAAAATTGCCCCCCTGACAAAATGTTCAGTCGCTACCACTGTCGCACTTTCATTATCCACAATTAGTCAAGACTTGTGTAAATGTGATGTGTGACCCAAAGTTTCTGTTTCCCACTTGTGCATTTGAGGAGAGTTCATTTTGTCATGGACATTCGATAGACCTAATACAGGGGGACAAATGATTTACCATGTATGAAATTATTGGGAGTGACGTCTCCGTTTCAGACCATCAAGCAGTTTCTTTTCTGCCACTCATTTTTTTTCATTTTTTTTTTTTCAGTTAGCTGAGTTCTGTTATTTCTGGCCATAAAGGCTATGTTCTTTTTTCTATTTCCAGCATCTGAAAATATTTAACTAAAACTCAATCTGCTGGACATATGCGCACACACATCACACATATACACACACACAAATTGCCATATGCACACATGCAAACTTGCAGTGCTTGCACATTTGGCCTCCTCTCTCTTTTGCTCTCGCTATCTCACACATACACACACACACAGCAGCAACAACCTGATTCAAATCAGCGGACGAGGCAGATTGCTGTATGGAAACCTGTCACTCCAGGCGGGCAGATAGACAGGCGGAGAGACAGGCAGACAGATGACAGCATGTGTTTGTTTCCCAGGCTTCGACAGGCCGTACAGCTGTCACTGCCAAGTTGGAACAAACGACTTTAAAACCCAAAAATGAACTGTCAGTAAACAACAGTGATGGATGGAGTTTCAGAGGATGTATTAAATGTGCATCTGTTTGGAGTTGGAGACGATGCAGAAAGCTAATAGCTGGTGTTAAGAAGTGAAGAACAAATTGTTAAAAATTAAGAAAAAAAACACAATAAAAAAAGAACACATAATGAAATAATAATGAAAAAACGGGGGCAACACAGTGGTGAAAAGCTCACATTGCTGTCTCAAAGCACGGAGGTCCTGGGCTTAACTCCCAGTCAGAGTTTGCATGTTCTCCTACCGTGTGAGAGGGTTTCTCCCGGTTCTCCAGTTTCCTCCTACAGTTCAAAAATGGTCATGTTAATGAGAATGAGAGTGAATAGTGTGATCAACCTGAGACCAGTTCAGGGTGTGTCCCTCAACACTGTTAAAAACAAATTAGATAATGCATGGTCATACTGTGTAATGTTGTACTACGTTTCCTTTGGAGATTGGACATATACACCTCATTTGATTCGAAAGAACCTTCAGTGAGCATATGACCTGGTTCATGCTGGCTCTGGTCTACATAAACACACAACTTTGACTAATCTCAGCCTGGGATTGTGTTCAGAAGCTCAGCCAGTCTTTGATACGTCCTAACAAAGGGCAGCAAAATAATGTTTACAAGTGCATCTTTCTATGTGAAAAAGTCCATGCTCATTTCCAGATGAAGAGTTGGATGTTGCAGAGAAGGCTGTCCCACCTGTGATCATAGCGAACAGGAACATATCTGAGCGATGAGAAGCTAATCAAACAAGCTTGAATTAGGAGGCAGGAGAGGTTCATCTTTCTCCAACCCGACTTTGTGATTTAATCTGATAAGACAAGTGTGGTTTTACTTAAAAATCTTGGCAGCTCTAATCAAGCTCATGGAATCCGAGAGGCTTTTATTTTAGCTTTCTATGTCATAAAAAGTGATTTTGTTAAGCTGCTGAAGTTCTCACTCTCAGCCAGAGCTTGGAGTGGCAGTTTGCCAGCATGACTGCAGTCATCTTGGATAGAGCAGACTGCTTCAGGAGCCAGTCAGAGACAAAGATGCAATCGATAAAAACCCATACATTTGCAGTTGGGACACTTGTTTATGTGCAATAAATACGCAATAATTAGTCAATAGAGTTAGAATGTGACGGCCAAAGAAAGCCAACAATGATTTCCAGTTAGTGAAAGCTGAGCATGTTGCAGAACACTTACATTATAACACAGATGTATACATAAAAAAAAAATTGTTAGGTGTGAATTATCATCAATTATCATTTTTACCCTAATGGTGTTCTGCTGGAGCCTATATCCAGCACACATATGGTGAAGGCAGGGAAAACACTGGACGGGTCTTGAGTCCATCACAGGGCACATAAACTTCTTACACTCACACGAGGGAGCATTTTAAACTCTCTGATCAGTGATTCAGAGATTGCTGTCAGGCCACAATGTTAACCATTCATCTACAACATGGTCAATATCATATCATGTATATCATGCTCATGTAATGAAATTAACTTGTGCCTTGGTAATAGCAACTTCAGAACTAATATCCAGAATATAGCTTTTCTATCATTATGCAAGCATTCACTTCTATAAAATCTTGAAAGAGAGTAACTTGGACCTTGAATAATTTGTTTAAAAATGGCCAAAATGGTTCCTCTATTACTTGTACCTGTGCAAGTTCATAAAGGTAATGACTTTTGGTCAAGTTATTAATGGGAAAATTTCACAGGCATGGAGCTCCCAAATTTGAGATGCACACAGAATTGTGTGTGCATCTCAACAAACACTGAATAAGGAACTGTTGGCTGTTTTACATATATTTTGTGACTAGACATGCCATGTATTTACACACAGCTGACCTCAGCCATGATGGCTACATATGCTTCCACTTCAGTCAGGGCAGACTGAACCTGTTTCATGGCTGGGAACTGAGGAAGTGTGATTCGCATGCCGCTCATCCATTTAGGTTATGATGTTGAAAGAAATCCAGCAGCAAAAACCATGCCTAAAGTACTTTTTGTGGTTTGCTTTCGTGGCTCCAGTGTGTTTGGTATATTCAACTGATTTTGGTGATGGCTCCATCAATAATGTCCAGTTCAATCGCCTGCTTTCATTTTAGTGTTCAAAGCCTCATTTTGTTCTGCGTTGAATTGAGTTTTTTCTGCACACCTGGATAAATGGATCCACTGTGAAGTAACTCTGAGTTCAAGTCAAACTGAAACTTGAGACATTTACTCAAGTTTCCTATCAACTAAGTCTGAACAAGTTGTCACAATGCAACAACAAATAACTGCCATTTTATTCTATAGTTGAATAAACCTGCAGACACTCCGATGGTTCTAATAATCATAAGAGGAGCGCTGTGTGTGTCTGTGTGAGAAGGCGAGGTCAGGATCCTATCAGACCACATCAGTGTCCAATGCCAAGCTGCCTGTTTGAGTTACAGGAGCCCTGCCTTCCGTTTCACTCAATTTGTTGAATATCATGCAGAGTTATGGTGCATTAATCTTTGTGACAATCAGAAAATAATTTCATTTTAAAGAGGCACCGATAGACACTGAAAGACATGAGTGGTAAAAACTGTGGATTAATGCATTCCTCCCTTTTGAATTGGGATCCTGGTTAATTAGATTTTCCGACATTCTGTCTCTCTCTCCTTCTCTACACCTACACCACATAAGAAAGCTTAATCTCCCTAAAGTCTTACCATATGCCCCTGTTTATTTTCCAAATCCATCTTTCCTCTTGATATGGTTGGCATAGATTGAGCCGAGGGCTTTATTTGCTCAATTTAGCAGTGCGCATGCATGGCACGTTTCAGAAACGCACACAGGCACTTTGTTTCCATACAGAAAAGCAGAGCTCGGATAATGTGGAAAAAGACAATAACACATGCCTCTACTCTTTAAAGTAAGTTCTGGTTTTGATAGCACTCTGCATCCACAGATGTGCTCAGGTGCCCCACACCAAAGATGTGTGTGCGTGTGTGTATGTGTGTGTGTGTGTGTGTGTGTGTGTGTGGGTGTACGTATGAGTGTGTGCTTTGACTGCAGTCAAAGCAGATAGAACCTGCATCTAAAATAATTGGAGCCATTCATTAAGCCAGAACCAAAGCCAGATTGTGTCAGCTCCCTTGATCTGAATTTAATCAGGAGAAAAAACACCCCTCCCTCCCCGCTCATTCCGCTGTCCAGCCGAGATCCAAGGACTTGCAATGAACCCTGCGTCAAGAGCCTCGCCTTAATTAGTCCATTGTTTCTGCGCGGCCCAGCATGCAACTCTCTCAGCAGAAAGCTTCATGGGAGTTTGTGCAAACTGTCACCTGGGGCAAACTTTACTTACCAGCAACCGCAAACCCCCCACCCCCCCCACTTCTCCTCCTCCTCCTCCTCCTCCTCCTCCTCCTTCGTGGTACACAGACATATTTCCTTTGCTGCCTCTTGCTTCATGCTGACAGATATACATTCAAACAGACAGACGCATGGATGCTATCGCGAGTTCCAATCTGCTTTTTCAGCAATGAGGAGAGGCAAAGAAAGGGTGGAGGAAGAGGCGGGAATCAATTCAGATTTGATTGTTTTGAGCTGTGTTCACACACAGCAGGGCTTTGTGCTCAGCTCTAAACTGCTGCCTTCTAGCGTTCTTTAAAAAAAAAATCTTTGCCTGTTTACAAAAAAATGCAAGTCTCATTCAAAAGTGTGTGTGAGTTGTTGAAAACACATAAGGGAATACTTGCAAAAACAAATAACGTTGCATTTGTATTTGTGTTTGCGTCTTTTAAGTTCTTTTAATATGAAATCTCTGTTGAGATACAAATCAGAACAGCGCTCTGCTGCAGCCTATCCCAGCAAACATTTGGGCAGGGGATACAGGCTGGAGAGGTTGCCAGTCCATCACACACCATTCAATCCCATACGGTGCACACACTCAAAGTGGAGAACACAGGCACAGACGGAGGGAGAACATGCAAACTCCATGTAGAAAATCTGACCTCAGGTCCTTCTTGGTGTGAAGCGAAAGTGCTAACCAGATACAGATCTTTTATTCATTTAATTTTTTAAATTTTCATCAGCTGTCTGAGCAATTCAGAAGTAAACAGCACCCTCAAAAAAGTGCACTTTTATCTTCACTTCCATCCTCTTTCATCTTGCTAATACTGATGAGGAAACGTCACATGTGAGTGCAAAACTGGGACAGTCGGGTCTTTGCTGTGAATGTAGCTTGGGATGAAGAGTGGCACTCATCTGGGCTTTCCAAAGTCAGCAGGAAAGGCCCAAAGGACGGAGAGCCACTCATGCTCTGTCTATCGCTCTCCAGCTGCCAAGCAGGAGGCATCAACCTCTCAATTTTCTACGAGGGAAGAAACACGCTGAACATCTTGATTGTGCATCCCAGGCGCAGTCGGACAAAGGGAGCTCAAGAGCGGAGCACTCGAGATTCAACTGTTAAGGCAGAAAGGGTGCTTTTTTTCTCCATAAACCAGCAATTACACTTGAGACTGAAGGATTTCCGCTGCTGTTTGATCTTGGTAAATTGATATGATTTCCCTCATATATAAAAAAAAGTGAATGCGCTCAGATGTGTGACAGAATGAGGCATATATTGATGGCATTTGCGATTAGGCATGCTTAATTACACTCCTGAGTGCCTTAATGATATGTCCGGCAGTGCTCGATTGCCTGTGCCACCCGGGCAAACCACAGTGCATGGATAAAGATCACCTCTTCATATGTGTCAGTTCTGGTTTCCTGGCTAGGGTGTGCATTACATGACACTGCTATGAAAAACTTTGATCCTCAAACATGCTCCGAGCTGATTCACACCAATAGGGGGAGCTGCAGCTTTTCCAATTTCGGTAAAGAGAGCGTGAGAGAGACAGAGAGAGAAATGGAGAAAATGCGATTTGCTTGACCACTTCAGCAAGTTTCTGCGTCTGCACTTAAAATAGGGCCCTTATTCTTAATTAGTGTAAGTTAGAAGGCAGTGTGCGATTACACCTGTATACGCCTGTATGTCCCCTGACAACAGGAATAGTGGTGCTCAACCTGTGTTTTACCTCATATTCATTACTTTGAAAACCACTCAGCAGAATTTACATTTTGTAGAGGCTGTGCAATGTCCAGAACAAAATTAAATAAATAAAATGTAAAAAAAACTTTACACATCATTCAGCCTCAAGCATTTAATATCTGTAAGCTGGCAGGATATATGGCCTGAGACTGGACTGCATAAAATTGATTAAATTAAATGAAATGTAGCTCATTCATTTATTACATCTTGATCACATTAATGGCAATGAACAGTTAAATTCTTAATCCCCCATCTATTACATTATTTATGGGCGGCATGGATCATCAAATCAATTAGTGATGATAACGATAACACTGGAAAATGATAGCTCTTGATCAGTTTCAGGGTGCGGATTAAACCTAATGGATTTATGGTATGAGGAGCTGGCTCTGATGGCTGTTTCCAATCACTTGAATGCAGCAGAAAGGTAACGGAGAGGGGACAAAATCTGATGTGGCAACACATGTTTAGGTTGACGTGGTAGATAGAAAGCTGTTGCAGTAATAGAGAGGTCACAAGTTTAACACTTAAAATAGCAAACATGTGCTTTGTACTCAGCCTTGTGACCTCTTAAATAGTCACTCAATGAGACACGGTGTGTTTCTGCTTACTCACTCTAAGTAACTGACGTAAAATTATTATGTAAATGGTACTGTGTGAAAGAGGCAGTTAACTCTGTTTAGCATGCTTTCGTCAGAAGCTTATTTGTCTCAGTCCGGTATAGTTTACTCTTCATATTCACATATTTTTGATTGAATTAGACTCAGTTTGTTTAATATTTCATGTGTCCCATTAAGACGACACGGTGGATGTGATTAGCACTGTTGGACACCGGGTCGGGCCGAGGGCCTCTCTATGTGGAGCATGTTCTCCTTGTGTCTATGTCTGCTTTTTTCCACATACTCCCATAGTCCAAAGCATGCATTTCTGTCAATTGTTGACTCTAGAATTGGCTCTAGGTGTAAATGTGAGAATGAATGATTTGTGTGCCCTGCGATGGACTGTGCACTGGAATAAGCTCCAGGCTCCTGCAACACTGTAAAAGTATAAAGTGGGTTATGGATGGATCTCCTTTTCATATGTCCTATTCTATTCTAATTCAAGTGTCTTGAATTAGAATACTACAAAGTTTGACTGTAGACTAATATTTTCACTTCACATGACATAATTCCCAAACACAAAATACCCTTTACCTCAAACACACGAATTGAACTTTGTTGTTTGCATTAGAAAAAGACATTGGACTAAATTGCACCCTCAGAGTGCCCATTTCATGTGTAGTCCTGAATGTGTACTGAATAACCCACAGCAGTCAATATTGTCAGGTAAATGTAGTGCTGAGCCCTGGGCAAAAGCACCTTTCCCACCTCCTGGCTGTGCAGGAGAGAAGTGGGTGATGGACCACGAAGAAGGAGATAACAGAGACAACACAGTAAACCAGAGCTGGGGGCCACAGGGACGAGGATTTGTTTGAATCCGATTTTGTTATCGGAAGCCAAGTTATTTTAAACCTAAAGGGGGCATCTCGAGAGAAGTACTCAATCTTCAAGGAACATTTTTGTTGTGAGGAAAGTCTTCTGTGTTTCTGACCGCCTGCACACACTCACACACACACACACACTTACACACAGCCAGACATTGTCTTTGAGATTTGTGCTTTTCACTAAATGATCTAATTTGTGGGCACACTAAGCAATTTGTTCAACATGCAAATTAAAACGAACTGCAAGATCATTCTTCTGTTTTGCTCTGTTTTGGGAATATCTGCCTTTTGAATATTGCATTACCTGTTAGCAAACGACCCTGAGTGCTCTAACAAGGGGGATTATTTTAGCATTACTCAACACAAATTGAGGCTCAGTGTCCCTTCGCTTTGTTCTGATGTTTTACATTTGAGATTAATCAAACATCACTTTGTGTCTCATCTGTAGCCTTTGTTGGATTGTATTGTATTCCCATGCAGTTTTATTCAATTACACCAATTCCTCAGCTAGAATTAGATAAAACAAAGTCATTCTCTTTAAGCTATTATGTGACACAATTGTCTCTGTGTAATAATGCTTCCCTACTCTCAAAATGTTGCTGTGAGTGGGCATTTCTTAAAAAGCAAAGATACACTGTATAATCTGACTGTAGCTTTTTATTTATTGATGATAGAACAGGAAAACAAGACACAAATCTCAAAGCGGTAAGGCAGAGCACATCGACTGTTGTTCTGAAGCTTCCAATGAAACTGCCTCACTCAACTGAGTGAAAGTGAGGAAATTACAGGTAAACCTCATTAGGACAAACAAAGCTACAAATGGAAGCAACCTGTAGGTGGTCCCGATCGTACAGGGATCCCCCACAGGTACAGCTAAGTGTGCAATGTGTCTCGCGACATTAAACTTCAAGGCACACAAGCAAATACAATGACTTCCTGAGATCGCAAACACAGACAACCCCCCGTCTATATCTCATGTTGGTTGCGGTGTGCTGTGGTTCTCCTGATGCTTCCCCATCATCACACACCATTTTCAGCCACAATCTCTCTCTCTCTCTCCCCTTCTCTCACTGTGTCTCACAGCTCTATTCCCCGAGTGCCACAATCTCTCACCTCGCCACTCCGGACCTGTATCATAAATCTTCCCCACCCCCCTCCCCGACATCACCACCTCCATCGCCCATTTCACCTCCCCTGCCGCTCTCTGCCAGCAAAAGCCCTATTAACCCCTTGCTGGGCTCTATATTGTTGTTGAATAATTGAAGGTGCCTCCCACCACAGTGAAAAGGCACCTTAATAATGAATAAGATATGGTGTCTTTTAAAGGTGGAAGAGCCCGATGAATTATTCAGTAGGCAAATCTGTAGTAAAAGACACCTGTTGCAGAGAGAGAGAGAGAGAGAGAGAGAGAGAGAGAGAGGATCTCCTATTATCTGTGTTTATTGATGCACCAGCATCCGGCATTGACAATGCACAGGGGACTTGTATTTCACTTTGGAGAAAATAAAGGTCTAAATGCTGAAATGAAAACATTGCAACATCAAATGCCTGTTATTACACAACTGTACTTCTGACCATAATCTAAGAGGGTAACTAAGTTTATTAGCTAAGAGTTCACAGGAGCCCAAATTTAACTGGGGAACTGAACTAACCCAAACAGTGCATAGCAAGGAAGACAAATTACCATAGAATGACGTTCCTCCCTTGATCTGGAGCAACTTTATTATGTTTTTTACTTGGATATGGTTCTGATGTCTGGATTTGGTTTCAGCTTGAACTAGATGTTATTTTCACTATCAGTTTTGTATCATTAGTTTCTCTTTCAGATGTAGAAAATAGTCATAATCAACCACAAAACTTGCACTGAACAGCCAGCTTCTTTCTTTTTTTTCAGGATGGCAGGGCTGTTATTATGGCACCCCTACATCTGCACTAACAGAGTTAACAGCCACGGGAAACAGGTTGTGAACACTGTACTGACATATTGCCATTTAAGATGATATGGTTTAAGTGTAGAAAAACACTTGCTTAATTACACATCCAGCAATTACGGAGAAACATTATCATCCTTTCAGAGCTGTTGCCTTTAGTCGCACATTGAATAAATCCTTCTCTTTTAGCTCTTTAGTTGGTCTCTACCAACTTCAACATAAAACCTGTCTCTCTAGCTGCTAAATGCTCCATTATGTCTCCCTACTGTTTCTGGTGTTGAACATGTAGTGTGTGGGGCATGTTAAGAGCCTTTTCTATGAAAGCGTCTCCATGCTGAGGCTGAAAATGATCCTATGAGAGCAGCCAGTGAGACAAAACTGTATAGTTTCATTCTGCTCAGCGTAACAATGACCTACAACTGCTAACTTTGCTGAATCTGGGATAGGCTAACACAATGAATGGCCAAATCCATAATGTTAATTTTACATCAGTTCGTTTATTGTTATAAAAATGTCAGTCATGGCTGCTTTTAGAATTCATGCAATTGCATACTGTAGATATGTGCACGAGAAAAGCAAACAACCTGAAGAATTAAGTAAGTCAGTGAGACTTGTGAGCGAAACGAGGAAAATGGCTCTCAACAGTGCATTGTCCCATCCATGAATGTTGACAGAGGTGATAACAGTTGCAGTGAAGAGGATGGATGAGAAAATAAATGTTTGGAGCAGCTTTGTCGTTGTATCCCCTGTGGTGCAGCAGAGAGCAGATCTCTGTCTGGGGTCACAGCCACCACTGAGAGCACACCTGGCAGCACAGATACAGTCATTTCTCCACCAGAGAATGGAGGTTTGTGTGTGTGTGCGTGTGTGTGTGTGTGTGTGTGTGTGTGTGTGTGTGTGTGTGTGTGTGTGTGTGTGTGAAAGTGCTGGAGGCAGAGATAGTGACAGAGGAACAGAGGAAGTGGTGTGTATGTGTGTGTCAGAGTTGGAAGAAGGTGAGAGAAAAGGAGAAAGGCTTCGGGAGATTGTGTGTGTGTGTGTGTGTGTGTGTGTGTGTGTGTGTGTGTGTGTGTGTGTGTGAGTGAGTGTGTGTATCTGTTTGCTGAATATTCAAATGGAAGACAAACTGAGCCTCCGAAATAGCTTACAATAACAGTAAGAGTGAGGGTGACAGCAAAGGAGAAAGTTTGGAGCCAGTGACATGTCATTCTGCTTTAACTATAGCACTGCTGATGGGTGCAATTCGAGACTCTTGCTCCTTTAATTGGATATTTGCTGTTGAGACACAATTCTGTGACAGGACATGACATGAGTGACGGATCAGTTTCAACATTTTCTTGAGACTATAATAACCCTTTTATGGGGGTGTTGACATTTTGTGAATGCCGCTTCTTGCTTATTTTCTTCCTAGAGAAGGATGAGAAGATTGATAAGTGTCCCTAGCATGCTGACAGAGTATGAAGCCAGAGCCAGCAGTGATTAGTTTAGCTTAATATTAAGACCATAAGCTCAGAGAAATGGCTAAGCTGGCTCTGTCCAAAGTTGTTAGACCTACTTGGATCAAAACAAAACTAAAAGTATTAATTTTGGATCTTTAAAGATGCTAGAAGGTGGATTTTTTAAATGTTCAGAAAATTTGCATTATGGTTTTCAGTGTGGTTTCCATCCTCTCTTCTAGAGAGCAAAGGTAAAGATGCAAGAAATGTTTCCAAAATCTCAAGCTTCCTTTAATGTGGTGTTTCCCCTTTTTCAGTCATAAGCCACAGCAGATTTTCCTGTCTTTTTCACATCACTCTCTTCTGGTGGATCTAAATCGGGAAGCACTTAACCAAAGTTGTCATACTCACAGCTAACATCAACGTGGGGCAAGTGCGAGAGGACCCGGTTCAGCACCTTGTGGCACTCCACTGCCACCAGCTCCAGTGCCAGGTCAGGCATCACAGATGCCAATGGACATTTTAATGGAGAAAGGTGAATCATTTATAGAGATATTCAAGGGACTCTGAGCTGTCCCTCTATTCTGCTCTGCAATCCTGACTGCCCATTGTGAAAGTGCAAAACCGTGGCAGTGTTCAATAGAGAGCATAAAAATACAGACATCTTGGCGTGTAATATTATGTAGCTATTTCTTTATCGAATGACTAATATTTTTAATTTAAAAATGTAGCTGAAAAAAATTGTCCTGTTCATGCTCATGGAAAGCATCATATAAAGGTCACTGACTCCTCCATATTTTTCAAAATTCATAATATTGTGGAGGTGGCTATAAATAATATTATGAACAACCTTCTCTCTGATGCTATCTGTTTTGCTAACAGGTATTTCTCCAACACATTACAGTCACTGGAGGGACCTGTCAAGGTTTCCCTAAGCGGTGCCAACTGCAAGGCTCTCAGTTAAATGGAGGTTGGTGGGCCATGCTGATTATCTGTGTGACCTGCATTGTTACAGCCATAGCCTTGCGCTGTTTTGCAGCCCGTTCTGAGTCTTCACACTTGTTCACATTCATAATGAATACTGACGGAGCTGCAATATTAATGAGCCAGAGAGCCTGAGGCGTTGGGTTTATTTAAGGATTCAGATTAGGAGGACAGTGGAGGTGACAGGATCCCTGTGTGTATGTACATAGATGTAGTTGCTTTTTCCATTCACAATTTTTTTCTTTTGAATAATGAAAGCAATGTTTCACAGGCTTGATCAATTGGATGCTTTTGCCCTGGATACAATACCAAAATCCTACTTGTTCCTTCACTCACACCCACTTGCCACATTCAACAAATCTTAAAATAGAGTTTTGTGAATAAGATGTAACAAAAAAAGGTAAACTAAAAATTTATAAAAAAGTGGACCTGTCATTAATGGCTAAATTCAAAAAGCTGTCCAAAAGTGCTTCTACAGTGAACAAAGGACAATTTATTTGGGTTGTTTTCCACATTTTCCCACAAACGCTGTAGCTGTCTGAACTGATTTTGTGATTGACTGATGCTGCAGCTGGAGTGGGACACAAAACCCTTGGTTGTTCTCCAGGATGTCAGTCAACTTGTGACAAAATATTTTCTGGCTTCCCAGCTTGTTACTTCCCAGCCACATGTGGTGCATAGCAGATTAACTGTGTTAGATAAGGAGCTCTGAGAGCACCAAAGCAGTTTAGACTGTGAAAAAATGCATTAAATTGAACTTGATGCAGCTGATATGTGTGGAAGTCAGGGTGCCTGTGACCATCTTATTCAGATTAAAGGGCTACTTATCTTTCAAGAGCCCTTTAAAAATGCAGGCAAGAGGTACTGTATAGAAAAATTATTTAATTAAAGGTAATAATGGTGTGGAAAAAACATACATAATTGGTATTATGCTATGACCTCTTGTTAAATTTACCACCAAAAACAGTAAAGCTATTACTAATTGATATATTAAAAAGTGCTTTAATAAAACAACTAAGATCAGAAGTGCCTGTGAGCTCCACCAATTTAACATTCCCCTCAGTGATTCAGGTAAGTGCTATCTGTTTTAAATTTGCAACAATACATTGCTGCAACAGCAAGATAGTTGTTACTGAGTAGAAAAGTAAAAAGACGCACAGGACTATAGTTTTGGGGGGCTTTGGATGTCATAAGCAAATCTCAAATCCTTCAACCTATATAGCTAATAGAAGTCTGTCCTATCTCTTCTGCTTTGGCGCTGTGTAATAATATTGATTGATACAGTATCACCAGGGATTATCTTAAACTTGCATCTCGTTTCACACTGTCCCACTCCCAACCAAAGTTCAATTGTAGGGTCCTACAGTCTATTTCATATAGTTTCATTGAAGATGTAAACAGGCAATGTAATTGCATCTCATTTTCCCTTCTTTGACTGGAGAAGGTATTGTAAAGAAACATGGACCCCACCGGCAACAGTCCGTAAATCATTTTATTATTTAAAACATCTATATTTCCAGTTTATTTCAAAATCTTTCTTTAGCTTGCAGGGGGGGAAAAAACCCTGACTTTTCATTTTAGTTTGTTGCATATTTATGAAAGAATGGACGTCTGTGCTTTGTTTTGATCAGCAAACTCTTTCTACAAGCTTTGACCTTACTCTGTATATTTCTGTGTACAATCACAACATAGAATGCGCTGCCTTTGATGGTAACCTTTACACTGGGATTCAATATTTGAGTCTGTTGGAATTCAAGAGAGAAGTCTGAGACATGCAATCCAAGTTTTTGGAACTCACTTTGATGGAGCCACACTTCAGATGCAGTGCAGATTGAAGGAGGCGGTTCACCATGAATAAACAGTGCATTCAAACTCAATACATTTGGTTGAAAGTGATAATTTAGCTGTCAGTGGTTAGTATTATTAATCCCGAGCTCATGCTCTCACACAGATTCCCAGTTTTCTTTAACAGCATTGTCAGATTTCGTTATCTGAATTCAGATGTAACATGCGTGAAACTTCATATCAGCACTCACCCCCCAACTTTTTCAACCAGTCCCAGCTGGATGATGCCTCAAATCCAATAGGTGCATCAAACTACTGGAACCAATACTCAGGGAAATCAGAGCACACATTGAACAAGTCATTTCTATTCGGAGCTAGTTTTTCTTCTCTCCAGTTGCATCCGATCTTGATTTAATTCAAACTAGCCGAGGTAAGCAGGCATGCCGGAGAGAAGTATTGGTTCCAGAGATTAGCCTGAATACAGAGCTGATGTCATGGCCTTTTCTTTTAGTAATCTCCATTTGTTGGACAGAGACTTGCAAAGGACTTTAGTGAAATGCTACAAACACTTCTCCATGGGTATTAGAGAAGTGCAGCCCATGTGTTACTCTTTTACAAAGGAAAAAAAATGCAAGGCCAAAATTTGTTATCCGATTTTTATACATGATGGGTAAATAGTGGATGAGTGGCTGACAAATTTGCCTCAAAACAAATTAAAATCTATGTATAAAATCTATTGATATCAGTAGTCAGTATCTGAACTAGTTGTATGGGACTGTTCTATCCTTGGGCTCAATGAGCTGCTGTACTGAAAAGCTTGAGAATGCTGCACCCACCATTGTCATTGTAGCAGAACTGAGATGGGCTTCACAACAGTCCAGTGAGTCGAGAGTAAGAGCTCTCCAGTACAACAATTCAGCCTTGAAATGCAATTGTTTGGAGGTCAAAAGGAAAGCAAGTGTTGCATCATTACTGCTGTAATTCAACCTGACTGTTTCTCACATTGCAGGCCAAAATCCAAACATCATCTTCATCCAACTCCAAGTGCTTTTCATTCATTTAAACTGTTGGTGTGGTGTGCCTTCTCTTGAATATCATAGACCTGTTGGTTGGCTTGTGTTGCATAAAGTGTTTAGAAAAAAAAACACAAACAAAACAATTAGTTCACGCTTCCATCTGTGCTGCAATGAAGTTTCATGGGTGTAGTTCAGCAAAAACAAAATATCTTCTGTAAAAAACAGCACACAAGGAGAAGGTCTGTGACTTCTGAAACATGAGATCGCTGTTAAATTTTTCTAATATTCTTTTTTGGTGTCTTTTGCAACACCAAGTTGTATCTAGTATTTTTATATTTGAGAGAGGGCATAATCTCTACAGCCCATGTTTCTTCAGCCCAGTAACACACAGAAACAATACAGATGGATAAATAATGAAGAGGAGAGAAAATGTTTTAATATCTGGGGTGATGTGGATCTTGGAGCCCGATGGTGATTCCTCTGTAGCCTTTCCCAGACAAACTCTCATTACTACAGTCTCTGTAACATCGCTGGGTGCTTTGTTATTATCTGTCTGACAATAAACCAGTCATTGTAAAAATACTGAAATTTGCTTTTAAAAGTTTGAAAATGCACCGTGACATCAAGAAAACTTTAGTCTACATACTGAAATTGGAGTTACTTTGTCCTCCAAAACTTCTCTCCTGTTTCTTTAGGAAAACTATGGGCATATGGCTCTACTGCATAAGGGTAACATGCACTTTCTTGGTGACTTGAAGGTCAGACATTCATTACAAAGCAGAGATGAATGCCCTCCGGAACGTTAATGATCCTGACTCTAGAGATGCCAAGAAAGTCTGCTGCTGTTCAATAGACTGGTTTAGATGATCTTGAAAAGAACAATTTCCCAGTGTCAAAAGGAAACCAATTTAATGTTTACAAATTTATCTGGAAATCTAACACAAACTATTTACTGATTCCCCTAAGCTCCTTCAAAGTGGATCCTTGATCCACCGTCTCCTTCCCTGCAGATCGATGGCGGTTGAAGAGTTCATTATCCAAGACAAATCCATATGCTTCTCTGCCACGTCTTCAGCCATTTCTCTCATCCCTTCTCTCTGCCTTTTAATTGGCCTTCAGTCATCAGTCATCTCAGCTGCACTTGTTCTTTTACCCACTCTGTCGTTCTAGTCTAATGACACAAAGGCTAATTTTACACCCACCAGTCGTTCCGTTTAATTACTGACTGTCCAGACTCCTCTGCCTCAATCAATAACAACCGTACTGAGATAGAGAGAAGCTTTGAGGGAAAAAATGTCCATGGGGCACTTTATCTGTAAGAGGAAAGAAGATTTTTCATGTCACTGGACGAGGAGAGTTAGCAGAGGGGAATAGCAGGTAGCGTAATTGGTCACAGGGGAAAATTTGTCCAGTGTCATATGTTAGCAAAGCTCGCTGTGTTTCAGTGTTCACTTTGTGGCACTGATATACTTGAACAGGATTGAATCACTTTAAATTATTTAAAATCTGCCTTTGGAGTGAGATAATTTCACCTAATCATACATGCAAATCCTCTTATATCTAGAATTTTCATAAATGAGGAGCTGTGTCTGGGTGTATGTTGGAGTTTTTATCATGATTGAAGAACTTTTTTTGAAGAACTTTTATCCAAACTCATAATGATGTGGTAGATATAAAAGTCAAACACTGTAATTTCTACACTTTTCTTGAAGTTGATTGCCTTAACTTGAGGTTTGATTAAGACAGTTTGAACAACAGAGAAGTCTTTCTTTGTTACAGTGCCTGGGTAGAAGTTAGTAGAAGTCAGCATTGTTGGATTTGAGTCCCAGGTCAGACAGAATTCTTTTCTGTGAGGAGTTTGCATGTTCTCCCTGTGTCTGCTTGATTTTTCTGTGGGTAGTACAATCTAAAAACATGCACTGGAAACTCTAAATTGCAACTAGGGGTGAGTGTGTGTGCGAGCAGTGTGTGTGCCCTGTGATGGACTGGCAGCCTGCGGGGTGTATTCCCTGGCGGCTCCCTGTGCGTGCTGGGACAGGCTCCAGCAGACCCCTCTGCTCTGTATTGTCTATCCTTATCTGTGTCCAAGATAACTCCATTGTTTGAATGTGTTGTGTTAACTGTGCACTCAAAGCATATCAAAATCCAGAGCGGGCTGCTTGTTCGATGAGAGAAATCAGTTAAAAAAACAAAAATAAAAAACAAACAAACAAAAAAAGCATTTTAATGAATGTAAAAAAGAATGTATCCGCAAGACATTGTAATGATGCTGTCCCTTTTAAGAAATTGGGGATCTCTGGACAGCAGACGAGTCTGGCAGAGAAACGAGTGATGGTATATTTGTTTATAGAGGTATACATTTTTTATGGAAAATGAAACTGAAAAATGACATGTACCTCCTTGGTTTTTCGAACCGTAACAGTTTGGATGAGTTTTAAACTGGTTTATTTGTTACTTTGCTTGTAAAGCATTTTTCCACGGTGCTTCATAGAGCTTCACCAATCCTGGACTCTGTAAGGTAAATAAGACGCGGGCATTGAAATAGATCGCAAGTTTGTGTAGAAAATGGTAAATTATTGCAGTTTTATGGGCTGCAATACGTTTTTAGAAATCAGGGAGAACGTTGCCAAAAGTTATCAGAGGGAAGGAGGCGCTTGTGATTAACAAAACTAAACCAAGGAAGATCTGGACATCAACATCCAAATTTGTTCTACCCATTTCTTGTCAGATAAGTGAAATTTTAATAGCACCTCCTAAATAAATTACTAGTGTAATTATAATGATGATAATTTATATCATATGACATTATTGACCTGATATCTAATTCTGATCACATCTAATTGATCAGCAACACAGTCCTTAAAATGCCAGGTTTGATTGATTAAAGACTCCCTCATCCATCCACACACGGTCTAGTTATAGAGGAGTTTCACTTACATTTACATTTTATTTACATGAAAAGAAGTGGGCCCATCAGATTTTTGCCTGTAGACCCTGGTTTAGCTTTGTGCCGGTGACATGCTGATGGTGTGGCGTGACAACTCTCTATGTTTGTGGGTCTTAGTTACTGCTGAACAAGATTCTCCCTTCTCCATCATTTTAGTCCTGGCTATCATGAATGGCATGAGGCACAGGAATTGTCACACTTTATTGATTTGATTAAAGATAATATGATTGTTTATATCCCTCAGTGAGTGTTACTTGCGATGATTTCTGTTTTCTTCTTGCTTTGTCCAATGATTTTCCTGGGTCACGCTATTTGTGTATTTTCTCTAATTACCTCATCTTGATCCTCGTGTTCCTATGCCAATTAGGACCTTTTCTCGTCTTCTCAGCTTTCGGTCTTTCTAGCTACCAGCTTGTGTTTCTTGATTTGGAGAGTGTGTATTTATGTCTTCTCCTTTAGTTCAGCTTGTTTTGGGCCATCTGTGAATGCTAGTCTTTGGGTTCCAGAAATCTTGTTTTCTCCTTGTCTCTGTGCCGTCATATAAGTTTGGTGCTCCTCTCCAGCTTTTTTAGATCCCAGTATTGGTTGTTTTGCTTCATAATGTGGAAGAGTATTGTGTTTTGAATCACCGTCTATTAAAACTTAAAACCTTTGGTTAGGATTTACAAAGGAACAAAAAAAACAACTTTGAAACATAACAGTAGACTCTCGTTCTGGTGAATTTCATGTTCAGTTTTATGTTACAAGGACTGAAAGGCTCCTGCCTTTCACGCTACATTTCAATCTCAAATCCACTGGTGAAAATCTAATTCTATTGACAATAAGTCATGCTGCATGCCACTGCTCCTTATGTGTGTATTTATAGTCTCTGCCGACCACAAATAAGTCACCGAGATCACGAGGGGGTCTTAGACTGGGACTGGACCTCTCATTAATAATAGAAACAATAAAAAGGCCTCAAATAATTTCTAAGAGTGAGGTAGCTGGCATGAAAAAAACAACAACAACAAAAAACAAAACAAAACAAAAACGACACAGCAACAAGGTGGATGGATGGGATAGAAGTCTGCCACTACCAGTGAAGCAGAGCGATCTGTATCCTCCACTCTGGGAAGTCTCGGTTTATTATGCACTAAGTGAAAGTTAGTGATTGATTTGACTGGTGCCTTCATGCAAATCTCTTTCTCCTCCAGTTAATCTCAGCTGTAAACAGAACAGATGAATGACATTTGACACTGGATTCATGACTCAGCCTTCATGACTCATTATATTCAAAACAGGGTTACCCAGCAACCAAGGACATAGTATTTAGGACGATTTTGGCTTTAGGAGCCCAACATGTGGAGGCGTTGGAATAAATTGAACCTGTGATGGTCAGCATGAGCATGTCCCAGTACTCTCAAGATGTGCCACTTTTCATGTGTTTCTCCAAATTCTACAAACCCATTTGAAGACCTGCAACCTTACGCATGTACATCCCTCTCTGTGTGTGCAGGTTTACACACAAATCGAGTCCGGGAACCGTAAAGCGATCGGAGACAACCAATCATTGGAGTCAGTTGAAGGCGCTTGGTTACTGGGGACCAATGGCAGATGGCGTGCCGGGCGGGGCCGGGAACTGATGGTGGAACTGAGTGGCTGTGGCAGCGCTAATGGTAAGTGAGAGGTAATTAGGGAGAAAAGACTCGTGTGCAGCTCTCCATCCGGCGTGCAGAGCGGGGAGCCGGCCTCCCCACCGCCTCATTTATCATCATCTGCTTAGCGGGCGGCTCAGAGTCAGGACAAACAGAACAAACCCCCTCCATCTTTCTCCTTCTCTTTCAGCCTATCTTCCTCCTTCTTGTCATTTTCCTCCTTTGCTACCTTTCCTGTCTGTGAAACATCCATTTCTTTCTCAGTCTTTCTTTCTCAGTCTTTCTTTCTCAGTCTTTCTTTCTGTCTTTCTTTCTCAGTCTTTCTTTCTTCTTCTTTCTTCTTCTTTCTCAGTGCCTAAACTACTTTTTGTCCAGTTTTTATTCTTTTTCATCCCTTTTCCTTGCACCCTGTTGTTCTGTCTTTACTGTCTGCCATAGACAGCAAAGACAGAACAACTGCCTCTTTCATCTCCTTCTCACTTTTCATAAGCCATGTTTTATTGTTGTCCATTCTATTTACTACTTTTCTTTTTACTTTTGGGTGGCATCGCTTTCTTTCTTTCCTTCCTGTTCTACTTATCTTTTCCGTATGCTTTGCCTTTATTGCTTTTTAGTGTCTTCACCTCTCTGTGTCTGCACAACAATTTTCCTCTTCTTTCCCCCATTTTTCTTGCCACCACCTCTCGGTGACCCAGGATGTTTTCCATTTTTCTTCCTTCTGCTTCAATTTGTCTCTTCATTCTCTTCCCTGACATTTTTCATCAGCCAGATCTTGATCTCTGTTCTTCCCCCTTCTGTTTGTGCCGGTTAATTTTAATCTTCTTCTTTTGTGTAATACTGCTCACTGAAGAGGTAGGAAAAGTCAGGAAACGTCTCGAAAATACACCTGTGGAACTTGAGTGTATGTGCCATGTTTTGAGGTGAAGTTTGTGCAGGTTTTATCCAGGTCCAGGCCCCTTCTTTCCTCCCTGCCTTTTCACATTCTCTCTCCGGCTGTCTCTGTCAGAAAAAGCAGAAATAAATAATAAATTAAGTAGGATAATTAACAAACTGTTAAATACTCATAAAATGTAAAACAGTTAAGTGATAAAATGAGTGATAATATGTACAAAAAGTAGTTGGGCCTTTTTCCGTCTTGATTATCATCACCAGCAGGATCATTCTTATCATCACTGCTTTTTATAACGGGAGGGGAAAAAAAAGAAAAAAATGAGGGATGAAATGCAGAATATAAACAGACCAGAACAAATAGGAAACAATAAACTTGGTCTAAACAAGCTGACGTCTGTAACCAAGTAGATAAATGGATCATTTTAGGCTGTTGGCAGTTTTACTGCTGTCAGGCACATGAATATGCAACTGCTATGATTTCACAGCGGAAATTCAGCCTGGCCACATTTTACAGCCTAGAATTAGGCCATCTCTCCCCCACAGATGGATGACGGATGGGAAATTTATTGTTAATCTTTCTCCAGATGAGTCAGCAGAAAGTAGCCAGTCTTCACAGACAGGCTCAAATTCATCAGCAGTCGCACCTCTGTCTTGCGTGGACTTGTCATTAATTAATTACCTCCCTTGTACAACTGCAACAACACGTCATGACCCTGGCAGGGATACAGACAACAGCACGGCCAATATCGATAATTGGCTGCAACAGGTGACAGAGAAAAATGGAGCCAGACAAGAAAGAAAAAAAAAACATACAGAAGTACAAGACATGGACATAACTCCAGGGCGTGACGTGCAAACAGAACTAATTTGTAGCAGAAAGTAATTTGTATCGCTCATGACTGGCGGCAGTTGTTGGAGAAGCAGGGAACAGCTACACTTAGGTACCCCAATTTATCACTTCACCACCCACTCCCTCCCAGTGTCACTGGGATATCTCACTATGTCCTGATTTCTGTTCTCAGAGTACAAAATGATACCGACATTTTAGGTTCTGTGAATCTAAGATGAAATAATAAAAAAAGTTTATCAAATACAATAATTCAATCCTGAATTTTACCTTGGATCTTTTTTTGAAAACAGCTTTAGGAATATTTTGTTGACTCAAAATGAGCTTTTACTGGTTTCCTTTTCTTATTGTCCCTGTCCCTTCATGTTTGAAGCGATTGTACTTGACCCGGAGCACGCAAGGGTCAAGACAGGGAGTAGACAGGGCACACACACCATTGACTCTCGCTCACACCTACAGTTTAGTCTCCATTAAGTCAAAATGCACATGTTTTTGGACTGTGGGAGGAAACTAGTAAATGCTTGACAAGGAATCAGATCAGAGACCTTTTTGCTGTGAGTCAACAATTCTATTCACCAAGCCAATATGCTGCCTCATTTTAGTGTCACACTCACTTTTCTTGCAATCCAAATTTTTAGGAATTAGGGATTATACAAATACATTTGTGTACTTGTATGTGAATTTAAGATGTATTTGATCACAGTGATCACAGTGACAGAATTACTTCTAATGAAAATGTTTTATTCATAAATGGAATGAATATTCCTTATAAGGAATATATGGAAGCATTATATGTTAGCAGGTTTGTGTAAGAAATATTTTCTCATCTTTTCCTCAGTTCAACAAATCATGTGCTCTGATTCTCAAACACCTCCCTTGCACTGTCTTGAAGTCTCTTGTGCCGTCCTGCTCTACTGATTTTTGATTCCACCCACATGCGAGGGTGTTTTCTGTTCAGCCCAGATGCTGCAGTCTTTCTTTGCTAAAGCTGACCCATCAGACGTTCTCCCTCATTGCCACAACAGAGAGCTGCACTCAGCATTGATTAAAGCTGCAGCCAGGTGAAAGCCTGTGGCAGACCACCACTATGGCTGTCGCGTCCCACATGCAGGAGAAGGATGATGAGATAAAAAATACTCAGGCACTTAACCCTCACACTGTGACAATGGGGGCCGATCAGATTTAGATAATGCAGTAGCTGATGTGCCTGCGCCAACTGTACACTCAGTCAGAGGTCTGCAATAAAAGTTACAGTAAAGTCCAACACCAGAAGCAACTGTGTATGATTTTCGCTTGAATTGAAAGTGATGCCATGCATCCATTTAGCTTATCTGCTTAAAAGTTCTAAATGGCAAATGGACTGGTGCTTATGTAGTGCTTTAATGAACACTTAAAATGCTTGACAGACACAAGCCACATTCAGCCATTTACTCCCATTCATACACTGGTGTAGAGACTACCCGACATGGTCCATCTGCTCAACCAGTAGCTTGAACTATCCACATACATTAAAACAAGGCCATTTGGGGTTTAGCATTATAGATAAGTGGATGACCACACTGCCCCAAACCCCCCCCCCCCAAAAGAATGGGTGAAATAATTTCATTTTCATTCTAATGTTATTGTGTTAAACTGTTATGTTAAACTATTCTAAAACATACAAACCTGTTTTACAGAACATTGTTTTGTTATTGCTTTATGACTCTATTAATCATTTCATAGCCTCTGCAGAATTTATCGTGTTACTCTTTGTAAGAGTCCAGTGGTTAATGATTGGGAACTGTTAAATTAAACTGTGCCATTGTCGTTAAAACAAGCTCCACCCTCACCCGCTACAACAGTAAAATGCTACTGGGCTTCTAATGTGTCAAATGTACACACATTTTCCTTCCCCTGCTGCACTGATTTTTCTAAAAAAGTCTTTGGATTAATAGTTTCTACATAAAATCAAAGATTCTGAGTTTCTACTTGTCTCATATAGACGTTCATTGCAGGGAGCAGAGGTGGTTAAATACCAGCAATCAGCATAACTAAGTAAATTACAAGTGATACAGATACGCACTACATAAGCGGTCAATTATATCAGCACTATATAATGGACCAGTTTGTGGGCTGGTGGAAACAAGCCTGACTGATGTCAAGTCATTGCCTATTTGCCATTCTGAACACATGGCTGACAAGGCTTTGACAAGAACCACAAAGAGTAAATTCATCAAATTGCTGCATGTCAAATTCTATTTGCCCGAGAGAACCTCTCTTGTGCACTCTTATCAGCTGCCCTATCATAGTCTAATAGCTACTGTAAATTCTCTCGTATCAGATGGCAGGCATTCATTTGGAAAATGACTGTCTTAATCTATATTTCATCAACTGGACTGAAGATATTAATAGTAGATATTCTTATTAGGCCTTAAGCCTCATCAAGACTCCCAATGTGAAACTCTTGGTGAGAGACTTAAATGATCTGAGGAAAGTATTCTCCATGATTTATTTTGCCGTGTTCCCTTTTGTCTGTACTTTGGCCCACAAAGCACAGTAACTGAGTTCAGCTGGTGTGCACTGTTTTCATGCCTCCTCTGTCAGCATGCACTGGGACACATAAATAAAGCTATTACTGTAAGTTGAAGAAAGCTTATGAAACACACAACTGCCTCATGAGTGGAGTAAGCACAGATGGCTCTCAGATCAAGGCCTTGAGGTACCGAAGTCCTGGATTCAAGAACGCCAGCCTGCTCCAATCTGGCTGAAACTGATAAAGTCCTCAGTGAGGAGAGTGACTTCATAGTTGAATTGCAATGCTGCGGGAGTTCTGCTTAATCTATGCGATATGTGTTGAAGAACGATCGCACACTTAAGTATCAGTAACATAAATTTTATGTCCTGTAAGATCACACACCCATACAATGCAGACTAAATTACAGCCCTGTGGAGTTCTAGTACAGCTTGAAGATAAATTTCAGCTAAGCATGGATATATTGAACATCATCAAACCGTAACAAACTAGCCAGGTTCGTTGGCAAAATTTAGGGCAGCCACTACCAGTGACAACCACACACACACACACACACACACACACACACACACACACACACACAAACACACACACACACACACACACACACACACACACACACAATGAATTCTCTTGTCCCTCTCCTTCAGCCTCTGCTCAGTCTTATCTACAGTCACACCTCTGCCCCATCTCAAGCACTTATCTCCTTCACCAGTGTGTGTCATGCATTCATGGCCTTGTCGAAGATAGAACATTACACGGCAGGATTCTCCCATTTACTCAAGATCTCACGTGTGGATGATTCCCACAGGCGGCCATCTTTGCGCAGAGATGTTTGGTTCCTGTCCCGAACAAGCCGTTCGATCCTGCCCCAGCAGTGCGTTTAACCAGGTCTGTTTGTGCAGCCATGTGCCACCTATCACCTCTGCTGGGACCAGGGCTGATATGGCAGCATGGTGTATTGGTAGCATTCCAAGCAGGAGCAGCAAGTGTGTCGAAAACAACAACAAAGCCAAAGTTTTGAGTGCCGATACAGTTGACAAGGAACTAAAGGTGATTGCTCCAGTGGTCACACAAACAAAAAAAACAGCCTGCATACAAATTCAGAAGTTTAAATGAAAGTGTTAGTACTTCTATTCCATTTTTACTTTAAGTCATTCAATACATACAACAGCATCTACTGCCCAGAGATGTTAATTCAGTCATCTGATACACTCCTTTTAGGGATATGCCCACTATTAAAGACTCTCGGTTTGGATTGACATGCTCTAGAAACATCTTCATCGATTACTTGTGTGAAGAAATAAGGAAACCAAATAGTTACACATCACACTATGATTTGCAACCTTGACCCCTTTTGTGAGGCTGTGAAGAACATCAATAAAATAGCAAGTGATAATTTTCCACATGAACTGATCACATGATCTCCTGAGCTTCCTTAGCTTGATCTTGGTAAATAACCCCACCTCATAAACCTGCTACCAGAAATACATGTAATGGAACTTAAGACAAGAGCATCAAGGAAAACTGTGGAATACTCCAGAAAACCTCTCAGGCAAAGAGGTTAATTTGTAACAGGTGATAGTATTAAAATTGGGCTACACTCTTTAGAGTACACTCTAAAAGAAAAATCCCAACTTTCAAACATGTAATATGAAACAATGTGGTTAAATATGATCTCTGAGATAGTGGAAAACAAGCTTCACAGTAGTATCTGTGCTCTATCTGATAGTGGCCCTGAATGTGGAGGAATATATCAAGGTTGTACATGATGGGAACTCTTGCTTCCCTTACACACATTCGGGAAGATAAGGAAGAGATGACACTCATGGGGTAACAAAGGATAGAGAAAAGGAAATTGAAAAAGGGAGGGGGAGCACACTAGAAGACTAAAGCATCTTGGATGGTCCTCTCTCAGATATCAGACATATTTTCATAGAATATCAAGTGGGATCAAGACCTGATAACCATTTAGTGTCTGCTGGGGCTTTGTTAGTTAAAGCTTTTGATTACTGACTAGAGTACAGTATCTTACCCTCCATTTTTTTGTTTTCCTGTAACACATTAGTGCAGATGCGCAAACCCCTGATCTTACTGGAAAAACCACAGTTCAGCATACTGAACATTTCCACTTGACCAATCGAAGGGTAAATGACTTGCTCAAGGGCACTCCAATTACATTTAGAGGGAAAAGAAAACATGACAGACTCATTGACTTTCCGGGAGTACTATTTCCCGGCAGTTCTGTGGTTTAAAATCGAAAACCCTTCTCATCTAACCTTTGGGTTCCATTTGTCTTTTTTCTTGGAAGCATACATGTGAAAGGATAGTCTTTGAAAAAAAAAATCAAATGTTACCGGTACTGTTGTCATAAGTCCATTACAGTTCCAAATTATAATGGAGTGCACCAGGAGGAGAAAAAAGCTCAGAAAAAGCTTTAGAAAAATCTCGGTATATGGCATAAGGCATTACATCACAGTAAAGGCAAGCAAAGTGAAAAGTTTGGCACATTCCTTAAATGAGTTTTCCACAATGGCTCCTTTGCAAAGTTTCTTCACTTGTTTTCTTAGTCTCTGGAGGTAATAGACCTGTCGCTGCAGTAATAATGATGAATCTCCTCTGTCTGCCCAGTAGAGAATGGGAGATGGTCCCAAAATATGGATGCAAGTGTCTTAGGTATGGTGGGACTGGGTTTAAATCGGAATGGAGGGATGATTATGACCCTGGCATGGAGTTATAAATCAAAGGGAAATGTGTCATACTGTAGCAAACTGACTGTTACAGTTTAGTGTGAAATATTGTGTGGAACTTGTAAGTGCAACATCAGAATAAAAAAGGAGAACTTTTGAAAAGGAAACAAACAACAAAAAACATTCCATTGCCAATACATCACGTCCTGCAGGCTCCACTTTAAACACTTCTTCAGAGAAATGATCATGACAGTAGTGTTTGGGTGGCACCAATCACTTCCCCTCCCTTTTCTGTCCCAACAGCACAACACTTAATTACACCTCTGCCACTCTAATCGCTTCTGGGTAATGTATTTGATAGAGCAATTATTCCATCTTGACAACATCACAATTCATTTAGGCTTTTTATTAGAGAGCAGGAATTCTTCATCCTTGGGGAAGTGCTGGAGAGAAGGGAAAAAAAGCTTCAATAATCCGATCTTAGATATATATGAATTGTGCAGCTGTGTCTCATCTTGAACCTGCAGACCAAAGAGAGCCCCTCACATGGCATCTGCTGTAAATTCATGCCTCCCCTGCTGCAGTGAAGTGTCACTGGAGTTGGTGGTTTATGTCTTGAAAAACAAACAATTGATCTTCCTGAGGTTCATTGCATGATTACATCAGTGAGGCAGTTAAGGGAAGAAGGCAGATTGCAGAGGTGAAAGCAAAGTGGAACCAAAGTGGTTGGGAACATTTCTTGAACATTGTGTTTTGAAATGTCTCGCTGCTATTGTTAGACACATGATTTTAGACACTTTTAGATACAAAAATGCCACAGAGACAAAAGTGCCTCACGATCTTTTCAGTGTTTATGAGTTATTTCTGTTTTTCTTACTTTTAGTTTTTCTGTAATCTGTGTATCTCATGTATACAAATGATAGTGACACAGTGCTAAATCTAATATTAGGTACAAGATGCCTGTTATGGATTAAAATTGAGTTAAGTCTCTTTATTAGTCTTATACTAGTTTATAGTCTGTAACCATAATCTGTCCACACCACACCACATCTTTACATATCTGATATTTACAGGTTCTCCAAATCAGGAGTTATGTATCAATTAAACTTATTAAAGTATGCAAGTATTTTACTACATGAATAAGCTAATTTTTTCCCCAAAAAGGAGCCACTACTAGTTCCACATCCTTTGCTATTGGAGCTTACTGTGATACTTGACCCGACACAGATGCCGCTGACCTATACACAGTAAAATGTTAGCAAGCAACTTCCATCTGCAAGAGCAATCTGGTACTTTTGGGCTCTTTGAGCTCTGCTATCTTTCCCCGCCTGCTTCTCTTGCTTTCACTACGTTTCACAGTTTGGACACTGAACTGCGGTTCAACTCCCAAAATTGGCTTTCCGGGCTGTCTTCTCTGCTGATGCTGAATAGCCTTGGGGTTCGACCTTTCTGGCAGGCAGGAAACTGTCAAATCTGGTTACATTTTAGTGGTCAGCGTCAGTGTACAGCAAACTCCTGAGTGTGTTGAGTGTGACATTGCCTGGCAGACACCCCAGGTCCCGGTGTCATTAGAGGTCTTCAGTGTTGACCTTTACAGCCAAATCATCCCAATGAAGATATTTGGCCTCAGAAAGAATTCAAATGAATTTGGCATATGTAGGTTTTGGTAAATAACAAGGGAGGGCAGCTGTGTCTAAAACAAGCACCCACAGCCAATTGAGTCATTTATGGTGAAGCACTGAGGGTACTTGACGATCATTAACCCCACCTTCACTATGTTTGTATGTTCTGTTGCCTGCGTCTGGTCAATGAACAGATCTTGTGCCCCTTAGGCTACAACAAAGGAAACCATTGAAATGAAGGCAACCGTGTAAATGATTGCAAAACTCCTGTTCTCCACAGTTCACAGATAACACACTCCCATCTGTTCCAGTGGTGAGTGAGATTTTGCTAACAAGTTTAAAGCTGCCAGGCTTTAAAAGACGAGATATGAGATACGATTAACAAAATGCCCTTCGAGCAGATGGATCCGAAACCCAGACGGTGGGTGAATTTGGACTTGACGCCAGATCAAAGGTGGGTTGGCCAGTGCTTCGTCAACTCCATGCTCGAGGCGGCGGCAGGTATGTTGGGAATTTTGTGGCTCTGTACAGTGAGCACAGTGAACACTGAAGCGTGACCTGGCTTTGTGATAGGATCTCTGTGTTCTTTGTCGGTAATTGGGCTCCAGGGCTACAGACAGACGTAAAGAGAGTAGAAAAGGTGCAGGTTGTCAGAAGACAAGGAGCACCAACAGACAAGAGATAGAAAGCGGATGAATACAAGTCATTTGAGAAATAGGTTGATTTTGATTTGGTAAGAGAGAGAAAAAAAAGTTGTGATGTGTCTTGGTGTAATACCGTTCCTCTATATGTGTAAGAAGAAGTATGACACGCATTAAGAGAGTACATTTTACTTTGAAGATTGGAAAAAGTAGTTGCAGATCAAAAATGACCCCTCTGCTTTTTGTTTCAGTATTTCAGTCAGGCCTATTCACAGGGGTGATCATGATACAATCCGGCTGATAAATTAAATATTAGAACCACACAGTCCAATACATGTATCCACCCACACGTACAGTGTCAGAGAGAGGTCTCATGATTAGTTGCAGCACCCAAGGTCTAACCTTAGTCACCCCAAGGCTGCAGCTGCACAGTCCAACATTAGACATGCAGCCAGATAACCTTGCACTTCAGCTATCCTCCCACTCAACCCGCTTACCTGTCTTTCAGCAGCACCTGCTATGCCACTCTGGGCATTCATCACTATTCTGATCATGTGTACTTCTCTCCTGAGTCACCCCACAGCCTCACAAGTGTTTACTTGTGAGTATGTAAGAATATATAAGTGTGCTGCAGAGATAAGCAAGTGAAGGGAAAAAAAGTATGTTTACAACTTTGCTCCTTTAAGAAAGAGTTTTACCTACAAACTACCCTCCTCTCCGAAATATTGCATGGGTGGCTACTTGCCTTACACAATCTTGCATAGCAGCAGTGCCCATATGGCCTAAAGGGATCTCTCATTGTTTTATTACAGATCAGGCAATATGGGCCCTCTATGTCTGGCTCTTGTAATAGCCTGTCCTTGGGTATTTTCTTTTATAGAAGGTTACTCCATTTGTTTAAAACATGCCACCAAGGCCCTATTATCTCACAAATTGCAGAGAGGGGTGATTGTTAATTGTTAACTGAAATTGTTTATAGAAATGTTTCCCAAATGTTCATGCCACCCCAAACAAGTAAGAATGCTGTATAAAACTTCAATGAAACAGAGTGCAATCACGTCCAGTCACATTAACCTCCACACCTTGAGAATGCTTCTTTCATGCTCATAATACCAGCAAGTGCTTTAAAGACTTTGCTGCTATCAGAGGCAACGTCTTGGCCATGAACTTTACACTGCGCCAGAGCCAAGGTTTGCTATGACAATGGGACCACCTGAGCTTATCCTACGTGATTTGACATTACAAGCACTGACGTGGTTGTAGGACCCCATTAATTTTTGCCGAAAGCTCCCACAGACTGTAGTTTGAAACTACTGGCAGCCAGGGGCTGCCATCAATGTCAGAATAAGCGTATTTGTTCAAAAATCAATGAAACTGATGAGGTAAAAAAGTAACTACATTGTCCTTGCGCTGTTTTCAATTGACAGTGTCAAAAGGCTTTGGTAAACGTTGTTGAAATGTTGTTTCACACCCTGTCCCAACTTTTGAAGGTTGCTTTCGATACTAGAGAAGGCATAAAGGTGCAGAAAGCTCAATGGTTGATAAAACCAGGTAAAACCAGGTACTTCTTGAGGTAAGCCACTGTCCAACTTCAATCTCCAACTTGTTACTTTATCATTGTGAGGCATTAGGTCTGTCATCCCATTGGCCAATATATGCCTTGGCATGGCTCCAAACCTGATATGCTGGGAGTGAGTTGGAAGAAGGGCTCCAATTCGCTGCTATTTAGATAGCAGGCTGCCTGGCAGGTCTGGCCTTTTCACCCCTCCTGAGGTTTGACTGTCAAGGCTAACTTACCCCCAGCCAGAGGTGGCTGAAGTCAGAGACATGCAAGAAATAGGAGGACAAGGAGAACGGGGGAGGAGTGAAGTGAAGGTTGTTTAAGTATGCCGCTCAGGTTTTCAATCGGTGTCGGGAGGGGCCTCTTTGGGATGACTGAGTGTCTGGGCGATCTGGCGGGAAAGCCAACCCAAATGTGGGGATGGGATGGTTGCCGCGGTGCTGAGGGAGGATGCAGGTGATGGATGGCGGTTGTTAGACGCTGTAATTGTGTTCAGGTAATTGACCCTGCTCCCTCCCCCTTTCTCACTCTCCGCCCGGTGAGCCAAGCACTCCATCTCTCTTTCACTTGCGTTCCACAGATGGGAGAAAACATCAGTAAAGAGAGGCCAGCACCAGATCTTGGCAGCCCACTTGTTTAGGATTTTCAAGCTTTTATTTTAGTACTCTGGTGGCTGCCTCTCATCTCATTTCAGTTGAAGCAATTATCTTATACATTTTTTTGATTTCAAACACTAAGCAGACACTGTTATCAAAATCAACTTAAGATGAATGCAAATGTAGAAACACAATATCCTGCTTCACATAACTGTAAGTGTATTATCAGTGATGTCTCTGAAATAATATTTGTGCCAGCAAGATAAAAATATTAATAAATCATGTAGCGCAGTGTTCAAGTGGCATTAATAACACACAGCCTAGAAATTAAAAGCAAAGAGAAAAACAGGAGGAGTGCTTGAGACAGAAAAACAAGCCAAGATTTTGCATGGAGACCAATGCCTGTTGCTAGTAACATGGTTTATTTCAAACCTAGGAATTTATGTGAAGAAATTTGTACTTGTATCTTGTGTCTTTTACTTGTATCTAAAAAAAACTGGCAAAGTACCCCAAATGCCTCTATCTATTTTAGTGTCGGGTAGAGTTTGATGCGATAATATATTCCAGGTTTCTAAAACACTGATGATAAACATCAGGTTTTGATATTCTCTACCATCTGATCTTGTGCGTTCTTATAATCTGTCTTCTTTCGAAATTCACTGTCAGGACGCTCAACTATGCTGAAGGAGTATCTCATGAAAGAAGCAATTTTTTTCCCTTGACAGCATTCTCATTAAACTTTTTTTCTGGCACATGAAAAGCTGTGTTTCTTGGCAAGCCTGAAACTTGGTTCAAAGGTTACTGTTTGCTACCCATGTGTGAGACAAAACTATGCAATTATTGTTCACGTACTATGTAAACTATATGAGACAAAAATGAAAAACTATGTGAAAGTAATATACAATTATTAGACATATATATTAATAAACACAATATTTATTATCAAGCATGCAGGAATAGGTAGCACAACTTGAACAGTGTAATGCTAATGAGGGGTTTTGCTTTCTCTGAGGTTGTTAACATTTATTGACCTTCTTAACATGTTGTGGGTGACAGCACATCAACCTATTTCTAGTAGAATAAGTGGGAAAAATAATTTAGGACCTCAACACACACTCACCTTAAATGATAAAGCCAGTACCCCCATCCACCTGCCCTGAGTGCCAGAGGAGCAGTGACTGAGACGGAGAAGGATTGTCATGGCTTGATATGGAGGAGGTGATGATGTACTTCCCTCTTCATGCATCAGCAGATTATGGAGGCATTCATCACTGGTCCCAGACCCTGTGCTAATAATCAGCTGGGTATATCTCAATCTACAACCTCTGATTTACAACAAGCCCTGCAGCTGGGTGACAAGTTTTTAAACGGAGCCGAGCAATGTAAATCATAACCTCACTTGAGTTTCGAGTTGATGGGTTCATGCCATGAGATGTGAGGAAAGTGAAGTGTTTACTTAAAGCTGAAAAAAAGCGCTTATTTGGAACACAATATACGCATTTAAATTTTATTTATTAATTTCATTATTTTTTACTAAATGTATGCTTCTCATCATAAATAACTCGCTTTAACCTTGGAAATTTGACTCATTTGAAGCTTAGTGTGTGAGGCCTTTTGGAAGATTTTGATGAACAGAACTCTAATTTTGCATTGAATAAAATGCGCTTTGAAATTCAAAATAATCAAAGCTTCACTTCAACCACATCTGATTTCAGGTGAAGTCATTATATTGATGCTTAACATGTCATTCATGAGCTTTTTTTACAGTCACTTTTACAACACCCTTCAATCTCACCTTTTAACACCAGGCAATAAAAGAAGGCCAATGTCACCCCACTAACGTAGGCCATAAACTACCTCTTTCCAACTTTCCAATTCACAGGTCTGTAGGTTCTGAAGCTTGATGACGTCACTGTGTCTCATCCAATCAGACTGCAGGTGATGGTCTGTCTAGTCTGACCTTGTCTGTGCTGCATCAGTCTCGAAGCCGAGAAGTAAGTGGGTGTGTAATGCCCATGTCATCCTGCGCTTTTAATTCTCCTTCTTTTATCCAGGGGAGAATAGTTCAGAGGGGACAGCCGAGTGGCCTCAGATTACCAGATTTTTCATTATGTGATGATTTGATTCAAAATTGAGTGTGATTATCTGTCCAGCAGGTTTAAAGAGAAAAGAATTAGATTTTAACCTAACACATTCGATTAAATTCACTGATTATGGTAAGTGTTTTACTTGTCAAAGTAATGTTTTAAGTGAGGTGTACTGTGTCCTGGACCTAAGGGGCAATGACATACAGCACTCAGTTTTCATACTGTGTGGGGTCATGTCTCAGGGGTTTTCCAGCGGTGATACGTTTAAACAATTACAGCCAGTCCGATGGCCTTATACATCCATTGCCTAATCCAAAAATGGCACTGCACTGGAATTGTAAAATGAAAAATTTCCCGTTGCCCTCTACACCAATCGAATTGACCTTAGACAAAACTGACCTAATGAGAATATCCCTCAGCTCATCTGAAATAAGATTAACATCAAATCAGGCAAAAGTTGGCACTAATCAAAAAAAGATAAATCTGAACTCTCTCCCTGGAAGGTCAGCAATTGTCAAATACCTCATCTTAGCACTATCATGTAATGATCTGACACAGAGTACCACACATAGCTGTCTTCCCTCCTCCATTTCACCTTAGCGCTTGGTCCATTTCAGCACCTCTAAATGAGGTCACATTAAAGACGCCACTACAGATTCTCCAAGACAAAGTGAAATCCAATGAAACCCAGTGGAAATAACATTCAGCAGCTTCTAATGGAAAAGCTTTTCTATCCCACATTCCTTGAATCCAATCTCTGGCCCTGCAGCACATCTTTACACTATCCCAGGTGTATTAAATAGAAATCAGGGCTTGGTTACAGGTCCTGTAATGATCGTTTGGGCCAGCTAATATCTGACCGTTTATCCAGGCAGGCTGCCACAGCGGACTTGCGTGCTGTCTGACATTACTGTGACTCCATTAGGCAAAGTGTTGGAAGTAAATGATGGTAGGCAGCACTTGGCAGTGTCACAGCCCACTCAGATCAGCCAGCCTTCATCGATTCAATCACAGTATAAAGAATGGAGAGAGGAACAGACACCCCAGGTGCATTTCATCCAACCAAGCCACAGTCCGTCTTCCAAACATTGGCACATCGTGACTCAGGGAGCCATTCATTCCCAGGACTGCTTTGGTCAAGTGTGTATGGCAGATCACACAGCTGTACAAGCATGTAGCTGCAACACAAGGCCATGGACTTGGTCAGATACGCACCAATTATGTTCACAAAATATATGAGACCATAAAAGTTCACACACATTCTCTATCTCCACATAAACACAAAAGAAGTGGAGAGCTTTTCAAACTGGTTAGAAAACACTCATCCATTAATCAGTTAGAAAACCGCAAAAACAAAATAACATTTGAAATATGCCCTTTTGCTTTACATTAATTTTGTTAGAACTTAAATGCAAATAACCTCAAAGCCCAACTTGATATCAAATATATTTTCTATAGTAAATTACCACATGACCTTTTTCTGGCCCTGGAAATGCAAAGAAAGGAGAGTGAAAACAAACACAATGTCCTTCTTTCAAATGACTCTTTACAGTACAGACGGGTTCCAGAGTATTTCTTTGAGAGTCTAAATCATATTTGCCAACATCTCAGATGCTTTAAAGATGTATTGATAGGCTGCTGCCATCAAAACCATGCCTTTTATCTCAGAATGTAATGGATTCTAACGGTCAGTTAAAGCCAAAATCAAATGGTAAAATTATTCAGGAAAAGTCCCATTCAATTTTTGAGATACTCATGAGATGTGAGAGTAACAATGTAAAGAAGTCATGATGAGAACACATGATAGTTGTAAGCTATAGATTCAATCTAAGTATTAAATTAATCTTGCAGAACTGTAGAACTGTATTAGTGTGCTGGGCAGCTCTACTTTTTTATCCCCAAAACATAACATAAATCTGGAGATGCAGCCTAAACTTCAGAGGGTAATGAGTGAGGCTTTGCTCCAGATGTGCAACCATCTGTAAATTAGAACAACACTGTGTAATGCTTATTATTCAAAGAGAAGCACTTACACTAGCCATTAGCCAGAAATAAAGACTCACCATCACTACGCAGTTACCTCAATGAAGGTCTAACATAAGTGGCATCTCAAAGCATAGCACTGTTATGTTCTGCCAACAGCCCAATGCATGCATCTTGATGCAGCACAAGTGCATGCATGCACCGAAGTTATCAGGCTTCAGTAACTCTCTTTATGCGCCTGCCTTGTGGAAGTCGTGAAACAGAAAAAAAATGCAGGAGTCTGAATGTGCCTCGGAACTCTTAGGGGAAATCCTGTAGAGCACTGTTGCCACACACTATGCAGAATACCCCAGTTGTTTTGTAACACAGTGTCCAAACATGAAGCTTTAACCATGCTCTCCTCTTGGATTAGTGTTGAATGTGTCCTTAGTCATGAATGGGATGAGTGTAGAGAGGTGAGAGGTTACAGAAGCTTGTTTACATTTGGACCCAGACCTAAACCCCTTTCATCCTGTTGGGGATGTAGATAGTTTTTTAATGTTTTGGTTTGGTGCAACTTTGCACTCTCCTTCACTTCCTGTTTTCTTGAACTCTGCTTCTTGGGCCTTCTGAAGGACTTCCTTCTACTTTCTCCCTCAGTGGGGGATCCTAATTCAAGGGAATTATCTGTAAGAATGGGCTTTGCATTTGGCTTGGATTTAGGTGGCAAAGCGCTTAAAAAATCAGTGCCGTAAAAGTAACATTTCATAACGTTTCATTTGATTGAAACTCACCAGGAACCTCCAACACCTTCAGACTTTTCATAAACAGACTAAGTTTGTTTTGTGCTGTGGGGCAGTAAAGGTTTCCCATCTTTCCTCTTCAACAGTCAAACATCTTGATGCCAATTCGCTGAATCCCTCTCTGCTCTCTCATCATGTTGCAGAGAAAAAGACCCTCTGCAAAATACTTAAATAAAAATTTCTTGAATTGATTTGCTCAAGTGCTCCAGCTATGCCCTACAGACAATCTATCTAAAGTTTAAACATTATCTTAAAGGCCAATATGGTTATGAACTGCTAGGAGACACACATTCAATTGTTTCTGAACATTTAAACCAGAATACAGTAAATGCTTCATACAAAAAGGCTTTTACTTTGGTTTGGAACATGAACTCTTTGTTTTACAGTCAAGTAAGAGAAATATGTATAGATGGCACAGCAAAAATGTATAATACATGCAGGTAATATGGCTCATTTATTCCTCTGATTACAACAAATGATTCCCAGGAAAGAATGAGGATTGTGCACATGCCTGCATGAAAGCATAACTCTATAGGTCTAAATATAGCAACACTTCATGAGAAGCTCCAGTTGCACTAAACTGAGGGCTTTAAAAATATCCCAGCTGCTAACGGGAAATTAACAGGTCTTACTGTACTGTAATGTCTCACTCCAATGCATATACAAATTGACATTAAAACTATGAACTACAGCTTATTTAAGTTTATTCTGTCTGTTGGTCCTCTTAATTGTTGGGTCACTGTTTGACTCTGAGTACCAGGAAAAGGGAAAATATTTCTTTGTGAATAACTTTGTGTGTGTCATCTTTAACATGTTTTCTGTGATGCTTGGCAACAGAGATGATCCTGTATATCAAAAGGTTAAAATTTTAATAACTTTACATTCAAAATACCCAGTACACAGGTATTTCAACTCATGGAATGTCAAAATCCATCACACTGATTAGATCTGTTTGTCTGCTGTCCATATACATTTTACAGACGAAAAACAATTTAAAACATTTTACTGTTTTTTGCAATTAGTATCGTACTGGTAAAATACTTAGATTTGATTTCATTGTATGGTGAAAGGATGAAAGCATCCATCCACAACTTTCTCATTCAGCTTTGTATCTTCACGATTGCATGGGGTTCTTCCGGAACCTGTTCAGGCATGCAGAGGGCAAAGGCAAGATATGCGCCGTGGACAGGTTGCCTGTCTATAACAAGAATAATCAAAAGAAAACTTGTAATCTAGTTGTTGTACAGATAATGTTCCCCGAGATAATCTGCACCAGTGATGCATTATTCAACCTCAATGTCCCTACACCTAGACAACTAAAGAAATTAAATAAAATAAAAGAAGAAAATCATTATTGGATCTTTATCGCACTGGACCTTCTCTGTCATGTTATTAAAATTTAATTGTTACAGATAATATGTTTATGCATCAAAACTACTTAATGAGATTTAGGAAACGATCATAAGAAAAATATTTAGGGTTTTCCATGCTAATTGCACACCACAGCCAATGTATGTTATATCAGATAAAATAATGACTGAATGACACATGAGACACTATCGGCCTTATTGGTGAACATCTAGTGGGACTCACCCATCCATCCCACCCTCCCTACGTTCTTCTACGCTCTGCATCCATTAGAAATACTTGGATCATAACATACATAAAAATCTACATGCACAAACTGACACATACAAACATGATCCATACCATCTTGGTACAAACACATTTGTTTTTAATCAAAAGAATCTGGACCACCCTACCTTCTCAGCAGGAAAAGAAATCTGGAAATCAGAGAAGACACAACAACAAGCTGTGGCAAGCCAGCCAGTTATGGCTTTGGCAGCCTCGCCAAGCATGGCTTAGCTGTGCCTTACGCAGTATTATCAGGACAAACACATTGGTTTGGTGCTGTACCTGCTGTTTCCAGCTGTGCCAGCTCTGGTTTCACCTCTGCCAGGCAGCTCCTGCACCTGCTGAGGTTCCTGTACCACTTCACAGAGCAAAGCCCCACTCTGGGAAATAAGGCTGATGCCACAGGAAAGAAAAAAAGGGACAAGGGGCAAGGGGAAGAACAGAAGTTTGTGGGAATGCTACTTACTCTTCAGTGATGTCGGGTGGTGAATTCTTGTTTGTTTATGACTTCTGTGAGAGCGCTGTGCGTGTCATTGGCAAAGAGCCTGCCAGACGGATCGATGATGAGGAGCTCCTGCTGCAGCAGCCATGCTAGACATGCCCCGATTTAATTTGCTTGCTCTGCTTGGATGGGGTTAACACTTCGATTCTGATGCTACTGCACGTGAAGTGAATTCCACAGACTCCCTCCTGGATCTGGGTGGCATAATTTAATAATTTCATGACATAAATCAACTTATTTTGACTCACTGCTGAGCCTACGTGTATTGTCTCTACAGAGCAGCACTTAAAGATCAAGGTTACCACCTGACTCAATAAGGTGATCTCATCATCTACTAACTTAGCAGAAAGTAATAGGAAATAATGATTTTCAATATAGATGTTCTTTTGTTTAGGTTCATATGATTTTCTCAATCAAAAGGTACAAAAGAATTGTCGAGGTGATATGAAACGACTGCTCTGAACTCATAAAATAATTTTATTGAGGCTATGAAAGAAAAAATGACAGAAAGATTCCCTGTGTTTCAAGCTCCATTTCTAAAACTAATAGTCCTCATCTACTCCCTATGCTCATCAAAGTTCCCTCTCTAAAGTGTGAGACAAAACAACAAAAGAGCTTTGAAAAGTATTGTTTTTAGAGGAAAAGCACAGCTAATACCCAGTTACTACTCTAAGCCAACTGTTCATCTTTTAGCTCCACATGGTTACACCATTAATCCCCTGAAGGTTAGATACACACAGAAAAACACCAGAAGACAAAGATGCAAGTGGGATACACAGTGAGCTTGGATTCCCATATCAAGCATCTATTTTTAGATGGCATGAAACAGATCTGCCTCTAGTGACTGTAAAACGGTGCAATAAAAGTTTGGAATAGAAATAAATATAGAGAAAGAGTAGAGCAAGGAAGCACTACCCTTGCAAATATCCGCAGTAGAGAGTAATTTGTAGTGTATTGAGAGGGTTTAGAAACCGAAGCCATGCTTTTAGGCTTCAATAAAGACATTCATGAACCCGACTTTTCCTGCAGGCATAGGTTTAATAGCCTGGAGTGTTTTCCTTTCAGGTGAATGCGCTTGTTCTAACAGGTGCTTAATAATACAGGGGGAGTGCAGTGGAAATGGGGATACAAGCCTGAGCCACTGTAAGCAGGTACACGCAACACAATAGGATTAGAGAGTAGATTGATCCTGGCTTTGTGCGCTGTCGTTTGGCAAGATGACCACAGCCACCGTTTTATTGTGTGGAAATTGGACCGAAATTTGTTTTCAATTTGCCTACTGCTTGAATTGCATTTGGGCCTGCCTGTTTTTGTGTCTCTCTGTGTGCGACACAGAGGAGAGGTGTGGTGAGGAGAAATGCACCGTGCTCCGCACTCTACAATTTCACAGGATTAACCAGTTTCCCTGAGATAATTGTGTCGCTAGTGACACAAAATAAACTGTTTTCATTTGAAAGCCTGACATGAAACAGTCAGCCTTGCAGAGCTGCATTATCGTAGTCACGAAAGCTCACTCCAGCAAGGGCAAAGAGTGTTGAATATCAGAGTGTGCCACTCTAAATGAGTTTCATAAGACCAGGCTTTAAACTGAACGTTTTTAGGTGCAGCCTCAATCAATTGTGCACAGACTGAGAACAGGTCACTGCTGCACTTCTTATTTACAGCCACTACAAGTTTTCTACAGCTGCCAAATCAAGTATGCACAGATAGAGTGCAAACACACTGACTTTCACAACCCATCAGAAGATGGTAAGATAGATAAAGGTTATTGGTATAATAATTGATCTTTCACGGTATGCTATCATTTACTGGCTTTGTGGTAGTTATTTGCACTCTTGGTTAATGTTCATGTGAGGGGGAAATACCAGTATGTATACAAGCTTCACATACATATTAACAAGACAAGGAATACTGGGATTGTATGTATGAAATGATTGGCCTTAATTTAGCAAGTAGGGTTGTGAGCAATCATGTAGTTTATGCAGCGGTAAAGCAGAAGACATAAATGTACCGCTCACACTGCCAAATATTTATTTCATTTTCATATTATGTTTTTGTTTGTAGAATGTAACAATCCCATTGAAACATTCCATTGTTTAGGCATCAAGAAGAAGAAGAAGCATGTTTGTCCAGTTATCTTGTGTCTTTGGGCCTGTATCCCAAATTGCTTAAGCTTCTCTGCAGTAATTGTGTGGGTATCTGTGTGGATCGTTATTGCTCCTGAATGAGCATGTGGACCCTCATGGTAGCCTGGATACTGCTTGGATTAGAATGCAATTCAATGATATTGCCATGTAAGTAAAGTGACAATCCTGTTTGAGTGGTAAGTCACCAAAGAATTTTTATTTAAGGGACCTTTTTTTTTCATAGGCACAGAAGCTTTGACTGTCTCATACACAAGAATTTCATTTTGGCAGATAAGGCTCATCTACAGCATATCAATTAGGGGAGATAATGCTATAATTTCAGTTGCAGCCTCATTCCATGATTAGACTGATAAGACAGCTGTATTATTATATAAATATCTTCCTTGGCTCAGCTTAACCTGCACTCAACCCCCTTTACGTTCCCTGACTTTACTGCCTTAATGTCCTGGAGTCGTGCTGTGTATTGCAAAAGCTCACAGCATGCTGCACGTATCCATCCAGTTTTACCCCATTTGTTGTTATTATTTGAATTGCATTGGACTGTGGTGACTGAATTGGAAATGGGAGGGCAAGGCGAGGACCACCTCAGTCCTAGTATTTGAGGCACAGTTCTGCCTCAGTGCGCTGGGCTGATTGGGATGCAGCAGGATCTCTCCCCTACTCTCCCTCCTGCTTTCTGCCCGTGTCTCTCGTTCTGCTCGGCCTGAAACAGACATTCTGATGAAAAACAGAGGGGGCCAAAATGTTTATGAAGGCTGGGCACATGCAGGAGCACACATACACACAAACACACACACACACACACACACACACACACACACACACACACACACGCACACACACACACACACACACACACACACGCACACAGTACGTATGACTTGTTTTGTGCAATGCATACACAAACACACAATTGCACAGTTAATGGAGGTGCTAACAATCCAAGAATTTAAATGCTGTTCTGAAACAGTTTTTCAAACCTGTTAAAGCACTATTTATTTGGCATTCTGCTACCATAACATCTTTCAATTAAATATGTAGGTTAAAAAGCATTTTCCATATCCCTGTCAAAATGAAGGCTGTGGCCAACATAACGAGGGGATATCAGTAAGAATTAGGATGAAGTCTACGATTTGATAGTGGTCTCCAAAACATATCATTGTGATCGTATACCACATCCAAGATCATGCCAAGACACACAATGGCCAGAGGTGGACAGGAGAAATCTTCATATCTGATGCAAGTGCAATATATATATATATATATTTGATCAGTTGATTACACCAAGGAAGAGTCACACTGAATATGCAACACCATGTTATTTGTTATTTTCACTTCTCATTAGATTAAAATGTATCACCTACAGAAGACAGGCAGGGTGCAGTACTGATTTGCTGACCGCTTTAGAAGAAAAAGAACAAAGAAAAGGGGAAGCAGATGGACAAAAGCCAACAAAAACAGTGCAGAACTAACTGCACACTGTTAACTTAACAAACAGAGAGATCAAAAGGAAAAGACCTTTCCTTTGCAATGCATTGGCCCCCACTATCTATCTATCTATCTATCTATCTATCTATCTATCTATCTATCTATCTATCTATCTATCTATCTATCTATCTATCTATCTATCTATCTATCTATCTATCTATCTATCTATCTATCTATCTATCTATCTATCTATCTATCTATCTATCTATCTATCTATCTATCTATCTATCTATCTATCTATCTATCTATCTATCTATCTATCTATCTATCTATCTATCTATCTATCTGATGCTCAGGTGTTGTGAGACTCGCTGGCATTAACTTGTTGATACACTGTTATTAATAACACTTGTGCTGAAGCGAAATGATGGTCAGTGTGACTGCAGGTACATGTCCAAGAGCAAATGTTAAATCAATAACACACACACACACACACACACACACACACACACAAACGAGCTGCTCCTTGTATCGCTGCAGTCACTTGTGAAGCCCTTGCACTGGCATCATCCCTCCAAGCATCTCTTTTTCAATTAGACCGTTTCATCACCGGCTGCCTGCCTGTTTTCTTGTTTTGCCCTTAAAGCTTAATATCTCTCTGCCCTGTCTCCTGATTGCACATTTCACTTAAAGGTTTACTGAACACTGGAGTCACCAACCTGTGGCCAGAGAATGAAGTGGGACTAAATGGAGTAAAGATTGCCTCTGTGCACAGTGTGCCTCTGCACCTTTGCCTACAGCTTCAGTGACATTTTCCTAGTGTTTAGAACCAGTGAGGAGTGACTGAACTGCCTTGATGATATGTGCTGATGGAGGCAAAGTCCTATTTTCCTGAATTTCTTTTTACCCCCTTCTTTCTCAACACAGTTGACCTCATTCCGAAGTCTTGGAAGTGTTATGTGCCTCACTTTGGGGTCTAAGATGTGCGGCACCCCCCGACCTCTTCTTGATCTTCAAACCCTGGTGTCTGCGTGTTTGTCTGGAGTCAGCCAGGCATACGGCGAAGATTAACCACACATTGTTCTGTTTGTGTTTGTGTATGCCTCTCTGTAGCTTGTATGTTGGGGAGAACAAAACACCATCTGAGCATGTCCAGGATTATCATCATCTCCATGGCGACTGCCTCCTCCACCTCCTGCTCTTTCCCTCCTCTCCCTCTCTGTGTGGGTAATCTGTGGTATTCGCTCTGCAGCGCCCACTCATTCATCTCCCATCCCTGCCACAAAATCTGAATTCTAAAATTGCAAAAAGAGTAATAAACAAGATTGACTGCAGTTCTCCTTATTGATCGCTGCTCCAGTGTGCTCACTTGATTTGTAACCCTCCCCGATCACCTACCCACCCCCAATTCCCGTCCGTGAACAACAAGCCCGATGGCCAGGCCACATAGAGACAAGGCAAATTACAATGGGGCAGGAATCAATTTCTACTAGATTAAGCTTGTTTCTGTCCTATGGCCATAGGGGTTCAGAAGTGAAAGGAAGCATGTACTCTGAAAAGACGCTTGTAAAAGATATAAAACCCAGAAGAGAAACCCTCCATTATGGTTTTCATCTCAAGGTGATTGTATCGGACAGCAGTGTGCTGCTCCCGCCTGGCAGCCCATTCTCTGTACAGTCGGCATTGACGAAAATCCTCAAGAAGCCACAATGAGTTCTAAATTTCTGTCTCATCTTCCAGGGACGAAGATCTGCAGGAAAAAAAAATCAAAGAGAAGCAAAGTAGTGAAACATGAATTAATGCAGATAAAAGCTTGAAATTCATCAGAATAGTTTTCTCCTCCATGGCCACGTTGACTTCTTCTATTTTTCTCCTTGGAGCAATACTTCAACTTAATTTGGTCTCATTTATTGTTCACTACTAAATCCTAAAATTAAGAACATTAAAAACTAACACACACAACCACAACTAGCAACAGTTGTTCTGTTATTCAGTTGATATTAGTTGGATAATGACTGATGGTTATTCTAAAGCAATATATGATGCAATGGCATCACTGTAGACTTTTCTTCCAGTACTCTTTTTAGGTCCTAATCACGATTAAAAAAAAAAAAAAGGATTGCAGGAGATGTTTTGGAGATGTTCACATAAACTGCTTTATGTGCCTAATACAGCCAAGATACTTACATGCATGCTACCAAGCAATGTGATGGTAAATACGTTAACCTTAACGTGTCAAGATGATATATATATTCTAAATAAAAAGAAAAACTGTTATGTAAACAATGTTATCCTGGATGTATGTGAGATTAGAAAGAAGCATTTGAGCATTGGGGTGCTTGAGTCTTGTCACAGTTTTCAGATGTGTGCACTGACACGAGACTAGCTCCTATTTGATACAGCATATGGGGACAATTTGCTTCCTGCCAGGCACCAAAGAGTTTTGATTTTGTTATTCGCTGATAACAATGCGTGTGTGCATTCAGCATAATCGCAGCTATACATGAACAGAGAGCAGAGTGGTGAGTGGAGGGAAAGTCTTTTCTTTCCATGTCTGAATTCCACAGCGCACCACTAGATATTTGGGTTCAATAGGATGCAGTCCCTTTTCTTTCCTTCCTTCTCTTTCTCTTGGTTATGCTTCCGCTCCTCTTATTACCATGTTTACAACTTGTTGGCTCCCTGGAAGCTACGTTGGCTTTGGTTTTGGCGGCACGGAAAATAAAAGGAAGGAATTTTGAAAACATGTCAGTGAGTGCGCCGATATATAAGAGGATCAGACATGCAAGAGTGGAATTGGCCCCTTAAGTGTTCCAAAAGAGAATAAAGGGTGAATTAACATTTAATCCCACCCTGGTCAGTACAAGGAGGGAATAAGAGAAGAGAAGAAGGATTCAGTTGTTCAATAAAAGGATGTCAGATACTGGGAAAGCTGTCAGACAAAGGTTTGCAGCGTGGGAGGATGAGGAACATGATGGTAAAGGGGGTCGTCCCTCCATTTGTGAGCCAGTGTATAGCAGCAGAGTAGTCTGGGCACAGCAGGTAGAGTCGTTCTTACTTGGCAAGATCTCCTAAAAAAAGAATCAGCCCCATCTGAATATTTTATCATAGCGAGACTCAGTAAGGTGATGACAAGGAAGAGGGCTAGAGGGCAATTATGTCAAATGAGCTGAAAAGCTGGACCTCGCTCAACTGTGCTTCACAAGCCGCTCATGAATGATACTTTGAAGCTTTCGTGTTTGAAGGAGTGGCGTTGTGGGCTATTCCATAGCAACATTTCAGGCCTCCTGTTTAGTATCCATGTGTACTGCCAAAAAATACAAGAAAATTCAGTTATCTTGCACTGTGGATCATCACTTATTGGTTTCTGCATTAAACAGCTGACTCTGTTCTGTTCACAGAATGGCCCCATGTCAAAACACTGCTCTGAATAAAAGTTAAACATGATATGCTGTAATGCAGTGAGATAAGCACAGCGGTAATGCATCTCGCTGAGTGCAGGCCTGTTTGTTTCATTATGAGAGGGCTGTGAAGATAAAGGCACAGGGGGAGATAGCGTGCGATTGCATGGAGTCCACCGCTGACTATCTCACTTGTGGACATAAAACTTTCCATAACAGAGGTAAGCTGTGATACCCACTGTCACATAAATAAACTTTGACCAGGCTCTTATTTCCTCGATAGAGAAGGCATTGTAAACAATAGGCTTTGTTTGATCTGGGAGGTAAAACCTTCCCATCTATGGAAAGGTACAGACATGGTCCAGCTGGTTATGCTGAGGATGTTGTTGCCTGACCCAGAATGTCCCAAAATAGACAAATAAGAAGAGATGTAGGTGTTCTGTTACTTCTAAGGTAAATCTCCAACTCTCTGTAATGACATAATGGAAACTCAACATGTAGCTGCAAGACCCCTTAAATGTAACATCTCAGTGAAATATTCATGGAGGTGAAGTACGTATTTCCTGTGGATATGAAACAAATCATTTCTGGAAGTGGATTAATGCTCCTCATTCTCCATTCTAGATATTTTTTAAATAAATAGCTTTCCAGATGTAGCAGTCACAACTGGGGGAAACAATAAAAATGTTAACTATAAAAACAAAACAAAAAAAAAACAATTTGTGAATAATGTTTGCCACATTGAATAATTGTGTCCTTATCAAATTGGAAGGACAGCCAAAGGTTTACATTACGTTAATGTTTTGGTAACACTTCATTAAGAATACTCATATTTTAGCCGAGACTGAAGTCATAATTAAATTGTCATGAGGTTGCAAGGGGATTCCAAAAGCATATCCTTTTATCCCTACTAATCTTACAAAATAACCATCAATATTCAACTTACAGTATGCAGGTTTTCAGTCATGCTCCAATTGTTTTCATGCATAAACTATTTTTTTGCTCTGTCTCCATATTTACCCTTAGAGAGTGCAAGACTTGCAAGACTGGGAGGCCTGAGCAGCTTTTTACTGTTCTTTTACTGTTTACCAGAATTATCTATGATTCAGGACAGAAAGTGGAGCTTGACCTCCTTTAGAAATAATTAAGATATAAAGAAAGGTCTAGGTGATTGTCACTTATACAGGTTAAAAGGAGGTCTTCCTGTCTAAGGGAATATTAAAGAAGAAAGAAACTGAAATGCTCACCACAAGACAAAGGCAGGAGTCACATAGACTTTTGTAGCTCACTGAGACTAGAAATATGCTTTGTGTCAGCCCGCTTACCCTTTCTCCTTGGCTGATTAGGTGCCATTGGCAGAATCTTTTTTTCACTTCAATTTTAAATTTTCAAGCCCCCACTCATGGTGTATTACTATTATCAGTAACTGTGAGACTCCATCGAGCTGTCTGGTACCCGTGGACATGCGTGAAAATTGCTGCAAAATGCTAGTCTAAATGTAAATGGACTCAGGTAATTGTTATCTTTTCTGAGTAGAACTTTTTTTCATTGACTCCTCTTTTTAGGGTGTTCTGATTTTTCCATTCAGCATAATTTGAATTTAATGCCCCAGATGCATGGCAAAACAGGGTCATATTACCTGTTAAAAATGCATTTCTGCCACTTTCACCTCTGTGTTTGTGGTTGCTTCAATTTGAAAGGAGTAATAATAACACTGTTTGTGTATGAGGAACCACTACAAACTATTACAGTGTGTTTGATATCTTTGCACTTCTATCTAGCACAATAATAACCTTTCTTATGTTTCATTTAACTCTTGCACTGCATCTGTACTTCTTCATGTTAAGTGAAGCCCAGTTTAAATATTTCACGAGGATCTTCTATTTCTTTGGCAATACCTGTGTCCCCATCTGCTGTCAATTGCTAAACCTTGGTGGAATACTGTAACCTCTAATATCCACATTTTCTCAAGTAATGTTGCATGAAATACATGATGTCAACAAGTGTGAAATTAACTGTTAACCCTGAGACATCACTGCAAATGTGATGGACTATCCACACCACTCAAAATCTGTTTTCTTTTACCCAGGCAAAGACTTAACTGTTAAGGATTTTTCTGAATGTCATGGTCATGAATTGCTTGTTGCCCAATACTGTCCCATCTTTGAAGTTTGGTTTGTTTTATACCTTCTAGCCAAGTTACCAGGCACTACCAATCCCTCTCAGACTGCTGAGGTCTACTTTTACTCCTCCACATCTCTCTCTTACTGTCACTCAAACACATACACACACACACACACACATGGCGGAGTACCACCATCTCCCTGTGTGTCACGCTTCATGCGCTGAGGGATCCACAACTGATAAGCAAACCCCTCACACCACCACCAAAAACTGATTTCAAGTCTCCAAAGCAGAACTGTCCACAGAGGACTATCTCCACAAAGCTGCAACGCATGAACTGGTGAGCTGTCTCATTGATCTGCCTTTCCTCACAGTCCAGCCTGTGCATTCACTCTTGTTTGCTACGCCTTAGCGAATCCACTTTGGAAAACATCACCCATGAGAGATGTGGGGGAGATTTAGGAAAAAAAAAAAAGAATACTCACAGTCTCCCAGTAATAAACTTTGGATCTGACCAGTCACTCCACATCTATATGCAGTGATACCAGCTCATAAAATGGAAATTGTATGCATGCCATGCAGGGGAAACTAGAGGGGTTTTACATATGGTGCCATGCACAGTGAAGTGAAAGAGGCTAATCTGGCACTCATGCCTGCACATGCGTTAACGTGGGTGTGTGTGAGTGCGAACAGGCACTGCATATAAGTGAAAGCATGAATGCTCTTTAAAGCTCACACAAAAGCGTGCGTACATTCCAGATCCATATCGTGAGAGTGTTAAAGGGTTAAAGTGTACTTCATCATCCTGGGAATATTATTCCCCTCTCACAAAGCATGTGCATAACACACACACACAGACCAATTCTGTATCAAACATGTCGGCATTTCAGAAATCATTAAATCAAAAGCAAAGATAAAACATCTTGGCTAAAACAAGTCCAAGACCTAAAATCAAGTCCAGTTGTTTTTATGACCTTTCAGATTGGAGATTTCCATGCTCAGAGGTGAACATTGTAGAGCATTCTGTGTCTATTGACTCCCTAACTCTCCCTTTTCCTTTATGGCTCAGTAAGAGCATTCAACCCCCCATTACCCTATTGTTAGGTGGTATTTGGCCCTCTGCCGTGACTGCTCCTGTAGGTGGGTGGATGGGTGTTGTCTGTAGTGTTTCAGTGTTTTCTACCAGACCACTGGGACCTTTGTGGGTTTAGGATCACATTGCTGTAATGGAATAGTTGCGCGGTGGGAAAGGGGGTGAGTCATGCCTTTCGTGTGTGTGTGAAAATGAGTGTGGTAGGGGGCTGGTTTGGCGAGCCAGGTTTGGGCGTGCGTTTCACTTGCTTATGCCTATTTATATTGATCCTATTTAACTGTCCATATATTTTTTAAACCCACTGTATATTCTTGGATTGCCATCCCCAGCTTTACCATGGCCTACCTCCCTCTGGTGTTAAACAGATGATTATACCTTGCCCAGTGGCCAAGGCCATTTTCCAAAGCCCTTTCTGTTAGAGTGTTGAAGTAGATGAATGGCCAAATGTACACAGGACATACCTATATGGTATGTCCAGCTGTCATGTGTTACTTTTCTACTTACACCTTACCAAACAGTTTTGTCACCTGAACATAACCAAACAAAATGTCATATGTTTGACAACTGAAGTTGAGCAGGACATGACACTCAAAATGCTCTTAAAAGTGCTATTAACACACCCTCCCCTGAGATCAAGTAGCCCGGTCGTCAAGGAAATATGAAATATGATGCTGTATATAAAAGCCAATGAGCTGCTAGACACAGAGGGTTGACTCACTGAATTGACTCTGATGCTATGGCCTACCAAAGTTTTTTTTCTTTTTTTTTTTACTGTTAAGAAACAGAGCCACAGCCATTGTATCTAGTTAAAGAGCTGAGTGTCTCAGCACATTTACACAACTGGAACCATAAATGATTGGTGGGTTTAGCTTCAATGACCAAGCCTGTATGTGCAATGTGCAGCTTGTCAAATGCCTCTACAGTACAGAGACTGAGTCTGAATTATGTGAATTACATGCATGGGCAAAGGTAGCAAAGACAAAAGAACTTCTAAACAAGAACAAAACAGCTGCAGCACACTTGCTAAACATGTCACGGATGCTGACCCTGCAAGAACTCCATATGTCAGGGCTCTGCTTTTGCTCATGGGACGGTGCTGGGGAACTTTCATTCTCATGCAACCATTATTAGCTCCAAATTAGGTGGGTAGACTTATGCTGAGGATTCTTTTCAGAAACTCTGTTCCCATGGGTACAGCAGCTTTGATTTGATTAAACTTGATCTGTGGCTCTCAGATGTCGTTAAAGTCTCCTGGCGTCAGCATTATCTGTGTCATCAAGCAGACACAAAATGGGCACTTCTGTTACATTTGCTGGCTGGCAAAGTGAAAGGTTAAAGATCACTGTTGTTTTTGATCAGAGTCCTTCAAACTTGATATTATCATAAAAGGGATGCTGTAAGCTCTGAAGATGACAAAATAACACACATAGAGAAGACAGGCATGCGAACACAGACACACACTATATGAAACCAAAGAAATCAATCTATGTTTACTGATAAGTGACAGGAACTGAAGTGTGTCATTGACCCTAACAGCTGCTCTATTTGTCAGGAGGGCTGTGCGCAGTGCCCGTGAAACCTCTTGGACTGAGGATTTAAGATGTGATAAGGTAATTGCCCAATGTTTAGACAGAGGGATCATTGGTCCTCCATCTCTGGTTCACTGTCAAGGAGGTTAACGACCAGGAGCCCAGACAGTGATTAAACATTTATATGGGACATCTAACCCCTTATATATCAAATGATCTCTGCAGCTAGGCCTCCAACTGTCCGGCTCATCTTACATCTCTTCCAAAATCCTGCACCCCTCATCAGCCTCCTCTGCATCCAGACCTTCACAGTGCACATGGGAACTGTAACCCTCTGGACCCTGCTCATATTTTTCATCATCTTTGTGGAATGATGTAGCACGTATTTTCGAACAATATGGGTTAAGGGCTGCCACGGCATTAAAAATGGCATATTACACACATAAAAGAGAAAACTTCCCCTCCTGGATTTCGAGCATTTATGAGCAGTCCCTTTGCAGTAAAGACAACTGCTTTAGCTGCTGTGGTGGGAGCAAAGCTGCGTTCACCATTAAGAGCACTTTCAAAACCTTGACTCATTCATCTACACTTTGCCAGCCAACCAAGGAAGCAAAACCTTTTTACCAGTGTTCTGATATGTTGAAAAGCCCAATCCGGAGAGGCTTTTATAAGCTTTTAAACTGATTGACCATATCGTCATGGCCCCGGAAGCTCCTCCCAGAGTAGTGGTTTATGTGCAAGAGTTGGCCACTGAAAAAAGGGTGTGGGGTTACCGTTTTGCCACAGGGTCAACCTATTCTGTGCCATAGATCCTCCCCTACTGCTTTAGCTTCTTAATTTGTATAATGCACTGAGAAACAAAGCCAAGACAATATAACAAGTTTTACTTCCTCTGGTGCTTTCCTTGCAATCTATTCTGTAAATTGAAGAAAGAAAAGAGAATGTAAAGATGGATCAATAAATCCTTACCAACAGGGTGCTTGTAGAAAAAAAAATGCTTTGCCACATCTTTCAATAGCCATTTCCACAAGACCTTCTCACCTACTACCTTCATCTGTTCTCCATTGTCTCCCAGTGTATCTTATTGGCATGACAGTGACATATCAAGAAAAAGACAGAGCAGAAATTTGGGCTAATCGCCACCGTCTTAAAGCACAGAGATGGGAATAAGCTGCCACTTTATCAGGCATGTACCCACTGTCCTACTATTTACTCTTGTTGTTCTCCTGTCGTTGTTCTCCAGTCTCCAGGCAGCTTCTCCATGCTCAATATGAACCCCAGGGTGTCTTTTAAAGATGATAGTCAAGAGATCGATACCAACCAGTGTGGTCATTGGGGACATGGCCCTATTTGAAACAACTGCACTGCTGCATTGAACTATGGGCAGTCAAACCACATGACAGGCTTCAGGCACTGGTCTGGTTTCAATCTCAGATAAATAAATCACAGCTTAATACCTGTCCCATATAATTCCCTGACTCCGTCTGTGACTAGAATGCAGGCTTGGATGGGGGATAAACGATAATGTGCACTGCATCTCAAGGAAAAAGAAAGTGAAAAAGGGTGATGGTGGGGGTGGGGGTGGAGGGCCACAGCTTTGGACAGGAGGCCAAACCTTAGTGCTGGCAGACATAAAGGCAGGATCTGTCTCCCCTCCAGTCACGCTTGTCCCTTTTCCTGTGTGGACAAGGGATAGAGGTCCAGGATTGGGTTACTCTGATTAGAAGATTGCACAGGCTGACGCGCTGGGATAAAGGATGGCCAACCCATGTTGGATGTAACACAAGCTATTTGCTAGTCTCTGGGTTAATTGGTAGGATTACAGAGACAGGTGTTCATGGCTTGTCGACTGAACATGTTACACCTGAGACACAGGTACTGACGAGAATTTCATTGTTTCATAAAATTGCTACATAAGGCACTATTGTGTTTCTCAGTAAGTGTCTAAAGACAGTCCTATATAGCTACGGCATCTTTGCCCAAGTATCAGCCTGTGCTGCAGCATTAATGTCGGGCTGTATTTCCCTACATGCATAATTTGTGCACAAGTTAGTTCAAGTTTGCTTCAAAGTACCTTTCACTCTTCCAGTGCACAGACACAAATACATTTGGCTTGAATTGTCCTGATCTGAAAGGCTAATGTTTTGGGAAGGAGAGGATTAAGATAAGTCTTTAATTTGCAACATCTTTCAGGACTGTTGTGTACACAAGCCTTGGAGATTAGTCTCCAGCAAACAATTGCTCAATTAAGAAGTGAAGATAAAGTTGCAGTGGGGGTCCAAATACTTGCAGAAAGCAAATAAACAAAACAGGTTGCCACACTTACAGTCAATTTGTAAACCAGTAATTAAAGGCCTTCTGCTGCTGCCTACTTCGGTTGGTTTGTTGCCACCCAAAGAAGATATACAATTCCAGTGTGCTTGGGTTTTAACCACAGTTTTTAAAAATAACAGATGCTTTGGGTATTTAAGAGTAACCTGCTCTTGTTGGAAACCTCTGAACTTAGTAACCTTGACTACCAGGCTTTCTCTTCATCCTCACCTGAAACTAAACACCTGAGCAAAGCCTGCGAAAGAAGACCGCGTCTAGGCTACAAAGAGCCATTTGGTCAAGCTGGACTGCACAATGCCTGAGGGCCCTTCTCTGCTTTGTAACAACGTCTGGCCATGTCTCCTGCTTCATTTCCCTCTTCTGTTACCAACCTTCAACTGTTCCACCCTTCTGCCTTTTCTCCTATGTATGGTTTCTCTTTCCAAACCCTTGTGAATGCCACTGACCCCTTGCCAGGTGAAGTTGACGTGAAATGTAATGCACATATTGCTCCAAACCTCAGCTGGATGGTATGGATCTGGTGATGAGAAGAGAAGAGACTTTCTTTTACTATTATTGGCAGCTCCTTCTTCCATGCCTTGCTTCTGTCTGCCTCTCCTTCCCACTGGCCCCGTATGGGCCTTTTCAAACTTTGTAAGAGGTTGAAAACATGGCAGATTCATTTAACATTACATTACACCACAGGAGCCCTGGCCCACTATGTCTGAACCGAGCACTGAAAGGAAAAATTACAAAAAGTGAGATGGCCCTGGCCCAAAGCTTCTCAACCCACTCAGAAACAAGTGTTTCTGTGTTCCTTTACCACTGACAATCCCTGCGATGTTTTATGTGCTCATTAAGTATGGATTTACAATCATATTAAAAGCTTGCCCGGATGATCCAACGAACAATAAAGGAGGTGGAGTCTTTGTGTAAACAAGCACCTTGCGTTAGCTTGTCTCTCAGTGCCTCATCCTGGGAGTTGAATAAATAGTTCTGCTTAAATTAATGAAAAATGACTGCATAGAAATGTATCACGTGTCAGTACCTAGACATATTTGTGTGGGTTCTGCTGTTTTTCTGATGGTATGAATGATAAGAGATTTTTAATCTGTACCTTTAGTGGAGTATCATGGACACACTCTCATGATGTTAATGATTAGATGTGGATTTTCTCATTTTGCATCAATACTGCCTTTTCACATAGTATAATACAGTTCAAATGCACCATAAAATGCAACTTCTGAAAGCTGAGTCATCACCATCAAAAAAGGATAATGATCCACTTGTAACAGAGATGTATAGTCTCATGTTATAGTGGATGTATCTACTATGGGTGTACCTAATAAACTGGCCACTCTGTTTCATTAATCTGTCACATTATACTAGAATGATAAGAGGTAAGTGGTACAAATACCTTTCAGTGCTTAAGGAGAAAATATTACTTCAATCTAGGTTTCCACATCAGAGCTTGAAAACAGCTTAAACCATGTGCTTCGCCCCAAGTTCTTAATCCTTGGTTCCTTTGAGCACATTTTTCAACTTGTGAACTTTTCTCCAGCACCCCTATCTGATTTGTCATGCTCAAAAATTCCCATTTTCCTCATATCTGATAGGCGGTTGACAGCTCTGAGTCTTGTAATGATTGGTCGAGAGCAGCTCTGTTTAACAGGCGATCAGTATGCTCAGTGATGGGTGAGGATTCCATTAGGGGGAAATTAGGAAACTCAAGAATAGGAGTAGCAATAACGACTGATATTAGACCTCTAAATCATCTGGCTCTCAAACCTTATAGCTGCCATATTCTTCCTGGCCACCCTTGTCTCTTCACTTTCTCTTCTTGTGCTGGCATGCTTTTGTCTATGAGACCTTGTCAGACTCAAAGAGCTCAATCACACACCTTGTTTCTCAGGGGACTCATGGCCTCACTGTTGATAAATCAAGCCCTTTTCTCTCACGGCACCAAAGCACACATAGAGAGAAACATGGACTATATACACTGTCTTGACCGGGGACTTGTGTTATTAATTTTGCAGAGGGTCTCTGCAAAAAGCCTCAAGGTTCTGGGATGTTGTGTGCATGTGTCCTGTTGAAAACCTGACAAAAACAGCAAATAGACCCTATCTGCTCAACACTTGTTAGGGGATAAACCCTTGTTGTTCAGATGATGTTGACTTGTGTATGGAGTGGAGAACAAATCAAGATGTGATATGTGCTTATATAACGAAAACACCCATTATAGGAGAATGTCTGTTAGGGATTGTACAGTTGTCTCAGCTTTAGATACTTTTACACAAGAGCATATTTAGTGCATTTTGGTTATCAGTGAGCAACACAATTACAGCTTGTAACTCTGCTAATTGGCAAATCTGTTGTAGACTGTCATATATTTCTAGCACAAAGAGTATGTGAGTTTAACATTAAAAGACACAGGCACATTGTGGATACAGCAACCTACAGTGTTGGGGAAATTGTATTTGCTGTGGTTTATCCCTGAAGCAAGGGATGTAGTTACAAAAATAACTCCACTCTATCGATCACTTAAAGTATGTTGGTACCCACCAAGTAACAGCTCAGATGTGAGAGAAGAGCAGCATTGTTTCATTGCTCTGCCAAACAATAGACATGGGACTTGATTTGACAACCAATTAAAAATAATTAAGGAAAACAAATCATTACTACTGTGTTTCTTTTCACCCAAGTAAGATTTTAGATACTCTAAACTGTTCAGTGAACAGTGTAGTTGCGAAAGTCTACTCAAAGGGTTGTTTTGTGTGTGCTTTATGTGATTGCAGAATCCCTGTGGGCAGCTGACAGTGGCGTTGGTTTGCTTCCTACCGAGCAAGACCCTTTGGTTCAGGTCAGTGAGCATGAGCACCACAACAAAGCAGTAACACTTAGCAAGAGCAACTCTCTGCGGGGTCTGCTTAATGTTGTCACATGCATGACATGGCAGACATCCAGACCAGAGATACAGACAGCCGCTTCTACACAGATGATGGCTGACGCTGAAAACAGCAGTCAGTGTCACAGCCTTGTAGTTACTTCTGCCAAGGAGGTCATGTTTTCTCTCACACTAGTTAGTTGGTTTTTGTGTTTGCTAGTTTGCTGGATTACACACAAAAATACTTGTGGGTAACAGGGCCAGCTTTGGACATTTATTTTTATTCTGCAAAGTATGTTCAACTGTGACTTACTTACGGGCATCTTGTATATACGTAAACATTTATGATGTTATATATCTGATGCATATTATTTGTGACATTATAAATGCTGTTGTGTACAATTAATGCTGGACGTTGTTTTGCTCGACACTGATTTTGTTGTTGAACAGATTTTAAATGTATCATCACCACCAACCGCTCACAGTGAACCAAATCAGACCCACCAAAAATGAGGATGCTAGGATTGGTTTGAATACTACATGCTAAAAATGCTAATATCAGGTGCTGCTTAATTCAGTTTAATTTGCTGTGGCAGTTTTAACCACAGTGCTGTCTCATGTCCAGAGTGAAACAGAAATATTTGCATTCCTCCCTTTTTACACTGTAATTAAGTGGATGTATACACACCAGTTCCATCAAATTAAGGTTAAACTGTAATCCCTTACAACAACACCAATATTAGATTAGAAAATATCATTATTTGAATTATGCAGTACTAATAGAGTTCATTTAAAGTTCAATGTTCTTTAAATACATGCTGTATATCGCACACTAATAACAACCCAAAAAGGCGGGACAGACTGTAAATTCTCAAAATAGTTTGGTTATTGTTTCCAAATTGAGGCGACTGATCTTGAGGCACTTTGCTGTAACCAAACAGGCCAAATGTGCCGCATTGTTTCGCTTTCAACTGCTAATTGACCCCACACCCTCAGTGTGATAGTGTCTGGTTCATACAGTTTGTATATGGTACAGGAGGAGCCTTTCAAGTGTGGGTGGTTCTCACCCATAGAACACATGCTTCCACTGAAAACAATATGAAAAGAGACATATGACGCTGAATAGAGTGATTCACCTCTCCCCTCACCTTTGCTTTATTATCTTCAAGATGAACAATGAAATTGGATCATATAGTATCTGATCAATACCCGAGACATTTATCCTGCCTCACATATTCTGGTGGCTTAACAGTACAGTCAGAGCATAATGGTTTCACAAAGGATGCCATAGAATGCATTACATCCTACTGTATATCTCTGCATAAGGACATAAATAGAAAAGAATACCAATTTTAATTCTCATATGGTAATACTGCTTTTCTACAGTGTTACTTACTTTTGGCTTGTGAATGAGACAATATTTCTTATTGGAAGTAAATTGGAAATCTTTCCAAGGCTCAACCCAAATAAAAATCATCATAAATTAGCATCATATTGAAAATGACAAATTTCTGAGCTCATAAACATGAGGATATTTAGAAATTTTCTTTGGCCCAAAGAACTAAAGGTACCGTACTCTGTTCTCAAGCTCAGGCATATTCAGACCTAAGGGGAGAGTTTTAATAGTGCGAGAAGAGAAACACATTTTAAACCACTGCAAATGCAATTGAGGAGGATGAATTTGATTAAGAGGGTGGTAATCGAGTCAGTGTGCTATAACCAGAGGCTCGGTGCTGCAAACCGCTATTGCACAAGTGTAACAAGAGTGAATTTAGCACCCGGCGTGGGCATTTTGTTAATCCAGCTTTGTAATTTAGTCCTTCCTCCCCCATCTTTCAATTATCATTATCATAGAATGAAGTGAGGCCTGAGAAGCTCAATGTGCAGCAACGTTTTTAATTACCTGCTCCAAAGCCTTGTGTATGCATCTCTGGTATAGGTGGAGTTTGAAGTTTGTGCCATGGCACTTAATAGCAAGCTCTCACCTGCTTAGAAATACAGTGGGTCGATCAGATGTTAATCAGCAAAATGCCAGACAGACAGGAAGTTCAAATCTAAAAATTATGGTGCGAGACTCAGCAACTTCATCTCACTCAGTAAGGGATGTATTTCAGGTATTGATATATGGTGTGTGTACATAAGCAAGTGTGAATTTGCATGTGGAAAAAAAAAATGCAGTGATTTACCAACTCTTAACGTACAGATACTTATCTGTCCATGCATACATATTTATATATAGATATATCTACACAGTGTAGAATTTTTACACTATTGAATAATAGTTAATAAGAGAAAACAAAAAACCCACCAGTTAAGGGGCAGAGGCCAGAAACAACACACCAATTTGCGTTCACACTGGTAGTCAGAAGCTTCATTTAGACAATTATAGACTATTCAAGGCTAATTCTAACCTCGGGCACTTTCCTCTCCAACACCTTTCAGTTCATGTCTTTGTTAATAAGCCTCCCTGATGGTATAACTTATGATAAAATGCAGCAATGCTGAGCTGAGTTCACGAGGGCCAATCGTTAAGGAGATGAAATCAACTCCTCTGGGACCTGAGGAGGCCTAAATTGCTCTTTTAATTCATTAACAAGCAGATGTAGAACATCCATATTGGGCTCCCGGTGGGGACTTGCCAACCTAGGCAGAGGTTAAAGGCTACTCTGCAGAGGAAGCTACATGCTCACTGACCCACCACTCATCAGCCTAGCTGTGTGGGAACTATCAATCAGCCATCCACAGCTCTCACAGAGGGGCTTGTCTTAATTGTAGCATGGGCCTTCATCAAATATGGATAGAGAGACCTCCCAGTAATGTCTTAATTACTTAAGAGGAGGACAGCTCAGCTCTCTGTGCAGATCAGCCTGTCTGGGCCCATGGGCAAAGAGAAGCAACACCAAGGGTGCAGAGATCTCTCACTCTGTTCTCCTGCTTCCTCCATCTCCACCTCTCTTCCTGTCTGCATCGATCTCATCAGCATGGATGCCCACTGACAGGAAATCAATCCGAGGGTCTTCTTAATAAAGCCCTAGACTCATTTCAGGTCCTCCTCTACGCTCCATGTATTATGCTCCAGTCTGGTTGTCTCACCTCTTCCCTAACATTGGTGAATCTGTGTCTGCAAGACCTCAGGAGGCTCGACTGACACAGCTGCTGGTAATTTTGAGAGTTTCCTCCTTCAAATTACCTGGGATTTCAAGGGCATAGAGACTTTGACTGATGGTCAAACACATCCTCAGCTCAGCTGCTTCTCTTTCATTCAGGTGTATTCCAGAATTGTTTTACTCTTGATTTAACTTAAATTTCATCATCAATGTAATTTTATTGATAACATGGAAAATAGTTAGTTCAGGACATCAGCAACAAACCTCTTTTGCTATTTTACTTTATTTTACTTTTGTTTTATGTATTTTTCATAAAATTTGACCAGTGTTAAACAATAGTGGTATACTGGGCCAACTAATCCCATTAGTTGATATGTGTTCAAATCGTGGTATTTACATAATGAATTGCTATTGTTGATTACCTGGTTTCCATGCCAGCCCTTTGTTTCCAGAGAGCTGTTTGGCAGTCTTGAATGTGTTAATTTACAATTTTTCACATGCCAATAGCAACTACTTTTTTTCTTCATGACGTATGTGTTGTTTCTATGATAATGGATGTCAATGACAACTATCAAAATAGGACCACAGGTGTGACACAGTATGACTTGCCTTTACAGCTTCAGGTTATTATTAACCCCATTTCTCAAAAACAGCTCAAGCACATCTTTTGAGAACGTACCTCAAAAGTACAGCCCCTTCTTACCAACCTCTCTTTGAAGCCACGACTCCAGCGCAGAGGAACTAGTGGTGTTGTTGTCCAACCAATGCCTATGACCAACGCTACAAACCAGCACACTACATTGCGCGACCTGTTGACGACATAAATATGACTGCAGAGGATGAACGCTGGGACAGACGGATGGGCAGATAGATTGACCAACAGTATATGTATACATATGTGATTAAAAACATGCTGTATGGTGTTTTTCCAAGATTACTCATTCCTCATACGGCTGATTTGTTTAACTTTTGTTAAAAAGCATCTACTTACTCATTTGCAATTGGGTTGTTAAAATGATTTCTACCAAATCAGCAAAAATGCTCCAGCATGAAATCACCCAGCCCACCCTTAAGTTACATGCCAAAAAGCAAAAACAGTTAATGGAATTGCATTTCTTAAATGTTTAAAAACAGCACATTTTTGTATATCTTTGTTCATAAGTCATTATGAGGATACAGGATTAATATCACAAGACACATGATGGTCACAATACTAAAAATAATTGTTTTACTTTCAGGCCACAGTTGCCCACACATGATCCAAACTGACTCAGTATTGGTAGGACCAGTCGGTCTAGAAATCTCAGGTGGAACCAGTATGCTTGGCATTGAAAGCCTGGGAAGCTGCCTTTTGCCCTGGAGGTCAGGGGGTGAAGGCGACTTACTAGTATTTTTCTGCTATCCTGCTGAAAATCCCACTTGGAAAAATCCAGATAATCCCTCATCTCTGTTGCTCAAAATGATCTTACACAACTTACACAACAGCAGCACATTTCCTGCACAGACACATCAGCCATAAATACACAGTAAGCGAATGTGTACATTCACGCAGAAAACACACACACACACACACACACACACTGAACCCAGGCCCCAGCTCACCACAATGCGGATAATCTCCTTTATCTAGCCGAGCAGTGCTCACCAGGTCAACTCCCAGATTACCCTTCTGCCTCTGTGTGCGTGTATGTGTGTGTTTGTTTGCTTGCCACTTATCTTGACACAAATGTTTGTTTGCCAACACTGCACCACTGCTTCCCACATTGCTGATATTCGCCATATACAATGTTGCATATCTGCATTCAGAAAATTTGAAAACTTGCAAAGTGAAAACTCCTGTACACATTTTTTTCTGTTCCGGCTTATCTTATCTTGGTGCTTCCTGGATGTATTCTGGAGACTGTCCGCATCAGATACATGATTGACTGCAACTAGGATCTTTGCCTGGCCTCAGCCTGTGGGTTCTTAAATCATACCTTTATCAAGGCTTCAGAAAATGTGAAAACAGAGTGGTCAGAGTAATCAGTCTGAGGGGCATCCTGACAAGCTTGACATATCTTTGAGAGCCTTAAATCCATGATGCCATCTCTCTTCAGTATAGATGAAGTTTCACATCTAAAAAGAGAGTAGTTAGGGAAGCAGGATACTTTTAAAGAACTGTCCTAACTCAGCCATGTGGTTTGAAAAAGGTTTTGCCAGGTGAAGATGCAAAGACTGCTTACATTCTAATTTTAAAGGCCATGTTGTGCTTGAGTTAATGACTCACAGGAAGAAGGTACTGGATTCGAACTGCATACGGACAAGGGACTGTTTGAGTGGAGTTTGCATGTTTCCCCATGTGTGTGGGGAGAACATCTCAGGTTTTCTACCCTGGTCCAAAGACATTCATGTTTGGGCCGACTGTAGAATCCCTTGATGTGAATGTGAGCATGAATATAGTTTGTGTACGCTATAAAATGGACTAGCCACTTGTCCAGGGTGTATTCACTGCCTTCACCCTATATATGCTAGAATAGGCTCTATTAAGCAGACCCTGGTGGAACCATTACAGGTACAAAGTGGGTAAGGTAATGGATGGATGGCTAGATATTCATCTATTGAAAGTCAATCAAAGAACATTGTGCAAACTCTCGTTTGGTATATTTCTTTAAATGGTCTTTGTAGGTATTTTTGCCTGCTGGAGCTCAGCTGGTCATGTGTGGATCACAGAGGCAGTTGTGTGGGTGTTTGCCTGTGAAGAACAAATGAGATTGGATGTGTCAAAGGCACAGGTTCTTGGCTTTGATCACTACGGAGAATTAATGTGCCAAGGGGGTTGTCAGCCTCAACAGGGGGCGCTGTGGAAGTGCTCCCAGCGGCTGCCGTGCCGCAGTTAAGGAGTGTTGAATCAAAGGGAATCACTCCAACCATCGTGCTCCCAATCACTGCTAATTACTGGTCCGTGACTCAATTAGGTGAATGATTAATGGCTTTCCAGAGAGATGTGGAAGGATTCAATTACAAACAACGCAGCGACAAACCACTGTTCAACTCATCTGTGCTAGCAATCAGGACATCACAGTTTATTTTTTTTCCCTTGAAATTATAAAGCCAGCTTCCATAATCTGCTGCTGCTCCATAGATTTAGCTTTTTTCTGCAAAATGTGTGTTCTCAAATATGCAAGGATGTTCTTGTGCAGTATGTCCCACTGGCTAGAGGCCCCGATGAGCCACTTATTAGAACAAATCGGCAAAATGCCTCCAGTAAGAACCGATCCGGGGGAGTCTGGCACAGTTTCTTCTGAGGAGAGGTTTGGATTAAGCAAATCTACGATAAGGCAAACGTCTCACTAGGGCCAAATCTCTGTCTGTGCTCCTCTCTGGCCCTCAACCCTGTATATCAAACAAAATGACATCTGAAAGAGAGCAGGAAAGGAGGACAGAAGAAGGGAGGTGCTGCAAGTGAGAGAGCAGGGAGGTAGCCACATAGCCATCTGGCTGGTGGAGATGGAGTTCAGTGTATTTTGCCGGAAATCACAGAAATACCTTCAATACAGGCAGGAGAAAAAATGTGACGTGTGTTATGTATTAGTCCCATATTAAACAAATGTCATCTATTTTTGTCTCCCATCACTGCTATAAAGGAGGTCAGTACTATTCTGAACTGCTACCGAAACCCATCAGCGTCTGGCAGGTCTTCCAAATATGCTCATCAGAGATTCCTCATACTGGTTTTGTGAAACCTCTGTCAAGTATTCCCTTTGTTTTAGTGTCTGTTGGAGAGTGCACCGAGACCAGAGGGAGGGGCCTATTTTCTGTAGGTGGGTGACTGAGCATCAGCTTAAGGTTACAATGCATCAGTGCCTCCGACTGCATACTTGCACTGACATCACCTTTAGCTATTCTGTAGCAGCTCAAGCTGTGATGGCAGTGAGTCTGTCACTCATTCTTCACACCTATTTTGACATATTCCAATAAGCTTGCACTGACATCTAACCATGACATAAGATAACCATGACAGAGCTAATTTGTACTTTGTGTGGCCTTTGGAATCCTTTCTTTGTGGCTTTTGTTTCACAGCGGATTTGAATGACAGATTGTTTTTGTCCTTTGTAGATTGAACTCGTCAGTAATACAACATTTATTGAAAAAGTGTTAACCACTTGAAGCGTACTCAGACTGTGAACAATAGCATGAACTTGTAGGATTACTGTCAGACTGACTTTTACAGCTGTTGTGTGTGTACTCAATGTGTGTGTACAATTTTTTCACCACACTTGTTGACTATATTTGTGTTATGCCAACTTTTGGTTCACACTGAGTAAGAAGACCAGTCTGTGGTACAAAACCAAATGGAAAACATTAATTACAATATTGTGCATTTTTATATATTAAAGTAACGCCTTTGTTGATCTAAAATTGCAATGTGCACAGAATAGTAGCCTCAGATTTATTCCCGTAACTAAATAAAAGAACAGCAGAAAACAAAGTGACACTTACTGTGTTATGTATTATTAAGGTGGCACATTTAATGTACTGTTCTGCAGACCAGCACAGGGTAGTATCCTTTCAACACTGAGACAGGCCAGACTTCAGGTGGGAACTTAAGATCTTGTATCCTTAAATAAATTATATTTTATTTCACACAAACTGAATTTCTCTGCACTGTATTATTATTTTAACATGAAGCACAGCATTTTGATTTCATGTGTGCATTTCCTCTCATCATGTTCACATGTTAATGTTTATAATAATAAAGTTTGCTGTATTGGTCATGCATTGGTCAAAATTCTTTATTAATTTCCTTCCACTTTTACTCTTGTGTAAGTGCTTAACAACTTTTCCAGATAAAACCAGTCAGACTGTCTTTCCAGAATATGAGTATGAGTGACCCCACTAACACTATATGATGACTAAAAATAAGCAATGACCTCCAACAATGCACAAAGTGTTCAATTCGACTCTGTGACATTTACAGAGCTCCTCCTTATAGGAGCTGTCAGTGGAACACAAATAGAGTGAGAGCTAGAGAAATAGTCTTTCCCACAGCAGGACAATGAAAACAATATAGTGTGGTTGAATGTCTTAATGCCAGTTTCTGTCTAATTCCAACCTCTGAATGAGAGATAGTCTTCCCTGCACACCTCCATTGTCCTCGCAGAAAGCAATTTTTGTTTTGAACAATAATTCTGTACCAACCAGCGCAACTCAGTTCATTATTAAGCCGCAGCCTTAAAGGTTTTTCCTCCTGCCTTTGACTGCCTCAGTCTGTCTTTTTCTCATGCTTAGTCATTTCTATGTCTTTTTTCGCTAAGTAGCTGCTAGGCGTGTCTTCTCTTTTTGTGGAAAAAGAGTGAAAAACCCTCCCAAGCTGACACACACTTTTTCGCACAAACACAAACCATTTAAAATATACAAACGCCGTCAGAAACTAAAATAGGAGGGGTAGGCAGTGCGGTGGGACAAAATGACAGATCTTAAGATACCTGAAACCCTAATAGTACTATGGGGTGCCAAGTGACGCAGGCACACACCCCAGAGAGCCATCAGCCATAATATTTACCCTTTACTTGCCCCTCTGTTTACTTTTTCATGATATTTTTCTTCTTTGGACCCTCATATGTACTGCCAGCAAACACTCAGCAACCCAGTGTCTAATTTGATGAATGGTTCACTGAAATGTTCCTTTGAAAAGACGGATATCATAAGAGAGACTTAGGAGAACATGGAAAAGAAAGGATAGTCACAGTGATGTATATGTTGGGTTTATCAGGCGTTTTGTTCTTGCTCACCAAAGATCACAGAGAGCAGTTCAACCCCAACAAACACAAGTGAAAATCCGCCAACAGATCTTCACCCAATCCAGGCCTAAATCCCCTGTCGAAGCTTCCCAGACTTCGTCATGCTTCATTTTGACATGACCGGCTTCTTTTCCTTGAACATGACCCACATGTCCTTTGGAGATCTTGAGTTGCCTTTGCTCTCAGATTCTGTGATCTGCGTTTTATGAAAAGTTACAATTCACAGTTAAGTTGCCTCATCCGTATGGACAATAAACACATTTACCTAAATGACCATCACGTGGCTGACATTCAAACCAACCAAAACCCAGCCATGATATGTCTCCTCCCTCTCTGGCCAGGAAATGTGGTTGAGAGTAAGCAGAAACTATCTGGGAAGAAATATGAAGTGGGAGAGTCTACTGGCTCCCAGCAGGTCACCATTGAGAGAGATGGAATAGAAGAACAGCATGGATGGTGCAATATCTTATCCATCTAAAAATTCAGGCCTGGGCTTTCTCTTGATTTTTAGTCACACTCTCTCCCTCCACTCACCCAGTCTGCTTAGGATGTGCATGTATCTGTGCAGACATTGGCTCAGTCTGATTTATGACTATCTGGATATAGAAAGAGAATCAAATGGATAGCCTGCATGTGTTCTTTATTTATAGCCGACACAAATGAAAAGTGAGCTCATCTTCTCCCTCTTGGTTTCGCCCTTCTTGCTCACTTTCTCTCGCCGTATGCACCCGCCTCTGCACTTCTTACAGTGAAGCATCTGGAAGGAGTTAGAGTCAACCACAAGAAAGGCAAATGTCTGCCCCTCAGGACCACACTGAATTGGAGAGGACGTTGCAAACGAGGACCTTGCTGGGTGTCCGTAGGATACTCTTCATTCAGGGAGCACTAAATAATCTTCATCATTTACCTAATAGCAGTGTTTGAAAACTAGGGAATTATGAGTTGTGTCTTCCCATCTTCTTTTTTTTAAATTGAACTATTGTTTCTGTTTATGTGGTAGTCTGATATGATAATCACTTAGTGAATCATTTAGACATGTCAGGTCTTTACACATGTGTGCTCTATTTTATTGTCTTATGTTGATGCCTTCATTCTGTCATTTTTAATTATTTGTTAATTGTCAAAGTTTCAACCCTGAAATAAGATCTTGATAATTCTGGAAAAAAGGAGTTGAATTATACAAATAGCTACATTATATTAGATAATAACTGCATGTAAGTATTTTCAACCTGCTAATTTAGTGCAAAGCTATCAGTGTCTGTCTCATAAAACTCAGTGAACCACAATAGTTAATATATTAATTTGAGTTTTGAATATTTTCTCCTTAGCCACTGACTTTGGAAGAGAATATGTAAAGGTGTGGTTTACTGCACTATAGACATGGTAATAGAACAGGAGGTTGACTGTAGGAACTCCAGTTTTCCACAGGGAGGCCATTTTCTTCCTTTACAGATCCCTATTGCATGATAAGGGAAACAAAATTACAGTACAAAATTAATTAAGATCCAGCAGAACGATTACTGGATTAGTCTAGCTTTAATTGAAAACTCTGACGAAGACCATATATCACAAGATTAGGAGCATCTGAGCCTCTTGTGTTGAAGGGGGGAAAAATGCCATGGAGGAATTTTTACTTCAAAAATTAAAAGTAAAAAAGTGAAGTTTTTATTCAAAGACTTTACGCAAAGTTGGTGGATTATAAGAACCTGATGACAACTTGACAGGGGAGCATGTTAATTACCTACTGGTCACACTCTTCCTTTGCACGTTCACACCCTTTCCACCACACACACAGATACACTCATGTATTCTCATGGAGTACCCACAGCAACCTTTCTGAGCTATTTTGGGGTCTTTGCCAGCTAAGCAGGCTAACACTTCAAATGCAACACCTTCAAATTTGCAACAGTGAGGAGAAAGGAGCTGCAATACCATAGCCGTGGGGTTCTCAGACTGCAGCTTTCTTTTCTCCAAGCTTGTGCCCCTCGTCCCTCCCCCAGCATCCGCCAGGTGGGATCAGTACCTTTCGTGTTACTGAAGGCATAGGCTGCTATTAACAAGAGAGATGCCCTGACTGAGCCTAGCAGGCACACAGGGTCTGACTGTCTCCTCAGCCTTCAGGCTCTAGATGTCCAATAAAGCTAATCCCTCCCTCAACAACACACACGGCTGAGTGGATGGTTTAGTGTCTTTTGGCAGACATTGATGGTGGACTGACAGTAAGGTATGGATTTGACCTTGGTGAGGTCATTGTTTACCTGCAGAGTTGTAATGAAGCTGTGGTGTGCTGCAGGGTGGAGGGAGGCTGAGTGGGGGAAGAGTGCGGAGAGGACATCTCTACATGCGAGCCATCTCTTCAAGCCTTATCGGCCTCACATTTTTTCTTTAAGTGTGCATAGGGGTTTATGTACACATATGTGTTTGCTTGAGAGAGATTATGCCAGTCTGTGCATGCTGTGTGTATTTGTGTTCATAAGTGGAGGGATCCAGGTAGAAGCCAGATAGCCACTGCCATCACTCACACCAGCAGAGTCTTCGACTTTGCTGAGCCCTGACTCTGAGATAAGGCTTTGGATCCCTTTGGCTCTGCAGTTTGATCAATCTGCTGATTTACAGCCACCACTGCAGCACACTGATGAAGCATAAGAGCAGTAAATTTTGTTCCCCTCATAGAAAACTCTCCTCTCTATCTCTCTCATGTATTGATGTAACACCCTTGAAATCTCTTCCTTTCTAGTTTCGGTGGAATAACCAGCAAGTGGTTGATCTTAATCAGCTAAGACTTGTTCCTCTCTGTGTTTCTGTTCATCTTACAGTTTTTCACACGTTTACAGTTCATCCAATACTACCCAGAAATTGCACAATTTCTCATTTACATCCCGTAATGTCAACGCTGATCCGTCAGGCGTTTCGCAGCACTCTCTTAGAAACTTCCCGGTGTAACTGATTTTTTTTGCCGTGGAAGTCTGATGATCATCACAGCTTAAATTGCAGGGGTTGCTTTTCTCATATTCAGATTCAGATCCCCATCAGTGTCTTCTCAAGTTCTCTTAACAGCTTTAAATGCTCAGGGTTAGGAGTTTTTCTCTGCTTCATTCATTAATATTTGACTGACTGTATCCCCTTTTTTGCCAGCATTTGAAAGAAATTAGATCTTTTTCCAGAAAGGCAACCTTGGCATGCATACAAATATGGATTTGCTTAGTTTGGAACAAGACTCTGACCTAATTTTCTAGTCAGGATGATGCTCATTGAGACAATTTCCCTGCTGACTCATCATTACAAGACTTTGGCAAAACCCAATGCCTGCCAAGCTTCAATTAGGTGCTAGTGGTGAACACAGAGCCCTTCAGCTCTTGTATTTTTTTTCCTTCAAAATCCCTTATGATGCTGCAGAGGCAGTGCACACCTGACTAGGGCTGAAAATGCCTCTCCCTCAGGCTGTTACTTGAGACGTGATAAAGTCTCCAACATCTTAAAGGCATGGAGGTGATGAAGCAAGCACAAAAGCCCGGGTCCCTTATTCCTGCTTTGTGAATGAGGCCAGGACTGGGTAAATGGATAAAGGGGGGCTTAATGGCAACCTGCCTAACCTCCTGACCCTACTTTGTTGGATGGGAGGAACTCAGGGGTACCTGACTAAGGAAGCTATTCACCAATAATGCACAACGCACAAAGCCTGGATGTGGTTCAAATTCCTACTATCTTTACAAGGACACGGTGAAGGCCCTTGTCACAGATATACAAAGAATGTCCTTGACTTGTTTTGCCATATTTATGATCTGCAAACCAGCAGATGTTGCCATTATGGCTGATATCCACATTTCACTTCTGCAATCAGATGTGTATTTTGGGGAAAACGAAGTGTCCAGAAAGCACCATTTAATTAATTTCCTGAGAACTGGTTCTGTCATTTTCCAGTGTGGCTGGTACATTCGATCAATGTCTGGCACGAGTAGTCAGCACTTATGAATTTGATGTACACAGTTACTAATTTAACTTAGTCGGGTCAGGTGGGGGGTGAAATCATTACCCCTGGTAAGGCTGACATCTGAGGCCGAAAGCAGGATAAAAAGACTCTGATCTCCTTCCCACATGCTCCCCAGCCTTGAAACTTTCCCTCAACAGCAAGATTCCTACTGACGGTGGATCAAACAAACCCTTGCTTCCTTCTCCTCATTTACTCCCATCCTGCGCATCCTTCCTCTCTATGCTTGAAATGTCAGGGAAATACAAGCTCACTTTACTTACTTGTGTATATTTCCTGCTTGTTAAGCCATGAGTGTATTAAGTGCCAGTGGCGGTCTGGGCTCGCCAGACATTCCTGCAAGAGTGCTGCGGAGTGAGAGAACAGAGGCGCTCCCCTCTTTATAAAGTTTGTTCTGCGACATTTGCCCTATAGGGGGAGCCATGACCTCACGTTCTTGCTATCAAACTCTTTCTCAGCTCTAGCCCATCTGCTGTGCTGTTTCAGATTGCTTCCAGTGTTGTACTTAAAAACAACTTCCAGCCCCAGCCCTGTGAATACATCAGAAATGGAATATACTTTGATCAAGTGCAATCCATCTTGCACAGTGACATGGGGGGACAGACAAGCAGCAACATACAGCAGGTAATGATAGGTGATATATGTGCTTTTGCCTGCACAATGGGCCTTAGTGGCTGAGTAATAGGTATCACTGTCAGTCAATCTGACTGCTGCTCCACGGAAACTAAAATATGTGGCATGACGTTGCTGTGGGATACAGAGCAGGCGGAAGCCATATCTCAGGACTGTGTGCCTAGCAGCCCGGGTAGCCAGTTCTAACTGAAGAACAAATCAAACCAGTTCTTTTATAATGTGATGAAGGCACACATTAAAGTGCTGTACATGAGTTGGGTTGATAAATCCAGCTGTCAAATTATTTATTTTTTCGATCCATGATGTTGGTGACAGTGGGCAAATGACCCATTTTACAGAAAACGTATCCAATTCGTATTCAAATGGCCTCATTTAAATGAAAAAGACATTTAGGGGACATCAGTAGACAATGGATCATCTATTTACTTTGCAGCCTACAACCTTGCTCAATTCTTGAACGCTGAAGACAAACAATGTCTAAGTGTGCTTCCAAGTGCATAGGACTGAATGCTGTTGGGAATCTGCCATTTTTCTGACCCTGTTTGAGCTGCAGGGCAAATACATCAGCCATGTGCTCTGAATAAACAACATAAAGAAGGGGTTAGTCAATGGATCTCTGTTTTTCAGAGATAAGTGTGGCTAGAAAGCAGAAGCGTCAAATGCAGGGAGGGAAAAAAAAGGATTTTGATGTTTGCTCCTAACCCAGAGATTATACATGCCCGTGGAGTGATGGCCTGGACGACACAAGGCTATTGGCAGGATGTTGGTTGTTGTTTGCGGACCTTCATGCTAGAGAAACTGTTTGGCCTTAGGCAAGGTATACATCTGCATGTCTTTGATGCTGTGTTACGGTCGATTCACACGGTGGGTCTGGGGTCAGTGGCACAAAGCGGTTGTAAGCCGGCCTAACGTCTCACAGCACATTACCTTGGGCTGGACAATTATCTCTCAGCCAGGCAGACAGCATGATACGGAATCAATCACTGCATGTCCACAGTTTCTCTCAGTGTGGCCACAAAGAATTGAACATTATAACATGATTCTCCTTGGCAAGTCTGCATGATTCAAAAAGTTCAAATTATAAGTTGGGGGTTAATGATTTACTCTATAGCTGCCTTTGTTTGGTGTTCCAAAACAATCTAGAAAATCCCTGAGTGAAATCTCAAGGCATCTTTTCACAGGCAATCCGTTTGCAGCTCTAACAATTACTCCAACAGTGAAAGTGGCTGTAAAAAACATTTAGGTGTGACATGATGATGACTGTTGCAATGGTGCCTTTGCCTTGTCGCAACTTTTGAAAACTGACATCTCATTAGCAGATACTGCTTTGTAATGATAGCAATGCATTTACTGAACCAGAACCAGAGACGTTTTGTTGCTCTCAACTCGTAAGGTTGCAGATTGATTAGCCTCATGTTAAACCTCCTTTTTTAGGTTTATAGCCTACCTAGTGGCTGCACAGCTTGTTAAAAAGATGAAGAACCAAAGTTTGGGTTTGTCTTTCTGGGCAACTGTGGAAATATGGCAGTGCATCATGGCAAGAAGACAGTGGCACTCTTGTTTATGTACTCCATATCCTTTCCATATTTTGCTGAAGCATCCGCCAAATCTAATACAGCAGTCCTTTCACTCAAAGAACATGGAACATGTCTACTTGTCTAACAATTTTATCACTTTGTTCTGAACCAATTCACAAATTCTGTGATCAATGCTTCGTTACAATCTCATTTAAAGAAAGAAAACATTAGATGGACACTGGAGCACATTCAGTTATTGTTTTGTATATTTTAACATCCACTGGAAACAGTGAAAAAAGCTGCTGTCATATTGCAATTTCCCACACACAAATAGTCTTTGAAAATAAATGTCATGTGTGTTTGGGCAATGGACATCAAGCAAGTTAATCACATTTTTTTCCCTGGATGTGTATAAGGTTTGACCAATACTCAGAGGTGTTACTGTACACAAACAACACATTTACCTGTTTGATTCCAGCTGAGCTTGTCAAACCCTTTCACTCTTCTCTCCTAACCCTAACCCTAACCCCTGTGTGTGTTGTGTGTGCACTGCCCCCCAAAATACCCCTAAAAGTCAGGTCACACTGTCTACCCCCCATCGACCTGACCTCAACACCCTTATATTCACTTGGCCAGCACTACTGATGAATGCTGACAACTGAGGTAAATTGTGGAATACTTATACAAAATTGATGTAATTCCAAGAGATGTGCCATTAATTTGAAAGTAAGTTACTTCGAAATGATACATTATAAATGTGTATAAATTAATTCTAAATTGCACAGGTTACGTGAGCAGCTGCACGCATGTGTAAAACCAGTGAAATGAGGTTGGCGGATAATGACAATATGTGCAGGGATGAGTGGCCTCGGTGCCCCATCTGCTAACATCCATTCCACCAATGCATGTAAATACAATGTATATAGGCACACATATTATAGTGTGATGAGACTTCCATGTGTGATGACGTAGGCTTGGATAAAAACGCATATATATATGCTCATTTTGCACTTAAAGACATATCACATTTCCCTACGTTCATTTGATTAAGGAAATATTAATGATTCGTCCTAACTCATTGTGTAAAAATAATAATCTGATGATTGCCATCATCTAATTGCCACAGCTGGGTGTGTGTCTCTATCTCTCTGCTAATAGAGGGAGTGGGTCGTAGCTCATTACTCTGGCAGAGAGAGGCTGCTTTATCTACTATCTGGCCCATTTTAAATGCTAGCCTATTTTTAAATGGGTTCCAACACGCTGCCTTGTTAGCAGCAAAGAACGTAATCTCTCACTAGGCTTCACTACACACTCTCTCTAACTACCTAAGCCTCCCTCTCGCTTATTCCATGGCTTTCTCCTTCCTTGTTGTTGCCTCAGATAATTAATGGCTGGGAGACAATGTGTTGCATCTCTTCTCCAGTCAAAACTGGTGCAAGGCACAGACATGTGATCGCATTTTTGAATTCCTTGTTGCTTCTGCCAGAGATTTCTTAAAATAAATTGAGAGCAAACTATATAGTTTTTGTTAATGCTAGGTGTTATGGATGGGCAGACCATTATTCTAATGGTTCCACAGTCCCTGGCTTCAAATTTAACACGCGACTAGATTATTCAGCATGCTGATGCTGGTAGACTGGATAAAGCTCTCTTTCTATGCAGAGTGGTTGAGCAGTTGAAATTGTTAACTGTATTTGCCTCAGTACCAGAGATCGACTCTGTTGTCTCACATCTACAAAATGATCTACAGTAAGATTTCAGAGAACCACTTTCCTCTGGAGCGAACCTTAAGAGCTTGTTACTTAAAATGCTTCGAAGATTTTCACACTGTTCATCTTTCTCACTCTCTCTCATTCTCGCCTGTTTTTTTTAACTAGATTTCCACCCTCTCTTTTTTGTTTTTCTGTCTTTCTCTTTGCCCTCTGTTACTAAGGGTACCATCAGATTCCTTGCTTATGTTGCTTTGCCTTATTTACTCTCTGCCTTTTGTTTCTATATCACCTGGGGATTCTTGGCTGTCACCCAATTTTCAAGAAATGAGTTGTAATTACTTTTTGTATCTGGTTAAAACAAAACAAAACAAAACACAAATAAAGAAATACTCCCTGTGAATCGTTAATCCACTCCATTGCTCATGTTTATCACTATATTTGTGTCTTGAGTAGTGTTTGTATAGGCTGCACTTTTCTCCTTGTGCACCAAGGACTGATAGATTTTTTTGGTAGTCATGTCTCAGGTGTTGGCATCCCTTGATGTTACAACTTTGCATCTGTCAATTGGCTGCAGGAATCTGTTGTGAAAGACGGCCCTCTTTGTCTTTTCGAGAGAACTCATTAGGTGTGCAGACGTTTGCCCCATCCGCTTTAGTGCTTTACTCCGTCAACACCATTTGTGCATTTCATTTTTCATGTTTACTCTTTCACTGTGCTGCTTTCCCCTCTGTAGATTCCCCTCTCTCTACATCCTCTCTGGCTCCCCTCTTCTCTTGCTCTGTCCCCTCATGTCTTGGGCCAGTGCAAATGTGAAGCATTTTGCGGCAAGGCCCGATATTTTTGAAGCCAGCTGACACAAACATTTATGTTTCAAGCACCCATGACTGTGACGGACATGTATATAATGTTATCAGACTCTGTCAGACATGCCAGCTCTCTGCTGTTGTTCATTTGAAAGCTATTTAATGCGTCAGAACAGTGTGTGGTGGAGACCTACAGTGTCTCTTGCCTGTACCATGACTCTCATTTTGCAGGTGTGGATGCACTACTGCACATGAATATGAAACACATTTCACATTTAAATTCATGGTATTTAGCTGGTGCTCTCATCCAGAGTGACTTACTGTATGTGTGCAGTGTGGGGGGATGTCAGTGTCTTGCAGTAGCAATCTTCAGGCTACCAAGGCAGCCGCAGGGATTGATCATGTTGCAGCGTCCATGCCATGTTTCATCCAATGTGCTTTGGGAATATAGTGCAGCAGCAGTTTGTGAGTATATGAAGTATGTATACTGTAGATGTATATTAAGTCTAATGAGACGGTACTGATGAAGCAAAATGTGTTTTTCTTGTTACTCTGAGACAAGATGTCCAATTTTCTTAACCCATAGGGGATAGGGGGTCTCTCTTTATCTGATAATGAGCCCCATCAGACATGTCCTCTCCCCCCTTGCTGCGATTCACTAGAAAAAATCGCGGGCCATTGTACAGTACAAACAAGCGCAAGCTCCGGAGCCCTGTGCCCACATTGTCCCAATCTTCTATTCATAGAGATGGTCTCAGTTTGGGCAATTGTGCAATGTAAATGTGTCGTGTTAAGTTTTAAGCTATATTTTAGCAGATTTGAGTGACTCAGATGTGACTAAAAGATTTGAGACACACTTTGTGTAAAGCCATATGATGACAGGATTAAGTCACAAGAGACACAGAACCATTACATTTTTTTTTGTTTCTGAGGAAGGGTGAGGTATGAAAGGTACAAACTCAGTGAGCAGTGGGTTAATAATGATCTTGAGTTTTAGAAGAATCTAGTTTTTAGTTTTAGATGGGGATTTTTGGACTAGGTTCACAAACAGGTACACACAGTACATGAGTACTCCAGTGACAAAGAATATATGTTGTGGTGTATGGGTCTGTTGGAGCTCCAGCAAACATACTCTAGGGTGAAGGTGGGGAAAACCAGAGAAAGGCCCAGCAGACACAGGGGGGAACATCCAAACTATTCACCACCCTATTCACCATTGTGTCGCCCTCATAGAGGAATATGTAATCCGTTATTTTTTTTTCAGTAAAATCAACCTTTACAGCCTACTGTATGTGTGAATACTGTATCATTTTGAACATTGCATTGCTTGTTTCTCAGGCAGCCTAACCAAACCCTAACCCACAGCGTTAAATCTGTTCGTCTGCCTAATGGCGTATCTCCCAAATTGCATGAAATATAAGATTTTTTCAACTGCACATACTCAGACAACACTACCAAGCCCACCTCTGACCCTGTTATGATGTGCTCACTTCAGGTTTGAGGGCGTCGTGGTGTGTTTTGCTGTGCTGGTGGAGGTCCAAAGCAGCTCTTCGAAATTAAACTGTGGAAAAGCCCCACAGTCAACATTGGCTTAGCTAGTGCCATTGGCAAATCGGGTCGGATGTGCAAAAGTCACCTTGACTGTTTCCGCAGCAGTGCTGTCATTGGTAGAGAGCGATGTCATCCAAATAGATGGTGGGTGTTATGTGCATTAAAGGACATCACACAGTCCAGAGGAGACACTGCAAATGTTGAAACAAAGCAAGCAAAACAGAGGCAACATACTGTTATACCTGTTATTGGAACAGCCATGGGTAATATCATCATATTTATGTGCTGTGCGACTGCCTGCGTGTATGTGTTTTTTGTGATTGTATTTTTATTGTTTGCTCCATTGATCTTGTGTATTATGACAAACTGAACAATATTGGGTTTTGCCCAGACCCCTTCAGTCACCTCCCCACCACCCCACTCGATATGCGCCATTTCCCCACACAATAGGGGATTAGTGATTTACCTACATTACTACAATGCAACGCACATGTCGAGCTGACAGATTTAGTGACTCTCGCCAACAGGATTTTTCATCATAATATGCACTTTATTATTCCCTATAAAAGTTCCCTGTCATATTAAGCAGAGTTGAGCAGACATAACAAACTGTGACAGCATCTGTGATGAATGATCTTCCAGCCACAATCTGAAATCTCGCTGTTTACCATTCCTCAGAAGCAATTTTTGCTACATAAATCATAATCTGTGTACATGAGATGTCTAAATCACAGGCTCCACAAGTGGGAGACATGGTATTGGTTGACTCCATCATGCTAAAATGGTTGCATATGCTGATGACATATATGGGTTATTACACTGTAACCTTTTAGTGAGATTAATATTTTTCCTCATAACAATTCAAGATCTGACCAACACCTGCAGAAATGTCTCAACCACGGTCACAAAAATATTTGACGCAAAACAAACATAATCGACTCGACATGAACAACTAAATCTGTCAGTGTTACTAATAAGCATTTTCACAATGTGAAATCTATTTTCTTGAATAGAGTCTAGGTCCAAATTATATGAATATACTTTTGAAATATTAAATCCAGTCACCTGTATCTCCAGATGTGGTTCATTATCAGCCAAAACAGTGAAAATCCTATCAGTAACCTACAAATGCTCCTCATACTCAGCCTGTAATAAGCACAGAGTTCCCAGAGAGTCCTATTGGACTTGTGTTTGGCAGGGGGGCTATTGATTTCATTAAGAAGACGTGTGGAGCACATTACAGAATGATGACTGCTTCATGGGAGGTCAACAAGAAATCAATATGAAATTATATTACAGCTTCGACTGGCCTGGGTAAGGCCAGCTACCACGCACCACTGCCAACAACTAACTGGAAAGTGAAGGGAGGATTTTTCCTGCAGGAATTTCATGTGGGAGTGAAGCACGGTGAAGGTAATAAAGAACTGAGGATTAACCATGGCCTTGTCTATCAGTACAAAATCTCAGCTAGTGAAACTGGCCTAGCAGACCAAAGAGCCTGTAAAACTGGGTCCTCAAAAGCAAAGGCTGCCTTTGAGTAATCTGTTGTGCCAGCCAATAGGACATGTTGATTTTTGCAACAATGATTTTCTTATTTTTCCAGCAAAAGCCACTTGTGCAGTGGATGCTTTATTGATGTTCTTATTGTTTTAGGCAACTCAGTTTTTTAAACTCACTTTAGGGTTTTGATTGTCTTGGCAAGATATTAAAAAAAAAGCAGAAAAAAAGATTTAATTTTCCTGTGCCAAAGTCTTACTTTTTGTGTACTTAAACAGTGTAGCACTTTGTGGGCTGTAAAAACCTCACTGCTATTTAACATAATAAACACTGTAATCATGTTTCCTTCAATTCAAAATGCAAAACGCCTAAGTTGTATATACATATAATTCTCAGACATGGCTGAGAAAACCACATCTAAATCAGGATAATAAAATCATATTACAGCTTGTCATATTCCAGTGTTAAATCAAATTCACCCCTTACATATCCTTGTACTGTTGCTCCTAATATGTGCTCATATCTTGGAACCAAAAATGCAATAAAGCCAAACTAACGGTTATGGTTACATAGCCCACTGGGCTCTTATGGTAGGATGAGCGTATACCTTCAAAGGATAAGCTGTGTCGTCTCCTGTACTGTTTATAGGATTTAAATAGAGGGATGTGTTGGGTTTTCATATATGTGCTGCAAGGAGACGGGCAAGCTAAGTAAGAAGCAGCCTCTGATGTCTCAAAGTAAGCATGTCTACTTTGAATAACAGAGAAGGGACCAAACAGCATCACAGCATACATTTACAGGCTAGTGTGGTGTTGGAGACAAAGACACTGGAAATATATTCAAATCCTGCCACCCTCCCCCATGCCAGATACTGATGTACCCCCTTGTGGAACAAGAGAAAACCCTGATCATTAATATTATCATCACCCCCACGCGGGTGTTACCGCTCATATTACTGATAAAAATGACATTTGAAATATGTCTGACCTCTTTAAAATGTCTTGCTCGGGGTCTTTCCATTCCGAAAAACATGTTCTCATAGTAATGGGGCTCATTTTCACAGTTCTCTATGGCCGGGTTTCATCTACTACTGCACTGTATCATTAAACACTACTGTATAATTTATTGATGGCCTACATACTACATTCCAATGCAAAGACTTTTTGTTGCACTGCACTTTGCCATACTCTTGAACCGAATGAATAATAGACGTTTGTTTGGCTTAATCAGTGAATGGTGGAGAAACAACAACACAATAAAAAAGCAGATTTCAGCAGCGCGAGCTCGAGTGAATATTCCAGAGGGAAGCAGTGCTGCTTTACTGTGAAGTAAATGTTGTTATTCTTTTTTTTTAAATACATTTTGGCACAGTTCGTGGGCGTGAAAACAATAACTAAGCAATAGATTTACCACATTTAAGAGTATTTAGAAAACAGAACAATGTGTTGATAATAGCTGTGCCGAGCTGACAACGGAGAGAGTCAGCCATCAGGTCACCACCACCACCGCGGCACAGATGCATTCAAGGAGGTTCTGAAACCTTGGGCTGGTGAACACGAAACAAGTTTATGCAAATGAGCATGCAGAGAAAGGGCTAATGAGATTTATCAAAGCCGATGCTGTAACTGCGGGAGGCATGGAGTAGTTGGCTCACGAGGAACCAAAATAAATGTCAGGAAAAGTATGCCCCCTGGCACATGATTTATACCTGCTTATCAGAAATATGATATCTAACTAACATCGGGCTGCTGTGAAAGACCTAGATGATGGATGATTAATTACAGTATGAATTAATTCTGAATTAATTACATTCTTGAGTAGACATTATTAAGACTCTATAAAGACTCACAAGTTTTCATGTGGAACGTATTTATCATTTTGTAGCATCCAAACATATACAGTATGTACAGCCTATGGTATCACTGCCGTTTTGTCTATATATACAGCAGTGTGTATTTCAGATAAAGTGTTGTTGAAAATGAAATCTATCTAATTGATGGAGCCAGGCCTTTCATTTGACAAGTTCTTTCCTGATGGGAATTCTGAGTAAAGGTAAAGCTATATGAGAGTCCTTGGGATGAAGTAGAAGGATGCAGGGGCTTAAGCCATTTCACCAATGAAGCCATAAAGTCTCACTGAAGAAAAAAAAAAAGGGCAGGGTGAATGACAAGTTAATTGGCGGGATCTGTGGACCTCAGGGTCTGGTCCTGATGTGGAGACCAGACGGGGTGGGATGGTATGCCAGCTAATCCGCCTTTGTCCTCCCCCCGGTGAGGGACCAGCTCCTTAGAGAGGAAGGACCTGTTCAAGTGAGTACCTCAACAATCTGATTGTTCCTGCCTCAGTCCGACTCTCACAAAGGCTCAGTTTATATTTGCTCTGACTGAAATGGCCTTTGGCATGTCCTCTTTGCGTTACCGACATCAAAGAAAGAATGTGTCACTGCGAGTTTTGGAAAAAGCAGTTTTTACTCCAAAGTTTTTGTAGCCATAAAAAGCATTTAAACCATTATTTATCTTAGAATATGGTAGAAATAATCCAATAGTTCATCACTGAATGATTGTTACAATCCATTGATCAATCTTCAAATAACTTAGACCTTAGACTTTAACCTTAAATAGATGTTTTTATTCTGTAAGTCAGGAATCACTGATCTAGACCTGGTGCAGTCCATCTTAATCAAGAGACCACCGCTCATGTCCCCTTTGTGGCCCATGGTTATTGATGTAGCATAGCAATTTGGGGCCTTAACCCAAGCTCAGTAAGATGCCCCTTTTTATACCAGGGTGAGAAAGACAGAATTTAAACGTCACTGCCTTTGAATATATTTCTGTAAAGGATAAAACGTGGGTCATTTGTAACTAAGTCCTTCAGCAAAAGGGTACATTAGCTCAGCAGTCAATGAGAAATCATTTAGCTTTTCACTTTTTCACATTTATTGGGCAAATGTGGCTTGCTGTATCTTCTATTTAGTAATGCCATGCACTACTGTAATTAATTTAGCTATCATGTAGCTTTCTCTGACTTCTCCAAAAGCTTAAATTGTGGGTTGGGTTGTTTCTAACTAATATTTCAAATCTAATTTAGTTGCTTTGGACACATTCGTTTACTTTTAGGCTTAGGCTTTCAGTATTATGCTTTGCCACTGTGCAAAGGTAGCAATGTTTCACATACCAAATAATGGCATTCTATATTTACTAGATGGAAATAGATAATGGATGAAAGCATATGATTTAAGTTAATAATTCATGGTGCTTTAGACGGATGACTACTTTTGTTTGCATCCATGGCACCGAAAGGCATCTTGCTGTGATAGACATCTTTGCACATTAGGGTCAACAACTGAAACCATGATTCTCTACAGTGTTGAGAAAACTTGAACGGTAGTCCCCTGTGAGGGAGTTTGAGAACATTGCCAGGGTAAGCATGGAGTTACTCAACAGATAACTTAAGGCTACCTTCACACCCAACCCCTCATTAGTGAGGGTCAGTTGATTATTGAGTTTCCCTCCACATATTTGCCTACTTTTGCAACATTTTGTAATTTGTGACTTCTGGAAAAGTTCTTTTAAATGGCTGACTGGACTTGAACTGCCTCCAGAAGGTTAAACAAGTAGAAAGAAAATAACATTCCTCCTGCTGGATTCCTCCAGCAGAGAAAAAATGAAAGCTGTCACTTTTAATCAAACGGGAACATGACTTACCAGCTACATTGTGGCGGTAGAAGCATATATGTAGAAGCTAATATCACCTCTTGCCTCTTCTATTGAGGAGTGTTTTTCAGGATCCTTGAACTTACACAACTCAGAAAAAAAAGGTTGTATTTCATTTATATCCATTAATTGGGTCTAAGTTTCAGTGTATATCTTTTGGAAATGGGAGGGAATATCATTATCCATGAAGTTATTCTTTTCCCCCAAAGGAGAGCCAAAAGCACACTATTAAAAAGAAACATTGCTGAGAAAACCTGTGAGTCATTCATCTCAATTTAGTTACTTAGGCCGATATTCCACACCTGGGTGCCCAGCTTGCCATTAATGTCAGCTGCTCACCAATACAAGTCAGCAAGACACTCCAGAATATCCAGTCTGACACATTGGCTTCTCGCTTTGGAGATTAGAGATTCATTTTTCAGTTACAGACATTACATCTTCAGCCCACAGTTTCTATGCACAATTAGATCTCTCTGCAAAACTGTGTGGCTCACTTTGTAGAGACGGTCGCATCTTTAAAGACAAGAAACAATGCAAATCAGAAGTCTTAAACCAAAACGATTCAGATGTAATTGATTCTGGTTGTGTCTAATCTAATTATTAATTTTTACTATCATGAGAAGAAAAATATAGTCAGGACAATTTCAGTCTCAAAATACTTAAATATTACATTAATCTACCAAAGGTAATTGCTTAAATGAAAGAAATGATAAACTTTGACATTTTATATTTTTGCATGAATCCCTTCTGAACTTCAAGTTGAGGCAGTCTTTGAATGTAAGTCTCATTCATTCAGTCTCAATAACCAAATGTAGCTGTTACTACAGCTTTAAAGTGTAAATGTGCTGGCTGTTGCAGTCATCTCTGTAATTATAAACTGGCAGAGACATGCCTTCTGTAAAGGATTTAGTCTCACTCTTGCAAGAAAAAAATGATCTTTTATCTTCTTTACCATTTAATTTAAAGCATACTGCAAAAAGCTCATATCATTACACATTATAAATTAAAAGATTACATCTAATCCACAACACAAGGGACATTGTATTCCATATATAATTAATTTGGTTAAATCACTTTCAACCAAGTCATTTTAAAGCAAACCTTTGTTCTGTCTTCAAAGTACAGCAACTAATGACCCTGATACCCTTTTAAACAATACATTATGTGAAGTGAGATGTTCACATTAACGTGTGAAATGCAGTTGATGTTGGCATATGTGGTCACTTTGGTGCTTTTATGAGAAAATGCATGACCTTGTTGGATAGAGTTGCCATCAGGAGGAAGTGAGTGCACAGTAAGGTAGGCATAGAACAGAGCAAGAAACCATGTTCTTTATTCTTTTTTGTTAAGTGAGCATCACTTTGCATAAGACTATACCCTATGTAGCTTCAGGCACACAGAAAACTGTATGGCATATGTGCATCAGCTATAGTGAAACTGAATTTATTATACCTGATTTTACTGCTACACCCTGCATTTTGTCCCATGGATCCCCTGACACAGTCCTTGATTCACTCTAATCTGGATACAGATTAACATTGCACTCTTAATCCAGTTTAAGGTTTAAGACACATATCCCTGTCTATACAGTATGTTTATGTCTGTGGCGCATCTTCCTCCTCTGAGCCAGAGGGGCCATAAATTAAACAAACAAACAGCTTGAGGCCTACCTGCAACTGTACATACAGAATGAGCCATGTGAATCTGCATATATTGAAGGAATGCCACTGCGCCAGCCTTATATTAATTTCACATTTACATTCATATCGTGCCCCCGAGGGCATGTCTAAGCAGGGTACCACTGTAGGGGGTATGAAGGGGTGGGGTACTTGCCTCCAAATCAACATCTCAAAGTGAGTGTTAAAGCATTTCAAAGAGCAAGAGGAAAAAGCATCAACATGAATATTTTCCAATGGGAGCAATGGGAGTTCATACTAATGGAGTTCAATAAGCAGAGTGAAGATTGTTGATTGTTTTATGTATGAATTCTGTCCACAGATTTAAATTTGAACATCTGAAGTATAAACAATTTAACAGAATAACATAGTTATGCTTTTAATTGTTCCACAATTGGAACATTTCAATGATAATGATGCTTGTTGTCTAACATAGGGTTTTATAACTCGATATAAAAAATGGAAGTGGAAACCCATAACAAGTCACAACAACACTGTCTAAATAAGATAAATAATATAAAAATGTTATTTCTAAATGTCACTTGTCACATCAGTTGTTTTTGCCAAGTTCAATGTGTCATACTTCAAACTTCACTTTTGAGTAGATTGAGTGACTTTAAGTTTGATTGAGTGACCTATTAATCGTAGGTCAGTGCCTCACAGCAAGAAGGTTGCTGGTTGTAGTCCTGATTGAAACAGAAGCTCCCATTTGTGGAGTTTGCATTTTCTCCACGTATGTGCATGGGTTTTGTCTGGTTTGGTCATTTACTTATTTTGTCATTTACTCTGATTTGCTCTCACAGTCTGAAAAACATGGTGTAAGTGAGATTGAATGGTGTGTGTGCCCTCTGATGGACTGGCTACCTGTCAAGAGTGAAATCTCTCTTTTTTGCCCAACGAGAGCTGGGCACTGCTTTATATGGCGTGAGGGAGTTTAAATACAGTAATGGATTCATCAATGGTTTCACATATGGACAAAGTAAAGTAGATTTTTAAACAAAGAAACCCATATGACTGAGATAGACGCAGAATTACAATTCCTCAGATACATGTGCCTCATTATTGATTAAATGCAATGAACCCTTCGCCTTTGTTCTGTGCCAATGTCTAGAAATAAACAAACTTAACTATGCATCCTCACACAGCAAATTTCAGGGCCACGACTTAATTGAAAAGCTCGAGTGGGCCATTACATTTTGTGTAGGAGGCAGGGAAGAATAATTTGAATCACACATTCGCTTCAAAGTGATGACTCAGATGCCTTGACTAATGGCATTTATTTGGCACTCAAATGAAAAACAGCATTATTAGTAAATCATACTGACTTTTTTATGCTTATAATGATTTGTCCATTAACTCCTGAACATTGGTGTTTTTGCCTTAGTTCTTGATGACTGCGTGACTGGACGTTATCAGTTCTAATCCACTGAGTAGATTCTTGGATCGTGTTTTCTTTTCAGCACTACAACCATGTTTTCGGCAGTACTCGACACTACTGTCGATTACATTTCCGGATAAAAGCAACACAAAGACACAAGCTGGAGCACAGAAGAGCACTTTCAGTTTGCATGAATGCACCATTTTCGTCTCACCCTTCAAATTTGTGTCAGTAAACTGTCTGAACTGGCTTGAAAGTAAAGCAGTGGCAGAAAGTGCTAGCTGTATAGTAAGAAGACAAAGAGACTGGTGTAAGTGGTAGAGTGGCAAGGCTTCATTGTTGTTGGACGAGTGTTGACAAGTCACAGAGCTGAGAGGATTTGCAGCGAAAGGCACCGCTTTGCTATTTCCAGCTTCTCATTGAGATAAGATGAACTGGGTGAGTCTCTCGGATAGACCAACTGGAGTCTTCCCACACACCGTCAAACATTCTTACATGATGATCATCCGCTTGATTTATGCCTATGGTTAACAGCCAAAAGCTCATCCAGCAGAGCACTTTTCCTAAACTATCATTTCAAACATGCCATCAAATATTGTGTTCACTCCTACACTGTAAATTCCTGTAAATGGAACTCAATGACAAATAAATCACCCCAGCTGTGAAAATTCCCACAAACAGAATATTTTATTGTCATTTCTCAGAGAGATTACTTTGCCATTTAACCACAAAACTCAAAGGGAATTAACTGATCCTATGATTAGTTTTCCCTCAGCACTAAAACTTCAACCTGATTCTTCTCATATTAAACCACAGAAGATTTGCTGTTCATAGACCAGCCTCTACATAGTGCTGCTTGTGGACCCTAGAGGTGACCCAGGCTGCAGATACAGCTTCTAAGATGGATTAAACAACAATCGTTGAGGCAGAAGGCTCCTTAACCTAAGGCTATGCATTCACAAGCCACACACCTCCCTGAGGCTGGGGGCAGCCAGAATACCAGGTCTAATCCGGGGCTTTTACTGTGCAGGTCCTAACGGTACCATCAGCTTCTCAGAGAGCCAGAGTGCCAGTGCACACCACAAGAAATCTAATTTCCTATATTTTATAGGCAAAATACTGCTGCCTCTGTATTTGCCATGAATGCTGCTTATGGACTTGGTCACATGGCAAAATAAAATGTCAACAAGAGAAATGCAATTTTTTCAACAGATTTCTTGATTTATTATCATCACCATCTCCTGAAAGAAAGGAGGAAGGTGAGAAAGTTTCAGACTTTTGTAGGAAGATGTATACCAATGTGCTTTTCTCTTATAAAACGCTCCATGTTCCATAGTAATGGCACAGATGGTGTCACAGGGATGTCAGGCATAAACGAGGTCTCAATGTATGTGCGTGTCTGTGAAATCTCTGTTTTCTCACTGTGTGTGTGTGCATTCGAGTGAGTGGATAAAATGTGGCGTGGATGGACTGCAGGAGCCATGTTCATGACTCCATGTAAGGAGGTCAGCCGCAGGGCAAGCGTGTGATTGCAGCAGTTTGGTCTGTTTACATGCAGGTCGTCAGCTCAGCACAAATGCCACTGTTACCTTTTCAAGTTATGTCCTTTCTCCAGTTAGGTTCCTCGCCAAATGGATTAAAAGCAGGCAAGAAATTTGCTGTGTTAGAAGTGTTGTATTGACTCCTGATTTGATTAAGTGCACTTTAAATATACAAAGAGAGAATCAAGCTCAGCTTTTAAACAAGCCAGGCTTAGATACTACATTATAGACAACTCAGACTCAAGATGGACTTGGAAAAATTACAGTATGGACTTCCTGAAACTCACTTGGATTAACAGAAACAATGATGATAGAGGATAAAGCTTTGTTTTTCCTGTTGGCATCACATCAAGCCATGGTTGAAGACCAAATCTGTGTTATGATGTGAAATGGTCAGTTTGGTTGAGAAAGAGTTTGGTTAAGGTCAGAGAAACAGCTTGGTTTGGGTTAAAAATGTCAACATCACTATGGTTACCGGACCTCTACCCTCATGGTTAAAATAATAAACAGTTGGTTACGGTTATGGAAACGGTTTTGGTCATGTTTAAAATAAACACATGGTTGACTTATTTCCTCCCTTGCTCCCGTGCCCCAGCCACTAGTTTGTTACTTGAACATAAACATGTGTCTGTTTAAAGCACTGAAGGCTCACACTTGTTGTCTTTGTGGCTGCGCTGCACAGTTGGAAGGGTTAAAAAGTTTCATGGTGGGTTGCATGACGGTGTTGCTTAACTATATTCAATTCCATGAATTACATGGACCGTGTTTAACATGACAGGAATGTGACCTGCCTGTTTTCTTTGTCAGTCTGTTTTGCTTTGTGCATTTTATCTCTTGTTTCTGTTACGGTCACATTTATACAGATCTTTCTGTTAGTTTCGGTGCAGTAAAGTAAATAAATGTTTGGCAGATCAGCATCCAGATTTTCCATCCATCTTTCTATTATCTTACTTGTTTTGGACAGGTCGTCAGTCCATCACAGGCTACGTACACACCATTTACCTGCTCACACTTAAGGTTTGGTAATCAACCTAAATATAGAGGTTTTTGGACTGTGGTAGAAAAAAAGAGTACTTGGAGAAAACCAACCCTCAGTACAACCAGATATTGAAAGCTGGGACCTCGGTGCTGTGAGGTGACAGTACTGACCACTCAATAAATGTTGCCGTGTTATAAAGAAAATTTTAACTGAATTCTCTCAGTGACACCATTGAATATAAAGCAGGTAAGATAATCTGGATATCTGAACTGTGTTTGATGCAAGATACACCCATTTGTAGGTAAAACTGTTCTCTACATCCTCTTAGTCCCCATCCCTGCAGCCTTACAGACAAAGTCTTTCAAAGCTGTCTCATCAGCTGTAGTTTAAGGATAAGTAGTATATTTGAGGATGTTACATATGGCAGCTCAAGCTTTCACCCCCTGCGTCTTTCATCGTTTTCCTATACAAATGTCACATCACCATTTTCTTTTCTCAAAGATGGCTGGCAGCGACATGCAGGTCTCCAAACTGGACTGAAATCTAGTATGGCAGCTGCAACAAAGCCAATTGCTTTCCATGAGCAGCATCCAAGTGCAGATTTTCCATGCGCCCTCACAGGAGTACGTCACTCTAGTGAGTGGATTCTTAAGTTCTCACAGGCTTGGAGAGTGGCCTGCACCTACGCTATCCAAACTCTCACAGGAAATGGGCTGGAGACATCCCTCGTTCTAAATGAAGCACATAATCAATCAAAGGGGGGTAATAATGTCTGGATCTGCTAACAACATATCAGTGCGAATGAGTGTGATGCATTCCTGCATATTTTTGTCTGTGAGGCAACAAGGGCCAAGAGTAACACAATCTCCAGGAAAGTGAAAGGGAAATAAGGGGTCGAGGAGAGACAACAGGACAGTGTGTTGTTCAAGAAAAGGAGGGAGGAAAATAAGGACGGTGGGTCAAGAGAGAGAGCATTAAGGACGAAGACTATCGGTGACCCCATCCCAAGACACATCCACTGCTGTATCTGTGAGTCGTCTGTGGAGAGGTGAGGTGCCTAGACACTGCATTCCCAGGAAAGAAGGCAGATTAACATTCCTCAGATGCTACAGTATGAAGAGTTATGAGAGAGGTTGTCCCAGGGGAGTTCATTTACTAACAGGATGTAATGGAGAGGGGTGGGGACAAGAAAATCTGATTTACTCAGTGTTTAAAGCATGAATTACAGTATGACACTGATGTGAGAATAAATGAAATTTGCAAAAAATGCATTTTGTCTCCCCCGTTCCTTTCGCTATGATTGCTCAATCACTACATTGTCTTTATTGTCACATTCAAATTCATCATTTGACAGAGGTGCACCTTTAAATGCGGTGTGTGTGTGTGGCTGGCTTCCCGGCACAAAGGGAGCAACTGTTTGATTATCATTTCCAAGCCTCCCTCAGCTGGCCCCACGAAAACCTGGAACAGCAGCGGGTTCGCACTTGGTTAAGACTGTCCCATAATGAAATATGGCTGTTTAAAAGGAAAGTGTTGTGACATACAATAGCACGCTTACTGAGTCACAGTGTGTATGTGTGTGTGTGTGTGTGTGTGTGTGTGTGTGTGTGTGTGTATGTGTGTGTGTGCGCGCGCGTGTGTATGCGTGTGTGTCTAATGACATAGGACGGCCACTGTCTGTCTGTTTGCCCTCCCACTATTTCCTATGAACCCGTCTGTGCTCGCAGGACAAAAGGCTCCTTCAGTGGCTCTGTCAGGCGGCCGGCGGAGCAGCGGAGGCTTTGTCTGTGTAGGTTGTGTGGGAGAGACGAGGAGAGAGAAAAAGAGAGGGAGAGAAAGACTGTATACTCACTTAATTTTGAGTGATATGTATATGTATGATATTTTTTCATTTTTTTTCATTGATCATTTGCACATGTGGCAGTGTACTTTCCCTCATTTATAAACCTGTAGATTGGGGCTGTCTTTGTATATCACTGAATGCAGGATTAAAACTTTCCTTAAAGATTTATGTTTTAGCGAACATTGACTTCGGCATGTAGTTGTGATTGTTCTGGTTTGTGTTTCAAGCTCGGAATGCACAGCTCAGTTTGACTGGCGGTTCTCCCAAATATAGAAATCTGTATTTGTGAGCTTGTATCTCCCTCAAGTACGTCTGCCTGGATGAATGTATGTGTATATATATATATATATATATATATATATATATATATATTTGTCCCATCATTATTACTTTCTCTGTCCCTGTGCATCTTTGGTTTCGTACTACTTAATATCTCCATGACATTGTGTGTGTGTGTGTGTGTGTGTGTGTGTGTGTGTGTCTGTCTGTCTGTCTGTCTGTCTGTTGGTGTGGGTGTGGAGATGACACAGGCTGTCAGACTGTAACACACTGTGAGGAGTCAGGGGAGGTGTGGGTCTGTTCTCAGACACTTCCCTCCGTGACCTCGGACCGTCATAAATCTTCTAATTCCCTCATTCCAGTGTCAAATGAAGCAGCGCTCTTATGTGCTGGAAATTCCCCCGTTGCTGACTGCCGGAGAACAAAATCTTCAGTAACTTCACAATCAAAGCTTTTACCCTGCAGCGCTGTTTGGATCTGACAGTGGCCTACAGTCATTTGGAGCCTCTACTGGCCACTATCGGTGAACAGTGGGACTGGTAAACAAGAAACCACTGGAACGGGTTTCCAGACGGAAGGGTTTTTTGTTCTCATGGTCTAGATCCATAAATCAGCGAAACAAGTGACTAATAAATGTGTAAAATTAACTTTATGTTCCCGAATGAGTATTTATGCAGCCTTTTCTGCATTTGTGTTTCAAGAAAATTGCTTTTCTATTTGTAGAACAGTCATCTAATGGCAAAGTGTTGGTAAAAAAAAATCTGGTCCTCTTAAGGGGTTAAGTGTTTTCTTTTTGAGTCACCAGTAAACCTGGTTTAGTAACTATTGAGTCACTGATACATCCACAGCTGCAGATAGGTCAGCTTGTAACAATGCAACCACAGCTCCTGCACAGCTCAGCTCACTTTTTAGGCAAGCTGTTAGGATAACATTCTGGACGTACAAACTCACCATGTGTCCATTGTCCAAGTTTGCATTAGTCTGTGAAAGTCTTGTCCAGAAGTTTATTAACGAGCTACCAGGCAACCATGGGTTATAAAAGGTAATTGATAACCTTGGATTCTCTGAAACTGGCTGAAAAATTAAGATCAGTTTGAAAGAAGACAGCATGTAGTAACAAAGAGTCAGGAAATGAAGAGAAAAAAGAAAAAGAGAAGGCTCACTGGATTGAGAGTGACATCCCGACGATCACGTTTCAACAAGATTTGCTGCTTTAATATAAACTCAGTTAATTCCGGTGTAAGAGGAGTAACACTTTGTAACATGTGGTATTAATGGGGCAGCTTCAAAACCCATATACCTGTTAACAGTGATCACTATCACAGCTCTGTACATGCTTTATTTGGTCTGGGATTTGATCAGAAGTACTCCATCCTACAGCCCTGTGAGGCTATGGCAGCCGGTGGAGCCGAGTTCCTCTCATGCTCCTGCTGCATTTATTAGCTCGATTCATGGGGACTTGTGTGCAGATTTACTACTCACTTCATCTTGAAAGCTTTTTTATTGTTGTAATGTTAACCCGGAAAGAACATACTAAGTCCCGGTGCGGGTGTATATCACATACGGGAGCTTTGTCTGCAAATTCAAAACCTCTGTGGTTTCTTACATGCACACACACACACATATATGAAGGGAGGCCAACACACTCTCATTAAACATAAAAACACACATGCACACATATGAACACACCCTGGCTGTCCATGAGTCGATATTACTGTTTCCCCAGGTCTAAAGGATTCAAACAAAGGATTAACAAATGAGTTGTTTTGTTGATGAGATTAACCCCCTTTGTTCCTACATTAATAGTGCACAAAATTCTAATAATACAAATACAATTAAATAATTAAAAAAATTAATAAATACAATTAAATACATGCAATTTAAATTGCAGCGGTGTGTATGTGCATAATTCACGCCCAATTAATACATGCACACACCCCTACAGTTAAATGCCAAAACAGACATTGTAAAAAACGAAATACCGAGGCACACCTCAAATCCACAAACTGCTATATGTTGCTTCACTTCTGGACCGAGGTGACACATCTCCTGAGCTTCAGAGGAATGTGCCATGTAATGGTGTCAGAGGAGTGCTCCAGGAGGCGTTTGGGAGGCTGAAATGGGACAAGGTGCCAGGCAGAGGAGGGAGGGGAGGGGCGTCGTCTCCAAGTATTTCTTCTTAACGGTCCCAGTCTTGACAGCTCCCTCTTCCTGAGGCCCACCACCTCTGCACAGGTAGCAGCTACTGTAGCACTGGCTAAGAAAGACATTTTTCCCCCCGTCTTTGCTGAAGGGGCTGAGAGGGTGAATAAAGTCGACAAAGGAGTTCATACTGTGGAATTTAAAGTGCCACTGAATCGGGGTGGGGGATTGGGCGTAGAGGGTGGGGGTAGAGCAGCATAAATGGAGCAAGCCCTTCGGGGCGGCTGTCTCCTCGAAGCTGATCCCGACGAGTTTAATCCTTGACATCACGTGAGCGAAATCCCACCGCTGCCGCTGCTTTTCCCCTCCAGACAGCCTATGGATGTGGGTTTTATCAGCCCGAGGATGGATGTGGGGCAGCTTGTCAGTGAGTTGCTGCCTCTGTGCTTGCACTGCGTTTCTCCTAAATAGGGCGTGGAATGGGCAGATATGGTCACGAACGTGGTTTGAACTTGGGGGGGGGGTGGCGTTTATGCTCTTAAATTCCTTTGTAGTTTGCATAAGGATGTGTTATCAAGACAAATTATTTGAAGAGAGAAATATTCAGGAAAACTAGATCCAGTGGTTATGACAATTGTAATGTAAACCTTTGTACAAATAAAAACTCATGAAATAAACTAAACTGTAATTATTTTTGACTTGAAAATCATACATTGGTTGACAAGTTATTGCTCTCTTGACCACTTAATATTTTATTTTCTGTTGACCTTTGCTTCTGGATTTAGTGAACATATCTCAATACTTGATTTTATGGGCATTTAGTAAACTGATTGAAACATGGAGGGAGGAAAGCAGCAAATATTTCATAACAGAATTGAATCATTAGTATTGTGATTACATGGTCTGAAACCAGGTTGGCCAAGTCTTCTCTTGATTTAAATGAGACTTCCTGGGTAAATACAGCTTGACAACTGGAACAGCTTAGCAGGAGCCTCTGAACACTGAGCTTTTGAGAAATCACTTTCCAGCCAAAGTCCAATGTTTTTCAGCTCAGATTTTCTTTTGGTACAGTTTAGATTCTGCTGCTGTATCTGGTTGCCCATTGTGGCTATGGCTACACCAGTGCCAACCACCTTAACTGTTGTGTTCTATTTATTGCGATCCCCATAGAGACAACATGTTTGAACACTGTTGTGGTAATCACAAATGTATGCTTTCAGTGAATATACAGCAGAATAACATTGCCTTTTTCCCCCTTAAGGCCCTCCCAACTTGAGGACTTACTATCAAAGCCTCAAAGATTAGCATTTGAGTTAATGATCAAATGTGGACAAACAGTGACCTGTCTCGTTGCCCCACACCCACACAGGTGCGCTGACCCACACCCCAGGTGCACTGATCTCATCTGCACTAGACAGTGCAACCTAACAAATCCAGATTATAGTAAATCCATGACATGTCAAAACATCTGTCACTGTGTTGCAATCCAGGATACACGTGAAAACATCTGCCTCAAAGGTCACTCACTAACAGTGAAGAACAAGTGAAGGTTAAATGTTCAAAAGAAGGAGTCATAGTAAGTTTTTGGCTGAACAAAAACAGAAGCTTCACATTAAAGAAAGAAAGGAGATGCAAATGTTCTGAAGAGAATTAGTACTGTTCATCTTAACACGCACAAACCAACACACAATGGTGGGACGAGACCACAATGAGACTGGGATACAGAAAATTGCATCCACAACTGACGATGTGTGAAACTGGGTTATGAACAATGTATCTTGAAATAGGAGAATTAGAGTAAGAGCTCAAAATACTCAAGGGGTTGAAAGGGGGTTACATTTTTTTGTGTTCAGCTTCACAATGTACGCACTCTTGCATGTCATTAACTCAACTGCATGTTAAAGGAACTGGAGACAGCTGATGGTGTGTTTGTGCAGTATTCAGCTCTTTCCTGGCTCTCCCGTACTATAGTGTGCTTTTTTCTTCCTTGAGGTATTTGGTCTGGGCTGGTTACTGAGGAGACACTAGTGGACAAAAGCCAAAGCTAATATGAGTAATGAGGAATAGATGTACAATTACAACACTGAGCACAATGATTGTCTGTGGTTTGAGACATTCTGAATTGAAAATTTTCTCCAGACTTCTTTTTTATGTAGTGATGCACATAATAGCATACGGCAAGCCCAGTACTATAGCCCTTATCTAGCTGGGCTTATTATTCAGTGAAGTGCTTTTCTTTGCTGCGGGTCAAATATGTTTTCAACCTTTTCACACTGTTGTTGAAGACAGCAAGTATAGGGGAATAAATGTTATTTTGCAGTTGAAGATGATAAAGAAAAGCCTCAATAAAAGACAACTAGACAGAGATCAGCCATAATGCAAAAGCTCCTCCTTGAAATTGAACTAAAAGCTAATTTGATAATGTAATAGGATGAGAAAAGACAATTGGAAATTCAAGAGATTTAATTCACTCTTGCTGTCAAGCTGCCACCTCCTGACCTTTTGTCCCCCCTGAAAGTGACAGCATTGACCCGAAGCTCAACCAAATTCATTTTGTCAAGTGATCTCCATCTCCACTCTCTGTTCTTGAGCTCATCCACAGCTAAAATGTCACAATATATACACTGTCACAGTGAGACACTCATCTGCTTGTCAGAAGCTGCTATACAGCTCTGCAGTTGCATCAAATCGTCCGTTCAGCACAGTTTAGCAGCAAAAGACAACAGTGAACCGTATCAGCAAAATCCATATCACAATTTCCTCAACATCCTGTTTCAGCCGGTGGTTCATCACAGTGACAGTTTCTTTGGCAGGATGTGAAGATAGTGTTATCACAGTCTGAATGTGGGAAACTTTAATGCGCTGGTTCTCGTGTCTGTCAGGAAGAATGGGTAATCCTACCACCTTCATCACTGATGTTCATTTTGAACACTGATGGATAGTGTGATTCAGTTCATCATCATTATCTTTCAAGTGGGCTAGAATGTGTAGAACTCAGGAGCTTGAGGACCATTTATAATTCACCTTGAGATGGACACAATGACAGAAGGGTAGTGGTGCACCGTGATGATATTAGCGTCCATTGTCGCACGTGGCTTAATGGGTACCAGAACAGGATATTGACCCAAGCAAAGCATGCCTGCCTGGCTTTATGATTCTTATCAGAATGAATGAAGCTGTGGATCCCGCTGAGAGTGATACTTTAGCCAACCACTCATAGTCATTCATCACTGAGGCGGGAAGTGAGATTCCTATATCCATTAAGCGAGGATAGATTCACAGTTCCCCAGTGGCCATTTAAGTGAGCAAGAACGTCCAGAGGAGGTTGACTCTCCTGAAATAGCCTTGAACCTACCTTGAAATCTCAAAGCATTCATTTCAGATGAGCTGTAACACCTTGGTTAAAGGTAGTTGCAGTCTAGTTTTCTGAGGGGCCATGAACAGAAGTCTTGTTTGATACAACTGAATTGAACAGCTGTTTCTTGTATCAAAAACGATAAGTTCCTGGTGAAAATTGCAAATTCTTGACCACAAGGTTGAAAGATGCCATATGTATTTTACTCGATTTTACCAAGACTGATTTTTCTGTCTTCACAAAACCATTAAAAACCACCATGATGGAAGATGATTTTTCTGCAGTTGCTTTTTGTCTGTTTTGTGCCTAGTGCTTAACTGTGTGCACAGCAGCTATTTCTCTCTTTTTTTTTTTCTTTGTAATCACCAAAGCAAGACTCGATTTGTAGCTGCCTCCCCCTCAAAGAGGTGAAGTGCTGGGTGCTAAATTGCATGATGGACTTTTTCTCAGCCAAGAAAGGGGCAGCCACATTCAAGGATGTTTGCAGACCATCTCAATTAACGCTTTTGAAATGCCATCTCTCATTAAGCCGTGAGAGCAGGGGTAACTCAGCAGCCAAAAGAGAGTATTGAGCCTCAGGTCTCAAAGGAAAGGCTTGCTGCAACACCAGATACAGCATCTGCTATTGATTCAATTACCTCCATGAATAAATAGATTTCTCTGGGTTATGGAACAAGGCCAGTTTGGAATATTTAATGACTTCGGTCAATAGACTTTTTACACGGATACATTTAAAACTCTACATTTAAGGCTTTTATATTGCTTCTTTTTCAGTTTGCATAGGTGAAGAGTTTCATCCGAAGGCTTGTCAGACAGTTGAAAATGATAGGGATGTGGGTGTAGCCAATCCTTCACAGGCTTGTCTGGAAAAGAAATCCTTTGAAGGGAAGTACGGGCTCAGTATTATTTGTTGTTTTCCCCCTGCGTTAGTATATTCACTTGGTCCATGCTGTTGAATATCTTCCCCTAACTTGAATCTTGAATGAGCCGAATAGCACAGAAGTTGAAGTCAATGACAAATGCTCTCCTTTGTCTTGAAACACATCAGGCACATCTCAACATTTTTCATTGTAACAGTGAGTGGAACTGACGCTCCATTCTTTAGTCGATCAATCCATCATAGGGAAAACAATAACTGGATTGTGGATTCATTACACCTAATGGTGAATTACTAACTCTCATGTCTTTGTTACTTTATAGCATCCGGAGAGACTGAGGACCTAGTGATGTGACATGTATTTCACCATGGGGGTGGAGGCCCATCAGAAAATAATCTGGTTAGAGAGTGAATAGTCATGACAAAAGGAGGAAGAGCAGCCAAGGCATTGTGCTCTGGCGCATCCATAGTGACGTGCTCGCTCATCTTTGATGTTGGTATCTTTTAGAATGCAAAGAAATGGATTTAGGTCACGCTGAGCGATTTAGCCAGTTGGAGAACATGGCCCCTTTATTTGTGGGTTTTTGGCCCTTGAAAAAAATCGAACCAATTTTAGTTCAATGTTAGCGAAGGCTTTGATGAGTAAGAAAAAGAAAGAAAAAAATCATCAGTCTAAATGAGACATTGTGATAAGTGTTTTTTCTTGACCCTGTACAACTCACTCTTGTCTTTATAACACTTGTGTGTGCATGTTTGTGTGAATGTGTGTATATGTGTGTGTGTTTGACAGCCATTTTCTCAGCCGCTTCCTTGCCTCTGATTCTCTGTTGGCATGGTGAGCGAGCAGCGGGAAGCCTTCACTCCAATTTGCCATCGTTTGTCATCACTTGCCCTGTGACACAGACACACACACAAACACAAGACCCAAGAGTGCGTCAACTTTCTATGGCGAGGCGACAGTGGCGACCCTATGACTGCACCCACCCCCACCCCCACTGCGCACAGACACACGCACACACACATGCGTGCATGTACACACACACACCCGAAGCTCTGTAGTGCCTCTGTCACATCAAACATTTAAACATAAGAGATTAATTCAGTCAGATGTTACTTTTCTTTGTACATGTGCAAATTCTGCTTATGCCAAATCAAGTGGTTGACATGACAGCTGTACTCATTATTACTTTAGGCATCTTCAAAAGTTAGACTGGCCTATTGTGGCAACTATTGAATGAAAATAATGAATTTTCTTTTGCATGACATTTGCATAATTGGCTGAAGTGGCGTTGATAAAAGCCACTCATCCATCAGATTCATCGATACATGATACACATATAAGTAAAAGTCTGATTTTATCAGAATAAATTTCTCGCAAAGAACACTGTATACGCTCAATAAAACTGGTTTCTGGATATTAATCTGAGTAATACAGACACCTTGGAAAGATATTCGATTGTCCGAGTGAAATTAGATTCACTGTTGTGTTAGGATGGAAGCAGAAATGAAAAGAAAGCAGAAGAATATAGACAATAACTATGATTACAACCTGTATAATGTAGCTGCTCGGAAAGAAATCACCATGGCTTTGTGTTCTGATAGTTATCTTCAACTAACATACAGTGGTTTTGCTGGTTTAAAATAACTGGAGTGCTTTTATGTCCCAGAGCATGTTAGAGCACGTCGTTAAATAATGAGACACAAGTATGATTTGATCAACCCCTCCAACTCTGTGTCTAATTGTGCATTTGAAGCTTGTGGGGATCTTACATTCGAAGACAGTAATTAAGGACAAAGCAAAGGTCTCATTAAGCAAATTACCTTGTTGCAGAGAAGGCGGGAGTTAAAAGCCTTTGCTGGCTGAGATGTCATTCCCCTTCATGATCAAGGATCATCAGACCTTTGAGAGAGGTCACAGCATCTTATTCCATTACATATTTATTTCGTTCTATCGTTCATTTGCACTTTGTTTTACAATCATCTGCCCTATTGCGTTCAAAGACTTGGATTCATGCATCAGACTAAAGTGTCTCTATACTCTTGAAATCAAGTAGGGCAAATGAAATTTATATGTGCGCTGTCCCCTTCAAGTCACGAGAAGAGGGTCAGATTTCTCTCATTTTATTCCACTAAGTTTTACAACAATGAGACACCCCAACTGGTCATAAATCCAACCCTGGAACCCTGTGGTGTAGATTCATTTTGTTGATGGATGGTGGTACAGTGGACTCAGGAGGGAAGCTGGAAGTAGATTTTATCTATTATTCTGGGCCCTGTGTCCTGTCTGGTCGCTGGCATGGTCAGTCGATGCTCCTGCCTGTTGGGGAGACCGAGCCAGAACCCTGCAATGGTCAGTGAGTGTGTTGACGTGAGGGCCTCATGCCATCTGGGCACATGGATTGACGAGATGACGGCGTTAACTCTCTGTAGAGTTCAGATGGACAGGAAGATGTCCCTAGTTCCCGCTGTGGTGGCGGCACCAGACCCCAGTGCTAAAGATGAATGGTTTCCAGTCCTACGCATCGTCATTCCTGGTTTCCTACATGTGGAACGGATATCATGGAAACAGGGCCGATTTTCATTATAACTTTATTTTCACATAAACAAAGCAAACTGGCTGCTGGCCATATACTCATTATGGTCTAATTCAGCTTTCATTTCCTGCCATCCAGGTCCAATATTACCACCTGCCAAGTGCCAAATGTTGGTGAAATTTGCTTTTGGCAGATAAATCAAGTTACTGAGATGATGACATTGGTGATAAATGAAGGATATAAATAAACCTTATGAAAAGGATGTTAACTCTGGACACTGCTGCAAAGGTTAAATTACTTTAAATGCCAACTGCTATAATTTCTATGAAATATTAAAAGAGCATCAATTCTCGAGAAAAAGTCCAAAAAGGTAAAATACGAAGCAAAATAAACACTAGAGGCAGTCGTAGCCTATGAAATATTTCCTGTAGTAAGTGATGGATTTTACGTTAATCCCAAAAAATAAATATCCAGTAAAATCTGCTGTTTAGTCTTCCATTTGCTGACAATACAGACTAGATTCCATCCCCTTTTGTCTTGAAAAACTCGGTTCAGAGGGAAAGTGTAATGATGAAGTGGTCACAATAACAGTGCTATACCAAACTATTGTGTTTGTACAGGGTGAAGCAGCCCTTTGATGTGGTGTAGGTGTGCTGAGTACAGGGAGTGGAGTCTGGGTCCGCCCAGCCCATAATGAGGGAGACAAAGAATCATGCAAACGTGTTTACCTGAGTCGTTCTCATTGAGCTATACTATTGGCCTCAAAATCTGGTCACCAGAATGAAAGAGTAAAATAACAATACTTTATTTATATATATTTCGTTGTGACTGAATAGTGCTCTTGCTCAGCTTGGGATATAAGAGAGGTTAGGAATGTGGGATATCAGGGTTGTAGATCTGGCAGTTCACTGCCGCTCCTGCAACACAAAAAAAGCACCTTCTACTTACTCAACAGTCCCATTTAAGAGCTGCTGATTACATCTCTGAACATACCAGTTACAATTAGATGTATGTTACTGATTTGCTAGCAACAAGTGGTTAAAGCAACTGATACTTTGTACTAGATCGCACCACTTAGCATTCCCTGTGGGACACTTAAATCAGTTCTGATATGTTTACCTAAATACCCTTTAAAACAACAAATTTTCCAAAATGGGTAAATCTTTAAGGGTTACAAGAACTGTACCGTGTCAGACTGCTGGCTGTAGTGTGCGTCATAAGCTCAGCTGTGTTAAGACTAACTTGCCCAACAGTTATTCCTTTTTTAAAAAATAATAATTTTGGCTCTTGAGTCAGGCATTCAGCTACTTCCAAATACTAAATAATCTGGAGCCACTGTCAAAGAGTGTCATTGTTTCTTTAAACCATAGACTGAACATAGACTAGTTCAAGTAAGCGTTCACCCCAAGGACACTGCTAGAATATTCAACACTGGATAGACAGACAGCAATAATGTACATATCCTTTTTTTAACAGTCTGAAATCTTTTCTTATCTATTTTCAGTTTTGCATTTGGTAATTTAAGAAGCTATACAACTCGATCTCTTCACGAAGCCACCATCCACTCTACAACTATTTCATTGAAATTAGTCAATTCGCATGTACCCAATTTAGGATTCAGCTGTTACCTCATTTGAACCAGCAACAAAAAGCAGATTTTCTTCAGTACAGTAAATAGGATGAGACTGGAGATTAATAACCACCTGGTTACACCACTGAACAAACGGAAATGCTGCAGCGATTTGCCTCTCACTCTCCTTGTTTTTGCAAAAATGCTTTTAAACTCATCTTTTCTCAGTATTCTGTTACTGTCCCAGGAGTTGTCTGGGTGTTACATCCTTGACCCACTCTGCCCTTTTGTCTACACAGTGATCTACAAATTTAACCTTCTTAAAGTGTTGCAATCATTCTGTATAGCTCCGCACAAGAATGCCAGCTTGATTCTTGCAATGTAAATGAGATGTAAAAAAAGTCACCTGAATCTGCGTGACACCTCCACAGAATCTGTGCTTGTACCCATTATTCATATGCTCAAAACATTACAGACCTGGGATGCTAATGCAGTCACACAGCCTCTGCCCAGTATTTGAGCCTTCACACTCATACTTTGCTGGGGCCTTGATTAAATTTGTTGCCCTCGCCATCCGCCTGCCGGCTGCCAGATGACTTTGAATATGAATGAGACTCTAACATTGAATGTTGCGAGGCTCCGTCCTTGGTTTTCCTTTTTTGTTGGCTCATTATCCTGGATGGCTCCCTCCTTAACTTCTTTTCACCACCGTCTCTCTCCTCCTCTGAACTTGTCAGCACTAACTTCCTTGCAGTGATGAAACGCACATCAGCACACATACAAACATGATGACAAGAAAAACCACAGAGGTGGTGCCTTTATTTATTTATTTTTACATATAATCATATAACTCTGGAGAAGAAAAGAAAGTTTTGAAAAAAGTAAATGAAAGACTATTTCTGACTGTTGATTACATTGATCTTTGCTCTGCTCACCCATTGCCCCAAATAACTTTAGAAGGTAATTGAAAAATTTGAAACTCCAACACAATAAACTGGGAAACTTTCATAATTATACTGCCAGCCTGTGCTGGAAAAAGGACAAAGTTCTGGGTACAGCATTTCTTCCTTGATGCTTTGAAATTCTGATTTATCTTGTTTTATAGCTGAGGTGTTACATGCATGGGGCACTGTTTTTCATTTGCTGAACAAGTCTGTGATTCAGGCGGGTGAGATAGTTGTATTACTTTTTGAATCCAATAATGCATCTTTACCTCATCTCAGTTTTAAGGACAGTGTTAAACTTTAACTTTTAACCACAGAGTAAGACCGATTTTATTGATTTCTGAAAGTTTTGCAAAGTTTTGCACTAAATGAGTATTTTCATAGTCTTTTACCACACCTCACTGTCCATTATCTGAGGGTCCATCCTTGATTTACCCATTGTCTACCTGGTCCCCATTGTCCACTTTGTCCACCTAGTTCCCCCGCCATCAGATGTAGTTACAGGATTTTCCTCTTTAATCTTCCACTAGATGTTTTAGAGCAGCAAACGTTGAGCTTATCTAATCAATAATACATGTTGCATAAAATTGTCAGGGTTTAATGTGATTTTTTAGTGGAACTTGTCAGCACCTGAAAAATCTTTGTGTCTGGCCTGAAATTAAACTTGGCTACAAAAATATAATATAGCCATGCACACACAGACACACACATGTGTGTGGGGCCCTCATAGCCTTTCTCTGACAGTGGGGTCTCTGTCAGTATTGACAGGCTGTGATGCTGGACTGACTACAGACAGACAAACTCAGGGTGGGGAGGAGACGTCTGCCTCTGCCAAGCACCATGGCTGGAGAGTCCTCCAAGAACCTGGGGTGTGAGAAAGTCCTGTGTGGCATCCCTGGAAACAAATCCAATATGCAGTAGCATCCACCTCGGTGACTCAATTCTCAGTTCATCATCCTGGCAATTTGTCTCATCTAAATAGCAGGAGTTAAACACTAAGGCACTGATGATTTTATTTATTAAGCTACCAGCAGTGGCAAAGAAGGGCTGAGAATCTCTGCAGACAACATAAGAATCGTTTGAGCTTGTTGGTTGTTTATCAGCAGTTACACTGAAACAATTTCTGTTATAATGCATTTGATTTCACAAATTCAAAAACAACTATCAGAACATCAATCACCCCCCTGTGGACACGTGATGTGATTTCTTCCATCGAGATTTACTGCGGGGGTTGTGTTTATGTGACCTTATAATATTGATTAACTATTCTACACTCAGCTCTATATAAAGCACACATAAATAAACACACATTGAATCTCATTTGTATGCATTGTGACATAATCCAGACTTCATCTAGTTTGTTGAACACAACAAATATAACACATACATCCATACATACATACATAACAAAGTATCCTGTGGCAGAATACTGTTATTATTGCACAGACTTTGTGCACACTAGTACATCTGTTGGCTGACTGAAATCATTACATTGATCATTTGTCACAACATATCAATAGTAAGACTGGCATTTCAAGGTGACACTGGTGTCCGACAAAATGATGAGGTCAGTTATTTGATCTGTAAGGATGATGTAGAGTTGGCTTGAGTGTGAAATGAGGACCATTATTAATGCGATCCAGGTCCAGGTGAGATAGCAGTCATAAAATGGATAGCCCTGTACAATGGGCATATATCGGATGAATAGTAAGAAGGTCAAAGGATAAGTCAGCCTCATATTACTTTAAACCAAGTCTTCATATTCTATTGTATTTGTTAAAGGGCCATGTGGCTTCCCATGGCTCGGTGCCACACATGCTGTTACTGTTAAGGAAACTACAGGAGGAGTAACCTCCAGCTCCGAGAGGCCTCTGGGGACCAGGTCTTAGTCTATCCACATAGAAAGGGAACGCCATAAACCTAAAAGGATAACAAATGAGACAACACAGGCGAGGATTTATGAAGTGCTGAAATACTCCATACTGTTTCTTCAGGAAAAACACCATACCATGTTGGATGGAGAAATGAAAAATAGCAGGGTGCTCTGGAAGGTGAGAGATACAGAAAATGGAGAGAGAAGGATGGCCTGCCAGGAGACAAAAGTCTTGTGTAGTTTTGCCTATGAAAGGAAAGGAGACAAGAGTAGGTGAGAGGAAACCAGTTCCCCTAAAACTCCTAATAAGTGTTCCCACACTCATCAGTATTCAGCGATCACCCATGTCAAAGTGCTTTCATGGGTCATTATAAGCCAGACATGTTGTCAGTGCCCTGAAGAGTCTTTGCTCTTCAACCTTCTTCAATTTACCTGAAAGTTATTACTCGGGAAAGGATGAAAATGTACTTGCAGAAGATACAGACTGGAATGTTTCCCTGGCAATAGATTTCCCAGACCCGATTGGATATTGTGTGTCAGGATTGTGGTTTCGATTTTTTTTTTTCCTAAGCAGTCCTGTCTGCCACCTTAACTCTGGTACGTCTGGAGACACCATGTAGTTGTTCTGATGTAAAATTGGATAGCAGGTGTTCTCTTATCTCAACGAAAATCCAGCCAGATACAAAGACACAGTTTAGGCCCGCATACCTGGAGCTTTTCATCATCTCCTAATTGGCCCATCTGCAGTCAGGACAGGCTGGACTCGCATGAGCAACTCTCCTCATTGGGTTGTATCACTCCCGATGCCCTCTGCAGTCTTGAAGTGACCCCTGTGGCACATGAGGTTTTTGTATTTCCATTTTTCTGCACCAGAATGCCAGTTCTGACTGAATCACTTTTGGGAGACGTATTCACTAAAGGGATTCACTAAAAAAACCTGAGTTAGAAAAAGTCTAAAATACAGTCTTACAATAAATCCTAGCTGCAATCAACAATAGCCAACAATAATTTCAAAGTAACAGTGATCAAGTATTGTTCCTGATTTCATGCTAAAAGTCAGACTTGATGTGTTTAAATGATTGCTGAGCCTCAATTCTCTGTACATTACCTGTGGCGCTATATCCTGTTTTTTTCAGCAGGATTTTTGCCTCTTCTTGTCCGGACATTTTGAGATTTCAGGCATTCTTATGTTCATTTGTAGATTGAAATATGCTCTCTGTTAATTAGTAGAATTAATGTGGAGCTCCTACATCCCTGATCATCCATCTTGTCAGTGTGGGCTGCAGAGATTTTTTTTTCCCTTCTCAGAGATGGCTCTCAGATGTAGTGCTTTGATTTGTTCAGTTTTATCAAGCACTTGAGAGACTGACCTTGCAGCACAAGCAAACTCCCTAAAGGAGAGTGTCTGGTCTTAAGCCCTCGCCTTTTTCAAGCATGTTTCTGCATCAGGCTGCATGATTGCACTTGCATCCAGAATGTCGTCACAGCTCCAGTCTTTTCAACTTTTTTTGAGTCTGTTTGGTGTTGGGCACTCTCTCAGTTCATCTTTATCAATATCAAAAGGTGGCTCCCTGTTCTGATCGCTCTTCGCAGCAGCTCTTGATGCCTCTGAGCTAAAAGGAATCAATGGAGGTGCAAAGAGCCCCGTGTCTCTCGCTTTCAGCGATTCTCCCTGCCTCACTCATTTCCTTGTTGCGCAGTGAAGCTGAGCCCGATCTCCATTCAGACTGCCCTCCTAATCGCCTCATTTGAGAAAATGGAGCAATCGGGCCATTTTCCCGGCTACTCCACCATTGATGATTCAGAGAGGGGTCCGTGTTGCAGCGCAAGACTGGGATCTCTATCGCCATTCTGTCTACCTCCATTCACCAGCGTCTATGGTCTTTCAAATTGACTGTGTGATTCAAAATCCAATTTCTCAACGCGCAATGGGAAATTTATACGTTTACAGGGCTAATTAGCCATTCCAGTAATTAAAGCCAATCACCACTGTAGCCAAATAGTTTTTAAATAAGCCAACTGAGCATGGAGTTAAATACACCTTTTTGGTTTTCTGGCCTGACTCTTTTGAGCTCGGGTGGTGCAGTGAAACTATTTGACCCCAGCAGTTTTAATTTTCTCTTTGATTGATTATGTGTGCAGGGTCTGTGCAGATGTCTGCATGTTCTATCTGTGGTAAAATCCTTTAAAACCTGACCCTAGTATGAATTCAGCATTGTCCACAGGCCAGGGAAGGGGATGCTAGGATAAAGATCTGAGGGGCCAGGGGATGCACAAAGTGCCAGCATGAGGAGAATTTGATACTGAATCTAGAGCTGCTGCACAGTAGAGGAAATATAGGGGGCTTAGGGACCTGACAGAGACATAATTCAATATTGCCCCGGGAAAAGACGGAAAGTGAAAAACACACACACACACATAGAGGAAGAATTACACACGCCTTCAAGAGGCCGGTACCATTGAGCAAGACTTATGAGTATTCACAATCAGTTATCGGGGTCAAGCTGTACACTGCAGGATCCAAATTGTTGCAGTCAATGAAAAGCTGTCCAGTAGAGCTACACTTCTCTCCCTGCAGTGACAATAAGCTTCACGTCAAAGAACATGACTGATCGTTTTCACAGGCGCCTCTAAGGTTACCCTGGCGATAAAAGGGCGTGATGAGCGAGCACACTCACCACTATCAGGAGTTGTTGCTCCAGCAGAGTAAAGCCAATATGGTTCTGATCCTGATCCCTCTGTAGACCAGATGGATCTACAATACAGGGAAAAAATCTGGTGCATTATGGATGAAGGAGAACAGAGCTGCTTCTCTGGCAGGGTCCAGCAACAGACTGTGTTGATGATAGGAAGACGTCCAAGAGATAAAATGTGCATTGTTCACATGTCAAGCTGCCAGGGGATTCAAATGTCAAGGGTTAACACCAACTGCAATGACCATATTGAGCAAACGTATCGTGACTACCTTAAAAGTTTGTAGTCCCAAAGTTTAAACATATTAATTAACCATGCTAAAATGGAGGGTAATTTATTGTTGTTTTGTTCAGCTTGCCACATTATCTAGGAAACATTATGGGGCTGAAATTCATCAAGTTTCTCAGCAACCACACAAAAGCAAAACATGAAACAAATGGACTGGAAAGGAAATCTGTATTAAAACATCTTATGTGTGTATGTATGTCGTGGAGAAAGCTTAATTGTCTTGAGTGATATTAGATGAGTAATGACTCATTGTGTGCCCTAAATAACTTGTGTCTATAATGTGATCTCTCTTAATTCAAAGGAATATCAATACTCATTTAGACGTCTTTAGAGACATGTTTTCCACACAAATATTTTCTCTTCTACAACAGGCTCATGACAGGCCAACAAAGGCTTCTGCACACTTGCCTATTCCCCCAGTGTGACGGGTGAGAGGGGAGGACGGGGCAACAGTCAATCTCACCCTCAATGGTACATCAGGCTCTTGCAGTGTTCGGTGGCACTTTAAAGTGCAGCGCTGACCTTTCAACTGTGCTCTAATTACATTCATGTCCTGGGGTCGGCAGCGACCACAAAACAACCCGTCGTCTTTTATGAACTCGCCGCTGGCACATTGTCTCAGCCGCCCGTCACCTGGGATCTTGGCTGCCCCCGTCGATCCCCCCCCGCCGGTCCCCCAGTGTGTGAACGGAGCAGCCCCAGCTCAGCAATGCCACGGTTCTTTCTGCTAAGGCATCTGGCCCCTTTCACACGTCAGCCATCTTGGCTGAAAACGGGGCACCCTTACCCAACTGGGTTTTTTTGAGGTTAGCGGGTGTTGGGGGGGCGAGCAGAGTGGGTTGGGAGGTGGTCAGCAGCCAACCCGTGTCAGGCCCCATCAGCTCAGCATGGACATCTATAAAGGCGGCCGACATCTTTCATGGCCGGCGGGCTTTGGAGGATCCAGGCTGGGATTTCTGCCCAGCCAAAGGCTTCCTGCTCTTGCAATGCTTCACTGCACCCACTTTCTTTTCTAATCTAGAGAGGCCTGTGCGGTGGTGGGGTCACTGGGGAGAGGACAATTCCAGAGGAGTGAGTTTTCTGAGGCTGAAATGATTGACACTGTGGCTTTTGGTGATGAGCAGTAATGTAATTTTGTAGCTTTAGCCGTGACTTTGTGTGTTCTGATGTGGTCAGCATAAAATTACTGGCGCTTTATCAGCTGTTCGCTCTTTATGCATGATTAATAAAGCTCTGCACCATTATCACTCAAAACAATGAGCAGATCACAGTGGCCCACCACAACCAATACTGTTTCTAATTAGTGACATCTAAATAAGCGATACTGTCGTTAGGGCGAGTTATGGCCGGCTGCTTCGGTTCACTTCATTTCACTGAAATGCTGGTGGCGGCACGCTCTATCTCGTGGTGTTATTATTTTTTTTTATGTCTGTCGAAGCGCTGTGATCCGTGAAACTGGCAGCAATGTGTCCACACAGAGGAGTCGCAGGGAGCCAACGCAGATGGACTCCTCTATGAAAAGGTCAGATGGAAAAAAAAATTGAGTGGAAGGTTTCTTATGAAATGAGTAAAACTGGATCCTGGCTGCCCCGTGCTCAGGGTAGACGACACCCCACGAGGTGGTCGTCAAAGCGGGTGACAAAATAGACTGAGATGGGGAATAAGGCAAGAGGCCTGACCAGGCATGTGCTGAGAAAGAGAAGGCGGGATGAAAGGATGGAGCAAGACAAGATGAGAGAGGGTATTAACGTAAGGAGAGAGAGTGAACCTGATGAATTGAAGAAGACATTTTGATCTTGTTCACATGTTCACATGATGACCTGAATCAACACAACAAACTTGTGTAAAGAATGAAGGTTTGCTTGTTATCATGCAAAGTTGCTTCATGCTTTTTTTTTTTTATTCTGAAGTTTCTCCTTTGAATCATTCATTTAAATGATATTGCATTTTTGATATTTTCACTTATTATTGATTATTTTCTACATCTTATAACATTTTTTTCCTCCACTGAAACCATATTAAAAACCATCTGGAGCCACGTTTTCCTTTTATCACTAGTACAGATATCCTATCAATCATGCACATTGTATTAAACATGACTTGGATCCCTTGTTGGCTCTTAACAATAGAAATTTAATACATGGCAGCCACAGGATGTGAAATACAGCCCCCTTCCCTTTCATGTTACATCCCTCTGCTTTTCTGTAGCAAGGGAGTATATCACATTTTGCTGTGTGATATGAGACTGCTTAGAGGCGGCGATATTCTTTTGAAACATATTTTAATAGTGCCCTGTGGATCTCAGACTGAGTCCCCGTGGCTGTGGAAAGAGGGAGAATCACATCATTTAGGAGGCATAGCCCAATAGGAAGCGAGGTTTATTGAATGGAGCAAAGAAAATGTGAATTTATTGTATCAGCTGTTGTGGCGGCTGAAGGCTGTACTTGGCTCTCACTGTGAGCCAAACATGCTAATTTTTGCCTCAAAGACTTTTTTCACTAATGTATTCATCTTACTTATGGCATGAAAAGAAAAACTAATTGCCATAAAGACAGTGAATACTGTCTATGGCTTTAAACAATGTAGAGGGACAGCACCATATTCAGCTTTAACCATTGTTTATCTTTGAGCGAATTAAAGTGTGTGCATACATAGTTTGAGTCTCTTCGCTTTTCAGAGTTTGAAGCAGCCTCAGTTAATGGGGAGAAAAGTCTGTTAATTAAGGCTCCTTTATGAAAGCGCATTGAATATTAATAGAGAGGAGAAGCCATTTAAGTCTGTGTTACCATGAGTTTCTTTGCCGAAACTCCCATATTAAATTGCATCCGTTCATTATGTTATTTTCTCTATCAGGCGTTTCACTTGGGGAATCTCAACACATTGTTGTGGTGTTGCGGGAGAGAGTGAAAATAGATTGTCACTTAATTAATCAGAGACCACTTAATTACTTGACTTTTCAGACTTACAACGAAACCTGGGAGACACCAGGGAGACATCAAAATGTACTCACTTGCAACTCTCCTAATGGAGGAATAATACCATAATCTCACCCGTCACTAAACTGTCACCATATATGAAGGCTTCCAAGACCTTAGTGAATAGCTTTGGCATGAAATTAAAGCCTTGTTTGCTACAATAATAAGAGGTAAGGAACTAAAAACCTTTGAGATAATCTGGAACATGGTTACAGTACTCATACTCAATACCTTCTTTCAGCTTGAAGATTCCATAAAACTGAATTGAATTGATAGCCCTTATTTGTTCATGCTGAATTCGAAACATTACACACACAACACTTCAACATTCTTCTGTAACTTCACACTTCGGAACTAACTGGAAAAGTAATAGAAAAGTTGCATGAGAGAAACCCCACCCACTCATCACTTGTCAAGAGACCGACGGCGACTATGCACACTTAGTCTGCGTGTCAGCTCTTCTGGCACTGTGTCACATTCCTGAGTGCACCCTAAGGTGGGTAAGGAAGATGAGACGGACACATGAGCAGAGACATGTTGAAAGGCGAGACAGGAGGTTAGTGAATGGGACACATTATCAAACGGAGATGTGAAACCCATTCATAGTCATACCAGCTGCTGGGACATTAGTACATGTCACTGCCCTACCTGGGTGCAGCAGTGCCCAGGATGTTGTGGTTACAAGTGTTTTTGTTCTGAGTGTGATAGTGAAAATGCATGGTAAGATGATGACAGGAGTGGCAGGGGTTATAATGCATTCACAGACGATCATTTCTGACAATATAATGATCACCTGGGCAGTACAGTGATGAAACAAGCTGCTGCATTTCAGTGTTACTGAGCAAGCTGATGATTGAAGACCGCACCACATAATTTTTACATTTAGAAATCATCTCCTGTCACTGTTTTGTTGTGGATTTGAGAGGAAGCTAAACCCTGACGTGCTTACCTCTGAAGTTGGGATCTTTCTATCTATAGTAACACTTCAATTGCTATAATGTGCAAAGAGCAAACCAGGCTACTTCTTTAAAGGTTTAGACTGTGGTGTGGTGAAATACAAAAGAAACCTAACTGTAGAGCAAAGGGTTTTTGCAATGTGCAATCACTAGAGATGAACAACTGCAAATGATTAACTGTGCAGCCGCTGCTGATACACACACACACAACAGGCTGTGCAGACCAGCTCCCATCAACTCTGAGTGCAAAATTTTGGAAAACAAGGAAGCCTGATTCTGGCACGTTCACCACATTTGCATTTGTTTGCATGCAGACGCTACTAAATGCTGGGCATGCAAGCGTGGATTTGTATGTCATTGCTTAAAAAAGTCACCCTCCCCCAAACCCCCAATCCCTGTTTCCATCAAATAAACCACAGAACAGACAGTGTGCCGTCATCACGCATCACTATTAGCTGATAAAGAGACTTGGGCCTCCTCTGCCATGTATCATTAATGAGTTAAAGCATTCGCCGCAACTGCCGCAGCTGTACGGCAGCAGCCCCGACAGGACGAGTGGGTGGAGGGTGCGCGAGAAGGGGGAGCGTGTGCGGGGGTGTGAGTTTTAACACCTGCCTCGTAACTCGCCTGGGCTCCGTCTTGGCTCTGTTCCATGCCGGGGTCAGCTTGTCTGCTAATCTGCTAATATGGTGGATATAATTGCGATTGAATGGTCGACGGCGTCGTGTGTCCAGGGGAAGCAGTTGTTCTTCCCCGCTGCCAATGTTGTGATACGCAATCAGAGGTAATCAGCACCATCGAACTGATCATCCTAATGGAATCGGATGGGTTTTAATTCACACACCTGGCTGTTGCAATGTGTGTGTGTGAGCGTGTATTTGGGTTGGGTGGGGGTGTGTTCCTGCTTGGTGAGTAAATATGCGTACATTAAAGTGTTTGTGCACCTGTTGTTGTGCACATATATGATGTGTTTCTGCCTCTATACCTTGTGATCTTGTGTCATTGCGCAGACATCTATTTTCTGTGTAAACATTGTGTTGGTCCATTTAAATATGCAATTTTGTCTGTGCATGATGTATGAAGCATTGTCTCCATGTTTCCAATTATACGTGCAAACACCCATGCAAGATGTCATACTTTGTACAATGTGTGTGTCTGTGCATGCTGTACCTCTGTGTCACTTTATGTGCATATCTTCTTGTGAAGATGAGTCTCTGCCTTTGTCAGCTTGCTTGTGAGTGTGTGTGTATGTGTGTGTGTGTGTGTGTGTGTGTGTGTGTGTGTGTGTGTGTGTGTGTGTGTGTGTGTGTGTGTGTGTGTGCGCACGCATGTGTGCCCCTCTGTACTCCGGAGCCAACACCATGAATCAGTGGAGTTGGCCACAGCAGAGACGAGCAAAGCAGGATTAAGAGCATCCTCATTCTGGCTAGACAGGAGCTTCTGTTGCTCTTGGGAGACACGTCAACAGAGAGCGAGAGAGAGAGAAAACAGAGCAAACCCTTCTCCTCCTCCTTCTACTACTGTCATCTAGTCTCTCTCACAGTGCTGCATCCTCCAGTACTGCCTGCTTCTTCTTCTGTCCTCACTGCGTCTGTCTCTCTCCCTTTCTTCTCTTTTTTCTTTCCTTGTCCTGTCTTATGTTGCCACCCTCCCACCACCTTTTTGTACAGTAGCAGCTCCTTATCCCCCACCCCTCCCTCTTCCTCTGTTTCTCCCTCAGTCTCACACCACTGTAGGACATAGCTGGCACAGACGGATGGCAGAGGGCCCTTTGTGAAGTTCAAGGCAGTTTTGAGATTTCACTAAGTTCCAGCAGGTTCATTAAGTAATCCTCTTCCATGAGCAGAACTGTCCACATCTGAGGAGCTGGAACAGGACTATCTGAACTATGTGCACAATTTAAGATATCAATAACAATCTTAACTACATTTATAAGTGAGCAGATTGTTTCCCTAAGCAGAAGAATCCATTTCCATCCTCATTATTCTATTCTTGGAGTTATCAAGAGGAAAATACTGAAACTCTCCATTCTTTTGGAGGTTGGCAGCTGCATTTAAATACGGTTTTCTTAACTGTCTGTAATTATCAGTTTCTTTGTGCCTATGAACGCACACTGCTCACTCACACTCACTTCAAACTAAAACTGGACACTTGAACCTTAAATCTCATGAGCACAATTCTGCAAAGCACTTGAACCATGGCTCTTACGTAAATGATGTGTAGTGAACTAGAAATTTTCTTGTACTCCAGTTTTCTCCCACAGTCCAAAAACCTGCATGTTTAGACTGATTGGAGACTCTGAATTGCTCCTGGTTGGAAGTGTTAGAGTAAATAGTGTGTATGTGTATGTCCTGCAATGGACTGGGGACCTATCCAGGGTGTATTCTTCCCATTCGGCAATGGGCCTTGAGATTGACTTCAGCAGATACCCACAACAGTGTTATGTATAGTGTGGGGAAGAATGATTGATGGAAAAAAACAAAACATGTATAAATACCTATTCTATAATTGATCCTGACATCAAGCATTGACATTGCAGATGAAAGATAAGTATATATTTTTTTGTCAGTGTTGCTTCATTGTGCTTGTGGATGTGAGGGGTGAATTTTAAAGTGGAGTTCTTAGTGATTGTGAGGAGGCAAAAAAGCACCTCATCATAAATCTGTTGTCTTTTTGAGGGTTTGCTAAGAAAAGTGTTGCCAGATGTGGCCCTGGATGGTTTCTGGAAGCTACCACTAGTTCTTGATTACGGTCTGTCGTCATCACACAGTGATCAGAGACAGACGGACAGGTGGTGCTTCATTTTCTGGCACCTGTACTCAATGTACTCCTCATGCTCTCAGCTCTGCATTCGCTCTCAGTCCCAGCATTTAGAGCAGAGTAGTTGTGACTAAGGTGCTGAGAAAATGCAGTTTCGAAAATAAATATAAGAATGTAACTCCCTCTCTAAATAAAAGACATGAAGCAGATTGTTTTTTGCTGACAGAGTGAAATTGATTTTAAAATACTGCTACTGAAATGTCAATGAAGTTTGACTTCTCTTTACCCAAGCATGCTTTTTTTAAGAGCAGTAAATAGAAGAATGGGAGGAGGAGCAGATCCAAACAGTACCAGGAATTCACAGACTTGCATACAAATGCCATATATTTACACAATCTTAGCAGATACTCGCTTTATTCACACACTTGTCAGACATGAGTATATCCAGATGTGCACGATGCAGGCAAATATTCGCATATGTTAAACAAGCTCCCACTCCCTTTGAAGTCCTGTTAAACAGGCTCCCACAGTTCACAACAGACACTTTGTCACACTCAGGCTGACGCTCAAGTATTTGGTCATGCAACATGAACACATGTATACAAATACAGGAACACTCACGTCACTTCAAAGTGATATGAACACTCCTCACATCAGGTTTCTTTCCCTAACGTGGACTATTTTTTTTTTTGGTGTGAAAGTCTTTTTTGGAACAGAAAAGAAGAAAAGCAGTCTTTGGTACAGCACCAGCATCTATCTCCTGCTCTCATATTTTCTCCACTGACTAACTAGATGGTTGTCTTGTGGTCTCGGTTTCAGTTTCCTGCAGCCTGCTTTTTTCAGAGACTCTCGCCGATCGCCACGGACATTCGATCACACTCCTGTCTTTCCGCCCGCCTCTCTGTGTGTCCATCTGTCTCGACTTTTGCTTTATATTCTTTTACCAGATTCCATATGGCGGCGACAGTGGTAACACAAGATGGTTTTGCCCACAAGGGTGACACTGTAATTTATGCGGATAATGCACAACGACCTCAGAGCAGCACTTGATTAACTGCCCGGCCTAGTGTGTGGATTCACGGCAGCAGGAAAGAGGAAGTTTCACTGTAAAGCGGTCTAGATTTTACTCTCAGCGGTGCTTTGTTGCCTTTTATGCCTGAAATGTAAATAAGAGCTTGGAAAGCAAGAGCTGAGGTGCAGCTTGCAGAACACTTTCAAAAGCAAAACCCTAATACAAAAGAGGCACTAAAAGCATGCCTGTAAAACTGCGTGCTTATTATCAAGGAGGGCTTGTGGCATTGCTCCTGATGGCCCCAGAGAATACTGGTGATTGTTTTGAATAGCCAATACATCAGAGGCAATTGCCCTGTAATGTAATTGACTGATAATGCCATCATGACATCATCGGCAGCCCTCCTCTGGGCCGGACTGAGAATCAGGTTTATTGTGCGTGGAGTACTGTGCGGGGACTGTGGGTAAATGGAATTAAGTCCGTACTGGTAACAATTTCAGTAAAATGAATCCACTCAACTTATTGTAAGCCTCAGCATTTCTATTAATGAAAGAAAAACACCCCCACTAAGACTTCCACTTTTGCATCTACAGTACATAATAGGATTTTTCACATTACGTCTCTTGATTAAATTTGTAATATAATTCTTAATCATCACAAAGACTCTCCTTTCACTGGGTTCAGTTTTTTTTTTTTTTTTTAAGTGAAAGTGGGGCAGGATGTTACACACTACTTGAGTAACCCAGAGTTGGGTCACGTAAATGTTTAATTTGGGTTTGAGTCGGGTGAAGGGCGCTCCCATGCCCCTGTGACTGGGACTGTAACCAGAGTTCGCTCTCTAATTGAATGAGACGGTGTGCAGTGAGTCATAGGTCACAAGTCCAAGCTGCTGTCAACGTTTTCTTGACCATAACTCTATCCATCTACCTTCCCTCACTTGTTCTTCTCTTCAGAGGCATCATTTTATAAAGACAGACAAACGGAACAGTATTGATCTCTGACTCTTCAAGAAATAGATACTACTACTGTACTACTGTCCATCTGAGTCTCTACCTCAGCTCCCAAAGACTTGGTGTTTGCTGCTTCAACCTCACTTATCCAGTTTCTTATTGTGCTCTCTGGCTCATTCTGCTGGTATGTGCAGCCATGCAGATAAAAACAGACCAAGGCTGCCAAGCCAGTTAAATAAATAAATGAATAAATAAATAAACAAATAATGGAAGGGAATTGAAGCTGCACCTGACACACCCACAAGACTGCAAAGCTTACAATTTGCAGGAACCAGTTGTGCAACTGGCCTTGAATTTCCATCCCAGAGTCAGTTACTCTTGCCTTGCATTGAGTCTGAGGGTGGGCTTCAAAGAGAGAGAAATAAAATGTCAATTGAACAAATGACCCAACGGTTATTTACTGTATAAAGCAATGAGGACAGACAAAAGAGGACAGCCGTCATCAGCGAGAGGAAGAAAGACTGCAAAGAAGAGTGTGTTGCTGTGTGTCTGGATGAGAGCGAAGCTTGCAGGGCTTATCCTGTCATTGTGGAAGTCAGCAGGGACAGTACGAGAGGTCTCAGACCAATTCCTTTCTGGGTAGCAGCAACCGCCCACCCCATGCCTCTGTTTCCCTGCCGGCCTCCCTTTGAAACGCCCCCACACGCCTAAGCCTCTTGTCACAGGTGAAGGAGTCGTGGAATAATTACCTCTGTCGTTCAGATGTGCGCTCTCCCTCAGCGCTCCCTTTCTCTCCCCTCCTTTCGCGCTGAATGCATTTCAAACATTCATTTCTGTGTTCATTTCAGTCTGGCCCAAGAGAAAACACCTGTCGTGACTCTGACCGACTGTGTTTTTTTTTGTTTTTTTTTCTGTGGGTTTCTGAAACTTTGCCATCACAGCACTTGATAGTTCGCTCAATTCAGAGGTAATTACATCTTAACGTTTAACTTGATAGGATGTGAAGATGGCTGAATGGAAATGAGAGTGAGGTGGCCAGGTGGAAAAGTGGCAATTTCTTTGCGGGTTGAAAGCCTTTTTTTCTGTCACTTTCAAAGTCAAGGGGACACACGCGTGACTAAATAGGCTGTGTACCTGCTTGTGTATGCGTGTGTGTATATGTGTATTATAATTCTTGACATATGTGTAGAGTATCTTTTCATCTTCTGCAATCCTTAAACTCAGGTCATCATTCAACTTCTATTAAAAAAAAACCCCTGGATCCAGAAGGATTTTTAAATAATTGAGATCTGATGGCAATAGGGGTTGTGGTAATATCAAAGATTTTTCTGTAAACTTTTCCGCTTGTTCCCAGTACAAACCATTTCTGTTAAGCCTGAAATTTGTGAAGCAGTTCAGTATTTCAGTATGTTATTAAATAAAGATGTTATTTTGTTCAAACTGGCATGGAGAAATAGGAGGGAAAGCTATCCTGTGGTTATATGAAGGCAGATTTTACATAAATGTCACAGGATATAAAGGGTAAAGGTAAAAGTGGGAAAAATAACAATTCCTGCCGAGATCGCTTTCCTGAAGCTCAACAGTTTTTTTGGAAACCTTTCACAGTTTTTTTTTTCTTTGGATGCCCCTTTCTGTGGCTTCCCAACCTGTACCTCAACCCAACCTCATCCCACACATATTCCTTTCTTTAAAAAGTTCTGAACACTTTTTTTCATCTTCAGTATGCCTCTACACCCTGACCTTTGCTACAGCCTTTCCTCTCCTCCACTTTCTTTATCTCTGCCTCCTGCCTTGTGGCCTACTTAGCCTTCCTCCATTTCTCCTTCATGGCATTTAAGCTTCTCTTATATTCAAACTTAGTCCGCTGTCCTCTTTGATGCACACCTAGCTAAGAGTTTGGATAACAGCCTGATATACAGCATATGATTCCTCTTAATTTATTGTGTACGTAAGATAGTTTCTGCTGATACATTTATTTATCTGTCAGTGGAAAAGATATGCTTCACAGAGAGATTTTTGGCCAGCACGATACTGCATATTAGGAGCTATAATCTAAAGTGTTACTTGCTCTTTATTGAAAATATGTGACTCCAGCTGTGGCCAGGTGTAGCACTTGCTGGGTGGGGTTAACAGCTCATTTATTGCCTAAGTTTATGAAGGCAGGATGAGGGAACAGGAGACCCCGGCTTTGCAGATTTTAGCCAAAGATAAGCACCCTGGTCCCTCCTTAAAAATTCCAACTGGATAATGGAAGACATTCCCCTTTATGGAGAAACAGCTGAAAAAGAGAGTTGGAAAGGGTAATAAATCTTTCAGGCACAATAATCCATTCTTTGGCCATTTAACTGTAAGGACAGTGACTCAAATCCCTAACCAGCAATGTGTGGATGTTCCACATCTTTCCAGGTTCTATTTCAAAAGATGTGCTCAAAAAGAAGATAAACTGTGGGAGTGGTTGAGAGGTTGCAAAGGTTACAAGGTTACATGGTTGAGTTATAGTGACAATAAAGAAACAGAGCTTTATGGACGCTATGTACTCTCAGTTGAGTGTCTGAATAAGGTCTTTGAAACCTCCATCAGCTGGTGAATGATACAGTAAGAACATATGCACAGACACCTCACCTGGATTGACCATATATTGACTGCCTCGGACCAATTTACATGAAACTTTCCCTGAAAATCTGTCAGAGGTTTCAGGCTTTCTACATACATTTCTGTGTTGTCTGTAAATATGACACAACAGAAGATAATGCAGGATGCAGTCAACGGTGCAACTCAGTGCTAAGTGTACTTCTTAGACTGGATCAATGCATCTTGTGAAGGTACAGCATGATAAGAGTTTTTGACTTATTTTAAAACACTAATATACAGTATTTACATCAAAATATATTAGACTTAACCAGACACAATGTTGCCTCTGAGAACACGTGTATTGCAATGTAAGAGGGGACTACATGCTTTAGCCCCATCCTCGGCTGTCACTCCAGCATTCCCATGCCTGCTGATGGCCCCAGTATGGGATCCCTATTCTGATGACAGACGAAAGGGCAAGTCAAGTCTCCCACAGCTCCTGAAGGACAAAAGCCAGTCATAATAAGTCAAGGCTGATCCCTGGACCCTGGGCCCCTCCAACAAGGAAGACAAAGCATTGAGTTCCCCTCACAAAGGCAAGTTATTACAACTGAGAGCCTCACATTGCTACATTGTCAGTCAAACTCTGGGCTGATGGAGTGGGGCTGGGATGTTTTTCTTCACTTAATTTGAGGAAATCAAAAGTATTTTCTCTTTCACTCTCCCTTGCCTTCTGCTCAAGCACTCTCTATCCCATTCCCTTTTTTTAAAAAACTTTCTCATTACTTCCACTTGCTCCCTCCTCTCCAATTACAGACTAGTCTTTCATCTCCACGGCCAAGGAATGGAGTGATAGGATCAGGAGGAAGAGTGAAGAAAGAGGCTTTGTTGCCCTTTACCTCCGCCTCTGATACCCCACCCTGGCCTTCTAATAACCCCAGGGCCATTCAGGTCACGCCAAGCTTGTGGTTTACGCAATAACAATTCTGTGATGCAACAATGAGATATAACGTATAATAAACTCAACAAACTATACTGTTGAGTACAGTCAAACACAGGTGAACCATTTTGGTGCAGTTAATACACATTATTAGTAGCTTTGCGATTGCTCATATGACTTTTGCGTCTCTTCCTCATTGCAAGCACATAATGATATTGCACAGTTGCAATATTCCCATAAGACAACATTGTTATGCAAAACATGAAAAGGGCAACATTTAAAGTTGTCTGTTAGCCATGAGAATCCATAGCATTGTTGCACCATGGAATTAGGGTCGTGCGTTGGAGAGACACAATGCATCGGTTTAAAGTCTCATCAATTGTGGTTTTCTCGCCTACTGGATTTTCTGGCACATTTGAAAGACCAAGTCCTTGGTTGGTATCTTAATGTCGTCCTTGGGTTTATGGAGGCTTACTTTCTGTTAGCTCTGCTGCCCCACAAGTCCCAGCTAATCTGTTGCTGTGGCTTTCTTGGCGAAGCTTTCAGATGACATTGAAGTAAATGGAGCCAGACAACAAATACTAACAAAAGGGTAACGCTATCCATAGCTAATGTCGGAGTGGGTCTTCAGTGCGCAATCTGTTATTTTTAACAAGTTGAGGCCTCCATAAATATCATATTTATTTGAGGGGCTAAAATCCTGGCACTTATTGAGAGATGTGGGTGGATGAGTGCAGCTAGGTCAAATGGACTCTCTTGTACAAATGATGCTTATCTTCTCTGGTTGAAATCTGACGTAATTTTTCTGCTGCTGTATTGCCATTGGTCCTTGAGCGAATGCCTCTCTTGGCATCGGCAAGGAAACCTGAGTTTAACATGGGCTCCCCAGAGCCAGGGCCTTTCCCATGAGCACGGGCCCCCATAGGGTTAGGGCAATTAGGCCAGGTGAATAGGCCAGCAGCCTGCTTACAGTGGGGCCTTGTTCCCTTCTGTAACATGGGCCATTGTCTCAGAACTGGAAAAGAGGGAGAGGGGGGAAGGTTTCATCCAGGAAATGGACCAGGGGATGTGACTTTAATTAGAGTCACCATAATTGAGTATAATGCAGCGGTAATTGAAGATTCCCTAAAAGGATGGATTGGAGCAGGGTCCGGCACAATGGTGTGTCCTGGTGAGAGGCACTTTGGAAGGGAGAGCAAGTTTAAATCACCTGGGGAATGTTGTCATTCCATGGCAGAATAAATAACATCTGGTATGTGATTGGAGCAATTTGCAGGCCTTGAGATGAAGAACAAAATAGCTAATGTTCCTGTTTATATGCAAATACAATCTCGCTACATAATGACTGAGATGAGTGATTGTATTACAGGCATGTTGCAAAGAGATGGCCAACAGTATAGGAAAACATGAATGTGTTTTATATTGCTGGCCATGCCCATCTTTGTCTCCCTCCCTACTGTCTTCCAGGGGCCTATAGCTGTGCTCTCTTCCAGCCTGTTTTTCTCTGGTGCATGGAGCTGCTACAGGCAAGATAAGGCTGGTCTCCCCGAGTTAGGGCTTAGCATAATCCCTCTTCCTTCCTCAGAAAAAAAAAAAAAAAAACAGTTCCGAGGCTCATCAACACACAGCAGAAGAGAGGAGGAAGTGATGGAGGGAGAGAAGGCAGGAATGGGGTTGTCGGTAAGGGTAACGAAGGAGAGAGAGAGAGAGAGAGAGAGAGAGAGAGAAAGCAGAAGTATGGGAAGAGGGAATAGAGTAAGACTGCTGCCACACGTTTTGCAAAATTTCACCAGGCGTGAAAGAAGTACAAAGGAATGCGAGTGTGCAGTGGCAGAGGCGATGGAGGAAAGGGGAGGAACCGCTACGCGTTCCCAATGATCAGAGTGTGAACTAATCCTTTGACAAGGGGGTCTGGGGAAACCCAATCCCGGAGCCCAAAAGCCTGACATGCCTAAAGCTGGCACCCCAACTCCAGCGGCTGGATTCAGACAATGCGTCTGTGAGCTGGTGCCATTTACTGCCTTGGAATAAGCTGGCATGGGCACAGTGGTTCAAAGATGGGGCACAGACGGAGCTGTGCTCCACCTCCACAAGCACAAAAGAAGAGGCCTGTTGTGAAAATAGATGAAACAGCTCTGGAAAATGTGTTACATGTATGTGTTGTGTGTTTTGGAGCATAGATAAAAGCCTGCGGGCAGATGAATGGATTAGAGGCCAGGGTGCTGGTGTCATCCACATCAGACCTGGAGCGAGAGTTGGCAGGATAACTGAGGTAAAGGTGCTACAGTGTAAGCCACACTACTGTTGTCCTATTTCTGTCTCATGCATGTCTGCAGACAATAACTAATCAGACTCCGTGTTATCTTCACTCCCAAATACTGTATCAAAGATGTGAGACTCAAATACAAAGTAAAGGGCTGCTGTGCTGTCCCAATCGGGGTGTTACATCAGCGTTGCCTCGGCACTGATCGAAATTCTCATTTTCCAGGGATTTTGTTCATCGTCTCTATTTCTTATCTCATTTGTATCAAATAAAAGAACACATAGTCCAAATGATTCATTCTAAGACTAAAGGATGGAACAATGAGGTCTGGCAGTTGTGCAAGTTTCTGAGACTTTCGAAATTCAAGCTGAAGTCCAGGAGGTAGAGCATCATTACATATGGGAAAACAGAGCCGCAATGGCCTTGATACTCCAGTAATGGACCATGATTGAAAAGCATTTTCTGGTAATGGTGAAAACATCAGATGAAAGCACAAGTGCACCCAGCACCCTTTGTATTTTGCTCTATGGGGAATCAGATAGAGTTTTTGTGAGTGACAAATATTTGAGCATTTTTACTGTTTTGCATCCCAGCCATTTTTGCCTCATTAGACAGGTTAGAGAGACAGTTGGCCATTTGAAGTTTTTATCTCATGTTTCTCTTTTTTGACCGCTCAAATTGCCATTGTGTCAAAAAGGAAAACATTTGTGAATAACAGTGTGTACAAAAAAGATGCTGGTCTCATTTCAGAAGAGCTGAAAAGATTGACTTTGCAGTGTATCATAGTGTTAATCATTTTGCAGAATGAAACCCTAAATTAAATTCAGATGAGATGAATGTTTTAATCAATTGGCAATCTGGGGCTGACAAGAGATTGATTGAGAAGGTTTCATTATCAGGTTTCAAATCAGCCTTATGCTGATTTTCATTCGAGGCAAATGGTGCTGCATGCTGCTCAAGTTGTTGACAATTAACAAGGCTGACAATACAGTCATTCATCATCTCATACGGCTCTATTTTATTTTTCAGCTTAAGTGTGTGGTACAGGCATGAGCACGGGTGTTTGAGCATACACTGGCATTAGCCTGAATGTGTGTTTGATTGTTTGTGATGATAAGAAAACATTCAGATGAAAGTGTAACTGAAGATTTTTGTGAGGGAAGTCAGTGCATGGGGGGCATGGAAAGTGAAAGAGATGGTAGTCGTAATGACAAATGCCTTTTCTGCTGGTTTGTGTATGTTTGTGTGTTTGGGGTGGTGATGATTTTAATGAATTCATGAGCATGGTCTGCAGTCAGTGGCACATCTTTTCTCTTTCCTCAGTGCTTCTCCCCCGTCAAAGGAAAATGTGTTTTAAGGACGACGGGCACGGCTGTTTGTCAGATGTGCCCTGTTTACAGACAACACAACAAACATGACACATTAAAGCCAAGTGAATTTTTATAATGACAAAGAGATGAAAAGGCATATTAAATTAGTAACAGAAAGGTTGGAAGTGAGATACTTCTTTTAATCTGTTTTGGACTTAAACCCTGTATATTTTAGTTTTGCTCATACCAGCGTCAATCACTGATAAAATGATAGTGATATAATTGCATTACCTGGCTGGCTGTGATGTGTGGTGCCTGTGTTGTTTGATACTGAGTGCTTTATTATCATGAAACAATATTAAATCCTCATCAGCCTGTTTGATGTGGCAGAGAAAACATAAAAACAAAGATGTTTTTAACCCCAAAACAAGAAATATTAAATGAAAACCTTTCCTTAAACATCAATAATAGATGTTAGCATTAATGCAGAGGATTGATGGGAAATAGGCTGGGAGAAATTTGGAGCCTCCTTTGAGAGTTGTTATTTTTCACCAGTATTTGGCACTTAAACATGAAGTAGACTTTCTCAAACTGGCTGAGATGCCAGTCTCTTCAGCCGCAGCCACCTCAGGGGACCAGAATGCACTGCAGCAGCGAGACCTTTGCTCTTCTTATTGCTCTCTCTACCCACACATAGAGCAAGAGGCAAAACATAATCTTGCACATTGTTTCAGAAGAGATTTTGGAAAAAAATGTTGGGAATTGCTCGAAGCTATGAAGATGCTTTCATCTTTACTTGCTGAGGTGCTGAAATATCCCCTGCTGAGACTTCTGCCACCACTGCAGCACAGAGGGGGAGAATGGGGATTTGTTTGTGTTGCTCAAAGCATTGAAAAATTATATTTGATCAATTCAATAGACTTTTTCCCCAGAAACAATGTTGTGGTTGCCGAGGATAATCCGCAGACCACATTGTCAACAGTTTTTCATTTTACTTTAGCTATTTTACTTTTATTCTGCTAAATGTCCATACAACTGTCTCATCTTTTTGCCTAAAGGGAAGGTGGTCTATGCCCCAAGGGTGTAACTCATGGCCGTGAAAGAACATAATGCCCCTTAGCCTGTCTGCGATCATCAGAATCCAAAATACTTAATGCATCCTTGAGGGGATCTTGAGACTCAAAAAAAAAAGAAAGATGTTTCAACATGACCCGAATTTACAAAAATAGATCTTGAGTTGCCATGATAAGTACACAATTAAGCCACTGATAAGAAGCACATACAGCTGTGGATTTAATGTATACATCTGTCATGGAAAACATGCATGTTAAAGTTGATTGGAGAGTCTAAATTACCACTAGATGTGAGTGTGAGATTGAATTGTATGTGTACCATACGCTGGACTGGCGACCTGCCCAGGATGAATTTCCTGCCTTTGGCCTATGTGAGGTGGAGATAGGCTCCAGCAGACTGCCAAGACAGCTTTGGTACAAAGCTGTTAAGACAATGGATGGATAAATGGCATGTATATTGTATTGAATTTAATGAAAGTGCATCAAGGCAATAATGAAGCATACTCTCATTAGCACAGTGTTAAATATCTTCTTTGTCATGTCCGTGGTGTCTCAAAAAGATGATGAATATATGATATGTATATGCTTTTCATTGATTCCATAATTTGATCATTTAGGCACCAAAACTACTTGGTAAGATTTAGGAGAAGATAAAAGTTTGCAGCATTGACCCGTCCATCCACTCCCCCCTTCCCCCATCTGTGGACTTTCTTGCTCTTTGTACTACTTCACTTTTGCTGTGAGTGTCTGAAATTGATGGGTTTAAAGTGGAGTCAGCTGCAGTGAAAAATTAGGACATAGAAGCAGTAAGGCGGTACACTCACTGTGTCCACTGCAGCGAGGAGTGTTGGCAAGCATATAACTGCAGCAATATTTAAATTTTCTATGTGAGATGTTTCTAACCACCTCATGAAATATTTATGTACAATGTTGTATGTTATTTATTGTCAAAGCAACCTCTATTTTGTGCATGAAAAAACAACAACTTTGACTTACCGAAATGCCAGAAATGCTTCATTGGGAGATTTCATTTCAATTTTGTTTTTTAAATGTTCATCACTCATCATCACACCCTCACTATATAAAACAAACTGAAGCTTTGATGAAGCCAGTGTTACTAGACTCTTTGTTGTCTGAGTCTAGGACTCCCCCACAATAGACCAATATTATATTATATTATACAGTATATTCTCAGGTTTTCACAGCCAATTGATGACTCAAGACAAACAGGTCCATGACCTGGTTTAGGAAATGATGGATGAGCCTTATACTGATTTGCAGTGTCTCCATTTTTCCCCAAATGTAATTTATTTTTGCCATTCATTAGATTTATTACATCAAACCCTGTGCTCTTAGCCTCAAGTGATGAGGGGAAGAAACATGGCAGCATCATCTCAGATTTTATACAACTGTTTGAATAGGACTAAAGATTAGAGAAGGGCCAAGCCAGATTTGTTGTCTTGCCAATCAACAGACTTGGCTCCAGCCAAGGTTGATCTGAATGCAAAGCTCCCCAGGAGAGCCATTGTGTCTGTCTTGCACAATGGCCTGTATCTGTGAAGCCTCTCAGTGTTGGATTACTGATCTCTAGGATCTGCGATCACGTTACCAATCAACTTGTGATTCAGCAGTTAATCAATAATTACCAAAAATATCTAAATTTAACATTATCAGTATCATGTAACACAACACACAAGTGATTGTGTTGATATTCATAATGAGTTAATCATGTTAAATCATAGCATTTATGTTCTCCCTTTTATTATTCTATATGTATTAGCGGCGTATATATATATATATATATATATATATATATATATTTGTTTGTTTGTTTGTTTGTTTGTTTTTACAGAAAAAGAATACAAGCCTATGAAGCAAGTTATTTTTACAGGTGGTTGTTGCTTGTTTGGTTATGTACTGTGAGAGACTCCAGTAGACCTTTATAACATGGTGGCAAGATAGTATCTTCTTATTTTGTTCTTTTTGAACAAACATGAATTACCAGTTTTGTGACTTTTAATCATTCTTTTTTTAAACCCACTTTATAACAAAACCTTATACCATTTCTGTTTTTTGAATAAAAAAAAAAACATCTGTGTCATTTAGATCAAAGATGTTTTTAACATGATATGAAACTCGAGCCCGATTACATTGAACTGAAGTTTTAACAGGTAAACTGAGACCAATCGGCCATGCAGCTCAGTGACTGGATCCCTGCGTGAGAAAAACTCAGGCTTTGTTGAAAACTGTCATTCCGCTTTTTAAGCAAACACTGAGTCACCGCCAAGTGCCGGGCGCAGTGCCAGCTTAAACATATATAAAGATGTGGCGTACAGCGGCATGATGCAGAACACTCCTGACAGCTGCACCAGGTGTGGGATTCAAGAGAATCAAAAAAAAGGTGCATAATTGCTGATGCAGTCAGTAATTAACATGTCAAAATGATGTTGAGGGAACACTTGCCCTGCAAGTACACAGGCAATGAATAATGAACTGTGGTGACAACAGGTCATATATCTCCAAAGAGGTTTGAGCAATTTTATAGATCATTAAATCATTCATGGAGTGGAGTCAAAAGCTGCACCTTGACATTTTACATCTTTATTTTAAACAAAAATTTACCTTTTCCCTGTTTGCCAGAAGCCTTGTTCGCATTCCCAGTTATTTTCTCAGCGAACATGTATACCAAGGACAGATCAATAATTGATGAATCTCACTGAGAATATGTTGACATTTTGCTGGAATTTCATATGCTGAAATGCATAAAAAGTGTTGGATGTGTGGATCTGAATGTGTTCACTAAATATTGTTTTTAATGGTCTTCATGATCTAAAAAAAAAAGCTTTGGCAATGGTAATGTTAAAACTTGTGCCATGCAGTGTGTGTCGTTGTCAGTCAAATTCTGCCTGCAGTCTCTACTAATGATGTTGGAAATCAAGAAAATCAACTCCTTTATATTCATGCATGTCACTCCGGATAAGCGTGACACCTAAAATAAAAACGTAAAATGCGACTACTAATTAGTTGGACAGTTGTCAAGATGTGGCTGTGTTTAAATCTTCCAGGATTGACACTGACAGCTCCCTGACTGCGGGCTTGGAGACATCCAAGGAATTCAAAGGTTTTTAATCCTTGCTTTAGGTAATGATCGGTCAGACAGGTGTGGGGCCATGCAAAGCCGCGTGTCTGGTCAGGAACAGATCCCGGCCTGATCACAGAGGGATTTCATATTGGCAAGATGTGGGAAAACCTACCTGGGGTGGAGGCAACGCCCAGGATCACAGGCTTAACAGGCTTGTGGGCAGGGGCTGTTTGCTGACTTAGCACACTTGAATTGTGCGGCACAACGGGGGGTTAATTGGCATAGGATTCCATTCAGACACGATCTTTGGCAACAAATTCACCATGCTGGGATTATGAATAAGGATCAACATCTGTTTTATTTATTTTCCAAGCGTAAGAAGCTGTAACTCAAATCATTTATCGGTCGTTCTTTGAGCGCTGTGGGTTTTTTGTGTTTGTCGTGTCAGTTTCTGTAGACACAACAAACTCTTTGTTTGCTCACGCACGGTGGCCATAGCTGCTCATAACCACAGAGCATTGGCTCTACATAATGCAAACAAGCAGCTGCAGCAAAGAAAGATCACTTGTTGTATGCTTGAAGATTTATTCTGGCAAAATCCTACCTGATTCAGTGTTTATAAAGCATCAGCCCTCATGTTGTTGGTACAGGTTGTAACCCTTGTATTTAATGCAACTCAACCATAGAGGAAAAGAAGAAAAAAAACTTATCTTGGAACATTTCTTTAATCAAACATTTCATCCATCCAAGTTCAAACTCTCAACCTTGCTCTTTCTCTCTCAATCACGCACACTTAGACACACAATAACATAGAAACGGCTACTGAGAGATGCCGGGAGCTATAGGGTTCCTTCCGTCTGTCTCCCTCACCTGTCTTTTTGATGAATTGGACACATCTGGCATCTCCCCTGGGGCCACCGGCCAATGTGTGTGCTTGCCCACAGCTTTTGCCTGCTTTTGCTCAATCTTTCATCAGTGCTGCTTCTTTTTTTTTCTTCCACCAAAGAAACAAAACCTGGATTCTGTTGTGGTGTGTCCCACATGAATCTTAAGAAGCATCTTTAACCTGAAAGTTGCAAATAATTCAAAAGCTGCCATAAGTCACACTCGGGTGTTGCGTTTCTGATCTTTCGGAGACAGGCTCTGCCTCTTTGCTACTCTGTGCCCCAACCAGCTCTTCTCCTCTGGTGAGAAAACAAATGAAAAGCCAACTCACTGTGACAGCATCTATTCCTCGCTTGGCCCTCAGGGGCCTGGTTGTTGGGACAGAGGGGGATTGAGGCTGCTGTCTATGCCTGGGAGCTGAACCCAGACCTGTGTTGGGGGGTTAAGTGCTTTGAGCTGAGGCTTCAGGGAGCCAGATGAGATGGTGGCCATCGACAGGATGTGTGTTGACTGTGATGAATGATAACACACTCTCTGCTCACTTCTTTTCTGTCATGCGCAAATCAAACTGACCAGTTGCTATTGTTGTGTAGGAATATAAGCATATAATTAAGCTCTGATCTCTCGCTCGAAAATCACTCTTCCTCCCCTTGCCACATTAATTTCCCCCTTTTCAGAGATTATGACAAAATTGTGGTGAAAAACAGATTATGCCTGCACTGACACAATTTATCATGCTCTAACTACACTGTAAATTATGCATCTGGTTTGTCGCTCATTATTTTTAAGCAACATGGAAACAAGGAATCGTTCTCTGGCAACATGTCCCGATGTCTTTTTTTCTCCTCTGTTCTTTCTACTTACAATGTACTTATTGGCATCATTATGGAGCTTAAATCCACCATCAGAGGGCTGGAGTGACAAAAACAACTATGTGTTGGGTTAGAGGGCACAATGACAGGATTTATATAGAAAGTCTCTGATCATTTGGAATTAAGATCGAAAATATGCATGCTGAAAGCTTACAGCTTTCCAGCGTCTTATGGGGGTGGGGCATGTGCAAATGCAGAATAAATACTGTGCTAGATATTTTGTATTTTTGCAATGTTATAGTTACCATATTCATTATAATCAACAGTTATTCAGAGCAGGTGTTCCTATCATTGAAACAAATATCCATTTTTGTGCGTGAGTGAGTGGTCACAAAGTTGTGAATATATTGGTTTACTGTCACTCAGTTTTGTGTCACAATGCCAAAATACAAGGAGAAAAACAACTCCTAAAATCTTGCTTTCGAGCAAAACTCAACCTGAATAAGCGGCAGGCGACACACAGCTGCCAAGGAAATATTAGCCCTCTTTGGTCAAGTGAACACAGGGAAATAAAGTGTTTATTTGGTCTAAGTAAGGAACAGTGCCATCACAATGACAGATTCATCCATATTCATGAGGTTTCTTCAGCAGGAAGAAAAAGAGACGCAAATCTGAATATAGAAATGAAAATTACAAATGCATGAGGTTTCTTAATACTACCACCTTCCTCTCCAACCGTCCTTCCCTTCTCTTCTCTCTTCCTACTAATCCCCATCCCCTCAATGTTCGCTTTCCTCTTTTGCTTGTGTTTTCTTTTCCTGTCGGTCTTGCTCATTTTTTCAAACCCCTTCTTCTCTCTTTTCATCTAATTGGCCATCTCATTGGGCAGTACAGTCAGGGCTCTGTCGTCATGCAGTGGACACTTGATTCTGTCAGCTGCTTATGCGCAAAACATCCATCACGTCTGAAACTATGCTTCACTCTTTTCGGGTGTGCTTGCTTTATAATCACAGTTAAGCAGCCAGATGGAGGGGCACATCTCAGGTTTCGCTGTGGTGCGTTCAAGTGCTTTGCTGTGACAAGTTTCATTACGAGTATCTATGGAAGTTAATTGGTTTTGGTCAACATTATTAACATTTACAAAACGGCATAGTATTACTGCTGTGATTGTCAGATTCTAACAAGGAAACAGACACCGCATTAAAAAGGATTGGGTGCATCCGATGCATTAAACTCCGGGTGCTGCATTATTGGCTACAGCTATTGATTTTCCTTTCATGATATGGAGATTCATTCACACAGAAGTGGACATCTTATCCCTGATAACTTTTTAACCTTGAGAAATATGCATGTCCAGGCAGTCCGGAAAGCACGTTGTGTCCAGGGCTAAATTGATGAACTGGCATGCATTTGCATAGTTCGAGTGTTCCCCTAGGGAGCGCCAGTAGCTTGGAGCAGCTCTCTCTGCACGCTTCTGTTTGTGCATGCGCATGCGAGTGTGTGGGAGAGACACCTACCCTATGTGTGTGTTAATGTGTGTGTGTGTGTGCTGCCAGCCCCTCTTGTGCAGGTGGGTGGATGCATGTAAGCCTGTCAAGAGCACTTGGAGAGGAGCTGCCAAGGTGAGAGAGAGACTGACCCTGGCCACCTGTCTCTGACACCCACCTCACAGCTCTCCCAACCTCCTCCCTCCCCGTCCTCCACCACACACTCCTCCCTTTACATACTGCCATTGCTCTTTATACAGGTGATTGATTGAGCCAGATAACCCAGGCATTTAGGGGAGGGAGACACCGAGGGGTGTCGGGTGAAAGACTGAGTGGCCTCTGTCCCGTCTTACTCAGGTCTGTCTGAGAGACAAGCAGACAACACCTGCATCCAACTGTGGCGTCATCTGGTTAACATGATCTGATGAGGAATGCTCCTCGGAACTCAATAACAGCTCAGCCCTAGGAGAGTTTCTTTACCATTCTTAATCATGCATCATTAATGGCCGTTGTTCAGTGCCGAGTGAGATGATGTGAAGTGATTGTGAATGAGGGTGCAGATAAAAATCTCTTGGAGAGATAACGTGCCAGGACAAGTTTCTGAGACACATCTCAGACGATTTGTTTTTGCAACACAAGCTTCATTTTTCTTCTTTTTCCCGTCTGGCGGAAAAGGTTTGTCTGTCAACTTCAAGTCACGGTGATTTCCGTTGTTTTTTTTTTCTTTTCCACCCAGTTTCCGAGCTTAAAGGGTCTTGTTGACATGAAATGGGGTGAATCCTTGCTGGATGAAAAGGAATACCTTGTCTGGTTGCGGAACAGCACAGGATTGGTGCCGCTTTCAAAACTCCGCAGACTTGGCAAGAAAATGGCCACCCCCACACTCGGCCCTCTGTGTTTATGCTTCTCTGAGACTTGTGAAAATAAACACTCTCCCTGGCAGCTGAAGCACCGTGAGCTCACTGCCACATAACGATTAAACACATTTTTTGGAATCATTATAAAGGATATAAATCACAAAAGAAAACAGAGTTTAAAAGGGGGTTTGTCCCAACAAATATAAAACAAACCTGGAGCCATTTCCTGAGTTGCCACATGCATTCACATTATAAAATCCAGGAAAAAAGAAAAAGAAAAAAAAAACTATCCCATCGTGTCCTGGCTGGTTCCTGTTATCAGTGGTATGAAGTTACAGTGGAATTCTAAATTTGATCTATGGCACTGAATAGTTGTACTTGAGCAGAGAGAAAAAGGCTTTTGCTGCAAGCTGCACATTACCACTCAGGCATGTGATTCATGCCTGTTCTAAACTCATCTTTCAAAAGCGGAAAGCATTGCTTTCTGCCCTCCAATCATTCAGTCTTCATTTAATCAGGTAATCCAATAAACTGCCATGATGGCCCGAGAGAACCAGACGTCTTACCTCTATGGTAAATGAATTGAACTTCGAAAGTCACATCACTGCGGTACATAGATGTAAATAAATATCTCCACAATTGATGGATTGAATCATGATTTTTTAGAGGGATAGCCTTGGTACAACAAATTAGTCAAAGAATGTGGTAAATGTCAGATGCAACTCGCCAAGTTTGTTGGAGCCGCTCCACTGTGCAGCATAAATGAACCAGTGTTCTCAAACAGGGCAAGACCTCACATTCAGACAAGATGTTATAGAAGTAACAAATTGATAGAATCTTTTCAGATTCTTACTGCTAACACTACCTTTTAGTGACCTTCTTAACTTCTGTAAAAAAAAAGAAAAAAAAAGAGAAAACGTTATCAAATACTAGACTTGACAATGTTGGCGGGATGTCAAGACTGAGTCAAGTGATCTGACCTTGAAGTCACCGGCAAGACACAAGTTATATATGAAAGATAATCAGGTTATTGAAAAATCAACACATACATCTTTGGTCTCTCATTTAAACCTACATTCAGTGTTGATGGAATGATTTTGATATTTCTTTAGAAGACATTTTGTGATTTAGCAGCCTCAAAGAACAGTTTGAGGGGAAGAAAGGGGCCTAGGATAAATAGTCACCAATGAGTCAGTCTGTTGAAATACTTCACGGCTTTTCTCAAGGCTGCCTGAAGTACAGCTGCTGCAGAAAATTCAAAACCTGTTATGCATTTTAACCCAGTCGAGAACTTTAGAAATAAACAAATATTTATATAACTGAGGACGATTTTGTGGTCAACATTTCGAAGAGAAAATGTGAACCCTGTGTAAAATAGAGATAATAATGGAGGCACTAACCGGGGCATAACCAGGGCACTGCATGGTAAATGCATAATTCACAGAGAACTTCCATCGGTTTTTCATACAGAAGACTTAACAGAGGACAAACTACTATCCATAAATATATTTTGGAGTGTTTTCAGACCCACTGGTCCCGTTGCTCACAACCTTAACACTTTCACTGTTTATTCTGTGTTTGATTTCATGTCAACATTTTGCACCTTGCAACCAAAGCAGGTCCGCATCGTGTAAACTGGGATGCAGTATCAAATCTGTATGAGAAAGACAGCACCGTGTCCAGGGAGCTAATTTCACATTCCCATTAACATAAAGACGTTAATTCTGTAATATGAGACCACTGCTTCACTATAACACAACATGAGCTGAAGTTGGACTAAAGTGATGACTGGCCACCCAATCCACAGGAGAGTTCTTCAACTTTATCTTCAGCAGAAACAATTACATTATTAGTCTAGAGAATTAATCGAGTATTGGATAGAACAAAGGCCTAATTTACTGTACACACAATAATTATTGGAAATGTGACCCTTGATTACTGCTCAGCTCGGCGGTTTTTATTCTTGGCTGACTGCTGCCTTACTCCTTGCTTCACCTTTTGCCATACATCAACATCACACTGAGCTGAGCTTTACTATAGATCCACAGAGCTTTCAACCTGTGAAACTTCGCGCGGTCTAAATCCACTGTGCTGCACTCAACTTTTACATTAAAGCGTGATGCTGCCCATTTCATCATTTATTCATTTGGGCCAACAGCATCATCTACAGGGACACCATGATCCTCTGGTCCGAAGAGAGGCACTCTGCACTTCCACCCACAGAAGGCTCTCCTTGCTCTTGCAAATTGCATCTTTATGAAGGAATGAGGGCAGGCCATTTTGTCACAAACACGGCTGTTTGCTCTTTGGGGAGCACCACGGACCTGTAATTGACTCTGAGACACTGTCCCTGTCACATCCCCTGTTCCCCAGCTGGGGGTGGGGGGTTGTGTGGAGTGTGAGTAGTGCAGAGCTGAGTTGTGGAGGGCCAGGGTTGGATTAAGAGGCTGGTGCAGTGAACACCATTAGGACTGCTAAGACCCAATGGCCCTCTGGTGGAAGAGCTGCACTAAATGGACTAGCACAGTGGCATTTTAGTGTTTTTCTCCTTAGGGACAGTCACAGTCAACCTTTTAGGCCAGTCACAGCCCACAAACTCCTCAAAATGGAGGGCCGGTCACATTTTTGAAATTGTCCCACACATACTTCATACTGCAAGAGAGATGAAATATTACTGACCAGAGTGGTCATTTTATTTGAAAGAAATAGATTAAAGGCATGTGTTTTTCCTTATATTCCTTCTATTATAATGTATTTTCAATAATGACTTAAAATGATGTGATGAAAAATAAATATAATATATAATAATAAAATATATAAAATTTAATAATGAAAATAAAATCATTTTCAGCATTTTCAAATGACATTCTTTGCAGACTCTCTTGGGACCTTCGTATAAATATAACTTGGAGAGAGGAGAGGAAAAACTCTTGAAGTCTCACTTTTCAAGAGGGCTCCGTCTCCATCATGTTGAAAAGTGTTAATAAGTCTTCAAAGAATGCAATTGGTGAATTTATAATTCCTATGATATGTACCCAGGTTTAGACAGCTTACCACTCTTTATAGAGAGCAGAGCATCAAATGGAAGAATGTGCTTCTGAAAGGAGAGAAAGGTGCGAGGGTGTCAGCTTTAAGATGCCTGTTGTCGAGGTGGATTTTGAATCCTCAGAGAACAGAAGGGGGAGAACGTGCTATGAGAAAATCTCAGCTCCATCCCTGGAAAAAAAGTAATATACAGTACTGGCATAGTAATTGCATTCATTTTTGCTCCTGACAGTATTGAAGAAGAGGGTTAGGAAAGGAGGTGATGGAAAAAAACGAGGGGAGTAAAGGAAACAACGCTAGATGTGACTGAGTAGAATGGACAGTGCAAGAAAAATTATATTAGTTAAGAAAAATATGTACGTGTCAGGGAAGGAAATGTGGCTCTCACCTGTGGTTGACCTCTTGCTGGCAGCTGGACAGGTGAGCTGTGTTGCTGCCTTATTATATTCAGGGAAGGCATATCCTGGCCTGCAGAAACTAACACACGGCAACACGCATACACACACACATAAACACATACTTTTGGTATTATTTTTTCCCTATCCCTCTCTCTCTCTCTCTCTCTCTCCCACACACACCTGGTGGAATAAAGTCATTGTCCTCTTTCTCCCCGTCATTCGCTCATATCCATCATTCTGTGACTCGCTGTCAGGTAAATCACCACACATATTTGCCTCTGCGTGTGCTCTCTGTTGAAGACACGCACATTTGCTCAGCTGCTGTCTCTAACGTGTTTTCATTTGTCTGTATGCCGTTGGAGTTTTTATTAGATATTAGATTAGTCACATCCTCTACTCAGACAACTTGTTTTTGTGCAAACACTTGTGTGAGTTCACTTGTTTTCTTTTGCATTTGTGTGCCTTGCGGTGGTGTACATGTGAGGGGAGAAAACATTTGGTAATGTGTTGGAGTTTGGGGGGTGGGGGGCTGTCTTAATGTTGCACTCTGTGATACATATAATAATTCTTATAAGTAAAAAAACGACTTATATTTGGGTGTCAGCTCACAGCAAGGAGGTCCCTGGTTCGAACCCTAGTTGGACTGAGTGAGGGCTTTTGGTGTGGAGTTTGCATGTTCTTCATGTGTCTGTCAAAAAGTACATTTAGGTTGGAGTCTGGAGACTGCATGAGTAAGTGAATGCTTTCCTGTGGTGACCTGTCCGGAGTGTATTCCCAGCCTTCACCTTATGTGAACTGCAAATGACTGTGTGATTAAGTATTATCCTGAAGATTTCTACCCTGAAGACAAATGTAAGAAATCTGACACTTTTCTGGGGTCGGGTATTTATTTCAGTAAGTCACTTAGGTATTGTACCTCTAGTTTTACCACTGGGTGTATTCCTGTTAGTATGCATGGCACAGCACAATGGGGAAGTAGTGCACAGAAGGATGTTTGCATATGTTTGCACAAGAAGGAACAATCCCATCATCACTATTTAAAAAAGTATTGCATGTCCTTCGGCTGTTTTCCTCAGTATGAAAGACAGTCGAGCAACATGAAGAAGGCATGGAGGAACCCAAACATAATGCCAGTAAAGCAGTGCTTAATGAGCAAATCATTAAAGTATAATGGGATTTATTTATTTATTTTTTACCAGTATCTGTCATTGACAGCTTTTTTTGAATCATATGAGAGCTGTCCCCCTCAGCTGATTAAATCTAGACAGCCAACTGAAGCCCCAGGGACAGCTACTGCATGTGTGTTACATCTGCAGCCTCTAATTTGAAAAGTGCAGTACCAAAGTGGAACACCATTATGCATAATGATCCATTGTGGTTATCTTGATTAAATCAAGCTCAGCCAACGCCAGGGTGCTGCGAAATAAGCTTGCAGACAACTCTGTTCATCTCAGACAGATCTGTTGTAAACCGGCATGCTGACGATTCAATGATTGGAGATACAGAGTAACATCATAAGTTAATCAAGATTTATGATCTCCACATCTCCACAGCAAAATTATGACTTTTCTGGTTGAATTTTACAGCCGTGATTCAAGACACAAATTCTTCTAAGACAAACAGTCATTCTCATCCACCTTTGGCAGCCACTTTTTTGACATGCATTGGCTTAGTAGTTCGTCAAAAACTTTGAAACAGGTCCTGTGAGAATGATGAATGACCACATAATTCCTATTTGGCATGTGCACTTGGATCAGGCAGCATTGTCCTGTCGTCCATAACCGAGCACTTTGTGATTATTGCACATTGAACTGACACAACTCACCAAAAGACAGTGTTGAAAGTGAAAGAAAATCACTTCACTCGTCTCAGTGGAGCTTCAGGCGTTACTGGACTAACAGCTATGGATGTTGTTGGTAGCACACCTCACATGCCTGCTGATCAATATTCTTACCTGTCATTCAAAGCCATACTGTCTGAAGTGAGAGTCTGGATATCTGTACGATCACCCAATCAAAACCATGTGCTCTGTAAAATGCATCTGTTCCAGGTTCACACGGTGTGTTTGGAAACTGCTCTCCAGCAGTGCAGGACATATTCCGCAACCATGTTTCATCACAGCATATTTATTTCAGTTTATATCTTGAGACCTCATCTGCGGTCTTTAAAGCCGGCACCCATGGGTCTTTCGACATTTCCAACTCGATAAAAGGCAACATGTATTTGTCTCGCGAATCCTATGAGAGCGATACGCACGTTGGGATCTGCATGCCTGGTTCTGTCTGGTGAATGGCACAGCACACTCATATACATGCACACACAACGGCGAAAACATTCCTCAGTACATGCTGATATATCCACCAAGAAATGCCTTTAAATGAATGGTATTGATTTGTTCAGCTTGTTCAGTGGAGCGGAGCAGCACTGGAGGCATTTGAATGGAAGTCAGCTCCCTTTAACAGGCCCAGTCTGCCTGCCTCTCCACCCTGGCCTCCCTCGCTGTTATTGGCATGCTACGCTTATTGATGTCTCAAACGCATGCTTTGATTTCTCTGCCGTCTGGAAACTCTGCACCGTTTAAAACTTTTAATCGCTTGCGTGCTTGTAGCCAGGGTTATCTGGAAGACCTGAAAGAGTGCAGTAAACTTTGCCTAACCCTTTCACAAAGCTGAAATTGAATCAACACGGATCTAAAGTGTAAGTTCATTAGTCAGCTTTGGCTGTAATTGAATTCCTGAGCTTTTTTTCCCCCCGCATTTATGCAAAAAGGGTTTCCTCCATGGCTAAAAATAAATTTGTTTTTTTGCCATTCTACCACAGACAAAAGCCTAACAACAAATTGCTTGAGAGGTGACAAAATAAGGAATGTGTCTGATGTGGGTACAAATGGTAATAGGTGAAGGGAGTTTGGGAGTGTGGCTGGGGGATGCTGGTTGTCACTAAGTGGGCTTTTGAGTCAGGAACAAGAGCTCTCTAATCACCGGCAAATGAGCAAATGGGCAAACATGTGGCCCCAGCGCTGGTTTGTTTGTAAATATTTAAGCTGGGGAGCTGTAAAAGGAGATTGAGGAGAGTGCTGGGGGGCGCAATTAGGACTTTTAACACAAAGCCATCCCCCGTTCATTTTACCGAGTCCTCCGGTCAGTGACACTGCACCCTACCCCCTCTTCGTTTTGTCCCAAGTGTCTGAGAACCAGAGCCCCCCCCCACCTCCCCCCATCCCCCACTCCTCCACAAATAGGTTTTAAGAAAACTGTCTGTCTTCCAAAGTTAAGGGCAGCCACTTTGCGGAGGGGCAGCAGAGGTGAGGGGTCAGAGGTTAACTGCAGCACTCTGGGCTGAAACCAACTTTGATGACAAGCAGTGTTGCTGATGTGCCAACACCAGAGGTCAAACAGGCCCTGGTGGTGCTGTGGACTCTTCATCACTTGAACTGCAGGAATAACAATTAATTTGTCAAGTGCCGGACACAGGGAATTCATTTGTCCTGCAACCTGTGTGAGTGTTTCTATTTATTTCTGCATTCACTGACTGAATTTTTGTGTTTCTTTTTTCCAGATTTAATAGAGGAACACATTTGGCTTTTGTACAAAAAAGAAAAAAGAAACATGATAAATGTGTAAGAAACTATTTTCAGCTGGCTTTATCTGTATGCGATATCTTCAAGACTTTCAACACTTGTGGATTCCATTAAAACCAGCTGCGACATTTTTCATGTTTGGTTTTATTCACAAAACAATAAATGGTTGCATTAATAGCAGAGCACAGTAGTTGATCAGATAATCAATGGCACCATCTATTTTCAATAAATATGCACACACAGACACAATGTTGCATCTGCTAATGCGTGCCCTTTGATTATTGATGGGCCATTTGCAGACAGCCTTAACTGCACAATATGTCTCGCCATTACTTCCCTGACCTCATTCTGGCATTGGGGACAACATTATTCATGTGAGAGCCAGAGGAGGGGAAGGGAAAGAAAGACGAGGCCTGTGGGGGGAAATGGTGTGAGTGCATGGGTGTGTGTGGGTGTATGTGTGGAAGTAAGAAGGGTCTGCGGTATTATCATCAATAACCCTCCTCCCCTCCTTGTTTATAAAGAGGAGAGGGAAGGTGGGAGGAAGGGAATAAGGGAGTGAAAGAAGTGACAAGGGTGCTATGCAGGGTCAGAGATGGGCAACTGCCCCCCCTAAAAAAAAACCTGTCGAATGCTATTTTTAAGTTCCTCTTCCTCTTCTCTCCACAGCTTGGTGTAATTTAAGAGTGTCCAAACCCAGACAGCATGCGAGAGAAGTAGCATTCATCAACCTAGGAAGACATGAGTGTTCACAAGGAAAGAAGGATGGGGACCCTGATGAGAGAGGCAGGCAGGTAAGGGATAGAGGGAAGGAAGCTCAAGCGAGATAGAGAGATGTGTTACTGCCCTTCTTTACTGCCCAATGATATCCATCCATTTTCCTAGCCTGTTTTATGCCTAACCATTGTCTTGGAGCGCTGCTGGAGCCTGTACCAGCACCCACAGGAAGAAGGCAGGGAAAACACCTCGGGCAGGTTTGTTTTCCCTGTAGGGGCAATTTACAGTAGTGTCACAAATTGACTATTTACTCTATTTTACTAAATGACAGAAACTGTTGTACATAGAGAAAATCCACGCAGACACCTTAAGAACTTACGAATGTCAGAAAGGCCCCGGCTCAGCAGTCAAAGCCAGGTCTGTTTTTTTCTTTGCTCTCCTCATAGGATTTTTAGATTTCTATCACTCTGCATCCCATAATTGTCCCTGTCACCTTTGGGCTGACACAGTTTAGTCTATGTTCTGGTTGTGCTCTTTATCACAATAATATTCTCATCTAACTAATTAACAACCTCTCAATGCCTAAATCATCCGGAATCACTACTGTGGAGGATGCCTGTTTTGCTTGCATTTTGTGTCCAGGGGCATAAATACTGCAGCCTCTCATGTGCCTGATGCACAGGACTTCATCAGAATCATGATGTATACGCTGCTGCTTAGAGTTATCCTTGACCCGTCCTGTGACATGGGATATAGTGACAGTACATTAGTGCATTGTAGCATCTCAAAGTGGTAAATGGCTCGTAAAAGTTCACCTGTGCAGACTGTCTTTCCCTCATGAAAACTTACACTGAACTTATGATAGCAGTGGAAACACACAGTAGGTTATTGAAAATGAAGGCCGTTCAACATGAGCAGAGAAGCTTTTGATGTTTTCATGTTATTCAGTCATAAAGATTGTTAAACATACACATCTATCAGTGCATGCACCACACTCTTCAGTACTTCACTGCATCTGACAGCGTTCACTACATATATCTGTGTACAGACGTACACTGACTGCAAATCATTATCTCCGGGTATCTTAACCAAAGCTCACTACATGGTAGGACATTAACTTCATTGAGATAGAGTTTCCCCAGCTTTTTCTATACATGCATAATGACTGTTTATATTGTTTCTAAAAGTGTGTCTGTTTTCTTCATTTTCAAAGGACTCAAATTGTTACACAGTTGAGGCACAACATGGAAAAAGTAGTATTTGGAGATGCACACAGCATTTAGTGAAACATAAGCCCTATCAAAAAAAAAAAAACAAAAGTGCCAGAATTCTTCTGTAAATAGTAAATGTAAATAGGTTATACATTATGTTGCTGTCAGATGCCGGATGCCACAGGTTATACAATGCATGTAACATCCAGTGTTTTGCGAATTTCTGTGGTATAAGGCCCCCTTGTTTGGCACATCAGATATAGCAATCTTGGCACAAACAAGCAGGTTTAGGAGGCAGGAAATAGCACTAATAAGATGGATTTTGTCTTGAATTTAACTTTTACAATGTCACTAATTGTACCTTCAGTGCCTCATTATGAAATAATCTTAGTTTGCAATTGCTGAAATGTGCAGAGGAATGATCATATTAAGCAGAAATAACCTGATATTTAAAGTTTTTGGCAAGACCAGTGAGGCAGGTTGAAATTATTCAAAACAACATGTCAGCACAAGTTTGGAGAGAATTAAATAAAAGTTATCTAATATGCTCCAGCAGATCCCCTCAGTACATAAAGTTGGAATGAATAATGATCTGTCTAATGTGGTATTATTTGTTGTACAGGTATAGGTATATTTTACTTAAAACCATTGCATTTTAACATTTAAAAGAGTTATGGTTTTAAGCAGAGCATACAAATGTAGATAAAGATGTCCTTAGTGCAACATCTCCTCTTAAATTTGAGCTTCTGTAAATACCAAAGTGGTTGGAGGTCTTTTCCATGCAATTTTCTAGCAAAGTCATCTATTTCGGGTTAAGAGTGAGGACAGATTACAGTGCACCTCAGCACAGCCGTACTTAAAAAGGAGGAGATTCCCCTGCGTGTTTCTGCTTTCTGCTCGCCTGTCTATAATCAGGATGTCAGGTACATCGCTGACATGTATGGGTCTCATGGGCCTCCAGCAGAGGAATGTCCTGGAGGCTGCCTCAGTAACAGCAAATTAAAACATGTCATACCGGTGTTAGCAACTCTGAAAGCAGTCTGGCAGAGTGCTGCGATTCCCATCAATACATGACATGTCATGTTGACGTTGCCATTATTCATGTACGTGCATGACACATTTTCTCAGAATAAACATATTAACCTCCTTGAAATGTAATGCTTTCTTCCTTTTTTTTTTTTGAAAATGATTTTGCCTACCAAAGAGCCAAAACCAGCAAAATGATTGTTGTTCAGAAGTATTAAAGGATGAGAACAAAAGAAAAAGCTTTACTAAGGGCCAGTAGGTCAGTGTGATTGACCGCTCCTCAGGCCTACTGGGTATATCTGCCCATGTGCATGTCACTGGCTGTGACCTGAGACCTGGTCTTGTTCCACACCATCCCAAATACCTAATCCAGCCAACCCTCTGACCTGACACTAACTTTTAATCTGTGTAAACAATCCAAATGTGACGCCTTCATCTCATTGTCCACCCTTATCAAAGGGAACTTGAAGTCAACTGAAATGCCAAAAAATTAAGAGCTTTAGCTGTCACTGTAGAGCTGTTGTAAGAAACTGAATGAGAAAAAAAAAGGAAAAAAAGAGCGTGACATGGATGAAGCTGAGGGTGAAAGGTGCCTGATGTTGTGCCATGTTGCTGTTGTTTATCTCTCGCTCTCTCTCTCTTAGTCCAATTAGAAACTGGGTCTTGGCTCCTTTCGCTGGCAGCGCAGTGTTAACTTAATGCGGCGTGAAAAAATCATTATGCCACAGTACAGATGGGCCCAGCCATGCAGAGGAACCTTTGCGCTCCCCTCAGAAATCCAGTTTTAAACAGGGCCACTAATAGAAAGGAGACCCAACCGTTTGCTGATGACAACGATGTGTAGCCGGGTGCCGAGGGTAATGGGAGGGAGAGGGATTGAAGGGGTGGGAAAAGAGATGAATGAAAGCAGCAGTCACAAAAGGCCAGCTGAGAGGAAAAAGATTAAGAAATTATAGCAACACATAAGAAAGAGCAATGGTTAAGCCAAGTTTACACACCAGAGAGGAGGAATGAATGGTGGCTTCTAATGGGTTCAGATGCTCAGTTATTTCTGCCACCAGAACAAAAACATTTAGTTTTTCTTTTGAAGGACTCAAAAGAGGTCAGGGCCTGTGTTTGATTCTGGTCCAAATCCATGTATTGATCTGTGCAATAAATCCTTTAAAGCCGTTTTAGGAGGGCTAAAGAATTCCTCTGCTCTTTCACAAACACCAGTTACTTTGTCAGATTCCCCTAAAATGTAACTTCTGTGAAACATGGTGGTGGTGGGAAATCAAAGATAGTAAAACTGTAATAAATCAAAAGTTGCCCAAGGCAAGAAATAAAAAAGAGGCTTTGAAGGTTGGGGCAGATGGCTGCTTCATGATAACCTTTTCACCCTTGTGCCCTTCGGGTCCAAACAAGCAAAATGGATGTAAACATGTTTTATTACAGCATAAAACTCTGAGGAGGTCATAGCATGTCTGGACTTCCTTTAGGTCTTTTTATTTGCCAGATGAAGGCATGTTCTCTCTGAGCTCTTAAATGCAATGGCCGTAAACATGTATGACTAAGTGCACTTTAATGGCGAGGAGGTTAGGTAGTGTAATCGACTGTCTGAAGTATCAGATTTAGCTGCTAGCAGCCTCACTGTGGGGATGTTGCACATGTTGGATCATGAGATTGTGGTTGACTACTTCCTGGAATGACAGGACAAGTGATGTAATTAATCTTGATCTAATGTATCTTTAGAGGCATGGATTGATGTCAGCGGTCACTGCCGATCGAGATCAGCCCTCTGTCTCCGTCTTGAACAGGATGTGACACAAGATGTGCTTGAAGAAATGAGACAAATTTCCTGTATTATCAAACGTGAGGTGGAGTCATCCAGTAGCAGTCACAGGCTGACACTGAAAAGTTTTCTTTTAATTAAGTTCTGCTGTCCCACCGTGCCTTAAAGGCTTTTCTTGGACTCTGTCTTTATTTAATGTTTAAGTTGTTTATTTTATTAAAGTCTTCAGATTTTTTTGGAACACAGACAATTTTCAAGTGTTTCCTATAGGTCCTGAGAATCCCAGTAAGCTTAAGAAAGATCCTCGACGTAAACCAGTTCGCAGGACTCTGACACATTTATTACCCACTTGTTATGGAAAGAGTCATGTTTCTGGCCTTTTAACTGCATTTGTTTCAGGACACAAGGCCACATAATTCCTCTGCAGCCGACCATGAGAAATGCTTTTAGACTAAACAATCCAGAGTAAAACTGTTGACCACTCATAAAGTGCCGTCTTTGGGAAAGTAATTGCTTCCTGAGCTGAGTAGAGGGGGTACTGTACAGATACAAATATGATATGAATCTGATGGCAGTATATTCAAAATGTTGGAAAACGTACTTTCTTATCCATACACAATAATTTTCATTTCCCTGTTTATTTTGGTTCCAGGCTTTTACAAAGGTCCATCCACTATCTTAATTCTTAAGCAAATATCCCTCTATCAAATCTGCAAAAAGTTACAACTCGATATCATTCGCAATTTCCGAACAGCAATTACAGCACTGAACTACATGCTGATAACAAAGACAAAATCATTAGTGGTGATATCGCAAGATAAAACCAGCATGTAGAAGAAAATATCCCAAAGCCCCAAACAATTATGGACATATCGCACACAGCTCTGGTGTAAGCAGAGGGAGGAATGCAGCGTGGCTGCATTCAGATACAGATCTCGAGTTAAATCCCACTTGTACAGGAGTTGCAGATACAAAACAAACTGGAATACTGGAAATCAGCAATGTTTAAAGTCAAAAACCCTTCTCAGCAGTAGACCTAGCTTGAATATATCTCAGCTCCTAAAGGTCTGGTCTGCCCCTGGACTCTGTCACACTGTAGTCCCCTAGTTAACCTTTGTTTTATGTCCTGGTATTCCATTACACATGCACTCGGATGGGGTAGAAGAGCAGCGGAGTTGCTAGTCAGGGGAGTGGTTGACATTTTGGTGGTTGTTAAGCTTTAAACAGCTTGCCCGCAGGAGGAGGAGGATAGAAAATGGAGGCTCTGACTGAATTGGGACGACCCAGAAGTCATTTTAGAGCAATTCACATGGCATTCCCCTGCATGCATAAGTGAAGAGACCTTTTGGAAATACTAAAATAGAAAATGCCAACGCTTAACTACACCTGTGAGTGGTATTTACAGTTTCTCTGCAGATCAAAAAATACGTCACTGCTCACTTGCATGCTGTAACTATTTCATTATCGTGCATAACAAAGTATTTTCGTCGTCTCTCACTTGCTAATATGGGGGACATGCTGTGTCTTTATATGAGTTTTGCATAGAATGAACAATATGTACTTAAAGGAATCAATGGAGAAAATCAATGCAAACAGCGGTAATGCAGACATTTATGATGATTTCTCCCTCTCTTACACTTTTACAAACCAACATATATCACAAAGCTCTACTGCCTTTAATCCATTTAGTACAAACCGCTACGTCAGCGTTTCCACACTGTATGAATAATGGGGCCAACAATGCCTGTTGAGTTAGTAAAACAAAGCAGAAATTAAACATGAGCAATGCAGGTCTCTCGCAGCCCTGCTGGTCGTGTCGTCGGATCCGACTACTGTCTGAGCTGATCCATCATCGGCTCACATTCGCACAGCCGTCCTCCATGTGAGTCCCCGGAAACCTTTATTTATCTTCTCTCAGCCCTGTTGATGAATGGATAGAAGCAAGGCGGATGAATTAATAACAGTGTAAGCGCGATGATAATGGCGGCGAGAGCTAAAGCGTTATTGATGACTCAATCAAGGATAGCCAACCTCCAGCCAGCATCCCTGTTTCATAATTAGTTGCCGGTTTGTAAAATTGCATTTTATCCTCTGCCAAATACACTGAGTCGTTGACAGGTAATATGTAAATTTTGAAGATTTATTTATTTCCTACAGAGGTCATTTGAGTTTGCTGATGCATAACGCAGGCTCCTCTAATTCTGCCGCTTCTGCTTGGATTCTAATGAAAGAAATATAATTTTCTTCCCTCCTCTCAGGTTTTTGTGGAAGTCATTTTCTCATTTCCTTTGACTGCCCTGGGAAGCTGGATATTTGTATATTGACTACAGTTGGCAAAACCTCACAAGGCAATGCCTCCACCTCTAAAGTGGAAAACCAGTGGCCTCGATGCTGCCAGTGGGCTGCAGAGTTAGAGTGAAATGCTTTATTCAGTTTTTTTTCAAATTGTAAACCATGTGGAGAGATTGTTGATTTGTGCCTTATTATTCATGTTTTCACCATAGTCAGTGTAATCAATTAAATGTCAAATTTGAATGGTGGTGTATAGTGGTGTTACCTCACAACAAAAAGATCCCTTTTTGAATCCTGGTCTGTGTAGAGTTTGCATGTTCCCCCCATGCCTTTCTTCCAGGTGTGAGAGCGAGAGTGAATGGGGCAGCCATTGTCTAGTGGTTGCAACCTAAGGGTTGCAGGTTTCAATCCACCCATGGCCACCTTGAGCAAGGCATCTCAAATTGCTCCACCATCTAAGTCACTTTGGATAACGGCGTCTGCCAAATGAGACATCAAATGGGAGATCAGCACCAGCAAACCCCTACAACGCCAATACGCATTAAGCAGGCACAATAATAAATGGTTGGGTGAATAAAAACCTTTATTAAGTCTGGAAACATAATCAGGAAGCAAAACTACTCCTTTCTGCTACTTTGTGTAGCTTCAGCTAACCGTCTGGCCCTGGAAATGTATGACCCATCATTAACTGTTCTGACACAGCCCATGTTTGGACAGGTGTATGTGCTGGTGCGTGCAGATGTGTATATGTGTGTGTTTGTCATCTCTATTGCCAGTGTCAGTTTGCACAGTAACTATACAAACTTTTCTCTTTTCTTTGAGGTCATCCTTATTAAGTGGCCCACATATTTGCCTTTCTTATACAATAACACAGGTCAGGTTAGGAGGTTAATGACAACCTAAAGTCAACCTGAGAGCTGTGTTGAACTTTGGTGGAGCCTGGCATTGCATCGCCTGTGATTTGTCTAGAACTTGTCACATGGTCATTGTTAGGCGCTACTGTGGGATTGCACCACTCCATGCATTTGCTTGTATAGCACCTTGCACATATATATGGTGGTAAGTTCACTTCATTTTCTCCTTTCTGTTTGCATATTGATATTTGTACATTCTCAGTGGGTATGTCAAAGTCTCCAGGTGTGAGCAGTATTCAGTTTTTGTTCTCTGACTGTTATTCTGTGAAAATGTTTTGTTTGCATTCATTAATAACCTCAGTATGCCAGTATGAGCGAGGTGAGTGCTTTCACAGAGGCAGAAGTGGTCTACAGGCACAGCTACAGGCCGAAAGCTCGACAAGCCAAGGTCTTATCCACAATGCTTCCAGCTTTTCAATTTTTGTTCTGGTTTTATTGCAGTTTTTGTCACCTGACCCCCATAGATCATGACTGACATCTCTGGATTGTCTTTCCACATTTATATGCAGAAAAAGAGGACAAGAACATTATCATGCAGTTGGATATATGTTCACAATATTGGAAATTACCAAGAGTTAACAAAGGGGGATTAAAAAAAAAAAGTCATCACACACGGCCTTGAGTTTCCTTATTGTGCATGTAGCCCAGCTCCACTCAGCCATGTTTTATGTCCCTGCCGGAGAGACCCTGGACCATCTCGCGAGGAGTTTTGCCCCAACACAAATACCAGATGCCGACTAAGACTCTCTTTCGTTTTCTCATCCCCTGGTTTGTATTGCACAAATTCCTCCTGCTGCTAGCACACGTAGTACAGTCTACAGTATCTAATGGACAGGCCCACTGGTACAGCTACCATGCGTACACACACAAGTCATATCTGCTGCCTGCTGTTCTAACCACTCTAGATTCAGGCCAGAAAGAAAAAAAAGAGTGTTCTTGCTGGCTTGGATGTGAGATGAATCACACTTTCAGAGTTTTGCTGTTGTTTATTTTAACAGTATGTGTTTGTCATGTTCGCCCTAAACAGGCTTTCTGTCCACATTTTCTCCTCTCCCAGTGGTTATAACATTGTCCTCTCTTTTCATGTCTCTTAGAGTAATTTTCAAATCTTTACTCAAGGCGGGCTCTAATTTCCATATTGTCACAGTCAGGTGAAAATTACACGGCCCAAACATGCCTGTGTTCTCGGGGTGTTTTGAAATGTTTCAACAGACAGAGGCTTTTGGCATTTTCTACGTAACACGCAGTCCATTAACTGAAATTCAAATTCTCACAGCGGCGGCAACGGTCGATTTTCTAGAGAAACACAAATAGATGTGTTGAAAACATTGTATCCTTTTGAATACTTTGGTGTCAGGATGTTGTTGTGTGTGCGTGCGTGACAATGCGAGTGGAACGAGAGTGCTTATCTGTTTGTATGCCAGCGCTGCACTTTATGCTTTATTTAGATACCTGGGTTTTCCGGTGTGGAGCTGATGACACCGTGCTGTCTTGCCTCCCACGCCTGCCCTGCCCTGACTCACACAAGAGCTGCTAACAGATAAGCTGTGGGAGAGGTACTGAGATATTCCTCTGTGGCTCCACTTAGCCAGGCTGACACATACGACCGCAGACAACAGCTCCGCAGCAGAGATGAGTGCATCACTGTAAATATCACAAGGTCAGTATTGCTGGCAAGGTCACGTGAATACAAAGGGTTTTGGGCACATCTCTTAGCTGGTCACTTTCCATCAGACTTGGGCGTGAATCTTGCTGATTCTAATGTCAGTTCTATGCCAGGGCTCTAGCTCAACTTTTGTTTGCGTCAAAGCCTAAACAAAAGTTTTATTCTTGTTTTTTTGTTTTTTTTTGGGGGGGGCAGGCAGGGCCTGATGGGGCCTCTGCTACTACTATTCAGATTCCTATCAACTTCACTTTCTTGTCAGATTATCTCATCTGCTTTGTACCTTAACAGTGCCAAGGGAGTAAGTGTTTATTTAATTTATTTGTTTTATTTTAAATTCTGTTTTTTTAATTCATGCGCCACAGTTTACCCACTTTAACAGAGGTCTGCAACGTACAACATGGCAGGCAGGACAAAGGCAGGGAATACACCCTAGACCATTGCAAGGATTATACACTATTTAGTCTCACACCTAGAGTCATCAACCAATCTGAACATGTCTGTTTTTGGACAGTGAGGAACACTTGTAACCCATGAAGACACAAGAGCATGCACACTCCACACAGAAAGGCCCTTGGTGTGACTCGGTTGAACTATGGACTTTCCTATTGCTTGGTGACAGACAAATTTATGCTGCTAAAATATATATATATAAAAAAACATGATATAACAGCTGTGGCTGTCAATACCAGCAGGAAAATTATGCTTTTGGGCAAGCCAAATCACCAAACTGTCTGTTGTGACTGACTTTCATCTTTTTGTGGCTGATATTTTGTGACTATTTTTCTTACTTCAGCTTTGACTTTGTATGTCTGTGCTTGTGAGGAAATATTTTATTCTGGTGTTTTGAATAAAACTAACCCTGGATTTTGAGGCATACTGTTTCACAGGGACGTAAAATCTATGGCAATCTACAGTCATATGCCACAAAGGAATTGTGTCACTGGTAAAAATGCAAATTTGCAAGGCCCCGCATAGCACTGAGCCAATGACCTGCTACAGAGACAATAATATTTTTGTTGCTGCCCTCATGGGACATAGAATGAGCAACAGACCACTCTTCCAAAACTTTGAAACGCTCCTTTAAACAGAGCTTTTCTGTGTTTAGAGCATTAGCTAATGGAGATGACTCCACTAATTTACATTCCAATATGAAATCCCCTGCTCATTGTCCAGTAGCATCCGAAACAATGGCAGGGACCACCTTCAATAAAAGGCTGAGCTTCAGCCAGTGGGAACAGAAACTGAGAAAAAAAAATCTCCTCCTCCTCCTTGCGCTGCTTAATTTCTCCCACACACACACACACACCCTCTGCCGTCTCTTTAGTAGAGTCCGACAGCTCTCAGGGAAGAGGGGATTTTGCTCTGCTCTTTCCAGATGACCTCCTCTAAACTTGGGTCCTGGGCTTAGCACACAGGAGGAACACAAGGGGGAACAGTGTTGCAAATTTGTCGCCCAGAGTGTTAAAATTCCCCCAGGAATGTTAATCTGACCAGTCCTCCGTCCCAGCACACACATACACACTTCAGTAATCCTCAACCCTGTCGCTTAAGACGGATTTGGTTGTTCACCACTACTACTTGTATTAAGACCATACACTCCTCTCTTGGCCCAAAACTTTACCAACTCACCAATAATAATAAAACAAATGAAAAAAACATTACGTTATATCTTCTATTTGCCCTTATGTGACTGTGATTCAATGAGTTATCAGAATAAAAAAGTGACAGAAACAATGCGCCTGAGAGCAGCCTTCCGAAGAACATCTAATTACTTCCTATTCATGCTGCTTCTGATGGATAATAAATCTTATTATGAAAAAAGGATTGTTTCCTGGCTTTGCCATACCACTCCTAACTACCTTTAGATGATTTGACATCATTTGAGACCAGATTGTCTAATGTTTGAAACATTTAATGGGATTGATTTTCTCAGCTATTTACATAATTGATTAATGAGCTTTTAGCAAGAGCAAACACCTGCCAGCTGTTAGTCAGTCTGTCATTCCTTTTGCTTCCTTTCACATAGATTTCTGTTTGTCTATGTAAGTACCCTGTGTATGTAGCTGGTTATAAATGGAAGCACTGTCTGCTTGTCTACCAAAGGCTCCTGGAATACAAGACAGCGGCTACTGTTTATTTCTATGTGGACACAGTTAACGCGTGTGTATGTGTCTCACGACTTTGCTCTGCTTCCCCAGAAAAAAAAAAAAAAAAACGAGTCAGTGTTTACTTGCAGAATGATTTTCCTCTTGTGTAAATGTCCCCCCTCTTCCCCCTATCCATTCTTACCATTGCACGGAGAGCGAAACAGGAGGCAACTTGGGGCTTTTTAACTTCTTGACCTTCAGACATGATTGAATCTGTTCTGCTGCCAAGCCAGACAAAAGGCTTCTGAAAGGAAAGAGTCAGCTCATGACTTGGCCTTCATGTAGTCGTGGACAGAGGGAAATCAAGAGGGAGGGGGAGAAAGAGAGAGAGCAATCATGTCATGCACAACATTTATTTATTCAAACTGTCCATCTGCTGTGTGTGGCTTAAGCTTGGCTTGTATACAGCACACACACACACACACACACACACGCATGCTTTTGTCACATTCATACACACAGACACATTTTCCAAAGGCGCCATAGGTTGGTTGAGTCTTAATCCCTTATTCTTCCTCCAAATTCAGGACTCATGACAGGACCTTTATGACTTGTTTTTCTGCCACTGATTTATTTATTTATTTCTTGCAAAAATGTTTTTTGGGAAATGATTTTAGTCGAATTATGTGCACAAAATGAATGCAACAAGAGCCATTCTTTCAGCCAACTTCTTGCCAAGACGCATTGCATTTTGTGCCTGTGGTTTTGTTAATCCAAAATTGTTGATATTTACATGTCACAATATTTCACAAACAACTGTATCATGTTTAGCTGCTGAGCTACTAGCCACAGCACCGACTAGTGGTTGCTGACCCCGTGACCTGAGCTTTTATACTAGATTATGTCTGAGACAATGATGTCTGCCAGAGTGCAACAAGCAGTCTCAGTTGTTTGAGAGTTAGAAAATGTTTTCTAACATAAGACAACTGAGCTTCAACGGCTTCAGATAAATAAATTCAAAGCACAACAGAGTTTTCTATGGAATTTATGTAATCAGCAACTTTATTTTAAGCATATTTTTTTAGCAGGTTCATGAGCATTTATCCAGTCTACCCTCCTATGACAGAAAATTTAGGCAAACAGACTGCTGTTGGGGTATGACTGGAATTTCAAGTCAAACTAATAGAGCCGGACAGACTTCTGCTTCACTTGAAATACTAAATTGACAATAATGATTTATGACTGACTGGAATTTGGAATTGAACAGACAGCACCTTAAAAGGACGTCAGTAGTCAAGTTGAGTCAGGTGGTAGGAAGTCACCCATACTGTCTGTGTTTCTGCCTCTGCATCAGGGCTCTGATGATAGACGACTGTAAAGGAGGCAGCTGTGCAGGCACAGGTCCATAAACAGTTATGACATGGTGACCTGGTATAGTGTTGATGTGTCAGTGCTGTTCCTTTGTGTTATCACTCGACCATTCAGTCACTTTGATGATGATTCGCTTCCTTGTGTGACAGCTCTGTCGTCGAAGCCGACAATGGAAAACAGGGAACAGGGTGCAACAAAAACAAGTGGTGTGAAAAAAAAGAGGGATTATGCTTACACGAAACTACATCGATCTGCACTTACATGTGCAGGCACATACATGACTGTGTTCAGTCAAGCTTTATGTGCACAGAGGTGTGAAGAAAGATGTGCTGTCACACACCAAAACATGCATACACCCCTGAATCACTGTTTACAATGGAAGTGTTAACAGTGCACGTTTCCCTTTGGTCATTGTTTGGTTCATTTATTTCTGTGAATACCTGGCTTGAAACGGACAATGCGGCATCATGTATAGATATTTCCAGTAGCTACTATAGAATTTAGGACTGCAGGGCCTAAATTTCTCACAATCTCACTCATCAAAACTGCACTGATTAATGTTTTTTTAAATAAACCGACCGTCACAACTGAGTGATCTGGAGTGGCCGCTGGTTGTGCTAAAAAACCTCCAGAGAATTATACCCAGGTCTATTTCTAATTTCCCCTTTAGCATCTTTTAGCATTTGTTTTGGTTTCTTTTCGTCTGGCTTGTTGAGCAGGTTTCTGACCATAGCAGGCTGCAGATTTCCCCGGAAAAGTTCTGATAAATTCACTCTGCTCTACCTGACCAACACCAGATGGCAGACAGACAAAGTTAGTGACAAGTTGTGAATATAGTGGATGTGTGAGCAGCTGCAGAGCCAGATATTTCCTTCAGGAGTAGATGGAGGCCAAAACAGGACTGAATCATATCAGTATTTGTCTGGTTGCCAGAAACCTGACTTGAAATGAATGCTAATGATTCAGGTCTGCCAGATGTGTAAATAGGCCAAATGTTTGGCCATAACTACTTTATAAGGTGATATGATGTCAGACGCTGTGTTGCAGATAGTTACATTGCCCCAAAGAATCCAAACATATCAGTTAATGCAGCATTAAATCTTTAACTCCTCTGTGATTTTAGTTCTAAGAGGAAAATACATTTTTCCAAACCGCATTACACTGTTATGTCTTATTATGTGGTGAAGCAAAGTTGCCAATTTCTGAACCGGTCTCTGAGGACGTAAAAGCAATTTGGCCACCCAAGGTTTCAGTTTTACATGGCTGCAAAGGCACTGGGTACCACAGTTATTTAGTAAGTTAGTGAATTAGTTGACTATCTGAGTGTTTGAGGTTGGAATTTCCCTTATTTACATTCCTCTTCTAACAGTTTTCCTAAGACACAGTATGGTCTACCTCAGCAAAATTTATTGCCACTTTCCACTGCTGGTGCCACCAGCCTGTACTGTATGAAGTTGATTCTGATTTAATCAAAAGTATCAGGTGTTGTTTGACTAAAGGTGGTGGCGGTGTTGGAGGGCTAAAGCGGGGATAGTTTTACAAGAAAAGACGAGACCTGGCAAAGCGGCCCAGCAGCGCTGTGCTGATATCCCTGATGAAATGTTCTGGGAGAGCATGCTGTTATTACCCCAGCGGATGTTATTGTACAAAACCGAAGACGGGTAATGAAATGATGTATGGTCTTTTACCGAGCAGACGGGAGTGTGTGTACTTGTATGTCTGTTAGCGCACATATGTGTGTGTTAAATGAGGAAGCAGGCAGCACCATCTGCCTGACAGCGGCAACACAAGATGATGAGATTGTGTCCGAGAGGAAATCTACTTGTGTTTGCCCTCTGTGGCCCCCTGCTCTGCCTTTGACACTTGTGCACACTCACATGGAACCACACACTCTGACTCTTCCTTTGTCACCTTTTTCCCTCCCTGATTGGGGTGCAACGCAGAGGGGAAATACAGGAGAAAGCAATTTGTTGGGAGTCGAGGGTGTCAGATTATTGCTGAGTTCCTTTTTTGTTTTTCAGGCAGCCTCTGCTTGCCAACAGAGGATGAAAGAGAGGGGGTTTGCAGGTACTGAGAGAGAGAGACCAGTTGCAAACAATATCACAGGAGAGAGGGGATGGGGGCGTGGGTGCAACTACGAGGGTGAAACAGCCTTACAGCTTGTCCTCCAGTTCCTGGACCGAGCGGCTCTTTGTTTGACACCTCGGCTGAAAGCGGAGCTCCACCAGGCACGTCCGCCACTGGCTGACAAACAGCGTATCCTGTCTCTGTCGGCCCACCTCTACTGCTCAGCAGCCAGCATCGAGAGTGAAGAATAAATGAGAGAACGAGGGAGACAGAGTGGCAGGCAGAGGGAAGAGTGACAAAGCCAAAGGAGGGGAGAGTAAGAGAGAGAGAGAGAGAGCAAAACACTGAGGAAGGAGTGTATCGAGTTTGTTCAGTCCTGCCAAGAGACCTGAAGGAGGCTTCCATTATTGGCATTTTTCATCCCCCAGATCATCTAGCCGGCTCGTGCAGTGTTCAGGTTGCCAGATGCTTCCTTGGAGATATCCGGTTTCACTTAGAGAAGAGGCCTTTGTCCTCACCCTGGTGATCTGCGGCACGCTCATCTGCGGGCACAACCAAAGCCATGTACAGGAAGGAGTAACGGCCCCTTGTTAAGTGTACACAGTAACATTATAGCACGCTGGAGTGCACTTCTTGACATTTATTTATATTCATTACAGCTCCAGTGACATGGAGTTGAGCGAAGTCACGTCACACCTTTTTGCGCCAAGCCTGCCACTCACATGATTGCAGAAGATGGAAAGGGATGAGCTAGGGAGCGAGAGAGAGAGACAGATGGCGTGCTATGTGTCATGGAGGCCTTAGCAGATGTTTACTTCTGGGGAAGGAGAAAACGTGACCAGCCATCTTGAGGCTCTGTTGTGAGCGGCCGCTGGGAGTGAGACTAAACTGAGTTAACATGTATTAGCATTGCTTCCTGTACTGCAAATGGACTCTGCATTACTAACTATTAGTGGCACAGGTTCAACAATAAAACAGGCTTGTTTGTAAATAGATTTCATTCTTTAAAAGATTTAGAAGGATATATTTGCTACACTTTCTGTGCAATTCTACTTGCTTGGATCTGTCGAGAGCCTTGGGGGGAGTGGTGAGGCTTTTTTTTTTCAGAAGGGCAGAAAGTCAAGCGTGACAAATAGAGCATATCTTCTGCATCATTACATCTGTACTTCAGGTCTGCTTCACAGATTTATGTACAGGACAAGCTTGTTGCAGCTCTCTTTCCTTTCCACTTGTCATTGGCTTCCGCTTCATGCCTGACTCCGTGCACTTGAACATGTGATTTGGTGTAATTTCAAGCTTTTTACTTGCTCAGATGTGCGAAAGGTGGCATCTCAACCATGACCAGCTAAAACTTGATTTATGCTTTTTAGAAGGAAAAGAAATTGGAAAGAGCAGCCGATTTTGCAATATTTTCACAGCATTATTTCGGTCTGATTTATGCTCCGTTTATCATCCCCCTATTTTCTGTCTGTGTATGGTGAGATTTGGCAAAGGTGAACATGATTTGAGCAGAGCAACTAAATCAAAATTTTTTGTGCATGACAAAACTTTGGATTTCTATCTCACCGGGGATTCCTGTTTTAATCCAGATTCTTGCTGCCTCCTGTAGCCGTTTGCTTCTCTCACAAAAAAGTTTTATCCCCACACACAGCTCTGTACATGCTTTTGCCCGGATCTTGGGTACAGTTTATCTGTCTCTGAAAATATGAATCAGCCATTTGATCCAAAGGCAAAGACTGAAGGCAGCGGAAGAACATCAGTCAGAGCAGTCAAGAGAGGTAAACCTGGTAATCCAATCCAGGCTGACTCATTAGAACAACTTATTTCCGAGATCAAATTAAGCCACACTACTTCATGTACTTTATTTCATAGGCAAAGGTTGTCTGACAAAAGAGCCCTTTGAGAAGAAAATCAAATCTGGATCTAAAAGTTCAGTCAGGAGTTTGAAATGGGAGTGCATGTGTGTTCACCAGTGAATGAGCATTTTGTATGTGAAGGAGGGCCCGTCACACTGCACGTGTACGTGCATGAGCAAGGTAGAAAATGTGCATGTGATTGTGTGTGGCACATGCTTCCTTCTCTGTGAGAACTGAATCCAATGCCTTTTCCTGTCAGACTTTAGATTCACTGCCGGCTTTCACTTCCAGTGACCAACCCTGACGGAAACCCGACATTAGGACCAGACCCCTGCAGCAATCACACTGCGGCGTCAGTGTGCTATCACTGTGATGACATACTGAGTTGTGAGAGCTGCAGCCAACCTGGGCAATGACCTTCAAGGGATTTTCCAGTTATTTCTGCTGAGGAAGTACACAAATCGTTTTTTTTTTCTTTTTCTTTTTTTTTTGTTCAGAGTGATAATAATAGAGGGCGATGAGTCATGGTGTGAAACCATTGTGTAGACATAACAAACTTACCCACTCGGACACAGTCAAGGCAGAGGCATGACCACCTGTGAAAGCTCGAACCCGCGAGAGAGAAAATCACTGAACCAGAAATTTGTGAATAGCAGGATGAAGAAAAGATCAAAATGAAGGAGAGAGGCTCGGGTTGAATCTGGCAATTGTGGCATAGCTTAATCACAATCAGCTAAATTATATAAAAATAACAATCAGACCTTAGAGGACCCTCCTGTGTGGAGTTTGCAAGTTCTCCACATGTCTGCATGGGTTTTTTCCAGGTGCTCCAATTTCTACAAACATGCTTGTTCTGGTCAGAGATTTGACTCTAAATTGCCCCTAGGTCTGAATGTGAGAATGATTGGTGTGTATGTTTGTCTCCTGTGATGGACTAGTGACCTATCCAGGGTCACACTGGACCCAACCTTTACCCTGTGTGAACTCAAGATAGGCTCCAGCAGACCCTAGTGATAGTAATGGGTCTCAAACATGTAAGAAAATGGATGGATGGTTCAAGAGAGAAGCTTTGTTTTGCACGTCAGTCATAATTACTGCATGTAGTTGCTGTCATTTAATGTTCAAGGCGACTTTGAGTGAAGAGAAAAGACACTAATGTGAGATTGATAGATGTTAATTTAAATGCTCAGAAATCGTCTCTTTTTTTTCTTTTTGGTAAAATCAGGACTGTCGTAACCATGGTTGTTCCACCTTGTTTTATGTTCTTATCAACATTAATGAGTCTCAGCAATGGAACTCAACTCACATATCAAACAGCTGTTTAAAAAAATGAAATAAAAAGATACATTCACATCTGTGTTAACCGCACACTGTGAAATCTGGATTTCATGCTAATACAAACAGTTCTTCACCACATGGCCTCGTCCTTGCAGTTAGCATGGTTGGAGGTTGTTGCTTTGTTTTCTCCAGGCGGAGGCCTTAACATGTTGCATGGGGGAATTGATTAAGTATGGGTCACCGCTGTCACTGTGTTGCTGCTATCATTATAGGATAATGAACATGTTAATGACTGTGGAGTGACGACAGTGGTGTTGAGATAAACAAGACGGAGAGAGAAAGGAAGGAAGGCAGGAGGAAATGTACTCAATAATCACTCCTATTTGGCTCATGCAGTGATGCAGGCAATATACGGACATTCATACCCCCCATTTCTATAGGTAGGACATGATAAATTCTAGTGCTGCTCATATGGTCCTCTAATATGCAGGCCTAATACAAACACACATACAACCTTATTTCCAAAGCTTTAGAAACCTGCGCATGGTCTTAACGACTGTGGTTAAGTTAATGTGTGGTACAGAGCACACAGAGCTGGCAATTATTTATACAAATGTTAAAAGATTATTAGTTTAACCAGCACAGAACCGAGTGAGTGAGTCAGCAGGCCACAGATTTAAGTCTACTGTAAATGACGCCACTGGCTACTGACGTCATTCTGTGGTGATAGCGCAACCTCAACCACCCTTATATGGGCACATAAAACTGGTGAGTTGTAAAGGAAAAAGGAAAGGATGTCCCAGAGCTCTTGCTTTGATTTGTGTTTGTTAGTTGAAGAAATACAGTTTTAGAGGCAGGAACGAAGAATTTGTGTCCGCTGACAGTGTCTTGAAAAGAACTTCTGAGGTGCCAGGACGATGTCATTACAATGCAAGTTAATGACAAATTTTACTTTCAAGTTATATACTGACATTGGACTTAAGCAGCAAATCATTTTCATTTTTTTTACTCTGAGCCTGTTGTTATGCCTCCCATGTTGACACTCAAATCATATTTTTATTGTTAATGAGACTTATTTATCGTCTTTCCTCTGTTGTCAATCTCTTGCTTCCAAATCCCCTTCTCACTTTTCCCTCTCTCTGTCTGTGCATCCTGCCATCGCTCCAGATCCAACGTGATGGAACACGGGCTGACCTCGGCTCTTCTTCCTTTCTGTATAGCAGTGGGCCCTAATTGCTGGTTCTTCACTCAAACACACTGGGCCGCTTTATCTCTAACCGGCCACACCACGCTTCGACAGACAGCCGAGCAGTAGCAAAGGCAACTGCCGTCTCCACGGTTCAACACCCACCACCACCATCCTCTGCATCCCTACCACATCTACCTTAAAAGGCTCCAATTAAACCATTACTGTGAGGAAGGGAAAACTTGGGCATGGGGAGGGGTGGCAGGAGGGAAAAAAATGAGATGGAGAAAGACAGTGGATATATTAAAGAGAGCAAGAGGATGAGCTTGAGATAAATAGGAAATTAAGGATTGTTTTGCCAAGCAGGAAAAAAAACCCACAGGGAAGCAAAATATAGAGGAAGTGAATAAACAGCGTGAGATTTCTTGCTATTGCAGAAGACAGATCCACCCTGTAGCACCAGACAGTGATGCTTGAGACCCAAGGAAGGAACGAAAGGAAAAGGAGAGGAGATACTGAGGCAGTGATTTACGGTCTTTTTCGTCTTCGTGTCCATGGAGCCTGAGGGTAAAGGAAATGGCAGAAGGCACAGGGAGATAAGAGTCTTTGTTCTACGGAGGTGTAGAGATCGTTACATTCCACTAGATAGCCTTACACTCCTGTCTAGCTTGGCCCAGTGGAAATGAAAGAGAGTATAAGTAACTGTCTGAGGAGGCCAGACGCCATATTTTATTATGCTGTTCTACAGTGAGAGCCCTTGGCTATTTTTCTGAGGCTTTCCGTCCAAATGCCTGTTGAAAAATAACTTTTAATAGTTGCCTTAACAGCTGCTAGTAGACAGATGTTATTACTTCAGGACAGAGCTGAGGTTGTTCCCAGTCTTGAAGCTCAGCTAACCAGTTGATGGCTATGGCTTATTATTGAACTGATCAGGACAAGAGTGGTATAAACCTTCTAATCTGACACGTTCCCCAGAATATGAGTCTTTTGCACAAGCATGAAATTGGAGCAGTTGTACCAGAGTGGCACTTTAAAATATTCAATTACAGCCCAGAAACAACCCACAACCCCCCAACTGGTACAGAAGTTGCCAACGTTGCACTGATTCACAGCAGCCACACAGTCATTCATTCCCACAACTCCTGAAACAGGGTGTGACGGATGAAGCCATTCCCCCGTGAGCTGACAGAGGGGCGAATGTATCACCACCCATGCCACACAATTCATTGCTGGCCTGTAGCTACCTGGAGGCTTGTGATACATGATAATACCTTCTGTTTTGTTTGTCATAAATTTTGGCTCCCAGGCAATACAGAAATCGCTGTCCGAGAACCGTGATACCTATTTACCCAAGGCGGCCAAGCGTTGAGCCATCTGTGCTCGCTAGTTCATATATTCACCAACGCACCCCAAGGTGCGATACATCAGACGTAACAGGCAGAGGGCAGGGCCGGGCGTCGGCCATTATGCAGTCAGAGCGGTGGAAAATGACACAGAATGTCTCATTCTGCCCCTCTCTCTGCAGCCATGCCAAGAGGTTCTCCTGGCATCGAGACACCTCATTCCATGTAATGGCTTGATGGTTTTACATGGGCAACAAGTCAAGCTGAAAAGGTACTGAGCCATGAACTACCCCATCTCAGAAAATTACCACTAATAGGATACAGTACGTAGGCTGTGATTCTCCTGTGTGATTTATGGTTAGCATGTGAGAGTTTTGGGAAAAATGTTTTCATCTAGTGGAAAGGGACACTGGTGTGAGGATAGGAGAGAGGTTAAGGAAAGGAAAGGGCAGGGACAGAGAAGAAGAAGAAGATGGAGTGACTATGGGGAAATGAATTAGCTGTCTGACTGTGTGTGTGTATGAAGGAAGGTGAGGATTCAGGGGCCACCCTGGGGCCTTTTAGCAGTGTGTGTGTGTAGAAGGGGTAAAGGATAGCAGGCAAGATAAGATAAGAATGACAGTGGAGGGTGGGGTCGTTTAATTGTGTTTATCCAGAGCTTTGGGGCTGCTGTGAGTGTGTGTAATTGTGTGTATGTGTCCTAAAAGGAAGCATCTCTGTGGGTCAACATGGCCTGGGAGTCATCCCAACTCAGTCTGACACCAGGGAGACGGATCACTGTTGAGAAGGGCCGCAGACCAACACACACAAGTGGACACACACAGGACGTTCAGCAGTGTTTGTTAGCATCCTGTCCCCTTCTCCTTCAATAGCCTATGTCAGGGGAAAGACGGACGAGATTCACCCCCTAACTAAACACAAAATCACCCCCTTGTGTATTGTGTATCCACGGATACGGCAATTTCCACCCACCCACCAATTCATTCAGGCAATATGGGAATTGCTGAAGGCACTGACAGGCTAAAACACCGTCGCTGGTTCCGTTAATAGCAAAAAACACCCTGCTAATGGACAGGATGGTTTATTACCACTTCAATCATCCCTGACATGTGTATAGCTAGTCTTGTGTGTTAGCCCTTGTTTCACAGACGCCATTAAAGTGGCCATCTTCCTGGCTGGAGGTGGGCAGGTAAAACGGTCCTCTCTAATGCAACTCATACATAACCTGTAAGCTGTTAGGAGGTCACCACCCTCAGGCATAGATGAATGATAATGCTTTCTATTGCCTCAGTTAAGTGTTTCTGTCTTATCACTTATCTGGTGTTGTTTTTGATACTGTGGAAGCGCATTTCAGACAGTTACCTGCCTAGACTCAAGTAGAAACTTGCTTTACACCCTTAGTCATGTTGTTAGTTCTTAATTGTTTTGTAAAAAAGGAAACTGAAGATAGATAGACAGACAGACAGACAGGCAGACAAAACTTTAAACGTCCTACTAAGAGCTGTTAAAATCTTATTTGCAGTGGGGTTGTGGGGTTGGAGTTGATAGTTATTTCATTGTCATTGTTTTTCACCCTCAGTGTCCCTATGAGCAAGCAAAGACAAGCCCTGACAAACACTACATGCACTGTCTTCGTCGTGCACGTAGAGAGACAAAGATCGATGATGTGCCTGTAACTGGCAATGGGAAGTGTAACGACTGGCTGAGATGGACAGGAGATGAGAGATCAGGATATCATCAGCAGGAAGAGAACAACGTGATGTCTTTCATCCCAGCTGTCCCATTGTGTTGTGCACAGGCACACTCAAACACACACACACACACACGCATACATGCACGCACACACACACACACACATAGTCACAGACAAACACGCACACCGCTCAGTCGTCTGAGATGGGGCTGATCATCAGCTGACTTGCCCGATAAGGCTAGCTATGCTCAACTTTGCCCCAGTATCTACTGTTAAAGATACCACTGTAAAATGCAGCAGAGGCATTCTTGTAGGGCTTGTCAGAAACAGACCGGTTTCATTACAATATGTTTTGTCCCAACATTAAATTAAATGCTTTAATGTAGCTCTTTAAAATCCACCCAGGTAGATGTGTCATCACAAGATTAGAAAGACAGTAGCAACAATTCTGTTATTCCTGGAAAAGTAGGCACAGGTGGCTCTGCCCCTATAATAATTAAAACATTGCAAAACAAACAATCCAGACTCAGACAACACATCAAATAGAAAATGCTGAAGAAAAAGAGGGCAATAACCAGCCAAACCAGAAACACTGTTGTGCAAAACGATCAAGTGTCTCACGAAAGGAAATGACCAAACTGATGAGTCATGGCTGGCATGTCATTCCTCAACGGGTTTTAAAAAAGAAAAGGAAAAAAAAACACTGAAAAGACCTCCGTTGTTCACCACCTCAACAGATCATAGGAAAAGAATGCTTCAGACCAGAGAATGGCAACGAGAACAATATCTGTAATGAATGCGCTCAGATGAATGTAATGTAAGTTCGCATGGCATTTTGATGATGTTTCGAACACAACATTTGCTGCCATTTACATACACAAGAATGTCCTCAAGATTATGAGAGCAGATAGCACTATTGTAAAAGCAAAGTTGCTGTATCCTGGCCATCATATTGAGGTTTAGTTTAATCAGGGAATGAGATAAAGGTGCAATAAAATTTTTACTGTCCAGTAACACTTAGGAATCTCAATAACAAGAAGCCTTTAAAATACTCACTGATTTAAGTCTTGGATCACAGCATCAATTATCTCCCTCGTTCATGTCTGCTGAGAAAATGTGGCTTTAACCGTTGATGTCATCTACAAGCTGTTGTCGGGAGCCAAAACAAATAGATTGAATAAAGGTCATACAATACTTAATGCGTTTTGGAGCACGCAGTAGTGGGTAAATACCTTCATTTTTGGATGACTTCTATTTCATTAGGTGGTACATTAGGTGGTAACATTTGCCATTTGGAGGACATTTCATTCCTAAATGCTTCACTAAACGGCTCGCTTCAATAAAACATCGAGGGTAGTGATTGCCTGCTGAGTTACAGATAAATGAAATGAGGTGACCGCAAACAAATCTTGCACGCGAATAGAGTCCAGCAGTGCTCATTCACTTCTAGGCATTAAGATAAAAGCAACAAATATCAAAGGAAATGTGCCCATTTCCCGGTAGGATTTTGGAGTGCTGAAGAGCTGTTGCAACCTGTCTGGAGTTCCCAGTCAGATAATGATCATCAGTCCGTAGGGGGATGATCATTCACTCATTCACTCTTAATTGACGCAGAAGAATCACAGTTGTAAGACTCATGATTCAGGTTTGTCATGACTGTTGTTCATCACAATTCAAAATAGTGACAATGGCTGTTCCTTAAACCCTGTCTGGAGGCTTTCTTTCAATGATGCCTTTCTCATATACACACACGTACACACAGACAGAGATGATCTATTTCTATTGTTATTTATATTCTATTCTAGAGTTGTTATGGATGATCTTCCCCTGATTGATTTGATTTATTTTATGATTATTGTTGTGGGTCAGCATCTGGAATGTCACAGTGTTCCTTAGTGCAGACAGAGCTTGAATTGCAGCTTGTAGATGACAGTGTGATGAATCTGTAATCATGTGAGCAAAATGAAATAAGAAAAAAAAAAAAATAATAATAATGAAAGTGCACAGATGTAGGAGAGGTGAAACGAAACAAGACATGAGAAGAATATGGTAATATAAGAATGGGAAATGAATAATGCAGGAGAGCAACATTAACACAGCAGGAGACAACGACCATTGTGTTAGTGTAAACGGTAGTTTTGCCTCACTCATCACTAACGTCTCCAGTGTTTTTCCACTTCTCTGTACTTCCTGTCTGTCCCATATAAGCGTCACCTGGGAGTGGCCATTTGATTCCCTCCTCCCACGTAACTTTCTGAGCCTTCCCATCTACTGATCAGCACACCTCATCCCAAATCAGCACGTCGACCACACCTCCTGCTTCATAATGGACCTTCTGGGCAGTCTTCATCATGGCTTCTGCTTACTCATGTTATACTCACACTGTGACTCCCTGTCTCCAGCCTTGCCTTCATGTAATTTGGGCTTTTTGCACATACATCAATGTCTTGCACTCCAGGTTCATCTTTCTGGCTGCCCTCTCTTCCAGTTTAGCCCTGGTTGTGAACTCTGCACTGAGCGCTCCAAAGCAGCCTGCCCCACTCTCTCTCTGTTGTCGGCCTCATTCAACACAGATACTTTCAGTCTGCTTCACTACAACACTTTGCACCTTTTACAAAAAAAAATCATTTGTTCAGTTTATAGTCTTGCTTCAAGTCTGGGCTGTGCAGTAAAATAGCTTATATAATAGCTTAATAGCATTTATTCCATTGTCATCTTGACATTATGTTTCTCAGTGGCACATGTTTTATTACACATTTTCCTAATCAGACAAAGAGGTTTTCTTATAAATGCTTAACCCTCAGGACAGCTCTATATCCAGCCAACATCGACATAAGGACATAAAGGTTTGTACAGCTTCTGTCTGCCTTAAAATTGCAATTAGCTGATGTGTTCATCTCACAGCTGATGGCATGCTCATTAATGACATACACAGCGTAGAAATCTGCCTTTTTTCAAGTGTGCCTATGACCAGGTTGCACCTCAGGTCAAATGTAATAATAGTGAGAAATGAAATTGAAAACATACCAGGCATACCAGATATAATTCACAGCCATGTTTCTGAATCCAGTCATGGCTTATGATCTATTCAGCTCAAAGGCTTCAGCCCAGAATTGGCATATTTGAAGCAACCCACCAGTAAAAATATTCCTTCTTTGCTTGGCATTTGGTTCACAGGCTTTCTGTCCGGACCAAGAGTGCTGTAACGTGACTGTTAAACTTGTTAGGCAGCTGCAAAATTGAAAGGATATGATTTTCATTGAGTCGGAGAAATAGGTCAGGAGCTTTTGATAGGGCACGGAAGGAAATGAAATAATGAAGCAAATGAGCCACACTTATTATCACAAAATATGATCCAGCCTTGAAATAACATAGACTTTTCATGTTAACGCTGTGCAGCTATGATTTAATAATTCACTATAATTTCCTGATGTTTTTACAGAGGCGTGTTGCCTATCAATGACGAGCACTCTTATTATCTCTTATTATACATTTTGATCTTAATTACTGCACTTTGTCTAATTTACTCATCCATGCTGAGAACAAAGTTGTAGCAGCCAGGTCTCCAGTTGTGTCACTCTTTCTTTCATGACTCAACCTGAACTCTTACACCACGTGTCAGGCTTTTAATTTGCTCCTCTTTGGTAGGTGAGATTGGAGGGCGTTCGCTGGGGGAAATCGATGGGAAAATGGGATGGAATCTGCTGAGTGGATCCGAGTGAATGGAGTCAGGTCTCATGGGCATAAAGGGAACCTTGGAATAGGAAAGTCTGGACAATGTTTTTAACTTCTTGCAGGGGGCTGACGACAGCAATCCACTCTCTGAGATCCCTCTGTGGAATGTGCTCGCAAGATTAATTTCTTGTTATTCAGAATTGATCGCGTCTTTACGGAGTCATTCGTGCCTTATTCCATTCAGGACTGTCTGTCGACTATCTGCCAATGGCACCACATATTCCAAACACAGGAGTTTGTTTTCAGGAATCAAGTCTGACTGGCAGTTTTAATGCGAGACTTGGATACCGCTGTTGGCTTCTGGGAAAAGGTGTTCCCTTCTGCTGCGGATGTGGTTTAGAGGTAACACCTTGGCCATGGCTTTGTAGCTGGCAGCATTTTTTTTTTTTGTAAACATGATTTTTATCTCTTTCATCCATCTCTAGTTTAATTATCTTTCAGCTTCGGAGAATAGCATCAGCTGAAGTTCGGCATCTAACTCAATTAAGTGTGTTTGGCCGGACATGAAGAATGAAACCAGGGAAGGAAATGACTATAATGTTTGGACTTTTCATACTGTTTATTAAAACATACCTGGACTCAATTCATTCCTGGTATGTTAATGAGTGTTTGAGGTACAGTAAAGGCTTTCGGGGGGCAGCAAAAGCAAAACAAGACCAGTTACCAAGTGTGTTTTGGCTTGTGTGTGAAGACGGTGGGGCCGATCGAATATCACCTTTACCGAATTCCAGAAACAATATGGTATGATCTTAAATTTCCGTCATCTAATGACTTGCAGGTGTAATCCTCTGTGTATATTGCTGAATGATTTCTCTTGTTTTACCACGTCCTTTGTTATTTCAGAGCAAATTGCTCTACGTTTTCTTTTTCTTTTTTCCCCCCCTGAAATGACCCAAAACTCTTTGCCCCAGACAGTGCTGAAGATTATCCCCAATTAGCTGGCAGAGCCCTGCCAGTAACAAGCTCTCTCTGTCTGTCATCCGACTGCGTGCCATCATTGCTGCCTATCGCTACATCGCCGGACGCCCTGTGATGCGCTGTCGTCTGCTCGGCCCGTCAGTGTCACAGCAACCAGACGTATGTCTAAGCCTCTGCCAGCGCGACACACGGCACTGTCACAGAGTCATTTGCAGCTCTCATGTCTGCTTACATTTACTCCCCCTGCATCAAATACTGTCTCTAGCTTTAACTGTCTCCTCCTCCCCCTCACATCTCTCCTGTGCCTGCATCTCCTGGTCGATTCCAAGCAGCGTTGCATATTTTGAGAAACAGAAAGAGAAAAAAAAAAGCCTCCATCAAAATTTAAGAACCTGGTATGAATGATTTTACACAGACATCTTTACAGCGCCGCACAGAACAGACCTTCAGTCCCTCATAAAAGCATCAAAGGTTGATTTAACAGCGTGGTTAGTTTGTCATATCATAATGCTGATGGGAAGTCCACATTCCAACTTGAGACGCAGGAATAATGGGCACTGCTTAGTCACGCAGTCTCTGATGGCATGTGGTTAATGAAGCTTTCCCGCCGAGGACCAGCACGGCTTAGAGCTCATCCAACTGGGGATGTTTGAAGTACCACAGCCACTGCTGTTTATGCTGCACTGTGAGGCCATTTTGTTTAAGTACCGCGGCTCATCCACACTGTCAGTCACTTCGCCCGTCAGCAGCGACGACGATGCACATAATTAGATCACCGTCTACCCCACTTAAGTGTTTTCGGAGGTGTGCCGGGGAGCTGAACCGAAAAATTAACAGTTGCACCATCCGTCATTTGCATATGCACTGTAAAAGTGGAGTCCTTTGGGATGCTGTAGATTTTCCCTGTTAGAGCTGCACTGGCCAGGAATTAAAAGAATTTACCCGCTGCGTAAGTTGCTCAGACTACATTTTGATGATAATCACCACATTTTCTTTTAGCTCTGGGTTAGCTGAAAAGATGGAATTCAAGATCTTAAGTGACAGTCAGACATGCCGCTTTGATATATGCCACCCACTTATGACATAATCAGGCATTTTAAATACTTTGCAACCAAACATTAAACACAATCATCAAAGTTACGTTAAATCGTAAACATAGAGTTTAGGTCAAGAGTAGTGAAGCCAGCGTAGATGTTGTGTAACTGGTAATATAAACAAACGTTATGTAATAAATGTTAAGATCTATTAGCTGTGTGGCGCCTCAGTCAGAGCTCTTAGTGGGCTCCACCAAAGCAACAGACCTGCTTACAACCTACTGTATATTAAAGTCAAGTAGAGCTGTGATCATTTTACCCTGCTGCTTTAATGATACTCCCCCACAGTCTCAGCCAAGTCACTAATGATCAAACTGGAACTGTACATAAACACATAAAACCACTCAACACTGCACTTAATAACTAGCTGAGCGTCTTTAGAGGGTTTATAAAACTGCCCTGAACAGATACTGTCTCTATTTCGCACGCAACGACGGGAAGCTAATTATTTCGGCATTGTGCTATGAAGACGGCGACTGCACGGGTGTTCACAGTATGGGAGCCCCTTTGATGTCACAAATATGTCCACTCTTCAGACTCAGACTGTAGACTACTAATGATAGTTTGTCTTTGGGTGGCAGAGTCTTTCGACAGCTCCCTACATAAGATAAAGCAACCGCAGGAGAAACGGGTTTGGCAGAGCCACACACACATGCACACCTTACCACAATAGTGCTTCATCGCATATGCACTCTTTGATCAACTTTATTTCGTTTTTGCTTGGTCTATGAACTTGCATGCTTATTGAGGTCTAATGGTGATGAGTATTCACAAACCAGTGCCTAGTGCCAGTTAGATCTCACAGAGCAAGTCGCACAAGCTCAGTGTTCACATGGCAAACATGCTGCCAATTTAATCTTACAAAGTGTGGGTTGTTTCCACCTGGAAAAGCAGCCGTAACATGAGGTCTCCACAGTGCTGTGCTCTGCAATGTGCTTTGTAAAGTGACACTTAGAGGATGTCTGTGAGCCTCTCTTCCTGTCATAGCCAGCAGTCCACTTGAGACTCAAGTACCAACACACATTTCCCACATCCACCCAAAAATAACCCACCCAGGACTCTGGACTGCACCCCTTAAGTGACCAAGCAAGGAGCTGCCATTAACAGGGTACAAGATAACAAAGACATAAAGGCCCTTAAGACATGAAAAGGTTTGCATATTTGAGGAAAAAAAAAACCTTGTATCTCTATCTCTGAATTAACTATATTATTCCAAACAGGCTGTTGAGAACTGGCCGCTGGTAGATAGGAGGGTTTGAAGTGCTACTACAAATGCATAATCAGCGCCGTCAGCTTATAGAATGGCTTTGTACCACATTAGCCTGTGGCAGTCGTGCTGTAAAGAAATTCCCACATATCCAGGGTTATTCCGAGGTTTGCTACCATTCAAGCTGCAGGCTAGTGGACCGCTACCTTCTCTCTTAGCTGTCAGCTTCGCAATGGAATTACTGTAATGTTTTATCCCTCACTGTTCGCCTCTTGTAATGAAATTAATGCCACTTTAATTTGCATCAGCCACTTGTTAAATCTCAGGATGTAGGATGAATGTGCCGTTGTTTGACTGCAGGACACGCCAGAGAAAAACAACACTCTCACTCTAAGAACTGCTCAGTGTGCGCAGTGGCTGACTTGTAAATGGATCGCATAAATTGGCTTTCAGATAAGCTGAAATTACTTCAGAAGTGTGGTCAGCCAGTTTGTTTGTTTGTTTGTTTTTTTATACACTCTGTCTTAGCGTCCACGGTTTCATCATGCATCCATTAGTTTGAGATAGATCAGATGTTACCATAAAACCTGATGAATGATCGGGAGTTTGCTGGCACACGCCTCAGTGGAGCTGTGTGATATACCCCGACTCAGCATCAGGTGATCCACTGAATCATTCAGTGAGAATCAATGTTACATCCTCAGTCCTCACAAAGGCAGCAGCCCATTGATCACCCTGCTCCCTCTCATCACAGCATCAGCCTCTCAAGGCAAAGGAGGTAAAAAAAAAAAACGTATTTTCAATGCAAAATGAGCAGAGCTATTACTCCTCATGCTGACAACCAATCAATTCCACCACACTGTTTTCTGTCTTTAGCTGAAGGTGTTCGATAAAATGAGCAATACAAACCGGGCATTTGAATCCCGCTGTCATTGCTCGCATAGCTCTCAGATGGGGATTTTACAAATAGGAGCAATAGAGAGTAACTGTGACAGCCTCTAGAACTCCTGGGGCAACTTTGAATAATTTTAAGTTACATGAAAAGTGGGAAAAAAGTGGAAAAAACATGAAAATAGGGTGCCCCAATGAGCACTTCACCACAATGCAATTGAAAGAATGTGCGACTGTGGATCAGAGGATGAGCAGTCATCTACCGATTGCTGGTTCGATGCCAGCCTCCCGCAGCCTACATGTCAACGTAAACTTGAGGAAGATACTGAACCTCAAACTGCCCCAATACTGTGTCACGAGTGTATGAATGATTAAAGCTACCTGTTTAGCAGGCAGGCCGTACCAATAATGTATGAAAGGGAGTGAATAGATGAAAAGCACTTTGAGTGGAACCAGTCCATTAACTGTTTAGGATGGTACCATTAAAGGTTGTTGTGAAGAATGAAAAACAATCTCTTAAGTCTACTTCTTGTGACACATAATGTCTGCCCTTGCTTTCCTTTTTATCTGTGTGTAGCACATGCAGAGGAAATAAACAGTAATGTTCAAAAAAAGCACTGAACTGTGCACTAAAGCTAAATGGCCCACGCAGTTAGAGATTTAGAGTCCTCCACCTGCTACTTGTCAGATAATTCAGCTGGTCAAAATGGGGTGTAGTCTGGCCCCAGTGACTCATACATCGCATAGCCATCTTTTTCTCTTTGCTGCTCTTTCCTGTAATTCCTTTGTCTGGCTAGTGATATTTTCAGTTTAAGTTTGGCCTTGGTGATGTGTCCTAAAATCCCAAAAATATTTTGAATTTGAACACCGATGTGCATTTAGATCCACTGAACATTCAGTTTTGTTCAGTTCATTATTTCTACATTCATAATCCTTTGGATGTCTTCCTATCCATTTTATCCATGTTTTAGTCACTGCTCTAAAATGCAGATGTCATATGATATACAAGTAAGGATGCTGGTAGACAGCTGGATCACACAGTCTTGGGGTTTTCAACATGAAGCTTGCTGTTTTGAGCCCTGTGTGAAAGACCAGGAAATCTTATTTTAACCCATGAAACATACTGAGGTTGTAAAGTGAAACATAATTGAAATGTTTTTGGACTGCAACTACGTCCTTTTTCTAAAACGTAGTATTTTGGTGCTCAGACCTATGAAAACTCAGACTACTTCACAGCACGAGCCATGTGATGATCTGCCAACATACATACTATCATGCCATCAAAAAGCATTCAGTGTATTCCAAATATTATCCTTTCCTTAAGACTTGTCATGGCAGCAAAAGGTTTGCATTCCAGGTAAAATCAGAGACAAAAAAAATATACCACACACATACACACACGCACACACTCCCCACTACATAATTTGTAATAAGTTTCTAACCAGCAACACAAAAACCCTATTGTTCAGTGCCAACAAGGAATAGACACATTGCATCCGAGTTCACAAATGTGTCTGTGACTGTGTAACGCTTGAGCACGCATACATGGTCCTTTTTGTCCCATGCATGCCTTTAAAACACATCGCTATGCCTGATGAATGTTTAATCTATTTTAATGAATGGACAGAACTGAGGTTTAAGCTGGGCTCTCGAAGGGGAACTTTTGGTGGCATTTGTTTACTTAATTAAATCATGAGAGCCATCTCTAGTGTGACAGGTGAGCGAAACAGACGGTCGAGGGTTTCTTCCCCTAATCCCATGGAGACACTTGCATCCAGAATCCTGGCACTAATGATTTCATTAACATGGCTAACAGGGCATCAGTACACCTGTTCACAGGCGTTCCAGCAGATACCTCAGTAACCTTGAGACAATGGATCGAGGACCCTGCCAACACTCTTTTGGTTTTATGGCTTCTGTCTAAGGTCTTGTGCAGTTTCATTGAAAGCTACAACATGTGCCTTGATTTTTTCTTCGGGGATGTGACGGTGAATCCGCATATGTGCTGCTCGGAGTCAAAAAAAAATTCTTCGGTCTTGTGTCACAGAGACCCTAGATATATCAGGAAAAACGTTAAAATGTTAAATCTATAACATCTGATAAGTGCCTCTCCTGCAGAGCCTGGAGAATTGCACTTAATTCTTGAAATAGCAGATGTGTAGCACTTTTTTATATGAAAGAGAGAGAAAAGTCTGAGAATGTTCAGGCAGTGATAGCAAAGTATTGCATATTGCAGAATGATAGATGTGATTGTGTCAGAGGAGGATGGGATTGGCCTTCCAAGAAAATCTCAAACAAATCATTTGCATATGAAGTCTGACCTTTGTGAACTTCTTTATATATTGTTAAAGCTTTAAATTTACCAGGCAGATTTTCCCTGAGCCTCCTGTTTCTTGAAGTCAAGTCTGAAATCGCCCTGCGTGACTGCCTGGGTCTGTCACTGGAGCCCTTTTCTCACATTATCTGCATGCTTTAATGGTCTGTAACTTGTCAAGAAGGCCTATCTGTCTCCTCGCCCACTCATCTGACAGCTTCACTGGCGTTTCCCTCCGTTCAAGCCTCAGAATGTGATAGATAGCCCCTGAGCCCCCCCACCCCACAGGCTTCACAGGTGGATGTCATTAAGAGATGAAAAATCAGACACGGCAATCCTCCATACAAACAGATTTCAGAACTGCTTCACGATTGCACACTTGCTGATAAAAAATCTAGAGACATTATCATCTGCACAAAATTACACACACACAGACAAGCATGAGAATTTTACCAGCATGTTTGTGCAAAGAGAAGTTGTTAAATTCATGTTCTCAGTTTTCCAATCTAACCCTTCTAAAGAAGTTCATTACTAGAAATGCTGTTTGTAACTTCTTATTTAATCAAATTTAGACAGGCACAAATAATTCAATTGTCAAATGTGGGAAAATGTGTCACATTTTCATTTTTACCATTGTAAAATTAACCAATCCTTTCATCAAGGAGCTGTAGTTCTTGAACACCGTGAAACCCATAAAAAATACAAGACTTCCAAATTATATCAGCCGCTAAATTAATTACCTCTTAAAAAGATAACAGTAAACCCCCAGGAATACAATCCAACTTTTCAGAAATACAGATGAAAGGAACTCCGCTCAAGAAAACCTATTAAAAGGCAAGTGGAACAGGGCTAAGCTGGCAGGAGGGGGGCAGGACACTGTACTCACTGGAGCGGTGCCAGATCTTTTGGGACGATCTGTCAGTCTGTTAGCAAAGGAGGAGAGCAAAAAAAGCATGACTAACGTGCCTGCATGGCATGTAGCAAGTTGCTTTTTTCTTTATTATATTTTTAAGCTAACTTCAACTCGACCAAGAAGATTATTTCTGCTCCCAGAGAAGCTCTTGCTCCACAGAAACTCAAGGAGTGGGTCCTTCATGGCGAGCTGCCAGTAAGGATGCTGTGAGTTCCAGACTGGGAGCACAAAAGCCAGACATCGTGCCCTACTTAGTCCAGATCTTATGTACAGATCCTATTGTGAAAAGCTGCACTTAAACATAACTAGTTATGACAAAATTATTCAGTTATGACAACCAGACCCTGCTGACTATGATATAGAGACAACAATGATGTGTTACTCATTTGGAATTCTGTTTGCACTTAGTGATGTCTCTTTTTGTTGCACATTTGGTGGATTTTGAATATAGGTCCTGGCCAAACATTATGCTTTCACAGTATCAATTACAGTTAAATATAATCTTTTGGCACAGTGAAGTTCAATACAATTTCCACAGATCATCCCAGGGGAACAGACCTGATATTATGAGCTCCAGGTATAAACCTGGACTTGGAATGACTATCACGGCTGTCACAGCAGGTTCACAAGGAGTCCATACTGAACCTGGAGAGTGGATCACATCCAGCTTGCCGAGTTTTGTGAATCCAGCTGTGTCTAAAGAGAGAGGTAGCTCTAACCTCCTCAGAACAAGCACCACATTCAGGAATGGCATGGGTCTTGTGCTAGATCCTTGCTGATATGGAGCGATAACAGGTTCTCTTTATCGCACACACATGCACGCTCACACATCCGCAGACACGCGGCTGCCTGTGTGTACACATTTACTCCCTAGCCCATGTGCACACACACACACATACATATACGCTGTCTTTCATACAGAAACGGCCACAGACACACACATATGCACACATGGTCAGCTGGGTGAGATCCCATAACAGAACAAACATTGTCCGGCACACTACCTTAGAGGACAGTGAAGATATTTGCCGCTCCTAACGTACGACCTATTATTTTAATAGGCCCTTGTGTTTTCTTAAACGCTAAGGTTGCAGTAGAACAACGAGGGCTTCAGCAGCGAAGATAAGACAGGGAGTAGATTACAAGGGGGGCTCAATGCACGTTTGTGTAACCTGTGTACGGACAACCACCGCCAATGTAAGTGAGATTAACCTGTTTAAATATTGCGGTGAGGTCTTTGAGGGGACGTTTTACGCCTGACTACTTCATTACACTGCAAAAGAAAACACAGTAGCTTCCAAAGACAGGCTGCATAATGCTTTCAGAGACAGTTTTTTATTTGCTTTCATGCTGAGGTAAAAGCCATTAGTCTTTGCATTTAACACATCTATGATTTATTGAACACACTGTGTGAACACACCCTGACCTGGGGGTTATGTGCCTTGTCAGAGCTACTCCAGCCATGGTTGAATTCCCTACCAGGATTTAGGATCAAACATAGGTCCCTCCGGTTTCAAGTTCTCCAAATTCTTAGCCACTGCAGTAATTTATGAATAAATGTGAGGTTGTAGCAGATTTTTTCCTTTTGTTCAGAGCTAAAACGTCCATCTGTATCTTAGAAACTTCCCTTTGATCCCAGTTAATTGATTGTTGTTTAAAAGTGAAGAAGCCACATGGAGTGCAGCTGCAGAGTCCGACTCGTTTAAGTTCAAACAGAAATGTAGACCTCAGAGTAAGAGAGAGATATGGCTTGGACTCCCTGACTCAAGGGGAGGCGAAGATGTCAGCGTTGTCTGGAGTTATCTGGAGCAGCAGGACCCTCCCCACACTCTCCCTCAGTCCAACTACCAGAGCGATATTTCAGACTGGGAGGGAAGGGAGGACCTACACAGGAAAAAGTGGTGGGAGTGACTGCCAAGGTCCAGGTTCACTACCTCTTCTGTTTGAGTTGGCCCACTGGCGAGAACATCATCGTCATCAAGAAAGCAGCTGAATGTTTTATTATTGGCCCATTATCGCTATCTCTTCTACTCCTCACAGCAAAAATGTCAAAAAAATTGTTCTGAAAATCTGCTGATTTTGGGGTCAAGCATGTGCTGTTCAGCATCATGGACACGTTTCTGTAGAAGTGTGCCAGAAGTCATAATCTAATGCTGCGTCTCAGGCATGTCTGTAATGTATGCTCATCCACTCCCTCACATTTGCTTCACTTCCTGAGACTATATATTTGACACAGCACCTGTCTCCACAATATTCATTAGTGTCAAGACCACTGAACCTTTCGTGATCTATCTCTCGATCTTTTGAGCATTAAATTTTGACCACCCCACTGCAAATCAGTGGAAAATTAGGTTACTAAGCACAAAATATTTGGATGGTTCAGCTAAATTAGAGACAGTCGCCTATGGCCAACAGACCTAATTGATTGACACTGAACCCGAGAACCGCCTACAAGACACCTCATTCAAATCAAGCAATTATTTCCTGGGAAGGAGGACGCGCCCCTTGGTGAGTATATTGCAGACGGTGGGGTCTACATTTCTGGTTGCTCATTTAGAGAACAGTGACCCCTGTCGAGTTTCACTCTCCCAGCTGGACAGTAAATCTAGGTGGTGTCTTTCAGGATGCTAATTTATGTGTTCCTGCTGGCAGCTTAAGCCCTGTTTCCTTTTGATTTGGCAACACCACCAGCTGGTGTGTCTTCACTCTTGCTGAAAGCAACATTGTCTGCAGAGCACTGAAAAAGTGTTTTGCGTCTGAAAACCTGTCGCTGATCCTGACAGAAGTGTGAGCAGAATGGATGCAACCTAAGCACTCCACTAAAGTGCCTTTATAAACAGGGGCATTATCTGTCAGTGTGCAGTGACACAGCAGAGGGTTAAACAAGGCCTTTATGCTATTGCTGCTTCACTATGTTGCTATCACTGGGTCGTCCTGTTGTATTCCAGGAAGGAAACCTGAGTCCATTTTCCCAAGCTTTCTTCATGAGCATGTTCCACTTTTCCACACAGTGGAAAAGAGGTTGGTGTGTTGGTGGTTGTGTAACTCCCCTCTATTTAGCTGAATGCTGGAAAGGATAATAAATGAATGAATGAATGAGACATGGATCTCTCTTTAGTGCATGCTGGCCATGCACCAGACAATAATTTCAGCAATTCAGTCAATCAAGCAGTGTCAGACTTGCACACAAGTATCTGAGTCAGAGCGAGATCGAGACCAAAATCAATGTATTCCGGTCATTGTGAGGGGGGACAGTGCTGTCTTACTATCAGATGTCTATTGTCACACCTTGTGTGAAAGCTATCTAGGACTGACATCAGCATGACAGGCTCTAGCGTATGCAGTGTTTACATCCTTTTCTGTAACTGAAACTGTAACTGCCAAAATGAGGAAACACCAACAGTTTGCCTAATTTACATTGTTTGCTCACATTACAGAGATTACTCCGGTGTTTGCTGAACGGTGCATTTCATTTGTAACTTTGTCCTTCTTTTTTTTTTTTTTCGAAAACAGAGGAATAATCATATGCTTATAAATCCATAACTGTGGTTTCAGGGTCCCAAAATGATGACATATTTGTGCATTTTAGACTATATCAATGTATTCCAGTTGTCCATTGGGTCTATTAGACACAATTATAGGGTGATATATAGCACAATTCCGAAAGGGGACCTCATATAAATGTTTGATTTGTGCTTTCGTAGAAATAAAAACTCCCAAGTGAAGAGTGTTTGTTGTACACAAGTGTGTAAACAGGGATTATGCCGACACAATGGGATGTGCTGCATGTGCTTTTCTGTAATGTCTCTGTTTGGGAGCGCTGTAGCTGCAGCTTCAGACCGACTTCCTCCTTCCTTCTGAGAAACACAGATAGAGATCTTGCTCCGCGTCTGTTGAATTAAGTTACTCCTAGGAACACTTAGCTCGTTTTGTTTGGCGACAGTCATTTAGGCCAATTTAAATACCAAGCGGATTCATTACTTATACAAGACCCAAATAATTACACAGTCAGGTACAGAAGAACTCCAATGTGCCCAAAACCTCCTAAGGGCATTGTACACAAAGGGTTTAAAATAGTAACATACACAAACTCAAAAAACCTGTTTAATTTTGCCTCCACAGTTAACGCCATCTCTCAAATTTAAAAGCATTTATTAAACGGAATAAAGAACAAGGAAAAGAGATTTAGATTTCTCAGGTATGTGCATGCTTAAATCATCTGTGTATTTACACCATGAATGCAGCTATTACACTCAATTTTAAGAGTAATTATGCTCACTAACTCATGCTCTCGCTTAAGAAAATACCCCAGCGTGTAAGGGCAGGATTTTTCCACCCTGTGTTATGGTTTGAAAAGGACCCTTTGGTTGCTAGTTGGAATCAAAAAGCTGGGTTGAAACACATATAGGTCACTGCACGAAGGGGTTTTAAAATCCCTCACCTCAGCTGATCTGACACCCTTAAAGAAAGGTTTAAAGAGAGGTAACAGTAAGTGAGCTGTTACTCCAGCTTTCTAAAGGAAGAAAAAAAAAAGAAAGAAAATCTCTTCTTGTCCTCATCTCTGTCTTTGGCTCATTAGTGGATTCATTTTGTTGTTCACCTTTTCTTTTTTCTTTTTTTATGCAATTTCTGCACTAAATTGGCTGCTACTGGGACCAAATGCACTGAATGCAAACAAATTTTGCCGTCACATGAGTGATGTTTCTGATGAGCTCACATTTGGGTAAAATACCAAAATAAGATACAGGATTGAGAAAGGTTAGATGTTGTCTCATGTAAACATCTATAGCAAACTGGACAGTTATGCATAAAGGATGCAGAAATAATCTTTGCATGCTCTTTAAATCAATGATATCACACCAAACTTTCACCACAGAACTTGTTCAATCTGTAATACATTTTGCATCAAGTTGCATCACCACACTTCAATCGTAACATGTGTAACTAATATAAAATAATAACAATAAATAGATATCTAAAAAATAACTCTTAGGATTTTCAACTTTAAGAAGAACATGCAGAGCAAAATCTCAACCACTGAAATGTATGTCATTGTACCAAATATATCAAATCCTTAGCATTTGCTACCACAGTAATATATCTAGCCTGAAAACAGCATGAAAGTGAATAGGGCAATGATCACAAGACACTGTTAAAGGGCAGATACAAAGGTTGATCCAGCAGGATATGATCAAGCCGACATTTGAAGATAACAACAATGAGGGAGCAAGTGAGAGCTTCAAACACTGAGGCACTGTTGAAATGCCTTTTCCATGAGTAGGGATCTATTTAAGTTCAGAGACATCTGCATGTCTCAGCAGGTTTGATTCTATCTTAATGTTCATTGTGCACAGCTTTGTGTGTTGACAGTCTGCAACACACGGCTAGGATAAAGACAAAGGAAACAGTGGGTAGAGTGCAGTTGCACGTTTTTCAAAGTGCTTTCCCTGCGATTAAGGGATTCATCATACGAATATAGAATATATCCTTGTTTCTAAAAAATGAGAAGAAAGTGCAGAAGCAGTTATCACGTCCTCTACAAAGACAAATATGCTCAGTTTTTTTTCACTGTGTATGCAAACTACCCACATTATGCTATGTGTTATAGCACAGCAGGTATCAGAGGTGCACCTCATCCAGAATATCCAGACCTTGAACTTTGTGGACCCTGATTTTCATGAGTACATTTCCTGAAAGATGGTAGAGCGAGGATGGTAGGAAGCAAAGTCTCAGCAGTATCAGTAGAAACAGGAACACAGCACTTTGTGTACATGCCAGGGGGCTGGAACAGCAGAGACAACAACAGGCAAAGAGAAGGTAAACAACAAAGGACACCTCACCACAAAAACTCACTATGAGTCAACTCATGGCCAAGATAAAGAAGCCTCAGTCGGCTATTATCAGCTGCTTTGTGAGCACAGTGTCTGGCAATGAGCTTTTGATGCAAATTGTTTATGAGCATAATGGAGTGTGATTTTCAGAGGGCTTACATAAGCTTAACTACTGCAGGCTCTTAAAACTAGAAGGTCATAAAGTTAAATAATGTAAAGATTGATTGATTTAATAATTTGTATTAACACCTACACAACCCCAAAGTCAGTAGTCTATGATGAATTGTATTTTTCTGACAAAAATCAGAAAAATACTGTTAAGATTAGTTATATGATTAAATCAATCTGCATAATTTTTAAGCAATATTTGCAGTATCACTATCTTACAGCTTTGCTCTAGACTGACATATCTATGTTCTACCCATATAATGAATTCTAATAACTTGTGTGTCTTACTTTTCTTCTTGACCAACAAATAAAAATCTCAAAATATCTCAAAATCGACTTAATGTACTCAGTATAGTTCATTCATAGCTTCCAGACAATTTTGTACAGACTGTGCTTATCCCTGACTTTTTGTCCTTTGCCACTGTGAGGTTAACATTATTAGTTTACAGTGACTTCTCTAGACAACTATTGGATGACTTCTTTGACACTTGGTGCACACTTTCCTGTTGCTGCAGAATGAATCTTAATGACTTTAGTTATTCCCTAACTTCCACTGCCAAACTTTTCATTTATTAGTGAATTATGTTGGATAGAATCTTCTGTTTTTCCTCCTGTGGTATTTATTGTATTGTGCAGGACCTTCACTGATTTGGGATTTTCCCCATGAGCCCTGAGAAAATGTGAAAATGAGTGCTGAGCAATAATATATTACATTCATCATCAGCAGTGGACCAAGTGAATCGAGGCAAATATCGGAGATTAGTTGACTGTTACCACAGAGGCACTCAAGTACACACAACCTCCTTGTTCCCAAGTACGCTATCCCATCAACGATCCAGACAGTCAGCCCTGTTTTCCACTTTGAAACTGTAAGTCTTATCACAGCACAAATGCTACAATGCATACCTGCACCTTTCCTGATTCTAGATCCCTATCAAACAACTGTTTTATCATGTTTTGCCTTCCCCTTTCCTCTCCCAGGTGCATTTCTTCCATGCCCCGCATCAGTCCGTGAATCTCTCATCACCCTGCAGTACAGTAGCCATGTGAAACACCAACAGGGGGCGGGGGTTTTGGAGAAGGGGAAGGATGGATGAAGCGAAAGCTCAGAGGTCTCCCAGAGTGATGACGGCTGTCCACACCTATCTAGGGCAACAGCCATCGTGTTTACAGAAAACCAGTCTGACTTGCTGTTCAAACTTGTAGCTCACAAAAAATTTTGCCTAACAGTCTGAATAGGCCTGATTTTTCACCATAATGTCTTTTTACAGGTTGTCTCATCATGGTATTTGTGTCCATCCATCATCCCTGAGGATCAGGAAAATAAAACAAACATATGTCAAACAAAATCCACCACAACCTTTGCCCTAACCTACACCTCTGGTCCCACATGTCCCGAGCAAAAGATGATCATAGCTATTTGTTCGGCCCATATAAACTAGATACACTGTATGCTACCACAACCACTATTCTGAAATTGTTAATTGTTCCTGTTTGTTTACTCTTAATTGTGCACATGTCCCCACCTGGCAGAGACACCCAGATTAACAAATGAATTTATTTTTAGTGTTGGGTATTACAAAAATGATTTGTTTTTCATTCTGACCGGTTATTGAAGAAACATCTAGAGCAAACCTCTAGCTGTGAAGATGTGGTTATACATATTTTTGATTACACATGACTTGACTCTCCTCAGTTCTACACACTGAGCCTTTAACAACGGGAATTTATCTACTGCTGCATGCTCTTGATAAACACATGAGTTAAATGTCTAAAGTGCACCATACAAATGCAAGACGTTATTTTGTTGTCTGTTGTCTGCAGCTGAGAGCACTGCACTCACTGTTCAGAGGTTAATTTGTCTTTATCAGAAAAATGTGCCACCCTTGAGTGGGAGTTTTAATGCTAGATGCTCTTTATTTGCTATTTTGTTCAAAGGCTTGATTAGATCTCAGTGAACAGAGATTGAAGGGTTGCATTCCAAAATGAGCATGTCATGTTGAACGTTATTATTAACTCAGCAGGCTGACAAGCAGAAAGGCAGTGATTACACTGTAAAATAATTAATCAAATGATCCACATTGGAGCTGGTGCTACAGACGGGAGGCTGTGAACTATGGTAACAAGTCAACAACCATGCTTGGAATTCCTAGTCTAAGTGAAAAAGAAAGAAAAAATATGATCTGCCAAAACTACTGTAACTGTAACAAGAATATTATATGCCTGAAATGTACTTACTGTACTTTTACAGTTACAACCCACCTGCTACCTCAAAACAGACATGGGACTAGATTTACCGCCTCATGGTTATATTTCTCTGGCTACAGTGCCCCCCCTTAGTGTGTCTTTTCTAGGAAAAAGATGGCTATAGCTTTATTTAAGGTCAAAACAATGTGTCTTCACTTAAAGACTAGGTTTACAGAGGAAAAATGAAAAGATATAATTTTCACAAGAGATGAGATTGACATCATGCAGCAGTGACCTTTGATCTTTGGCCATCAAAAAAACACAATAAATCATTCATTCTTGGGTGCCAGTGGATGCCTGAATGATGTTCAGCTTTCTTAGTCAGTTTGGACTCATTCTATATCCCTTTAGATTTTACTATTAGTTAATACTAACTTACTAATAACTGCCATGTCATTGTGTCCAAACATTGATTTACTTAAGAACAGTTAGTGCATAGAACATAGTGTTATTATTAGCAAAATGATGGACTAAAACAGTGGAAATGAAAGCAAATTTGCATGAAACCTAAGCTGTCCTCGAAGGTCCATCTGTCTGGTATCAACTCCTCAAACCAAAAAATGAAAAAAAAATGACAGCTATGAAGTAGATGTGATGGAGGGGAGGAGAGTAAGAAAGAGATAGAAAGTGTAACACATAGTCACTTGTACTGCCTAAAGCGATACAGCTCCCTGGAGAGGTTTCTGCTGACAACAAGACATAAATATAGAGAGAGATGGGACAGGAGACAAGGAGAGAGAGAGAGAGAGAGAGAGAGAGAGAGAGAGAGAGAGAGAGAGAGAGAGAGAGAGAGAGAGAGGCACAATCACCTGCTTCAAGCACGAGAAGTATGGAAATGAGAGCCTGCAATACTTAGACATTTCACATCACTCAACCAGTCACATAAGTGTGAAATCACTGACATCCGTTGCATACAGAATGACTGGGGGAGCACCTTTTTCCTGGCGGTCACTCATGGTTATTCATAAAGAGCCCTCAATGGGAAAATGAAAGAAACTTTCTAAATTTCATAGAGGAGAAAATGTTGCCTTCACATCTGTTAACAGCAGCTGCTCGTAGCTTATAGGTTCCAGAGAAATGAGTTATGGGCATGGTTGTATCTATATGTCGGTTCGGGGAGTGAGGAGGTTTATTACAGTATTTGTTTGTTCTTGTACAACATAATTTCATGTAAATCAAAGACCATAAATGTGTGTAGACAGTGGCTCATTCTGGTGCAATTTGAATTTACTGTAGGTTCACAAGTTTAGTTCACACAAGACGGGCACAGTCGAGCAGTGTCATAAACTGTTTATACATTGTCTTTGAAGTGAAAGTTAAAATGGACTTCCTCATTCAAAGCAGGTATGGCAGGTGTGAGTTGAACCGTCATGGGTGATCACAGATAAGACACGGAAAAACATACAAAAATAACATAAAAAATGTCATATCTTTTTTTTTTCTTTTACACTTGCGTAGATATGTACAACTCAAAAGTGTCTTAGCTGCCCAAAATGTGAGAGCAGCTTTTATCAAAGTTCCTAAAGAATCTGATTGGGCTTTGCAGGAAGACATCGCTCTTAAATGTGTCATTACAGGCTTTTCGAGAGCAACAGGAAGGGATGAGGAATGTGAGCAGCTGACTTGGTTTCCTCTGCACATTGTCAGTGATCCTTTCAGATTGACACCGACTGACTGACTGCGCCTCCGAGAGACGACCAAAGGGTGTGAGTGTTGGCGTGTGTGACGGTGCCTGTCTGAGTATGCGTCTCTGCCGTGACAAAAGCCCATATGTGTCATTTTGACAGAACGTTTGTGTCCATCAAGGTGTCTTTTTTCTTTCTCTAAACCTGTCAACCACAGCAGTGGCCGATTTTGTTTGCATATTTGCGTGAAGTGTTGAATGGATTGCTACACTGTGGCACAGTGGTTGGTGCTGTTGCCTCACAGCAAGAGGGCTGGAAGTTTACATCCCATTCCCTCTGTGTGAGCGTGGGTTTCTTCTCAGTACTCCAGTTTCCTCCCACAGTCCAAAAAGTTTTGCTTGTAGTAAGTTGGAGACTCTAAATTGCCCCTAAGTGTGAACAATAGACTAAATTGTGTGTCCAGCAATGGACTGGCAACCTGTACATACTGGAGAGATGCACTAGCTGACCCGTGTGACATTGTTTGGTACATAGCGGTTGAGATGATGGATGGTTGTTAAATGTTTCTCACGCACACGCGTGTATCTTTCTATGACTTCAGACTCGCAACTTGTGTTTTGCATGTCTAGCAGAGCACTACTCAGGGGTGTGTTTTTCATTGAGCTGTGTCATCGAGAATTTAGCTTTGTTGCTGAATGTCCCTACAGAGAGGTACAAACACTTCACAGACAACCACGTCTTTCATGTGGTTTTAGGTGTGATAAAAAAATTAAAAAAAATCTAGCATCTTGACATGTTTGTCCCTACAGAAGACCACAGCAAGCAAGTTCAGCTTTGTTCTCCAGCCAAATCGTTCAGGTATCTATGCACTGGCACAGAGACATAAACAGACCTTGAACGGTCCAGACGTGAATACAAACACAGACATGAGACAATAAAATGACAATGATGATTATCAGAGGCAGAGCTGCACAAGAAAACTGGTCATTTCGGAGAACAAGAGAAAATATTTGTTCATGTACCAATTTAACAAAACAGGATTGTGTTTATCCTTAATATAATTCAGTCACAGAAACTTGGAAGGGCTGTTGATTCAGCACAGACAACTACTCTGGATAGGGTTACCAAAAGGTGTGTCAGAGGAGTAATTTGTGACCTCTTAAGTCATATCTGCCGTACACAGTTCATATGCATTTTGTATTTCATCAGATACAGTATTAGCAGCTGGAGAAAAAAAAAAAACATTAAGACTGAATTCTTCTGAGTTGCTTCAGTTTCAGGGTGTAGATATTCTTCAGAGTATTCACCTCTACAATACTAGAATGCGTAATGATAATTTAAAACAATTAATGTGAAAATAACTAATGCAACGTCTGGCTGAAATCACCATTTTCAGTGGTTTGTAACCTTGCAAGGTCAGTGTTGTCTGTGTGTCTCCAATGCGTGTACACAGACACACACTCACTCACACACACACACACACACACCCACACACAGGCACACAATTTTCAGTGTGCTCACACACCTTGCCGACAGCCTGTGTGGTCCAATTACAAGAAGAGCCCAAAGTCCTGCTACATCAAAATGAGGAGGAGAGGATTAAGACCTGGGATTGAGGGGAGGCAGGAGTGAACTGGCCCTTCAAGCATCACACAGCAGTGCCTGCCTGGGCATGTGCCGGTGCAACCTGTTTGTGTGTATGTGCATGTGCGTGCGTGCGTGCGTGCGTGCGTGCGTGCGTGCGTGCGTGCGTGCGTGCGTGCGTGCGTGCACATGTGTGCGTATATATATGTGTGTGTGTGTGTGTGTGTGTGTGTGTGTGTGTGGATGTGATTTTGTGAACCACTTGTCTCAATCCGCTTCTTGTGCTCTCTGCTGCCAGACCTACATGTATTTGGGTTTTGTGGGTCACAGAGGCTCAGGAATGTGGTAGTTGTACGGAACCTGGTCGTATGCCGGCCAGCAAATGAGGAGAGCTGTCATAAATTGATTAGTGAATGATTTGAGAGTGAACTGAGTGTTTTCGCTGTTTTGTTGCGTTTAATCTTCACTATTTATACAATACACACTTATTTGACAGGGTTATTTTGGCAGTCAGTTTATGTGGATTGATTTATAGTGTCTGAAGTTCTAGACACAAATAATCTTGATTGAAAAATGGAGCCACACCCCAATGTCTGAGTTCAACGAAACCAATCTCTTAGAGCGCAAACCATATTATGTTTGCTGCATTTTAAAAACGATCACATGCACACTTGAGGTGCTAAGGCTATCATCAGCGCTCAGTCACATAACAACCAGCACAAATAAAGGCACACACACTCATGCATGCACAGGCTATCCCTGGAACAGATGGCTGGTTTCATGGGCATGTTTGTGAACTCCTGTGTTGGGTCAATCAAACCGTTTTATGAGAGGAAAAAAGGGAAGGAAGATGGAGATTAAAGGACAAAGTGAAAGTAAGGAAGCACATAAAGGTAAAGGACAAATCACAAGCAAATATGACTTTTTTTTTCAATTCTGTGCCCTAAGTCAACTTGTATGTAATTACAGTGCAATTTACAGTAAGTGTAAGTGCATATAGAAGCAGTATGAAAGCAAGAGGGTAGGCAGCACTCTCCAAAAATAAGGGGGAAGTTGGATACATACACTGCAGTGGGGCGAGTGAGTGTTCTCAGCGTAGACTCGATTTGATCCCCTGAACCAGCACTCAGGTTCACATATTTATAACTGAAAGCAGTTTAGGAACCATTTCCTTACTCTGGGCTTAAATCAATCTTACTGAAGCAATTCAAGGAAAATCTGTGTTGTAAATTCTATTTGACTGAGATTACTGAAAGAGTTTTTGTTTTAACACCTTTTAGTATAAATGTGCAGAATGCCCTAGTATGGAAGTAGACGTTTTTCATGAAAGAGTGAAATAATAAAGTTGCAGTGTGTTGAATTTAAAGAGACGACTTGTAAATATTAGGTGTACTGAGCTATCGTTGTTCTCACACTTGTTGACACACACACCCACCCACACACACTAACACACACACACACACATCTGCACATATGTAGAGAGAGAGCAGTAGAATCTAGACATCACTCACAATGAAAGTTCACTGACAAATTCTGTGAAACTAGCTCAGAGAAACTAAATTTGCGCCTGTGATTTATTATTTATTTTTTTATTCTAGCAGTCAAAGAGACAGTTTAGATTAGAGTAAAACCTCAGGCGAGGATCCAGCGGTGTACACCGACAGGAGGCTAGACTTGCTGTACAGCAGGTAATGTCGGCTCGGCGTATTTCTCCCTGTCTATAATGAGAGTTCATCGTAAATGTGGCCTCTCTCATCTGAGCTTGTTAGCGTGAACGCTCCATACTTCACCCTGCGTGAGCTTCCCCCATACTATTTAAACTTCTGAAACTGCTCAGAAATAGTGAGTTTAATTACAGGATTTTGATCGAACTTGGATCAGTTGCACAGGTCTAATGATGGGATGTGTGAAGAGTGGGAGGATTCAAGGTCGCTCTGATCCATGTGCCTATACCTGATATTGATGTATTGGCCGAGATGCCATGAAAAATTGTTCAAACTGAGAGCTTTGTTCCCTACACTCTAATTCCTCTTTATATCGTGTTTTTTTCTCACTAAAGAAAAATCAGTGAATGTCTTATAAATGAGAAAATAAACATCTGTGAGAACTAGCTCAAATATGGTTCAGTTTCATGTGGAGAAAATCCCATTTTAGGCTGCTTCTAGTTTTTTGCTATGAAACTCTAAAGCTTTTAAGTCTGTATGAAAGGAAGAAGGTGTGAAATGTTTCCACAACAGGTGAGTGGGCCAGTAATGGATGATATACAATTTCTCAGTTCTCTAAAACTTAAAATCTGACCATGAATTGTGGATACTGTAAATAGATGCAAAGATAGATACAGAAATGAATAGAGGAGAAAGGTTTTATACAAATTCACATGGTTTCCTGTCTCTGGACAGGAGTCTGCAAGAAAACCACTTCATTTTGATATGTTAACACATTGTGTTTGGATGCAGACTTAAAATAAGACTGTCAACCAGGAAGAAATGTGTTAATTACTGTCAAGTCATTTGGGGATAATAAGCTCATTCAGGATACATTTGTTGACCAATTAATAAAACAATGATTTTGTGGGTGAATATTTTCCCAAAAGAAGAGTATTTTGCTGCTTAGCAAAAACATCCTTGACATTAAAATGCTGAGCAGGCTTTGTTACATTGGCCATTATTTACATTTGGCCATAATTTAGACTAAACTTGAACTGTACAGCATGTATGTGAAAGCTATTTTCAGCCATCCTAGGCACTATAAGCCTAGGCACTATAAGACTGGAGATTTTGTGTTTTCTCAGTGAGAAAATTTCCAGGTATAATCTCAGACGTCCCATGCATGTAAGGCATTTTGTCACAACCACCAGAACTGAATTGAGTGTTTACATAAAAACTGTCCATAGAGGTTGAAAGCCCAATGATGTTAACACCTGTACAAAAGTCAATTTTCATCCCTCTAGGTTCTCAGTATGGCCACATTTAGAGGAGCTGAACCAGCAAATCCTTAGATTTCCAGCAGCAGCGAGCTGCCACATGGCTGGGATAACATTTTTCTCTCAGCTTTGCTGCAGTATCGAGACAGTGTTTAGTACACTGTAGCGTTTTGGCTGTGGGCTGCCACTGTCAGAACCAGCTGGAGAGTGTTTGCTTGTGTGTTGTCGGCTTTCTAGCAGATTGTACCTCCCAAGGTTGTGCCTATGGGGAAAACACTAGGAGAAGACAATCCCACTGAGACTGCCATGCACACAAACACTTGGCAGCATTACAACAGTCTTGCTCCGAGGAAAGGACTCTGGTTGTTCATATGCAGGAGGAGAGACATGGCACAGGATCCACAACCACAGTGCTTGACACAGTATCTGTGTGCAACTGTGCAACAAAAACAGAACAAAAAAATTGACCTACGATTACGATTAAGGACACTTCCTCGTGATGACCATAGGTTAAAACCTAGGGATGGAAGAAGAAGTACAAAGGCTGGGACGGTAGTAAATGGTGCTGAGATTTTATGATCCCAGAGGGCCAAATTTGCTAAATGGAAGTTCTTGCAGCAGCCCACGTTGTCTGTAAAATTGCTTCCCTTGAGACGTGATGCCTGTAAATGTCAACATCCCTGTGGGGCTCACATCTTCACGCAGCAGGAAGGACCTGCCGTGGGGTCGAGGTCAAACCTCAACAGAGATGACCTGTCTGCGTCCTGCCTCTGCCTTCCCTCCATGACACCGTCCCGCCATCGTTGTCCTCCTTTGCCGCTTCCTATTGCTTTCCATTTATAATACTCTGTACACTTCTTCCACTGACTTTCCCCTCCTGACTCTCTCTTGTGCACTCTTCTCTTTTATACTCACTTCTCACTCTGCCCTTCTTTGTCCTTGTTACCATGGCTACTGCCTTCTTCAAATGAGATGGGGAGGCAAGAGGACTGATGGAAGATACAGGGGCCTATGGTACTTTTGCCATTCGTCATTGTCCTTCTCCCTCTCCCTCTTAAATCTTTATCTCTTTCAAGTCTTCAATTAACCGCTACCAGACGAAAGTCATGTTGAACTGGGGCCAGATACGTGTCTTCATGCAATCCAGTTTTTGTCCCGTAATTATCTACCCCACACCCCCATTTGATAAGAGACTGGTCTTGGGCGTTCCCTTCAAATAGACAATAGACTAGGTGATCCTGCTTACTGCAAGTATGTACTGTATATGGAGTTCTGCTGGTACAAGGAAATATAAAGAAGTAAGCCAGGGAAGGAACCCAGAGGAACAACTGTATAGGCTCATAAGATCCATGGCAGAGGAAGACTGGGGAGCAGCAAAGGAGGAACAAGAAAAGGGGAAAGGGATGTGCGAGTCTGTGATGCAGATCAAAGTCTAGGTGATACCCAGGGAGTGAGGGAAGAAAGGAAGGAGGAGAAAACACACAAACAGACACACACACGTGTGTGTGTGTGTTGTCGTTTCAGAAGGAGTGAGGCCTGTAAAAAGAAAGGGCAGTGATCAAAGAAGACATGAGGCGGTGGGGGAGGCGCAGGGAGGAGTCTAAGGTACAGTCAGAGCCACAAGGCCTTTGTGCACATGGCAACTTTATTGTTTTCTGCACCATGTTTATGGGAATGTTTATTTCTTTCTTTCATGATCTCTTCCCTCCTTTATTTTGCCTGGCAGATATGCACACACACACATCCACCCACACGCACACACACACACACACACACACACAAACAAACTGTCGCCACCTTTCATACCAGCTCTGAATCTGCCGGGCAGAGGGAGCACCACAACCATAAAAGATGTGGTCACACTGCGCATCACAGCTCTGCCTTGTTATCCTGACCGTGAAATAGCCCCATGTAAAGAAAAGACGACAACTGATGTTGCACATGCAGCTCTCCCGTCCCACCTTTTTTGCCGACGTTGCCTAACTAATGAACGGGCACCAGCAGAGGCCGAAACAAGGGAACAGCGGGAAAGTTTGAATACACATAGCTCCGGCACAGCAGCGTAGGACATTATTTACATAATGCCTCCCTGATTACCCATCTCACTGCCTCTTTGCGCTTTTATGTTCTGGTCTCGTGAGTGAGGTGGGAAAGAAAGGGAAAAAAAACAAGATGGGCGAGACTGTGATTTCTGGTGCAGCAGTGCGATGGCTAATGAGATATTAATTTGTAAACTTGACTTTCATGGCCTTGGGATGCACAGATCAAAGAGAGTAGATTTGTTTTCTTGATGCGAGAGGTGTGGGGGGAAAAAATCCTATTTCCTTCCACTTTTCTTACACTGTTTTTAACTACAAACCGATCAGAGGCGCTTAGAATCACACCAGTATTGAATACAGTCTATACATTTTTTTAAAATTATAGTCACATTAAACAGTATGCAACTAGCTGTAACAAAAAAGGTTTATCACAGAGCACAAACATACACTCACTCTCAGTTTCCCCAACCCAGAGTCAAACCTGGGTCCTTCTCACTGTGAGTGGACAGTGGTAACCCCTCAACCATGTCACCAGACTTTGCAATTCTCTTTCATAAAGAAGTTTCTGAATTTACTGTGTCAGTGTCTTTTATACTGGCAAGTACTGGCAAAGCCTTGCATATATGCATGATGATATATCCAAGATAGTGTGAGTGTGAGGTTGCATTGATGGCATAGACAGGGTGTGGTAATAAATTGATTCCAAGACTGATATTTTTCTCTTTTGAAAGTGATACTAAACTTGACATAAAACATATTCTATGCCATATGAATAGTTAAGTAGTATTTTGTGTCCCTCAAAACTGAAAAGCTCAGTAGAAACGTTTTGACAAGGTCTGTCAAAGCAATCTACACCTTGATGTGAGTAGTTTTATTTCCAGTCATCTAAAATTTATTCCTACAATGCAAGCTCAACGTGTTCCTGGCACAACAAAAGGGATCAAAGTAAGGTTATGCATTAATACATCTTCATAGGCAAAGGAGAAGATTCAATAAAAAACAAATTCTTCTCCAGCAGTGTACACACACTCACCTGCCCAGAGAGAGAGGGAGACCGAGAGAGAGAGAAAGAGAGATAGACGTAGTGATGGAGCCACTGGTAAGCCACAGAGATGAGAGAACAGCTACATCTGAACATTGTTTTTAAAAGACAACACAGTTGTGGTGCATCTTATATCATCAGTTGGTCTTGCAAGCTTGAAAAATCATTTTGTGCCATGCCTTGCGAAACTGCAGTCAGAGGAGCCACTAAATGGAGCATTACTACACAGCTTTTTGGACTCTGCACAGTTTTGTGTATACAACAAATAAACAATATCAGTTAAGTCCACTCTGTAACCATGTCTATGTTTACCATGTTGCTCTGTATTAGGAAATTTTGCTGGCATGCGAAGCTTCATTGTACTTTGTCTGAGCTGACCTTTTAGCCACGTCTCTAATGATAACACCAAGGACTTAAACAGCCAAGTAATGACATTTACAGTACACACAACGCTCCAGGTTACTTAAGTAACTGAGTTTAGAGAGGCATTTCCAGTGCATATAATTAGAGCTTGTGTAAAAATAGACATAGTAATTGACATTATATACGTCATATGAGACTCTGATTCCTCGGACCCCAGTCCAGCTTGACTTGCTCCATCCGTGTCTCTTACAGTGAAATTCCTTCAACAGGGGCAACACTTCTACCCGGCAACACCTTGTCACGTTTGCAGACAGGCAGGATGGCACATAACTCAAAAAGGGCAGAAGGAGGGGGCCAGCCTTGGCCTGGAGGTTAGATGGCCCCAGAGTTGCTGAGCTTCTCTTTACACTCCTTATGAATGATGCATGTCTGGCTGGAGTTGGGAGCGGCGTGTGGGCAGCAGGAGGGAGTGAGCGACAGCAGCCATAGAGGCAAATGAGCATCGATCAAGGGCACTACAATTACACTGACCTCAGCTAGTTCCATCCAGTGGGTGCCCCCAGGAGTGGAGGAAATGGCCTTACCCAGATGAAAAGGTCTTGATGTGTGTGTGTGTGTGTGTGTGTGTGTGTGTGTGTGTGTGTGTGTGTGTGAGTGACTGAGTGACTGAGTGAGTGTTAATGTGTGTTAAGCAAGGGGAATCCTATAACTGGAACTTTTGTTTTTTTGCCATGTGCATTTAAAGTGCAAATGAAGACAACCTATTTGTGGTATCTTAAGACCCTAGGAAAAGTCAAGTGCAGAGAGATTTAAAAAATGGGGAAAATCTCAGCTCATTTCTCAGCTTTAAAAAATACTTATATGTGCATCTGTTTCTCTCAACTGCGGCAACGGGGTAGGTAATACCTAAAATGGGACTGTTAGAAGGCGACAGGGATGAAGTAGGATATGGGGGATGAGGGGTGGGGGGAAAAGATCGAGAGTGAGGTGTGAGATAAAAGGGAAGGATGGGAGGAATGCGAGAGGGAAGAGGAAAGGTGATATGGTGGGCCAGGGAGTCGACAGATTGATGGATGGCTTCTCTGCAGATGGATACTGAGCAGAAACAGAGCTGCAAACGTGCACTTTAGCACACACACACAGACATACTCACACACAAGCTTACAGACCTAAATGCCATTGTGCACACACACACACACACACACACATTAAGGATACAATGAAAACACTCACAAACTGGTCCATACAAGCACATGCAAGAACAATAACATTGGCGCATAAACAGTCAGACACTCTAATCCAGCAGTGGCATCCAGGTGCAGACATTTAACCCATAACACTTCATCTCTCTCCTCCTCTGACATGTACACGCACATTATTAATGTGCGTCACTCCGTACGAGGTGGTGCGCTGACTAATAACTGTAAACAAGTATCACCATGGGGCCTATCACACAGACCAGTAATGGTTATTACCATCATCGCTCTTCCCATGATTATCTGGGTGCGTCGTTAGAGCATCATTCCGAGCCAAGTGCACCACCATCCCTGCAGACGTACACCAGCCCACTGTCCATTTACATCCACAGCACATCTGCTCGCAAGGTGTCACCACCATGCATTAAAGGTTTCCAGCTGATCTGTCAAAGGCAAGAGGAAAAAAACAATAATAATAATGCTTGGCTCGATGTATCTGTAACCAGCAGCAAGTTACTCGACAAGTCTTGAATGTTCCCATCTGCTGATGTGTTGTAACGCACGGTGGTGGCAACTGTGCAAGCTGAGAGTACAATAACCACATGGGGAGTGAGAGTTTGCGGGTTGCAAATGCCAGGAAAGTGTGCATACTAACAAAACAAAAAGTGGCTGTGAAGCGCCGCTTGTAGCCTGATGTTTCTTATTTAAGATAGAAGGAGCACTGAAATCTGTCTCTGATGTGCAGTGGGTGTTGGTGTGTATTTGGATCTGATGTACATTTTGGATTAGAGCCCCTTTTAAGTGTTACATTTCTTTATTCCACCAATATTTTATTTCAGGCCTTCAAAGCATGTGTCAGTGGCTTTTCACTTTGCACTCCTTCAAATAGGAATGTTGTAGGTCAGTGGGAGGAGGAAGACATGATTTATCTTTTTCCTTTCCACTTTTATTCTCTAAATATGCCATCCTGGCAATGAGACATTCTATCACTGTTTGTTTTGAGTTTATTTTGTCCTTGGACTTGGAGGATGCACTTTATTCTTTTTTTTATTACTGAGTGCTGTAATGCTCCTGCACAATCTCAACCAATCAATACCTATGCTGTTTGATGATGTGCAGAGCAGTAGTGATGAAAGCACAAGCACATGAGGCATAGCATGATCATATGCTATTACTTGCTTAAATTACATGGTTTTATTGATTGTTTGACATCAGAAAGAACTGTCAGCTCTCAGACGTTGCAGCTATTCAACCTCATTTCCCAACCTGACTCCAATAGACAATTATACATGGCTGAATCCAACATAATTTGGATACCGGTAATAAAAAAATAAAAAAAATAAAACAAGCTATGGTATAATGGATAATGCAGCTTTCATAGCTGCATCTATCTACTCTGTAGTGGCAGCTTTGCTGCTACTCCTCCTTGGTCCAGTTCACAGTCAATTGGCTAACCGTGTCCCTCTACAGGTTTCACTGCATGCACCCATCCATCCATCTATTATCTTACCTACTTTGTAGTTTTATGGTGTCATGAGGGTCTGCTACGGCCTATTCCAGAGCACATACGACAAAAGACAAGGAATACACCCAGGACACGTCACCAGTCGATCACAAGGCATATTCATGCACACCACTTTCTCATGCCTACCTAGTGGCAATTGAATGAGAGAGTGCAAAAGAGATGCAAAGAAATTTTGCACTGAAGTCACACTTTCATCTTAGTATATTGTAGAAAATTATCTGCAATTTTGCATTTCCAGCCTTTGCTTATTTTCAAGCATACCGCTGAATTCCCATTGATGTTTTATTTCTTTTTTAAACAGTAACACGTGTGTGTGCTCGCTTGAGGTAAATGCGGACTATTGTTAAAGATTTGGGATAGTTTACTTCACTCTTTTAGAAGGAAGGGGCACTCAACACACTTTCCCTGGATGGATAAATGATTAAAGAGTTATGTCTTCAATAAACCCCTAACAGCTAAAACTTTTATATTGGCTGTTGATGGAAAAAATAGAGACAAAGCAGTCTCCTGCCTTTTTTCAAGGAACAGTCAATATAAAGCCTGAAGCTTTAACCATTATCAGCCCCAGTTTTTTTATACTTTGTTCAAAACACATTCCTTTGCTTGCTGTTGCAGCTTGAGACCATGTTTTCCTTCTTTAGTCAAGAAATTAACTGCTCTTTGCTTATAACAGCCCACATTAAAGCACATTGAGTGTAAATTCATTAAGATACATAACAGTTCGAGGGAATAATGGCATTTGGGGTGTGCATACAAAATGGTATTAAAATTGTGTGCCAAAGCTACATATATTATTATGATGAAAATACAGTACAAAGGACTGCCTTTATATAACTGATACTGATTCCTTTTAGAATTTCTTAATGCCCTTGTTTTTCAATTCAAGGAGAATATTTTGCCTCTGCAGGGTTGTCAGGATCAGCTACAGGACTATTATTGTGTTGGGAAGAAATCTTGCTCACAAAAGCCAAGGTCTGGCAAACATTTGGGCTGTAATAGGGTTATTTTGGTTCTTTTTCCTTTAAAGAAGTTTGTGGAAACCAACAGAAGAAATGGGAGAATTCATGGAAATATAACAGCAGCCATTACCTGGACTTGATCCCACAACAATACAAATTTTCGCTAATAACTCCTACTCTCTAAGCCACCCTGCCTTTCCCTGCCACCAAAATTTCACCGTTGAAATGCAAGTCACCAGCATTTTCCTGGATGCTCCTGTGGTCTTGTTCATTTTGAGAAACAGAGAACAGGGCACTGTTGATTTTGCTTGAGAATTTTCCCAACTGAGAGAACAGGATGAGGGCAAGGACATATTGAATATTTAATAATTATTTCTGTGTCCAACAGCAGTTTACAGTAAGTACCAGTACATGGCATTCTCGTGGTATTCCTGTATTTCAACATTCAAGGCATTTTGGCTAAATTGGTGATGGTGATTACTCTCATGCTTTGTGGAACTGAAGCTGTTGCTGAGTGAAGGATGGGTGCTTGCCCAGAGGTTTAGCTGCTGTGAGTCTTATTCCTTTTTTTCACTCAGCTGAATCAGCACAGCCTCACTGTCTCAACAAGTAAAAGGCTGCCTGAAAGTTGGGTGTGGTGCTCTGTGTGTAAACACCTCGCTCCCCCCCACCAATTTACCCTACTTTCCCTGTCAGTGGAAACACAGTTAAGTGAGCTTGAAACACCTGATGAAATTCCCATGTGCACTTTTTTCCCCTTTGTGCTGTTGTGTACATAGGCATTACAGCTTTCCCTTCTCCCTGCTTTCATCCTCTCTACAGTCAGTGCAGACTTACTTTGTAATGGATTAAAACAGCACATGAACCAGAAGTCACACTTCATCAAGATGAAGAATAGTGATTCTTTATTCTTGACATAAATACACAAGATAAAATTAATTGCTCATATGAACAGGCTCCCATGAGGCACAAAAACATCCAAATTCCTTTTCTGGACCACGGGTGCGACTTCCCGCTTTTCATGTGTGCACAGATGTGTGTTATTCACGAGCGCACCTAATTACTGTATATACATTTGCTATGATGCACAAACTTGATTAATGGTGGGCTTTTGATTTCTGTGTCCACCATTGATCCATGCTGTGTACTGAACAATCAGCTAAATCTAAACAGCAACAGGGCTTTGGCTGCAACAGCAATTGCACAACTAACATGTTGGTGTTAAGGCCACAGCACTAAAAACAAGGAAAGACGTTTGGTGGGTGGAGCATTGCCATGAGGGGGAAAAAAATTTGCCATCCCGAGCACCTGCAAGAACACGACTGGGTGTCTGTGTGCTGGCGGAGACCATATTGGCCGCAAGTGATGAAACAATGAATGACTCACTCAATCTATGATAAGAACCACCTGTAAGATTGCACTGAACACTTTCCCCAAGTGATAAGGACGAGAGCTCATTTCATTAGTGAGGCTGACCTAATGCACATGTTTAGCCTTGTCCTGCCAGATCAAGGCCATAAAATTCAGGCTGACAGACTCAAACTCCTTTCTCATGGTGACTCTGCACTCCTAGGAAAACAATTATGGGATGAAGTTTGCTTGTACTGTAACAGAAGTGGCAATGTTTGAAATGTAAGGTCAGATAAAACCCCGGCAGATGTATCTTTCATCATCAAGAGCGGTCACTGTCCTATTTTCTTTTGTCTTCCAACCTAAATTCTGTTTTGACCTACTTTTTTAAGTTTGGTAAGTTCAATAGGTCAAAAAGTACCTTTCTGGCAACCTCTACCAACCACCTCTCACTGCATACTGTGATATCTATTCATCACATTATGCAACCAGGGCTTTAAAAGGTCTTTGGTCTTTGGGCAGTGGAATCTAGAAGCAGGCAGAATCCCATTGGTCACGGCTTCATTCACCGATCACACTGTATATCCAGACAAGAGCATTAATAATGAAATAAATTTGCATTTTTATGATGGTGGTGTTTTGAATTTAAGCGTGTTAAGGTACATTTCCCCTGCATGGAAAACTGGATCAACCGTTGCCTGGGAAAAGATTTCGGTTGCTGCAGTGCTTTATCTTTGATCAAACATACATGATTAGTAAAATCTTGACAGGGTTTGACAAGCACTACCTGTGCTGGCCAAAACGTATCCGCAGACCTTCACGTAGCAGCTGTCGGACTCAGTTTCCTCTCACACCATCTGTAACCATTCAGAAAGAAGAAACACATGAAGCCTTTAGTCACGGTGCACACAGGCTGCAGAGGAGCACTGGCTGCTTTTGTGAAAGTGTGTAAGTGCATTTGTGTATGTACATTTCCTTGTTTAATATTGCAGTGAGAACACATCCAAGTGTGTGCACTTCTTTCTCTGTTTGTTTGATTGATTATGCAGGAGAGTCTCAGCCCCTTTCTACTTTCCAATCTATCAACTCTGTTTTCTGCTCACATACACACACACACGCATGCATGCATGTACGCATGCACACACATAGACACGTACACACACAGGCACACGTATGTACTCAAGCCATATAGGGGATGAAGGAGGCCCAGCAAACAGCATATTAGCCACCTGTGGGCAAGCCAAGTACTGTGTAAATACCCAGGGGAGAGGGGATGAGCCGTGGCGCCCTGTCAGCCCTAATCTAGGAAGACACCTAATCTCCACAATCCCCCACGGAGCCTTCTCCATCACTCCCAGAAGGATAGGAATAGTACCTGAAGGATCGCAATGACAGCATGACTGTACAGAATACCAGAAAATATTACAGGCTCATAGACGAGAAAAAATAAAATAAAATTCTCAGATTTATACACAGCACCACAGGGACAAACTGTTCCACAACATACTAAAGTTACAGCATATTTGTAACCCAAACTGCGGTCTCTTTGTAAACCATCCAGAGAAGTTTTGGGGCATTAACTTCCAAATTGCGATCGTTTCACAACATTAACCACATGACGACAAAGGTCCGATATCACTGATGCCCTTCACCATCATGTTTTGGGAGCACTCACACTGAGTCAATGGCAGTCAACCTGTTCAGTCGTTCTTATATAATGACATTTTGGTTTTCTCTCCGTTTCACCTCCCATAGATTAAAATTGTGTCCTTGACTCATATCCAAGTTTTTCAGCAAAGATCTAGGTTGGAGAGTGTAGGTAGCACTTAAGACAATAAATGATAAATCTCCCTGAATCTGATCCCTGTACAGTCACGCCTCCAACTCTTAGAATCAGATATGTTCTGCAAGGACAGACATTTAATAATTCACTTGGCTGCAACTGAAGGACACCTAAACACAGTTGTCTGGTTTGTGCATTGTATTCAAACGACTGACCAGAAACAAGTGGTGGAGAGCTCTGGTTTCTAATGGAGCAAGCTTTTTTTTTCAGTGAAAGTGGATTTGAGCTGAACCTCTACCCTAATCCATTTACTCACATCCAAATGTTACTAATAGCACAGCTGCACTTCAACCGGCACTTGAAAGGTGATTGGGGGAGGGGAGAAAAAGCAACAACCAATTTGCATTTTCCGAGCACTGCTCTAGCAGGTGGAGTGCTAATGAACAATTCGATGATCCATTAATCGGGATCTCGTTTGTTCATGGCCGTCAACACAGAGTGCCACTTGAGTGTGGATGTTTGCATGGCTCCAGCAGAGGGGTGAGCAGAGACAATGATGCTCATCAGTCCAAAGCAAACTCCCCCACCAATCAGCTAATGACCCATTCAGGTGTCAGTTTAAATGTATTATGCATTATGGTATCATCACATGTAATGCTCAACATGCACAAGAGCAAGTATTGTCGGGTGTTAGGTATGAGCTTGCTATTGATTGCACTTGTGGGAGATCCTGAACTCCAGTCGTATTTGTCAGACCAGTTTTTTCTCTTTTCAAAAAGCAAAGCAGCTCTTTACATGATCAGAACATAGCTGAACCTTACTGGATATCACGCTCATTCATTGAATAGCACGTAAACCAATGCAGTGCTTTGAGTTTCTTCTCTGACGTAATCGTCTGGTTCTCCACTGCCGGTGCTTCTCATTTCACCTCTACTCATGGGACGTCATGTTGACAATTAAAGCAGACAATGCCTTTTCTCTGCCTGCTATTTGGGCCATCTTTAAACCTGCATGGTGGATAGAGGTGTTAGAGAAGATTACAAGGTGAGCTGACAATAGCACATTCAGAGCTGGAGGCACACACCTAGGTGTCTTGTTGCCAAGCATAAAGGGAGAATGCTGAGACACGTCGGCCTAGACCTTATTAGGTAACCTCCAGTCGAGAGCCAGATGACGAAAGTCGGAAAGAAGGTGGTTGGGAAACAAATGATGTATAAGAAAAGGAAGAAAATGTCTTCATCATTCCCTTAACGTCTGCCTTGATATCACATCGTTCTGTTGCCACTATTTAAATCAGCCACTCATGACAGACTGTAGACCACTTCAGACTATCAGAGCATATATACCTGCCTGATCAATTTCACCTCTTGACCCACATAATAAACTCCAATCTGTACCATTTGTAAATGGAAAGAACAATTAGGCAATTTGAGATAGTGATTTTAACAAAATGACACAATGGGCCATCAGGCTTTACAAATTGGGTTGCGTGTGCCAGGTTATCACTGTAATTGCACTGCAGTTATCATGCTCCACATGCATTTCCACCTCATACAGCGAAGCATACATTTATGTCAGAGCCATAATACAAACACTTGACAGGGGGTAAGCCTTAATGAGTCAACATGGAGAGCTGTTAACTGTGCAGTCCTGAATGATTTATAGTCACTGTGACAATAACAGCAAGAGAAGATAATTTATTACTGAAGAAAAGAAACATTCTTATTCAATTAATCTTTTTGTTGTGTGTGTAGTTTTATTTCCTTTTGCATTCCCTTTCCTTTATATGTTTGAATTGTCAACTTTTATGCAAAACATTTTATACATATTTATGCAGTTTTTTTGCAATACATCACCATATATATCTAATAAAATAAATGTCCAAATGAAATTATGACGAATCAGACCACCCAATACAAAGTAAACATGATGTTTAAGAGATTGCATGGATTAAATCAGAGCATGGCAGCCGCTGGGTAATTGTCAATTTTCCTGATTTTGGGAATTGAAACGCTGTCGGTGCCCATTCTGAACAGACTAGAATTTCTGTCTCATTGCCCCCCCCCCCTTTCTCTGTGGTGAATTCTTGAATGGAGTCTCAGTGTAAGCCATGTGTCCCCGCCAACCGACGCACAGTGATATGCATAATGGCACTGATCTGCTCAGGAGACAAAAAAAACGGAGACAAAGCAAATGTCAAACTGAGTTTCTCTGAACTGGGAGTGGAGGGGCAGGGGGGTTCAGGGATGTGGGCTTGCTGGTGTCATGGGGAGGTTATGCTAAATTTATGTATATGTGTGTCTGGGAGCTGGCAAGGGCTTAAGTGTGCAAGCAGATGTGCGCAAACACACGTCGGTGTACTTATCCGTGTGTTCATGTGCATATGTGTTTGTATATGCGATTATCAGCTTCATCAGACATTACCTTGACACAACTATCTCCCCCTGTCATCCATCCACCCTTATAAATACACACACACACATGAACACACTCAAAAGTCTCACAAATCTCGCATTGGGGGAAGGACGGTGTCTGCCGCGACTGTGGGGGCCTAAGCCGGTTAATGACGCCGGGCACCAGAAGCCCCACAGATGGCTAATCTAACCATTGTCTTCCCCACCCTGCCCCTTTGAGCAAACTCCCATCCTATTGGCCCCCCATGCAGCATGCTCCTGTTTACCCCTATTCTGACCAATTCTAATCCTGTTTAGCAACATTCTCAGAACTCTGAATGGCCTTTCACCCCTTCCCTCTCCCCCTCTCCTTTCACTCCACCGTCTCCTTTTGTTTTTTCAAATGATAAAACGGGAAGGCTGGGTGAAGAGGGGCCACGGTTATCCTCACTTGTGTAAAAGGGAGAGATAGGGCCACTGGGGAAAAAGGGGCGGCAGTGCGGGCTGAAAGCGGCAGGGAGGGTGGGAAGACCTTGGAATGTTCGGGGCTTTCTTTCAAGGCGAGTTCACGCCCCAGCTAATTAACGATTAGGCTTCATAGCTCTTGGATTCAATAATATGCAAGGATGATGGATATGGTGCTGACATCTTCAGCCTCCCAACGCTGCTCCCGGTGCCTCTCTCTCTTCTGTCAATCTGGGTCCGTGGTGTCAATCAGGGCTCCAGTCTGGCTGACTGATATACCCAGAATTCCTTTCCCTGACTCTGGAGGGAGGTGTCTGTGTGCCAGGAACGCGTTGTATGTAGCATACAAAAAGGCCACATTTGCAAATCCACTACTCCTAAATGCACACATGTACAACTAGACAACTGCACACACATATGCACACCACACACACACACACACACACACACACACACACACACACACACACACACACACACACACAGGCACTAGCTGTCTGTAACCTCTACCAGAGTGGGAATGTCACAAAGCAGCCTAGAGAGGATCAGTGGATTGGGCCTGTGTGTTCACGTTGCCCTCTGTGCTAGTCTTTTCACTTTTGTTTCCATACATATCAAAGCATTTTTCAGCTCTTTTGCCTTGCCTGCTAATATGACACGTTGCCGTTTATACTGATTTGAATAAGTGGATAAGGGGCACAAAAGCCCACACAGAATAGGGAATGACTTGAAACTCTTTCATCGCCCGCTGAAAAGGACATTGTTACTGTCCGACCTCACCGCCGAGTTACAGAGGAGCTTCAACAGCACGGGGAGATTACAGCCGACGAAAGAAGCCACTTAGCAGGTTTTGTTTTGTGTTTTTTTATCTTTTCTTCCCCTCCTGTTTGCACAGTGGCCCTCGTATGAAAAGGAGAAATTATACGCAAATGGGATTGCTGTCTATCTGTTGCGCCCAGGTATTGGCACGCCATGACTTCAAAGGCCACAGTGGCGCTTTGAAGCAGCTTGAAGAGAGACACCTGTTTTTTCACTTGCTGTAATAATTGTTCAGCACGCTGATACTCAACACTCCGCTGAATGACAGGCTTGGATCGCTCCAACATGACAATCAGTGTGGGTCACAAAGTCCTCATATCCAATGACACAGCAAAGAGAGGAAGATCAGGTACAGCAAATGATAAGTTGCAGAGGCAAGTGGCCAACTGGCCAAGTTACTCATCAAATAAGTGTTCAGCTGCACACTGTGATCTCATTTGAGAATAATGTGATTTATTGGCACCAGGTTGTTCCATTTTAATGCACTAATGCATTGTCATCAGCCATCTTCTGCTATCATTCCCCTTTTAAAAAGCTCTGTGGCAAGCAGCTCAGGTAATTAATAAAATCTACTCACAGCCTACACTGTTGCTGCCTGGGCATGCATTTTTTTTATTTCACCTTTAAATATTCAAGACATCCTGAAGCAATTTTGTCGTTGAGGGGTTTTCTATGTGGAGATGATGGGGAAGAGCCAGCCGAGTGGGACTGCCTCAGTTAATCTGTAGCCATACCTGTGACTCCTCAGTCTCGCCTTTTAAGATGAAAATAAAAAGGTATTATGTTTCTGACCTCAAGCCAAGCAAGTTCAACCCCCACCCTACGCAACTTAACTCCCATTCTTTGTTCTTTCTCATTGCCTCATCTCCATCCACTGCAGGCTTTTATCCAAAGGATCGTAGATTACTGAGGGTGCATGCAAGAACAACATCTTCTCACTAATATCTCCACCTCAAGCTTTTTTTTTTTTTTGCCAAACCAAACAACCATAAATCACAGACGCCCTTCCCAGGAGTCTCATAAAACGCTTGTGTTTGCAAAATTGACTTTTGATTCATCCAGTCATGTGTATAGAAAAGAAAGAATCTAGAAATGTGTTCAGGCAAATATATTAAAAATAATTTTCTGTTTTTACCTGTTTTTACTTTGCAGACAAATTGCAAGAGGGTGACCTGAGGCATATTGGGATTTGGGATTTTATTGGGATTTTAACTTACACTCATCTATGAATCTAATGTGGATTTTCTAAAAAATATATCATAATTCTCAATTTTTTCTCATTTCAATTGATTCAATCTCAATATGAATTCTGTGGATCAATGGGTGTTCAACACATTTACACTGATTCAATGAGATTGTGTTGTGACGCATTTATTTTTTTCCTCTCAGGCATGTATTGCAAAGATATTAAAAAAGTATATACAAATATTTTGATTATAGCCTAGCAAGAAAAAATGGGAGTAATGCTGTATATTTGCAAGCATCCAGATTGAGAAAAAAAAACCATATAAATTATTTGTATGTCTCCCCTGTCTGACTGAATCAAGCTTTTTGCTTCATAATAATAAGGCTTTTCTTGGTATCACCCTGGATTGATGTAATCAAAGTTGAGGACGCACATGCATTCCTCCTCTACTCTGTGTCACTTCCACATCAACATAATCTAATGTCACTCTTTCTTTTTTGCCCTCTGCACATTATTTACATTAACAGAAATTTTGTTCCCTCTGAAATGTTATAAAACCAATGGACCATTGCACAGGTATCCATCGTTTGACCCGTAAAAGAGCACAGCAGGTCAGCAGCATCAGCAGTGTGAATCTGCAATGTGGCTTCCAAGCAGAGCAATGGTAAGGCTGCAGTACAAAGAGAAGCTCTGTTCTCCCACTGATGAGCCAGCACAAAGTGCCAGTCCCCTCACTGAATCATTCCCCTAGTAAATGTCCTTCACCATCGGCTTTTATGCAGCGCAGCTCCCTCACCCAGACTTCAGGCACTGTAAACGGCAAGCAGGGTCAGAGTAATTGAAATCATTAATCGTGTTTTATTCCACTTTGGGGCAAAGTAAGCTTGAATTGGAAAGAGGTAGGTAATGGCTTTGGCTAATGTACCAGTCTTTGAGAGAGGCGAATGAAACAATATTCGGTTGTACAGACTATTGAATTTCAAAGGTAGAAACGCTGTAGATCTTGAGCTATTACGCTGTCATAATAAAAGTACTGATTTATCCATTAGAATTGATCTCATACTGTATTTATTTATCACATTAAATTTTATCTGCAAAAGATATACCATGGACAAAAGAACAAATCCACCATCTCTTGCAGTCACCTAGATAAGAGATGCTTTTGTTTTTAAAGTGAGATTAAATAGCAAAGGTTTATGAGAGTACAGGAATTAAAAGTGGATAAAATAATCCAACATTGAAGTTATTAATGCTGTCAGTGGAAAAAGTCATTCTGACTTCAAATAGAAAACACAAATTTAGACTGTGATCAACATGTCATTCACTGAAATGTCAAATACAGGAAATATAATCCTCTCACCTCAACATTTGTCATTGTTGGTTTCATGATGTACTGTATTTGTGTCATATTAATCTTTGCAGGGTACACATTAATCACTATCTCTTCAGAGTCAATAACACTCCACTGTAATCTCTTCACACTGAACCCTGTGTCACCTCAGAGGCCGCAGCAGTTAACCACTATCATATGAGTCAGGACTAGACCCGGCTGAAGTTCAAAGGTGACTGTAGAGCTGATTGCTTGTCTACGGGACAGAGCACCCTGGGGGGCAAAGACACAACATGTCCTGTACCCCCACAGGAGCTGAACGGCATGCTGACCTCTGGCGCCATGCTCCCAGTTTGGCTATGACCTCGTGATGTCCCCCCCCACTGGTTCAGGCAGACCAACAATGTCAGCCCGTGTCTGACCTGTCTGCCGCACCCTGCTCCAGTTTCTACATCGATAGACACTCTGGATAAGGACTCTAAATACGGTGGCAAGTTTGTTCTGACCCTGTCCACAGGCTCATTATTGACTCTCTGGGTTGTTGCTTGGCTCATCCACTGACCTCTATGAGTGAAGAAAAAAAAACTTTATTTTGATGCCATATTTTTGCTGTAAGTTATTGAAGATGTGATTAGCAGAATTTAGCAACATAAATTAAACAGCATCATATAATGATGTCAAAATGTATATCAATTAATACTATATTTGTACCCATTGATGTTAGGGTTAGGGTAAGCGTCTGCTAGTAGTCTATCACAGGGCTGAACCAATATTCACATTTATTTCTAGGCTCAGAAAGAAATAAAAATGATTTGAGCTCATGATTATCCCACAGGGGAAATGGCAGAAGAAGAAGCGGAAAAGCAAAAGCCTGGTGCTATTGTGCCACTTCTGCAAAAGATTGACTGGAGGGCAGCAGTAATCTTCACACGGTGTCCTCTTATTTGTGTTTCACATCAAACAATCAAAGCAGACAGAATATGCTGCTTTCAGCAAGTCTGTACCTGAACAAACCACTTTAAACTGACCTGAAAAGCTCCTGTTGCTACTGTCCTGCCCAAAGGAAAAAAATAAAAAATAAAAATTAAAGATGGATGGACATGGATTAGCAGACAAGAAAAATGTTTTGATTGTTTCTGCATTTGTGGGACCGTTCAACTAAGTTTGGAATCCATCCTGTTCACACTTGCAGTGTCTCCAATCTTTAATTTGATCAGAATCATGACATGATCCTTGTTGATTTATACCTAATAGCTTTGTGGTGAGTTTATGTCTTTTTATTATTGCCTTGAGGCACACAGAGGATGTGGTTGCAACCTCCTGATCCAAAGCAGCTCGATGCTGTGGGACAGGAAAAAGCATGCCTGCGCACTGACACTATGTGGCACGATTGCGCGGGATTTAAGCGCTAAAGGGAAATGAAATGGGATTCCTTTTTCTCCAATCATGCCAGCTGGCGCACCTGTCCCTATCAGGTTAACAGGCTTGGGACAGGTTAGATTGTGTGCACTCTCACTGACATAAGGCAAAGGTGGAAAAGAGAGCGCTTGAGCAGTTGCCTCTAGATTTTATGGTTTGTTTGTGGCTTTGTCTTGTGGTTTGCTGCTCGCATCTTTCAAACATCAGGAGCGTTTGGCACAAATAAAGTTGCTGACAATCTAGTAAAACAAATCAGTCTAACTTCCAATATGGTGGCAACTAAAACCAGTCTTGTCTTTTGGGGATGATTATAGAAGCACAAGGCTGACATTTCACGCTCATCAGACAACTGGTATGTGTCATTGTGTCATCTCTGGTTTGTTTTATTTCAACCATAGTTATCAGATTAAATGATTCGAATAAAGATCAAATCATTAAGCAGTGATCAAAGAAAAATTGACACAATAAGTTCACCTTAGCCTAATTAAATTCTACAAATTAATGACACATGTTACGTTCCAAATCCTCAGACCACAAAGTATTCACTAACCTCAACCACTTTCAGTCCTCACACACATCAGGTTTAGCTTTTGCTGATCTTTTCACGAATACGAATTATGTTAAGAGTGAGTTTAAAAAGGCATTCCATCTTTCACAAGGTTAAATGTTTTTTTATGCTCACCACTGATGAACCCCATCACATTGTAATGAATTTCCTACAAAGTAATCCGAATAGCCTTTCTTCTCAACAGCAATTAAATGACTAAACCCCTTCCAAGAGGTGTGTGAACCCATTTTGTGGCCTGATTGAAAGCTATTCATCACATTTGGCAGTCTCCTCACTCCTGGGCCGTGCACGTACGTGTGCCGCATCTCAGTCCTCCAGTGAAAGTTTCTTGCATTTCAGCATAGGAGTATAATGGTCTGCATTTACTGCTCAAAGCAGGTTAAAGGCCTTTCAGCTTTCGTCATGCAAAACCTCAGGGCATGAGGAATAAATACAAACTACACTGTTATGATCCATAATGAAGGTGTAAACATTACTGTGCCACCTTCTTTGGTCTTATGCAGATGGACCATCCAGTTGCCTTCTACACTGTGTGCAGGTAATGTGGCATGGTTAAGTGTGATGTAGATTGTTTGGCACTGTGCTCAACCAACCAGTAAAATAGAAGTGGTTACATTGATATCAGTATCATGGTTAGTGAGCAAGTCACAGTAACAGACAATGCTATCAGGAATGGTGTGCTTTAATATATATGTGCATATCCACTGCTTGAAGATAAGCAAAAAAAATGTAGGAAGCATACAGGTGAGCATGCTGTCACATTGCATTGAAATGATAGGAAGAGAGATAGAGCTTTAGAGAGATGGACCATGTGCCATGTGTTTCCAGGGCTACATTGATAGCACGCACGCTTAATTTCCCCGGTCATGGGTTTGTGTCTACAGGGAGGATGTTGGAGGGGGCAAAGGAGGAAAGAGTCTGCGGAGGAGGAAAAACATGATCGAGAGAAAGAACAGCGCATCTTTGTGATAAACTTACCGTACGTCATCATTTCTCTCCGGAGCAGAACTCCATTTTAGCAAACATGACCGCTCTTTGACCCTGAGAGCAGGGGGCAGATGGTGATTTGGATTAAAGTGAAGGCAGCAGACGTGGGAGGGGGGCAAAGGCACAGGGATCAAAGAGGAGGCTACAAAAGAGGACAGTATAGCGAGAAATTGGCGTCCCCTTTTAGAGGTTAGCTGTATTTTTTTTTCTTTTCAGAATGCCATAACAAAGACGTATTACCATAATGACTGTTTCTCCACTATCATCAAATCGATCGAATTCACCTCCGCTGTTCTCAAAGTCCTTTGGGAGAATCATCAGTATCTTTTTGTTCAAGGTGAGCACTAGTGTGTAAATGCAGCGTTGGGCGTGTGTGTTTTTGTCTGTGTCTGAGCTCGTCTGTGTGTTTGTGAAATCATGAAAACAGTGCTCCAAGGTAAGAAAAAAGTGGCAACAATCACCTGTCCAGTGAGGTGTGCATCCTGTACGTTAGAGCTCAACTACACGCAAGTAAACGGTGAGAGAATCAAGCTTTTTGAGGGTCAACAGTTTAAACCAATTTGAGAGTCTAAACAGGACAGTGTGTATGGCATTTTCTTGCTTCTCTACCTCACCCTGTCATTACTATTTTTTTGTTCTTGAGTGAGAGGATGTGCCCCACAGTGGGCTATAAGTGGAGCGATAGGAACTGACCCATGTACATTTCACTTCTTCTTTATATGCCAAATGGAAAGCCCCATTTAACTTAAGACAATTTTAAACAAAAGTATTTGCAGTTCTGATATTTTGTGCTTGTTATTTGTTGTTATCCTTTATAGTGAGTAAATGCAGAAGACCTTGAATGTGTGAATGCGTTACAGCAATCAGCACTCAGAAAGGCACACTACTCATAAATCTGGTATAGGTTATTTTTTATTTTATTTTATTTCTTAATCATCCAACATCTGAAGTAGCGAATGTCTAGACAGGTTAAGAATGAGTGGCTACAATGGTTAAATAAAATCCAATTTAACCAGACTTTCACTCATTCAATTGCTACATTATACACATTGTTACCGATCCCAAAGGTGGATGTTTCCTTTGATTTTCATGCAGTTACTGCAAAGGAAATTCTACAAGTACAATATGTTCATAGGAAGGGATCAGAACATGGAGAAAAATCAAATCAAATTGGAAATATAAAATCATTAACCTTTGAATTGAAGAATGTACCGTATTAAATTTACATTTGCACCATTGTAGTCATTCTCTAAAGCTCCCTCTCAGCTCAGTGGTACATGGCGTGCGAGGAAAAGTGATAGCTATTGGATTGTGCCGTGCCTATGCATGTCCTCCAACTGTCTGACGTGCCTCTGAGCCCATGTGATGGTTTTTATCACATCACACGGGACCACTGGAGCATGTGTAGGAGGTGTTCTTGTATTGTTGTTGTCAAGCATGTCTAGTTTTTTTTTTTTTTTTAAACCCTGCTGCTAATCCTTTTTTCTGCTCTCGTCAGGGAGCAATGGTGCTTGTATGTCAACACAGCAAAGGCGGCTCCTCTGAAGACATGCACACTTTCACAGCAGAGTATGAGGAGGAGAAAGAGAGCACGGAGACCCAGAGGTGCGACCACACACAGTCAGCACACAGACACCCTCAGCAGTTCCAGGTGTGCTGGAAGTGCAGCCCTCCACTGGGTGCCATGGAATTAAAAGATAAGTGGATATCAGCTGAGTAAAGTTACTTGCAGATACTGTATGAGTCAAATGTCAAAACCTTGTTATGACTATCATGCTTCACTTGAAAAACATGAAAAATACAGTTCGTGAAAATCACTGGATTTGTAGTCTGTCTCCTGGTATTGCATCGCATCTCTAACAATCAAATGCAGGATTAAAAGGAGATGGATTAAGGGGAGAAAAGCGAGACATACAGGACATTGCTGCGGTTAGTGCTCCTACAGCCCTTTGCCCATCAAATCTGACATTTTCTTCCTCTTCTATCAGCACTTGCAACATCGCACTAGATAATACTACTTCACAAATTAGCACATTTATATCTTATTATGGAAGCTGAGTTCATGGGCAGCCTTTGATGTGCACAGCATAGCTTCTATTTCACATTTTCCATGTGTTTAATATGACGGCTCTAATGATCTAGAATGTAATGAAAGATAATTGCCGGCGCTAACTATGCCTCTATCGAAAGCCTTTATTGTTCTTTATTGGACGCCATTTACACCCAGATAGCGCACCCAGCTAAATTAGGCTTGATGCAAATCTTTGTTAATGAGCGCTATGTGAGCGCTGTGTGTTTAGGCTTGTCTCAATACAGCTATTAAGCATAACGCTCGCTGGTGTAGCATGAGGGCAACAACGATCCATAGAGTATGAATGTCTGATTAGTTTATTTAAATCTGTGTCTAGTTTAACAGAATGATGGCTTCTCTGCTTACCAGCTGTCCTACATTTTTGCTTTCACAACTGCCCTCCTTCTACTTGGATAAAGAGGGCACATTTTACCCAAGATGCATCGCGACCTGCCCTTTGTGTGACCTCGTCCGCCATGATGCGCGAGACTGGCCGCGGGCGGGGTCACAAATCGGTCATTTTTGTCCAATCAGAACCCTCTGCTGAGGCTGACTGGCTGTGACTGGTGTTGAGAACCAGGTCGGTGACGGGATTGGTGTAGCGTCGCAGTGCAAGCGCGACAAGTGTAACAGTTAAAGAAAAAAGAAAAGAAAAGAAAACCGACATAACACAGACCGTCTCTCAATCTGTTACATCGGACAGCGCCCCACTTTTCATTATTTATCTTATTTTATTGGACCGAAAGTGCTTTGTCTTTCCCGCTGCGTGCTACACTCAAGCGGCACTTTTCTTGCCGTGTGCCTTTGTTTCGTGACAACTCCGACCGACTCGCACTGCTTACAGGTCATTGGCAGTGCATAGAGGTGAAGCCGGGCCCGTAATGAGTTGACACTTGGTTCCACATTAAAACATGTCGTTGGCCTTCGAATCCACACAGCTGTGCAGCCGACAGGAATGTTAGCGCATTATCCAGCACCCCCATTGCCTCACCTTTGTCTGCCTGCCACCCGACATTAGACTGCTTCACTTTGGCCTTGTTAGAGGTCCTTAGTGAGGTCAAGGGGTAAGACTGGACACCTGATGGTCCATGTTAACGGCAAGAGTTGTAATGTGGACGAAAAAAAAAATGTCCCTCTTGATGTGATTTTCCTTAGGTTTATTTTGATTTCTTCCCTTTGCAACAAACAACAAACTACTACAACAAACTATTCATCAAATGAAACAACTTTCCAGTCGGGCATTGTTTAACAGAAATTTTAAGTGTGAGTGTAACTGTTCTGTTCTCTTTTTTTTGTCCAAATTTTACTTCCTGAGGACAGAGCTTCTATTTTTCTTGCATTTGAACAATGTTTTTGTAGCCCTCTTCTAACACCGTTTTTTAATAGCGGGATTATTTCTCTATCCTCTTGATTGCATGTTTATATTTTTGTTATTTTTGGCTGTGTATTTGGTTGCTGATCAAAGCTGATAAATATTTGATAGAAAGAATGTACAGAAATCTCTCACATTTTAGTTTTCACCAACATTTTTAATTCTTCCATTTTACATTAATTGCAATATTTAACTTCACACTAGACACTCTTTCTCAAGTATGAATATGGCTTCAAGATGTTAAAAATATTCACATAATTGTTTAATTCTGCAAAATCTTAATTTCATCTTAATTTCATGATGACAATGCCCCACAGTGAACAAATTATAATTGAGGTTAATAATCGTTTGATTATGCAGTGAAATGCAAATAATCGCTGAATAAAATTTCTCTAGGTAGACAATATATTGATATCCCAGACAAAGTAAATATGTGTTTTGATCAAGGGTGGAAATCATAATGGTAATGGTAATAATCCTATCTTCATTCCATTCTGACCGTAATTGAAAAAAAAAGTGGTTAAATAATGTATTGCATTTCTGAAATGCATTTCTTGTCTTCTCTAAACCCCTCATTTGTTGTGGACTCACAATAATTCAACCCTTCACTGAATTTTTTAGAGAGACAACAACTGCTCTATCATTTCTGCCAAGCTTGGACGCTGATGTATTTTTTTTTTCTATCATGCTGTATGTTTGCAATAAGAGGAGATAAGGCAGAAGCTGGGATTGTGCTCTTTTCAATTCCTTCTTCTTTGAATGAGTCCCTCTCAAATTTCTCCGGACACATCAGAATATTTTTCTGTTCGTAAATCAAGGACAGTGGGGCGAGTGAGGTGTGATTGCTTTTGCAGCTCGGAAGTAATCACAGCAGACCTGCCACAAGTCTGATTAAGACTGATAAATATCGACAAGCAGTTAATGAGATGTCAGGCAGGAACAAGGCCCTTCCCCTCATGCCTACCGATGACACCAATAGAGAGGAAAAATGACCTCAGCTTGGCAATGTCATGACCGACTTTCACAGGTACAAAGCACAAGCTATTAATTATCTTTATTTGGAGAGCTTATCAATGGTGAGACTGGATTACTCGCATCATAAAAGAAATTGTGGGGAGCAGATGTTTGTTGAGGTATTATTCTTCTTAATTATGTCTGATAAACGTTAAGTCATTATTCTTGATTCTCGCTCAAACAGCAGGTTCGTACACGTGCCTAGTTAACAAAGTGCTCCTGTGGACGTGTCAATTAATTGATTAAAAGATTACCTGAATGTTTTTTTTTTTTTTGCAAATAACTGGGCTGCTCATCCTAGAAGAACCCCATTATTCAGCATATAGTCTCAAAATTGATTGCTAAAAAAAATCTGCACTCAGAAATTGCCACAGAGAAATCGTGTATTTTGTTGGTATTATACCACAGTGGTGGTTTCCTGTTAACACGCCTCGAGCCTTTTGCAAACACCACAGCATGTTAAAATCCCAGACGGCCGCATAAACATAGATGTCTGCTGAACTGTGCTGAGGACACAATCTCAGCAGGGGGCTAGAGCAAAGTAAATTCATTATCTAACCCGGCATCATGTATGCATTGCCGTATATGTGAGCTCTAATCCCCCGAGTAGCAGCCCCATGTCAGTGCAGTTTCGTGCTAGGCCTGGTGATTTAAGCATTACGGCGCTGGTATTATGCTCTGTTTACAGTAAATTAAGGCTCCATCTTGATAACTGCAGCTGTGAGGACATCTTATCTCCCTGCTGCCGCATTTTCATGTGCTTGTTCAACGACCAAGGCGTACCTGAAGGCCATCGTACCTCTCGCATGTGACAGATTCCCACCAACTGTCCAGCTTTGACCATGAACTCCAGGTCACCTCATGGTCGCCGGGTGCAGTCCTGTCGAACATTGTTTCCCTGGCAGACATACTCCAGCCATCAGACAGAAAGACCATGCAGCTGCACCCAAACACCCAACAATAGGATGCTTGTTCTGGAACAGAGAAGGTTGGGTCCCCTTTTTGGGGAAGGGGGCGATGTGAGCGGGTGGTCAAATATTTCAGGGGTTTTGCAATAGGATAATCCTTTGTGATTTTCCTTTGAACAGAAGTGATCCTGTGCAAATTTTGGGAGCTTCCGATGAAGAGAAAAACTCAGACTTCAAATACAGATATACAGAATTTGTTTTGTCTGTAGCAATCAAAAATTGAACTTTATACACTGGATTACAGCCTTACAGCTATTCTCTGCAAAGTCTAATACGAGATACAGTCTTTACGGCAATTGCTAATCCACATATTTCTTTACTTGTTTTTATTTGCACTGAACTTGCTGTGAGGCCATAAATAAATAAATAAATAAGGGGGAAACGTGCTGGAAGTGGTGCAATATGATTCATGCATTGCTAAAGTGACAGGAATTAATCGAATGCCAAATTCCCTGGCATGAAAGAATCAGTTCAATCAGGTCTGTAAGCGAATACATGTGTTGGAAAGATGGTGTGGAGCCGCTCAAGACTGGTATAACAAAGGAAAGAAAAATGTACATGTGCGGAGAAAGTGTGGAGAAACTGAGCTAAGCTAATCAAATCGGAAATCTAATTAGCATTGTCATGACAACAAAGTAATACAATTGCGATAAATGTCATGTGTGACATAGTGAACCTGACAAGATAACTAGAAACATAATTTCAGGAATACACATCAAAGTTCTTGTAGGGCCAATTTCTGTGATAACTAATCATTCTGTATATTGTTTATTTTGATACAATTTTTTTCCCTGTTTTTCTCACAGGAAACCTAAAGGAGGGAAACAAAGACAGTGACAAACACGCACACACCGGCGCACACACATGCTCCTTTGTTGAAAGTATTTGCCAATTAGCAAGTAGTAGGGCTGGAGTGGTAATTAGGCTTTCCAGTCGGCTGGTGTCTGTGTACAGCTTAGCCGAGACAGGTCCGAAGCTAAACGCCTCGCTATTTGTCCAGCAATTATGTCAGGTCCCCATGTCACAGCACAGACGTGACCAATTAGCTGTGCCAAGCTAAAGTGAAAGAGAGGGATTATGGCAGAGGAGATGGGAGAGGATGAAAAAGTAGACGGAGAACGGGTGTGGGGGTGTTGGCGGGGAGCTCATAAGGGAGAGAGTGAGGGATTGTCTGTAGGGAATAAGAGAGAATAAAAGGAGATGTTTCGGCTTTGGAAATGAGGGGTAGGAGCGGGTAAGCAAGGTCTAAGAGAGCGGATTTCAGTTTTTTTTCTGTTTCTGTGTGATCATGTTTAGCATTGATCCTCGTCCTGACCGACATGTGGCTAAGACATGCTAATGCATAGTTGTATTTATGCAAATGCTGCCTCCCCGACTGAGCAGGGATAAGAAAATGATCCTTATTGATGGCTCAATAACTCTCCCTTACATTATATGACATATTTTGATGAAACACGACTGCACACAATCAATATTCTCTGGCTTGGAGTAATGTGATGCTATGTCAACAGCTGTACAAAAGTATACAGCACCGTAGTTCATATTGGCTTGGGTCCATATTTACTTCAAACTGACAGTTTATTCTACATGTCGAGCACTAAGGGAGCCATAACCTATGATATGGTCGCCAGTCTGGCTAAGGACACGCACAGTAGTTGTGGTTACCTTTATATCTTTACATAAGGCTCCTGGTGCCAAAGTGGTGCCACAGTGGAGAAAATATAAACTGTTTCAATATAAAATGACAAGTGGAATGGATTGGCAGACTGGCCAACATGTATCCCTGCCTCAGGCCCAGCAGCACTATTTGGGTATAATGTGGGTTAAGAAAATGGATGGATGGATTAAATGACAACATTGAGTAGCAGCTAATACGCAATGTATTTCCATGAAATGCTGCTGGACAAGAGGCTATAGAAGTTGAAGAGTTCTGGAATGAAATTCATTTTGCTTTCAGCAGCATAGAAAGAACACACATAATCCTCTGTTGAAACTTTTCCGAGCGCATCTAGGGGTGAGTGTCTCAAAAATATCTGCTCTACCCAGACACCGAGACCACCCGATCTGAGGCTCGGTATTTAATTGGACAGGGAAAGGGAGACGAGGGGAGCCAGGGGACAAGGCAAGGGATGGATGAGGAAGAATATATGATCTGAGCATCTTCAACCCATCCCTCTTTTTTTGCTTGAAAACAAGCTGTTGGCTCAAAGACTGCAGAGTTCATAAGAATTAGTGGTCTCAAAAAGGCAATATGGAGAAGATGAATGTGCCACAGTATTGACATAGCTCTGCAGCAGATCATGTGCATTTTGTTTTGATCGGGTCAACATATCTGGCAAACTTCAGAGGCTGACACCGAAACAGAAATAACATCCGGTTCGCAGTTAGGCATTTTGGTATTCTTGTGGACACACACGCAATTTCATTTGGCTTAATTCTAAAGTACTTTAGAATGGTAGTCTTTATCCTGTAGAAACAACGCCAGTAATAGCGAGGACTTTAGCAGCTAAAGGGGGATTAGGAATAGATGAACTCTGTGTAACTTCTCCCCAGGATCAATATCCATTCATCAGGTGCCTGTAGCTATAAAGATGAGAGAAAGTGTTTGAAAAAAAATCTTCTTTTCACAGACAGCGGTACTCTAAATGTCCTCAGGCTTCTTCAGAGCAAGGGGAATAACACTGAAACCTAACTGAAACATAAACATCACATTTGAGCCATCGGATGAATAATGAACCTCCCAGCTCACGAGTACAGTGAGTGCATTAACAGAAATATGACGTTCAATGTGATATGTTTATCTGAAATAGATGACTTGGTATTGGTGTTGCATTATCCACAGGAAATATCATCGTGATAAGTGTTGAAAAACTATGCAAAGTTCCAACTGGAGACAGCCATAAATGATAATCAGAGAGGTTGAAGGTGTTTGTCTTGGGCAGAGTCTTGACTGTGGAAAGCGATCATGTGTCGGTCCCAGACGAACAATTTTGGTCCACGTGGATGAATAATCAAGTCAAAACACAACATAAAGACTCAGCCAGGAGATCAGGTCATGTTTCTTAAATAATTTAATTGCAAAAAGGGTCTTTTAAAAATATTTCTACAAGAATGCATCATCATTTTTTTAGTAATTTGTTGTGTATGTCTACACCATTAAATACATCTTAATGCTTTTCAAAGAGGAATTAACAATTGCATTTCTCAGCGCTTTATTCCATCTCCCCTCCCTGTTCAATACATATGGACAGTTTTCTCTGAAACATATCACTTCCTTTGACGAAGAGGGGGTTTTTCAAAAGTGACCAAAAGACAGATGTGGGGTGAGCTTGTTAGAGGACAGAAGAAAAGACTGAATATACGCATTTATTTAAAACAGACAACTGAAGAAAAGGCAGTTAGTGAGTGGCCAGGGGTTCTGGGGAGGATGGGTGTGTTTGTATGATGATCTGTTGAGGATGTGAAATAGGCAAAGAAAGGTGGAAGGAATGTTGGGATAGTCTGAGTCCTATTGGCACACACAGAGATAACCACATCTGACAAAGCTTAAACTTTGTTGATCAAAGTGTCGTCTGTATAAAATGGCAATCCTTTTATTTCGCGCACTCACACACACCGCACACACAAACATCGCAGTCTAACTTAATTTCAGCAATGCGCAGTCAGAAGGATGAGAAAAAGAAAAAACAGGAGGGCGAGCTTCTCTCCTCTTTGAATGCCGAAACACTCTCATGAACGTGTGAAAAATCCACTTAAAGATTAATTGTTTGCAGTTGATGTGGTGGCAGTTTAATCGTTGTAAGATGTGCAACAGTGCAAGTTGAGCTCATCACTCACAGCCGGTTGACTTTGGTGAACAAAACTTCAGACCCCGGCACACCATGTGCACCTCATCAATAGTTCATGCGAGCTCCAAAGCGCTGCCATTTTTCATGAGTGGGCATGCCTGCCATCTGATTTTGTTTAGCCCCTCTTTTGCCCCCCTTCTTCTTTTATGCTCATCGACTGTGTCTCTTTTGGCATTACTTGTGATTTTACTACAGCAGGGCTTAGCTGACTGAATGATTGAGCTCAGTGTAGGAAGAGGGATTAATATTAGAAATTCCTGGGAGACATCAGGTTATAGTCAGAGTCTGATTGCATTAATTCCTCTCTTCTGTGCTCCTCAAATGTAGACATTGTCGCTTCTCTTCCAATCACTGTTCTGCTTTGGAGAAAAACAAAATAATTCTGCAGATTGATGTCAAGAAAAATGTTTGCACATCCACCAGGCACTTACAACACTGTTTCATAATGGTAACAGATCATGCTGATGATGCTGACACTTCCGATCAGAAAAACGAACTGACGGTTTGAAGAAATATGTAAAGACGTAAGACTTGTCTCCTGTATAGTTAGAGTACACAGCTGTTTAATTAATGTATTTTTTGATTGTGTCCTACTACTGCTACAGGGTAGTAAGCCCTTTGCAGAGTGTGTTAGTAGTAGTGTGTGTGTGTATGTGGAGTAAAATGAAACAATATCAAATGGGAAACACATTGCTGCGTTGCATAATATCCTCCATGATATCCGAAGAGTCTTAAGAGAGACTGACAAAAGTAATATGGCAAGACAAAAATGCATGGACACTAACATCACGCTATCATTACACACCTAACTAATAATATTCACATATTGCATTGATCAGCTCCAGCCCAAACAATATGGAGACTGTCTGGAAGATCGTACTACTGCTGCAGCTCCATCTCTTCATCTGCTACCTTCAAACACCCTTCTGTGAGAAGTGCAAATAGTATGGTCTCAGTGATGCAGCTGCTATCATTTAGGATGAGGGGCCTGCAGGTTTTGCCTGTCTGCATGGCGTGGCTGTTGATCCTGCACTGTACTAATCACGCAGCAGCCTGAGCTGAGACAGGATGATTGCAGGCCAGACAGGAAATGAAGAGAGATAATGATAGGTCAGACCGCCGTATGTCTACCCACACTGCCTGCTCGTATCCTCGCAATGCCAGATTGGTTCCAGCATTAATCGACCTGACAGACAAAGACCAATAGGTTTCTGTTCTGGCAGCTCTGGATTCTCCTACGAAGATCCTGTTGCAAGCTGCAGGTCTAGTGCTGGGGCTCCGCCTCTGGAGTGATTTGGAAATTACTGGCAGGTAGGCCGCGCCGTGTCTGGACCTCCCTCCTAATGACTCCTTAACAGTCCTACATAAATGAGTCAGGAGGATCAAATTCCTGGAGGTGACGGTACATAAGTAAAAATCAAAGCAAATGTAGGTAAACCACGGAGATGCATTAGTGTGGTTTGCAGGAGGATTTGAGTTGAAAACAATGTGCCTGGAAGACGATTAGTAACAGCTCAGTGCTTCACAAATGCTCTTAATGCCGAGAGTGAGAATAGACTGGGAAAGCTTAATATCCAGTTGAGGCGGAGCACACAAACATGAATACACCTACACAGATGCTCACACACAACAATGGATGGAGAGCAGAAGGACGACCTGTCATTGCCAGTAGTCTTAGCAGGAGTGTTGTTTACCTCTCCCTCTCAAACCTCCTGACTTCACCCCTTTTCCCTCCTCTAACGTTCTTTTAATTTCACTCTGAATCAAACATTTCACAACAGCGCTTCCATTTTGTCAAAACACCATTTTTCTTGTTATTTATCGTATTTTTGTTACAAAACATGTACAGGCTGTTTAGAACAACAACAAAAATACAATATCCAATTTATATGCAATTTTCTTTCTTTTTAATAATAATCAATTCATCACTTGAATCCTCTCTCCAGAGTTTCTCTTCCTTCTGATTGTTCCAAGTCCACGGTCCCGAATGGTCTTAAGTCCATCTGGGTGTTGGTGGTAGAGGTGAGGGGGGTGCAGGTTGGGGAGGGGTACAAATAAATACATAGGGCAGGATGTCAAGAAATTAAAACAAGAATTTTGATTATTTCTAAATCCAGATAATAGTAAGTAGAAAGTAAGGTGTCCGTCATGGTTTCTCTCAGTTTCTGCATTATGCATATATATATTTATATATATATATATGTAAGTCCTAAGTTCATTTTTTGGATTCAATAAAAAAGAATGTTTAACAGTTGTCCACAGAATATAGCGTAATTGTTTCAGATATATTTGCTCCTTGTCACGGTTCAGTTCATGCGTTAATTCTCCACGGTGGCAAATAGCAGAAGCTGTATTGTACAGTATATTTGTGTGCAACTTGTCACACTCGCACATCCAAGCACGCTAACACACACACACGCACACACACGCACACACACACACACACACACACACACACTCTGACATACAAAAATGCACACAAAAGGCCAAGTGGTCTTTCTATTGTGTTGCCACAGTCCTTATGTCCCCTAGATCACATAAAGCGTCCATCAGGGGTACTCAGGATTGACCGGCCATTCTGAAACCATTAATCTCCCAAAAATGTGTAAGAAAGCCAAGAAAGGGGGAAAAAATAGTGTGTGGACAAACAAAAATAAAACATTTTTTATGTGTAAAAACACAGTTGATGAGCAGGTGATCCCAAGCTGTGGAACTATCCTGAGTCTCTTCAGGTCAGAGTGGAGAGGTCATGTGGTGTTCTATTGAGGACTCAGCAGCCAAAACAACGTCCAAAAAATGTGGCCGCCCTCTTCTGCCCTCTGTCATCCTCTTGGCCTTTGACCTCATTTTTCCTCATCCATCACCTCACCCTTCTCCAGCAAGTGCCCTTTAAGATAACACACCTTCAATATGAAGATGGAGAACGACACACACGTGCACAGTAAAACAACTTCTATCAGGGGAAGAACTGTCTCTTTGTCTCCTGCGGGTCCTCTGTTTTTTTGTTTTTTTAAAAGTTTTTTTATGCGTGAACATTTGTTCACTTTTTTCATAACAGGGTGTTCATTCTTCACTATATTACGTCCATCCAAGCTGGGTCGAGAGGTCAAGGGGAGGGACTCTTGCGTGAGGAGTGGAGTGTGACGTCACAGGGTTAAGGCCAACCTCACTAAAACACACATGCATGCAAACGTCAACCCACACCAGAACTGGTGAGGCACGCATGGGATATAAAGGGGTTGACTCCTCTTTCTCTTTCAAAAAAAAAAAAAAACTCTAATTCTGTTTTGGATGGAAAAAGAAACAATGACAAATGACAAAAAAAGCAGGAACAGGAAATGGAAATCGGAGTGAAGTAAAGAAAAAAATTGTCAGAGGCACTGCAAGCCAGTTTCATAGCGTCTAATTGGCAGAGATGGGTCAGGCAGCTAGGGTTTTCCAATGGCTCTCTCTGGCACAGATCCGCCCCCGTTTTCCTGTCTGGCTGTCCTTCGACTGCATCGGTCTGTGTGTCCCGTCGCTCACACCTGGACAGGAAGTGTTTGGTTCATCTGTAGTCTCATGTCCTGAATGCTACCAAGAATCTTCTTCTGATGGCCAGCCAACGTTACCCCTATCCGCAGCAGGTCCCTGCAGAGAGAGAAGATAGGAGAAGAAAATGAGAACAGGTGGCTCGGCTGTTAGGGAATAAAGAAGGCAAACATCACGTGGCTCAAGTTGAAGTGCAAATTTCACTTTTCAACAAAGTACACACACACACAGACGCTACCAGGTGGGGCGAGGACATTGGCAGTCAATCATAAAAAGGGTCTGTCAACAAAATGTGGACACTCATCCAGCTATAGTGGACGGAAAAAGTTTCTGTTTCCCAGCAGATGGGCGAGAGCATGGGTGTCAGGGCCACAATGTGATAGTTAATGATTAAAGAGCAAACTTGGCTACTGTTCTGCTGCTGGCAGACTTCACAGAACCTGCACTAAACATCTTGTCGTAGGATACTCAGCAGATTACTCATTTAGGAACATGTCGATCATACTCAGACTGGGTCTGTATGTCAGTAAATCAGCTTTAACCCAGTCCACTGTTGTGCAACAATTCTCTGTGATTCAGCGGCAAATCCAACAATAAATAAGACTGAAGCAGTTTTTCAGCCACACCAGCTTGCAGTGTGATCATTAGTAAGTCGATGACCTTAGCCAGGGATTGAGGGTGTAGTGGGAAAATCAGAAAATGCTGACATACAGTTGACATTACTACACCCTTAAAAATGGCCTGGGAGAGAGCACCTGCTTTAGTGGTCATTAGTCAGACTGCATAATCTAATCATCATGGCCATGTTGGTTTAACACTGTAGAATAATATCAGGAGAACCTCTCTTTTCCGCTCGCTTGTTTGATTTCCCCAGTCGATAGCTGAGGAGAGCGGACGGCGTCTGGGTCAGCGATTAGCTGCCTCTACTCCAGTCTGCGCCCACTCCGTCCATTCACACACACACAAATACCAGATAATGTAATTTTACACACAAGCACCATACACTCTGCTTGTCTCAATGACTTTGTGGCTCCATCAATTGTGGTACACAAGCACACACCTAGTCACACACATGAACAAATGCTGCCTCCCTACCACACACCAATCCTCTCTAAAGCCATATATGGGTGCATCACCGCAATTTCCCACAAATAAATGGTGTTTTTTCATATTTGGCCATCTCCATCAGTGCAGCATTGGAGGATGAAATGATAATAAATGGGCACCATTAGAGGAATTACTGGCCATTAAGGGCAACAGAGAGCCTCAGTACACCACACCTGTCAGCCTGACCAAATTGAAACAAATTACACCCACCTCCATAGCCTATTATACAGCTAATGAGGATAATTTATTTATCATTATAATCCTAATTCATTTATTTTATCATCACTGGCCTCTGATTTCCATGACTTCTATTACATCATTTCCTGTTTGTAAACATGGAAGAAGGTGGGTGAGTTGTCAAGGTCAAATGGATGTTGCAGTTGTGGATGTGCCAGAAACCCGAATGACAACTACTGACTGTATGTTGTAAATTTGCATCAGAAGTAAGTGATTGTTCCACACGTGATTACACGATTCTCCTAATTTTGCTGCAAAACTACCCTGATTGATCCATTACTTTCTAAATCATAGAGAAAGCAAAAGGATTTTCTGTTTTCTCATTTTTTTCTCCCCACATAGCTGTTTTCTTGTGTGATGTGCCAGTTGATTTTGTTGAAAATATAGTTTTTCTGCTTTAAAACTAAAGGTTTTTATACAGTCCATTATGTGTATATAAAAACTGGAGCAGTAAAAAACATAAAGTCTTCATCGTCAGAATTATCATCACGGCATCAGAAATCCCTTTCCCAAATCTCTGCCAAATGCAACCAATATAGCAAGAGAAAAGCTTTTCTTAATCCTTTACATTGCTCATTTGATGTCTGTGCCTGTTCAGAGCCTCTTTTCCACATCTTATCATGTCTAATTTAGCCATTAAACTATTTTTACTCCCTCAAGGTCAATCTGTATAGCACTAATTTGACTCTCAAACTCTGCCCAGTCAATCACTTCAGGCCTGATTAGCTGAATCCACTCCCCCTCCACTCACTCTGCAGTCATCTGGGCCACCAGGTCAAAGGAAGCAAATCCGGCGTTGACGAAGTTGTCACGGTAGCGGCTCATCTTGATGGCGTCCAGCCAGTCCCCCACAGTGGTGAAAGTGGTATAGTCTGGCACACAGCGGTCAAGCAAGGGCTGGGACACCCTACAACGGGGAGGAGGAGAAACAGAGAGAGAGAGAGGGTTAAGGTCGTCACTCTACTGCCTCTACCGGCCAACCTCACCCCTGAACGCCTCCCACTGAGCGCCTCCTCTCCATCTCTCCTCCTCTCTTCTCCCCTCTCCTCTCCTCTCCTCTTTTCTCCTCTCCTCTCCTCCTCGTGTAAGGAGTTTTGTTTAAGGGATATGGGGATTGGCATATTTAACTGAAGGGGGGGGTTGTGGAGAGACTGGCTGGAGGCTTGGATGTTGGCGCTGCAGCTGGTGAGGGGGGGCCGAAGTGTGCTGACAGATCAAATCTGATCTTTACTGATGACTTCTATAGAATCTCTAATAGAGGAAACGTAGTGTTTGAGTGGACATCATTTGCACGCATCTGTAAAAATGTGTCGCTCTCTGTCTGCTTCTAGTTCTTGTTTTTCTTGTTCCAATCAGATATCAATGAGTTTCTCAGGACCTGACTGCAAAGAAATCTCTCATGAAAGTGGTGGTTTGGTTTCATTTTCAAGCCACCTACAAATGTGATTTAAATGTGATCTGGGAGATTGTGTTTCATGTGTTTTTGCTGGACAGCTCAAATCTCATTTGGGCTGAGCTTACATAATAGGCAGGATGTAAACTATATTATTTACACATTGTTGGTACATTTAAGGTGCACTGTCTCACCGTGTGTTTGGGGAAACATCTGTGGAATGTAAACACAGATGTTGTTCACATGTGTGTGGCTGCTTGGTGGCACTGACTCATGGACCTACGGGCACTGGCAACCCATGCAAGGAGTGTTCGACCATGCATTGGTGAGTATGTGAATTAAGTTGTGTGACAGTTTGGATGTGTGCTTGTGTGTGTGTTCCTGGGAATTTGTTTGAGTATGTTTTGCACTTGTTGACAGGCCCAAAGGGCCCTTCTTAAGAAGAAAGCATGTGCCGATCAATGCTGCAGATAGAGAGGCCACCTTGGGAGTTTTAATAAAACTGTGCTACAACTCGGAGTGAAGTGGAGCGGATGAACAAGAGTGAAGGTGGAGGTGGAGGTGGGGAGGTACAGGGAGGTGCGGGGAGGTGAAGGAGGAGAAACAGATGAGGGAGCAGGCAAACTGAAAGAACACCACTGTCTCCTCTCTGCTCTGTTGATCCCTGTCATCCTTTTTGATGGCATTAGATTCATTAACAATTAAAAGAGGAATGAAGAGGGAAAAGAGGGAGAAAAGAGAAAAGGCATGGAGGGAGAGTTAATAACAGTGATACAGAGGCTCCATTGAGTGGTGTAGATGGAGTGATTTTTAATAAGGCCTGTGCTTCAGAGCCTGAGGCCTGAGGCCATCGTTAACGCCAAACTCTGGCTTCTCTTAATGGAGTATTGTTAGTCCCCTTCTCTAAAGTCAGCTTCAAATGGTCTTGACCAATGATGAACGCATGCAAGCCACAAGCAAAAATGCTGCAAAGTTCTATGTAATACAGTTCACTAGCAGGAGAGACGCTTACAGGCTGAGCCCAGATACCAAGGTCAGTGGCTGAGTCTGTCATGGTTTCTTGAAATGGCAAAACATTCTTCAACTACAAAGCATGTGTGGACATGATTCATTTGTCTACAGTGCCATTCTGTGTTTATGCCAAAGACTCCACAGCTGAATGATAAACACAGAAATTACTCATTGAACTTGTCCCGGAAGCCAAATGACACCAACTGTTAATTGCTGGTTACTCTTTACAACTACATTACACAGTAGTCACGCAAAGCACACATAAGATACAACCACAGGACAGCGATGGCAGACAGTTACCTAACCTCTAGTCACCCTTCAATGCTGAACGGAATGATGGTATTATCTCTCACTTCTCCCCTGTTAGGTTTGTCGGCAGGAGGCCACCTCTCTGCTGGCCCGTTTAAAATCTCGTTAGTGGCTAATTAAAAGGCGCTCCCATCTCTTTTTTGCATCGCCTTAATCGAGCTAATTAACCGCAAGCTTAATCTTCTAAGAACGTCACTCCGGTGGCCAACCGAGACCCGGGCTTCCCCATGAGCCCAAACCAGGATTGTCTGCGGCCCTCCCTTAAGACAGAAAGACCCTGATGCAGGGACAGATAGGTAGGTCATCCCCCTCCTTGTAGCTCAGACTTCACCACCTTCTATCGGCTAAAGTCTTTCCAAGAAACTGGTTATGGGTAGAGGCAGAGCAGCTAAATGTAGACATGACATCACTAGTCTTGCTCCCCGATGGAGGAGATGATATTTTGAGGGCAGTATTGAACAATGGTAATTTGGATTTCCAAAACGGCTGCACGTGTGAGAACTCGTCAATGGGTGTGGGAAGAAATGTGCAAGTAGTGGGAGAGATTGCCACAGCTGAGTCAGAGTGGCTCCCATGCAGCGAATCAATTCCGATAAAATATTTGCACAATGGAAATCATTATGGAGATTACTCTAGCTCAGGTGCCTATGAAAGCAACTGACCACTCCTATCTGAAAAGTCAAGTGACTATGTGGTAAACAAATGACCGTTCAATCTTATCTTTATCACTGTCCAACAGCATTCTGACACCACATGGCTCCAGAAAGCCAGATAAGATTAATATAAAGTGGTAACTACTAATAGCCATTAAGTCTTGGCCATAATTATAATTACTGCCCTTTATGGAAATCACTAAGCAATGTCATTAAACTCCAAAAGGAACTAAAAGAAAAAAAAAAAACAGCATCCCAGCCAGCACCTATTCTTTTAATTGACATCTCCACTGAGAACACAAAGAATATAGTGTTTGGTTTTCTCCTGATTCTGAACTTAACGCACCCTTAAAAAAACACCTTTAAGAACATAGTACTGCAGCTTACCCAGTGGACTGTGTGCTGTTAGTGACCACCTTGAGGCTGGCAGCATTGCGGATAAGCTTATCCAGCGTGGCCACGATCTGGGTGAACTTGGGTCGTAGGTTCCTCTCTTTCACCCAGCAGTCCAGCATGAGCTGGTGCAGTGCTGTGGGGCAGTCCATGGGTGGAGGCAGTCGATAGTCCTGCTCCACAGCGTTGATCACCTGAGGGAGGACGACAGAGAAATCACAATCACTCCTAATCACCAAGTGTGACGTCGAGGTAGGCAAGACAAGATGTGAAGAGAGATGGATCGATGAAAGCAGAAAGTGAGGGAGAAAGAGCAAGGGATCTGATGGAAGTGTCAGAGGTAAACACAAAAAAGGCAATAGGGAATGTGTGGATGCAAAAGCAAGAAAAAGACTGGCTTTGATGGTAGGGTCAGAGACTCCTGGCATTCATACAGTAATGTGTATACAGTAAAGTGGTTGGAAATTAGTATATATTTTTTACCAGTTACAGAAAAAAATGAAAAAGAAAAGAAATCCTTCACATCAGCTTACATCTTGATTGCTCATGTCCCAGTACGGCCGCTCGCCATATGACATCACTTCCCACATGACAATGCCATAGCTCCACACATCACTGGCTGAGGTGAACTTCCTGTAGGCAATCGCTTCAGGGGCTGTCCAGCGGATGGGGATTTTCCCTCCCTGTGGATATGCGAATGAGTAGGTGAGCATGAAATACTGGAGGGATGGAGCACAAACACAGAATCACACACACATACAAGAGGAAGAGAGAGGGTGAGAAAAACAGGGTCTGAGGGAAATGTTGGCATACAACACAAGGGTTCATGCTGGACAAGCCAAACACCACACAGACAAAGTTAGTAACACAATGACACATACAGACATATGAAGCCATAAAAAATATTTCACGTGCTATAAACTGTGGGTTTCACCACCATCATCTAATCCTTTCACATAACTTTTATAGCTATGGAACTATTCTTTTCATACACACTTTCCAATTAACACCATTGCCTCATTTCACCAAGAATCACTCTTCACTGCTCTAGATGTCTTTATGATTTCCCTTGATAAACAGGGGACACATCTTGGATTTGACTTTACACTTTAATTACTTTTATAATCTTAATTTGAATCATACGCAGAAAGCTATAACTGGTTTTCCTGTTTTTAAGAGTCTGCACACTGTCTTCATATGTCATGTATGACATCAAAGGTGGCATTAATCTGTCTCCTAAAAATCTTGTAAACCATCTGGAAATCTGCTACAACTTTAGCAGTAACAGACTGACAAATGTGTCTACATTTATTTTCTTTGAAACTATTTATGTGACACCAATACGTCAACATTTTGATGACAAAATTAATTCAGCTGCAGTTGTCTCTTGTTTCAATTGCTATTATTTCCTCCTTGCACCCATTCACAATAAGAAGAGCCTTCTTAATGTGTTCACGTCATGTGGGGAAAGACTTGACACAGATTTATTTTCTTCTTTCACTCATACTTGGAAATTTTGTATATTAATTTGAGGCTTCAAATTAATATAACAGTGATACATTGATGTTAGAGCATGAAGCAACGTGTACACTGATTTAGAACACGAATACACTTAAACATACACACACAAAGACATTTATATCTATACTCACCAGGGAGCTGGTGTAGGTGGGGTCTGTCGGGTCGTCTTCAAGGAAGCGCGATAGACCGAAGTCAGACACCTTACACACCAGATTACTGTTGACCAAGATGTTACGCGCAGCCAAATCTCTGTGCACGTAGTTCATATCTGACAGGTACTTCATGCCTGCTGCGATACCACGCAGCATGCCAACCAGCTGGATCACCGTGAACTGCCCATCATTGAGCTGGAGGGAAGAGAGAAATGGCAAGGAGGAATTATATTGTAGATCAAGGTTGCATTTTCAGAGGAACACAGTATATGTTTCTCTTCTTTCATCTTTATTTTTCTTATTTTTCAGGGTCTCTTCACATGCAGGCAACTTTCATCTTCTATCACTTCACACTGTAATGTCTCTATCTTTCTCTGTTTCTCTCCTTTTTCTATCTCCTTGTATCACTACTCCTTCACTGGCAGACAATGCATGATGTGACTTTGAGGCAGCGATTCATTGGAGACTGAGCTCTTTGTAAATGTCACCGATTGCCTGAATACAGCATTTGTCAGATGTACACTGAGCGTTCTGCAGCAGGGCTTAAGAAGACCTTTAATGGCTCCAAAGGAAGAAAGATAGCTAAGAGCAAGATCAAGCAGATTTGGATTGGTTTATTTGTGTCAAATCTTCAATTGAATCACTGCCTCATGTTTTACAGAGTACCTAATATGAAAACTGCTTCTGAGTGTCGTGTTACAGTGCTTGCTCACCCTCAGAAAAGAGTCCAGTGCTCCATTCTCCATGAACTCAGTCACAATCATCACTGGTCGACTCTTGGTGACCACACCTTCCAGACGAATAATGTTGGGGTGGTCAAACTGGCCCATGATGGAAGCCTCAGACAGAAAGTCACGCCTTTGACGGTCAGTGTAGCCCACTTTAAGAGTCTTGATGGCTACGATGATCTCTCGGCGCCCAGGCAACTTGAGGCGACCGCGGCAAACCTCCCCAAACTCTCCTGTGAGAGCCCAGGTGAGACAGCCAGAGAAACAGCGAAGGGACAGAGAGAGAGACAGAGAGATAAGGGGGAGGGGAGAGAGGAATGATGGAAGAGTGGAGGAGAGTGGGGGAAAAGAGGGGAGAGGGGACAGTTAACTGGTTAGAACCAAGGAGCCAGGGTAGGGTAGCAGGAGGGGTGGGACGGGGGGAGGGACTGCAAGAGAAGCCAGGGCTCTAGGCCAGTGTCATAGGATGGTGGTGAAAAGGGGGGAGCATACAGTGACTTTGTGCCATTACTCTATGGATTAAAGGAAAGAGCGTGGTGAGTGTGAGGCATGACTATGGAAGGGGAGAAGATGTAGAGCTGAAAAATAATGCATGTCAAAGTAAAAAACAAACAAACAAAAAAACAAACAAATGGATAAGAGGTATGGTGACAGAGGGAGTGGACAGAGAAGGGGGTGGGGCAAGGAGCAGGGGCCGGTGCTAAGCTTCGGTCTGGTTGGAGAAACGGGCACTGGAGGAGGGCATAGGTGGAGACAGAAGCTTCGGGGTTCTTGGAGTCGTGGACGCTTTACGTTTAGAGTCTACACCAAGCGTGTGCAAGAACACAAGACAAATTAGGCGATGAGAGCAATGTGTGTACACACAGGTACAGAGGTGATTAAGTGAGGTGGAGTGAGGGAGGGATAGAGGGCAAGGGATGGAGGGATGGATCAAGGAAGGGGGAGAGGAGAGGAGGGGGACAGGGAAGACAGGGGTTGAGGGTTCGTCACTTTAAAGGCGAATGCTGGGAAGCGACGGGTTCAAGTAGTAGCCTCAGCAGTAGAAGAGCTGTTGTTGTAGTAGTGGTAGCAGTAGTAATGGTAGTAGCAGAAGCAGTAGTAGGGACGCCCATCTCTGCCGTCACAACGTCCTCCATTTTGGCTCAGATACAATGCTAAGAAAATCAACCTCACTTGGCACAGTCCTGTAGCTTTTGAGCAGAGATATTACTATCATATATAGCATAAACATTTAAGTAACCCCCCCTAACATGAAATGTTAGAGAGGGTTTCTAAAAGAAGGAACACAACCACATACTGGAAGAGGTGCCAGGGACAGGGGTCAGCTATAGTGATTTAAAACAAGCCTTTTTAGATAAAGAGGCTCCCAAGAAAAGTGGGCAGGGTCTGAGACAACCAATCCTGGACTGGAAATATTTTAATATCTTATGCCCCATTCAGATGGGATGAATATTTCAGAGGACGTATTAGGCATGTTCCTGGGTGAAAGGAACACATTCCCAAGGCTGCCATACATAAAATAATTGTGTGGGATAGCAATAACCAATTTTATAAGCCTGTCTGGTCAGATTCTCCACATGGGCTTTCAATAGCAACTGTATCCAGATATAATATCATGGGTTTGTACAGAATTGTTTCATTACACCCCAAAGATTTCAAATGTGAATGACTAGAAATTCAAAAGTTGCAAATGGGGGAACAGGATCAATGTGCAAATTATTTCTTGCAGTCTCTATAAATGCTGGAAGTTAAAAAGAAATGGAAGGTTAAGAAGTGTGCCAAAAAAACAATAGGCCTGTAATTAACACCAGCAAGATAAGACATGCACTTGCACAGGATTAAAATGTCCCCAGGAGAAATAAATCCTGTCTGTATGGGGCTTGTATTGTCAAAATTTGCTTCCATTACATTCAATGAGATTCCACTTTTTTAATCAATTACAAATGACTGATGTCTGATACTTAATTAAACCAAATAAATGTCTGTACATGGTATCTTGTTCCAGGATTGGGCTCTTCTTGAGACACAGGTGAAATGAAAATCCACCATACAAAAACAGGAAGGTGCTAAAAAAGGTGCTAAAACTGTGAGTCACACTAACATAAAGAGTACATACTGGAGATACTAATGCCTAAAACACAGGAGAGTGACGTCTGCATTAGGGTTTCCTAGGAGGTGACGAGTGTGGGAGGGGAAGGAGCAAGGAGAGGGCTAGCGATGAATTGAGTGAAAGTACCGCTTGGTGTGAAGTCCTCTAACGGTATGGCCTGGAGGTGACTAGCAGTCTTCCCCCTGTAGCTCAGGAGCTTTGGTGGGTTACCTGCGCCGATGACCTCCTCGATCTTCACGCAGGAGACATCAATCTCTTTGGCGAACTCGCGCACTGCCTCGTTCGGGTCCTCATACGTGAAGGGGTCAATGTAGACCTTCATTCCCGGCGTTACTATTGGGGATTCAGTGGCAAGAACAGGAAAGTGAATTTATGCCGTATAGCACAGCTAATTTACACTAAGATGTAGACAAAATCCCTTATAAAACACAATACACAAAACACACAACACAATTTTTGCACTCAATTACTGGTTCCAGGTGCTCAGACAGCTAAGTTTCATCACCATTTGAATGTGAATAGTGCAAAAAGAACCAGCAACTCAGCAAAGAGACTTACTGTACTGCTGCAGTTTCTCTGTGTACTCAGACTCTGAACCATTTCTCTGCTTTCTGTTGAGAGAGATGAAAAGACAAAGTGAGTCACGTGGGCTCACAGTGGGGTGCAAATACTGGAAAGGAACAAAGGCATGTGGAGAAAACAAATCCCTAATAATGTCTGCAAAGATGTAGCCACACTACTGTATGTCACTGAAATGGAAGCAAAGCACCAGAAACTGATCCAGTCTTTATCAAGATTGTATCCCACTGTCGATAAAGATTGGGTCAGTTCCTAGTGGCAAAACGATTCATAGTAGGGGGCTGAAATGCAAGTCTAGACAAAAGGGTATCATATCATTGTCTGAGCCAGCAAGTGAAAAACATATTCAGCTGCGGTCCCCCCAAAAATGAACTATCATGACAAAAGCAGAGTCAGCTCAATTGCCTTGTCTTCCTTGCCTGACAGACATCGCAATGTTCATTTCAATTCAATCTCTCTCATTTTTCTCTTGCATTCTTGCCTGCTTGCCATCCTTCTTTCTTTCCTTGTTTGAATCTATTTCTCTCCTTTTCTCTTTACCCACATTATAGTTTCAGTGTCCGCATCTTGCTGCATGTACCTCTTCTGCGTTCGGATGTGTGTGTGTGTGTGTATGTGTGTGTGTGTGCTGGGAGAGGGGGGGGCGTACAAAGACGGTGACAGAGCGAGGGGGCTGGGTTGTTGAAATCACATGTTAATGTGCTTCCTTTGTTGTCTAACCAGTAACCAGGGCAATAATACCCAATGGTGATTTGCATCTTATTACAAATTCTAATTTGGTTCCGGAATATGCCGAAGCGTCGCGTTTGGTATTATTATTATTTTCTCCTGTTTCTGTGGCAGTCAGAGCGGCAGCTAAGCCAAGACCCTGAGAGAGACACAATGTAGCAGTGTGAAAATAGAAGAGAACGAAGAGGCAGGAGGGAGAGCAAGGATGGGGGAGCCGGAGAGATTATTATTCAGTCTTGCGTGACCGATGCCCACGCTTGTCAGCCGCTGTCTGAACTGGCTTGTGGAGTGAACCCAGTGGGTGCCAGTCAGTGGTGGGTGCCAACCTTTTGCACACATACACACACCTGCACCGAATTTGGTGGTTGACAAATGAGTGGTATAGGGATAAACGAGTGTGGTTAGACTCAGTTGATTCAGTGTCAGACTCTCTGAAAGGTCTGAGCAGCCGCTCACATCTTCTCAGTCGATTGGGCCCAGCAGACAGGGGCGCATCTGGGTTCACAGTTGATTGTGAGTGCTGGGCCATGAGGGCAGGCCTATCAGGCCCAACAGCTGCTCCACCATGCTGTGTCCAGTGAGCAAAGTAGCATTTTGGCCAAAGCTGTTTACTACTCAGAGATTCAGAAGGCTAATCTGGCATTCAGTGGCATCACAGGTGGCATAGCAATCCACCGAGACTGTTCTGGGGTGGTTTGGAGGACATGCAAACACAGTTGACATTTGAGGCTTTCTTTTTTGTATGTTTTTGCCAACTTTAAGAGAAAATAATTTCCGCGAATGATTCTTAAAATCATAATTTGTCCAACATAATCTGCTCGGTAGACACTGTTTACCAAAGGTCCTCATGCATTGTCTACGACACATTTACTTGACTTTTTGAGGGGCTGATGGAGGAGTCATATTCTTACCTGAGGCAGACAATAGCAATGACCACAACTGCAATGATGAAGACAAAAATGGCAGTGGTTGATCCCACAATGAGAGGCAGCTGCTCCTGCAGTGACTTTGGAGGGTCAGCTTGAGGGATTAAGAAGAGAGAGTTCTTACTTGCAGTACTTAACATCAAACAGAAAAACAGTTGAATTCAATCGTACCACTGAAGACCTTCCCACTCAGGTTCAAACAACAGGCTAGCGCTTCACACGACTGCTTCAAAATTGTTTGTGTACAACAGTGAAATCACATTTGAACTTGTGTTATTATTCATACTGCACTGAATGGAGTGGAATCTGAAACTACAGTCAACAGTCAATTGAGTCTTTAATGTTGTCTCCATAGTGCTGACTATAATATAGAGCAAGAGTGAGGCTTTATAGCTTGACTGATTGCTAAGAATTTGTAGATTTTTGCCAGATCGTAAGTCGGTTTCTCTACAAGGATTTCTGTCCTTTTCTGCATGAAAAATAGGCATAGTAGCTTCTAGCCCGCTAAGCTTTTGAGCCTCCATTATGTCTGTAAGCTTATGTACAGCACTATTATAGAGGTATTGCTGCTAAGCCACAAATATCTCAATATATCCCTGCGTAATGAAATAGGCAGGGGAGTTACATACTTTGCAGATTGGTGCTGAAGTCAGCTGGGCTACTGTAACGTCCATATCCGGCCACTGTTCGGGCACGGACCTGTACCACGTAAGGTGTTCCAGCCTTGAGGCCTTCAATACGGGCATTGCTTCGCTGGGCCGTCATGGTATGGGCTATGGCCTCACCCTGATCCTGTGGAGACAAAGACAGACTGTGATGAAAACCTCATCTATGATGTTCCATTCAATATCATGTATCTACCCTGATATAACTGAGCATTTTAATGATATAGGCTAGGGAACAAAAAAATAAATGTGTAGGCAAAATTGCAGGAAATTTGTAGCCATTGTACTATTGCAATGGGAGAGGAACAAGACAACGAACAGAGCAGATGTACACTGAATGCCTTTGTTCTCCAGGACACAACTCTCTGAGGCGCTGGAAAATACGAAAACTTTCTAATACATGGATTGAGAGAGGATGGGGGATAAGAGGGAGGGCAAGAGGGAAAGTTGGAATTAGGGGTACAGAAAAGGGCAGAGAATAACAGAAATATGGGCAAGGGCTGGGAGGAGAGAAAGTGAAAGAAGGGAGGGGAGGAGAAATAAGTAGGGAGGATGATCACACAAGCTACGACTGGATGTGGTGACTTGCCTCTCTGCAGCCATGTGTTTATCAGCAGAGGCATTGTTTCCCACATTTACAGAAACACAGATGAAGCAGAGACCATGCAAGTCAATGAAATGGGATTGAATTAGAGGCGTTGACTTACATTGCCGCTTACCTTCTCATGGTACTTAATCTCATAATCCAGAATGATTCCGTTGGGTTTCTCTGGAGGCAGCCAGGACAGACTCATGGTGCTCGCTGTGGCCGCCATCAGGTGAACCGTGGGCACTGCAGATGGAGCTACACGGCAAATGAAAAGAAAATCTTGCTTTATTTATCGTTTTCCGTATTGCGTCTTTTCAAGTTCTATGCCCTTTGTGTGTTTTCAGAAGCTCAAATACAAAGTCGTCGGCTGTGGGCTTTGTGAAAAGCTTTGGCCAATCGTTAGTATGCACAGCCATCACCCACTAATGCTTAATTCTCCCACCCAGAGCCTTTTAACCACGTACTTGCTGAGCTGCTGCTGAACTTTTGCTCCATACTATAGGGAATCTCTGTTTTCCTCAATCCATAGCCTTTACTTACACAAATCATACGTGCATGATGCAATGCGTGTTACCACACAAGTAATTGTGTGCACGCTACACAGACTGCAAAGTTCTCTAAAGAGAACAACATTGCGCAGGTAGACACACATGGATTGGCACATGGACACACACTCACACATTCACAGAAGGGCATCAAACACTGGCACTCCTCCCACCTGAGCTTTTCATGCTTTGTTCTCATGTACCTATTAATGTCCAAGTGCCGTCTGCCTCCCTGTCTCTCTTTCCTCTTTTCTAAGTTCAGGCTAGCTCTGCACCTCTGACTCACTCACTCCCTCCCAATACACTTTGCTTTTGTTTCATAACTTCAGCTTTCTACCCCCAGTAATATTTTCTCTTACAACCAAAAAATTGAAAACTTTTTGCTCTTCTTAGACACTCACCTTTCTTCATAGTGCTTTACTTCTCAGCTTCCTTTACAGACCTGTGTTTCTATTTTGTCTTAGCTCTCCTCCTTTCATTCAAGCATTTTTAATCCCCATTTTTTAGCTATTTGATCCTCCCCCTTGCACTTCCTTTCCTCCACTGCAGCAGCCTCTGTTCGTGGCCAGACATCCTTCTCTGTCTCTCTTTGAGCCCAAAGCCCTCTCTCTCCTGCCTCTTTCCCTCCCATAGTAGCCCCAAGCCCTCCACATCTCTCTTTCTCCCCCAGAAGACAATGCTTCCTCGACAGATCCCCTGGTTACTCCAGCCAGGGGATTAGGGGCCCTCCTCTGGGAGAAGACGTTGCAGTATCCATGGAGGTGGCCTCTAGAGCTTATCACCGCCCTCGTATTTATTTTGGTTCTTAAAAGGTGAATGCACATGCAGGGATGGTCTTGGGACTACACCAAGGGATAATCTGATCACAGTTGATGCTCTCTTGCCCCCCTCCTCTCCTTTCGTCTCTTTATTTCTGCACCCAACTGACCCCAAGCGCCCAAGAATGGACATTGGTCCCTGTACCATAAAACACTGAGGCCCTCACTTGGGGCCCTATATGGCCTCCGAGCCCAAACCCCAGAGGGGAGGGCACCCCTAACGCTTTTTGGAGCTGGAATACAAGGTTAAAGGTGAGGAGGACAAGGTCATGGAGAGAGGAGAGGTGACAGGGAAAGGAATGGGAGATAATCCTTAGTGTTGTCTAAGCCTCCAGGAATAGTAAATTTAACATAGCGACTAAACACATCCAAGGCACAACTGAAGAGCCCTGGAAGAACCTAAACAAAGCAACCAACTCATCAGAACAAAAGTGTGGAGCAAGTTCCATAGCACTGAAAATAACTGAGACCCCTTAAGGTAAAGTGAGGCAACTAAACTCAAGCAAATCTATTCAGTAATTAAAAGATCCAAAATAATTAAATACTTAACCCTGATATTTATTCTATTATCATTGTAAATTGATGTTGTAAGTAGCACAAGCAATGGCGTTTACAGTCATTCCTACCCTGAGCTATTATGTCTATCCATCAGCTGGATTTCAATCTCCATATATTTAAGTTCAACACTGATTGCCACATTGGCCTAGTTATTGCTCCTGCTGTGGGCTGGAGGAGCGGTGGGTTGGAAGCAGTGGGCAGCTAGAATACTGAAGGTTCAACACTTTGAATACACACTGCCTCGCTATTGCTATTTACAGTGGTGTTAGTACAGAGCATGGTGTGGGCGTGTGAAAAAAAAGGTCCCTTTCTAAGCTCATTCAGAAGAATGTCTTCGTTCTCAATCCCTGTTCAAAGGGAAAATATATAACAGACTCCTACATGCATACAAGAAACTGATCCTTACTTCTTGAATGCATTCTCTGGCATTCTTTTGCATCTTTTTTTTGTTTCTCGGAACGTTGGCAGTGCAAGTTCAATATTGATCCTCGACAGGTGCTGCAGATGCACTTACCGGCCTGATTTGTGGTGATGTTCACAGTGGAAAACTGAGGCGTGTAGGGGCTCTTGTTGGAAACGCCATTAACAGCCTGGATCTCGAAGCTGTACTGCGTGTGGGCCTGCAGGTTACGGACGGTTACGCGGCGCTGGGTGAGGCCGAGGTGGCGCGGTGAGATGTCGACATTGTCATCACACCGTGAGCACATCCCCCGCTCAGGCAGGCACTTCTTACAGATGACATTGTAGAAGATGTCAGTGCGACCCCCCAAGTCACGTGGGTCGCTCCATTCCAGCACAAGCGAGGTTTCGTTCACACTTGAGATGACATTACGCGGGGCTGAAGGTACAGCTGCAGAAAGGAGGTAAAAGAGTGGATGAGATGAGGAGAATAGGTTCGGAATGAGAATGAGGTTAATCTCTGTGCACAATATGTGCGGAGGCACTAGTGTTAGTGACAGTACAGAGACCTACAGACAATAGGCAGAGATTCATATTGGAAAGCACAGTCGACGTATCATTATACATTACACAAACATTCATTTTCCATAGTTGCTATCAACACAATTCATAACCTCAGAATTTCCCTTGTGCTGGGGTATTAGTACATTTCTCATGCATTAACAAGAACATTTTTTTCCTTCCTCAAAACAAGAGACTGTTGCAGCCGTTCAGAAAAAAAAAGGACAGGAGTTCAAATTTGAATTTCATGCTCATTTCAACTGTGCGGTTGTGTGTGTGTATGTATGTGTGTGCGTGTGTGTAAAGTGCTGGGGGGGACGAGCGAGACAAACTATTGGCAGAGCCTTGGCAATTCTTATCCAATTACTGAAGCCTTATCTCTCACTGCACTGTGGGAGAATCAGCCCCCCATCCCAGCAACAGAAAAAAGGATCTTCCTCTCTCTTCAGTGGCGAATGAATTAGCTCCTGCATGTGCGTATTTGCTCTTAACGAAAGCACTGCTGCTAGAAAAATTCCACCACTATCCGTCTGTGAGCAGTAGCATGGAGAACATGTAGACTTTGGCGGGGGAGGGGTCTGACGATAATGTCTTCGATAACGTTGGGAAAGCAAGCAGACTTGTTTGCCATCTATGTGGCATGGTGAGAATGTGCTCCTTTTATCAGCCACTGGCAGCATCGTTCAAAAGGAAGGTCGGGAGAACATTTCCCACACAGCCTGGAATTGGGTTCTGTGGTCACCAGTACATTTAATTACTCTCTGAATGTGTGGTATGAAACTATTTGTGAATTCTGACTGGAAACATGAAAGGAGGCTTCACTTACTGGTGCAGGGGGACTCTGGGGAATCAGTGTCTGAGCGGTAGTAACCATTTCTGCAGGAGCAAACACTGGATGCTCCTGAGCTGGCACGGCTGTTAGTTGGACAGGGCTGACAGAGACCTTCTCCTTGTTTGGACTTGAAGCTGCCAGGGCTGCAAGCTGATGGGAATAAGAAGACAAAATAGGAGAAAATTTTAGAATGAAACGACTTAGAATTAGATTTGGGTGATATTTTACAAATGTAAAATATTCAAGTGTCAGGATGTAACATATTCTACTTGAACTTAATAATTCTGTGGTCACATTGTCTTCATTTGTCACACTCTTCTGGTTCACTGGCAAAAAAAAGATTAAAATTTCTCTTTGATGTTTTTAGCATGGTCTTTGTTCAGGTGCATATGCGCAGATACACATAATTTCATTTAGATTTATTTCTCAACTGCACATGTTCTCCTTTCCCTCTCTTATGTGAGAGCCCTCTCAGCCAACACAGAAAGGAAGCAGGGGGTTTTGAGTAGCATTTTCTGGCTGTTTGCACAAACCTGTGCTCACACGGACCTGTCACCACAAATTACACAGACGAGTCTCAGAGCGAAATGCTGCCATGTTGCTTTCATCAGATTTCAGTCTTTCATGAAATACATACAAACACACAGAGTCATAGCACATGCCGATGTGTACACAAACACATGTCAGTTCTCTGCTGTAGAAAGATACATATCTGTACACAGACATACACACCCACAGTGTACACCCTTTTGGCCTTAAGTCACCTGTACTCACAAGCCTTCCTCAATCAATCTTTTTTAAAGATCTGCACAGCAGACCTTCCCTTCAACATAGTTTTCCTAAACAGGTTCTTGATTGGTGAAGCCTACTTGTTCAGATGAAAACACTGCTAGGCTTTGTAAATGCCCTAGCTCCATTTATAGCACCTATTTGGATGTTTATAACTTGGGTGATAAGTTACAGACACACAGGGAGACACTGACAGCAGCACTGTGATCCAGAACACTCTGGCAGGCTGTGCTTCTTTGATAAACTGTCTCGTTAAAAGATGAATGAGTTTTCCACATTGCTTCATAAAAAAATGACACGAGCAGGTAAGACAGCCAGAGTTTACAGGGGCCAGTTGATTAGCTGGCCCACTAGTGCGTTAGCTTGTCAATGCCAAGGGCACGCTGCTATGTTTGTCCATCCGAATGATAATTATCACCACAGCTCCAGCATTTGTTTTTTAACCGTTGATGGAAATGGTTGAGGTTGGAGGTCAGCTCTACAGCAGACCCCTTCCTGCTCCAGCTTTCTCATCTTTGAAAGTTCAATATTAGCACAGAACAACCAGTTGACTGCACCGTGTACATTAGCACTAAGTGTATTTATTCTTCCACCATTAATCAGAGTCATTCGCACCACTGGCTAACAGGAAGCACATGCTTGACAAACAGATAAGAAATGACCTCAAGTTTTTGCAGGTGTGAGAACAACACCTTCGTCTTGGTGGAGTGACCCATGCAAGTTCGTTTCAGTTCACTGTGGACAAAGCAAAGTACAAGCAATTTCTCATCTCACAGGGGACGAGCATTGGTTTTTGAACGCGAGCCTAACGAAAGATGTTAATGGGAATGAGGGAGCATTCCCATTAAAACAAGCTTTTTTTCAGTGAAGGGCTGAAAGTGCTGATCAATCACTTCCAGTGAGTAAAGGGGTCATCCTCTGCCTTTCATCCATTTTCCCCTCAGAGGAACCACTAAAGAATGAGGAAGAAAGAGAGACAAGGGGCTGGAGAAAAAGGGAGGGAGAGGTGGAAGAGGTGGAGGCATAGAAAATGCTAATCCTGCAGGCACTTTTTCCCCTCTTCCCCACTCCCTTGTGTCTTATCCTCTCATGCAGAACATGGAGCTTAAGGAACTGATTAGAATGTATGCTGAAATTGGAAAGTGTGGAGCATGAAGAAAAAAAGTATGAATATTGGGGGGTGAAAAATGTGCCGCAAAAGAGTGGAAAGGCAAAAAAGGGCTCATCAATTAATATTAATGCAGTCATCCTTACTGTAACACTGGTAGGGTATTAATGAGAGCAGCGGCCTTCAGATGAGGCAAGAATGGGAGAGGGAGAAGTAAAGAGGGGGAGCTGGAGGAGACGGAACAAGGACAGAAAAGCAGAGAAAGGAAGGGTCACCGCAAATGGATGTAAATAAATAAGTATGGAGTAAAATACAAGGAGAGTTGGCCTGAAGAAAGGTGACGTGAGAGGAGAGGAGGAAGAGAGATTTATCCCTTGTGGTTCCGAGAGAAGCTTGATTAGAAAACATTTCATCAGGGCCATGTCGCCAGGGCTTTAACCTTGAGCGTCCGTGAACAAACAAATGAGTTTTTAACCACACATACACCACTCTTTAGATTTACCATGCTCTCTCACTCATACACACATTCTGTATTTAGGGTCTGCCAGAGCCTGACAGTGTGGAGTGTATGCGCACTTTACTTATCAGCAGCATGGATGCTTGACAAAATTTCCTCTAGGCTTCACCTCTCTCTGTTATGAGAAGAAGAAAAGGCCCTCTGAACCCAGGCAGGTGAGGGTGATTCGTAAATCATGCATATATTGTTGCGATGACATCTCAAACTCAATCCTTCTGATCAATATTCCCCCTCCAGACCCCTGCTCTCTTTTTCTCTTTCATTCCGCTATCTAAATTTGACCTATGCACCTTGCGCCTAATTTTATGCCCCCGTACCCCTCATTGCACATTTTCCATTTATCCTTCCTCCTCGTCCTGCTGTCACCAGCACTTCATTTTAGCCGAGACCTTGCTGTTTGAATTCACCTTGCTCTCAACCTCTGTGAACCCGTCATGTTTTCCATCAGACCTGAAACCATTGCTGGGCCTCTCAGCTCTCAGAATCGGACAGCCTCTCTCCGCATTTCCATTTATTTAGCAACCAGCTGCCAGGCAAAACTGAGGTCAGCTGAGAGAACAGCCGCCTGCTGACAATGTCATTGAGTGTGTATCATTCTACCTTGTTGCCACTGGATTAATGCGTCAAAGACTACACCAAAATAAATGGCTCATAATTATATGGCAGCTGGATGGTAGGAGGCAGTAACCTGTATTCAAGCATTAATTTCTGCTTACAATCATTGTGTATCCACACAATTCTTCTCAGTGGTACTGTAATATGCGCTATTGATTGCTATACTCTTAATCTTAATTCCAACCACTGTGAATGTGATTTATTCACAGTGAGCAATAATGACCTTGAATTGTTAAATTGCTTACCTTGACACTGAGTCTCCTTCATGGCTGGTTCAAACCCAGCAGAGCAGGTGCAGGCTCCAACAGGAACCATCCACTCGCCGTCTCCGTTGCAATAAAGTTTCAGCGGCACAGACACCTCCAGGGCATTGGGGACACAGGTCCCCGGTGCGATAACTAAAGACGTTGCTTCAGCACCGGTTGCTGTCTCAGGGAAAACTGCAAAGTTGGCAATGGTGGTGGAGCACTTCTTATAAAAGACCCTCACTGAGATGAGTGACATGCAAGCACCAAGGTCCTGGAAGGCCAGGTAAAACCCAGCTTTGGACAGTGGTCCGAAACTTCGGACTTTCGTGTTTACACGTCCAGACTCGAGCATGGAAAAGCTCTCGTCTGGGGCAATGGTGTCCACTTTCACGTAAGGATTCTCCATCCAGAAGGGGCTGGTGGCTGTGGCAGAGTCTGAGTCAGACTCGTAGTAGAAGAGATTGAAGGTCTCTTTGCAAGAGCCTGGGATGTTAGGAATGCTGTTGCAGTCACGCACTGTGAATTTCATCTCCACGTATACACGCAACACATCCTTCCGTGGGATGAAGTCACTGCGTAGCCAGTTGTTCTGGTTGAGTTCACGCACATTGCAGACTTGATATGTCCGGATTGGGTTCATAGCATCATCATAGCCACTCACCTCCTCCCACTGAGAAGAAAACAGAAGAAAAACAAACAGGTTAGTCTGTAAATGTTAGAGTAGTTACAATCTTTGGCAGATCCTCAGTTTGATACATTTCTGGAATGCACATTCATGCTTTATCTGCTACATTCAGTCAGTTTTCATGATAAAGAAAGAATGAAAGAAACAGGGCAGAGGTTTTGCTTTTTTTTCATATTCCGTTTTTAAATTACATTCCCTTTCCTTTCATCTCTGGTTAGTGTAGCGAAAAGCCAGGGACAAGGACTGCAAATTCATCACAATTACAGCAACTGTCACCTCCTCGCCACAGAGCCACCACCGCATGTTTACCTCATATCTGTTTGGTAGTAGCAGCCACATTGCTTCACAACCAATTACACTTCAATTACAGGGCAATGAACGTCCTCTAATAAAGACAGGGAAAAGCTGCCGGTTAACCTTCATGCTTTTGTGTTTTTACACTCCTCTACATCTTTCAATGCTACAACAGTACCCAGGGGGTGAATTACTCCGGATAAAATGGGATTAAATTTTCTAAACTTTGATTACCAGCTTCATTAAATGAGCCCAAGCAACTAGTCTGTTAAAGCTATGCTGTGAGACACTGTAATCTAATGCACTTTTTTTTCAATCTCAAATGAGGACACCACGATTAAATCATTCCTGTGTGTATAATATATCTTTGTGTGTGTGTGCTGAGGGATCTGCTCTCTTTTCCTATCAGACAAACAGCAAATTTTTTTTAGCTAAGCTGAAGCCTGGCACATTTTTTTGTGCGTAGCACCTTTCAAACACAAAGGCAATTTAATGTGTTTTGCATAAGGCATGGTAGTGCATTAAAGCATTTAGAAGACAATGAGGAGGGAAATTAAATAGGATGTGAAAGCACTCGACAAAAGGAAGCTAAGTCTCTGTTACTTTGCATGGCTGTCATTGGTCTTAGTACGTAAATCCATGTGATTGAACCTGTGACCTTCTGATTACAGGAAGGTCTTTCCCATCACTCAGCCCACCTGCTACTTTAAATGCCAAGACACGTCCATGACAAAATTAAACGTCTGCTGTTGCACTCTCGGGACCAAAGTTTGATTGTCTCAAAACTCTGGCACAACGGCACCAATTTGTTCTCTAGAGCCAGTTGTTTCCATCTGAGCTCTGAGCATCTTAATTAAGGCTGCAATATGGATGTGGTGGAGACAGGGCTATTCATCCTAGACCCTGGAGGCCACGAGGAGAGAGGGGGAGATTGGGTGCAGCTCGGCTGTGGCATTAAAACGATGGCTTGAAGAGAGTGAGAGAGAAGGAAGTGAACAGGGGGAATCGATAATCACCAGCCAGGTCAATGAGATAGCTAAAAGCATGAAGTGTCAATGGGTATTTAGTTTAGTGTAATAAATCACCCTCAGCAATGGAGCTTTAAAGCCAAGTGTTTGTGTACTTAAATGTGCTTGTGTGAATGTGCATCTGTCTGCCCGGGTGTGTACTTAAGTGCGTTTGAGTAAAGTAGGTGTGTGTCTGTTTATCATATTTTTTTTGTATGCATGTGTTTAGATAGAGGTCGTCCCCCTGAGACATGCACCAGTGGCCAACCCTTCTGAGCGCCTGCTTACCAAGCCTGAATGAATTAAGTAGGTCACGTGAAAAAGGGTCAAGTTTCTTGGCATCGATTTCCAAGAAGATGAATCGTTACGATCTGCGATCTACTTTGTCCTTTCCAGTCATGGTTTTAAATTTTACTTTCAGATGACAATGAGCAATGCATCTGTGATGTACTCTTAACCTCATTCAAGGTGTGCAAAACTACTAATCTTTTGGACCACATATGACCACAAATAAAGGCGCTATGCTGCAGGACGTCTTCAGGACAGCAGGTTTGATAGCTTTTTTTCCCCAAGTCTTAATTCAAGGTGAACTTCCTCACCAGCCTTGATGATAGCTTAGATAAACTACTATCAGTGTGGGGCATCAGTTCTGTGTGAAGCATTCCTGCGCTTTTGTTTTCTTGTTTGTTGTTAGTATGAGTTAACTCTCCGAGGCTAATTTTATTGTGTTCATAACATGTTTTAGCATGAAGGGGGTCTGTGAAGCAGAAAGTGATAAACTAATAATAGTTATTACTTACAAAACCCTACTAAGATGGTGTATTATAAGTGTGCGGCTGCGGAAAATCCTGTGGGTGTCATTCATAAGACGAGAACCCACTATAACATGGAATTTCCCTTCCATCACCCATCTGTTTTGGAAGATAAATGGCGCTGTGCAGAGACAAACATGCACACACACACACACACACAGGGAGAAAACTGAAGACCCAAGAATTGCTCAAAAGCAGCTCAAAATGGCCAAAGACGTCTATACTCACACCTGAGCACAGACACACATGATGCACAGGTGCTGCAGGCTATGCAGACAGTTGCTGACATTCTGATTGAGAAATCCTACATACCAGAGTGTAGACAGAGGTTAAAGAATATGAATGAACACATGTATAAACATGCATGACATGACGGGCGAAGGTCTCAAGCGTGTCAGTAAAATCAAAGGTTCTGCTGTTGACACACATGAACGGGACAGTATGCGTGTGTATGGGTTCAACCATAAATGCAGTTTATGTTCTTGGTGCGTGGTTTTATGTCTGCCGCTTTATCTGTCTGCATTGTGCAGCACAAAACAAGACCGAGCTGTTGTGACTCAGACTTGGCTGGACAGCATCCCTGGGAGAGAGTCAGTCATAGTCAGTTTGTGAGTGGGTTTATTTCAAAGATTATTTTTTCCTTAGGAATTGATTTTTTTTCTCTCTTTCCCTATATGGATATTTCTGTGGATTTTCCTTAATCTCAATCTTACTGCTCTCTACCATCCTACCCTGCTTTAACACTATGTTGTTCTGTTTGTCCTCTCAGCCACTGCATCAGCTCTTTTTAAATACCCGTCACCTCTTGCAAAAATAGCCTGCAAAGACCTCAAAAAGCTTAGAAATAAACACACATACAATGCATTGTGCATAAAGAGGCATGCAAAACTGGGAGGATTGATTTTCTTGCATAAATAAAAGGATGGAAAAGATGAAGGGGTAAAGATAACTCCGGGACAACCGTCTGTGCCACATTCTGCTGCAAACCAAAAACAAAGGCAGGGGAGAAACTTATGTTCCGTCTTTTGGTTGGTAATGTGGGAAATCTGAGGTGCAAAAGGCTCTCCACTGTATGTATCTCTTGAAAAGGAGCATCTGTTGTGGGTTTGCTTGGAAAATAAATGGGGAGGCTTTTTTTGTAGTCCTTACGCCATTCTGGGACAGAAGGGAGCATCGTTTCAGCATTGTAGCTTAATGAGGAGGAGAGGGGGTCAAAGGAAGATGGACGGATGGGAGGAGGGATTGAGGGCGTTTGTCCTCCTGACTGTTGCAGCTGAGGTGGCCAGTGTGAGGCCAGTGTGGCTTCATTGGTGCTTAGTTGCTTGGAAGTAAAGAAAGGGGAGAATTTGAAGGGTGGGCGACTTCCATCAACTCCATACAAGACCGTTGGGGATGAAAACAAAATATAAAAAATGGGGGCCCACATTTCAAAACACAAGCACCAAGTCAGAGGGCCACACAAAGGCAAGGGGAGGAGTGCTGGGGGTCTTTGAAGTATAGCTGAGGAGGGGTCAGGACTCCTTTTGCTCCTCTTTAAGGCCATTGTGGAGACCACATGGGAAAGCAAGTTGGGGCTGTCACTAGTACTTTGTGTGTGGTAGATTTGGACGTCTGGGTGTGTAATAGGTCAACGTCGAGGAATATTTCAGTGTTTATAAGGTTAGTTCGTGAGGAAACTGACGGTTTTCACATTTTATGTGCACTGAACCAAGGGGAAGGGGACATCTGTTGCTGGGCGGGTCGGTGAAATTGGATTGCAGTGTATTTTTTTCTGCTTACTAAGAAGCGCATCCTGTTGAATCTTAAAACACATCCTGTTGAGTGATTTGTTGGTCAAAGTGTCCAGAGGCAAGCACATACACTATATGTAGAAGCATAGTACATACAATTGCGTAGTAATCCAACATAATAATCTCCTAATTTTGAGCATCTGTGTCTCCATGAATAAATAAGTCTAATTTTGCATAAATGCACAGATACAAACACACACACACACACTGCACAGTAAACTTACCCCGGTCTCAGGGTGTGCAGTCCAGGCTAATTCTGTCGTGGCCCACTTTGTGTCCATCAGCGTCTCTGTAAACGGAAGCAGAAAGAAGAAAAACAAGCAGGTCAGACAAAAGAAGGGTGACGGCAGAGATCAATGGAAACTTTCAATAGTTTTATAACAATGTCATAAAACTTGCTCTGCGGAGGAGATAAGACGCTTTGAGCAAAGTTGTTCTCAGATAACTGGAAGAATAACTCAATGGCATAAAGCATGGGCTTAGAGCAATACTACATTCAATTAGACAAAGGAGCACTGTGCGACAAGAAGACCGATGGAAAGAGGGAGAGTGAGACAGAGATCTAGGTGGGTGATCTGCGAGGTATTGTGTGACATTTTACTGTGGCTCCTTGTCTGGCTAATTAGTCTCAATTAGACGTTTGCTTTTATGCCGGAGAAGGAAACAACGGTGAGTCTCACTGAGAAACGGTTCCGCTTCCCACAGGGCGCAGTAAGACATACACACACACACTTGATAACACACACGTTGCAAGTAGCAGGCTGTAAAACTCCACAAGATATATAACCCCACAGAAGGCTTGAATGGAGAGGGGGTTATAAAGTTAGGCGTCACAAAAGAGGAGCTCTCGAGCAGAATGGAGGTCAATACACTTGAATTGGATTCCCTCTCTGTAAATACTTCAAGTTTACTTTACTTTCACGCTTTCTCTTGGTGCACACGCAAGCGCACAAAATGGAGGCTCCTGTGAATCCCTGCTCTCCTCTCCACTTTCCCCTCTCTTGTTTCTGCTGGCAAAGATGTGGGCTTTGTGTGTGCGCAGATGGAAGACTATAAATGTCGAATCTTTTACTACCTGGCGCTCAAGGCGTAGTGTGCAGCCACCGTTATTATCTCAACCGCTGTGCTGTTCTACAAGACAGTAAAAAATGATGAAACGACACTGCCAGAGTGTGCACTGTCGCTGGTCGTGAAAGGAAGCATGAGATGTTCCGTTTTTCCCACCTTGGTTGCAGAGGAGCAAACTTCTAAATGTCTCCCAGCCTTCTATGCTACTCTGAGGTTTTCTCTGCCTCTGCTTCATCTCTGGCTTTAGAAAAAATCACATGGCAAGCTGACAGGAAATGGCACTTGGAAGCAAAATAACTGCAAACTCCAGGTTTTCCACTACTTCTGCTTTCAGAGGTACCATTGGTGACAAACGCAAACACCCTCGAACTCAAAGACCCTCCATATGACTAAGGAAAGAAACAACATGCTCCTGCAGCTAGGAAATCCCACTGAATCCACCCCCTCATGTTTTGAGTGACACAGTCTCTGACATGAGCTTGTCCCTATTACACTAGAGAGAAAACATGACTTTCAAGAGTCTTCCTGCCAAAAGAAGGAATGAGATATCTTCCTGTGTGAAAGAGAAAAAAAAAAACATACAATCAGATTTCAAATGTAGCTCTAGCTTGCCACCCCCAGGCAAAATGGTCTGGAAGCTTCACTCTGAGCCAGTTTGCACAGTGAGAACTGTCTCACTGGGAGTGGCGCTGGGAGCTGCGCTGACTATCATTTACCTGTGCCAGGGTCAAATCCAGATCACAACCTTTGTCATAACCACTCCCTTCCCTTTCTCTCCTGCCACTCTCTAATTGTCTCTCCATGCTAACAGTGACGCTGCTTTAAAACAAACCAAGACTGGAATCTGCTTTTGCCCTGAGCTCTTTCTGTAACCAGATGCAACGTGCCACATTTGTCACTTGAGCAAATAAGGGCCTACTACTGTTTTCATCATTGAAACTGTGTCAGTGCATATTAGCTGCGGGACTTCCTTTGACTCATACCGTGACAGTGTGTGATTTGGGACCTGTTACCTACAGCTACGCATGCAGGTTAGCCTGCAAGCTGGAAATGATACACCTCAGCTGCCTGCTGTTTATTGTTATGGCTGAGCCGTGTGTATGGTGCGTCGGCTTGTCATTAGAGCTGACCTTGCTGGAAATGCCAACACATTGAAACACAATGACAGACCCGGGGCGTTAAAAGTGGGGTGAGGAAGGGGGAGATAGAGGTGGGATAGAAAGAGCGAGAGCCACAGAACAGAAAGAGAGTGATATATGCAAAACACACACACACAGACACAGCTGTGTAGTCTGACTCAGTGGTTTGGGCAGCAGACCATTCGGGAGTGCATGTGCAGCAGTAACCCTTTGCTTCTCGATGCATCTGTATTGTATAACCTCTGTGTTTGTGTGAGGGTCTGTATGTGTGTGTCTGTGTAGGAAGGTAATTGTGTGCATGTGTGTGTTTGCTGCAAAGCCCTGCATTGTGCCCAAAGTGGAGCACCAATCCTGAGTCAATGGGCCAGAGAAAAAGCACTGAGTGACCCCGACCTAACCCGGCCGCTCCCTCTCTGTCAGAGTGTGTGTGTGTGTGCGCATGTGTGTGTGTGAGAGAGAGAGAGAGTGTGTATGTTTGTGACAGACTCATTTCTCATCATGTTATGTGTGCATAGGTGTGTGTGTGTGTGTGTGTTTGTGTGTGTGTGTGTGTGTGTGTGTGTGTGTGTGTGTGCGCACACACAGATAACACATCAGGCAAAGAGAGCACACTGAAATATTCATGACCAAGCAGCAAATTCAGACACCTGCACGGTCACGGAAAATGCACACACGCACACACCAATTGACAGACATGAAAGAAACAAACGAGTAAATGAAGTGGTGTATGCCCACACTAAAAGCAACCGTTGTGCACCGAACTGACAAACCTGTGCTTTATGGATGATAAAGGATGAAAGATGCAGAGTATGGCAGATTAAAGAGACAGAAAGTGATTTTTTCTTTTTTAAGAAAAGCAACAACCTCTGAAAGCTTCTAAGATCGTGCAGGCTGCTTCCCTAATGGGCCCAGTTTAGAGAGAGAGAAAGGGAGAGACAAAGAGGAAGAAGAAAAAGCAGGTGGAAAAGAAAACCAGAAGGACAAGTTGGGGAAGAAGCTTTGGGCACGTGACGATGAGACCCTCCCCTGGACATGGAGAGCACTTTTGTTTGTCTTTTTCCATACATTCGACTTCTCTCAGTCTGTGGTAGTGTGAAACAAGAGACTGAATACGTTGATGGGGATAAAAAGAGCAAATCAGGCAATTGAACATGCAATGCACTGCTGTATAACATAGTGAGAGTGAAGGGTGCAGATGTGGGAGGTAGCCCTGGATCAGGATGCACACACGCACCAAGCTGTTTAATCCATCTTCCTCACATGCGCTCTCGCTTTCTTCTCCTTCCTTTTCAACCTCTGTCTCATCATCCCTTTGAACTGATGGACCTAATTCCCTTTTGTTTCCCTATCTATCTGTTCATCTATCCCCTTCCTTCCACGCAATCTCTCTTCCTACATTCTATCTCAGTCCCCTCCGCTGTGAAGTCATGGGTTTTTGACCTCTTTTCTGCTCCGTCTATCTCCTCCTCCCCTTCTTGTTCAACTCCATATCTGTACTTGCATTTTCACGCTGTGACTTGATGGATGTGACATGTCGTGTACACGGGGAGTGTCTCTCAGCCTCCTACTGCTTATGAGGACTATCAAATTAGTGAGTCGCTGTTTGAATAACTTGAGGATTGCTTTAGTAAAGTGTTATTTATGATAGAGGTCAAATGCTCCCGGGATTAACACAACAAACACAGAGGGAAAATGGCAGTGACATTTGTTTTCTCAGCCAATTCTGATTGTGTGAGAGAATTTGCAGAAAAACAAACAGGCTTGGAGAGATCATATGCAAGCAAATACTTGCGCACAAACACACACACACACACACACACATTCATGCATGCACACATGCAAAGCCATCCCCTACATTCTAATCCTGTAATGACAGGGCAGGTCTAATAACAGGGGAGGGCACTGAAGCATTCGTCCCTATGGCCGCATCCAATACACACACGCACGCATTCACATACACACAAACACACAAAGCAGTCAGAGTTACAAGCCTCTTAAAATATTTCTTTGTTCAAACAAGCAGTAGACTTCTTAAAAGAAAGAAAAAGGAGAAGGACAGGGGAAGAGAAAAGGGGAAGAAAGGCTATTATTGAGAGAGGGAAGAATGTGCTGTCGTTTCACGGGGTTCAGGCCCTGGGACGCACGAAGCAGACAGGTGAGGGATTTAGCTTGGATCTTGCCGCGACTACTTTGAATTTTGCAGCATGCCTGTCTTTGTCGGCACGGACCTGTCGGTTGACGACTGAAAGATAACTGAACCGAACCTTGGAGCCGAGCTAACAGATATGTCTCGACACCTGTAAGAGATATGGGTGAGAAAAAGAGGCAGAGCACTTTTCAAGATGATAAGCTTTTTTTTTTTGACACAACTGCTTCCTGACTTCCTGCGACAAACGTGGAACAAAATGGCTTCTCCTCGTGCAAGCATTAACTGCCATTTTATTAAAACATGATGACAGCACGATTTTGTTTTCAGCAAGAAAAAAAGAGAGGAAAAAAAGCTTCAAACCCCCTAATGACTCCTTCCCCTAAATCCTTCCCCTCAGGCTTCTCCACTAGTTAATTATCTTCTACCCACCTCTTGTCTGAGTTGCTTTTGTTGTGTTCTTCTACAGTCAAACAGACCAAGCACATGGCAACCTGGCATGGGGCGACCACTCCATTAAAACACTATGCCGCCCGGTTGCCAAACACTTGAGCCTCTGTTTAGCCACAGAAACAGTGAAATGTGTCAACAGTGAGAGCGAGGACCCCACGCTCAACTTATTAGCGCTATTAGCCTGATTGCTTTGTGCGCCATCTTTGTTGGCTCGGCTTTTGTTGTCCAACGTGAAGCGGAGGCAGAGAAAGAGGAAGCGGGATGCAGGAAAAAAAAAGGGGAGCAGGATGAGAGATGCTATTCAAATTCAAATTGTCCGAGCAGCCTTTTTGCCTTTGTCAGAGGGCCAGAGTGTGATGATTAGGAGAAGTCCCCTCCATTTTATGGTAAGACCTCCCCTTCAGCACACACACACACACACACATACACACAACCACTCACAGTCACGGTAATTGGTTGCTCCGACATGGACAGGCCAAGGAGGTGATTCCTCTGTGGAATTCCTGAGTGGACTTGCCTCCCATGACAAACCCCCTCACCCTCACCCCCTCCTCCCACCCTCTGCGCCCGATCACTGCACATACACACACACACATATGCACACACTCCACCCCACTACCACTTGCTGTCAGTCATCCAACAATGGCTGTCACACAAGAGGTTTGTCCTCCATGTGTGCTAACAGGGTTACTGTGCCGATGCTTAGGAAATAAGCTCTCTTTCTACCTTTCTGTGACTTGCTTAGCTCTCCTCTTCTCTGTCCCCTTTTTTTCTTCCCCTCCTAGTCTAACTTTTGTATCATCTCCCCCCACAGAGAAGTCTAATGAACGCAAGGCTTTGCCCTCTGCATTTGCCACTGGGCCCCTGCCCTCAATTATTTTCCCCTCGTCAAAAGATACCTTGGGGCTGAATACTATTTGGGTTGTAACAGAGAGACCTTATTTTTTTATTTATTTTTTTCAGACTGCCTGTCTGCTTGGCCTGCGTTGTCTGTAGAAACAGTTTCTAACAAGCAGCTCTTACCCGATGACACTGGGACTTGTGATAAATAAACAAAAACAAATGCAACTATGTTCTTTTCTGTCAAAGACTTTGAGGGAGCAGAGCTGAGCAGAGCAGCCGAAATGGGAAAAGAAAGAGCTTTGATCGCAGAAAGGAGGACATTGTGAGCATTGTGCAGCTGCTTTTTGAAATTACATACATATGTGAGTGTGTATGTGTATGTGTGTGTCTATGTGTGTTTGTGCACTGCAACCAAAGAACACATTGCCTTTTTCAAGAGCTCGTGAAGTCTGGTTTAGTTCCTGTTCTGCCGATGGAATGGGCCTCTTTTGTCTTTACCACCTCCCTTTTTTCTTTCTTTCTTTCCTTTCTTGCCTTTTTCTTTCCCTCTCTCTCTCTCTCTCTCTCTCTCTCTCTCCCTCCCTCTCTCTCCCTACCCCTCCCTATACCCTTCTCTCTCACTAACTCTCCTAATTACAAAGCACAGAGGATCTGACGAACAGGTAGCCCTAAGGGCAGCTGTCTACAAAACCAGGTGTGCCTCTGCGTGTGTGTGTGTGTGTGAATCCATGTGCGTCAGCATGTGTGTGCTGAATGAGTGTGTCTGTGACTGCATGTATGGGTACATGTTCAGCCTTTTGAAGCCGGCATTTTGCTATGATGAGTAGAATGACGTTGAGTGGACGAGTGACTGTTGAGGTGGCTGATTTGGAGCATCTCTACTGTGTTCACTGTTATCACAGTAAACCCCCAGTATGGTTAGGGACCTTATTTCATTGCTGCACTCAAATCAAGCCACGACAGACAACTTCTTTCTTTCACAGAAACCAGAAAAGCTGTGCACTCATAAATTACCCCCCAAATTCCTTTTCTCTTGCATTTTATTTTGAGTATGTGCCGGTGAATGTGCACATTCTGTCCTCTCTCTCTTCCCCAACTTCCTAATTAACCAACCCCAGCCCCTCACCCTGCCCGGGAATCGGCATTCACAGCTGTCCGCATTGTCCCCCTGGGTTCGTTGAATGGCTCTGTGTTCGGTTGCTATTGAACAAGTCGCAGCTCCTTCATCAACAGCGCTGACAACAAAACACATACACACGCAAGCGTACACGTTCGCTGTCGGGGGCTAGCCATTAGTACTCGTTTTATTGGCTACTTGCTCTCTGACATAAGCACTTTGGAATACCTCAAGATCCATTCTCGGTGAGGTTCAGTGGGAATCCTCAATAGTGTGACAGTTTGCATTTCATCAGGAGTGCCGTCTCTGCGGCTAATCAGCTATTTTTTTCTTTCTTTTTCTTGCTTGGTAATTATTTGCTTGTAAATGAAGGTGCCAACGCATCAACAACACAGCAGCTCAGCCTCAGTCTTGCAGTTTAACTTCCAGCTGACTGACATGTTTTCATCTGAATACTTGAACGCGCTTTGAACCTGCAGCCTTTTCGTTGCCGCTTCATTTCCCATACTGTGAGAGCTGCACTTAACATTTTGCTCTCTTGGAGGGAATGTGAACTCTTTTGTTCAGTGCCCATAACATTCCACATTCATCTTTACGTTCCTTCCCTGCCCCCTTGCACAACGTGTACTCTTCATCTTCACGTGTCTGTGCCACTGCCACAAAACTGCTACTGCTGACTGTGCTGACTTAATAACAGAGTCCTGACCCTTTTTTGTAAGAAGATCTAGCCATCTTTGTTTTTTTTTTAATCTTGCCTTCCTGGCTGATGTGAAGTTTACTGGCTTTCATTACCCCCAAAATATTCCTCTGAAGGAGTCATCCTAGACCCTGCTGATTTACGACGCGTTTGGCCTTGTCATGTGAGATCTAATTAGGGCTGCCAGTGCTCAAACTCAGCTCTAACTGGAAACTAAGTGTGCGGCCAAATCTTTGATCCTGACATCATCTGTAAGGGACATGTAACTTTTGCAGGAAATTGGGTTATTGTGCCTTGTACCTTTTGTCCGTTTACTTTTTTTTGGTGTGTTCCTAAATGAGTTTAAAAATGTTCTAAGTTAACTCAGAAACCAATCACTATAATTAAAAAGTCCTTGGGAGATTATTACCTTTAGATTTGGTGTGACATTTAGAGCTTTCATTTAATTCTGGAAAGATATGTTCCTCATTTGCAAATGATTATGTTAAGAGCATCAGGTCTGCCTGTGTTTAACTACCACTAGAAAATGGGCCCAGGACCAGATTTCTGTCGGGACACGTAATGTTTACATCACCTAACATGGAAACTATTGCTTCAACTTTTACTGAAAATGAAAAGATTTTTTTCTCTTACAACCTTTCATGGAGCTTATCCACGCACCTCTCGTTCTCTCTCTCTCTCTCTCTCTCTCTCTCACTCTCTATGTTTATGGGTAATGCCATTTCACCAATCCAGCAATGCTTTGATTTTCTTTATCCTATTTTATTCCTTTGATAAAATTCAACATCATACGGCAACATGAAACTGCTCAAGCACAGCTCTAGTCATGAATTAAATCGCTGAATCCAGGCACGGGTTGACTTGTGCAGAGTGTGTCTCTGCGTGAGGTGCTCAGATGCTATCTTCCTGATTTCCTGGCAAACGACTCAGCCAACTGCGACTGAAAAATGCAAACAAGCGAGCAAAGAGCAGGTTGTCATTTGGCCCAAGGATCTGCATATGGAAATGCGGATCTCCTTGTTGGGTTTTGTGCATGTATGTGAGCATGCGTACATTTGTATTAGTCATACCAGGGAAAAAAGCGGGACCGAGTAATTCCAAAGTCTATTTATGAACGTTTGTCTATGCATATGATACAGCGTGCATGTGTGACACTACAGCTGTTGATTTCATTCATTTCACCTCCTGTTCCCTGGGGGTGGGGGCAATACCTGAGATGTGATTCATATTTAAAACACAATGTAGTGGAACTGCGACCTCAGCAAGCTCTGATTGATTTACTAGTCTGCCACACAGATGAAAGGCAAACAAATACACCGCAGGAACACACGTACGTGGGTGCACATTTAACTCCTGTGTTTACAGCTTCACTGAAAAGACTTTTTTGACACATACTGAAACAATGAGCCGCACACCTCCTGACATTAGCGCCGCCGTTACCTGTCTTTTAACCACAGATATGTGGCGGCTGGGGGAAAAAAACAAAACTACAAGCTGTTTCTTTTATTCAAAAATACCTTTCTTTGTGTGTGGGGATTTAGAGCTCATGCCCAAGGGCACTGCAGTAGGAGAAGGGGAAAGAGCACCAGACGAGTGTGTTTTGACACAATTTTTTGTATGTAACAAATGGGCCATTATTAGGGAGAATCTGGGAATTCTCTTGACCTTGTTAATGAGCGTTATTTATTCAAATAAATCTGAACTCAAAAAGCATTTTGAACATCTCCCTAAAACAGACATATGTCTCTCAACCATTAATCTCATAGTCCTTGCACTTTGGCATATGAGCTGCTTAAAGCGTGTTAGTGATGTTCAACAATTGCCTCATTATATGTTTATCTACAAAGAGAGAGGCTTAAAAGGGGAACAGCGGAGCAATTTTCTAAATGAGATAGAGGATTGCAGATACTATTTGATTTGCTGCACTGTCTGGCCAAACCTGCAGAAGGCTCAGATAACTCCTATGTGGATGGAACTAATGAACAAATAGCTGTGAAGCTCCATCCATAATAATCTCAGGTCTAGATACATCAATCAAAATATCTATCTATGTATCTATGTATCTATGTATCTATCTATCTATCTATCTATCTATCTATCTATCTATCTATCTATCTATCTATCTATCTATCTTAATCTCCATATATCTATCTATACATGTATCTATATATCTTAGCATTTCAGTATTATGCAAGTAAGTTGGTATCTGTTACTGTATGTCTGTGAGCAGAAATTCACCTGGCGCGGTAGCTCTCAAGGAGGATTTCGAGTATTAGAGGTGCAGGCGAATATTGTGACAGGAGAGTGTCAGGACTCACTAACCCCTTCCAAGTCACATTTAGCATTTAACAAGTCTGTCAGTGGGGTTTTGGTAAAGTCTGCTGTGATATTTTACCTGCATCGACACCCTAACACACCCACCCCCAACCTGTCACACATCTCTGACAGTTGCTATGTGTCCTTTTGTGTGAACAAAGATCTCTTCAGAATGTGGCCTTGCGGCTACAGAGACCATGCTGTAAAACACAACAGAGTATATCACCAAGGTCAGTGGATGTCCATTAGTAGACTGTTAAAATGTCCTTGAGAGAGAAAATAAAACTCCATTTGATTAGTGATTGTAAGTCACTATGGATCAGAGCATCAGGCCAAATGTAATAAAATTAAAATGTCAGGGCATGCTTGCCAGATGCAAAAAGGAGCGCATGAGGATTGGCCCATGTGAAAACAATAATAGAGTATGTGCCAACAGCCTCTTGCATTTCCAGTGCATTATGTCCCAGCCTGATAAAGCCACCACACAGAGGAAATAACCATTGAATGTGGGTTTATTTGTCGAGATAAGCAAGGGAGAGGCAGGTGGAGGAAGAGAGAGAGAGAGAGAGAAAAGGGAGCGAGAGAGAGAAGAGAGGAGGGAGAGATCTCATGCATTGGGTGTGGCTCTGTGATATACAAAAAAAAGTAATTTAGTGAACACTCATTTATACTGGCAATGCTTGTAAGTCTCTGTAGATTTCAGCAAAAGCAGAAAGAAATGAAGAAAAAAAGGAATAGTTGGTGTCAAGGAAAAACAGGGTGAGAGAGGCTAGAGCAAGAGATGGGAGTGCAAAAGTAAAGACGGTAGATTCAAAGGGAGACGGAGGGAGCAGAGAAAGAGATGGGAATGAAAGGCAAGGGGTGCCAGAAAGGTAACAAAAGAGTGAGGCAGGAGGGAGGAAGGGGGGGTAGGACACAGAGAAGAGAAAGGGAGGGAGAGGAGAGGATGGAGAGTTGGTACACGCTCTCTTGTATTCCCCACAGCCCCTTTACTTCTTTCATTGCCACTGTGTTTTTGGCATGCTGACATGCGACAGCCTTCAGAGACTGAGAGTGTGTGTGTGTGAGACTGCAGACGTCTACAATGTCCGCATTTGTGTGTCTGCCTGAAGTGTCTGCGTTTAAACATGCGGTCTGATGGGAACTGTTTTTGCTCATTGGTTTACTGCAGCCCAGGGAATCGTTGTCTACTTCACTGCTCTCCTCTCCTCTCCTCTCCTCTCCTCTCCTCTCCTCTCCTCTCCTCTCCTCTCCTCTCCTCTCCTCTCCTCTCTTGCCTTCCTCTGCTCCTTGCCAACCAGGGCATCCATTCACAGCTAGATAGGTTTGGCAATATGACTGCGTGGCAGATAGCAGCACAGATTCCTGCACCAAATATATGAGAATATGATAGCAGCGACTTGTCCTTTGGGAACTATGTGTGAATTCCAATGGAAACATTGCCTCGGCGCTAAGAGTGGCGTTTGCATGTGTGGGTACACCCTCACCTGTGTGAATGAATGAGTATTTGCTTGTACTGGTGGAGGTTAGTCATTATCTAAGTGTCTCAGAGGCACTGGAACCATAAACATGCACAAACACATACACACATACACACATGCACACGCGTGCACACACATGCTTTTGTTCAACAGGAGGAAGGCCATTGTACCGGCTGTGCAGCCGGCTTGTGTGAGCGCAGTTACCTCAAAGCGCTAATAGCAGGTTTCAGGCAATTCTATGTGTCAGCAATGGCTGACTCAACAAAGAGAGCTCAATTGCATGGGAACGCAAACCCATACTGTACACTTACGTGATGCTAATGCACACACATGATGTAGGATACATTGTTTGAACAATAATATCTCTAAAACACATACAAACAGAAAATGAAACATGTTATTAAGACCCTTGTGCACACACAGACACACATGCGCACACATGCGCACACAAATCCTGTTTGTTCACTGGTGGTGCAGCCTCGAAAGAGCTGGAACCAGGCATTGAATAAAAGCCGTGGCTTTTTGAATGGCTGAGCACCACAAGAAAAGGGCTTAGCACCCAGCTTTGCCATTCTGTTTCAATAGCCACTCAGTCTCTCTCCCAAACACATGCCATCTCTCTCACACACTCTCCCCCTCTCTCCCTCTCTCTCCTCCATTGTTTCTCTTAATGCAGTCTCTCCTAATACAGTCATCTGCCAACACATCAGATCACCTTACAATGCTACTTCCACTTGCTTCCACTGCAGCAAGTAATGATCGTATTGAATCTAATTAAAGATGGCTACTTCCTGTTACACCCGGAACAGCTGCCCGTGCCTCGGCTGCGAGCGGCATAGCACATTTTCCACATGCCAGTGGCTTCCAATTACTCTAAAACAGTTTGAAAAATACAGCGGTGGTGGAGACCAAAAGTCTTTGAGGTCTGCTTGTTTCTTTTCTGCTTCTCCTCGGAAACTTTCACAGACAGGATAAACAAAAAAAACGCAAACAGAACCAAAATAGGAGCTGGGGATTACCCCATTAGCGAGACTACAGTTAGACATGGTAAAGCCCATCGTTTGGCTCATTGAGCAACCACTCATGATTTATGAAGATGTTTCAGGGTAATTATCAAGTCAATTATCACTGCCGGTCATGTTAATTTCCCAGGTATGGCCCCGTTTACCTATGAGCATGGGAAAAAAAGCAAAGGGTGGGAAAAAAAGAAGGTGAGGGAGAAAACGGCAGATGGGGAATTTTAGTAGATGAGTAATTATATTTTACTTCTACCACCAGCACACATACACATCGTCACACTCCCCTGTCCTCTCTTTTTCAAAGGGATGGGTAAGGAGGACCAGGTGACATGCAAACCCTGTGGGCAGGCTGATGCTTCTCACACAGGCACGTTAAACAGACAGACGGCTCGTTACAGTTTACCTCCTTGCCCGGTCATTAGCCATTCAGGTCAAAGACACGGAGAACAAAAGGGAGGTTAGGGCAGGTGAAGTCAGGAATGTAGCCTGCCGGGTCAGGGCTCTGTGGACCTGAGTGGCTGAACTACTCTCACGCACACATACAAATGCACGCACACACACACACACACACCCTCTGTCTGTTACAGCCATGCAAATCCATACACACAAAGATCATATAAAGGCTCAGATATCTCGCAGTAGACGCACATACAAAGAGTCGGGGTGTGGCGCTTTATGTGGGACTATTAACTTTCAAGTTCAGCGTGTAAATACAAACAGGAAAAGGGACAATGGCCCATATGCACTCATGCACCAGATGCTGTTTATATAAAACATTGGACAGGGTAAACTGGGCAGGTCAGCTGGTTTGGCCTTTTTTCCGACAATCGCCAATCCTTTTTCCTTTGTGCGCATATTGCTTTTGTCTGTGCCTTTATAGCAGAATCCCCTTCATATGTTCATATGTCCACCACTCCCTTTTTTTTCCATACTGCTTACTATAAGTAACCAATCAGCTTTAGATTTTTTGAATAAAGCAGTTCAGTTTTTCACTGGGCAAAGTCTTTCCAGCAAAATTATTCGCTTGCATGAGATAGCTGGATACAACCTAATTTCTTCCTTTTTTCCATTGTTTGTACTGTGAACAACAGTTAATGGCCTATGATGACAAACAGCTGCGGATTGATTACTGGAAATAAGGCTTATATATTTATTTCAGTGAGAACACTTTTATTTCATTTCTGAAACAGGTGGCGGCAGATGAATGTGTTTATTTGTTATTTGGCATCATTAACGTAGAGTAAGAGGTGCAGATGAGATCATTATTATTTATGGCTATTTTGTTTTTCAACGCCACATACCCAGACAAAGGCTGGGTGAGATTAATCACATTGATCTATTTTGGAGTGGAGGCTTTCTCTCACACTATCTGTGTGTTTCCCTCTCGACCTCTCCTCCCCTCGTTTCCACAGAATCTCATTGGACCTGCATTCTTAATCGCTACTGAGTTAATTAATCTCATACTCGCCTGCTGTAATAACTTGACTTGTTAGACCTCCTCTCTGCAAATGGACTTCGTCTCTGTAGCAGCTAAAAGCACCGGTAATGAAGCACCCAGGAGACAGACGGACAGAGAAAAAGCTTAAAACTTGCTATGTCATTCCAATTAGCTGTGCAACTTTACCTGAACAATACATTTACATTTTAGCCATGTGGTGTTAGGTGAGTGTAGCAATGCTGTAGAACAAGCTCCAGTTTTAGTGTCTAAACTGCAAGATGATCTGAGAAACTGCGAACATAAGCTCCAGCAGCAAAGTCTGTGTGCAGCACTCAAAGTCTGACGTAATTTCTAGCGAATAACAAAGAGCTGAGGGGAAGAACAGGAAGTTTCTGGCTTTTATAGACACTAGTTGTTGTATTGCCTCACTAAATCATTACCAGGCATTAGAATAATTAGCCTAATAAATGAAATCGCTGCTGTGGCAACCTCTAACCTGCAAAATAAACTTCACATTTTGTGCCACACAGATTCCAGGAAGCTGGCTTTGTAACTTTACAGTACACAAGAGGATTAGCTTTATGACACAACAGGAACGACATTTATACTGCAAACAATGAGAAACTTTATTCCAGTTCCACGATTTCAACGACATGATCTCAGTACAATGAAGGGTTGTTTTAGGTTTTGTCCTTTCTTCGTTTACTCTTTTAAAAAAGGGTACATAAGAAGAGCGAGGAAAGGGGAAATTACAGCCCCCTTTTCCTAGTGCAGTGAGTCTATATATATCACATCCATATAAAAAAGAGCTGGAAAAATATGATGTAAAATGGGGATGACAGTGACAGGATAGGGGGAATTAGAGCTTTCAGTTTCAACATGCAATCAGTTCTCAGCCCAGCTCAGTGTTATCTGGTCAATCTCTTGGTCAGGGATTGGCAAAGTCCCAAACCTTATTACTTATTGATGTATTTAACCTATGGTGAAACCACTTGATAGATAGTCACGGCACAGAATCCTGGCTCTGGGCAATTAAAAGAAATTGACGGCTGGACAGACAGAGATCCAAGGCTGCTTGGGTCCATATGGCAGGGGGCTTTCAGAGGGCCACTTCAATTACATAAAGACCTCTGTGCATTGGCATGACACACAGGGAAACACCAGAGAAAGATGAAATAAACCATACAGTGGTTGGACACACACATGGAAACACACATATGTAGATACACATGCACAGAAATAGACCATCGGGGACGAATGCTGAACTGCACAGAATTCCCACTCACACAGTGCACAGGCTGACTTCGCTGGCACAAAATGAGCTTCCCGTCTTACTCACACACACATTTACACTCATGACTCATGACACACAAACACAAAACAAAAACTCATCCTGTCATTGTCCTAGTAGGATGGATGCTTAAATAATCACGGCATGATTACAGAACTAGCATCACCAATCCATGCTCAAGGACCCTTACACACTTGAGCAAGTCCACTGGGCCCAAACTGGCTGATCGACCTAGAGTTTATGCATCGCCTCCTCTTTCATCCGAAGGTGTCCCATTGTCCTTAAAGCACCCAAACAGCAGCATAAATCTAAGAGAAAGAAGCTGGTTGTACATGAGGGCAAGAAAGGAGGAGGAGAAGAGGGACCCTGTCTAAACACGGAGCGAGGCAGGTTGACATTTGATGGTTTAGTTGAAAGATTTGGGTGAGATGAGGGAGGAAACAAAGAGCTCTGGGTTAAACGTTCTTTCTCTTTTAGTTTGTTTTTCCCATTCCCTTAGGATATGATGGAGCAATGGAAGCTACACAGGCCTTCATCAATGTGTAACTACAAATGGTAATTTGGTGAGAACGGCGTCATGAATTTCCACCACACCATCACAATACAAACTGTAGACACACACACACTCACACACATAGAGGCTCCCTCCACATGGCCACCAGGCACCCATTGATTTACAGTATGTGCTGACACTGCCCACACACACACACACACACACACACACACACACACACACTGTATCGAAACCATAGATTACTATCTTGGTGGCAGTATATCCATACGTGCGAATATCAATTGGGAATTTCCGCAGACCATAGACATATTTCAGAGATGCCACATTATCTCCCTGGCCTGGCACTTCAGGAGAAAATTAAACATAAATGAAAAAGGTTATTTATACAAAAAGAATGGAAAAATGAAGAGATGTGCTGCTGTTTCAAAAAGGTCACATTAAAGGGACAGTCACTATATAATCAGTTATTATACTACCTTTGATTTTTTGGTCAACTTTTCAGTTTTGAATTATCAAGATAATTTGAGTGCCGCAATGAAAGAAGGGACAAAGCTTTTCCGAGGAAAGGCTATTCAGGAGGGTGTTACGACGTTTTTATTTTATTGGCCAAATATGTGTATATACACAATTTGCCTCACGTTTTGAATCACTCAAAATAAACTTGCACATGGGGAGGTGCCCAGACATTTAAATGAATGTCAACAAGCAATGCTGACTAATAACTGTACTTTAAAGGACACACAAATACACTTCTAGATGTATAGTCAAGTAAACACCAACAAAAAAATGCAACTGGTTTTGAGGCAGCATTGTCCAAGAGAAGTAATGGTTAACTTTTTCAAAACCCACCCAGAAGTTTCCCCCACCTCCCCACCTGCCTCTTTGTGATCCTTATAACACAGCCTCTGGCGACTTAAGCTAGTTAAAAAATAACAATCCCAATGTTTATGCCTAAGCTCACCCATTAGCACAAGTGTTCAGCTGGGTTCAGTCTGTTGTGGCCTGTGGCGATGCGATCCGAAGGGAATAAACAACATCTAGGTTCAAGTTTGTTTTTCTCCCCTACTGGAGACTTGGGAAATGAGATGGTCCAAAAATATCAGCACATTTCCATCCATCTTGTATGTGTTCCATCTACCTTCGACTCACACATACACAAATTTACAATCCAGACCTCTTGGTGGTCCAAGTGAGCTAGGTGTGGTTGGTAATGCTCCAACCGCAGGGTGTGGATCAGCACTGACCTGATTAGTCATCGGCCCTGACCCTGAACCAACCAAAGTGGCAAGAATACAAATGAATCCCCAGGGCCTCTGGCTAGTAAATCTGACTCGGGACCGGTGTTTATGGGTTTCAAACCACACCAAACAAGGCCACTGCGGATGGGCTTACTGACCCTGAACAGTGACTTCATTTGAAGGAAGGGAAAAGGCCTTTTGGGCAGGGTGATTGCAGCACTGATTGGTACTTGCTGTAATTATAAGACTGGGGTTATACTAATGATGCCCACCGGCATGCTTCATTCAAAAAGGTGTTATGAAGTCAACAGTACACATCTGTTGTTTTCCCTGCCAGCAACAAGCCGCTCTTTAAGAGTGGATACACATATCAATAAATCATGGCGGAGTTAAATCTGCACAGCCCTTGCTGCTCTGGGAAAGTGTTAATATTTCACCGACGTGAAACCCTCCTGTTCTGTTCCTTCAGGTTCTCCTACATATCTAATGACTGTCGAGGCTCAAGATATCCGGGCGGCTCTATTCTTGGGTTAATGAACAGGTGAAGAATTACTAAAACAGACGGAGATAGAAATTGATTTTTTTTAAGTGTTGCCTCATTAACGTACGGTAGGGGCACTTTATCCAGCACCACAGAAACACAACACCAGACAATGTGGGGTGTAGAACGTCAAGGTCATATGGGTGCTATGGTTCTGTGTGTGCATGGACAGAATGGGGGTCGGTGGGCTGGGTTGCAATTGTATGGATCGTCTGGAAGCAGGGCCATTAGTGAGGGACTAATTAGGGGAGACCAAGTGGTCTCCAGTACCGGTCGAAGCCAAGATTCATAAATAAGTAAGTGCAGGGGCAGCTTGGTCGCTTAATTAACAAAGCGTGAAAAAAGGGCGTGAATCCCGAGAGGCACCAACCCAATCTGGTTGCATGGATGGGCTATCGGGCGCGATCCTGTCTATCTTGGTGGCATTGATTGATGGCAAGCCAAATTGAATCTCTAATCATCGCCACCCTTTTATATCTGCGCCCTTGGGATTTACCGAGGCCAAAAGCGGCACATGCGGTAATGCTTTTGTATCCCTTTTCCTGACACTAGTGGCATAAACATTACACACCACCCCCTCCCCCGCAACCTTTCTGCCCCGCTCACTTGACCCTCCCCATCTGGCCAGGGGTTATTTGACTCCTGTGTGTGTTCTCGCTCGCACTTTCATGTCTCTGCCGATTGTTTTCACACTGTGAGCTGTTTGGCTGAGGTATTAAAAACCCAGACACCTCACACGACTCCCACTTAGACACCCTCCGCCACCTAAAGCAACATATTGCATTACACACCACCGAGGCAGTCTAGCCTTTCTTTTTTTGACGCCATCTCTCCTGTGCTAATCTTTTATACTGTCCAGGCTGACAGCCCAGGAACATGCTGCGTGGAAAAAACGCCTGAGGGCGACAGTGACATGTTGAAAGAAAAGTGCATGTCACACCTGTCATGTAAGAAAACGGCTCCGGTCAGTGGAATGAGGGGAGATGACACACATTTGGTATGCCTTTCAACTGACGACTTTCCAGTTTCTCTCCACACATCATAGGGGAAGTCATCTTGACAGTCGGGACCTTATCAAGTAGTAAGCAACAACAAAAGGTCCCTGAGCAGTAAATAGCATCTGCCTCCCTCCTCCATGCTGTCACTGTTTGGATTTTGATATCACAAAAGCATGAGATAACGGGGAGAGTAAAATAATACTGCAATTAGGACCTACTGTAACTGTGATAAGCTGCGGACACAGAAGAGGGAGCTGAAGAGGGGCAGAGGGTAGGGAGAAAAGAAGAAAGGACGAGAATGACAGTTTGAAAGTGGTGTCAGAGGCCGACAAAGAGACAAGGCCAAAAGAGTGACAAGGATGTGAAGAAAAGGAAGGTAAACAGCATATAAAAGGATGCTTTGTCTGCAGTGGATTTTGCTCAATGCCCAGGTTTTTTTTTTTTTGGTAGAAAGCCTTGAACCTTTTCTACTCTTTGGCAGACCAGAGCGCCAAGCTGTCTGGCTGGCACATGCGCACCTTGAAATGTCTGATTAACCTGAGCTAAGCTGCCAATGTGCATTTAAACTGCACTTAAACATATTATTGCAAATAAATCAGTGTCCATCTAATCCAAAGGTAAACTTTGCAACTCGCTAAAAGAAAGCAAATGTTGATCAAATAATGGCACACTCTTTTACTGTTGATAACTAGTTAAATGAGGCCTTGAATTTTCCAGGTATTCAAATGTGAGCAAGTAATAAAATTGCAGTTTGGCTATCTGTTGCCTTTATAATCATAGCTCATACAAGATTTGTGTTTACTGTCTGCCTCTCTTTCTCTTTTGCTTTCTGCCTTGTGCTCAACTCTAATTATTTCATTCTGTCTGCATTGACTCACCCATTCTGACATTATCGGAGATTGCATCTTGAAATCGCCACACAATGTTTCCATTGATCGGCAGTGACTTGCTTGTCACATTCATTATAAAAAAAGGCTGGCAGATTCTTTCCGGATTTCATCAAAGCTTGGACCTTTCATCTGAGACCAATGAGAGAGTGTGTGCATGTGTGTGTGTGTGTGTGCGAGAGAGAGAGAGAGAAAGAGGCTGAGGGGTAAAAGATAGGGAAAGGTGGAAAGCAATGACAGTCTCCGAAAAAGCTGCTTGGTATGAAAAGTAGAGACTTAGACGAAAGGTTGGTGGAAAGCATCCAAGTCAGGAGATTATAGTTTTTCTGCTGCTCAGATGAATCTCACAGTATCAGAACCTACTGCTGCTCTGTTCGTCAGCTCCCCACACTCCTTCCGCCTCCCACTGTCCCCGTCCTCCCCTGCTTTTCCCCCCACAACCTCAGCATAATTGACCTTGGCTCTCAGCAACCTCTCTGCATCCTCTGTCCTGCATAGTTGCTTCTCTCAACACCTTTTGAAATGAAGCCACTGGCCAATAAATAGAAATAAGTGGCTTTTGCAAACGAAAACCCTCTCCTCTTGCCTCCCTCTCCCCCTCTCAGCATGCCATCCCACACACACGCAGCTCAAACTTTGAGGGGCTTTAATAACCGATAACCTCGCTGACTTTGACTCAGTGGGTGGGGCACAGGCGCATGGTGCGAGTTGGACCCACCACGCACATTGCTCACCTCACCGAGCCAGAGGCTCTGACGCCAGAGCTGGGGCAGCACAGTTTATACCTTATGGCATAGAAGGGGGCATCCCTGGAAAGGAATGAGCTTGCACCTGGCTGAAATCCACCTCCTGCTATGTCCGGCCTTTCCGGGATGTTGGAATTCAAGGCGGCGAACACAAAAGTCTCACAGAGGTAAAAGGAAGGTCAGATACGATGTACAACCTCTAGGAAAAGACGTCTTGCCTTCTTGATCTTTTTTTAATCTCCTCTCCCTTTGATTTCACACACACACAGTACACACTGCTACACACCATCAAAACGCCATATTTCTGGGGAACCAAAGCGGATAAGAAATGAGGAGTCTTTGAACTGTCTGGATGTTTCGAGCCCCTTCTTCTCCTCTCGATCTCTGAGCTCCCCTGCTGCTCTGTTGGGACAGGGAGAAAGGGGCTGATCGATGGGGTCTGACAGCAATGAAATGAATGGAACCAGGCACCAGCTGATTGATTCATTAGCAGAGGAGTGAGCGGTTGTGGATGTGGGCTCTGACCCTTGGAAGCGGGTGGGTGCGTGGGTGAGGATTTCGCGGGTGCTTGTGTCCATGTGTACTGGGCCGAGGTAATGTGTGCATGCGTGTGTAGGGGCCGTGTGATTAAGCAACTGTCACCATTCATGTGTGTTAAGTGTGTGTGTGTGTGTGTGTGTGTGTGTGTGTGAGAGAGAGAGAGAGAGAGAGAGTTGAGAGGTCAGAAGGGATATCCATAGGGTGTGAGAGGGGAAATGGAAGCTGTTTATGGCCTGACTTGGCACAGAGGGAGGGGGTCAGTCTATATTGTCCGGTGCTTTCATCTGGCTCATTGCAATTAGTCTTTCACAGCACTCATTGTCAAATCGCAGTGGAAATTATTGCTAACAACCACTATGTCGCACAGGCAACCAGACCCTTGATGTTTGTTTGTAATTGCATTATTTATAGGGATCGCTATTTTTTCCCACTGTTGTCCCCTGAATTAAAATATAGCCAAGAGAACATACTTTGTAGATGTAATAAAGCACTGCTTCATCAAATAGAATTTAAAAGATATTAATACTCTCAAACAGTTGCAATCGGTTGCATCGTCCTATCAAAAGGAGGAGAGTCTGTCGGAGAGCAGAGCTTCTTTTTTTTACAATGGAAGAACAGCTCTGTAAACTGTCTGGTGCTGATGGCAAACCCACAGAGTGCCCTCCCCACACTTCCCTTCCTCTGTCTGCTGCTGAAAACACACATCGCAAAAATATCTGTGTGACACACACACACACACACACACACACACACACACACACACACCACTTTACAGCTCTGTCTGCCATCTACCAAATGGGCAGGTGTTGGGGCCAACAGAAGAATAACAAAAGACCAAAAGCAACGCCTGCACATTTGCTTGATTGCCTCCATGAACAGCTTCCCTTAATGATAACCAGTTAGACAATTGGACCTTTTCTTAGCGTCCCTTTAAATATTGCACTCACTTAAACGTTAAAGTAACTGTGTCTCTGAAACGCGATTTCAGCTTGAGTTGAGGTTAAATAAATGCTCCCCCACAGCTGGCAGCATGTCTCGGAGGCCACACTGTGGTACCATGGGGATTATGTAAATATCCTGACAAAAGGTCACGTGTGATCGGTGCTGCTGCCACTGAAATGTGTCGGATTCAGCGTGTGTGAGCCCGGCAGCAGAGACCGCGTTAAAGTTGTTCAGGCAAAATTCAGTGCACTGTTGATAAGAGAGCAGGGGTTCGGTTAAACCTGCTGCTGTTCTCAAGAAGACAAAAAAAGGAAAAAAAGAGAGAAATATTTAATGGACGTGGGGAGCCCTCCTTTACCCTGTGGGGCTTTTGAAGTGTAGATGAAGAGCAGGTGGTGAGTGTTTTTGACATCAAGGATGAGAAGTGGGTCAGACTATGGTGTAACCGTGCCCTGATGCAGCACTGCTCTCAATAGGACCCCTTACCAAGTAAAATATACACTGTTCAAACACTCTTATTCTCACATGCATTATGGGTAATTACAATGGACACTAGAGCCCATCGCATCAGGCACGACGTCAGCTTTTCCACTGAAGCCCTCTCTATCACCACACACAGGCTTTGTACACTGTTTGAAAATTAGCAAAAGCTGTTTTCCTGCTCATGAGGGGAAAGAAGCCTGGAGCTATGCCCTGCACCTCAAAAAGTCCCACCATCAACCAACCTCCCCCATCTGTCTTTCCCTCTTATAGTTAACAAGACCAGCAAAGGCTGGAGCCAGGTGATGTGGCCTTCCCCACTCCCTCAAGGCACACCGTTTTACAGCAGCGTCCACTCTGCAGACAGATGTAAAAGGCTATTTTTTAAAGACAAATTTCAAAGATCTCTTTCTGCTCCATCGGCAAAATTTGTTACAAGAGTCTGTAGCTCGTAAAAAGACGTGGTGGGAGGAGGCCCTGGTGTGGATCAAACTGCAGCTAGAAATCTGCACCCTCAATCTCCTCCACCCTGCGTTCCTTTGAATATCCTTGCCTCCTCTGCACGCCAAGAAAGGAGCACCGGAACAGCATTCGTTAGTCTATACAGGCTCTCAGTCATCCCTCATAAGTGCTTCAAGTCTTGAAGCCCTGATGTGCAGGATGACAAAAAGAAGTCAAGCGCACATCTCTGACCTAGTCTCCAACTGTGCTTTTGACCTCGTCTGTGTGTGTGTTGATGTGTGTCAACGATCCATGGAAAGTTGCAGCCTGTCCCTCTAAATGTATACACTCTTTAAGAATATTTTTATTCGCCGCTGGAAAAGGATAACCCCCTGAGCTTGATTGTTTTGGAACAGCCATTGTCGAGAGGGAAAGAGACTTGCTTCGGGGAGAGAGCCACCTCCAAATTCAACCTAACCAACCCCCCCTCGTGACCCCTGGATAAGGGTCACAGGATGTGGGATGGGAGTGGGTGGAAAGCACAGCAGGACCTAACTTACTTATAATCTGGGCATTTTGACGCATGGTAATTTTAGCTACACTTTATGGACGTCTGGTGGCGACAGGACCTATAAAACGGCAACTCCGACGGCCATTAATATTGTGCCAAACATTTCATCAGTATTGTGAACGCCATCAATATTGTTCAGTGAGAACCAGAAGGAGGAGGTTATCACTGCGTGAGTGATCTTAGCAATGTGAAATACACATTGTGAAGTCATATAAATGCACACTGGCACACCTGTTTTAAAACTTTCTTATGCTGCATATTCATATGACATTAAAGAACAGGTTCTGAAAAGTTTTTGACACTGATATTTTTTCTGTCTTCATATTTAGTAGGGAATACAATTAGAAGAAAGCATTATACGCAAAACAGTCTGAAATCTTTTCGCAAAACATTTGAGGTTATGTTTCAGTTGACCCTTAATTCTCACAGGGACAAATTCAGAGGGTGGCGGCTCTCCCGCTCTGGGCTGCCGCACCATGACTTTATTTTTAATTCGGTCCACCTTAGCAGGAGGAGCAGGCATACCGTGACATACTACACCCCCGGCAACACACACAAACACTCCCCAAGCACTGCAACCTCCCAAACATACATACACACACTCCTACACCCTCTTGCATGCCCTCTCTCTCTCTCTCTCCCTCTTCCCCAGTATACGTCGGTGTGTCTCTCCCTCGTTCTGCTCGACTGACTTCAGACACCAGCAGTGTGTCTGTGCTGTGGGCAGGGCCCAGACACAATCGCCCTCCTCTGCTCACTCCCGACAGTGGCTGCAAAGATCTGCCATTCCACAAGGCCCCTCTGTCGGGGGACGGGATGGACTGCACACACAAACGTTGCATACAAGAAAGAAAAATGTGCACACCGGCTGCATTCATTGGAAACTGTCCTGAAAACACCCCTAGAATATAGTACCCTCAATCAGTCAGCACACTACTAAACATAAATATTTAACTATCAATTAGGGCAAAATATGTAAGACAGGCAGGACTCATTTTAGCACTGTAGACAACTGTATTACTACAATTACTTGTAGTGTTCTCCTACAGACATAACCTTCGACATGTGTATCAAAGCTTTTATCAGTTCCCAGACATAGTAGGATTTACAACACGAAGAGGTCACCGTAAATTCATACTTCTAGCCTACGTAACGTTGCATTACTTGGGAACAAAAATATGCTTAACAGTTTAATTTTGCAGCTGGTTTTATAATCTGCCTTTGCTGAGCCTGTTTTGTAAGCTCCAAAAGCTTAGACAGAAACTGCCTTTATGCTCCAAAGCTCTAAACAAATACGGTAACACAGACGTGACTGGACAAGTTTCCCCGAGCGATATTTTGCCTCATCAGTACAGTTCTGAGCTGACGACCTCCCTGTTGCCCTATTACACAGGTCATCCTGCTTCCTTCACTTCCTGGTGTGTGCGAAGGTCCCAGCCGGCCCGACACGGCTGTCGCTGGCCGGCATGTGAAATTCCAGCTCGGTGAATCTTTTCCGTGCCGCCATGTGAGCCATGACCCATCCGTCGGTGCACATGAGCGCTCCCGCAGGCCCTCTGCATCTGCAGAGTCTGTCAGCTCTGCTGCTCTCTGGGTCCCTCATCCAAATCTGCCCCATATCCCGGCCACCACCTCTCCGCACCCCCACCCTCCTCCTTCCACCGTCTCATACCATCCCACCACGACTCCCAACATGTCGTCATCCACTTCCCCCTCTTTCCCCCTGAGCGCCTTACGCCAATCTGAACCTAAGTCACTGTACATCTGTTCAACATGGCGGCAGCCGTGCACATGACATACCGAGTGGCCGGGCTCTGTCTTGAGGTCAGTACACCAGGCCGCTGCCCGGTTGGCCGGGCTGAAAACAGTGTTTTCTCAACAAACACAGATCTGTGACTATTAAGACTACAAAGTATTTCTTAGCACTTTTGAAGCAGACAGCATAAATTCAAATACATGGCTACTGGGAATGAACGGTCACGATCAGCAAAAAGTTATGAATGAAGAAAGCATTTACAATTTAAATTAATTTTAACAATTAAAACAGCAAGAGTGAAAATATAATTACTGACTAAATTACTTCATTACGTCAAAATTATTTGATTTAATTGCTATCGAAATAATTATTGATTGATGATTTTTATTTTATTCTTCGTCTAAATTAGTTATTTATGTGCAATTATAATAATTATTATTATTGTTCTTGTTATTATCATTATTAGGCCTACAGCTATTAATAATTATTATTATTATTGTAATCACCATCATCATCATCATAATGTATGGTTTCGTTTGAGTTTATTACAATGTGATATTGTTGTCTTTAATAAAAGCCTGTTTTTATGGAAAGGCTGAAACACTGCGACTGTGGTTATTGCGAATGAAGAGACGTCGCCCAATCGATTCCGGGCGCTTTAATAAATACATTGATTAATGTCCGTATGAAATTATCATTACTTCTCGCACGTAGACTGCCAAACAGTGTCCCGTGCTACCAGCTATTAAAATGGCTGATTCCCTCGATGAATGGGAGCGCATCCATTGACACTTTGTACACTGCGTTTTTCAGACCTCTGTCAGCTTTATCTTGTGTCTCATCGTGGAATAGTACGCCTACGTCTGTGAAAAAACAAAGGCACATTTAACATTAGGACACAGACAGATAGATAGATAGATAGATAGATAGATAGATAGATAGATAGATAGATAGATAGATAGATAGATAGATAGACAGACAGACAGACAGACAGACAGACAGACAGACAGACAGACAGACAGACAGACAGACATATAGATCCGAGTCGCTTTGCATCTAGCTGATCTCGCCGTTCCCTTGGGAGTTATTCATTAGTAGAATTTGCAGAGTGACTTTTATTTTGTAAATTGGCCCTCACGCCTCTTCAGAGGGGCCGCAGAAGAGCCACTAATGGCCTCCTTTGTCCCCTCTTTTGTGACCCCGCATGCGTTTGTTCAGTAGAAGAGCTCCGGAGTAAACTTTTTTAACGTTGGAGCTTCACTGTGAGTCCTCTGCTCCGGCCACACACACACACACACACACACACACACACACACACACAGACTCGTTCCTTTTCCAACTCTCACAGGCACACACACAACAGCGAGAGAGAGAGAGAGAGAGAGGGAGACAGAAACGCTGCGCTCTTTAATAAAGTCTGGCGCACATGAGAGTCTACAGACTTGCAGCAAGTGTGTGTCGGGACAAAATGGCCCCATTACTCTCTTTGCTGCTAATCTTAAGCAAGTTTTAACAATAGATTTACTACCAATACCAAAAACAGATTTTATACGTTCAAATTGGCAATACAGGGGATCGAAAATCGCCATTGTTTGAAGGCAATTCGGCGTATTGAATTACGTCTGCGCATGAGTTCTGTGTGTTAAGGTTTAACTTCTTCTTGATATTATTATTTTCCATATTTCCATTCATTCAAATGATGAGCACCTTTTGTGCTGGAAAATTATCATTTCCACGCTGTCTCTCCTCGCCTTTCACGATTTGCGTCCGCCTCCCGTCTGATAATACGTGTAATAAGATAATAATGGTGGCGGAGGGACCTCCTCTGCTAAATCATATGAGAGAGAGAGAGGTGAGAAATGTGCCAAACGCAAACAGGCGCAGGGAAAAGGCTCCCGTGGAGGTGTGATCTCACCCACGTCAAAAAAAAACATTAAGGTGCGCTTCAAAGGCCCAGTCTGTGCGTAATCACCGCACCGAGGTCTACGCAGCTATAAATAGGAAATAAAAGGAGCCGGCGAATGAGAGGGAAGCCCTGGCAGCCAGGGTTAGACAGGTGAGACACGCTCGTCTGGAGAAGTTTGGGCCTGACGTACCAGGACAATTTTTCGAAACTTTTCCAAAGTGGCTCATAAAACTTCTGAAACTTGCCGTGTGGGCAGTCAGCATCTTTCAGACCAGGGACTGTCCGGTCCTGTTCTGTTTTATTGTTTATTTTTATTTTTCCTCCCTCCTCATGTGAAATCATGCATCCACAAAAATGCAGACTGACACACCTGTTTTACCGCTTCCATAGGCTGCACTTCCATCGAACAACAAAGAACAGGTTCTGAATAGATTTCGACATCAATGCAAAAATGGGTGCTGCCATTTTGTTTCCCTTCATATTGAGCATGAAATACAACAGCACACAGCATTGTCATCGGCGCAGTGTGTCTGCCCTGGGAGCCGCAAGGGCTGCAGGTCAGAGGCCTTTCGCCGACAGCTCTGACGGGCTCATTCACTCAGTTACTTACGTACTTACTTTTTTGCTCCCTCCTTCACTGCTTTCTCAACTCTTACAAATAAATTCTGCACTTGCACTGGTATTTTACACTGCTCTACACTCATCTCTTGGACTTTTTTCCGATTGATGTTGTTATTTTCTTTTTCTCTCCTACAGATAAAAGCAAACGTTGAATAAATTTACAAGATGATTTTTAAGGGTAAAAAGGAAGAATTAAATTTTAAAAGCCATCCAACTATCACTATTTTTGTCATTATCATTATTATCATTAGTAGTAGTAGCAGTAGTAGTACTCGTAGTAGTGGTAGAATTACTATTAGTATTAATATTGTAACTATATGACACTTGCCTGGGCCTGAGTTGGCCCGTGTTAGTTGAATGAGGTAAACTGAGTGGGTGTTTTCAGTCGCGCTGCGATAGGCTGACAATTAAATAATTAAAAGCAAACGAAATTCACACGAATTGAAATACAGTTGCGGAGTAAGACGTGAGTTCACTCAGCGCCTTTTCACCACCGAGGAAACTTCCCACGGCGGAGCCGGAGCCGCTTGGTCCTCCCTAAATTTTCACAAAGCCAGATATTATCCCAGAAAGACAGGAGTCCCGGCTCCGACCATTAATCATCGGGCTGTATTAAAAGCTTTGGTTAAAAAACACCCCCCACCCCACTCCCAGCCAGATCAGCCTGGTGCAATTTATGGCATCGAGAATATACTGTTCTAACGAATCACATCAGCGCTCCCTCCCCCGCTGTCTTTTTTTCCAGTCATGTGTTTTAAGTCAGTGGTCCCCAGCTGAAGGTCCAGTGACCTCCCGGGGTCAATGCAAGGAGTCCAGAGGAGGAAGAGGGGGTAGGAAGGGTATTGAGAGGGTCTCTGACATGGGGAAAAAACAGGATAAAGAAAATGAGAGAGAGAGAGCTACCATTTCAGAAGTTGTCGTTGAAGATTTAACTTTCGATGGTCATATAGCCTTTAATTAAATTCAGAACCATCAAAAAAGTGCATCTCTGGCCCTGATATTTCGAGCCACTGTCAATTCTGTGTGGAAACCCCTCATAATGTCGGTGCAGCCGTTTGAAGGTGCCCATAAAACAACAAACCTTATCAGATAAGCTCTACTGCTCCATTTTCAACTTTATCACTCACGCCTGGTACTGCAGCGAGGGCGAAAGCTGCTCAGTGATCAGCAGCAGCCTGAACTAAACTACAGCAGGCCTACGAGGATTACCCGGACGAGACAAACCAAGTAAAATCCACAGAAATACAACTTTAAATCTACACGGTTTAGTTGTGAGGATGTGTTAATGTGAGACAGGGCGTTTTCTTCCCTCCTTTTACCTTTTCCATGTGTCTCCTTTATTTCTAATTTACAAAGAATCAATAGACTTTATTTGTGTATGCACAGACAGGCAGACAGTCCAGACACATAGGAATTAAGAGAGGGGAGTTCCCAGGGACAATAAATTAGCAAAATAGAAGGAAGAGAAAAAGGAATAAGTGAATGAAATGTATCACTGAACACAATTAAATGAAAATAGCTTATATGGACACTGTAGAAATCCTATAGGCAGAAGCAAATTATTTAATGTCAGTAATAAGTGAAAATCGCATGGGTGAATTTTAAGCAAAAGTTTTAAAATATATTTGTATATTTGTTGAGGTACAAATGGTGACTTTTTTAAGACACAATTACTCTTCCTATGGACAACACGGGGAGAAAGAGAGGGGGAGAAAGGCGTTTGCTGAGCCACTGGCCCACTGTCCTACTTTCCAAGGCTCCAGCATACATTGCTGCAGCTTTAGGCTGCTTCCAACCTTATTTCCACCATTCCTGATTCCCAATTCATGGTTCCCCTCAAACCGAACAGAGAGAGAGAGAGGGGGAGAGAGAGAGGGAGAGAGCGACAGAGAGAGGAGAGGGGGAGACACCAGGACGGTAGGAAGGGGACAGACAGCACATAAATAAAGCTCGGATTTCCCATCGATTTTACGCACGGCACAACGTCAACACTCAGCACATACAGATGGCTTTGTCAAGTGAACGCTTGAAAAACATTAACAGGGACGATAAATATGCAAAGACAAACGAATGGCACGTACGTTTCCTCAGAAGACAGTTTGAGCCACAAAGAAATTAGGGAGGCACAAAATAAATAAAAAAAGAAATGTAAAAAAAAACAACAACAATGAGGTCTCGTGCATTTAAATTACTACTTAAGGATGTTTCTGTCCTCACTTTTTGACAGTGTGTTTTGACCGCAGACTTATCGCCCAGAAGTCAAAAGGCCACAGCCCTAAAATACACGCAGCCGACCTGGGGGGGCAAAAGTGTCTCGAAGGAGAGGGAGGAAGGTGGCAGTGGTGGCGGGGTGTACGGACTCCCCGATGAGATACAGTGTGGCACTAATTTCGCTTAAGCGACAGAGAAAGCGGCAGCAGCCGGCGATAGCTGAGTTAACAAAGAGGAATACACAAGAAAACGATTGAGATGGATGAGCTTTGCTTTTACGCGCATGACAAAAGCGCACTGTGGACGCAGGTACCGGGGTCTGCGAAAAGCCTATAATACCATCAATGATCTCTGGACAGAAAGACGGAGGGACAGATGGCATGTTTGGGGACGAAATGTTGCTTTTCAATTCTAGGAGACAAGGTTTTCAGGCGATGGTGTACCCAGCGGAGGGTATGCCGGAGAGGCAAACATGAGGAGGAGCGTTTCTTACCTTCAACTGCGGACACCATGGGCAGCAAGAGGCTGCATAAAAGCAGAAAGTAATCCATTGTCATAAAGCAGTCAGCTCGGACATGTAAATACACCCGCAGGAGAGATGAGAGAGGAGAGATGAAGGGGGTACAATCCTGGGTGTTCCGACGCTCCGGGACGCTCCGTCCCAGTCCCAGTCCGAGTCCCAAATGTGTCAAGCCTCCTCCATTCACCCAAACACGTTAAGGTGAGAGTAGTGGAGGAGAAAAAAATCTCTCACACACACGCGAACCCCGGTTTTAAAGTGCGTGTATGTGGCAGTGATCTCCAAATTGCGCCTCCCTGCTACCCCGGAGAGACGGGTCTCCCGGTCCCTTCTCCTCTGGCGCTGAAAGCTGGCTCTGAAAACAGGTAGTCCAGTCCGCAGTCACCATCCGGAGATTATTCCAACTACAGATATGTCACTGAGAGTCAATTTCCAACAGAGAAAAAACAAAACAAAAAGAGAAAACAGGAGCCTTCTTCGCGGAGATCCAACCAAAGACTTTCTCTGTGGTCAGAGGAGCGCAGGCGGAGAGAGACGCACCATGGTGTGTGTGACACACGGAGAGTGTGTGTGCATATATGAAGAGTCGTCGTAGTAGAAGTAGTAGTCCCAGACAGGCATGTGCCTGCTCACCATGCGATCACAGTGGTTTATTCCTGCTGCTGCTGCTTTTGCTGCTGCAAAAAAGAAGCGTTTGTATAGTCCCTGAGACCGTCTGCTCCGCTCGGCTCCTGCACCGGAATGAGAAAAGCTTCGGACTGTGGAGGAATAACGGGAGAGAGAGAGAGAGACAGAGAGAGAGAGAGAGAGAGAGAGAGAGAGAGAGAGAGGGAGAGCGAGACTGGGGGCACCAGCCAGCAAGCAAGCAAGCAGCAGGAGGAGGGGTTAAAAGCTGCTGCATTGACTATCATTTAGTCCCAATTTATTATCAGAATACAATTTCTGCGTGTTTTTAAAGCCACTTGTAATTATTCCCAGCATTTTTACTTACATTTTGCAGTTAAAAAGTAATTTTATCAGATATCAATTTCTTTTTTCCGCCCCAGTTGGATTCTTCATAGCCACACATCTCTGCCAGACGTGTCTGAATGCATCTTCACCTCTTTTAAAGCTTTAAACTCATTTGACAATAGATCCCTTTTCTTGTATATTTTATATATCTATATGTGCAGCCTCTCCTGACTCCAGGACTCTCCCGTGCAGGCACAGACACAGGCACACAGCGCCCCCCTGCGGGTGGTTTTCTCTTCATATAAACGGGTAAAAAGGAGGAAACTGTTTCTCGTTCCTCGACTAAACACAAATTTTTCTTCCAACGGCGCGACTTGATAAAAATATTCCTTAAACATTTCGAAAAGCCTCCACATCTCTGCACCCATTCCAAAGGCCCACTTTTATGTTTTTCAAAGTTTATGCTCTCTACTTTAATGGAAATAAATAAGGCGAGGACTTTATTTAACTTGAATAACACAATCGCGACGAACGGTAAAGTTCCCCCTCGCACTTCTGTGTAATATAGTTCACGTCTTTGAAGTTTTCAGTTTTTTTTTTAAAGAAATGAGGAAAGACTTTTTTTTTTCTTTGCGTGAATCGCTCGCTCATAGTTTATGATACACATTTAACCCAATCGGTCGGAGCAAAAGGCAGAAACTGGTGTTATTTTTTTCCCCTCCTTCTGTAGGGTTGTAGACCTGTAATTTACTTTTCCTCCTCCTACTTCTCCTCGGATGTGTTGAAGACAGTCACGACCTGGCTTTTACAGCCTCTCTCCTCAATCTCCCTGCTCTTTAAGCTGGTTTTATTAAATCAGAGACTGCTCCAGTATATTCTCATAACAACAATAAATACAGCTCAGGAATGTGCCAAGGAAATATGCATTTCAGTCCAAAAAGTTACTTTTTATTTACAGAGAGAATACATTTTTCCCACTTTTTGGGGGAGGTCATTAAAGTGCTTTAAACAGCCATTTGCTCACTCAAATAAAACCCTGTGATCTGTGGGGGAATTACTGGACTGCTGACCAAACAAAAATCCTAATAACTTGCTCACAGGTTAGAAGGCACACTCCCGGCGCACTGGGAATATTTCAATAATATTGACACTTACTTTAATGCTGAGTAATATTGTGTCCAATTTGTTTTGTTTAATTGAGTAATAACCAACTGATGCATTAAATTAAGTCAGACATTTATTGTGGAACGGAGATGACAGGCACGGCTCTGTGAGAAGCTGAACTTGGCACAGTCAGCATTAATACGGGGCTGCTAAATAGCAGCAGTCGATTACATTATTAATTATGTTGAATACTGATGTGTTCTCTGCTGTATTCAGAGATAAGGAGAAAGCAGAGAGCAGAACATGCTAGTCCTTAAATTAAGTTATTAAAGTTAATGTAAGGGATGTGCAGTTGCTCATTGTCAGGCCTCTTCGACTTTTAATTTTCTGTATGCAAAGACTGAAAAATGTGTCAGCATACGGGAATGTGCAGCCTTTTCTGCAGCTATATAAGGAAGTATCAGAGTTTTTTCTGAGGAAAGTAGACCTCTGAAATGTCCACATGAAGCTAAAGAAGTTGTCTGAAGCTAAACGGTGATTGGATGCTATTTCCTGGGAGGTGCGAGCAGACAGATGCAACCATGTGCCCTGCGTGTGTGTTAGTGTGTGTCTGTCTGTCTGTTTTATGTGTCAAAGTCGGCTGGTCGTAAATAGTCACAAAAGTAACATTAAGCCATTTGGCCTCTGAGCTGAAAGTTTTTTTTTTTTTCAGCAACAAAACTCATTCACATCCTGAATGAGATTTGTTTGTTGTTCATGCACAAAAGTAGAAAGCAGAAATGTTTGCTTTCATTAGGAAGCAAATAATGCCAGCACTTTTATTAATCAAAACAATAGAATATACAAGCACATTATGGTTCCCTGCGTGACTGTTATTTTGAAAGGAATAATTAAGCCCTCATACACATTTGATTGTTAAAATATTGCAATACCAGTAAAAAAAATGAAAATATAAAAGGGAATCGCACTGTTAAAATGTTGATTCGTCTTAATTCTGGTCTTGGACTTCCAGGACTGAACTGGCAGAAATGCACAAAGGCTTGGGGGACTAATTTAAATCTCCTGTGGTGAACTTTCAATTTTGGCTGATTTCAGAGAGGAAAAACATGAATAAAGGGGTGGACTCTTGGATGTGAATGAGAAACATTTGTTAGTTTTCCAGCTTGCTCTTGCAGGCCAACTTGTCAAAGGGATGTTTTCAGTTTGTTTTCCCTTCATGTCTGAAAACTAATTTAATGTGCACATAATATGGTACAATATTTTTTTTCGCTGTTTCATAGGAAAGATGATAAATCAAAAAAAAGATAAAACAAGAGGTAAACTACTGATCCACCCTGTTTTTTGGGGATTGTGATTAAAAATGGTAAATGAAAAGGAATACAATAACCTCTGCTGGTAATACATTTAAAGTTTTATATCCGCAACATTTCCTTTAAACATTTCTCAGCCTGTTTTCCCTCTCTGTTTAATACTGCCTGCCTTTGAGAGCAGCATGTGGGGTACATTAGAAATTGTGCTAATTGCAACTTCACTAAAACTGAATTATTACCAGTTATTTGCTGTTGGCGTCATACAGGCTGTTGCTGTAAACATTAATATAAAAAATCTAGCCAAAAAATAACCGTTCCTTGTTGTTTCTGTTGCATTGTATCTAGTGAATAGGTCCATCTGTTTCGCCCCCGACGTGTTAAAATACTTAGAAACTAGAAGCAGAGAAGAAAACGGCAGTAAGAGTTCCCACAGAATTAGCCGAGGTATTTTGAGGGGTAGGTCGTACTGACACAAAATTTGTCAGATTCCCATATGAATTCCTGCGTGCCTCACTATGTCATAGTCCGTTTGAGAGGAAAATCATTTTATAAGCGAGGCGACGTGGGTAAGAGGATCTGTGGCGGCTTCAAAGAAGACTGTCTCGTTTGTTGCCAAAACCACCGAAGCCCCATGATCTCCTGCCTGGTCGCCAGCAAAGGGCAACCACGAAGCGCGCGGAGTTCATGACTGCCACCTCTGCTGCTTCTACCGGTGCATGAAATGAGGTAGAAAGGCTTAAGATCTACTCCGCTAATAACAGAAAACAGATTTTTTTAAAAAGATTTCTGTCACGAGTTTGCTATACCTTTGAAGCCATCCCCCCAGGAGATCTGAAAGCAAATATTTCGGTCTCTGATAAACAAAAGATTAGCAGGAGTAAATCTCTGAGAACCCCTGAACCCCCAACAGTTTGCCAATGTAAGAAAATAAGTGTGTCAAACCATAAATATGGGCTAGGGATAAACCAACACACTGAGGGGGGGTGGGGTGGGAAGACGTTTTTCCAAAGACTTAAACGTCCACATTAATAAATCAACAGTTGTGTACTTATAGAGCAGGTTTATTTTTTCCTACAGTTTATAGCGTTTGACGGCTTAGAGTTTTTTTTCTTCTATGAATGGCAACAGTAAAACTGTATGTTCTTGCTGTTAGGGAGTGATTGTAACTGGTCAAGACTGGTGCTGAAAACACCCACCAACGCTCTCTCAAAAACACACACACACACACAAATGACTTATTTCTGGAGATGCTACACTGATTTTTTTTCTTTGAGGATTGCTGCAATTATTACCCATGACCAAAACATGCCCGACCCTGACCGTTGGTCTTACCTTTACCCTATAATCTAACCCCCGTGAAGGCATGAGGGTATTTCAGCTGTGACTGCATACGACTGCAATGAAATGCAATTGTGGATCCCAAATTTGTCCTGAGGCAGTGTCTGATCTGGTTTGGAGTCTGCAATTTCTTCCAAATGCGACTTAAAACAAACACGGAGACACACGTACTGTACACAGGGGAAATAGTCCACTCGGGGCTCACGAGGAGCACCTGGGACACATTAGAGAGCCAATAAGTAAAGTGGCCGACGCTTTACTGCCACATGGAAATTTCTCAAGCTTACACCTACTGCGCCCATGCCAGACCTTTTCTAACCTCATCCATCCTTCCTCCCACTCATCTCTTGCCAGAATATCAGTGTCCTGACTTTCTCTCTTAAAACGCGACAGCTAGACACACACACACACATACACATAACATGAGACTTTTTTGACACTCACTAAACTTCTTTAACCTTTCCTCCCTCACAAATCACATGCCCATACACAAACACAAACATGCACACATGCCGTCACCCCCCTTTAGCATACATAAAACTCTGGCAGACATCACACAAACACACACACAGACACATACACATACACACAGACACACTGTAGCTCTCATGTCTGGGTATGGTCTAATAGCAGCACTAATGTGATGTGAGTGTGAGGGGATCGCTTTACTCTGGCAATATTAAGGGAATGGTGAGTCGTTGGTATGTTAGAGTGTCTTTTGACATGTGTGTATGCGTATGTGCAATAGTGTGTGTGTGCACCAGTGTGTATATGTGTGAGTGAACAGGCTGGTAGTGCTGGTGGAGGAGGGCCTGGTGGTGGGTGGCTCTGGAGAATCTCACAGGAGCTCAAAGCTGCAATCCAGGCAGAGCAGAGGTGTGTGTGCATGTGTGTGTGTGTGGGAGCAACAGAGGGGGGCTGTTTACAAGACTTTTTTTGGGGGTGGGGGTCTAATCCTAAAGGCCTTCACCACTGCCCAAGCACTTAACACAGGATCACAAATGCAGCCCCAGCTGAACCCGCTCAAGACCACCATCACCCACCCTTCTCTGCGCTCACCAGCACTCACACACACACGCCCACACCTTATACGGCATCCACTGTTTTGCCTCCAGCTCTTATTGCTGTAAATCAGCACCTTCTTCCCACCCCTCCCGCCTTCACCTCACTTCCCGTACCACCACCAACGCCCGGACTTCTGCCACAACCGGCTACTGTCTGTCCCTGCTGAGTATCTAGTGTCCACCTCTCATCACCTCCTCTCCCTAACAGAGAAAAGATATACTTCACTGTCTCAGCCGAGGGCAGATTTGTGACTCAACCTCGCATCACCCCGGTGTCTTTGTGCCGACAGACGGCCAGGCAGGCAGGAATTCAGGCAGACGGGCAGTCATAGATGGAAGCAGTCGAGAACTACTGTGACACACAGGATGTATGCCCCTGACATGATGAATGGACAATACGTCAGAAGTGACGTGTGACAAGATGACATGGTAAATGAACATCGGTAGGGGTGTAATTATATTTGCTTTCAACTCCAACAACAGAGTTTCTGTTTGTGACTTCAGGGGAGGCTTGTGAATGCAAATGAAGATTTTAAGCCTCTTCTAATTAATCCTAAGTTTTCAGTTGCCTCACCCCAAATGAAGGTGCTTAACTTGCTTTAACTCAGGTAATGACTTTGAACTGACATATCTGGCTCCCATAACATTTGTTTCCACATTCATAATGTGTCTGAGAGTATACATGATTGTGTATATTTAAAAAGAACTTTTAGATGACAAATTTTCTTCTTTTCTTTCTCATAACATGGGATCATTTTCCCAGAGTCTCAAAAACAGAAAAATGTACAGGCTATAATTTGTGTAATTTCTGGCACCTGTAAAAGAGAGTTGTGAAATTAACTCAAAACTTTTGCCTTGCTTCACTTCAGTGTTTGACCTTCGCCACTCAGGATGACATATGTGCAGTGGCTGGTACATGAAGGCTTTTCCACTTTCGTCTGTTTCACGGGTCAACCTGTTTCCAGATATGGTCTTAATTCAGGGGGACGTGCAATAAAAGCAAATACACATCATTCCACACGTCTTGCTTTCAGCCCTTAATTTCTCAAACGTGTTTTTCTCTGCTTGCCCTGTTCCCACCATGCCTGTGTTCTCTGTATTACGGTATTTCGTCTGGCCTGAAGGGGAGAGTATGTGTGTGTGGGGGGGGTCAAGGCAGGTGCGCTGGCCGGCAGAAATGCTGTGGTACGCTTCAGAGCTTTTCCCATTAACACAATGGAAAACTCCTGTGTGCCCTGTGTGGCTACTATCATTGCCTTTGTTAATGCATGGCCTCCCTGATGTGCAACCTACTCCCGAGGTTTGCCTGACTCTACATTCCAGATTTATATGCTGTCCCGTTACATCCATGGCTGAGTTTGAAATATCCCGAGCTCTCCCTGTGCCAGCGAAATCGCTTTGGATTCATAAATATTCTGGACGTTTCCACGGCAGCAGCGGATTACCTTCATGTTGGACTGCGAAAAGAGCACCCAATTTACTTTAATAACCAAATGTTTTGAAGAAAATACAGCCATGACAAATACCCAAGGACAAAGTCCAGACAGAAAAAGAAAAAAGGAGGCTCATGCAGGAATCCTTTGACGCCAGCCGGTATCAAAGGTCCAGGATGAATAATCACCGGTGCAGGTCCAATAACAGAATGATTGATTGGCCCTGAGCCCCACACTGTCTGAGATAACATTGTTCAAAGTGTCCAAACACAATGTCAACACAGTGCCTCCCTTGTGGGCGCTACTGCTCCTCCATACGCAGAAACCCACTGTTGACCCATGACCCTTTCAGCATGTCCAGCTGTAAAATGCAATCTTCCATGCAGCTTGTGACCCAGAGCGTTGCCAGCAGTGGCAAAGGCCGGCAGATGCTCCCCACTGTAGGTTATTGGCATTCACTATAAACATCCCTCAAAAACAAGCCAGGAAATGAACTTATTATACAGGCCTGGAGGAATTTTCTGCTATTTGAAAGAACATCAAAATCTCTGATAGCCTGCTTATGGCCGGGCTTTTATCTCATACAGCGACTTTCTCGAGGCCACTGGGGGAGGCAGAGGTCAATATCTTTGGTGTCTACTTTTTATGAGCATCAAATCGCAACAAATCGTCCCTGTCTAGTTACTGTCAGTCAGGTGAAAAGGGATTTCTTCCCCCTCAGAGTCCAGCTCTACCCTGGCTCTCCCAGAGGTAGTTAGTCATGACAGAGTCTCTGACCACAAAAGCACATGGTTTCAGTTTAGCCCTCGCTACCATTGAACATGGCTCCCATCCGGTCGCTCTCCCTGTCTCACTCGGCATAAGCACACCACTCGTATATAACATACCAAGACCCAAAAGCTGCGTAATAGGAAGCAGAGAGCTTTAACCACCACCATCCCTGACTCTAGACACCCAATATGAAATGTCATCCACATCTTAGGGTAAACGCTTGTAACATTGCTCAAGACTCTGCCTTTATGGGTGAGAGGTCTCTGCGGAATGATCTGAAACTTGAATAAATGTGTCTAAATGTGAGTGGATTGATTTGCGAAGGTGGTACTGGTGCAGTGTGTCGGCTGGTCTTTTGCTTGGCCTGCTGGTTAGTGGGTATGTGGTGAGAGAGCAGATACTTGGCAAGATGGTGCAAGACTGTAGTCATTCAGTGTGTATGTCTGTGAGTGTGTTTATGTGTAAACCAAGCCCTTATTACCTCAGCATGGGTGACTGTGAGGTGGTCTGTGTATGTGTGTGTGCGTGCAAAGTCCTTATTACCTTAGCGTATGTGTAATGTAACCAAAGCACTTATTACCTTGGCATGGCATTGTGCATTTAACTGTGTGTCGATGCGTTCGCTTCTATTAGGTTCCCTCTTCCATACCAGATACTCACTGACTGGGTAGACTACTGGTCTGCTGCAAACATCAGGAAATAAGCATTATTTGCCAGATTGCAGGTTAGCAAGTGTCATTATGGTGACGCAAACTCAAGCAATTGGCTTTTTAAGCCTTTAATGCATAGTTTGAGAAAACCTCCAGGTGCTCACTGTAGTTTTTGTTAACTAAGCAGGAATGTTACGTCACAACCATTATTAAAAGCCTAACTAACCTAGGTAATGCACATGTGGGAGAACGCATGAGGAAATCATGTGAATAATCAGTGGATTTGTACAAGTACTTCATAGATATATGTAAGTTCATTGTAGTTGGTCTCTCTATCACTTAGGAATGATTTATGCTTGAAAAGATGTATTCCATACAAAATACTTAGAATCATAAGTTTTTATGTCTAATATGTTCTGATTTAAAGCCACATCACAGAAGGTAGTCACACATAGATGAAATTGAAAACTTGAGACTTGGCAGAAATGACTGTGACTGTGAGAATATGAGGATAAAAAAAATTCTCCTGTTTTTGCATACATAAAGACTAGATGAGAACCATAAAGCATAAAAGTCTTGCCATGGATGAAACCAACACTCACAACCAAGCTGCAGTTTCACAGTTGTCTCAGTCCCAAGAGGCAGCCAAAGAAAGGCAACAGTATTGTTTAGCTCCGGGCCTCTGACTTGTTCATGCACTTACATGAGATTACATCACCAGCATTTGGGGCAACAAGTGAAACCAGTGCTGTCAGCATGCACCTCATACTATTTCACCTGCATGAGTCACAACAAGTTTTATGGCTATAGATAGAGGTGGGTTGTCTCACAGAGAGTCACACTCACATGCTGTCTGGTATCAGACGAAGAGGCCACTGCAACCAGTAATCACCAGATGATTGCAGATGACTGTCAAAAGTTGTGTTGTCACACATGTTGACTCACCTTTAAATGTGTAGTAGTTTAATCTGCATCTTTCCTTCTATCCTGAATTAGCATTTTTATTTGTGTTCATCAAAAGTGCTATTCTATACTTACTTATTACTTACTCACTTATTGCTTACTATTACTATAACTATACTATTACTATTACTTTTTACTCTGATATAAGTATTGTTTCACTGTGTTTTACTGTGTACTGTGAATGTGCATTGTGTATTTTGAATCACAATATACTGTATTGTGAATAGGTGAATAATTGTAAAACTTTGGGCTGTAGTACAAAGTAATTTTAATTATGGGAAAATTAATAAGTATATGGTAGGTAAATACTATGATCTTATCTGATCTTATCTTGCCCTACCAAATGCTACACAATAGCTAAGCTAAGACACTGCAGCTGGTTGTGTGGGTTTAAATACCAGATTTGGAATAATGATACAGCACATTGCTCTCTCCCTGCCTCTACTCATGCATGCTATGACAGCCAAGTCTCAGGCCAAGAGAAAGGCAAGATCCCTGGCAGAGAAGGTAATTTGGTAAAGCGGATATGTAATTCAAGAATATGCAGCCATGCACATGGAGCCTGCACAGTTTGCACATGGCAGCAGGGATGAATGCATGCAGTTGTGCAGGCGCGCACACACATACACATACACACACACACACACACACACACACACACACACACACACACACACACACAAACACATGACTGTACCCAACAAGCATTTGACAGACAGCAACATGCAGGAGGAGGGCAAGTTCAACCACTTTCCAATCCCCAGTGACATTTACATGACGCACAGGTTGACTCTATGAAAACATTAAAGCAGCTTTGGAAAATGTTTTGGGCTGATATCATCGTGATATTTAGTGTATGATTTTATGAAGCAATGCATGCAGCACAAATGAAAAACATAAAATAACTTTGGTGTTCTATTTTCATGGGTGCAGTCCTTAATGTGGAGAGTCATTCCATTTTAAAGCATTGGCTACACTTCCATAGACAAAGAGACGAGTTATGAATACGTTGTTTCCCCTCCTGGGCAGCCCCACCCATCTTTATGGCACACATATATACACACACAAGGAACAGTTGCACTGCCAAGGCTGACCCACACACCAACCCAAAACCACCAGTCAGCCGCCTCATGCCTGCTGCTGATACAAACGGACAACACAAAATGCTCTGCCAAGAAGCAATCATTCAGAAATAGTGCCTTGATGATTTGTTATGAGCAGGTGCTGTGAAAAAATTGACAAGTAATATTTCATAAAGACAAAGTGAATTTACTGACAGTAAATTGATAGTAGACATAATGAAACAATAAAAATGTCAGTACCTGCAGTACCAGCAGGGACATGCTTCTCTGTGGTTACATATATGTCTGCATACGTGTGTGTATACACACATGGTGTGTGTGTGTGTGTGTGGGCATCTCCAAACCCCAGCATTACACACTTTTCATGCCCCATTGTTTTCTTAACTGATAAGGAAGTACTTGAGCTGTTTGCAAATAGTGCAGCAACAATAGAAGAGAACAATAGAGCTTTTGAAAGACTGTAGAGAAAGATAATTGGGCCATAAGGAGAAAGCAGGGAAAGAGAAGCACAGAAAGGAGAGTGTGTGTGTATGTGTGTGTGTGTCTTTGTATGTCTGAGAGATCTGTGTATAAGTGCGTGAGTGTGGTTTGTGGGGTCAGAAATGTGCACTGTTCAAACAAACAAACTTCACCAAAGTGGCTAATTTTCAGCATTGTTGCATTATATCATGTCCCCCTGCTGCAAGTCATCATAGAGTGTTTAGTGACTTTCCCCAGTGCTCTCTATATAGTCCTCTACCACACACACACTCACAGGTCTGTCACCCATGGCGATGTGACTGATCTCTGTATGGCCGCTGCTGAGCAGCTCAAGGGGGCATCTGGTCTTTTTCCCCTCTCAGTCGCTGAAATGTAAACACCCCAGTTGCCTGGATTTGCCAAATGAGCACCTGGTATTTCAAAGTGGCCTCCTGCCTGTGACTTTTTTTTTCAGGTTCGGGTGAGAGGCGAGGCTGTTCTGCATTATGTCGGCGTACACACAAGCCTGCGTGCATGCACACATGCTGTTGTTCAGCACAAATGCACAGGGGGAGCAGAGACATGGGGCGAGACAGGCCAGCAGGCCCACACACGCATATGTACACACATTGACACCACTACTTTGGACTCCAACATAAAAAAAGGATGCTTAGCTACACGCATGCTACATGCTGACACACACACACACACACACACAGACACACACACACACACACACACACACACACACACACACACACACACACTCTCACTCTCTCTCTCCCTCTGTCTCTCTCTTTCTCTCTCTACTATTCCCTCACCTAGCCTAGTGTTTAGTCTGTACCAATTGTAATGGTATATGGTAGGATTACTGCAGCTCTCTAAGGTGCTGCAGCGCAGTGGCGTGGTGTGTGTCAAGACTGTCTGTCTCTGTCCCTGAAGGCTGCCGCGACTTGTCATCAGAGCAGTTAGCCATTCGGAGCAAAACCAGATCCTGAACCTTCACACCCTTAATCTGAGAAAAATAATTGAGGTCATCACACAGTATATCCTTTGAAAAATAGAATAAAAAATGAAAAATGAAAGTGAAAGAATGTTTTCGTACAGTTTGAATTCCTCTCATCAAGAAAGCCTCAGAGGGAAGTTTGTCTGAGCTGCATGTCAGACGACTGCTTGCACAGTGATGAAGTATCCAAGGCCACACTAAATCAGATCTTGTATTTTCATGGGTAATTTACAGTGCAAAATCAAACTAAATCACCCAGAGGAAATTGTGCCAAGCCCTATTCGGGACATGGGGCTGTGAGGATTTCACAATAGATACAAGAGTGACAATGGACTCAATTGAAAGTTGAAATTAAAACTGATGATAAGGATGATAAGCCTGAACAAGGGATACAGCCTGAATGGATTCATCTGATAATTGTAATGTCCCAAACATAAAAAAGTCAAAATGCGAATTTGTCCCACTGTTCATTTATGTGACAGCACTATCTGGAAAGTCATCAGCCACTGTTAAATTGTATAATTGAGAAATAATGCTTTTCAGACCCTCAACTAATGATTCACATCTTTCTTTCCCACATTGAATGAAACAGCATATTTTCATATATTTATAGTTACATGAACTCTTGCCATTATATTTACCAACAAGACTTCTGCCCCCCTCTGCTCCCTCTGCTGCTTTTGCATTCTGTATTTTTCCAGATGGCACAGGGAGAGAGCAGATAAGGGAGGAGGATGCAGTCCTCTGTGGTGTAATTGCTCACATTGTGGTGTTTTTGTTACACTTGCCAGATTGACTGTTGGCTGGGTCTAAAATAACTTCTGTGTCTGAAAATGTATTATGTCCTGTTCTTTCTACCAAAATGAAAAAGTCTGTAGATAAAGATGGATCATAACAGTGCACTGTTCAACTCCATGCATGCATACATTCTGAGCATTGCTTTTGATAAACCTAATCTGTGTTAATGACACTAGTGGTCATTGACACAACATAACTGGATGGCTGTTTGACTGGAGAATTGAAGACAAGGGGAAAGGTGAAGACTGGATGACTGGAGGTGAGCAGAGCAGAGGGGGCCAACAAAGTTATAAAAACAAAAACAACTTTGTAGCCGAGGCAACTGTGGTTGTCTTTCTGAAACAATGCAAAAATTTCTGTTTATGTGTTCGTAGTTAGTCACCATATGTGTGTAGGAGAGACAACTGCTTGAATGTGCAGTACAAGAAAACAAGCGATGAGTTATGATGTCATCCTTCACACGCACAATGCCTCCCTTGATGCGACCATTCATTTTGCAGCCTGTTCCAAAGAAAAGGAGAAAAAAAGATATATAGATATCATCTCCATTTGGCCTGGGGATCCTTTTTACTCATCCCCTCTTAAAAATCACTTCCCAAAATGAAAAATGTTGTCTTGTTTCTTTTTTCTTTTTCCACAGATGTGATTTATGGTGTGTTGCTTTCGGGGCTGGTTCACATCCATGTGATAACAGACTATGTCATGCCACTGCATGCCTCGACTCTGACAGCGTATACAGCGGCCCCTGCGTTGGCTGTCTGTCATCAGCGCACACTGACAAATCCTGGCCTACACCCACTCAGACCTGAGTGAGGCATCACGGGTTGCATGTAAGGTGTCTCTTCTTTTTCGGCTCGCGCACACATTCCACGGCACTTAATCACAGAAATCCCCAAATGGAAGATGAGTGAGTGTCTGGGGTGTGTTTATTATTAATGCGTATGTGCATTTGTGATGACTCGTGTGTGTGAAATTTGGGTTTGAGTGGGTGTCTGTCTGATTGTGTGTCTGTTTTGATAGTATTTAGAGAGGATCAAAGCATGTATTTAAGCCTGTGTGTGTGTGTGTTTCCTTGTACAGTATTTGGGTCTGGGTGTACTATATGTCAGTATTTTGACACAATTCAGTGCACAAATCAGGCACACTTCTCCTCTCTTGCTTTCAGGAAACTTTTCACGAGGGACTTCTGATACACTCCTCTTCTCACTCCTGCACAAAAGTGGTGTTCTGCCTTTGTAGCGAATCCCTGTTTTCTCAACTGGCTGCATCCGCTGGGGAAAGAGAACACATTCTACAGACAAGCATGAGAAACACCCTGACAAAACAGACTACAAACAGCAAGCACCAGTACAGAAATGCTGATAATGTCAGTCTCTCTTTTTTCTATCTCTTTTTCCCTGTCTCCATCTGGGAAAAAACTGTAGTATCTGTCATTGTTTGTCATTTTGTCTTGGGTATTTTCTGCTGTTCTGTGTGAATGTTCAAAAGTTTCCCAAGGGTGCTGATAAAGGGGGTGAAAAAAAACCTGGCAGCATTTCATAGAGACTCCCCAAGGTTGCAGGACTTCCAGTTGTCTCCCTCGCTAACAGCGGCTCCCCTCGCTTTTCATTACCTCTCTTTGTCTTCCTCTCCTCCTTTTGCCCTTTCTTTTGCTCTTTTCCATCAAAACTTTGGCAAAACAGGAGCTCTGCGGTCTCCTCCTATGCGCTGGGGGCAAAGGTGCTCTAGATTAAAAGGAACGTCGCAAATTGAATTCACACTTGATGAAACAAACAGATTTGCATGCGTCTACCCGCCTGAGACGGGGTGGCCAGCTCCAGGCAACGAGCTGTCCCACCTCTGAACAGCGTAATGTGCTCAACTAATTAATGGGCTGTTATTGGAGAAATGTGTCACAGAGTTTGAGGTGAGGCGATGTGGAGCGGTGCGACCCCAGTCCAATAAAGGTTGAGGTCCTTGCTAATAGGATGGAACCGGGTCATTTCTAAACCTAATAAAAGTTTCCTACCTAAGTTTGCAGCGATCTGTGTTGAGTGTCACATCAATCCACCTCATTCACATCCTCTACAGAACGGGTATACGGATGTTAGGCCTGTTATTGTGGCTTACGTTGTCATTTCTTTGACTTATAGTGGTAATATGTGAAGTATTCAGGCTTCTTTTGATGCCATATTGTAGTGGCAGCTGTGCATTCGAATTGACAGCTGAGTCTATTATCCCTTTCCTTTTTTTTATCAAAGGCTGTGTTACTTCACATTACATCAACTTCAAAATTACAGTGATATGCTGAGGCAATACAGTATCTGTGTTAGAAATTCTTATGCTCCTGGGTTCATTTACATGATACTGTTTCTTCATTTGCTGCTCCTCAGTGCCAGCTGATGGTGTTTGTTTAACAATGCACCCTAAGCTATTTCTGTAACACACAGGCACAACAAGGCTTCCTCCTTACTTTTTCCTCTGTTTTGGCCTTTCTGGCAGCTTCCCTACTGGTCGCCAACAGAGGTCAGTGGGGAGATCGGTTGGGCATCAGTGACCACAGATAAACCCCTCCTCTCTCCCTGGGCATGATGGGAAGGCTCTTGGGAGCGAAGTGGGCAGACAGGCTGACGCGCTTCCTCCCATCCCCCTGTCCCCTCAGCTATTTACCAGACGGAGGTCCCATCCAAGCAGGAATTTCACACCCTATTGACAATGTGGCTTCTGTCAGCTGCCGCTCCAGCACCCATTACCACGGGCTCATCCTCTCTTCCGTCCCTTCCTTGTCTCCCTCTTTCTCTCTCTGTTTCTTTCCGCCTTTAGTTTAATCCTCCAAGGGGGTTCTTCCTGGTCAGTTGTTAAAAGAAAAGACAGGATCTGGATGTTGAAACCAAGGGTTGTTGGCCGGTCAGGGATGTGTGGGAAGGGTGTGGTTTTATTTTCAAGGTGCTGTGTTGGTTTAGCTGGAGGAGGTTGTTGAGTGCTTAATGAAGACAAACTTACCACTTATATAATCTTAGCAAGAGGAAACAAACAAATGCAATCTCATTAGGCTTTAGCATGGTGTATGTGTTACGAATGTCATGGAAAATAGTTTAGAGGTTGTTTTATCGACCACTTGCGAAAGTTGTTTCATTCTTAACACTGACCTTCAAGACCAGACTCAAGCCATAATTTAACTTGAGGTTTATCACAGTTCACCATTCTCACGAAGGTGTAAACAGTGCCTGCTACTTCTCAACTTGCTGGGATGTTTGCACTGCTAAAACTGCCTGAAATTTTACCAACAGAATTTACTAAAGATAGAGACACCAAAGAGTAATATAACAATAGGCTGAAAAGCAGGAACACAGATATTAATGGGAACACAGATAGGTGTGGTTGGGCTGGATAAATAGGGGGATGTGGTTTGCTGCACCTGTACCAACAATGATATCATGGGGCCTGACTGCCACAGAACCAGGTAAGAAGTTAATCATAAGAAGGGCAGAATACCGTCAGCCCTTCACTCAGATCCACTCAAGATCATCTGAGACTCTATTTCACATATGGCGAATGGTTGAAGTCTGCAGAAAGGCAGAGCTGTATATACGGCTGAGGCTGCAATTTGAGTTGCATAAGATAAATTTCAATTGATGAAATAAAAATGTCACAGTGAAAATGTAATGGGCTTATGATAACTACTACTGCCTGTATGATAAATCCAATCCAACTCCAATATGTCCTATGTAATGAGTTATATCAGCTCTTCAGACCATTCTCCTAGATGGATCCATAGGGGTGTTGTGAAGGGGCAGATGGATGGGGCACTGTACAGGACCAAGAATGAAAAGGCCCAAGTGTGACTGCTGACAGAAGCAACCTGAGATTTGATCATTATTTGTATGGAATGTTTTGTCTGACCATGACCACATTTCTGGTCCACAAACAAAATAAAGAAATAGACATAATGCCATGTAAATATGGGGACACAACATAACGCCAACCTTTCTTGGAAGAAAGAATGTTTCACCGGCTTCTTCAAATGAGCAGAGGCATCAGTAATTGTGCCAAGAAAAACAGAGAGTTGGAGAGCATTTTGCAGAACTTGCCAATCATTGTGGGAATCAGGTGTGAATAGTCTATTGTCAGTTGATGCTAGTGACACACCTACACAGGCAAATACAACCGTATCATGGCAAACGAGGCCTTACAGTGGAGAAATGAGTTGGCATGAGTTAGTACAGGTTTTGATGAGGCTGTGAAAAAATAGTGCTCAAATTATATTTTCAGTTTTAGATCCAATATTCTGCTCAAAGATTTAAGCAATCCACTATGAATTGTGAACCCATTTAAATTCAGTATGACCCCACAGCAAGGTAATCATTGCACATTGTCTAAACCACCCCTGTTATAGGCTTCAAAATTATCTGAATTTACAGGTCTAGCTTTTATGTAGCTTTCAGCTGCATCTCCGCAACTGAGCATTCTTTTTGAAATTCATGTGATCTTCGCCTTTGACTCTTTCCTTACGCCTACAACACATTCCCATCACCAGGGAGCTGGTTAGATGTGTTTGTGAAGGCAATGTAAAACATGCCATGCCTAAATGATCCAGCCTATGCAATTGTTATTCTAAAGGATGGCATCTTGAATTCCCTCGACGAAGACTGTCATAAAATGTCTCTCAGCACACCCAAGTGTTCCTTCCTGAAAGGGAAAGGTCACATCCTCTCCTGCTATGGGACGTGTGCTGAGCGAGAGGGGAGTGTCGCTTTCTCTTCTCCACGTGTTTATGTGTTGGTGTAAACACCAAGGCTGGGAAGATTAAAGGTACACGACACATGTTTATTTCGAATTTCACCTAGCAATCTGTGGTATGTGGTAAGACTGATCGACATGTCAAGGTAAGCTAAATTCAAGGTGTGGTTTTCTGGGCTGTGATGGAAATATATCAAAGTTGCAAACAGCAAAACAGATGTGGTTTGTATAAAATACACAGAAAAGTTTACTGCTGCACCATTTTAGGGCTGCCTACACACTTGACTCAAGTGTTTTCATTTTATTTCCATTCATGATTTTATCATTTAGATCTGCATGTCAACATTTGATAAAGAATACTGGGTTACTTCATTTCTGAAATAGTAAACCATTCATAATCAATAGCTCTTCAAATACAAACATATATATATATATATTTGGTAAAAATTTTAATTGAATTTAATTACAGAAAGGGCTCTAAATATAATGAAAGAACAATTTATTTTGTTTTGTAGATTTTGAGATACTTGCCATTTTATTCTTCTGGCCATTTTCTCATTTTGGGACATGAATATTATTTCAAAATGGATAAATGGCTACATCCGTGACCAATGGGCTCTACAAGTTCCATTAAAAAAAAGGGGAAAAAAAATCTATCTGGTATGTTCAGCCAGCACTATTGCCTGCTGGTCCCCTTGCTCGAGAGTTGAGAGTCAAACCTAAAACACTCATATGGTATGCTACTTGAAGCTTGACTAAGACCATATTGCCATGGAAACAGATTTTTTTTTTTTTGGTTTCACAGACGAGAGACGGCTTTCAGTAGACAGTTTGAATGAGCACGCTCATAATGCTAAGCCCATCTGTGTTGATCACATGATGCCCGAGAGCGAGGGGTTCTTGTGGAGGTGCATTAAGTTTACCTTAAACGTGATTAAAGAAGGGGTTGAGGAAAACCGCTACTAAATGAGATGGAATGAAATTGGTGGAGGGGGGGAAAGAGTTAATTAGCTTAATAAGATTGGGGAGACGGGGAGTGGTTGGAGCAACAAAGGTGAGGAGTGAGGGTGGGGTGGGGGGCCCTGCGCTGGTGTTTCGGCTGCCGTACTGCTGCGTGTCTCTCGCACATGCCAGAGGTACAATAGGGGTGCTAATCTGGCAAATTGAAAGGTGCTTGCAGGGATGGGTGTGGGTACGGGAGTGGCAGTTGGGGCTCCCATCCCTGGAATGAGAAAAACAAATTAAATTTTTGTTGCCTCAAAATAGCCCCCTCCTTCCCACCCTATGCTCGTTTTCTTGATTGAATTTGTGCCTTGAGCACAAGCCTGGGTGTAATTTTATGAGCAAAAGAGGGCTGTAAAGGTAGAATCATGTCTGACATTTTGTAAAGTGTGTTTATAGACGCCTTACGAAAATCTTCTTTGTATAAGCAGAGAGTGCAAAGTCATTATTCCACAGTCTGCATAATTTATTGTCTATATCGTGATCTACTTTCAAATGCTTGTGAAGTTTGTACCTTAGATCAGAATTAATTACCATGATGGAAAACAATTAAGGTTTTGACACTTTATTTAATGGTGAAATAACAAAAAAGGGGAAATGTAAACTGTGATCCATATCAATATAGCCCCTTTGTTGTCCCTGTGGTTTTTGTGCAAGAAATGCACTCTATCCAAGAAGTGCTCTGACTGTCATAAAAGCCCAGTCCGTAAACTTGGAGTATCCAGACTCTGCCTTTTAGCGTGAATCAATACTCATCAAGCTGCCTGAACTCTCATCTATTAAGACAGCTTGTCATTTCTTGTTTAAAGGCCAGATCAGCTATTTTTATGAGGCACCTGTTTGATAAAATCGCTATTCCCTCAGAGAGATATTTGCGCTGCCAAATCTGTCAGCTTTAAAAAAACAAAACAAAACAAAGAAAAAAGGCAGCCTCATCTTTGCCTGTGGCCAGTGTCAAATTAGATTTAATTAGCTGCTTGTTGTCAGAATTAAACATATTTTGTCCTCTTTCTCATTGGCAGAAAAAATGAACGGGGTGAGTGACAAATTGAATCCACGGGCTTAATTGTGGGGTCCTTGATGGATGAGGGTCCACTCAAATGGGAAGATAATGAATGAGAGAGGAGATAGGAGAGCTGTTACTGAGCGGAGACGAGGACAGATTACCTGTGTGCCCTGAAGACAGCTTTGATGGGCGGTGTGTGATTGCTGTTTGACAGTTTCACTGCCAAGAAGTGATCAGGCAATGTTGTTTTTCGTTTGCTTTGTTGTTGTTGTTGTTCTTGGGTATGTGCAGGGTGTGATGTATGAACTGTTGGCAGTGATGTAACATCTGGTCAAGACTGATCTTAAGCTTTCAGAAAAAGGTCCCAGCAGCAGCAGGAGCAAGCAAGAGGCCTCAGAGAACATAAAGATATCAATTGGTTTTACTATGTGGTTTGGTGCTGACAAGTTCAGACTTAGGATATTTTTGCTCTTTTGCAGGCTGTGATCTACAGCCTTTTTCAGCCAGATTCATGGCTGAATGGAATATGTCAGTCGTACTGTGTTTTTATCCAGAAACTGCAGATATATTGCAGAACATTAGACAACATTCCATAGATAGACTTTGGCATATTAAAGTAAGATGTGGGAGACATATATTTTACCCAAATGTCCTTGTGGCACTGGCGAAAAGACACCAACAAAGAATCAGATTACATCTTCACAGTTAGATGAAAAACTGCAGATTTAATATTTGAAAGCACTGCTCAGCAGTACTCAGCACTACTGCACAAGCACAGAACTATCCTATTCCAAAAATAGTTATAAACCTGCACAAATCATAAATTAAGACAAAATACAATTTGCTAACACTCATCATTCATGCTATGATGTGTGTATTGTTGAACCCCACCATATTTTTCCTTGTAGTTAAGGAATGTCCCCTTTCATACCTAATCATCATACATACATACATACATACATACATACATACATACATACATACATACATACAACCTGTTACCTATGGAATGAGGCAAACAGTTGTCTTTCACATTTTTCTGCTTCTCCAAACTTGTTGCACATGTGTTGCTAACATCAAATTCAGAACAAGCAGATGATTGCTGAGGTATAACATTCACTAACTTGTCTTTGTGCTGTTTTCAATTGAGCACATGTCAAAAAAAAGATTAACAAATTATCAGAGTCTGTTTCATTTGGGGGCTCCAAGCCTTTCGGAATCTGGGCGGTAAGTATTTCACACAATTAAATGGGTGTTGCATTGTTTGAAAGATCTTTCAGGTCAGAGAGAGGTCTGATGAGAGTGTGGTTTATGTCTAACTGGATTACGATGTCATCTATCTTTGACAAACCACTATGTAGAGTTGCCAGGAGCTACCGCACAAACAGTGGATCCAGAGCCAAAACCTTATGGCAGACTTCAGCAATTCCTTCATGATCACAGTTCCTCAGAACTCCATATTAGCTTTGCTCTGTCTTTCTGTCTCCTACCCTCTCTCTCTTCTCTTACCCGCAACACTACAATATGTTGCCCTAGAAAAATGCTAATAAATAATGCACTGCATGATTAAATTACAATTTCCATTGTGAATGTGCTGATGTAAATGTGAACAGTAACTTGCTGGCAAAGAATTATAAAGCGGCTCATTTTATTATGTAAAGAAGCACTCTCAAGCATCAAGAAAAAGAAGTTGGCAGTGACCTGTTACTGAAAGGGCGGAGCTGGCTCATTATTGAGTGTGTATTAGTGAGTGAGGAGTCAGTTTGGAAAAGACAAAGTAACAGACAAGATGGGTTCTCTTCCAAATCTTCTCCTTCAGCCAAGCCATTACAACGTACGTGTTATCGCAGGGTTTGGACTCTTTAATATGTTTTTATTGCAACCATCCTTTGGCTCAGGATGAAGATTCACTCATGGTCTCTCAAAAGGAATAGTTTTCTTATCCCGCAATGTGGCCTGGTCTGCATCCCAATGAAATATTTGAACTGTGGTTTTCACTGGCATTGCAATCTCTTCACTGCCATATCACGTTGAAGATAAACAGCATTCACGCCCGTTATGTGGCTGTCAGTAAAACGCACATCCAGCTATTAAAGAGACCACAGACAATAAGACTGGGTGTCAATCAGATGGCGAGTGAGATGCCAAAAGGGTGGGGGAGATCCAGAAACCTGAATTGAAAATTCTCCATTGAAATTCCAACTTTGGATTTAAATGTCTGAGTGGAAGCTCAGTGTGGATTTGTCATTGAGATGCAAACCGTTTTGCTCGCAGTGCTGTATACCGAGAGATGAAAATTAACATAAATTTTGATTTTCAACACGTTAAACCAGTGCCTTTTCAGCCAACATGGCGGGGTTGGAAATGCATTTATTCAACATGCAGTCATTCATTATTCATGTTTATATGTGTGCACCTCATAATTGCTTTATTCAGAGTCATGTCTTGTTTCAGCACAGAGCCTTTTGATGGCTTACAGACGGACTACTTGAAATTTGGCCGCTTTAGATGTAATGAGTGTCTAATAGACACCTGCACTCACTCTGCCCGGAGCACCCAGCCATCCAGAATCAGCTTGGCCACTCATCCTATGAAAATGAGTCACACAGGATGTCCTAGTGGCCAAGTGGTTCACACTTCCTGCCTCATCTGTCACCTTAGGTTTTAGGGCCTGCTCCCTGTTACACCAGTCTGGTTCACAGCACAAAGCTATGTGGAATTGTAAAACCTCTAACCCCTGACCATCTGTGTCTTTGTGTCACCAGAGGCGAGACACACCAGACACACAATTTGTGTATGGTCAAAATCTTAGCAACTAAAAAAGGTGAGGTTCTTTCCATGCATGGTTACTGACATCCTTTTTTAAGGCAAACTGTCTATAGTGACCTGGTTCACATGTAATTAAAGAGAGAAATTGGTTTGGGCTTGAGTGGGGTAGGGGATTATTCCACTCGATCCCCTTGTGTTCTTTTATTCATTCTTTTTTTTTCCTGGATGACTACATTCCTTTAATATGATGAATGGAAATGCAACAGCCCAGTAATTTCATTCTCCAGTTATGGCCATTTTATTATTTCTTGGGGCTTAAAGAAATGCTGCTGAATTTTTTGGGAACAAAACCACTTCAAAGTCACACCAGGCCGCAGGGCTATCGAAGCTAAGAACAAACACTCGCCAGAATTGAGTTGATACATAGCAAGCAATGAATTTAATCCTTCACAAAATTCAGACCAACATTCACACAGAAGATAGAAAAACACATCATGGTTATTACTTCCCATTTATGTTCACTTTGCATTTCAAAGGCACGGCCTCTCCTACTTGTCAGACCTTAGTTACCAGTTTAATCCTGACACAGATGAAGCATGTGTGCCTCCTTTGTGACTCCACTGCTAAATGTCCAATGGCTGGATAGTGAGGAAGTGATGAAATCAGCAGGAAGGGGTGGAGAGGGAAGGCAGGATGGGGAGATGATCTGAGGGCTATGTTATCTGCCAGAAGTCACACCAAGTGATTGCCATCAAGGAGATTAGTGACTGGGTGTTTGGGTGGGTGGACGAGGAGATAAAGTAAACCAGACTGCTGTGTGTGAAGGTGTGTGTGTATGTGTGTGGGAGAAGGGGTTGGGGGGCGGGTTGGGGGGTGGAGGGGTGGGGGGGGGGGGGGGGGGGGGTGGGGGAGGATGGTGGATGGGGGTGGGGGGCCTGGGTGTCTGTTAAAGGTGGCAGTTGAGAGTGATATGTCTGATCCCACTGTACTTAACCTCAATAAATTTTTCAAAAACCAGCCTCATTATAATCAATCCATCACCTCCAACCCCCTGAATTCCGAATGTGTGAACTTTCCTTTCATCTGCAGCAATATAAATGTTAACCACTGATAAAGAATGAAATGTACCTCAGTAATAAGTCAGTGCTGAGAGGGTGCCTGTCCCCTAAGGTACCTTAAATGAGAGCCCTCACAAATATACATCATCATCTTATCTGGCTGCAGTGATGTTACCTTGCACTCCCCTTTAAAAGTGGAGTTTGAATGCAGATTACTGGAAGATAAATACTGTTTTTTTGTAAGTGTTTTTCTTTGGATTAAATGCTCTTGTCTAAACAAGCAGCAATTGAAAGAGTTTAGGCCAATTTATTGTAGTTTAATATTAGATAATCTTCAAATAATGCTTGTGTGGTTTGATCAGATTTCATGAATAAGGCTGGCCTGGAAACTCTCATCAGACTCCATTTCTAATGTTTAGCCATGCTCACTTCAAACCAGATCAAATCAAAGACAAGATGAATGATGGATGTATAAATCTTTCACCAGGGGAAATAAACGAAACTCCTCTGATTTTGGCATGACCTTGTAGGCAAAGGCTTGGTTTCACTGAGGACTGAGTGTCTCAGGATTTAAGTTGCATCATCATCATCAATAAAAGCATGTAAGATATTCTCCAAAAGGAACCCATAAGATATATGTGTTCAGTGACTTAGTATGGACCTCCAAAGATGTTTTTTAAGTATCCCATCCCTGCTTTAAACTATTTGTTTAGTATGGATTTGGTACACAGCTATGTGTACAACAGCTGGTACTTTTTAACATTGACCAGCATTTTCTATTTGTGCCAGCCAGGGTAAAGTCTTAATAATGCTCAGTTAGACTTTCCCTTTTATTCAGAAGAAGCTGTAATCAATTGACGTTATTCTTCAACCTCAGCACTCAAACTGTACCACAAATGGGATGGAAAGCAAAAGCAGCTCACAGAATTGAGAAAAAAGAGATTGATGATGAGAGGAATGATTGACTAACACTACTTTATACAACTAAGAACTGTCTACATTACTGACTTGCGTTATGTTATCATTAGAGCTGGAAAAGTGTCCTGTCTGACCAAGGACACATCAAACAATTTAGCTCTCAATTTAACTCCAATCTGAAAATCTTTGATGGTGTGTTTGAAACCCTAATAATGTCGATGATGACAGAGGACGCAGTTTGGGAATACGATTCAGTCTTATGTTAGCACAACGAAATGCAGTCTTGCTTTGGCAGATATTGACATTAGTTTTTTTTTATTTTCTCAAGATCACAGAGGTCTGCAGAAGAGCACAGAAGTTGTTTGGGAGGGTAAAGACTCACTGTGCTGTGGTTAGACTCTGTCAAGATCAGCTCACTGAATAAATGAACACGTCTTGACATACAAATGTTTCAAGGTTTTTTTTTAGTTTTTCCCGCAGGACTCCTTGAAGCATAATGTTAAGGAGGTTTGTTTACATGGGATAGAGCAAAATATGCAACCTTAGGGCATCCAGGGATACTCACAAATCTAAAGCTTGTTTGAAGCTGATATAAATCAAATGACTGATGACAGAAAGTATGTGAAATGCCTTTTTTTTCTAGATTTGACAGCAAGACCTGAGTGTGTACGGTACGCAGACTACAATCTACAGCAGGTGGAGGCAAACTATGTTTGGATCTTATCAAAATTCATCAGCTCATTCCATATGCTTTTGAATGTCTGCAAAGTGTCTGTGAAGCTGGATAAATGAGCAGGAAAGATATTATTATTTCAATAGGAGACATCAGGAAATCAAACCATGTGGCAGGTTGTGTGAGTGAAGAGAGGAAGTCAGCAACTGCATATGTGTGTGTACTTCTGCATATGTCACATGTGTGGGAATGTGTGCACGTATATTTGCAAATATGTGTCCTTGGGTGTGCAACTCCATGAAACAGGCAAAGTAAAGAAGCAAAAAACTGAGTTTTGAGAAGTTGATCAAAGATGAGAAGGGTGGAAAATTCATGTATGCATATTGACACACCTGCAAGAGTCCTTGTGTGCATTTGTGCCAGTGATTGACTTTGAAGTTAGAAGAAAATAGGCTTGTATTTCCATGCCTATGCTTTATTCAGAAGGACACACTCAACCACAGACCTTAGCATATCCATAATGAACTGGGACTACTCTGTTTTGAGCAGAGAGAGGGAGGGTTGGCATTTATTCATTAATTTCACAAAGCACATACATAGAAAAGCATAAATCACCACTGGTGCGGCAGCACCACAGTCTGACCATTATGGGCATACCTTTGTAGCATAAATCCACCCTGCCGGTGCCCCTAAACTCTGGCCTCTGTGGAAGTGGACTTGATCTTTTAACCTCTCCCCTGTGACCTGCTCCAGGTCACATGGTCCGCTAAGCTGCGACCCTTCCTGACCCTGTTGTTCGAGGTGAGGCAGCTGTGTGGGGAGGTCAGGCAGAGCCACAGCTAATAACACTTTACACACCTTTAGCACTTGGGGCTGCTGGGTGAAGCAAAGCATGCTTAATCGCTCCTAAAGCAGATGGACTCACTGAAAACATTTTTAAGGCCTTTTCAATGTCATTGTGGGTGTCCATGAAGATATACTTATGGCTGAAAAAAGCAGACAATTATTTCTGAGTTTATTTGTGCTCTCAAGAGAATGTGATAATGAATTTCACTTAAAACACAATTCATATGTTTAACTTTATACCTCATTCTACCAGTGGATTATCTTTAATGTATGCTCACGTCCTTGCCTTGTCACTGGAAAAAAATGTCTTAAGGGTTAAACACACAAAATGGAGGCATATATTTTTTCTCCGAAAAAGAAAAAAATGACATTGAACATGTCCATTTTTATGCATGTTGGCTTGGTGTTGACATGGGCTGCATTCCCCTGACTTTTATTTATTTTACTGTACCAGGTGGTGGTCTTGACAGGCATTTGATCAAGTACTATAATTTCTGTTATTAATCATCGCTGCTTTTACACATTACTGCATTACTGCTTGTTTATATTGTTTGCTACAAAATATTTTAGAATTGTATGACTCTTGCTTGCGCTGGTTTAAGTAAATCAGTTAAACAAGGAACAATGGAAAATATGACGATATTTGAATATATGAGCCATGGAGCCTCGCCACCCACCCTGCCGAGGGATGGTTAGTCTCTATCGTGTGATCCTATCTTGCATATCCCAGTTGCACCATTAAATATTGCGCATTTTCCTCCATTTTCTTGTCAGCACGACTGTAGTATGAGCGATCTAGGACGCCGATATGTTAGTCTGGCCAATGTCAAGCCTGCGATTACGGTGGAGCCCTGACCTAAAGCGCTCTTTGCTGCAGCGATGGACCACACAGCTCAGTGTGAACAAGTATTTCCCATGAACATATATACTGTACATGTTTATGCACATGCAGTCAGTTTGTGTGAGCTGGTGTTGTCTATAAACACATTCTGACACACACAAACGTATTACTGGTCTGCCAGTTTTACCTCCCTGTTGAGGAGTGAACCCAAACAAATCCAGAGCACGGAGTGTTTCACAAAGCGAACCTGACGTTTATTGAATCAAATTGAAATAAAAATAGTGAAATATGAGCCAAACCTCTGTAACCTTCTCTTGGCCTTCTCACAAAGGTTTGAGCTGTTAGAGGGTTATTCAGTTTTCCACAGACATCTTTCTGCTGCCACACAGACAGACTCACACACACACTAAAACTGATACATTCCACTAGAATGTGCTGCTCCATACAAATTGTTACATATTGCCATAGTTGTTATATACAGCAGAGGAGGATTTTGCAGTTCACTTACAGAAAATCCTCCCTTATTCCCTATAATTCATTATAGATCTGATGAGAAAAGGTTGTCATATTATTTTTCCTATAAGTTCACTTCACACCCAGACTGCGTCCAGGCACAGTCTTCGATGCATTTAATAGGAGGTTCTCCTGGCTTAGTCTCAAGCTTGGACCAGTAAGTGTAGAACTATTTGTTTCAGCTTATTAGTTTGGCTTGGCAGTGCTTAAAAACAGCAGGATCTCACAACGCAGACGAGCCCTATAGTGGCACAAAATCAGCCCCATGGCTGGTTTCTTTCACAAGAGTAATACAGTGCGATATTGGGGTCAGTGCCACTGCCTGTCTGCTTCAACCCTACGTTCCGAAAAACACGACTGTTTTCGTTTCTCTGTGTACATTTTCTGAGCTATGTAATTACCCCTGTCATCTCTATCGCACAGCCACTGCATCCGAGCCAACACAAATGTACAACACCGACCTGGAGTTGGGTAAAAAAAGAAATATCTTGGCTCATAAAATCCTGCTAGGAGGAGTTTGAGTCTGCGTTCTTTGTTCAAAGTGAATGCTGCATTCAGAAAAACTGTGGAATGCCCCAAGGGTTTAATTCTCCTTCTATGCTGTCAGTGGATGGGTGGGTGGCCTGGGGAATGCCGCACAAATAACATGCTTGTTTACACTGTGTGGATGCGAATGATAGACTGAGGTCACAAACTTAGAGAGTTTGTGAGACAAAAGGCATCTTCCATACATCCGTGCTTTGTGACTTCAGCCATGCTTTGTGGATGAGACTGGAGGTTTCACCCTGAAATTCATCAGCACTCCCTGAGGGGTGCGTTTGATCTGGCCCCTCCTCGCCTTGGTCTGATGTGCACCACTCTGTTATGGCAGTATCTTCTTTGCTTTGCTGCGTATCGTTACAAATTCTGATTCTGAAAGTTCAAACGTGTAGTCCCAGAGGACGATGGCTGAGTCTACAACAGAGAAGAGAGAGAGAGAGGGCACCCCGCTGAGATTCCCCTTGCTTTTTTGAAAAGTGGGGAAGACGGGGGTAGATGTGGGGTGGTGGTTGGGGGTCTAGATCGAGGAATGTTTGAGTAGTTGATCATCCTCCCCGCATCTCCAAAGACATGCCCTGAGTTCACAAGCATGTGAACAATTCTATGTAGGCGTTGCTCTATTCATGTCAGAAACAAGGACAATATAGAGTCATTAGGAAGAAGATGAACTGATCTCACAACATGCAACTTGAAATGTTGTTACAGTTCTCACACTTTCAATTACATGTACAGTTGTTCACATACATGAGTAAGAAGCCAGTCTCTTCGGTTTGAAATTGTGTGGGGGGAAAAATAAACAAATGTAAGTCCAAAGGAACAGCAACTTGGGCAAGCGGAAAAAGGAAAAGAAGATCACTTGAGCAGAAAATCCACAAGACACATGGGGTCTGTGGATGCTACAAAGCTCCTATTCATTTTCTATGACTAGCAGGATACACACACAGTGCATGATGAATACAGCACAGCAGGTTGACAGACTGCGCAACTTTACAAAATGAGACAAGATATGATTCCGTTGCTGCATTACCTGTTGCTTTCATTAAGTATTTTCAAAGCACATTTAAGTGTAGCTAAAGTAGGAAAGTGCCACACTGGCTGCAATGTTAAAAAATGGCAAATGCCCAAAACAATAGTGCCTAACTTTCACTATATCACCCTGCAGCCAGAGCTTTAAATGTTCTCTTGCATTCACATACCAGATTTATAGCGTCTGTCTCTGAAATTCTCCATTATCACTGGTCAGCTGATATTAAATGGGCCAAATCTCAAATAAACCGGACCTAGATGCCTCGTGCATCAGTGTCAAGAGTTGGAGAGATAATGAGAGACAGAGGGAGAGAGAGGCTCGAGTTAGACAGACAGTGAGAAAAACAGGGATGGATAGCAGACCTCTGAGTGAAATATATCAAGTGTAATATGTGGAGAAATGATGAGAAACAGCCAGAGTGAGGGATGGATTGTGAAGGAGACAGACGAGGTAGTGGAGAGACAAGATGAGAGGAAATGAGTCGGAAGAACATCCTACAGAGTGAGAACAGACCTCTGCGTCAAGAGTGTCAAAGCAGGAAGTGTAGTTCAGTTGACAGGCAGAGAAGAAGCATGGGATACGCAAATGTGGGCAAATGTGTGAGTAGATTGATGCCACCCACTGATAGCTTGTTGAATAAATCTTTGTTTTTAACTTTGTTTCCAGAGACATTAATTTTCCCTGCAGGATGATCTGGGCACAAGCCTCCCAGACGAATTCCTGTTCTTTAAAAGACTGAAGTGATTGTCAGTTCTAAAACAGCATCCAGCTGAAATGTTTGAGTGCTGCATCATTTTAAATGGAGTAAAGCAAAATCACCAAGGAGGAGATTGTAAAAACATTTCTTGAAGAAATAACAATACCAACAATGTGTCAATAAAGGACGACAAGACTAAATTGATGTGTGCCCTGCATTAAGACACCGAATGTTTCATTTGCATGGGACATGCCACTGTTTGATACTGGGGGTGGAGCAGAGGGAGGGGGGGTAAGAGAAAGACTCTGTGTGTGTGCGTATGAGTCCGCATGTGGGTGGGTGGGTGGGGGGTGCTTCCAGGCCCCTGGAGAGCCTGGCCAGGCATTAATCTTCTCCCTTTGACAGCTCCCTGAAAGTTTCTCAAGGAGGGCCATTTCCTTGAGCTATTATAATGCTTCACTCAAGCACAACCCCAATACTGAGTGTTTGGGAGGGGGGGGTTGAGCGGGAGGACCGGATGGATAGAAGTGGATAAAAAGTGGTGAGGTTTGTGGCACCTCAGGAGCAGAAATATAAGGGATCATTTAGTGCTTCCAGCAGTAGTTTGTAACATGGGATAAGTGTATGACAAGTATTTTTCTTTTAACTTTTTCATTATGTTGAAGTTCTTCATATGTAACCGTTGAAAAAGTAAAAAAAAGGATTTTTTTGCATGCATCTGAATGTTTTGTGTCTGTTCACCATGACAACAGAGCAAAAAAATATGCATAATCCTTATATTTCTATAGTACAGCTGAGGAAATAAATGAAGAAAACTTCACTCATAAGTTATTATACAGTCCCCAAGTTCAAAGATACTGAGCAAGGGTGATGATTTGTCCACATTTATAATGTATTTGATATATGTAAACTTCCAAAATAAATAAATACATATTCTCATAATCCTAAGAAATCTTCAATTTAAATTGTTTTCATACACATTTTAGGATAAGGACAAGGAAACAGTAAGTTTTATATATGAGCCAAACATAATCAGCTCAAATTCTTTTTATCTCATCTGTTGACTTGTAATCTAAATAACATATTAAAATGAAATGTATTTTATCCATATCTGTTGCATATTAATACAGCAGTAATCCATTGGTGAACTAACATTACTGATGCAATACACCTTATACCTTAAATAAGGAAGTATATGCATTTCAATTTTTGAAGTTCTCTTTACATCTTGATAGTAATCAATGAAAAGTCAAGATCTGGAGTTTTTCTGGAGGTGATCTAACAGCCACCAGCCCCTGAGACCAGGGAAATTATGTGCCTTGCTTCACATTAATTCAGCCTGCTTGGCTAATATCCATAAACCTGTGTGATCCTGCAAACATCTGGCTTTTCTGTTACATCCCATCATGCCTCCGGGCCATCTCATACTCACTGTGAATAATCTGTAAACCTCCTCATCTCTTTCGCTCTTTTCTACTGTGACATGGACTGTCTATCACATGCCTATTGCCACCTTATGTAAGGTCTTATTGCACAGCATGTCATTATATACTGTGACTCTGTGTGCTGTCAGAATGTCTCTACCAAAACGTGCCTGATCCCAATTCACCACCCACACACACAGACAGATTGTCTTGCTCACAATGCTGGCAGGACAGTCAGTGATGGCTGCCACACATTGTTGTCCTTCAGGTGTGGACAACTCAGGCAAGATTACCCAGCTCCAACTTCACCTGTGATTAAAATTCACCACAGCTCACACAGGGTCGGGGCCACTGGCTGGGCCGGGGAGCTTCAAAATCAGACAACAAATTAGTTTCCTGACCCCCTTCCAGTTCAAGGACAGCAGTCCAACCTCCTCTGGAAGACCAGGCATGGTGATGGTGATAGTTTAACAGTAAAGTAGATAGAAGGTACAATCGCAAGATGAGACAGGGAGGCCAAGCGAAATCCTGGCCATGCAAAAAAATGAGAGTATTTGGAGACAAAAGATAGATATGAAAAAAGGAACATAGAGGGAGTGAGAGATGGGAAATTTTAATGAGAAAGGCAGAGCAAGAGTTCCAGAAAAGTTTGAGAAGTTTGATTACAGAGATAGAGAGGGCAGGGGAAATGTAAAAGATGAGTAGGTAATGTGAGAATGTTGCAGGATCCTGTAATTGCTCACATGGTGAGTCTGTGCCTGCGAGTGTCTTCTCTTGCCAGATGCTCCTAAAAAGCAGACAGGGCATATTGTTGGCATAATCAAATGCAGGAATGCAAGAAAGTGTGATGAATCACCTTGGAACAGGTGAAAATTAGATGCTGTGTTGAATTATGAATCAGGGGGGAACTAAAATATTCAGCCACACACAAGAGAAGTTTACATGGTGTTTTAAAGCTTTTACAGTAGCACTGAATTGAAGTGTTATTCCTTTAGTGCACCCATAAACTGCCTGAATAAATAACTTTATTAATGAACATTTAGTTATGCAATATATATATATATATATATATATATATATATATATATATATATATATATATATATGCTTGTTAATCTGTGTTTAAAATCCAGCATTTTATTTGCTCCTTTTCGGATTATGGGAAACCGTAGGTGAAGTGGCAATGTCATGCTTGTCTGAATCAGCTGTTTCTCTGAGCCACGAGTCCATCACGAGATGATTTTATTGGTCTGTGGTCCCTGTGCAGGGGCTCCAGGAACTTTTTTTTAGTGTGTGTTCAATGATTTGTTCTGTGGGCCATCCTGCAGTCAGTATTCAAACCCTGCTGTGCACTCACTCATTCGGCCTTTTGTGCCTAGCTTTTGTTGACACGGCTCCACAAAGGATGGGCATCAGAACATGTCCTGGTAGAGTGGCTGCTTTTTCTGCGGCAGAAAAAGTGTTACTTTTTTCACCGCCTTTAATTGTCCTCAAATTGGAATGTGGGCAAGGGATCGCAACGTGCACTGCTCCTGTCTCTCGGGGTCCCGTTCGTCCTTTCATAGAGCTGTAAACATGCACTGGAAACACAAGAGCTGACATTTAATATCACAGCTAAGCAGATGGACCAAAACAAGCATCACATGTCTGACCTGGGTATCACTTTGAAAGAAGCACCTATTTATCCAAATGCGTACATAAACATGTCTAAAATATGTCCATGTGAAGCTTGTCATGGAGATTAGATGCCCTGGCTGTATCTGGAGCTGTGACAGAGTGTGTTCAAGGGGCAACCAAGCAGACAAAACTAGACTGTGGGTACACTATGATCCAACACTTTGACAATGGACTGTTAGTCTAATAGCTGTATGATGAAAGTGACTGGCATCCAAAGCAGCAGATGACATTGTTACTTCATCATGATGAAAGTGTGCTTAAGGAGTTCATTAAAAACAAAGGTGAGGCACTAAGAAATTAATTAATGCCCTTAGAGCGCAACGGTTTTTAGGTAAACAAGATGAGATTTCTTGGTGGCAACAGAGAAATTCAGAAGTTTTCACACACATGATACTGTATGTAGATGCCTGCAGTAAATCAAATCTCAGTAGAATAACACTGGTGACAGATATCCCATAGGTGAAGCGTGACCGCTCGGGAAATTGATATTTAAGTATCAGGCCTCATTCTCCATTTTCCATGCCATCATTCAACAAGAGGAATCGGAAGAAGAAAGAGGACAGATTTCAGCCTGCAGATCATAGACCAGTTTTCACCGTCATGGTGGTGGGGCAAAGAAGGTATCTTCTCTGACCCTGGGGTGCTCTGCTCATCAATCTTCAGCAGGTCATCAAATGGGCAGGGACAGAGGAGGCCAAGGCAATTGGATTCGGCAATCGTGATGGATCCACTGCTTGTAGTAGGTCCTTTTTTTTTTTTCTCTCAAGGCGACAGGAACAATGAGACAGGGAACTGGGATTTTAAATCCCTGAATCACGGGTCTGTGAGAGCAGGGATGATTTTATATGTTTGATAATAGAAATCTATGTTTTCATGTATATAATGAAAAAGTCTCTGGTTAACGTCACACAACTGACTCAAACACGCAAACTCACACAAAAACACACATACTCACACGGCTTGGCCTTTCCAGAAGGTCGAGCCTGTAGCCGGGTAACAATCGCAACTCATTAACATCTTGGAAGATCCATTGCCCTGGATATTGGCTTGGACAGTCCCTCTGAAGCGCATTGTCTTTGGACGTTTCAAGCTTGTCAGTTCCATCCCACGCAGTCCGTACAGCTGACAGACATCTGCAAGCCAGGAAGACAACTCTGTCTGTTGCTATTATTCCCATATCTGCCTCTCAATGGTAAAACATGTGCTTCCCGATCAAGAGGTTGCCGTTCCTTTTATTGATACTTCCAGTGGTAATTCTGTGGAGGCTTCACCCACAGACTTATGCATCACAAAATAAGAAGCAGTGATATGCAATTCACATGTTAGCTAATTGCCTTTATATTCTCACTTTCGCTTTGGGGCAGTAACAGTATAACAGTGAATGGCAATGTGATGGAAATTGCTTTGCAAGACGAGGAAGAGCTAATTGGTTTAGCGTTATTGGGAATGAGCAAGTGGCCTTTCTTTCACCTGTTCAATGTTTTAATGGAATGCCATCAGTGTCAGTGAACAAACACTGAGCAGACTAGAAACATTAAGAACAAGTACAAGGTAATTCTAGTAGACTCATGGATGTAGCTACACAAGTTGCATGAGGCACTGCCCATTTAGGGGGTTAACCACCTCTTTTGCATAATTTACTGTATATCATTGCATTGCATTTGTTGAAAAGAATCTGTGTGTACTCCAGTTTCCTCCCACTGTCAAAAATGTACATACATTAAGGTAAATTTTAGAGGAGACTAATAATGAATGGATTATAAGATTTGAGATCACAAACTGCCTCTAGTAAATACTCTAAACACTAACCGTGGTTAATAGTTAAAATGTATATAAAATAATCCCAGGACGCCCATAAATTAACTAATCATATCCTTGATGAATTGAAAAAACTAAATTTCTTTGTGATGCTTTACTGACCTAACAGTGGACATGGGGCTGCTACTGGGTTGCAGTTTTATAACCGGCCTTTCCCAATTAAATGTGAGGCTTCTTTTGTTTTTATACGTTCAACAGCACTCTGGTATGCTCGCCTCTGGGCATGACCACCACACTTCAGTGCATAAGTATAAATCACCATGAACAAAGCAACAACCATCCTTTGAATTAGATATATACAGTACATCCATTCAAGCAGGAGTCATGCTGTTCCCCATGCAGATTGCCTGTTTAAGCAGACGAGGGGAATGAAAGACCGAATTGCAAAGGAACAGGATACAAGGAGGGTTAAAGGGGTCAAAAGAGATGGACATAGTGAAATGGCGTAGACAGACTCTGTCACAGGCAACCACAAGGGAAGGATGCGTGTGTGTGTATGTGTGTGTGTATGTGTGGTGAGGGGTTGACTGTTGTGAGTAATGGCTCCTGTCTGACAGGGCCTTGGGAAATGGAGTCGAAGCGATCGATACGTTATAATGTTAACAACGATCCCTCCTCCCATTGTGCTGCCCGAGACAAATCTATTAAAGATCCATCCCGTCCCGCCATCACCATCCTTTGCCAACAGTATAGAGAGAGGGAGAAAATAAGAAAAAAAGGAAAAAGAGGAAGCAAAAGGGGATGGACACCAAAACACAAAGCAATTTTCATAGCAAAAAGACATTGTGTCAAAAAGTGTTCAGTCACATCCAGTGACGAGCTGTCTTCTTTTCTACTTCCATACACTTGTTGGTTATTTTCTTTGGTCGATTTGTAGCTCAATGGAATGCGTCTAGCAGAGAAGTGATCCCCTTGCTGTCGCATTGATTACCCATTAACAGAGCCATATCGACAAACACATTTTGACGTCTCTGAAATCGTTTCTGAATAGGTGTTTGGATGATGCCTCTCACAAATGCACAAGTTGCCAGTGTTTTTAAAAGTAATTCTTCTGAAGAGTAAAGGGAGGTTTATTCAGAATTACTTCATTTATACAGCTGAGTTAAAATAGCTTGAAACATGTTTTGAGTAAGTTCTGCCTGGATTTTTATCCCTTGGTGTGAGAATTGCCATGGAAAGTTATCATTGTCTGAGCAAGGTTTTAAAGTGCAGGTTTTAGTGGTTCAGCCTGACTCAGTATCTCCCAAGAGAGAGGGAGGTGGGGAAACATTTGTCGTTTTATTTTCTCCACAATCTTTGTATGTGTATGAGTGTTTGTAACAATCTGTGCAATCTGAGTAGTCCCTCGACCCGGGATGAGCAGTGAGTAGTGACGACAGCTAATGTCAACCATGTCTGATGTGCCACATGTGGTATTTTCATTGCAAAGGAAAGTCAAACAGTCACACACGCATGCAACGCCATCCGCATGACAAGGATGAATGGGGGGGAGTTATGGTCAGCTGAGGTTGGGCAAAGTCTCAGCTGCCCTGGGACCTCCTGCTCAGCACCGCCACCCATACACATCAGTGTTGACACAAACTCTCACCGTGGAAAAAATGCAATTATTTTCCCCAATGTGCATACACAGGACAGAGGTTACATTCATGGTGAGTCACGTCCTCGAGAAAGCCCTCGGTCACCTCCTTTCCAACCCTGCTCCCACATTGCAGGACAAGCTGTGACACACGGCAAAAGCATGCACACAAACATCCAAACATGTCGACACACCAACGGATACAAATAGGCCTCAACTCAACCCCTCCCTCTAATGCAATCAGGGGCAGTGCAGATCCCCTACCACCCCAGCAACTGTTCACTCCAAGGCTTTACGATCTTGACCTCATATGTAGTAAGCGCCATGGGGTTGCAGGGAAGGGATCAGCTTAAGTGAAAGGGCCCCCACTCGTCCTTCCTGCTGCGACCCCCCAAGCTGCGGACGCAGATCAAGTTGCCCACCCACCCCCCTTCTCCAGATGTGAGCCAGGGGGGCATCTCAAGGCTCCACTAATATGTGTGTATGTGTGTGTGTGTGTAAGGCACACTCCTGTGTCACACCCCTTTGGCACTTGACGCCATCGACCTGTCAGTGAGATGGATTGGCCTGCGATGCCGATGTAATGTTAGGGCCAGGCAAGAGGTGCATGCGTGTGGATCCTCTTGCTGTCGCTGACGCCTCTGCTTTCCTGTAACAAGCAGCTCATTGGTTAACTTTCCCCCTGAAACACTGACCCCAGGCAAAGGATAGTCTCTCAACACCTTTCCTCCAGCTCCACCTCAGCAATTCCTCACCTCAGAGGTCTTTATTTTAAGACCTGCATCCCTCCACATGCAGAAGAGCTCATTCCGCCACTTTCAGACGCTTGAGCTGTGATCAAAGGAAGTCTGGGTGCCATGGTGGCATGACTATGCACTGAGGACACCCATCTTGTTTATAACTTAATTCACACATCTGTTTTCCTTATTGATTACCCGGCTCAGATTTTAATGGGGGTAGAGGTGGGAGGCAAACGCAGAGAGGGAGATTGTATTTCTTGCCCTGAGTGGCCAGCTTATCAGATTTTCCCGTCACACTGACGTTGTCAAACACAGAGCGCAGGACTGGGCATTAAGCAGGCAATAAGTCAATACAGAGACCAAAGTGGTAACACTTAGAAACCTTTCACCCATCCCCGCCCACTGCCACTTGAATATTTAATACGGTGGTGTCTAGTGATATGAATCTTGGGATGGCTGCTGAGGACCTGTCATTACTTAGCATGTGCCAAGTCCTTCCTAATTCACGTCTGAGTTTGCACGTCAGCAAGTGTTAATTTATGTTCATGGCACAGAGTCGTGGTCAAATTCCAATCAATAAAGTATCACCAGGAGGCGAGAGAATTGACCTGGCCCAGAAATCAATTTCCTTACCCATAACCAGTGAACAGCCTCAAAATGAGGCTTTTTAATATGCTTCTTTTCAACACTGGATTTTGAATTAACTATTTTTATTTTGAATTTCAAATTAATCTGATATCATTTTAATTTATTTATGGAAAATGTGGAAGAGCGGCATAAAATCTTAATGAGCTTTTCTCCATTATGATTTAGGCAGCACAAGATACTATGTTTTACTCATCCTATCTTCCTGTCAATGGGCTTTAATGAAAACTGAGTTTGTGCTGCAGACTAAGGATTTCATATGCAGGACTTGGTGGAGGCCTTCACTGCTAATTTGTCTCTGTAACAAATTATTCTGAGCACTTTCAGAACACATTCCACCCTGCAAGCGACACTCTCCCTACGGCTGAAGACGAGACATGACACAGGCTGCTTCTTCACTCACAGGCATAGGCATGCTCGCACACACACAGAGGGAAATATTCAGACAGATGCTCTCAGACAGATAGATTTGCACATGCGGAGCCAACAACATTCTCAGCAAACCCCAACATGCAAACAGTCACACTCACACAGCCTCTCAGTGGATATAACCTCACCCCTACCCTGTTGCATTGCTCCTGCATAGCAGAGAACGCCTAATGAGTGTATGCTGTGTACAAATAAATGTGTGTGGTGCAAGGGTCTGTGGGAAAAACTGTAAAGCATACAAATCTCTTTGAATATGCACAGTCACCCCCATAGCTAACCCTAACAATTAGATATTCACCCAGTAAGACAAATGCACTTATGGACAGACAAATGTACCCACACTGTGCACATTCCTATATATACTCACATTCTCAAGGGATATGTTTTCTCCAAGGATGAATCTGCTGAGTGAGACACACATATATCAGCATATGCCCTGTGGGTGTCATAGACGGAAGTCACAGGACAATTTTGGCATATTTCTGAGCAACATGGCATGCTGAAAAATGTGGTTATGTAGAGTCCTGACAAGACAGGTGTGGCTGTCAGACAAACTGCTGTAATTCTCAGTGTGTTACACACAGATGTTTTCCTTTCCACTGTGGAAAAGTTAAGCTTATACTCTCAGTAAAGACATTATACCATTCTCACATTCAGCCTGTGATTAACTGTTTGCTCAAGTGGCTTCAGTGGGACAGGTGGATAGTCTGCTAAGAATAGAACATAGATGTGAAATATTACTGAGTTGCTACAGTGCATGTGTGAGGAATCACACACACATGGATACAACCACACTCATACATACTTGCTGGGGTCTTTAAAATGCATCTTTGCACCTCGGGTAAACAAGGCCACTTGCATTCAGGCAGATACGGTTACACGCATATCACAATTAAATTAGCTATCTCATTTCTCCCCAGAGCAGCAGGGCCCATCTGCAAACATCAGACAGCCTCTCTACAAAGACCTGTTGGTTCTCATTGTTTCAAGCCAGCCCCCCCCCCCCACCCTCCAAATCCCAACTCAATAAGGGCTCCGGTGTTTATACAGAATGCATTTTCATTAACTGTAGCAAATTGCATTTTAATCCATGAAGCCCATTTCATTGAAGAAACTCTTTGACTGGTGTGCGATTGGCATTGAGTTACTGCCATGCAGAAGGCAGGAAAACAAAAGTGAGATATGATAAAAGCTGGTGTTTGTTGTTCTTTTTCACCCCCGTTTTCTCTGTCATGTTGACGGAAATTAGCAGAGATATAGGAACCCCAGTGCTGGCTCAGAGCTGTTGGAATCCTCAGCAGACTTGATTCGTCCAATCTTTTCATTTTTTTTAACCTCTCATCTTTGACAGGCTGATGGATTGAGACGTCTCCCTACAGAATTGAACTATACGTCGTACTAATGCATGAAGAACACATTTTGCGTGTGGCAAAGAATAACAACTAATTGCAACAGCAAGCTAAAGAGGTTAAATCATATGTAACCTATTTTAAAACAATCCTTTCTTTGTCTCACTTGCAAAAAGAAAAGGGAACAACATGATGTATTTTCATTGGTTGGGTGCCTATTAAGTCTGACTGTTGCTGCTTTATAAAAGTGCTTAACTCTCCAGAGTCTCTTCTCCTCCAGTACACTACTTTGATCTCTCTGCTGTTTCAATGCCTTAATTGCCCCTTAATTTGTGTGACCAGTAGACCCTGATGTTGGGGGGCCGATAAAGAGGCAAAGCTCAGTTGGGTAAAAACAGTGACCTACTATGTGACATAGTCAGCATGCTCCATTGCCCCACACAGTTACTCAGTGGCCCCCTGATGCCCACTGAGCCTGGGGGCCCTGTGGTAGAATGAGGAAACACTAGCATTGGGGCAAGGACTAAAGGCTGTTAATTAGCAGCGTTGGTTTGGCACCCATAATTTGGAGCTGATCCTCGGAGCATCTTTTCTCCCTCCAGAGTGTTCGACATGGAGTACTTAGAAAGTAGGAGCTCTCTGTCTCTCTGGAGTCAGCAAACCAAAAACACACTTCATTCTGTTGACAGACAAAGCTATAACACTCAACTCAAGAAATGAGCTCACCACACCACAGAAATTGACGCAGAGGTATTAGTCCTAGTAATGTGCAGTGACTAGCACAAACATCTGCAATAATGCATCTATTGTTCACATAAGTGACATTGATTAGCACATAACCACTTTTAGTGACACATTTCACAAACCCAAAGAATTGTTATATTTCATAGGGTCTGATTACAAATGTATGTTATTATTATTATTCCCTCAGGCACCCTTGTCACACACCAAAACCTACTATGAAGATTGATGGAAAAAAAAAGAAAAAACTTCCTGACATTTGGTGGAAAATTGATCTCTTCACCATTAAAGTTGAATTTCCTCTTTTAGAGATCATCACATTCAACAACATTCACTTAACAACAAACAATGTTCCTTAAAACTTAACTTGCATTCCCAGATGACTGATGTTTACAAACTTAAATTCAAAGTGAGCAAAGAAAAATAACACACGGTACATCAAACCATACAAATTATACAGCACTGATTTCAAGTGAATCGTAAAAAATGAATCATAGCAAAACCTATTTTATCTCTTAATCAGTGTTGGAAAAGAGATTTCCTGTGTAAATCCACATAACAAAAACACTGTAATAAAATGAAACAAAAAATACGCAATAAGTCTTTGTTTTGAGTCAACAACTTAGCGAGAATAAACTTAATATAAAATAACAATTCTGCCCATTTCCTTCTGTGCTTTGTAGTGGATACAGCTGTGAAGCAGCTCTTACACTTATTCTGTTGACATTTTCTCAATGGGGCCTGTTACTGCTCTGTCCACTGAAGCAAGGACGAAACTGTGAAAGTGAAAAGCATGTTCCAAGCTGCTGACAGTCACTGTTGATAGATCATGCCATTAAAGTGGAAAATAATATGCCTCCTCGTCCAAAAAGTGAAACAGAAACTGACAGGTAATGGGATATAGTGGGGAGGTACAGGATTTCGGGATTGGAAACAATTCAAGCTGATGTCCAAAGAGAGCTCAATACTGTAGATGTAGCAAAAATCACTATTTTTCTCTTACTTTGAGGTTGAGGACTAAGAGGAATAGATGTGAACTGCTGACATTAAATTGTTGGATTGTTCCCTGCTAAGGCATTTTTGTGGCTGACCTTGAATTGGACCCCAAGGTGCAATCTCAGGGACTGGCTGAGAACCCAAGACACAGGCTTGAGAGGAGTTTTTTGGGCTTGTGAAGCTGCATTATGTCTGACCTTGTTATTTCGGACCATCCTACATGAGGGTTCATCAGAGAGTGCCTTGATGATGATGTAATATGTGGAAAGCTGTCCTCTTGCCACATCCCTATTGGGTCTCCTAGCTTGTTAAGCCCCAAGCCGAATTTGAGCTTGAGAAAATCCCTTACTAATAGCTGTTTATGAGCGGTTGAGTCACCTTAATAAATTCTTACTTTTAGCCAATGGCAAGTGACAGCCCAACAAGCGCAAAAATATCCAGGGCCACCTGTTTGTTTTGGACTGTGAGGCCCTAGAACGCTGGCCTCAAGCCCCATCTCCTGCGTCTTGGGCCAGGTGTAACTGAGAAACAGAAAGGTCCAACTCTGCTCATAAATCTGACGCACGGGCCAAAACCAACTCCTGCCGATCCTCCCGTCCTCTGGCCCTCTTCTCATCCCAGTCATATTCCTGCGACTCACAAGCTGGGCCAGGCTCGTCGGGAAGCCATGGCCACCCCAGTTGCTGCAGTGATGTGCAGACATAGCAGTATGATTAAGGAAACAGAGATCTGTACACGCAACTGGTGTACATTCAGAGCATAGTGGCGCCGCTTGACTGAGAGGCATTTAGTCATACTTAGTCTGAAAAATGTAATAATATAAACACAATGGCTCTGGTTTGAATTCTCTGAAGTTTTTTTGCATAATCCCATTGAAACTGATCACATATTACATTTAGAATGGAGGTTATGCTCACAAATATACACAGAGATTCTCATTTCCTGGAGATGGTTGCTACATGATGTGTTCACTCATATATGAGGCACAACAATAAAAAAACTGGGAACCCCTACATTTCAAAAAAGTATATCACAAAAGTGCAATGGACACTTTATTTACATTGTATTATTTACTTTTTTATTTGCTGCATGATATTGTACACCGGGCATGAAGTAGGTTGTCACATTCCCAGTTCACTACAAACTAAATGGTGTGGTAAGTTAAGAATGCATGGAAACACAAACTATTTTGTACATATATCTCACTCAAATTAAAGTCCTGCAAACCCGATTCTGAGCAAATTATGGGATGTCACGAGACGAGATGAGATTTACATTTCATACTTCCTTCAGTTGAAACAAGGAGTAATTTCAGTTGGTCAAAATTGTAGAAATATTTCTTTTATTTCATGAAAAATCTGTGTGGAAACACAACTGATGAAGGGCGCGCTTAAGTTCAGTTACTCTTGAGAATGCTGATCAGAAAACAGACATGGGGCTTTTGGCAAATTAAAAACTGTGCATACGCATTATTATAGACTGAGAGCTTTTACAATCCCTCCTCAGCAACCCTTCTTCGATAACACCCCTACTCTTGCCATCGTCTGCTTGCAAACCTATAAATGCCACTGCCCGCCACATCTTGTTTACCATCTCTTCTCTGAATGCAGAAAGTCACAGCTGTTGTCTCCCTCACTCTCAATAAATGCTGTTTAATACAACATCATTAACTTTGATTGGGGTTATGCTCATTATTCCCCAACACTTGTGCAAGTGACTGTTTATTTTTATCTGTGCTATAATTTTGTCAGCGTAGCTACAGTCAGGACCCATTTCACATTCCAGGTCTCATCAGTCATTGCTGTTACGGCCCAACCACGTGGATCAGACACACCTAATGCATCTCCATGCCAAGGTCCATTATCCTGACACAAAAATGCAGGTACTTACAGTAAATGTAACTAGGCTGTAGAACAGTGCATAACGTCTGCATACAGAGTGCGGCTGAGCAGCAATAAAAAAGGAGGAGGGAAAATGAAACCTCTCATTTAGATTTTGGTGTTTGTAACCAGGACAATTACATTTAATCTAACATACTTTCCTGCTTGCAACTGCTTGTGAACAGGCAGCAGTTCTTCCGTAGCCCATCCTGCCTTAATTAATGGTGGACATTTGTTGCCCTTGAATGACTTTGTTAGGAGTGAGAGCATAGAAGACAAAAGAGAGTAGATGCACTGCGGCCGTGTATTGTTGTTGTTAAGATAATCCTCATTGAGTAGAACTGTCCTTTCCGCAACAAAGCCTTTATTAGATCACTTCAGGAACAAATTGACAGCACGTGTTGGGCACTCCAGCCATTGTGCTGCCGCAAGTACTGCAGAATTCTTTGGATGATTGTGTGTGAGGCCGATGCAAGAAATATGGCAAGGCAACACAAACACATCGACATCAGCTGCTGGCCCTTCAGGCAGAGCTTGAATTAGAAGCAGAAAACCTCAATAGCATGCCTCATGTGAGTCATGATCAATGCTGAAGAGGAATCCAATCAAGTGCAGGATTTTGCTCAATGACGACCGAGGTCACAGAAAATATTGTCAATATTATTGTCGTTTTTCCAGGGTGCAATGCAAGGTATTGAACTCTAGCATTTAACTTCAGATCCAAGAGGCTGGATCATGTTTTTTTTTTTTTTCAAGTCACCAAGGATCATAATAGGTGCAAAATTTTGTGGTTCTTGCTCTTTTAACACTACTGACTGGGAACGGCAACCTGAAAAGTACATTAGAATCATCTTCCTGAGACTCTAATGGCTTTACAGTGGAAACAATTACCCTTGGTTTCTCTGGTGGCAGCTCCAACTCGCTTTTTTAATGGGCAGGATATGAGAGATTATCCAGGGGTATGTTTTTAATAAGAGATGAAAAGCAGAGGAGAAACTTTCTGGTTTGTTTCTCATTTCTTTTCTTCACTATTTTCATTCAACAAGTGTATCTTGCTGTGGGATAGTGGGGTGATCTTCCTGTCTTCATCTCAGTTTTGCTTTTTTAAGGCAGAAAAATAAAGATCCATCCATGGCCAAAAGAAAAAGAGAAAAACACACACACACACACACATTGGTCCATTTAGTGGCCTGGATCGGCAAAATGAGAATTGACTGGTTTCCAAAAACAATCCTTCATTTCAGTGGCATCAACAGGGCAAAGCAATGGTATTGCATTGGAACATCTGTTTTACTGACCATGGGGATGAGCCAAACTTCATTTTACCATTCAGACATGCACCTATATTCCAAATGTGGAATGTTTATGACACATCAACAAAGTATTTTTTGTTGGTGCTCACCAGAAAATCTACAAGGACCCAGCATGAATTTCCCCGAAGCTTGTTCTATTGTTTAATCTTTATTAAATACAAAATTGACTCCGGAGCATGGGAGAAGGCAGACCACACAAACTAAATCCCCCTCCCTGCCTGGTTCCTGTTCCACGCTGAGAAAGCAACTGCAAACATCCAATGTAAACAGATAGGGCTGATAGTAATTGAATTGAGCTGAACTGACACAGACCGTGACAGGACGTTTTTCCTAGCAGTGGCACTGAGCCTGATGTTCCCTTTCCACTTCCACGGCATTTCTGGATCCAGTGGTATATAAGGGAAAGAGTAGCAAGAGAGCAGAACCTGTTTGATGTGAGTTGACAAGGGCAGGTAGGTAAGCACAATAGAAAACAACTCAGTTTTGATGACGGTGGTGTGTGGTTACCATCGTTGTTTGTCTCCAGAGGAGAAGTTGGTCGAGATGTGGCGAGTAGGAATGGGCAGATGTAGGCCAGGCTGAGAAAAGTGTAGGATGCAGTGAAGAATGAGTAACAGAGATGTCAAGACTCCAAGAGAGTTCTCACATCAGTTTTTAGGAGATTTGTTAAGAAAAACATATTCTAGGTAGTAGGTATTAGTGTGAGAAATAAGTTTATTAAATCAAACCGATTTTACATGCTTCTTGTGTCAAAACTGAATTTTTCTGTGCTGCTCTACTACTGATCTACTACTCTATCGATTCAATCTACTATATTGACTATTGCCACAAAAACAAGCTCAGCTCAGTTGGCCCACAGGAAGAGCTATGGCAATGTTTTCCCAGTTTAAGACACAAACACGTCAGTCCATATTGGCATCGAAGGTAATGCAAATCCTACAGTGCATGTGATGTAAAATAATGGTGATGTTGCTTGAGGATCTGCAAAATGAATATATGCAGACAGTAAGAAAGATGAAGACAAACGGATGGCATGTCAGAGCTTGAGAGAGACATGAGAAAATGAGTAGCAGAGATGGAGGTGGGGAAGGAGCAATGGAATTAGTGTAGAGCTCGGGAGTGAACAAGAGAATGATGCAGAGAGAGACCAAGCCAGTGTTGGAGAGAGAGGGAGAGGGAGAGGGAGAGAGAGAGAGAGAGAGAGAGCAAGGGAGAGAAAAAGAGAGGGAGACTTAAGAGGAAGGAGGGGGAAAATTGAGAGGCTGCGTAGCACTTTCCTCTGCAAGCTGACAGGGCTTGACGCTCAACTAACAGGGCTGTTTTGACAGGTGTCAGATGGTCCATATTACTATTTCACCGCCGGGCCCTTGGGACTCTGCATCACGGGCCACAACAGGACTGGCCAAGCTGGAAAAAAAAATAAAAAAGAAAAGTGGCATGGCAAGAGAGTAAAAAACACTACACTTGACTTCCTCCCTCTGCAGCGTGTTGGCTCTGCACACTCTCCCAGAGCCAGGGCATCTGCTGCATGTTAGCTGTAGGCTAACTATGTGTATGTGTGTGAGGCATGTGTGTGTATTCCAAGTGAAGGTGTGCACATGAATATGTCTGATGGACAGGTTAAGACACATACCAATCAGTTTTCAAGCTTTTTTTTCTTGTTTTTGGAGCAGACTCAAGGTGAGGCAGTCAGATGTAGAAAATCAGATCCATCTTCATCTAAAAACAATCTATCAACATAGCATTCCTTATTTGGCATGTACTAAGCAGATGAAAAAAACATGATCGCTACCAGATTGCGACTGTACAGTACACAGGGAGAGCAAATCACATCATCCCCGCAAGGGGTTAAGTTGTGACACTGGAGGGTTTCTTTAATGTGGTTAGAAACATCTCACCAGGCAATAAAAAATATTGATCGGATTCTTTTCACACTGGAATCCATTATTTGCGCATGGTTTACTGCCCAAAAAATATGATAAGTGAGTGAAAGGTTGCCTGATTTGATTATCTCCTGTGACTTTGTGCACTTTAAATCAAAGCTGAATCTGGTTCAAGGCAGTATAGAGAATTTATGCAATATTCCTATGCCAGACAGCGCTTCTATTGTTAAATCATATAACACTCTTTAACAGTGATCTTAGCTTTCCTGAGCTAGCATTCCTCACCGCTGCTGCCTAAACAAATAGCAATATTTCAAACCCCCCTTCAACTTTGAATGTGTTCAAAACCACTTGAGTTGTCTGACAACTCCCAAATGCATGCGGCCATAATTTGCAACAAGTTTGTAATTGTCCCTTGTTAAGTGTTTCAGGGGGAATACTGTGGCTGTGGCTTCGATCAGAATTGTTGCAAGTACTTAGGGCATGTTTTATAGTTACCGCATGAAACAAGAGAGTCCCCGCTCGCCTTGTGCACTGGGACTCAGAGGGTGGATCTGATGCTGCTCCTCGCCGTCGAACAAAGGCCCGGCGTGACCAAAGGAATGGTATGGTCTGGGATGTCAATTTGAAAACAAATGCATGACGAAGGTTGTCTGCAGGAGATTAACCAAAAGAGATCTGAAACAGAGATTTTTGCTCGGATCAAAACCGCATTGGTGATAGATATCATCACATACTTTTTATTATAGGCACTTACTGCACATTCAAAGTGCAAAAAATGAATAAAATAGAGAGGAGAGGTGTTGATGTGTGCTGATTACATTTACATTACATTACATTTACATTACATTTACTGATGAAGGCTTTGAAAAATCTGACTTTTCAATCACAAACCTTTCCTGCACTGAAGCACAACAGATCCATTTAATAAGCACTTTTACAGGATAATGGACCAAAGCAGCAAGATCATGTATCATCCAGTGTCACTTCAAATCTACTAAAACAATGTTCTCATCTGTTTACACCACCAGATTTAGAGAGAATTTGTTCCAAAATATTCAACTAATGTGCAAATCAGAGGACAGTGTGCATCAATCAAACAGTAAATGATTAAGTATTTCAGATTCTGTCTCTCTATGAAATGAGCATTTTCTCCCAGTGCCTGAAACGTTTTTCACCGGTACTGCTGTTTCCTCCCAGTCTAAAAAGATGCATATTTAGGTCATTGGGAGTCTTTTATTCACCCCTCGATGTGAGCATGAGTGCACGGCAATGGACTAGACAACAGGGGTGTTAGTCTCTGCCTTCAGCCTCTACGTGCTAAGGATGTGACTATCTAAGATGTGACTATCTAAGGTGACTATCTAAGGCTATCTAAGGACTTTTCAGTGAGACCTGAAGTCCACACTTTGATGTCCTTGACTCGGTCCTCTGGGACTAGTGCACTGAGGCACTGAACTCCACTCCTACAATGCTGTTGACACCCAACACCTGACACATAATTTATGTAAATGTATTCATTTTGTAAAATGAGTTAAACGTCTGTGTCTGTATACTTTTACTCCACTATTGTTTCCAAGTTGGGGCCAGTGGTAATGAAAAGTGGCAACATGAAGCACGTGTACAGTGATGTAACAGCACAACTCTTGAGCAGTGATTGAGCAACTTGGTTCTCAACTGGTTCGCAAGGTGTACCAACTCTGAACAAGCACAAGCACTGGCACTGGAATCACTACTTAACTTATTTGATGGAAAAGGGGGAAGAGAGGGTTCCAAGACTCTATACTGGTGTTTAACCACTTTTGCTCACTTTGAAAGATGACGCTTTTGTCGTTGTTGCCAAATTTCAAAAGAGTGAATGACCCTACACTTTACTCCATTTGATCTCTAAACCTCCTAAATACACAGGCCACTTTGTCCATATGTGTCAAATCCCATAAAAATGCCACGATAAAGTAATCTGGTAAATCTGTAAAGCACTTTACAAGATTGGGTTACCAATGGAAAGTCCTTCAACCTGCATGATGTCATATTGACCGTCCTAATGTACTTTTATTTTTCTTTGTCTCTTTCTCTGTCTCCTCACCCTCTCCTTCATCATGTCCTCACTGATCACTGATAACAAGATAAAAAGGCCACAGGTTAGCCCATCTGTCAATCAACAAAATTGAGGGTTGACTCACAGGTTCTCTAAGCTTTAGTAACCTTTTGCCCCCTCTCTTTTCCTTGTCCCTTCAGAGTTTTAACTTGAAAAACTGCTAACATTCTGCAGTGGAAACTAGTACCTTTTTCTAAGTTCTACATTCTGCTTTACTTTATCTATTCCATAAAAATGCAGTACTTTGGAAAAGCTACGGATTGCTTTTGTTTTGTCTTGCAACACAATTTACGGCACATCTTCCCCTCATGAGACCAAATGGTCTAAATCAGTTGGAAAAAATAAAAGATAATAAAACGCTTCTGAACTTTGCCTGTCCCATTTCATTGTCTTTCAATCCAACACCAAGTGCTCCTTTCACAAAAAGTCTGATTCAGTTCCCCCTGAGTATGTTAAAACAGGAGGCCATTTTCAGGGTTTTATGGGGTGTCCTGTTTTTCCAACATACCTCCAGTGATTTAGGTAATATGCCTGAAATACAGAGTTCTGAAGGCTAAGAGGCAACTCAGGTTTTACTGTGCCCTCACTTAAATGAAAATAAAAATAATGTGACATAGACGAATGGCAGACTTGAAAATATGCTCTCAGGAGCAGACTTCACTCTCATGGACCTGCAGTGCCCGATGTCCGCTTCCCTAGTTTGAGTTCCCTGGGTCTGTTTTCCGGTGTCTCACACTGTTCTTTGACCTCACACCCATGTGAGTTTTCTGGTTCTGTCAGAGAGAAGCTCATCTCCACTAAAAAGTGTAGTGTAGACTAGGTATTGCAATATTTGAGGGACTGCAGAGGGTGAGACTGGGTGAGGTGAACTGGTTCTCCCAGCACTCTGGCAGTCTCATAGCACCTCGACCTTCCAAGTTAAATACTCTGGTCGAGTTTCCTGAGTGCTTAGATCTGTCTGCGCTCCAATCACGTCAGCTAAAAGTGTGCACAAAGAGACTTTTTATGTCCACTTAAACCAGCATTTTTAAACCATATCAGACCTTACGTGCCTTGTGTTTTAATATGCTTGCTATAATTTGACTTGTAATTTATTGTAGTGTGGGGATGTCCATGTATTTGATTGCCTTGGCTGATTGTCATATTTGGAAAGTAAAGACCAGAAAAGAGCCATAAAACATGCACTTACACACAAGCTGAGAGTCATGCTTTTGTATGAAATCTGGTTGAAATTCTCAGCTCAGCAGTAGAGAGGGCTACCTTTAACTCACTGTTTAAATATTTGAGTTTAATCATACTGTATTTTCAACTGCACTTTGCTTGTTTGTTGGCTTTTATGCTTAGCTTACCCACTCAATTGTCGTTTACTTTACCTCCATGTTTTTTATCTACATTTTACATCCTAACTGTGTCATGGGTTGATAACATGAAAGGGAGAAGAATTATTAATCTGGTGGGCATTATTTCCACCAAGACTCGTATATCTCACCACAGAGCGAGTGCCTTTGTTCAGTGGACATTTTACACTCTGTATATGTTTAACGCTGTTGTCTTTTACAAATTAGACCTGTAGCATGGGTGATTTGTTGCAGGAGCTCACACCAGCAGCTGGAGAAATTAAATAGGTTCCCTGGCACTCTTCCAGCTCTTTTACAGGGCTCTTTTGCCATTCCAAGTGTACAGTTTACAGTGTTTAATGATGCTCTGTATTTTTTTACTGAATCCTCGATTCCCAGTGCCGGCTAATGAGAAGGATGCATACTAAAGTTAAAGCCACTGAAGGTGGTGATGAAAAGGGTTAGTAGCTGTGTTTCACATGCTATAAAAGAAAAAGGAGAAAGAGAGCCGAGAAGGTGTGTATGCATTTGCACACACTATGTGTGTGAGAGAGGTGAGACTAGGCCAACATATCAGACTGACATTGTAAAGAACTGGAAACTAGCCATTCAGTATTCACTTGCTCTGATAAGAATATGCCTTTAACCAGCAGCCACAGGGGTCAAAGTCAATGAAACCAAATTTCCAGGTCTATGAACCAACTACACCATCTGAAAAATTCTGCACAATGTCCTTGCTCTAAGAGATTTTTAGAGGATGGAGGGAGCTTCTATGAATAGCTCGAGAATTATTATTTTCGTTTTTATCTTAGTCTTTATCTTTTTTTGCTGCTTATTTAGCCATAAATGTGTAATGTTAAAGAAAAATACCAAGTTCTTGGGGGCAGTAAATCATTTAAATTACTTTTCAAACATTTATAAGTAATATAAATAGCAAAGCCACGTCTGCTGCAAACTTTCTGGAATCATTATTAGCTTGTGTCAGCCGAAACCCATTGTGGTGCAATGTATGAGTATTAAAGCAAAACTGCATGTCTTTCAGCACCACTGTTCAAACAACACCATACCAGCAGCTCCACAGACTTCAAACATTTGACTGTAACAATTAGGAGGCAGATTTGGGCCACCATTTAAGCTGTCACTTGTCACTGTGTTCGGAGGCTCTGGACTCCGGGCCACGCTGGCAGGCTGCAAGTCAATGCCCCCACCAAGACGTGTCGCAAGGATATTGATTGAAGAGCAGCGGGGGGTTTTGTGACCGAGGGAAGCAAATCCAAAAGCACACACGAGTGATAATGAGGACTGGCTCACTGTTTACTGTGACTTCATCGGATGCTGTCATCATGTGGTTGCAGAATGCAGCCTGGCCCAGATGCTTGTCTGAAAACTCTCAGCACATGCACACACCCACGCACACACGCACAGATTCACATAGACAAAAGAGAACAATCTACAGACACAGTGTTCCAGTTCAGTGTGCTCTCTGAAAGTCGCAAACCAACATGAAAGGGGCAGACATGAAAAATGAGCTGTTTTGCACAAAAAAATTAGCTGACAGCCTTTGGCTCTGTGAGCTTTGTTTTAATTTCCTGAACGTGTAATAGTCCGTGCATGGAATTAAACAACCATATGGGTGGATTCATTCTCCTTCATATTAGATGCCAGTAAATGACCCCCAACACCTCAATAAATAACACGAGTATCACCACATAACTCCTCGCTGATGCATTTATGGTCAATTCAATTTTAATAATTGAGTTTACCCCATCAAACAGCTGTGCCACCGAAGCTTACTGTATTTTCTTGTGTGTGTTACTTGTCATTCTCATGAGGTTATAAGCTTTGTCCCAATTTCTGATCAGAGACCGAGACCACAGCTAAAATCATTCAAGGTGACTGAATGAGAGTGCACAACAGGAAAATAACTATTCCTCCCCTGAAGGACACAGACAGGCTTGCAGAGGAACAGCCGTCCATCCTCATTTGGTTTACTCTCCCTGATCTGAGGCTTCACGACATTATCCCTCTTTTTATCTAAAATACCAGCTGTTATGCTTTCCAGCTGGCCCAGAGGAGCGTTTGACCTTCTCCACCCTCGTCTCATTGCCACTGTTGGTCCAGCCCTTTGTTCCGACTAATGTACGTTAATATTCTGGGCTGACCCACACCAGAGCCACTCAGGGAGCATGCTCCTTGCTAATGTAACTAAATCTCTCCAGTTGACCCTGTCTCCTTCCATAAGGCCTGGCCCTGTTCTTTCTTACAGGGGTTGAAATCATCTGCTTTCCCACAATGCATCTTCTCTTCAAAGCTCACTTTCAAAAAAAGACCAGACCGTGTTGCCATTATATTTAAGTGTCCATTAACAACCCAATGGATGTTAAGGGATTTTTTACTGTCAAAATATGATGCATATGTTGAATGTAAACACATCCCAGATAGTGAACTTTCATTCATCTTTAAGCATAAAACAGCATTGTATGTATAGTGTGAGAGTCTTACAAAAACATGCATGTATTTGTAACATCCTCCACTAGATTATTCTGTGTCGTCATGGGTCAAAACCACTTTTGTAGACGTGAACCCAGCAAAGGATCCAGTTACAAGTAAGAACTTTATCAAGATAGCTCTGCCTTGACAAGCTTGTTGATCTTGGTCTAGTGTTTGATTTCCTCCCTGAACACAGTTACCCCTCCCTACTACACACTGGTCTGGTAGTATCATCAGACTCTCACAGATCCATTAATTGACCCATTACTCAGCCCGAGCCCCTGTGTGTAAAGTCCGCGTCATCCACAAGCTGTGCTATGCTTGGACTCTAATCAGAAGAGGCTTATACTGGGAAAACATGATATATCATCTCTCTCTCTGAATATCTTTACCTCCTTCCCAGACAAAAAAATATCAGAAATTCCTGACAGAAATCTGCATGCTCATTATTCTCCTCATGTCTGCTGCAGGGAGACAGGAGATGGCCTTAAGTTACTCTTAGCCATTAGCTTCAGATGAGCGAGCTAGGAAAGGATTCTCAGGGAAGATATTTTCATGGTGATGTGAAATGTCTTTGATTGCAACAAATGTGGTTTCACAATCCTCGAAGATTTCCACCATTTTTCGATGAAATGTATCCTGTCCTTGTTAAAAAAATGAGGTGAATATTTTCTCCTCTGTCAGAGAGGAATAGCCAGTGATGGCTCACTAGCAGAGCTCCAGGAGATGTAGAGCCTATCATCATACTTCCTCTCACACCCGACTGTGAATTTAGAATAATGTATCTACAGGAACTTTACAAGAAAACTGTTGAATTGGAAATGCAAAAGAAGTCTTTAGTGCCTGAATGTTGAGTTTACCTCTGAAGATGGGGTGGCGACGACACATTATTCATTGTAAGTGTCAAAGCATGTGCTTCAGATATCTAGATACTATCGTAACTAGTGTGACTATTAATCTACTGTAATACTGACATTGATGGAGCAGTACCACCTGCATCCTACATCAGTGAGATAAAAAGTGTGCCCTAAATTTTCACACACCGAAAGACATAATGTGCCCTCATACAAATAAATTGCATTCAGCTATTAGTATACCACTGATGAGCAGAAGCTAACCTTTGCATTCACATTGTCAAACCATGGGGCTTAATATGAAATTATCGTGACTTGTTAATTTAACTTCCTGACTGAACCACCTATCGATTCACATTTTTTCAGCGTACGACCCCCCTCAGTCCAAACCACACTTGTGAATTTCTGTACCTTATTCTGAACACCATGTACTTCCACCATAATTAGCCATGACTGTGCTATGAACTCACCTGTATCTCCTGTTGTGATAGACCCCTAAATTATTCCAGTCCTCAGTCCACATCCAGCCTGAAATGGACATTAGTCTGGACACATCATTGCATCTGTATCATCCAATGCACTGTTATATTGGAGGCCACCAAGGTTTCTCATCCAGCCAGCTGAAAGACATTTGAATTCTGAACAAGCACACATCTGATGCTGCAGGGGTCGTCGATTAACTTTCCAACATCTGGCAATGAGCCAAAAACTCTGTAATTCATAGCTGACCCACTCAGCAGAAGCAGCTACCCACAGAGAACCACAAAGCTGGTTTATTAGATGCAAGAGGCATCCGTTGAGTTTATTTTTACTGGCCAACTGTTGTATTGAGTTTCAAGCTGAGTTTTGTTTGCTTCTTAGCATCCTGAAAAGGAGGTTTTGTTGAGATAAGCACTCATTCATGGGTAGATGAACCATGGGTTTTTGTATTGGGCGCTGACTGCCTCCCAGGCAGAGGTCTGAGAGCATTTTGTAGTTATCATTATGTATTTTCCATGTTTTTTAAAAGTCACACTCATGCTCATATTGATTTAGGCACACAGACATTCACATTAGCACAGCAATACAACACATTACACAGACCATTAATTTTAAAACAAAGTCAAAATATTTAACAATAATTGGGTACTTGGGACTTAATGTTTTGGGATTTCTATTGTGTTTATTTATTCACTCTGTTTCATTTATTTGTGTGTGTACATATATATATATATATATATGTATGTATGCCTCAGTTTATCATGTGCGGGTGACACAGCCACTGAACCTTAAAAGTTGTCAAAACCCAGCAACACTGTGCCTTAAGTGCCTTAACAAGCTGGGCCCATGAGAGAAAGCACCAACATCTGAGCAGTGCAGTTAAAATGGCCTCAGATAATTACGACCAAGATGACTGATAGTCTGTACAGATAGAAAATAAAAGCATGATCCAGCAAAATAGGTGAAAGTTTGAACACAGAACAATTGCCCATGAAAGCACAATAGATGTGCATTGTGTTTGTGTGCGCAGCTGTGCGGCCCAAGGAAAGACAATAGATGAAAGATGTTGAGGTTCTGTGTATGTGTGTATGTGTGTGTGTGTGCTTGTATGCTGGTGGTGGCTGGTAGTGCAGGTGCTGAATAGGCTTCAGTTTCAGAGGCTCTCTGTGTGCTGGGTGCACCTGGAATTTGTGGTTCTCTTACGGCAGCTATGGGGCCCCCACCACACGGGCGCAGGGTGATAAATCAGACGCAGTGATAACAGTCCCAAACCTCCCAGCGCAAATCCCTTTTTAATCACTTCCAACAAGACCAATACACACAGGAAAGGCCCTCTGTTTGGGGGTGCCTTCGGTTTCCCAGCACATTAGCGAGGCCCTGGAGCAAGAGAGAGCAGAGAGGAGGGGATAAAAGGGGTGGATGATGGAGGATGGGTGAAGCTGGATGGAACAGGTGTGGTTGTTTATACATTTACAAGCAGAACTCACACATACGAAAAGGGGATTCACTGCATGTCTGCAACTGCAGGGTGGAACAGTTAAACAGCAGGCAAAGCTCTTATTCTCCTCCTCTTTTCTGTATTATTTTCTTTTTTATAGACACAACTCTTTGACAGTAGAAAGGATAAATATCACACTGATTTGATCTCATAAACACAAACAAACACTCAGCCTCCTTAGCTCACAACAGCTGGCCACTCTGTCTGCCCTTGCTTGTCGACTTCGCATTGGCCGGGAGAGATGCGATTTGCTCCACTAGTGCTGATTTTACAGTCTTCCTTTGACATATTCTTATGTCCCCAGGCTACTGGCTTAATTTGCTGTGTGATAGTGCTGGTGTATATACCCGATATCCATTTGACATTTCCCATAGCCCATTTTGCATGTACAGTAGGATCATGTTTTTTCAGGCAGTAGTTTCTGCTTTCAAGTAGTCAAACTTTGGAGTCAGAAACCAAACTCCAGTTTTCTCTATGATTTATGTCCCTAATCCAGAATGGAAATTTACACTCCATCATTGCAACATGATGATTTTATATTTGTCTCTGTGGTCTTGTACCTAAGCAATTTTATGCGTGACTGTGGTGCAGACAGAGCAAGACAACCGCAGTGGGAGGAAATGATGAATTCTCAAAAGCATTGATTTATAAGACAGATTCTTTAAGACGACATGTCTTTCATTAAACCATTAACTGGTTTCCTTGAAGTGGACGTTGCTCTGGACTTTGTCAGCTTTAGCTTTGATTGGAATAAAAAAAGAATATTAATTTTGCCCAAAATAAGCAAACACTCTTCAATCCCAACCTCCTCTGAAATTTTGGGAATATGCTTCTGCTTCACTGATCCCGATTTGAGCTTTGAAGCCACAGCAGCAATATTCAAAGCAATGCTAATGAAAGTCAAGTAGGCTGAACACCATGCCAATGAAAAATATACAGACCGCTACAAACAGTCACTTAACCGTTTCACAGCTTTTGGAACGATACATGCAAACGGTTTCCCTGCAAAATCATCTTTCACAAGCGTTGCTCTTGACTTCTGCTTCCTTTTCATGCTGCCTTTCAAATAGTGCTCAAAGTTCTCAGTCAGAGCTACTTTTTAATTAAGAGAGGTTTAGATAAAAAAAAAACATTCATTCAAAGCCATTCAGCAAAATAAAAATACATAAAGTATAAAATTAATTTGATAACTGACGAAGGCCATGACAGGTTTTTTCAATCTGACAGCAACTGATCAAGGATCAGACTAAATCTTCAAGTCCTATGAGGAGGAATAAAAGACAAAAGATAAGAGAAAAAAAAAAAGGTTTCTGTGCTTGAAATCACAAGGCACAAGCTACTTTTTGCTACTTCAGTTCTTCTGTTTGGCTTAAGCACAGCAATATGCTTTCGATGCCACTCTATTTGATTGTTATCACATATTTATTAATCATATCATAATCATAGATCCCATATCTTCATTGTCATGCTGCTTTCACAAGAAACACAATGTGTAACTCATTATCGCTGATAGAGCACTTTGATGGGGACGTGGGAGGAAAAGATAAAAAAGAGGGGGTTGCAATCGTTTCTTCCAATTTTCTTGTCCTGGGTCTGAATGCTTTTCAGAATAGATTGCATTTTCCTTTCATCCCGTGGTCGTGTTGTTCAGGAAAACATGTTTTGCACATGTACATTGAAGTGGAACCAGGTTTAATTGCCATGCACACACAGCCAAAAGACATTCCGATGTGATCTGTTAGCAGAGACGTTCCCGCTTAAAAAAAATTAAGATCTGATAACCGGAGGCAGTTATGATTAAGTGAGGATGTTATCCACCAAAGCTCCTAAGTGGACTGGGGGCAATTACTCGGTCCTTTGATAAGAAAGATACACCTGAAAATGTTCACAGGCAGTTGTTTTTTTTTGCGTAGAATGTTTTTTCTTTAACCCATTAGGACATTGAAACTTCCAATATTTAGGATTATAGAGCAATTTGTGGAGAGCAGAATTCATTGCCGCCAGTGCTGTTCCTCAGCGGAATTACTTTGTATGATTGGTCAAGGTTTAGAGGAGCAATCTTAAACCTCTGAGCTCATGGCTCTCTAGCACTATGATTTTAAGGAGAAAATATGACGCCCTCACCTGAACGGAGTTTACGACATAATGGCAACAAGCCCGTGGACGGAAAACCTTATTCCTGTTTCCTATGTGACCGTGACTCCAGAAGGCACTGTCTGAGTGGTGAGTCCACAGAGACTGCAGAGCTTATGAGAGCATTTGGAGGCGTATGGCTGGGACTGTTAATCAGATCAAGGCCAAAATATAAAATAAAAATCTCACCTCCTTGACTTGATTGAACAGGAAATGGGTTGCAATATTTCGCTCGCATTCATTTTTGCGTTGTGTTAAGTGAGAATATTAGAATATTGGATCTTTTCTATTCATGAACAATGATCACTGCCCTTGGTTTATGCTATGTTGAACACTTCATAGATTTACAGGATTTATAAAGTTCTGGATATGTCATTCTACCACAGGTGTTTAGCTCAGCTGCAGTTCAGTCAGAGTCATGTTGCCAGCTGCGTAAATCGTGTGTAATGTACTGATTGTTTCAAATAATTACTTTGTTAATGACTGAAGATCCATCTCTGTTTATCCACTTTGTCTTATTGTATATACTGCAGTTCTTCTGTTCTATATTTTATGACCTAGCTACAGCTGCAATGACATTAGGCCCTGGGGAAAGCGAGTCAGTAAGGAGTATGCTGACCAACTAAAGGCTTTCATTTTTCAACCATTCCTCTTTGTTTCTAAAGCCTGGTTATCACTCCCCCTGTTTACAGGAATGAAAATGGCGGGACGCAGCACTAGCATTTCCCAAAGTGCATTTTTCTGCTATTGCCTGAAATTAGATCACAATCCTTGTACTGTCCCACAGAGTGAACCCCAACAGTCCTCTCCAGAGCTTCAGATTAAATTACAGATCTTCTCGCTCCCAGAACCCCCCCCACCCCACACACAGACACACACACACAGACACACACACACCCTGCCCCCACCCCGCCGCACACTGTCTCTCCCATGCAGATGTGACACTTTCCAGAGACACGTTCCCATAACACACTGACACTGGCGGGGACAGAGATGGAAGCGATGCAGGGGGAGTGGACTTGAGAAAGAATGTACCAGCAGTTTCGAGGACATACCCCTGAAAATGAAACAAAACGTTTGCTCACTCTTTCCATCTTTATTCCTCCCATTCACGCTCAGAGAGACACAATGCAAACAGCTCAGGCGTCTGTGATCTTTGCCAGCTCATCTTATTTGTATTATGGAAAACCTCTGGAGGATTTTTCTCTTTTTTTCAAAATTTCACACTGTAAATCAGGCGAGACACAGTAACGGGAACTCTGACAGCTCAGACATGCTGACGGAGCTTAGTCAACAAGGTTAAGTTGATCATCTCTTAGCGTTCTCAAATTTCCTTCAAGTGGGTTTTTAGTCTGGGGTTGCAGGGACAACATAAACAAAAGTCACATTCTGAGCCAGTTTAGTGGTTTTTCAGTGCGATCAGTTTATACAGCATAAATGGACACAAATGATGACACATACTCCACAGGCACAACATCTGCATGCAGGTCCCTGTGGGAGCAATAAAGCTGAGTCCTCTGGGGGACATTACAGGTCTAATCAGAGTTTGCATGGCTCGTACACACTTTGCTTTAAGCATGAAATTAATTTTCCACATCCCGTTTTCTTACATTAAGGAGTTCAGTGTTCATTGTAGATATAATTCTTTGTTCAACTAGAATCATTTTGTCAGTTTATATTACAGTTGAGCTGCAACTAACCTTTCAAAATGACTTTTTTTCCTTTTTGGTGCCATGTAAGGTCATAGGCAGATCATGTGTGTCGTATTCATTTTTCATGTGAGACAACACAGACCCATCTGGCTAATAAGCCTGAGCATGGTATATGGAGTTTCATGGTGTTACATTGCATGATAGCTGGGTTTGGAATTTCCTTAGACAGTGAAAAAGTGACATGCTAATGCGGGAAGTTGCAGAGAAATCAAGTTTAAGCAATACAGCGAGAGTTAGTTCTGTCTGTTTAAGGCTTTGTCCATATTTGTGGGAAGGATGATCTCAAACAGGCTGGCTCACAGGAGGGTGGATTACTATCATGTGGAATTCATCTGCTTAGCTTCATTTGCAGCATTACACATCTCTCTGGCTGCTGTTTTTACTCTCAAGCCCACTGTCATGCATGCAAACTGAGTGTCTCTAATGCTGTTTTTACATATGCCCATACAGTCTCTGTTTACCTCCCACTCCTTTTTAGAACAAAAAAAAAAAGACGAATGAGATATGGAAAGGTTCAGCGTAGAGTCAGCTGAATTAAAAAAATAGGATTTAGGAGAACAAGAGGAGGTAAATCTCACTTGGCAAGCAGAGCTCTCACGCCTATAAATAGGGTATCCACCTCCAGCTTTAACGCACACACTTACACACACAGACACGCACAACACACACTCCTTTTATATGGTTTCATCCACCCCAGTGAGTCTGTGATCCTGAATAATCAACTCTTAGGAGACAAAGTTCTTTAAACACCATCTTACCTCATTCAGAGTGATGGTGGTGAATGTGTGTGTGTGTTTGCAAAGAATGCCCCGCAGATCTTTTGCTCATACATATTCATATGGTGTCTAATGAAATATATATGTGGCATGCATACCCAATTGCCCCTCTTGGAAGCTGCTTGTCATTATCAATACAAGCCCAAAGGTGATGTTCCTGAAAAACAAATTAAAAGACTTTTGTCGCTTGTTGGATGCCTGAACAGAGCTTTGAATTATACATGTATATATATGCTGGAGTGCACCATAACTTCTTTAGTTCGGTACTCACGTTTGTAGCAGGAGATGGTTTACAACCACACACTAAAATAATTTAATACGATTCTCCCCACTCCTGTCCTCCTCTGTGCCATCACTTCAGCTTCCTGCGTTGCAGATGATGAAGATGTATCGTTCGGTCCCTGGTTCAGTCTGTGATCCAGTGTCAGCATCCACAGGTCTATGGCTAGATTTGGGTCAGATATCTCTGACAGGTGAATGTTCACAATCACCAGCGGTCTGTCAAACAAGCATGAGGGAATGTCATCCATGCATTTCATCTTCTGTGAGCCATCACGTCCTACCACACTGTTTATCGCATGTGAATAAATATGGAGATTACTGTGATTGAAGGCTTCCATGTGTTGAGGCAAATTCAGACTTTTTAGAACAAAGATGCTGATGAAAACTTTTAAAACAAGGCCTTGTCACTGATGAGCTGATATTAAATAGATGCACCAATCATTCTACTTTGAAAAACAAGATCTCTATCTACATGTGATTCTCTTGTGCTGCCTTTTTTTTCTTTTTCTATGTTAAAGAGTAAGAAAACCACACAGAGTAACAAAGCTACAAGTATTCTTTTCTTGGATAAATCCAGCAATTTCATCAAGGTCCCCTGGCTAATGGCCAACATTCCTGATGTTACTTTCAACATTTTTGGCATTGATTAAAGCTCAGGTATACACAATTAAACCATTTCTGTTGGCACAAGGGAAATCCAATCCTAGAGCCAATGGCCTGTCTACCCTGCGGTAACACCTATTAAAATAGCTTGGGCCTCTAGGACCAAACGTCAGACTGAAGCACACTCTAACCATTCTCAGGCTGGGCCCCAAGGACATTGACGAGAAGTCTGTATGGCAACCATAAACAAACATAGACATAACATCCACATGGGCTGACCTTGTGACCGGTTAGAAAAAAGGTAGCCTTTTCTGAATGTGGGACAATACCGGCCGGGCAGGAGCAGCAGAGTCACCTCCTGCAAAGCTCGAGCTCAGCAAAAGTGCTGTAACTACCAGCAGTAACTCAGAAGTACTGTCACAAAAGACAGAGTGGCGTTTTCAGGGTAAAATATGGAAATTGAGACATCAGGGTTTTATTTTCTGCTGTGGCAAGGGTGGCTTTTGCCCTGAGAGATATAAAATAATTTGATTTGCCATGAAAACAGGCTGGCTGTGTGTGAGGGGACAGGATCAGCCATCTGTGCTGTGAAATCAATGATGTTCTTTACTATAAGACTGTCAATACCTCCAGTATAAAGGCCTGCTGACATCTCCATGCTATTCACATTTGCAAACAGTACCTAAACAAAAAATGAAGTCATATCATTTTCATCACTTGTACAGTTTGGACATAAATGGACAAAATAAACAAGCTGTATAATGTCTGCCTTAATTAAGTGGATTGCAGGGAGGTTCATGGTTGATTTCAAAAGTCTCCAAAAGCCCTTTCCTGGTTTGAATCTCTTACTTCTGTAATATTGAATGTAAATATTATATGATAATGAATATAGCATCTGCTAGAAATAGTTAAAAAAAACCACTGTACAAAAAAGTAAACGCATTTGTTTTTTATTTGGGAGTGGCAATTTATTTTTTAAGATTTGCAAAGTTTTTGGTTCAACTTTCTGCTGGCATATGGTCCTCTTGTCACAAATATGCCACCAGAACCTTGTACATCATTCTCTATGCTTCATATCAAAGGTTTCTTGGGTTTGTAAGGTCATGAATGGAGGCTTGGCGGCACAGCATGTGTTTTTTAAGGTGAAATCCGATGCAAATTGAAACTGATTTATTGTTGAAATGCAGGTTTTCTTTGCCAACCTGGGATGCAAATTCATTACAAATGTAGTTCAAACCACACGGTGTCCCCCTAGAGTACACAAAGTCCAGCTTGTGTCACACACAGTAGCATCCAGTCGCTGTCATCTTTACTTATTACCTGCCCAGGATTCATTACGTACTTCTGCAGTTTGTGTTCCCAAGGGTCACAACCCCTAAGCTCAAGCTTTCAAACACTTTGCTACCACAAAACGGAATGCTCAAACCACTTTTGTCGCCACCTAAACAGATCATACAGCCTACCTCTGTGACTGCCCGACAATGCTACTCCAAAATGGTACCCACTCCATTTTTTGTTCTCACACACAGAAACCACTGAATCTGAAACCAACAAAAAAGCAGCATTGCTTTTCCCTCTGCAGATCCATAGTATCGAGCACTCACACTTTATTGAGCCACGGGTGGGCAAGGCGTTTTTTTGTTGTCCATTACCTCCTCCCCGCTGATCCGACTGCACTTCCTCCCTGCTTCCTCTATTATGTCAAACAACTTTGTCTCAGATCACGTCTTACTGCTACAAACGCTTATCCAAGCACATGGCAGATATCGGATTTTGCCTCACGCCTAGTATCCTGTGGAGTGAGAAACGGGTTTATCTGACTTGCCTCCGGGGCGAATGAAGCATGATGCCATGTTGAGGTTTGGAGGAGGTCGCAGTAGGGTCACAAAGGCGGCTGGTTCTCATTCTACCGAGGTCCTTAGATGGTTAATTACGGCTGTTGTTGATGGGATCAGTTTACTATGTATACCCTGAGTTTGGATTTGTGTTTGACTGGAAAAAAAAAGGTCTTGACGCAACGTGGTCATAGCCATAAAAACAGGCTTCCTCCAGTTGTGATATTTTCATTTAGACTTTTTTAAAAAAGAAAATGCTGTGAAAAAAAGGAAATGAAAACAGATAGACTTAACATTAGCTCTTATTTTTAATGCAAATTGCTGGGAATCTGTGTCAGTGGATTTAAGCTGTAATCCAGTCACTGAGTGTGGTTTCTGCATTTGGGAAGAGTCGTCATTTTGCTTGGCTCTCGTTATGTCAGGTCAGTAACAATTCTCACTTTCTCTCTCCCTTTTGCTTGATTTCCCCTCTTATTTTCTCCCTCCCCGGCAGAAGTCAGAAATTCCTCTTTTGCTTGCTCAACCGGGATTTATTGGACGCTGGTACTTTTCTTAGGATGTGGTTCTCAGCAGGTTTGCTTTTGAAAAAACAGCTGGCACGTAACTGCTCCTGTCACAAATTTTGCAGTTTTTCATTCCCTGATATGAACTCTGGTACAGCTAAGAAACACTTTATTGCCAATGGTCTTCAACCATGTATGCAAATGAGGATTGTATAAAGTCTGTGAAAAGAAATGTTTATTCTTCATTATGGAATTCTTTTCAACTGAAGTCTTTATCAGATATTATGAAAATAAGTAATCGCATTGATGAAGTCCACTGATTTTTCTTTTTGCAGGTCTTAGGTTGTACTGTGAAAACAATAAGTAAAGCCCTTTGTGGCTCTGGTGGGAATGATAGAGTCTGATAAACTTCCTCATGCAATGTCACTTCAGGCAAAGTCAGTTGAAGCTGGAAATTACAAACTTTGAGAGAAGTGAACAAACCAACCTCTGAGGCCTCTCCTCTACTTGAGCCTTGTAACTGGAGGCTATATGAAGTAGTATTACTTGCATAATGCATCTTAACAACTAAACTTGTGGTCAAGTGGCATTTTGGGTGAGGCAGACAAGGATTCGACAAAAGAGAAGAAAGCATGGAGTATTGTGCCACCTTAACTTGAAGAATGCTCGCAGAAGGACAATGGTAAACTTTTTTGTTATTTTATCAAAGAATATAATTAAAAATTATTAAAATGCAAGGCACTAATGTAGCACTTGCAAGTTGTATGCTTGTGACTTCTGTCAACAGAATTTGTGTTCATAAATATTTGCCAGGGAGGTGGGAGAGAATCTTATTTACTCTAATTGATACATGAAAACAGTCAATTAATCTGATCTACTGTTATGAACTGTCATTAGAAGAAGTGTCATTTGCAGCTGCCAAATGTGTATCATGAGTGCTTTTAATTGAATTGACTAATTAAAGTTGAGTCCTGTGGAATAAGATCTCTGCCACTAATGAGTGAGCTTCAAATAGCTCAATTAAATCGTATCAGGAGTGCTTGGCTCTCCTTGGCATTTACCTTCGCCCCCGGTTAAGGGTAAATGTCCCAATTCTTTCATGTTAATGTGTTTATTTATCCGATCAAGAGACAGTTTCCCATTTGTGCTGAGCATGCAAAACAAGGCAAGTCAGCTTGAACACATTTGCATTCAAGATGTTCCTCTCAGACACGTGAATCTCTACTTATTGGCCCACATTAACTCAGCTGACACAGGCCAGCCCATGTGGTAACAGCTAGGGCTAATTTACTGGTGGGTCCCTCACTTCAGAGCTCTTGGTAGGACTTGTGAACCCGCCCTCTCACCACCACCATCACGCACAAAGTCCTCAGATCAGCAGAGCAGACAACCCACAGGGGCACAGACAAACAGAGGAGTTTCTTCTTCTCTAATTAATAAACAGCAAAACTTCAAAGCCATGGGCTTGTCACGGCGCCGCCCACAGTAAAGAGTAGTTCGCATTTGGCAGCATAGCTTGAGAGTAAATCATAGCGGTGCAATGCAACAACAGGAAATAAATAAATAATGTTTATTGATATCGCTCCAAACATCAATGGGACATCCAAATAGAAAACTCATCCTTCCTTTATAGAGATTTTGACTCTCATATCGCTCAATAAGAAACCCCCTGCAATATGAAAACAACGCTGCTCGACCTGAGAAATGTACATTTCTTTTAAAAAAAGAATGAAATATCTTCTTTGAATATTCGTTCATCTAAAAGTTGTGGCTGTTGCTTGTTTGCACACGGCGCCATCACGGCTGCTCTGACAAATCCTGGAAACATCCCATCATCCTCCTTTTGGGCGGTGCTCCTGCCATCACTTTAACTTGTTTTTGTGTTGAAGGGTACTTCTCTAACCCCGTCTTCACATTCACTTGAACAAGTTTAAACTTGCAGAACTACCAGAGAGACACAGTCTTCTGTGTTTGCTTCTTTAACCTTTCAGGTTACAGCTTCCACCTGAGCTTACTCTTCCAAAACACAATACCGCTTTTCATTCGGGTCTTTAGGTTGCTCTTACTGCACACTGGGTTAAATACTGTCCACTCCGTGTGTGGTTTTGGAGTCAAATTGTGGATAGAAAAAGTCTAAGCATTGCCTCAGGCAATTTTTCAAAAGCAGAATGTACCATGGGCATTCAGAGTCTGTCATCGAAGGCTCGGTTGCTGTGGTGCCGAACGGGAGATGTTTTTCAGCACTAACCATAACCCGAACCCATGTACAGACAGGATCTTTCCCTCATAATGCTAACATTACTATTTTTGCTCCATGGCTTTCCTTCCTGCTATTTATGCTGACTGATAATTTTTGCAGACGTTTTCCATAGTCTTTTGACTTTTCGGTACCCCAGTCCCACTGTATTGACACAGATAGAATATATTTTACTACTTTTGCTCTCTTCCTGCCCATCCATTCTCCAGGCCAGTGCCCCCATGACACTCATGAAAACTGAACAAATATGTGTAGTGCTTCCTGCTAGTGATTGGTGGAAAAGCAATCTGATGCACTTTGATGTTTTTCTACCCCTCCTCCCCTCACCATCTTCTCTGCTTTTTAATAGAGCAGATTCTCCCCATATGTCATTCTTCTTGGTAAATCATCATTTGAAAGTCGTGAAAACACACTGAGCTGATTAGGAAGTGGAAATGTTACATTACTGTTTGTCATATGTACCCGTGTAATGAAAAAACATGGTGTGAGTTATGTTGTAATGTCTCCCACTACTAGCTTATATTGATCTGATTTAATTAATCACATCATCATCTGTATGGGTGCAAAACATTCCACCTCTCTGAATCTTGTATGTGTCCCTCGTTCCTCTGTATTAAATGTAATGACTTTCTCCCTTTGGCAGCCAGCATAGCATCCAAAGAATGCCATGGGGGCTGGCTAATGGCACCAACATTAAAAAACAGCCAGCATCTGGCCTCGTGTGCATGGACACATATGTCTGAGCTCCTCACCAGTCCAACCAGCAGTGCCTCGGGCCCTTGGACTAACAATGAATATGTTAGAGGCACTGATAGAGTCAGCGCTAAGTATAATTGACTGAGCGTCTCTTCCGTTTTGGCCAATGATAAGTCTGCTTTACCACAGCAGGTCATAAATGACCAATTTATCCAGGGAGCGGCAGAGATAATGAAAGTCTGGATGTGTTTATGTGTAGTTTTCCTCTATTAGGGATTGCAATTTCCATCTGTAAGCATGCACTCTGCAGCTCTAAATGCCTCAGCAGTTTTCGCCCTAAGAATTGTAAACCCCAAAATTAACAAATGAAATTGTGCGTTAATTATGATAGGGATTCCCATTTGCATCTACGGAACATAAAGATTAAATGAGTCGCGTTCAAGTCTTAATTGTGTCTGGGTTCAAGGGAGCATCACATAAAACTATAATAATGAACTGTGCATTATATCCTCAATTTGTTGATTGCCTTGTTTTACTGGATCTCAGCTGAAACATCAGCACCAACCCATGTCTGCACAGTGTTGGAGACACTTGTTTACAATCCCCAAGAAAGTCTCTGAAAGTCTGTGTACAGGGTTTGCAAAAGTGAGGGTGGTGAGACAAAGAGAAAATGTTCTATTTGAAAAAAAAGAAAAGCAGAGGAAAGGGACAGATGGTGAGAGAATGGCGAACACAGAAACTGAGAGGAAGAGATGACAAACAGAAATAAAGAAGAAAGAAATCGTCGAGACATGGTGAGATCAAAATGATGAGTAGCAAAGATAAACAGCACAAAGGAAAAGGTACAAAAAAAACAAGAGCAATGGAATGAGACCAAAAGCCTGAAAAAAAGAAAAGAAAGAAAAGACAATGTGACTGACTGCAGACAGTCCCAAATGTCTCACCAGATGTTCCCAGATGCAAACTCTCCTCCTCCAAGATGACTCCACATTAACCTGACTTTATTGTTACAGATGTGGTTCTATTGGCTGCGCCCCTGATTTACACCCAGGCAGCAAGCAGACCAGCTTTGCTTTCCAGGACCTCTTCAAACTAAACACCCCAACAGGGATGAGGGAGAAGAGGTAGGAGTAGTGAGTTGGGCATGGTGGAGCTTTCTCTTGCTGGGGAACCAGGCACCATGCTGTCTTATAATGACCCCTTTCCAGGCATCTGGCCTTTGTGGGGAAGTTTCCCTCAATGGCTGAATAGTGGAGTAACCCAGAACTTACTTTCTCCAACCTCTGGATTTAGTCACCTCCTCATTCCTTTTTCACTCTGTATCGCTGTTTCCTCTCAGCCCACAACAAGCTGTGGAAAATGCTGGCAGGACACAAAAAGACACTGCTTTAATCAATACCAACACAAGGCCTTGGCTGGAGAGCACAGGGAGCCATTGAGAGAGGGGGAGAGACTGAAACTCAGAGCACAAGAGGAAGCCACAGTTGAGTTGCTTTCGCCTTGAACACAAATTGCCTCAGAAACCCAATGACTGCATGAAGGCGACAGGAAGGCAAAAATACATGTGGCTCAAGGAAAACGAGCAGGACCAGCATGAAGGATGTCACAACCCCCTGGTGTGAGCGCAGCTGCGGCGCAACTTTGAGGGTGACAGTGTCTGGAAAATGAAACCATAAAACAATGGCAGCAATCATGAGCAGCCACGGCCAATTTTGTGGATAGTTCATGTTCATGCCGCATCTGCAGACTTTTATAGTGATCATCTGTGCATCTCTGAGACAAGCTGGAAAAATGTAGAGTGTGTACAGAAATCAGGCTTTGAAGCTTTGGCTAGATGTGCATGAGAATGGTTCTCAGCAGAACTGTGCCAATGTGCTAACTTGCAGCTATTAGACTTTCATCAATCACCCAGTATTGGTCTGCCAGTGTTATCACTTGCTGATGTGATAAAGGGCCCTCTTCAACCACAATTGCATGAAAAAAATGTGTAAATTCTCCTCAGTGGGAATTACCCATTAAAATCAGTCCTCTGCAGGTCACTTAGCAGCTGCACAGACTCTTATGCGAAAAAGTGCTTCACTCTAAACAATAATTTTTGAGGGAGGGAAGAGTTTCCTTCTTTAAAAAAACTTTGCTGCTGTGGGGTTCTGTGGCAGATTTATAGGGCAGCAGTACCTTCAAGGTTTTGGAGTCAGGTTTGTGACCGGAAGAACGCTGGTATAAATTGCTTGACTGTAGGAGGAAGCTATAGGGCAGGAGCATGAATGGGTTCAGATCTTAAGTAAGCCAGTCAAATAACTGAAAATGAAATGTCTTTGCTGACAAAATAGTACATTTGAGACCACAGCAACCTTGTGTATGGCAAGTCTCCTGTTCGCATGTGAAGTAAATGTCAACTGGTTCACTTCAGTGGCATGAAAGCAACAGTAAATGCCAGAGCTTGTGCATCTTGGCAAAACAGACACATTCATTGAAGACAATAAAACTTAAATGCCAACAGTATAAATATTGTACAAATTCCATGTGTAACAAATGTAAGTATTACAAATTATCTGACATTCTGCCCTAAATTACACATTTTGATTAAGGTATCCATTCTAATGGTTAAGCAATAAAGTTTGTTATATATATATATATATATATATACACACATATATATAGTAAATAAACAGTAAATGAATGACTGTGTCTTCTACTCATAGTTTATTAAAGGAAAATAATTTAGTCTGGAGGAAATTTAGAGTGACTGGAAACTTCAGCTTCTAGTAGGCACTTTGACTTATGACCCAAAGAGTTAATTTCAGGCGTTCTTCATACTCGCACTGTTGATCATTTGCAGGTGATGTGTTGTATGGAGGTTAGCGTACAAATTGTGCAAAAAAATGCTCAAGTGTGGCCAACCGACCAGCACACACTGGGGCAATCAAAGCCAAATGTATTGGTGCTTTGTTGTGGTCACAAATTTATCATCCTGCCTGCATGAATTTCTCAGTGGCCAACAGTGGGCTGCAGTTGTGCTGGGCAGATTCGGGGTGTGAATAGGGAATGGGATGCCACTGGAAGAGAACAAATGTGCTCAGTTTACTTTCACTGGGAAATGAACAGTTCTGGGAAAATGGTTTAAAAACCTACTTGGACTTCCACCACAGCCACGTGGTGTTTCTTCCCCTCCAACTGTTATAATGAAGCCCAAATGTTTTACTGGAGCATGTCTATAAAAATATATCATCTGTTAAATTTCAAATTTCAAATTTACTGTCTTATTTCCTTGTGCCTTAGTCCAAACAAGTGAGATGCAGTGACCTGGAGCAGGATAATGCCAGTGAGTCGCAGCGTCTTAAATTTATAAGTTTTACATTCCGGGATCAGTTGCAGAGGAGCAATAAATTGAAGCGTACAAGTTAACACCAATTATTAGCATGAATCCCCATCATTAACCGATGCTAAGATAAAGTACTAACACATGTTGCTCCTCTTAGTCTCTCTATTTGGCCACTTTAACTTGACCATGAACAACTGCACTCTGTAATACTCCAAATCAGTGTCACGGTGAGGTAGTGTGTCGTTTTGTGTGTGTGTGTGTGTGTGAGTGAGAGAGAGAGAGAGAGAGAGAGAGAGAGGAAGCATCCTCTGCTCATCTCCCTCTCATTCATTTTACTCTTCCTTCCTCTGTCTCTCATTCTCTCTTACCTCCATCGCTCCATCACAGCCTGGGGCTCCTTCTAATCGTCCTCCGCTGCGCTGATTGGACTTTTCATTAGTCAACTCCCAACGGCTCATTGTGACCTCCTCTAGGTCACTGCCTACTGATTATACCCTTCCTAAATTTTCTCCTTCTTCTTCATCAACTCCATAAAAAAGGATGGCCTGACTCTGGTGTGATGTATCCTGTTGAATCTGAAAAAAACAATCTTGTCTGGAGAGGGTCACCATATTGGATCATTGTACTGCAAATACATGAGTTCTCTTTGATTTCACTTTTGATAGTTTATTGGCAGTTCTGAAGGGCAGGTTGTAAGGTTGTTTTCAAGCGAAAGCACTATTTGTACTGCGACTACAAATGTTTACTTTGTGCAGTTACAGTCATAAACTACGGTATGCGATGAAATACGGTGCGGAAAAAGAGTAAAATTGGTCTCTACCATGCTGGCGACTGCTTTGGATGGTTAGAGCTGTCTCTGCATATTTGTTGCTTGACGCAAAAACCTTATTGGATCTTAAGCATTACCTACCGCCCATGTCATGTCCTTGGAAGTCAACAAACCACCTATAACTCAGTCGCTGAAGGGATTTTAATGATGCGGCTATGCCACAGGCTGCCAGCGCTGCTTACAAATCTAACGGTTGCATCGAAGATGTGTACTGGAATACCAGAAGCGTGACGGCACGTGTGTGTGTGTGTGTGTGTGTGACTATGTATTGGGGGTAGCCATGTTTTTTGCCATCTGACTAACCATGACCTTATCCAAATGAAGGCATAAGCCCCCACCCACACACACACACACACCAACCTCTGGCACGCTCCAAAAGCTGGAACAGATTACTCCCCTGTGTGCTTGTTCTGACTCTGATTGCTGCTACATCCAGATAGGCTTTCAAGTGGCCTCCTGTGTGCGCAGTGCCCCATGGGATATGGCCTGACGCTCTACACATGGGGACTATTACCCGAGCTGGCGGAGGCCTGCATGCAGCGTGTCGCCCCTTGAGATTGGGCCGATGCGGCCCTCATCCACTCCACAACCCTCTAAACACCTATTTCCACCCCCAATCATTACAGTTAATCACCGTGATGGTTCTGTCCGTGGACTCTCTCCACCATGGAGTGGTCACTCTGCTCTATCAGCCCTGTGCGCTCCATGTCAGCATGCGTCGACGAGCACCACCAGCTCAGCTGTGGAGTGCAGTCAGCGGGTTCAGCTCGAGCTGCACACATAAACACAGACGCACATCCATTTGCAAAAAAAAATTCCTACGACTCCGACTGCGCAACAAAGCCAGGAAGCTGCCACTTCAGCTGCAACATATAAAGCAGCTTCAGCTGCTTTGTAAACTCTGTTGCGGAGCCTTTATTGTCAGCACAACCTGTTTCGACAAAAAGGTGCTGTCCGCTGAGAAACAAAAAACACATTTACTCGAAGAGAAACTGTAGCACTGTGACGCAGAGATAACCCACACTGAAGAAATCTATGTTGGTATTCATTCTGCTTTGTAGTTGCATCTAACTGTGGAGCTGTGCTTCTGTGAGGTTTGGAAGAGTGGAAAAGCTTGTGTGGGATGTGTGTTGTGAGGCAAGAAAAAAAGGGGATGTTCTTGTCAGTAGGTGCCTGTTTTATAAACAATCTCAATTGTGCTCTTGAGAGCAAAGAGGGACAAATGCAGTGAGTGTTTAAGTGTGCCTTTGTAAAAAAAATAAAATAAAAAAAAGAGTATGTAACCATGCTTTGGAATGTCACCAGAATCCTGTTGTGAGGAAAAATGGAAAAGACACATAAACAAAATAAATAACAAAAAGAAAATACACTTGAAACGTAAGATAAAATCTGTGATACTTGCAGTGCGGCAGGTGATTGATAGAACACTTTACTGCAGCCTGACTCTAAACAGTGTCTCATGGCAGACGAGAGAAAAATATCTGAACTTGCATGGAGGTAAACCGCAGCAGAAAATTTATGACAAGTAAACACACCATTAATGTTGTTCACAAGGAGCTAAGCTGCAGGGATTTAAAATAGACAGTGACTGAGAGAGAGAGAGACAGAGAGGGAATAGTTTCATTTTTTCCAGTTGCAATTTAAGCATTAGCTGAGAGTCGAGGGACAGGAAGCTGAGACAAAGGCTTAACCAATGAAATGAATTATGTGTCAGACTCAGAAGGTAATTGCTAAGGATGCAGATTTAGCAATGATCCAGTTCATTGGTAATCACCAAGAGCCGCTGTTTTGGGTTTATCCGTGTGGAAATGTTGCAAATAACGCTGTAAAAAAGAAAAAAGGAAATGTAAACAGATGCAGAGGCTGTGTCAAGTTTGATGAAGTGACGAAAGCAAATGGAAAAACGAAATTACTCTCCCCATCTCCCCAAATACAACATAATTTATATGCACTGTATCACAACCAATTAACTCCATGGTTATGGTAAATATTACTCATTACAATATTGCCCTCCATGCACGGTTTCTCTCTCTCCACTCTAATGTTCTTTGCTCTGATTTAGTAGTGTTATGAGTCAGTGTTCGAGTGGTGTCACAGGTTGCAATTTGCAACTGCCAAGTCGTCACCTCTGAGAGTGTACTCTTGGCAAGATCTTACTGCATACAGAGTAAGAGAGGCCGTAAAAATATGGGGAAGGCCATTGGTGCATTAGCCAGTATGATGATGGAAAATTCTGGACTCTATACTGTGTTTTATTCTTGACTTTACTTTAATGTAATGCATGAGTGCAGAGGAAGTATGTCTACAGGAATTGCTATTGCCCTTTATTTTAGATGTATAATTAAATAAAAGAAGGGAAATTTGTTTCAGTTCCTGCATGGTGTTTCATTATGAGCCCTATGTCACCAAGTGAGTCTTTTTATGAACTGCACTGCAGACAAGAAAAATTTGTTTCGAGATCATGGCAAGCATTTTCCTCATATTGAATTTTCCTCACATGATGGAAGCCTGAGAGAGTTAGGCAAAAGTCATACAGGAAACCTTGCAGAACAATTGGCCTGTGTCCTCACGGGAAGGCTGGCCCATTTAAAATCATCACTTTGTTTTGCCCAGGACTCGGGGTTACACTGGTGCCTGTGACCTCACCCGTCACCATTTAGCTGACAGCCACAGTACGGTAACCTTGTTAGACACTCGGTCGAAGCGGCTCTTCCCCCATAGATAACAATCAGTGTGTCTGTGAACTTCGATATGACACAAATATGAACAAAACTGCCGCTCCACAGCAAAGCCTACACTGGAGAACATCAAGCACGGACAGTTTTGCAGGGCAGTTCCCTGTAATAAAACGTTGTTATGTCTGAGGGAATTTCTTTGGCAATGTCTCAAGCCACTTCTAAAAACGCCAGAGTGGAGTTTTTTCCTCCTCCTTCTCTTTCTCTTAGGACTTTTTTGTTTTTTGCAAAACAACTTTTCCTTGTGTCACTGATATGCGCTGCCAGTTATGTAAACATCACTCACTTCAGATGTCATGTAAGAATTGGAAACAGCTGCTGTCGCCGTCTGTAGGGGGCAAAACTGACTGTTCTTTTTCCACCTTTGTTACAGTTTCCAGCGTCGTGGTGAGGAACTGCGGAGGTGGCGTGGCAGCACACTGCACTCTGTCACAGTCACATCGTCCAAACTGTGAGCAATTAAAAAAACAAAGGGTCAAATCCTTCACTCTCAGAAATGGAGGGCCATTTTAAGCTTTTTTGGAATAACTATGTTAGGCTCTATGTTAAGCTCTGACTCAACATTTGTCACATTTATCGCAACAGGGAAAGCACTGGGGAAGAGTGCTCTATACTGTCTGAACTTTACACGTCCTTCCAGAATTACATCATATACTATCTTTGCATACATTAAGGATTTTTCCCAGTGGTTCAAGCAAAAGAGTGCTCTCGATGCTGCCGTTGATGCACTACACAAGAGCACTGGGATGTGCATTACAGATGAAAACCCACTGAAAACCTGGCTAAAAGTCCTGTTGCCCCAGAAGAACTTCAACACGCAGATCATAGATCAAACTGACAAGAGGTCTGAAGCAGCTGAGTGTTTTACAGAGTACAAACAACTACTTTCTGGTGAATTTTTCAGCATTGAACCATACCAGATTCATTTGAACCCTCTCGCGGTATGACTCAGACCCCACTAAGTCTCTCCACTGTTGCTCTGAAGCCTTGCAGCTCTGCTTATTGTCAGTAGACTGGGAAATGTGATATACAGCTTTGCAGTGATAGCTGACATGCTATCAGCAATGTCATAAAAAGAAAATCAACTACTGTAGTTGGACACAGGTTTGATTCCAGTGGAACTCCCAACTATCGATACTGAAAGAAACGTGATTTATTGACGGCCGCTCATGCAGCATTTATTTCAGGGTTGAAGGGGAAAAAAATCAATAGAACCAAATGTCTTGAGTGGGAATAAGAATGTGCATTTGCTTGGCTGCTGTACAGAGTGCACGGCAACTTTGCATAAGTCAAACAGAAAAACACCATAGAGTGCTAGTAAATAGCAAAAAAATGTGATGGAAAACACCACTCAAAAAGGACTGATTAAATGGAAGAAAAAAACACATTACAATAAAATAACTCCCAGATTTTCCTCCAATTCTGCTAATGGGGAGAGTGCATATTTTTGGAAAACAAAAAAGGATTTACAAGTGCTGTGGCCAAGCACAATTAATCTCCATATGTACAGTTGATGTATTGCGACAAGATGTCACTGGAAGAAATAAAGGGACATGCCACACAGATTCAGGCAATCTGTCCTCATTTCCTGGGCTGGGAAACAGTAGAGAAGAGCTCTGGGTGTTCCACGGCCTTGTCTTCTGTGATTTGACAAACACCAGATCGGTTTTGTTCTGTGGGTCTGATTTCAATGAACCCCCGCAGTATTTTGTCCAGCAATGACTTTCACGGTAATTTCTATGTAACAAATGATTGTTGCATGTAAAAAAAGAGGCCAGAAGAAATTTCAAATGAGAAAAGTGCAAATAAAAAAAAAAATCTGATGTGAGTGAAATGCACAAGAGGTATTTAAAATATCATCACATAAGAAAGATAGGCTGCAAACATGATAACACTTTCTAAAACAAGCGACTTAGTCATAAAATCCCTAGCACATAAAAATGTCTATTCTGTCATGTCCTGTTCATTCAACAAAATACTTTACAAAAAACTATTGTATTGATTGTTTGGGATGTCACAGTGACTGAATAGCACTGTTGCCTCACAGCAAGAAGATCCCAGGTTCTAGTTCGTGTTGGACCAAGGCCCTTTCTGTGAGTAGTTTGCATGTTTTCCCCATGTCTGAGTGCACGTTCCCTGGGAACTGCAGTTTCTTCCCACAGTCCAAAATAACACGTTTAGGCATATTGGAGACTTTAGATTCCCCCTTCATAGGTGTGACTCTGAGATTGATAGGTGTGTGTCTGTGTGTGTGTGTGTGTGTGTGTGTGTGTGTGTGTGTGTGTGTGTGTGTGTGTGTATCTTGTGATGGCCAGAACATATTTCTCTGCTTTTCCCATATGTGTGCTGGAACCGCTCCCACAATACCTTTTAGTACAAAAGAGAGTTAGACAATAGATAGATGGATGAAATTAAATTGTTTTTTATTACATTTATACTGTTCTCAATGCTTCTGCTTTATGCTTTACTCATGCCTAATCTGTAATCTAATCATTAATCCATAATAAAGTCATGAACCTTTTATCTTTGATTAATATATTTTTGTCAGTTCTTTGCCATTGGGAGATGATTGAGAAGTTTGTAGATATGTCTTTGTTGTATTCTCATTTGAGAGAATATATTAAAGTTCGCCTGTGCGACTGTATATTTATGTATGTTTTACCAGAGACAAATAAAATGTCTAAACACTTACAAACCTCATGCTGGCACAGTTTGTTGAACATCAGGCTCTTGATCTGTAACACGCTTTCACACAAAATTAGTTTAAATTACTCTGCACCTCCTGCTGTGTTGAAATAAAGCAACAAAGCTCACAGTTTGTTGGTTCCTGCTTTGCCACTGACACACGGAAACCAAGTAAGTGCCACCTGCTAACAGTGAGGAGACACCAGGATGAGGATTAACCACAGGCATGAAGAGCAAAACTATTGATGATCTCTCTGCAGGATGCTTTCTTCCCTGTCAAGCAATGACAGGCCATGTGTTGATAATGTGCTCCAGTCTTACACTGGTCAGACACCTGCAATCTGTCTCTCATGGTTTCACTGTGGCCAAGTTCATGCTCAGCACCAGATTCCCTTCAAGCCACATAGCCTCACAGCAAAGCACCAGCCAACTACCAGTAACTAGATATTGATATATGCCAACACTATTTGGGGAAGGTCTACACTGTGGTTGTAATTCACCAACTGTTGACATGAATTAGCAACAAAATGCAACTCTTGTAGCACCATCTCCTCCTACTCCTCCAGCTAATGAGAGGCAAATACTGTGACTATGTTGACTTCTTGTGGGATCCAAAATGACTTCACTTTTCTCCCAAATTGACCTAAAAACAACAGTAACATTTACTGCACATATTTATTCAGTCCACAACTGCAAGACCGCAGTTGTTATTGAAAAGCAGCACAGACAAACTGTACTCTGTCTCTTGTGTCCCCAAGATCACGCCTATACATGCATATATATATATGTTTGTGTGTGCGTGTGTGTGTAGGTGTGGGTGTGGGTGTGCATCCGCGTGCATATGTCTACCTACAGTGTATATACCTACATATATATGCCACATACACATACTGGAAAACTGGAAAAAGCACTTTCTTTTAGCTGGAGAATAATTGGTCTCCTGAGCCATTATGAGTGGCTCACCCATGTGAGGTAAGAGTCGGGACTGACCAACACTAGCAAACACACAGTGCCTCCATTATTGATGATCTACTGATAGAAAAAAAAAAAAACACTGGATTATTTTCAACCATTGGAAACTAGTCCAGCAGCTACAAAATGAAACACCCCACATCATAATTTATGTAATTTCTCAGGTCACTGTACTTCTACTCTACTACGAAATACACATTTTATTGTAATTATTGCTCCCATCAGATTCCATTTAAATTTGGAATTGTTGTAATCATGTGCTGTATGTCCAGTGAATAGACCAGTGTCCACATATATTTCAAATTTCCTGAATTTAAAACTTCACATTACTGTTTATGCTGCTAAGATGCATAATGCACAGCACGTATAAGCCCATATGACATACAATAATTATTCTGCCGTATGCTCCCCACTTTGCCATTTATTTCGGAAAATTTATAAGACTGTCAATCGTGTTGACTCTTGTTCCATTAATCCTTCACGAGTTTGGCTGATTACTTTGTCGATGCGGGCCTCGGAAGTGAGATGCAACTTCCCTGTGTGCAGCAGCACGTGATTTACACTATCGATCCAACATCCTGATTAGAATTTTTAATTAATGAAAGAGGCTAATTGCCTAGAGAGAGGAATCCGCCCGACCCTGAACGAGCCTGATGATTTGCGTTGCGGCACTGAGCCTAAGTTAATTGCGAGGCTGATTTGACTCGCCTTGCCAGAGATAATATGCTGTTCCACGTTTGAAAAATTGACCTCACTCTCTTCCTCCTTAAAAATCACATAAGCCCATGGCAAGAAGGGCGTGAAGAAAAAGGCCCCTAGTGATTTGAAGTTCCGTACACGTGAATTAACGCCACAAACATTTTACGCCAGGATATGCCATGTGCGCCAAACACAGCCTGTGTTTTTTCTTATTTTGGCAATGGAAGTAAGATTCAGAGGGTTGGGAAGTGGGAGGGGAGGGGAGGGCTTGCACTGTGACAGGCTCTGATACCTTGACAATAATCCCTGCTTTTCCCAGAGCAGGGATAAGGGCCACTGGGGGTATTTCCACAGCCTAAAGGCCTTCCATTAACTATTAATCTTCTCCTGGAGAGCAGTGGGGGAACTGTGGAGTCACAGCTGCCATTACACTCCTTCCATTTTTTTCTTACCCCACACTCCCGTCTATTCTACTGTTTCTATTGGCAAAAACTCCACGGCTATGAGATGGGCTAATTAATTTTAAATAAAATACATTGGTTATGCATAATTTATGCTTAAAGCCCAGAGCTACCAGTGTTAGACAAATACACAAACTCCATACTGAATTACCAACCGCTTCAGCCGAGAGGAAGAGCGCAGGTCCTTGGCGAGCGATCAAAGTCACCCAAAGCATTTTTTTTAGGTTATGATTATCCAAACCAAACAAATACTGAGGAATTCCGTTGAAGGACAACCGTTAAAAGTGCTTGATGTTTTCATAGTCTGCTGGTTTGGATCGAAGAGAACAGTACAAAATTCCTGTGCAGTGTATCAAATAAATAACAAGGTTATCCATCGTAACACAACACAAGTTTTGTGGGCAGAGCCAGTGGCCAAATTAAGTAGCCTTTACTTGTCCAGAGCAAAAACAGCTGTACCCTCACCATCTATCTATCCATTACTTATACCCATCATGGAGTCTGAAGCCAATTCCAGCTGACATGGGTAAGAGGTGGGTTACACCCTGAGCTGAGATTTTGGACAACTCTACTCTAACCACCTATAAAAACCATACTATGGTTTCAGTGCGTAAATGTACAGTAGCTTCATCCTCAAAGGGTGCCTTCTCCCACACTAACGTGACGGAAAAACCTTGGCCTTGGAATCTGCCAAAATGTGGGTCACTCCTTGAACCCTTCAACAGTACAAAAGTTATGCAAACCAAGCTTGATTGATGCCAAAAAGCCCAACCTCAATGCCTAAAGGACAGGACCAAAGGCAACATTTTCTTGAATACCTACCAGGACTTAAAACAACAAAAATATTTAATCGCCACAGGGCAAAGATTGGGTTTGGAGAAAGCATAAAGCTGCTGCTTTTATTGCTGCTGCAAACAAGGAAGCGAAAGTCTTTAACAGTAAATAAGTGTCCAATTGTCAAAATTTGGCCTTGCTCTGTCTAATCATATCTGCATGGAAGTGGAAACCTACAAGATCACACATCTATTACATCTTTGTCATGAATTTTTTTGAGCAGTATTTTATTTGGGGCATGCAGATGCTTTTATTTCCCATCAGGAGAATGTTTGTAGAAATGGCACCAAAACGGGTTTGTCCTGTGGCCCAACTGTTTGAGGCACAGTCAGATCATGTTCTAGACACTGCCTCTGAATGCATATGACATGCAGCTCTTTTATATTTAGTTGCTTTTCTGGACAATGGAGTGTACATAGAAAAAATAAAATAAATAGAAATTTTGGATGTATTGTTGCAGTTATAAGGTTGTTTCCACTGCAGCTGAAAAATATTTACCTAACAATGAAACAACTAAGTGTAGTTTGGCTTTCAGATATTCCCTGTTAAGTCCACAGGCTTATAAAGCTGTCAATGGTTGTTGTCAATGCTGTTGTTGGTTTAAGCCTCAGGCACCCAGAGTTTTGCCAATGGTGTACCTGATGACCTTCTCAAAAAAACAGCAAAGGAATACACTGAGGTTTGTACCCTGGCTTAACATAAAAACCTCAGAAACATAAGAAACTTCCGCCACTTTCCCAGCCTTCTCTCCTTGCTATTGGCATCTGAGTTTGTAGCGTTCGGCACAGGGCAAAGATTTATGATCTACTGGAGAAATGTGACGGGGAAATGCACTCATTTCGGTGGGGAATAAAAGCACTTTTTAGATGGTTACTGTATGGGGACCAAGAAAAATACAAGACAACTTTTACAGATCCACAGACCAGACTGCATAAATGGCTGGGCACATCGCTCAAGTAATATCTACACTACTGGTATGCGCTAGCTTTGTTTTATAAATTATTCTTTATTTCACTTTTAGGTATCTGTCCCAGCAGCTGTTTCATCTTGCACAGTGGACTGTACTCACCTAACCAATGTCCTGCTGTGGAGATGCAAGCCTGGATTAGTTCTTATGAAGTGGCCCACCCAAGGAAGGATACAAACACTTGATGAGACTCAGCATTGTTTTGATTTGAGTCACATAAAAAGGATGACCATCTCCCAAGGAACTTTGGACCAAGAAGAGGTGAGACAGACAGAGAACGAGAAGGGGGCAGAGAGGGAGAAAAATGGAAGGAGATGAAAAAGAAAGAAACATTCCGAAGCTGGCCTGGTTAATTGCACGGGATTGGAAACAGATGTACAGCCGCAGTGACGTTATCTGAGTAGACCTTGAAAGTCCTTCTGGTTTGAGGGGAAGGGGGATCGGAAGACTCAAGGAGGTTGGCGATAGATAGGAGGGGTGACAAAGAGAGAAAATGGTGCTGTGGGCATGAGTGTTAGCAAAGAAGCAAAATAACAGATAATGAGGGGCATTTGAAGCTTTGATGGTGAAAAAGAGACAACGACAAGAAATGCTCCCATCACGAAAATTGACTCAAAATGGGATAGCTTAAGTTGGCATTGTGCAATGGCATGATGCAATTGACTAATTCATATTAATTTTTTTATTTTTGTGCATTTGTATCCGAGATCCTGAGCATTGAAAGTTATTCCTCCACCTGTCTGTAAAAGCCCTAGTTTGATCACTGTTACTCATTAATGACTTAATTGAAATGTCTCCTTGATGATGGCAAGACAGCAAATGAAGCTGTAACTGTTCTTCAAAATCATTTTCTATGTAGTCATGTCACCTCCCTAAACTGGGTCAATTTTCAGTCAAGAAGCAGAGGAAACATTGATTTTCTGAACCAATTTCACTGCCATGAATTAGTGTTCACGTTAGAAATAAATGTATTTATCTATATATGATATTGTTGAGCAATATTTGCAGTTGCACAAACACAAAAAATGGACAGTTAGTCACACACACACAAAGTATAGAGACACAACAATTACACTAAACAGACAAACACAACCTGACTCCCAAGTTACCTTCAAGTCTGACCTTTATCCATTAGAAGGTTTTTGGTTCAGTTTCTGAGGGAAGCCACCTCCTGTGCCAGTCTTCTGTGATTTGTGATTAGTGGGTGGATCTTAGAGCTACGGGGCCCCAGGGCCTTCACTCTCGTAATTACACTCTATCCCTGGGGAAGGACCCAAGAGTGACAGCAACGTAGCTCCCATTTTTACCAGGTCAGATCTGGCGATTGAGCACATCTTGTACCCTGCCAATGGCCCTTTCCTTTTAAAGAGCGATTCCCTAGGACCTTGGGACACAGGGAGTAGCTCCACATTACCAGCAGGCACCTGTTCCTCAACCTACTTTAAGGCTGTGAGGCCGGCATTATCAGGCTGCTACTGCTGCTTTTAAGTAACCATGAAACTTGCGAGAATCTGGAGGCATTTGTGTTTTTTTTCCCCCTCTCCAATCCCCCGAGAATAAGACACTACCAAACCCGGCTCTGTGTCTTTTTTCTTCCGTATTTCCTGTCGTGTACCATATCTTACAAGCCAAATTTGCTGTTCTGGTGATATGCCCCAACCTGAAACATTCTGTGAGAGCAGCGCTTAAAAGGGAAGAAAGAGACAGAAAAAAAAACACGAGGAAGAAGAAAATGTAGAGCACAATAAATCTTACAGTTAGGCTGAAATGTTTAACAGATGTGTTAAGATTCCTTTAGAACTTGAGGTTTTGGTAATCCATGGAAAAACAAACAGTTTCACTGTGGCAGATGTGTAAACACTGATTACAAGACATTTTATTGAGTTAATAATAATGTCCTAAAGCAAAAATAAAATGATCTTTTAGAATAGTTTTAAATGTTCTGCATCAATCAGTCCACTGATGCAAATGGCTCCAGTGGCAACAGTCCTGCTTCATCTTTGTCAACTTCATCTCCCATTTATCTCTTCATTGTTATTATTTTAAAGTCTTAACACACATTAAATGAAAGAAATCTCATTTAAAGCATCGCCATTAAACACTATATAAATTATGTGAGCTTTGGTTTCTATTTACGTTGAAATGATCTGTTTTAATTTCAATTTATGTTATATTACACTGCACGTCAGCAGGGCTTTCACTGAAAAATCATTACATTTGGCCCATCCGAGGGGGCACAGGGTAATTGCTGTAAAACTGCTCTCAAGTGGGGGTCTTTGGGAGAGAGGCTCTCCCAAAGACCTTTGTAGACTGTGTGTTTTTCATGTCACTTTAATTAATCACATGCACTACTTAATCCATTAATGTAACAACTCAGGAAACATGTATGAGTCTGAGTGGAGGGATTCTTTGTTTAGTGGGATAAGCTAAGCAAGACCAAGCCCTGAGTTTTTTTGGAAAACACACTCATTTTCGATTAAACCAATCAAACAAAATCAAATTAGAGTAATTGTCGGTTTAGCTGAAAAAAAAGAATTTCCTGTTAGAGGATTCATTTTACTTGGTAACCTCTGGTACACTCAAAGTGTCTCTCGAATTTCACCCGAAGCAACTAAAGTTGGTTTTTCCCTACACATATGGTGGACAGGGCATCACAGTGTGATTCAGCGTGAAATGTCTCTTTCATGTTTGAAAATTTAATGATGTGAACTGGAGGCTCAGATGAAGCTCTGTAGGTCTGAAGAAAACTTGGCAATATTATGCAACATTCCTCTGCAGTAATGACCCACAACTGTTGTATTTGAGCAGCAAGTATGCAGTGACAACACACCAAAACTGAATGTAAGTGTGACAAATTAGACCACTGAGTGGTGTATTTTCAGGCGTACATTAATCAAAGGGTTCTTTCCTTTATTATTGATTCTGTGTTGTATTGATAATTTTGTAGCCTATGAATTTTTCATCACACAAATCATTAGATTCTGTTTTAAATAGATTCTCTCTCTCTCTCTCTCTCTCTCTCTCTCTCTCTCTCTCTCTCTCTATATATATATATATATATATATATATATATACAGTTTGACAAAGGCTATGAAGCTTTGAAGGACAAAGTAATAAAATTAAGCAGCATTTTAAAGCAAAACTTTTGTCCAACACTGACAACCACACACATTTAAATTTTTGGCACTTGTATCGTACAAGAAAAATGGAGTGTGATCAAAAGAACATAAATTGAAGTCTTTAGTTTGATTTTTAGAACAAGGGCAGATCAAGGTGTCCTTAACTACTGGATCAAACTACTTCATTTTCTTCAATTACAATATCCGCCTCCTTCCCTTTTTTGTTCCCTATCAAGTGTGATTGGGCTCCGTGCCTGCTCACCTGTTAGAGCAGATACCGAGCAGAAAGACAATGATTAAATGTGAGATTCTAATTCCTACAGATTTCATTTTCTGTCAATTTAAAAACCGGGGTACACGTAATACTTTTAACTTTTCCTTTAAACATTTAACATCAGCTTGAGGGCCCACACGCTGTTGGTTCCAGACAGACCATTACAAAGTTTGACTGTGTCTGCAGGCAGGGAGACAGTGTGTGGCTTCTTTGGCATCATTTGTCTCCCGAATGCCCAAGCATGCTGACAATGTAGACTTAACCCCAGGAGCTGGTGTCAAGCTGATGCTATTAATTTGTGTCCAGGAGGAAGCCTCTTTGTCACTGATAGCAACAGTCACCACTGGAGCTGCCGGGATAGGAGCTGCTTATTTGGTCAAAGCAGTGCAGCAGCTCTAAAAAAAAAAAAAAGAAAAAAAAAAAAACACTGTCCGTGCAATATTTTTCTTCATTGCTTAATGAATTAATGAATTCAGTATGTCCCTCTTTCATGCAGTTTCAATGTTGAGGTTTAGGAAATGTTTGAAGTGATGATTTTTAACGCTGATGCAGACTGTTTTGCTAACTCTTGCAACATGAAAATGTCTGCTGTAAGCATCAGAGAGGGATCCACACGTTAATGTGATGCAGTTAATATGCTGAGATAAAGGATGCTTTAAAGTTGTGAGGGCAGATGCTTACATTTTAGCTCCGCAGAGCTGACCGTCTTCTAAACACCCATGTTGTTTCCCTGGCAGATGTTTGGACGGCTCATTGGCAACTGACCACATGAAATAACATGGTTTTATCTGTATTATTCACGGGCCAAAGGTAAGAGATTTCCATTTCCCTTAGAAATGTGCAAAAATCTAAAATAAAAAAATCTAATATTTAAATAGTCAACACTATGATAAGATATTTTACCAGACAAAAGTGATTTTTTTTTCAAAATATTTAAAACTTTCATATTCCTTTAAGTGGAATCTCTTGGGACAATATTTCACAAGAATTATGTCATGAAGCAAGATGAGAAATACAATTCATGCACAAAACATTCTTCAGTTAAAAAAATGTCAAAATTTGAGAAATTTTGCATTTTTTTCTCATTCTAAAATCTGTAAAATGGTGAAATGAAATGGTGTCAAAGTTTTGTCCTTATTATTCTCTGAAACTACTTTTGTGAAAGTTGGTTTAAACTTGGCAGGGTTTAGAAACTGATAGACTGACTGAACTCAAATGTGCTGCAGGGTATTTTTGGATAAGTTTGATTTAAACGTTCATCTTTTTATCTTTTTTTTTCAGATTCATTCAGAGTCGTTGAGTTTGAAGTGAGAACTTTAGCCTAAGACACTGAGCTGTTTTTGTGGAAGTAGGTGTGTCTCACCCAGACCTTCGCCAATGACATCAGAACTAGCATCGCCAATCCTTAGACACAGGTCTACCTCTCTGACCCTCACTCCCGTGTGTGTATGTGCCGTTTCCTCCAGTGCAAAAAAATTTACCTCGATCTCTTCTCTGAAACAGCAACAATATCCCCAAAATAGCATTTTCCCAAAAGGGGATAGAACCTCATCATTAAACTCTTAAATTTATCCTTCACTAAGCTTCTATATACCTTAGTCTTTCATATGTTCCCACTGGGTGCAAGCAACATCTGTTTCCTCTCTTTACCACAGTGTCCCACCAGACACTTACTGAAGTCGAGTACCCACCACCTAGAACACGTCTCAGACACACTTCTCCGTACACTCAGTGAGCCGTTAATCTCGGTGCCCGTATACTTCCACAAACTCAAGCTCGCTTTGTAGCCAAAGCTCAGCGCTTGGAACAAATCCAACATTTCTGCCCCATCTGTACCGTCTCTCATAAGCTGAACTGTGGACTCCCACCGCATGTCTGCATGCTGTCCTGGCACAGAATCAGCCTTATTTTGGTCCAACTGGGAAGAAAAAAGGAGAACCTGGGAGTGAGGGAGAGCAAAAACACACGGTAGTAGGTCAGAGGTCCTGTAGGAGTGATGAATGAGCAAATAAATACGTGTCCGAGATCTGGGCCTCATAGAGCAGCATTCCGTTCCACATTCCTCTATTGGAGATCATGCTCTACAGGCATTGTGCAGAGATCGCACAGGACTCTGGCAACAATTTTCTCCGTCAATGTAGCAGTTCCATAATATATAGGCAAGGAAAATACAAACCATGGTCATCTGTAACCCCATTTCACACTGTCTTATTCCCCTCGCTGTGAGGGCGTTCACTGCTGTCCTACACAAACCAGAACTAGCTCTGTGCCTCCTTATGCTCATCTCATGTGTCCCACATGATTCAGGTTTGACATCTTGAACGGAGCCTGAGTTTCAGTGTACACTTACAGTAGCTGCTGGTTATTTGTGGCCTGTTTCAGCTTGGACAGAGTTTTACAGCAGCTCATCTGTCATGATATGTTTCTGCTCTGTATAACCTCTCAAATTTCACCTGTTGTCAGATCAAACCGACTCTTGGGACACTCGGGAGATGGCGCCCTCTGTTGAAATCACGTTTTGTTTTGTTTTGTTTTATTTACTGTATTTATAAAATTGTATTGATTCCTAAGATTGTTTTTGGTTGGACTCAGCAGTAAACTAAAACCACAGTAAAGTGTACAACTCTGCAAGATTTGTTTTTCAACATGATCTAAACTGTGTCTTCATAAAGTCTTTCCAAGACAACATTGTTGACCATATATCCTTGGGATATATCCAAGAATAGAGGCCAACAATAAGAATTACTTCTTTCCTAACTCCTTTTTTATAAATTACAATAAAAAAGTTCAACAAATATGGCGGTTAAACGTTGCAGCCTGTGTGCTTCTTTAAATAAAAGTCCCTTTCAAGATGCTTTTCGAGGAAGAACGGGATTCCTAGTTTCAAGTTGTTAGAAGTCATGACTCACATGAAAGTAAAAACAAGTTACACCAGTTACAGCAGGATGGCATGCAAGGCTGTAGACCTTTTTAAACATACGGCCTGGGTTAAAGGCTGTCATGATGACTAACACCCACAGCGGTGGCCTCCAACATGTAGCATCAGCTCCCAGGAGCTTGTTCAGTAGTTAGCCTTGACCTCTGACCTCCCTTCTTATGGTCATGAAAGAAGGTGACATCTCAGCCATAGATCAGAATGGTACTTCACATAACAGTAAGCCAAAGGTCTATTTCCATATGGCGTTGCGTAACTTATGACTTCAAATGTAGCGTCTTTGCCAAGATAGAGGGCTGGCAACTAGTGTCAATTACAGTACCAGCATGAAGTCCCTGTACCATTAAACATGGCTGGATGGACTAAGCTCATTCGTGTGCCAGATACCACAAGCAGACTTTTAAAACCTTTAATGGCTTCATCGCCATCCAGGATAAAAGCCAACGAGAAAGGAGAGCAGACGAGTATGGGAGCGAATTCCTCTGGTGGCCACCATTGCCAGCTTGTTTGCTAATCTGTTTATGTCGAAGTCCATCATTTGTCACTGTGTGTTTCCTCCCGACTGGTCAGTGTCCAGTCAGTTCTAACCTGGCACCTGGTCATTCAGCAAATGCCTGCCAGAGTCCCCATGAGCGCTAATGTAGGTGAGGAGGTGCCTAAGGAGGACTGGGCATAAGAACATGCCAAGAGATTATCAGTTCTTCTGTAACACTTTTCAGATTCATAGAGAGGTGATAAAACTGGGTGGCACCAATCCATGTGGACCAAAATGGAGAATATGCAACCTGCCTACACGGGCTGTCTGCAGACCTCTCTTCACCACCTGCCACCTCTGAAAGAGAATAAAGCCTTCTAGAAGACCATATATCTAATAGAAAACATGCTCTGTCTCAGATTCCGATAATTTGACAATTTCACACTTTCACGGCTGCAATCATCCCCTTTGTAATGCTAGCTGAAAAAGAAGAGTGCACTGGCAACACTTTGTGTCAGGTAGCCACTTTCTGAAGGCTGCTACAAAAGTGATTTCAGCACGTAAAAAAAAAAAAGAAAAACTTAAGTTCAAATAAACTTGTGAAAGCCCTGAGAAGTTAACTTACTGGAAGAGAAAGCGAGAAATCGAGGAGGATATCCATAACATAGCCCAGCGGGTTGAAATGAGTCTCAGAACAGTTTTTCTTTTATGTATCCAGCCAAGGTTACCCCCCCAGAGAAATATATATTTAAATGGTCTTTAACATTACAGCCGATAATGTTTTACTCAGTGAAGAGTTTATTTATTTCTATAAAATGCTACCTAAGATTACATTTCCATTTTCTCTACCTCATTCAAATTCAACATTCGCAGCCAAGGGCTTCTGTTACATACTTCCTTAATTTCTTTTCATTTTGTGCTACTTTTACCTAGGTTCAGCTGTTGCTTGTTCAGTAAATTTGATCATGTTGTTTTTTATCTACCTATTTATAAGCTTTTAGTACTGTTTTTTTATCCTAAAAACAAATAAATTTGATATTCAAGGTCAGCATGTTGTTACTCAGTTCCCCCAAAATTTCGGCCCTGAAATGTTTCATGTCATGGTACAGTCATGGCACGTTAGCAATTTATCAGTAACTCTCAACAAATGTTCTGGCAAATTATATGAGAATCACTTTCATACATATTTCAGCAATTACTTTGTCAGTGTAGATGTCACATTTTTCACTCACAGCATATTTCATTTCTGATTGGAACTCTCCTGAAATGAATTTTACAGCACTTTGCAAACTCCTGCAATGTCAAACTCAGCTCAGACTGAATTTAACAGATGAAGATGCTTTCGAAGATTACTGATAGATATCATTATTTAAACATGGTGCATTGGAAATGTGCAGAGTCAAACATTTTCACATCAGCAGATTGCTGTGATAACGTCAGAGGGGCAAAAAGAAAGTTTTTCTTCTGTGTTGAGAGAGCGAAGCATCCTGAACGATGAGGAAAGCAAACTGGAAGGACATGAAAGAGCTTGAAAAATCCTTTGACTTTCAAATCAATGAGATATATCAAATATGTAGTCGTGTTTTATTTAAGACAGTGCCAGTGCTATGCTAAATAGCTCCCTCGCTAACCAGTAAAGCCCGTGTAAGAAATATGAAAAACCTTTTTTTTTCTATGCACTCTTAAAAAGTATATAATCCTGAATACTTAAATATGCTATCAATTTGTTGCGGGTTAGTTCCAGCGTGTGTTTTTGGCAAGGGTTTTGTGGGTGGCAGACAGACAAGTTAAAGGAATAAAAAACGGGGGGAAAAAACAGAGTATTTTGGTCTTGGACAGCAGAGCAGTAGTTAGGAAGCAGCAACAAGAAGCCGAGTCTCCCTCAAGTAATGAACTGGGTCCTTTTTTTTTTTTTTTTGCTGCAGAGCTCTTGTTGCCAATTTGGTGGTGCCTGTGGGAGGCAAGTTTTTTCTTTTTTTTCCATCTTCTATTTTTCTTCTCTCCATCTGAAAGTAAAATCACCTGGGATGTAATTAATTAATTAGAATCAGTGCGCCGAGCTGGGGGGTGGGGGTACCAGGCACATGTGTTTTTCGTGGTGCACTGTGGTCGATGTGTTCCGGGTGATTGGGATTAATAACAGGGGGCCAATTTGAACTGGGAATCAGTGTGCTTAATAGACATGGGGAGAGGGGGAGTGGAGGAGCAAGGGAGGGGGGGCAGGGTTCAGGGGTGCACAGACCCCCCAGTTGCTGAGACAAAGGAAGCTTTGTAAGGGGGGTGCATTACAGTACGAACTTGACTTGAAGACATCGGATTCCAGTCGTGGCTGTAGTAATCATATAAGTTAATATAAGGCACCAGTTCATTTAGTTCAAATGAGTAAATATGTTATTAGTGCTTAGATGTTATTCTGTTGGGGGTGTTGGCTGTTTCCAGCGTGAAAACATGGGATGGTTCTGTAGATCTGACAGTAAAAAGCCAACTGAGACTGCTGACTACTCATGCTCATTCCCCTTGTGTGTTAACTCACCCTGCAAAACCAAAGTATAAAGAGGTGGAGACTGCTCTGGGCTACAGCATATTATCAAAATGCTAATACACTTTATTACAGCTATGCTGCAACATGACCTACAAGTTTGGATTGTTGAATCTTTTCAGAAGTGAAGCCTCTTTTGAGGAAGTCGGGGGCGCATGGCAAACATCTGGTTATACCAGCAATCAATTGCTCAGGAAACCTGAAATTGCTACTCTTGGCTATGCAATCAGAGCTGTGGTCAGTACGCTGATGGCACAACGATGCAATAAGCTCCAGCAAAGATTGGGCTTTGACGATGTCACCGGTGTGGATGCACACACACTCAGAAACAAAGTGTTTTCGCACTTGGATCAAATTAAGTTTGTTTTTTTTCTCAGGATCCACTGACATTAATCCTGAGAGTCTGGTACAGGATTTAAAAGCTGCTGCTACCAGAACTCTGATGTGGTCAAAATCGAGCTCACTGCATGCTTACACACTAATAGTGTGCATTCTTAGATAGTCTGAATTCTAGAAAAATCAATTTTTGCACAAAAATGTAAAAAAAAAAATTCAGAATTTAATGGACAAATATGTGTACTTAGGGCATATTTAGACCCAGCTCATTTTGAGTTGTTCCAAAAAGGGAACTTTTGACCCTGAACGATGGGATTGTTTCTACATACGAGGACACACCTTAGTGATATAGGCCAAGATCACAAAGTGATCATGTGAGGTGGTATCGCCTTGCTTCCATTTGAGCCCTGGAGCAATTTGTTTGTAGTGACAGCAGTGCTACACACAGCTAACTAGAGGCATAATTATATGAAATCATGCCCTGTCTATTCAATCATCACCTATGACCGATCATTTACAGGCATGAGTTCATATGTGATCTGAGAATGTGACAATAAACAGTCAATTGTGGTTTCTGAAGCACAATCTGTGTCTTTTCAATATTTTGCTCACTTAGTGAACATTGGTTCATTAACCAGGGAAACACAACAGCTGATGCTCCATGTTTGTCTTTCAGAGCAAACTACATTTCTGACACATGACAGAGCAGTTGGTTTTCACATGACATGTCTTTACAACTTTGGATGCTTACCAGATGAATACAAACAACTCAAAAAAATGAAACAATTGCATTGTGAATTGGGACAAAGCAAACAGGCCACAGGTCTGAATATTGTTCTAGAATGCAGCACAAATTGCAGCTAAACTCTGTGCATCTACCTTCATGAGCTCTAAATTATGGACAACACCTGAAAGCATCACTCTCAGTCAGTCATGAGCTTACCTTGTGATTTGTAGTGAATCCAAAAAAACTTTATGAGTTTTTCCCAAGTTACATCCATCAACCTAATGTGTGAAAATTGGTTAAATGGTTTTTTAGCATAATCCCTTCCCAACAAACAGTGGACAGATGTTTTTCTTTTAGAAATGCATCAATAAGTTCCTCTTCACAAAAACATAAGCAGATGTTATTCAGATGGCAGGTTGAATCATCTAGATTCTAAAAGCATGTTGAACACCCAACTCATGAAATTATTATCCTCATTACCATGTCTCTACGGCATAAGAATAATTAAACAGGCATCTAGACTTAAAGGTAGGGTAGGTGATTTCTTTATGGACGACATTTTACTGATTTGCTAGAAATCCTCTTGACAACCCGATTGCAAATGAGTAAACAGATACTTTAACAAAAAATGAAACAAATGAATGTTGTGGGGAACGCTGGTCACAGCCTGATGGTTCGCGATACAAAGAAGACACTGCTACTCATTCCTGTGCGCTGGAGGTGTGGCTTTAGGGAGAAGTCTGTAGAAAGAGGCTGGAAGGTGTGTATTTTCAAAGCGGCTCTGCTCGAGCCACTTTTTAAAAATCGCCTACACCACCTTTAAGTATTTGGACCAGATTTTAACTCTATACAAAAAAAACAGCATGCTTCAAGTGCTTTTTTTATAATGTATCTGTGCATAAATGCTAAAATGAATGTTAAACTTGTGTTTCTGTTCTTCTTATCTGTGTAAATATGGGAAAATAGCTGGTTGTGCTGAATTTGCCACGGGAGGAAATTGCACATTTATATAATGCTAGAGAAAGCAAACAATCCATGGGCAAAAGGGAAAAAGAATAAAAACACAGTAAGAGGGATGAAAGAGTTCACCACTTTAGGATGGCATGGGCCAAATCAGTCACGCAGGCACCCTGACAACCTATATATAAACTTAATGGAAATGAAAACAGTGGACCAAAGGAAACTTACTTGTAACTTCCTTCCACCTGGCATTTCATAATGATGGCTGCACACAACTCACCGTCGTCTCTGCCCAAAGCTTTGAATACTTCATAAAATATAAGAGCTGTAAACTCTGCTGTGGTAAAACTTAACCCTTGTGAAAATGAGCATGCTGATCCACAGGAAATTTTAGCCTTACATTTCCATCCATTCCTCACACATGCTGATTAAGTAAGTTGATTTCACTGCAGAACAGATTCAGCACAACTGTACAACAGAAACATTTAGCTCTGAGCAGACCTCAGTATCATGACATCATCGCTCCAGAGATGATTTTCCGTTTTAACGCTGTTGAAAAATACTTGCTTTTTCACCAGCAGTTGTATGACAAGGTAACTGCACTACCATTCTGCCTCTCGGGCTGTGCTGTTGTCAGAGATGCCATATATGTTGCACTTCACAGAGCTAATGTTGAAATGTGAATGCTCATGGAACAGAGAGAGTATTACCGCCTCGCCCTGCTGCTCACATCAACCTTGTAGCCTTGGTAGGAAAGTGAAGTTGAAGGGCTCTTCATCTTTACTCTGTGTTGCTATATGCACATACAAGAGTCCTGCATGATTCACTGTGAATGGTGCAGTGCAGCTGACATTACCAAGGTTTTAATGTGCTGTGCGTGAGATTGCTTTAAGGTTGTAAAAGAGATCAAAGCCCAGAGGAGGATGTGAACCTGGGCTGCTGTGCATTGTTACCCGTCGAGTGTGGAAAGCACAGAAACTAGGATAATAGATCCCCTGCTCACTGCCTGGTGATGGATGCTCCATAAAAAAGTCCACACAACCTCAAACAGCTTTTTGAAAGTTCAGATTAATAGCAATTTACAGCAATTTCCTTTTTACTGACACAACCTTTTCATCAGACAGAGGAGAAAATCCTACAGTTTCTTTCTAGCGAAGGAAACATCTTTGTTTGTGCCCTGCATCCTAACAACACTTGAAATGAAATGAGTGGAAACTGAGCATGTTGTAGAATGAGCAGCTGTGACTTTATCTCAAACAAATTACAAGACAATGGAAAAATTTAAGTTGGCTTTGACACAATTTATAGTTGTGTAAGAAATATAGGAAAGAGAAATACATTTTATAAAATTTGGTTTTAATAAAATATATTCTCTACCATGAACATAAAAGTCATGTTTCATGTCACTATACCAACAGACAGAATTTGTTTTACACACATGCAGCGTGTGTAACTCTTTCATCGCCCCAAACTATCAGCAAGTAAGTTGGGGAACACCTCAGGCAGCCACAGTTAAATCCACAGCACTAATCATGTAGAATAATTATAACATAAACGTAGCTGTGTGATAAATACAAGAAGTCGCCTGGTGAAACGTCATTATGTTGAAGCCTGGTGCTTTTCTTTCCAGGTGCACTGCATTACCAGGTGTAAGAGCTGCACCTCTGCAGTGGAAGTGTTATTGTTTCTTTGCAACAGAATCTCAAAGGGGGTGCTTTATTTGGAGAAGCTGCACCACTTGACAGACACAGCAGTGAAGAGAGGCAGATTAACCTTCCCAGAACCCCCAATTCAACACTGTCTGTCTCTTCCTCCGCTCACTTCTCTTTCTTCTCTCCTTCTTCCCTGCTTTGATTTCCTGCAATCATCCCAACATACTTACTTTTCTCTCATCCTCTGCGTCCTCGTCAACTACTCGGGTCTCACGCTGTCATACCTCACCACAAATGAGCAGTCTGGATGTGCGCACAGCCAACGAATCAGGAACCCACATGGGAACCCCTTCACACGGTACCACAACACAGTCCTAATTAGCCTAGAAACTCTCAGCTTCAGCTGAGAGCCTGCACAGCTTGCCTGCCCAGTCCTCTGTCCAACTCTGTTTGTCTGGACGAGCATAGGTTAATTACATCCAGTTCACCCATTGCTCCTCTACTCCTCCTTGTTTTTCTGAAAAAACTTTTGTGTTTGTTGGCATTTCCTATACTTATAGTGTGCTTCTGCTGCAATGTGTCCCTCCCGGGCATTTGCATTCAATTACACATACACTATTACCCTCATATGTCAACATTATGATTTCTGAAGAAAACAACAATTTAGGACACTTGACACTTGAATTTGCAGAGATGTTATTTCAGACGGATATTGACTGACTTCATGTAGGTGAGGGCTGATGTTAATTACAGAAAAAAATGTAAATAAAACATAATACAATAGCACAATCTATACAATCAATGCCTTGACTCATATCAAAGGTTTATCTCAAAAAAGTAAAGTTAAGACGATGCTCAGCCATTAGTCCCGAAGTTCAACAGCCTTAAGGGTCCTCTCTTAACATTTTATATTTATGGAAACCCAGATTTATGGAATTTATGGAAATATAATATTTACTTGCTGCACGCTGGTTAATAACAGAATTGGTGGTTTGAAAAAGAACCCTGGATTGTCACAGTTTATGGAAATTGTACTAGATGGAAGAATGGAGGACCTGGGCCTTTTCTATTTCCTTTCCCATTTATTCCGGAGGATGCAAGGAGAAACAAAAGCAGGCAATATTGGAACAGGTGGTGGAGGCAGGACCTTGAAAGTAATTGCTACGTGGTCTGACACACACAAACGAGCCTCATGGAGTTCAGCAAGAATATAACCAGAGGAAAGGACAATGTCATGGGTGTGTCCTGACTGGAACCCTCAAGTGACTGAACATGATTAAAAGAGTTTACAATGTCCATAAAGTCGTTAGTGAAAGAGGAACTGGAAGGGCAGCAAACATGTGTGTTTAAATCATCTAAAATAAGCACTCTGTCAAAGTGAGGCATAATAACTGGAGACCATAAAGCCCAGAGGGGGGCTACTTTCTCTGCAGCACTTTGCAGCACTTTTCTTATCATTGATGGCATGTGACAATGGCAATATGTCAATATGACATTTAGGAAAAATACAGTATCTTCATTCCCTCACAAAAAAAGCACAGCAATCTGATGATGCTTTGAAATATTAACTGTTCCACTGGCCTGTGCTTGTTGGATTTTGTCACTATCTTGCAGACTCAATATGAAGCCTTATGAAGTATTAATGTGTACAAAACAAATTCCAACACTATGGCAGCTGCGAAACAGTTGGATGCACACAAAGGGAGCTGAGGCAAAAAAAAAGCATGACTACAGTGTGTGACAATGGTTGGCAAACAGTGAATAGATGATAAAAACATTCATTCTCAATTCAAACTAATATGGCAGAGTGTCTGTTAATTATCTATGTATGCAGTCAGGTCACATGGGAGGAGCCCTATTGAGTTGAAAGCTTTTTAAATGAGGCATTTAGTGTGTGCCATAAAGAAGCTATTAACTGATTTGTTCTCTATAATATGGTTTTACATTGTCCCCAAGAAAACGTACAGACATTTTGGAGGCTAGAGCTTAATAATTGCGGGAAAGGTTGGTCTCTTTCAGCTTTGAATGAAAATGGATTTAACAGAGAGAATTTCTCAACAACCTTTTTCAAAACTAATTTTGAATGTCACCTGCGATTAAGGTATTCTTTGTTGCATGCACTGGAGAACTATTTGATGAGAGTTTTGTCAAGAAAACTCTAGCATGATATGCCACTCCTACCCTTATTAGCAACCTTAGTTCAAACCCCCAATCTGAGAGCAGAAACTAGCAATATACACACATACACACACACACCCATTTGTAATGTGCAGGAAACCAACAAATTCTGCTTTTACATCTGAAATATGTATATTTTTTTAAAATGTCAAGAATAAATCCCAGAGAGGCTGGTTGATGTATGTAGAAAACACAGAGTGCTTTTTTATTTCACAGAATCCCACTTTGAGATGGTGTTCCTGCCATAACACATTTGAAAGTGAATTAGGCGAGGTCAGCACATTCAAGGTCGCTTTTCATTCACCAGTCTGTGGCTTTCAACTTACTCAATGTAGCGGTGCGAGTGGAACTGTGAAACTCAATATTTCACAGCGTTACAAGAGAAGACCTCTTGACATGCTTGAAACTTACCAGACAATGGTATTAAAATGAAATGCAGTGAGTTATGGGTCCCCACCAACACAGCCCAACAAAGCATCTTTTTTAATTTTTTTTTTTTTTTTGAGGAGCCAGTCCCTCCATTAAGAAGTTATGAGTGTATGGAATGAAGGAGGGAGGTGGGTGGGTGGGATGGCGGTAACACTTTGGCAACGCTGGCTATGAAAAAAAACAGATCACCTGCCTGCTCTTGTATGCATGTTTACTTGTAGTTGTGTTTTCATGCATGCATGAAAAAATAGCTAAATCTCCATGACAGCCTACGTATCACCTGCTGTGTGTGTGTATGGTGAGACATGTTAGTTATAGAGATCATTAAACCATTGGAAGGCCGGAGGGACGGTTTTATGGAACAACAGGCCTTCAGCTGTCAACATTGCTGCCTGACCACCGGAGCAGCTGCTTAAAAGCAGGCAACACCAAACAAACGAAACACTCAAGTCCCCTCTGCCCGCTGTGGACAAAATATGTTTGTGTGTGCATGTCTTCGATGTGTGTATGCACCGAATTAATAGCCAGTAGAGCAGCGATTCACATGCACATGTGGAAGTGAGAAGTCCTGATATTTCATTTGGGGGTGGTAACGTTGGCAGCTCTGGTGGCAGGGTTGACGAGGGTTAAACCTGGCTTGTTTGAAACGGGATTAACCCGCTCGACACTGTGTGTGAGGCCGTCTCACGTTTTGGCCGACCCTCACGTTCACAACCACAGAGCGGCTGAAGGCTGAAACAGCTGAAACCTGAGAGGGTTTTCTCGCTCCGCCAAAGTGTGCTCAGCCAGACCCACTCCTCGCCTTTTATTTGGCGAAACATCCAGACATGAGCTGATATGAGTTTCTAATGTGTCAAGCTTTTCGGCTGAGTTTAAACAAATGTACGTAAAAGCCTTTTAGAATCCTGTGAATTCAACCTGGGGGCCTTTGCGGGTCTGCAAATGGTATGAAGCTAACAAGACGCCTCACCAGGTTCCCAGACTCTCCATAAGGACGCTCTGCTGCCAAGCAAGCTGATGGATGAGGCTCGGGTCACGTCTGCGAGGTGTGTTAGGGCGACGTTATGGTATACGTTGCAGGTTCTTTTGGGTCACCATGTGCATATGGGATATTTCCACTCATTCACTCTACAGTGTGTCTAGTCTAGCAGGTGTCGTTTGAGACAGCCAGGGAGTAATCCAGGCTATGACAGGCTCTGAATTATGGAGACTGGCAGCAGACTGCGCTGAGAGAAATAGGATACAGTGCTCTAGAATACAAAGATCAACTATAATAGCAGCATGACTGGAGCACAGATTATTCCATTAGGTTTTTAATGTTTCCTAAAAGGCCACATTGGGTAAAATGGATTTAAGTATGTAAACATTAAAGCCCAGAATTTATAGGGGATCTTAAAAATATGGTTCAATTGATAAAACAGTATTTCATCAGCAAATAGTAATTTGAAATTGGCACTAGAACTGGGAAGGATTAGCCAATATGTCACATGGAACTAGAGTAAGGTCTAATTTTGAGATTCCAATGACTTTTGGGGGTTATTGTCTTATCTGAATAATCCCATATTCCATTATTGTGTAGTGCAGCAAAATACATACAATAAGGCTGATATGCAACACTGCAGATTTGTAGAGGAGTGAGCAGGGAACCTCCAGAAACCCACAGAAAGTGCCGTTTTTCTTTGCATGAAAGATAAACATGCTAATCTTTGTTTGTTCCCTTGTCTTTTCTCATTTCCTCTTGGGTTTGCCTGATACCATAATTTCCATGTGGTGTTGACACAGAGAAATCCCGCTTTGTCCCCATCCAAACAATAGTATGTTATTTTCTAAAAAAAAAAAAGAAAAAGAAAGAAAGACTGTTAACAACTTTTCTTGCTTTCCTCTGTTTTTGTTTATGTCATTGTTTTTCCTCCATTCTGATCTTAATTGCAGTCTGTTCCCTTGGTTTCCCTCTCTCTTTTTCTTTCTCTCTATCCCGTCCCAATTTTATTCCCTCCATGCCACGCTTGATGTGGCTAGAAAAAGGGAATGGGGAGTAGAGGGCTTCAGATGGAGTAGAAAACACATAAATAAATGAAGAAAGGGGAAATAAATGAGAGTAAAGTGACCCCAAAAGGAAATAGTAGTTCGCTGTGTGTGTGCCTGTGCACAGGCCTGTGCATGTTTACGTGCCTACCTGTGCTGTGTTTATCCACCCAGAATGAAAAATGCAGAGATTTCCTCAAAAGCGGATGCCTGTTTGACAGTGCAAATGGGAGAGAGACGGCGATGAGATGTTGACTGTGGATTCCTGCCACTGCTGGGGTAAACGTCCTCTTGATGCTCGCTGTCAAGTGAGCCTGGAAAAGCAACGCAGCAAATGAGACTCCACAGATCTAGATGCAAAGCTTTAACTGCAGATGGCCAATCTTTCTTTTTTTGATGTTTAGTTTAGATGTGCATTTCATTTCTGGACATGCCTGTAGCCTTCTGAGATAAAACTGAATTGATTTTGAGTGCGTTCTGCACAGAATCTGATTCACCACTGGTCGGTCAAGATTTTAAACATTGATTAAATTGAAACGGATATGATGGGACAAACCGTAAACCTACCATACTGATCACACTCTTTCATCATACCTTCTTTATCATCCTTGATTATGATCCTGACCAAGTATTTAAGCAAAGCAATGTTCCCTCCATGGGCTGTAAAATCACTCAGACCCTGAATCATCTTCACCGTGTTGCTCTAGCTGAGCTTGTCATCATATTGTAGCAACTCTGATTGATATTCTTGTGGAAAAGCTGCCAGACAGCTCAGCTGGATTCTACAGAAGCTTACCGGTATAATATGCATAATTCACCGTGCTCATTGTAAGCCGTCCGCTGAACTTCAGAATGATCTGCCATGAAAATATGGCACACACATTCTCCAAAGTGTTGGACTTTGCTGCATCGCACAGATTCTCCTGTCAGTTTCCATGAATTTTCTGAGGCTTTTCCCAGGGTTTCTATACAGTTTGGGAATCCTACACATAAGGAGAGATAAAGAGACACAACTGGAATGTGAAGGATGCTCTGTGTGGGGGTAACATGAGCCTGGAAATGTTAAAGACATGCATACACACAATGCCACGGTACTGTCATCCAGACAGGACAAGCAAACAATGTGTTGAAGTCTGGTGTGATGAGTAACTCCAACCCAGAGCAGCCTGGGGTAACAGTAATCCAATAAAGAAGCTTCAAATGTGTAACATTGAATGCATTTGTTTTATTTACTTGAAAGGCAGGGAGATAGATATTTCAAATCCGCTGTATAATGCTGTTATACAGCTCTCATTAACACTTACTTTGTGTATTTATGATTAGGGCCTCATAATGAGAGTGCTGCAGCTGAGAGCCAAAGTAATGAAGTGCAAGGATTTGCACTATATCATCTGTCAACTTGTGCCACATGTTGGGCAACGTTACACAGTAAGCATGTCAACACTTTTACACATTTACCAGCTTTGTAGAACTGACTTGTAACAATACCACATAGTCAATCGACTTGACAACACTACAAGGTCGAAAGCCCAGAAAATGGGTTGAAATTTAACAGACAGTATTTTACCTAACAATTCAAGCTATCTCTCACACACTACAGTCACTCTCTCAGGTACAGCATGCATGCTCCATGTTTTATTAAAACCAGAGGGAGCCGCTCAGTGTGGTCAGTCACAGGTGCAGGGAAATAGCAGCTGGGCCGTGGCAACTGTCAAAAGGTGAAATGAAGGCTCAGGCAGCATGGCAGCATGAACTGTCGAGTCCAGGCAGGAAATGTGCAGGTTTTTTTTTTTTTTTTGCTTTTTTTTCCCAGATGAAGGATGTGCAGGCGAGCAGAGCACTGGTGATGGCTGCAGGGGCAGCCCAGAGTCAACCCCACATCTCCAGCCGGTCACACTTACTGGACCGTGGCCCTCTCTCACCCAATTGCTCAGAGTCCCCAAGGAGGCAGCTGACAGCTCTTCTACCAGGCCTCGCTGCTATCGAGCGTCAGCAACAGGTGCCACAGGCTCTCTCTGAGCATGGTTGTTATGCATCGCCCAAGGAACTTCATCCTCGGCTTGCTTCTCCATCCTCTTGAAGAAGCATGAACATTTTCAAGTTGGTCGTGACAAGAAACTCTGTCCTTGACAAGCTTGTGTTTGGATCTGTGAGAGGCTGCAGAACATGTCTGCAGAGGGAAATACCAATTTGTAATTGTGCTTCTACTGAAAAGGCTGAACAACTAACAGCACTTTGTAGCAATTCAAGAACTCATATAAAGATGAAAAATCAACAGCTGCTATAACTATATGTTTTTCAAAATCACTAAAACTTTTCTGTTTCAAATAATATATAAAATCTGTGATGGAACTAGAATGTGTAAGAAGATTAATCGAATTACATATTGGAGCATCAGAGGAGAATGGCAAGATAGTTTTTATGTCTTTCATAATCTCAGATTTAACAGTATCCATCCATTATCTTATCTGCTTCGTTGCAGTGGTCTACTGGAGCCTACAGTACATAGGGTCAAGGCTGAGAAAACACCCTGGGCAGGTCTCCAGTCCATCGCAGGGCACACCCACCATTCACATCCACACTTTCACCTAGGGACAATTAAATCTCTAATCGGGTCAAGTGTGCATGTTTTTGGACTGTGGGCAAACACTGGAGTAGCCTGTGAAAACCCATATGCACATGTGGTGAACAGGCAAACTATACACTGAAAGGCCCTCGGCTTTGATTTAATACTGATTTAGAATTAATAGAACTTAAGATGCTCGCAGCCCAGTATCCTAGATCAGCCTTGTGGAAGAACAGCTGAAGTAAATCTGTAGGGATCATGTTTGGCTGAAATGGGAAAATCATAAAAATATATTTATTATCTTTACTACTGAAGATATATGTTACTGAAACCTTTTCTGTGAGGATACTGAGGGCTGCAGGCTTAATCTCACGGCGTCCAATGATGAACACAACAAATGCCAGTCACGCTTGCTCGGAAACTCCCAGAAACCCCAGCAGCTCCTTGATTGAGCTACCAGTCGTGAAGCTGACGACATGTGCTGCGCAGTTACTGTGGGAAGGTGCCTCCGTGGCTGCAGGCCCTGGCTATTGTTGATGTGTGCAAATGTGTGTGTGTGTGTGTGTGTGTGTGCGTGCATGCATGTTGAGCCATGGCCTGGGCCCACACACGCTGCATCACTTACTAAACGCCTGTGTCGGGATCAAAAGCCTGGCTATCCGCAGACATACTTGATTAGTGAAGGGCAGCTCACAATGGCAGCTACATTGAGGACTGCTGGACAGATGGACTTTCTTTTTTGGTCTTAATGCTGTAATTTCTGTGGGGGTTCGATGTGTTTTACTTGGCGTGGTGTCAGCAGTCTTGTAAAACGAGCCCAGGAACTGGTTTACGTTTTTTTTTTTTTTTTTTCCCCAGATCCTGATTTCTTTTATCAGCTGTATCAGTATTTTGGAGTGTAGCACAGCACCGCAGTTTTAATTTTCATTACAAATTATCTTTCCCATGTGACACTTTTCTTTCAACCTTGTCTCGTTTTTTTTTTTTTAATCACATCTTCTCCGCCCCGACACTCAGTGACCGGACACACTTTCTTGTGTTATCCTAAGTCCTTGGTTTTGTTTCTTAATGCTTCATTTGAAAACCAATTAGCTTCTCTCTTGGATTCAATTACCGAAGTGAAAAGGCTAGTGCTATCTTGCCTCTGCAATAATAACACAATAATTGTATTCACACGCAGCTCCACCCCCCTCCCATCCGCCTTTGGCTCACTGCTCTTTCAACCGGTGTCTGATCCCCCTCCTTTGGCCTTCACTGCGTGCTACGCAAGTTGATTCAAAGTTGGAGCGATCGTATCACTCACTGATAAACAAAACACAACTGCTGGCCTGGCTCGTCTTTCAGAATCAATGAGGTCGGCAGCATTTGAAATGGATTTCTCCTTGAGGACACGGTGAGCGCCTTTAAAATGTGCTTCACATTTCCACGGCCGTTGGCACAGCTCAACACGGACGTCTTAGTGTGTGTGTGTGTGTGGGCCAGAGAATGTGTGTCAAAATTAGTGTACATGTGTGACAGAAAAAAGTGTCTGAGTTTGCGGTCACATGATTATGTGTGAGTGTCTGCACGTATGCGTGTCAGCAGTCAGTCATAATCTGGAAAGCATCACTAGTCACCGCCGCCGCTGACGACGTGTGCGCGCAGCACTGGCAAATGGTCTCAGACAGCAGAGAATATGCCTATAATGAGGTTGAAGCAGAAGAAAAATGATACGCTCAGACATTATAACAGTGTGTGCCTTGATTGCTTCACCACACCGACTCCATCTTCCATTCAACTGCACCAACATTTGCTACAATATTATTGTTCTAGGAAAGGTGGTTGCTTGTTTTTTAACCCCTATATTAAGCATGAATGTCACTCCAACCCCATTTATTACATTGGAACATATTAAATACACATTAAAACATGCAGAGAGGAGAGTCAGACGTTTCTGTGTGGTTGGCCCACTGCAAACCAAAATGTTTGTATAATGTTTTATGTTCGGCATCATTCAAAAAGTTTGGAAGTGCCTGCCACTGAGGCTTGATTTGATACAATTAGAGGGCTGAGAGGACTACTTTCATCCATTTGAATGTTATTTCATTTTTACAGTATGTAGTGGAGAGCGCTTTTTACAAGTAGATGTTAATTTGCAATGTTTGGTGCATTGGGAAAAGAGTGATTCAACTAGACTGAAAACTGAAAAGGGAGAGACATATAAAGATACCTCTCAGCTACTGCTAAATTAGGAAATTAGGAATCAACCATCATTGTTCAAGGCAAGTGGAAGCAGATCATCAAAATCTATAAATATTGCTTCAGTTTGATCAGTATTGGCTTACAAATCATAGTGGGACGTTATTTTAATTTAACAGCCAGTCAGAGTGGAGAAGACAAAGCAAAATATAGAAGAATGTATCTGAGATTGAATAATATCATATTTCAGACACTTCTATTTCTGCAGAAATTATAATTGAAGGAAAGAAGAAAAACAATAGTAGCACAGGTTTGTAACAGGTAAATATGATATTCTGGCCGTGTTGCTTTGCAGAGATGAAACTGCACGGTGTCTCGTGCTTGCTTGCAAAGCTGACAACCACCGGAAATGCTCTCTAAAGCGTATCAGTGCTCACACTCTCATCTATGGTCGCTGTTGCGGGTTTTGTGATTACATTTAATCGGCCCTACTTAATATCCTCTCTCTCATACACACACACACTCTCACCCACACCAGCCACTCACATGGATTTCATAAGGTAAGTCTAGTAGGTGCCTCGTGGCTTGCTGACCTCAAACCAGCGTTCTCTTCCTGTACGAGTTGAGGTCATTCTGACCGGCGTAAATCACCCTTCCCCATGCTTCGATTACATGCTCTGCTTCAGTCAACCCCCAGCCCCATCCCCAAACAATTTCAAAGGTAATTGCTTACGACATAAACATCCAGTCACCGTAGTGATGTGTGGTTTGGGCAGCTGAATTATGCACGTGCATCACTGAAAACTGCACTTGAACCTGAAGCAGAGGAGGAGGTTTAACTGGTGGGACAAGGGGAGGGAAATACTTTAAATGCTTTTGGACATACAATGCAAAATATTAACCCACATCTGCTTTGGCGCAATTGTTATGTTATCTGTGATCCGTAAGAATTAGGTCAACATCGCCATGGAAATTTAGCAGTGGTGGTATTATGAATATGCAGATTTTCATGTCGCATTTACATAACAGAGCAGCATTCAGCAAAGTTCATGCAAGCAACATCTGTTTACCATTGAGCAAAACACACCTTGAGTTTGTTCAGAATTTGAAATGTCAACTTTCACCTTAGGAAATTGGTTGCTACATTCAGTATTTAGAGATACTGATTACATTTTAGATTCAAAATGAATGAGAATTGCAAATGTAGTCCATGGTGAATAATACATTTATTGTCTGGAGAATGATCCGGGCAGAGTACTTTAATGTTGACAAGGGACTAGAAATACAGGAGCTACGGTGAAGGGATTACTCTTACCAATGAATGGAGGCCCTCTCCAGTGTGTGCAGTTCTTATCCTACGCTGGAATAATAGTCCAAGTCAGTCCGAGCAGAGCAGACTTTACATGCCACATCAGCCAGGGTGATGATTAAGTTATGTAAACAGTTTGGAGTGGGCCCGTGATTCCACTTTGCTGTGCAGCAAGTGTTCATCTCAAAGATGTGCTGAAATGTACCCTGTATGTATTCCCAAGGGATGGGTGAAAATCAACAAGGAAAACCATCAGTGTTGAGGGATATAAAAGCAAGCATCCATCTTTATTAAAGCCCCTGGTTTATGTTAGAAGACCTCAATCCTCCTTGGATTGTAAACTAGTCCTGAAAATAAACAGCTGTTGGAGAGGAATATAAAGAAAGCCTGAAATTAATCACTGGAACTTCCATATCTCCCTCCTACATACTGCATGCACTAAAATACTCAATAATCCGTATTTACACAAAGATGCACTGTATAATAAAAAAAAAATGTATCAAATATCCAATGAAATGTTCTTGAACTACATTGGTCTTATTTACATTTTTTTTTCTGAAATATAAATACATCCACAAGGATAAAGCTACACAATTTTACACTGTACATCCTAGGACATATTGAAAATAACTGATTATGCTTTCTAAATGTCAAAGTATTGCTCTGCATTGATGATAGTATGATGTGACAACCATTTTATTTGGAACTCCAGAACGGGGTGCACACATGGTGACCTTAAAATCTGGAAAGTGACGATAGCACACGTATTCATACAACCACACATGTGCAGGCCTCAATAAGTGTTTGATCCCCTTGATAAAGAGGGTGAAATGGATCCTGAAACCCGTCGTCATTAAATCTGTGTTGGTTTATTTGTGTAAGGCGCTGGGGCTCAGGCAGAGAGCTGAAGAGTCTGGGGGTGGTCCACGCTCCATTTGTTCACTCTTCGCTAGTGGTTGATTTGCAAAATTCTCTTTCTGCACAGCATCTGAAAAATTAGCTTTGTAGAAAGCGAGGAGAGACACTCTGTGAGTGTAAATGTAGAGGGTTACCCTGGTGAGTTAGGACTGTCTCAGAGAGTTTTTGGATGCCGTGGTACACTTCATCGTGTTTAAATCTGTACCTTGTTTATGAATGTAGGGCACGGTTGGAGTGCAGTGTAGGAGCAGGGCTCGTAGAGGGTACTTGGGGCATCGCCCCCCAGAGCTGACTGTGAGGGAAATGCTGAGAAGCAGCTGTTTTTTTGGCCACACTAAATGGAGACGTTGTCCTGTGCTGCGCTGCGCTTCGGATTCTTAACAACCCCCTTTTCCCTTGCTAGTACCTCCACAGATCCGCTCCGCTTTCCTTGTGTGTGTATGTATATGTGTGTGTATGGGTCTGGGTGTGTGTGTGTGTGTGTGTGTGTGACTGGGGGCAGACGTCTAAACCGAAGCCATCATCAGCCACCCTCCTTCACCCTCACATACCGACCTTCCCGCTCCCCTTTCCTGCCTGATGTGGCCCTAGACAGGATCTCATCTCACACAACGAGTCCCGGCCTCCCTCTAAAGTGTCAAAGCGAGTCTTAATTTAAAATCCCCTGGGCCCATTGCAAACTATTCAGCTATGCTTACCACTCAATTATCTTCCTGTCCCTTTTTTCCGCCACCAAAGCCCCCCCCTTTACCACCCGTTGAAAGCACTGAGGAGCACTCTGTGGTGGGTCAACCATGGTTTCGCTTTCCCATTGCCCCTGTCCTTCAAGACTAAATTCACACATAGCAAATTCTTGTGACAAAGGATTTGTGATTGTTTCACGGAGGAGGCATGGTTTGCGACTGATTAAGCCTTGTGCTTACTTCCTGGGATGCTGAAGTGATGTCAGTGCTCTTTGACTCAATGTTTCTCACAGCGTTTGACAGCCCCTCTGGTAGCTATTAGTTTGGTTAAGGATTGCCGTTTCTCTTTTAGTGGTCAGTCAGAAACAAATAATGTGCTTGCCCTCCAGTGTTTGCCGAAAAAGCCCTGTGAGACCTTGGGGCTTGGAAACCATTACGAATGCTCAGAACCACAGGAAATATTCAGAGGAAAACCTCCCGTCTCTCTCTACAGAGCGCCCCTCCTCAGCTCCATACCGGCAATGGGTTTGGGACCAGAGAGCTTGAGAAAGGTCAAAGGTGATTGAGAGAAAAGCACAGATGACTCTCAGATGGATTAGCACTAAGTGATCCAGACTCTCCCACACAATCACAACACCTTAGAGGTCATTTTCATGAGACATCCGAGATCAGTCCGTTTCAGCAATTTCAACCACCAACTAGAAAGATGGCACACGGGATATTAAATAAAACGGCAATGAACAGAGAGTCTGAGAAAGAAAGCTTTCCCTGTGACATTTCTAAAGAAAATGAACGCATGTTTTGTATTGCATCCTACTTCAGTCTTCTCTCTTTTTTTCCTCGCTTTATTTTCCAAAGCATTCTACAAAAACAGCAACTCTATTGTTAGCACTGCATGTTGCACCACAAGCATCAGGCTGCACGCAGTTGATTACTCATACTTCCCTGGAAAACATTATCAGTAAATTAGTGGAGCATAAACTCTTTGACAAATTATGAATCCTCACGCACAGGTGGGTGAGCTATCATCAATCTTGAGTGCATGTGAGAATAGAGTCAGGTGGCTTAACACTCGTGAACGTAAATTAACTGCAATCCATCATCGCAAGAATGTCTTACTCTTCCAGGAAAACGACGTGATAAGAGCAAAACTGCTTATCAAAAACCAAACACTGTACTCATTTGTATCTTTCAGAAATGCCCATGCAAAAGCTGAACTTCCAGGCGCAGAGTCAGATCCCTCACTGTGGCCAGTAAATAATAAATGACTCCGTTATCTTCTATCTATTAGCATGAAAAATTATTACTGAGGACACTTTGTGATATTAGGGAAATTGCGTGTATGAGCCTCAGACCTCAGAAGTCTTGTGAAAAGCTCTCTGTGTGTTAAATTCAAGGCATGTGTAGCTGTATGCACTGTGCCTAATTTTTAAACCACAACGCAAACTGTTTAGGTTCTCGCACTGAGGCACATCTCTACCTAATAAAATTAAATCTCTTTTATGGAGACACTGGAGCATTTTACAGTTACAGGGGACTTTAAAGGAAAAACAAGTTACTGCTAGTCTTAAAGATTTGACCGTCCACGGTGAAGGAGAGGGCTAATTGAAACCACTCATCTCAACCTTCGCTCAGGGCGTACAACCCTTCTGTCGCTGCTCTGGCTTCATACTGGATTCTTTAAGCACCCAACATGCATTTTGTGTAATTCTCTCAAAACCTTTACATTAAATTACTCAATTTAATCTCCTCGTACGGCATTAGGATCTCTGCTAATTCAACATATTTCATGTTTTGGCTACAGAGAGCTCTCTCAGGGTTAATTAAAGCAGAGAACTGCTCTGTACTGCACACAGGATGTGGTCTTTGAGTCCTGTGACTGACAAATTCAAACCAAATATACTTCATTTGATGGTTCTTACAGACGCTGCACTGCTTCAGTGTTAGTGCATGAATTTTATACTTCAGCTGAAGATAAATTGATACATAGATCTCGATTAATTGTTTAGTCCACCCATCCATTATTCTATCCGCCCTGTGGTCACCAGTCCATTACAAGACACACACACACACACACATGCACATACACACACCCACACATCATTCACTCTCACACCCACACCTAGGGGCAATTTAGAGTCTCCAATTGACCTAAACATGTATGTTTTTGGACTGTGGAAGGAAACTGGAGTACCCAAAGGAAACCGACACACACACTGGGAAACATGTAGACTGCACAGAAAGGCCCTCAGTCCAGCAGAGTCCGAGAGCCAAATCCAGGACCTTTTTGCTGTGGTGTGACACTGCTAACCACTAAACCACAGTGTGATCACAGAATAATTAGTCTGTGAGGTTAAAAAAATATGCCAATCTCAGTTTTATATTCCATCTGATAAAACGTGGAGAGAACTTAAATTTCTAATTATATATGATAGAGGACATGCTAACCAGGCACGCTGTGAACAACTGTGGCTAGCATTGGCCAAATAAATAATAATGTCATGTAAACTTTTCCTGTCACAACTTACTGTATAGATAGGTTGATAGTGAAGATAGAAGTTAAGCTAGCAAGAGTCCAGTATTGATGTGCAACAGTGTGCCGACTTATTTTTATTTATTAAAATAGAAGTGTGTTTTTGCATTGCTAGTGATAAGTAAATATCTTAATGTATAAGGGGCAGTGTCTCATTTTCTCTGACAAATAAAGAGAAAATAACAGATCTGTCTGGATAATGACAGAGGAGGATCAGAACTAGGACAGTTTGAGCTGCAGTATGGATATTGGCTCAGTCGTAGTCCTCCAGCTCCCCCTCTCTCCTGTCATGCTCTCTCCGTCTCTCTCCCCTTTTTTGACTCTCATTCCTCTCACACTTCCTTCTCGCCTCCCCCCGTACTTTTCTTGCTCCTCTCCCAAATCCTCTTCGTGCTCCTCCCCTTGAGCCTTCCACCCACTCCTCTAATGAGACACACTCACACACCAGTATCTCCCCAAAACCAATCTTCCTCTATCTCTCTATCAGGCGCTTTCCTCATTGTTCTCCATCCTGTGCATTTTTCCCAGTCAATCCTCTCTTTACCTCTTTCAGAGCTCTCACATGTGGGTTTGATTATTGGAGCTAATGCAGCACATGCAGCTAAAGGCTGAAGGGTGGGGTGTGGGGTGTGGGGTGTGGGCACAAGGCTGTTATGAATTCCTTGTGCCAACTCGTTTTATAAGCATGGTTTGGTAAACAAGTCCAACTCTGCTTCCGTCTCTGTTCTCTCACGATACTTGTTTGTGTTTAGTTTCTTCATTATGGTTGTTATTTAATAAATGATAAATGAGATGAAATAGTTTGATCAGATTTGGGCTTGATTGAACACCCCAAGCCCGAGTTCATCAGTGTGAGCTTTCTGTTTTATCTTCGCTGTCTAATGGCTGCCAAGAGAGTGTGAGACAAACTATTAAAATATTCAATTACTTTGTTATTTTTTTGTCAGTGCATGAATATATTTGAAGCTAATGTGAATGCAAGTCAGGTTGTTCTCTGTCTTGTTCACCTTATACAAACCTTGTTGTGTAAGGTGTGGTGGTCTGATGTCCTTCACAGTTGTCCAGGTGTGGAGGAATTAAAAGTAGCAATACCACAGGGTGAATATAGAAAAGATATTCATCCATCCGTACTGTATTCTTACCCACTGTATACTTTAATAGTGTAGCAGAGGGGGCACATAGTGTGAAGGCAATAACCCCAGGACCAGAACAGGTTGCTAAACTATCACAGGACAGACACAAACACATCATTGACTCACAAACTCTTGCCTAAGGGGAACTGAGGGTCTCCAATTAACCTTAACATGCACATTTTTTGGACTGTGAGCACTATGTTTTCCTCCATCCATTTTACTCTACTCTACTATATTTTTTTAATTATTCTAAAATTGCACACATCTTAAAGGCATCCATAGACATGAGTCTGTATCCTGTGGCTCTGAAACTATTAAACCCTACTGGTCATTTAATGTGTAAACCATTTTAAGAAAAATTAATAATCATGAGAGAATCATTCGCTTCACTAACTGAAAGAGAGGGATCCCACTGGTATTTCTGAAGGGAGTTGGGATGGGCAATCAAGTGTGTTTTAACAAAATGCTCAGGATTCATTTAGGGATGGAATTAAAATTTGAAGTGATGCAACATCCTCTCCACTGAAATTACACTTAATTTATTTTCTAATAAAGCACACATCATCTCATGAAGCAATTAAACAATGTTTTCAACCAGGAATCCTGAGTATCAACCACGGACAGATCCTTTGGTTTCATAATATTTCCACAGGTTCAAGTCATCAAAGTTAAATTAAAGAGAAGAATAAAAAAGCCTCAGCAGGGAAGGTTCACTGTTGTTCAGAGGTGAAACATTTGCTGCAGCAGATAAATGAGAAGCAGCAAATTGAGTGTGCACCACAGCAGCAGTTCTACAACCTCTGTCTTTCTTTGCCTTTCTTCTTCATTGGAGATGTTCTGAAGTGGAAAGAAACTAATCACTGTCAGGGTCATGAGTGGAATTGTTTGCAGGCAGTTTTCTCACACCACAAAATACTGCAAGATGTTTTGAATTGTCATCACCTTAGGATGGCACTCTCAAACCCCAATGGCTGGAGTTCCTCCTCCATGTGGTAGTAATTAGCACTGGTACTTGTGCTAATCTCATTTTAAGGAACTGGAGTGATTTAAGCCAAAGATGTTGCCTGCTTTGACAAAACCCTCCTGATGTCATGCCAGGAAAGACCAACTTGTGTCTACAAATATGTGAGACTTCTACTGTCGCTGTTGGCATTGCCTGGCTGACAACCCCACCCACCCCCAGCTGTGCGTACTCTTTTACGTACCAGGTGCTTTGCATTCGCTCTCCATTTCTGCAAACTTCAGAAAATTATTTTCATTATGTAAACATTTCACTTTGCTTTCCTTCACTGAGAGGGCCGTTTACGACATGAGATTGACGGTTGAACCTTTGGGTGCTCTTAACAGGATGTGGTTTGCAGTTAGCTGGCTCAGGTAAGCCATTTATTCCCATTAGTGCTGATGGTGGAATAGTGCTTTATTCTTCTTTTACCTGTCATGGCTGCCAGATGTAGGTCTGTAGCACTGTGCAACTACAACTCTGACAGCACAGTCAAAGGCATAGCCCCAAGACTGGAAGACAGCAGCTAATTGGCTGAACTCACTAGTATGTTTTCAGTTGCATTTCACATGTCTTTAAGAAGGAAGAAGCGACTTATCTAGTGAAAAACATGGTTTTGTCAGCCTTTGTGTATCTCAAATGCTGACAGGGTGAATTTTCTGGATGTAGACAAGGATCCCTGGAGCGTTTGCTTGTGCACCGCGGAGTCCTATATCATTTCCTCTTAGACCAGTTACAGTAACATAGAGGAACTTTCAGAACATGAAACGTGAAAACAGCATAAATATAAATGTGCACAGACATCAATTATGTAGGGCGCAGAATCTACAGTAACAAGACTGGTTAGTCACAGAGAGATTTATTAGGGGATGAGTTACGTTCAAAAACTTTCTCAGGGGCACTTTAGGGTTGGTATTTGTTTCCCTCACTGGAAAATAGCAAAGTGACAGTTTTAGGACCAGATACTTTAGCTTCTTTCTTAGATTTTAATTAATTTTTTGTTTATCTGGGTGTTTATGCCAGTGCCAGCCACACTAAATCTTGTGGATGTATTCATGTAGGTGGTTGGGGCTGTTTTCCAATCTTGTCTGGCTCCAAAATTGTTCAACATGTGCCTCACACATTTTACTTTTTAAATCCAAATGCTGTTGTGTCCTGCACACTGTAATAACAAGCAATTAACTCATCTCCACGAGGGAAATCACAGAACTGGCAAGACTTGAGAGCGCCCTGGTGCTATGCGAAGCCCTTAAATGTATCACATCCCATTTACGGAGAAGTAAAAAGAGGAGGAAATAATCACCTAAAGATGTGTGACGAGGCAGCAAAGCCTTAAAAGGCTGTCTTCTATTACTGCATTGAGGAAAAAGAATTTAGATTGAGATGAAAAGGAAGAATATAATGGCACTGCTCGATGATTGCACAGTCCTTTAGCGTGTGCCTGGACGTCATTGGGGCAGGACGCTCAGAGATAGCAGATCCACCCATCAAGCAGAGGACAGAGAGGGGATGAAGGGGATTGATTACACCATAACATCAGATATAACAAACCACTAATCTGATGGTCTATCTGCAGTCGTACATCTTCATTTATCATTTGTCCTCCTGTCCATCACCACCATGGCTCAGGGGCAGCCTAGGAGTCAGACAGGGTGAACTCTGCACATGCATGACTCAGCGCCTACGCATCCATCAACTTGTCTCGCTGTTCACTGCCCTACAAACGTGACTTTGAATAAATCCTGCATTTGTACATTCACCTGATGAAGACTTGGATGTCTGAGATGCTGTGTTTTATTGACCTGTCAAAACAGCAGGAAAGGGAAGAAGAAATCTTCTAGTTTTGTGAGCTGGATCGAGATCAGTTCACTATGTGCATGCTTTTCCTTCTTTGTGGACATTTTTGGGCTTCGGGAGACTGCCAGCATATGCTTTGTATCAAAATGTATACAATTCAATTCATAAGCCTGTATTTGGTCCCATTATCTGGTTTGCTAATTACTTCAATCTTGTCACTTAAATGTAATTATGAACATCACGTTATGTTTTCGATGGAAATTCATTTGGTACAGAAGGCTGAGAGGGATGCTTTGGCTTGGCAAGGCTTCCATTTACTGAAAACAAAAACATGCTCTAAAAACGGATGACAGAGTTTCTTCTGTTTTTGATCACAACACGAAGGACAGGGATTTTGACATCTGTATTAAGCAGAAATCTGTACATAACAGGCCACATGCAGTAACTATGCACCATAAGTGCTGCTAAAAGGTGCATGATGGAGAGCTTGAAGTTATCCCCAAAGTTGAAATGAAAACCAGAGCCCAAGTGGGGCTGAGTAACAGAGACTTTATTTCCTCCGCAGATGGATACTTCCTTTACCACCAACGTTACTGTGCTCTCGAGAAGGGTCTTGTGATGGTCAGGGAGAGGGAGACCTTCTAGCTGTTATCTCAAGCTGCAGTGAGACATCATCTGCTTCAGAGACGCTCTTCCATCAAACTTTGAGGTAATTACAATGAGAGCACAAAGGTCAGAGTAAGAGAGGCAGCACTGAGCCTGGTGGATCAGCTTATCATGTGGCCAGAAACCAATGAACAGCTGAGGAAACTAGTGGCATTTCTTTAAGAAGTCAGGAGGGTTCAGCGCAGACAGGGAGACCAAAGGTCATGAATTGGAGTTTTATTTCACAGATCTCTTTATCAGGGATCTGTTAAATTTTTCAGGGAAGTGAAGAGGGTGTGAGCTGAATAGAATCATTTTACAACTGTGAAATTTTGCTTTTCCTCCTGCATTTAGATTAATCAGCACAGGCTCCTTCTGGGATACTTTTGTTTGTTTCCGACAGATAGTCTGAAAGATTATCTCTCCACTACAAGCACAACATATGATATTTGATGGCACTACTGTTGAAATGTGCATGAGCCAGACAAGAATATCAAGTTGCAGCTTGCTGACAAATGTCTTCACTCAGCTCAATAATACATGAGTAAAGGCTTATAGTGAGAGCAACCCCTCTAAAAATGCAGTTCTATAAAGTAAATATTTTATGAATGTCAAAGCTCAAGTCTGCATTTGTAGTTATTCACTTGCATACAGAGATCATATGCTGAATAGCACATATTAAAAATAGCTCTGGGAGCTAAGAACATACAATCCAGGCCATTGGAGGCTTTGATCCATCTCCCCTCAGGTTTATCATTGTTGCCACATGGTCTGCGCTTGAGATGTCAGCCTATCAGCAAATATGGGTTCACTGTCAGCTACACATTTTTGCTGCAGCAGGTATGGGTCTACAAGAAGGGTTCAGGAGTTTAAAGGGGGCGGTTGACAGAATGCCCCGGCTAATAAACCACCAGCTGGTCCCCTTACGACGGCTGACGCTGACAAAGTCCAAATGGCCTAACGGGGTTCTGGGATTCATTGGGACAGTGTACGGCACAGTGGAAATGCAGCCAGTGAAACACCCAGGACCGTCACACCACCTGAGCAGCAAGACCCATGAAATGTTTCTCAACAGCATGGTTCATATCTCCTTCATTCATCTCCCGTCCACTTTTTACGTCCCTTTTTTACAGCGCTAGATTCTTTTGCTCCTCTTACGTGGAAGATGATTTGAAACACACCGTTCTCGTAAAAGAGCCCTGCATCAAACCAAACTGTATTTCTGTCCCTTTGAAGATATGATCCTCTCCATCTGTAACCAAGTAATTCCCAAAGTCTGTCTTCACCCATTCACTTTGTCTGCAGTTGATAATGCCAGAGGAGAGCTCGAGACTCAGAGTCTAAACAAGCTTTGTACGTATCATGCCAGAACGTAATGCATGGCATGATTTCCATCGACTAAATGTGCACATTTACCCTGCCAAAATAGCCGAAAATGCAGCGGCCTGTACTCATTAGCAGAACTGTGTGCAATGCTAAAGGGAAGGAGACTGTGTTTATTTTGACTCAAGCAAAACAATCTTCATTCCATTCTCCAGCCAGATTAATTGGGGTATTTCACTTGAGTTTGCAACACACAGTAGAGTTCAAACTCCATGACACCGCCAACCTGGCAGCCAGGAGCAATTGGAGCGCCACATAGCAGTTGCTGTGACGAGACGACGAGGCGAGTACTCTGGGTAATTTAACACAGATTAGAAGGTCCACACGTCTGATCGAATCAGTCATTGCAGGGAAAAGATTCTTGCCATTCGCGCATAACCTCGAACTTCCCACAAAGAGCTTCAGAGATGGTGAGACAAATATTTCTTACGGGCTTTCCCTCGTTGTTCGCCTGTCGGCACGTTTGCTGGGGAGATATATTAACTATGTGGCAGGGCCTCCATCAACGACTCAGCACTTCCTGCAAAACAATTTCTCTGTTGGGGTGTCAATCTATCAGCAAGGAGTCGGGCTTGAGAGACCCCCGCTGACATATACGGGACACCCAAGAGATCCTCCGGGCATTTCCGACTGATGACCTCATCCCTCTGAGTCCTGTCATTGGCTCATACAAGCCCTGACCCCAGCTGCCCGGGCATGCTGGCATACGCTGTGAGGAAGTGGAAATTAGCTCTTTAATACTGTCAATGCTTCAACACTTTCACAGAGCATGGCGGCGAAAACACCCTCACCTTCATTACTCCGCATATTACCAAGTCAAAGAGTTTCTGATGGAGGCTGAGAAGGCTTTGCCTCACCTGATGGGGTACTTTAGAGATGAAATTATGCAATGTATTAAAATATTAGCACATTTAGCTGCTGAACAATGGTGTTAACTCACTCATGTCGACATTATTATTCACAGCACAATGTTGCTCTGACTTTTAAAGGATCACAACGCCGTATTCTGTTATTTCATTCAACTAATCACTTTGCTCTTATGAAGTACCTGATGGTACTCTTCACTGCTCTTCCACCTCCACTTTAGGATACGTTGTAAAGCAATACGGCCTTTGTGGTATTAAGGACAAAACAGCCTCGGTATAATTAAGAGAAAATGCTTAGAGGTAATCAAGTTCCCTCACTATATTTTCCCTCAGCCATCTGGTAGCTATTGAACGCTGTTTTGGGTACTTTGAAAGAGAGCCCACAGCTCACTCATTATAAGCACAACAGTCACATTCCCTCACTCTCGCCCTCTGCTCTTGGTTCTCCCTGATTGTCTCTTAGCCTCTCTCTCTCTTTCTTTGACTGTCTGTCCCTCTCATCAGACCAATCAGTTAAGGAGACACATGACTTAACGAGGTAAGTGGGCTAATGTCTCTCGGGTACAATGAAAAATGCCACAGTATGGCAGGCTATTGTGGTTGAGTTTCAGCCCAAACTCACATTATGCAACAAGGCATTGTTTATTGACATGAGTTTTGGATTTGTCAACTATCCTGTGTTTTTGTATTTTTTCTGAATTGAAGGAAAAATGACTTAGAATTATCAAGAAAAAGGTTGAACTGAAGCACAATAAATGGTGGCATATGCCAGCAAGAGCCAAGGAAGCATTTCCAACAACCCAATTTTCATGATTATGGCAAAACTGACAGCACTAAAATGTGCTGCCGTCGAAACAAAATTCTAATTCCAGTGTGGGGGATCCTGATTTCTGGTATGCGACCTTGTGGTCGACATAGAGCCACAAAAGGAGTGATCCCTTTCCATCCCTCTACAATTTTCCATCCAGCTCCATTTGTTTTTCATTTAGAGAAACAAAACTGCTCACCCTTTTCATCCTGTAAAAACATGGCATCCCAGAAGGCTTTGCGGGAAATATCAATCACTGGAATGGTTGTATTGTGATTACCTCAACACACCGTATCAGACCTGCTCTCTCAAAAGAAAACACCGGACACCAGAGTTATGGCAGCAGAGATAACACACAATGTTGCAAGGCTCAAAGCGAAGACCTTATCTGTGACAGGATAGAGAGCATACATATTTGTGTAGCTACAGTGTATCTGACATTGCAAGAACACGGTAGAGTATAGATGAGCAGGGCTAATGCGGAGGGCCACGTTGGCAGATACAGTACCACTGAATGAAACATGAGCCTGTCTATCTGTCTAAGGAAACACAGGGGAAACACTGTCAGTGTATGAGTCAGCCAGCAAGAGTGAAGGAGACTAAAGTCAAGATTAGAAAGGACATTATTTTTTGACAATAAAAATAGAAGACAATGCTTCTACACTTGATGACCCCCCCTTTTTTTTTACAAAAACAAGATAAGTGAGATACTGCAACCTCTGCAAGGTATTTATATATTTATTTGAGCTATCTAATTAGGTTACATGCTGTAATTTGGATGGACAGAAAAGGCCATGTTGCAAATCACGCGATTACCTCCATGTTACAGTTTCAGTCTGCTTAAACAGTCATTGAGAACAAGAACATTCCAGTGACAAATGTTAAATAATTGAATTTCTTCCTGATTACTGTGACTCTGGTAACTCCATCTGACTGCTTCTATTAAACTGATGACGGAAAAGGAACTCTTGCTTCTCTCTCGGACTGTTCTGTCAATGCTATGCATGTACAATGAATTAAAATAAATTACAGAAAGGTATGTAATCATTCCGACCATCATGAGATGCTGTGAACCAGCAGTTTAAGTTGACAATGTATTACTTTCCTCTGTTTCAGTCGTTTAAGTGGTAGATTTATTAAGACTAAACCGAGGGGTCCTTTTCAGGTCAGCCTGATTAGATTTCAGGGAGCCAGGAATAAAAATACCAGGCTTTGAAAACCTATAAAAAAAAGTATGACCTCTGACCCTCAGATTAAGAGATCACAAGTTGATGAATATCAGATATTGTTTGTTGTTTTTTGCAGTTCACAGGTATGAGAAAGCAGACTTTTCTCTCTGATAAATGCAAACCTATGAAATAAAATGTATGTATTCTTTATAGCACCGGGAGTTAATTAAAACAAATTGTAACACTGAACATTATTGGCTTAGAAAAAACTGTCCAATGGACAAACACAGTTAACCCATCAGTGAAGGTGCCAGAGGGAAAGAGTTCAATGTGACAAATTAATCGTTCATCAAGAATTATTTTCCTACCCTGCGTTCCCATGATGTAGATTTTCTCAGGAGCCTGTTTGACTCTGATTGTTTTTCTAGAGTTGTAATTGAGGCTGTGTCAAACCATTGTTCATTTTCACTTATAGTGACTGACATGTTATTTTGCTAAAAGTGGGATTTCCTCAGTGAACAGCAGTATTAGCACTTGAGCTGCTAACTAAATATGTATAATCCACCTCCTTTTTCCAGTCGTGTCCCACATTCCAAAAACATGCATGTTTTACTTGATTGGAGATTGTGAATTGCTTCTCGGTGTGCATATGAGAATGAATGGTGTGTGATGGCAACTTGTCCAGGATGAATTCCCAGCCTTCGATCATATGTGTGCTAGAGATACGCTCCAGCAGACACCTGTGACACAGGCCCCTCTCAGATATAGTTTGTGGCCATTTCCCAATCTGAAGCAGTCAACCTAGCTGTGAGTGAATTTATCCTTTCAGACATGCCCTCTTGCTCAGCACACTTGTACCACTAACACCAGAAAGTATACTCCAGTAGGTGGCAGTAACCAGGGGCCTGGTCAGATGTATATGTAAACTAAGGAGTCCTTCCCAGTCCTCGTTAGCATACCACAATCAGAAAGTGGGACCAGGACAGAGGGGAAATGTGTCACAAGCATTCTGATTGGCTTATGGCGACAATGTGAAAATGAGGCAATTAATAACATGCTTATCCATTCATTGCCCTGCATCTGTTCACATAAGCAGATCCGGGTCTGAAATGATATTTCTAACAGGCTGTGAAACAACACCTGTTAAAGGCAGATGACATTCAGGTAAAAAGAGGCTAAGAGTGATGGATGATTGATGTTAAACATGTTTTTGTCAACTGTTATTATACATGTGATACAACAAACACTGTTGGACTGTACAGTGATTATTTAGTATTATAGTATTAGTATTATGTAGTAGTATAATATTATATTCATATAGTATTGTATTGTAGCATTGAGTAGACTTTTGAACCCAGGGGGAAGATAATTTCATTATTCTACTACTTTACTGGCCAATTACAATATACTTTGTTTACGTCTATAAATTATTGACATTAAACACATGTGAATACAGATATAGCAATACGTGCTAGTAGTCCCTAGTTTTACACAGTCTGATGATAGGCTTTCATTGTATTCCAGCACGATGAATGAATTCATTCCTAACCTCAACCAACAATTCACAGTCACCAGCTTCCTCATTCTGTCAGGGTCTGTTGAGACAGTGAGAAGATGAACTGTGATAGTGAGAATTTCCTGTTGATGTCTTCAATATTTTCCTTTGGTTTCTCTTTTATGATATAACCATTATCATAACACTAGCAGGCTGCCACAACAGACCAAAATGACCTGTTACAAGGTCTGTCAGGGTGGTACAAGGACAAAAAGGTTATGTTTATTTAAACTGGATGAAAATCTTGTTGCTTTACTTGCAGAGGGCAGTTCACATTCATGTCATAATGTGGGAAAACAAGTTAACTCCTGACTGGGCTACATTTCTGTTCCTAAGTGGAGAGCATTGTTATGGTCTTACAAGTCTCTCCCATTTATACAGCTGTGGATTTACAAGAAAAGTACAGGCTACATTAACTCTGTAATAGCATAATGTAGCACCTAGGAATTCAATCACAATGCCCTGATCCCCTGTAAATGTCAAATTACTAACTAGTGAAACCTCTCACAATGTTAAACTGCACTTTAAGCATTAAATGCTTACACTTGCATCTTGAAAGTCCCTTCAGCAGTTTTTCTCTGCTCTGCGTTTTGACAGAACCCCAACTTGAAGGTGATATTGACTTATTTTAACCAAAATTGCATGAATGAGCAAATTACAAATTAATAATTAATAACTAAACTTTTAATTTTCTGATAAAAACAAGATAAAGCAAGATTATTCTGTCTACATTGATATCAAGTGGTCAGTCTTATTATCTACATTTAATGTTTCTATGTTTCAACAAAAAGGTGGTTTGTTTGTTTTGCACAAATTTCTGAGCTTTGAGTTACTAAGACCATGAATGAGTCTATGAGTATATTAAAAACAAATGCTCTAGTGAATCTCCTCTTTATGTTTTTTACAAATTATGATTTATTCAAAACCGATATTATATACCAGAGTTTTCCAAGATAGTGGATTCTGCCCATTTAATAACTATCCAACTTAATATAATTCATTAGTCTCAGTCATGGGGCCAGTGCTGAGTTTCAATGTTTTTGTGGTTTGAATGGCATGGCAAAGCCTTCCAACCAAACTAGAATAACTAGGACTAGAAAAGCGTTTCACTGAATTGCAATTTTATGGCAAGGCAATATTTAGACATACAGATCGTAAACAGACGTCAGTCTAAAAGTGGCAAATATCAGATGCTGGAAGTTCAGATTACAAAACACTCTTATTTTTCCTTCATCACGCGATTCCTGTGGTAATTCATCAATTCATCTCTCAGCCCGTGACACCACCTGTCGTAATTAATCTAAATTTGTAAATTTCACTTTCGGTGGCCAACTTTTGTTACATCGTGTTCTTGTTTTTCTTTGACTCTCGCCACCTCCTTGACTCCATTTCACTCTGTGGATCCATCTCCCTCACATGCCTCCAGAGTGACACTGACTAAGGTGACGCCTGCAGTAGCTGAGATACGGCAGAGCTAATGGATTTGTCCCAGGCATCTGAGAGACAACAGAGCCCAGCCTCAGAGGGGATGAAACACAAAGGCAAAGAGTTTAAACGCCTCTCTCTTTCATCTTCATTTGGCCTCAAAAGAGGCAAAAAAGAAAAGTAAGTGAGCAACGTCTCACATCTCACCTCATCTACACCACGGCTTCCATCCATCATCCATGGCAGTCTAAATCCCCATCCTTTCATTCCGCCTGAAAGGGGGGGGGGGTCGTAATGAGGAGGGTTTTTTTCAAGAAAAAAGTTATTTTTATTTCGTCTCAGACGGAGAAGCTTTAGGGTGACTTGTTACATTCCATTTGAATTACACAATTTATCTGATTTTCTATGAAATCTCAAAAAGCCTTTGTGACACATAACCATGTGTTCCATTTCACTGCTGTTCGAGTATGGATCCTGCACAGTGTTGGGATTTATAAAGAACAGGGGGGGCCGACACACCAACTCAAAACTTGGATTCAAGTCAGGTTTCTGAACTTGGGTCACCCATAAGGGGGAGAAGAACGAATATGGAGAAGCAAGGGGAGCTCACAAAATAACTCGCAAAATTGACTTTCTTTTTAGAAAAAAAGCTTGGTCTAATATTGTTATTATTGCTGAAACAAAAAAAGTTAATGAACCCAAGTCAATAAACAGACATAAACTGAACTCTGGAGCACACTCTGCTTCAATTTCAGCAGTGCTTCATGATTAAAGACATGAAATTCAACACAAAGGGGGAGGTGTCTCGTTGGAGACCAGATGCCCAGCAGGAATTTCTACTCTTTTTTATTTTTACACATTAACTCATAAAAACAATAAAGTATAACGGTTTAAGTTAAGCCATGGCTAGATTAACTCTTTGTCCTTGAAAACCATAAAAATCTACTTTTTGCAGTTGTTTTCTTATTGAGTTCACTGAAACTCAACTATGTGTTTTAATGTAGCCAAACAAATATGACTAATGAATGTGAATGTGCCAAAGGATACAATGTGGTGGTCTACATGTGAAAAGTAACACTTACTCTGTGGTACCAAAGCTCAGTTCACACAGGAACATTTCTGAGATTGCCGCGCTGCAAATCCTTGAAATGTAATTGTTCTCCATCCGCTGTGGTACAATATTGAACCATACATGACCTCTCATTTTAAAATCAAAGTAGGTCAGGGTGGTTAACTGTGTTCTAGCGTGTAAATATAGGGTATTAAAGAGCTGTTATTGCTTATTGAATAATGAGTTGCGCCAGTGTAATGCATTCCTGAGCAGACATTATTGATTTGCTGTTAGTCTGAGATCCATCCATAATTCATATTTAAGCTGCCGGCTCTTCCATGATAGCTGACAAAATCCCTTTAAGGCACGAGCAGCGAGGCGTCAGGAGACTCACAGAGACTCGCAGAGCGGTGAGTGAGAACTAAAGCAACAGGAAATGAAAAGGGGAGTGAAGTAGCCAATCACCCTGCATTCCTACCAAACGTGTACCAGGGGGTCGCAAGGTCAAAGGTGAGGGATTTCTGGATGGGTAGCACAGCTGTACGCCATGAGGAGCGCACACTGCACCGCCCTGGTGTGACCCCTGGAGTCACCACTTCCACCGGGTGTTACCCATATCACATCTGGGGCTGATTCCCTCAAGCAGCCAGGTATCACGACTGAACAGAGGGCTTCCTTCTCTCTTGTTTGTTTGTCATTTATTAACCTCATCCCAACCTCGTCGTGCCCTGCTCATTAGAGCTTTGATTGACAACTCAAAATACCAAACTCAGTCTGACATCCTGCTCCGAAAAAACTACACTGGTAATAGTTTGAGAGGTAATTAAAGAGGATTTGAAGCAGTGGCCACAAGTTTAGTATTATGAACAGTATGCATCCACCTTGGCTGTCTGGATATTGTTTGTTGATCTGTTAAAGTTAAATCAAATTAACCTGTAATATTACCAGTAAGTGCAGCCTCTGAAGGAAACTCATTTGTTTGAGTTTGCTTTCAGATTGTCTAATCCAATGTGTCAAACATGAGATTTTGCTGGCAGCACCGTGTACGACTATGTTCTCCAATGCCACCAAGACATAATCAGAATCTCTGATTGATTCTTAATGTGAAACCATTACCAACCAATCAAGGTCTGCTCAGCTGTGTGAGACATGAGACAAAGGACAGATAATGTCTAGCATTAGATCCAGCGTATGATTAATTGCAGGGTTCTCATTTTCAGATGTGATGCCCTCCAGTCTAATGACTTTTGACCCTGGGTCACCTTTTGGATTGTGTGTCTTTTTGCATATGCGTGCATTTTAGAGAAAGGATGAAGTGTTCTGCTGTGCTGCATGTGTTTGTTTATTTCCCCATATGTGTCCAAATGTGTGCCTCAGTACACGTCTGTGTGCCTGCATGTGTAACAGATTTGAAGAAGATTGTGTAATCTACCCCCCACCTTCACCCCGCTCCTTCCTCATTAAATGCACATTCCTCATTTGGCTTGATGGTAGAGTGCCTGTCCAACTTCTGACTGGGACAAAGCTCAGTGTATGTGAAAGGTAATGGGATACGCCCAGTGAAGACACTGTAGCCCATCTGCCAACACCAGTCAGGCCAGTATCTGAGGCTTTCCTGCCAATTCATCAACATTCTATGTCATTTGCATTCACTTTCACAAAAAAGCATGTCCTCATATACAGTATGTATGCAAATGTTAGTGTAGGAGAATAAACATTAGCACATCTTTACATGCAGGCACATCCCACCACATTTCTGTTTTTTTCCCCTGAGCCATGGTCATCCATGGATCAGAAGGTCAGCTGCTCAGTCCCAGCCTGCTGCAGGCTATATGTCAATGTATCCTTGGGCAAGATACTGAATCCCTGATGCAATGTCATCAGTATACAAATGTGTGTGAATGGTTTAAATTCGCACAACTGACTGAGCAGATGGGCCGTGTAGAGCAGTCTCTGTCCCCCAGTGTATGAATGGGAGTGAATGGGTAAATGAGACTTGAGAGGTCATGAAAACTAGAAAAGCACGATATAAAAACCAGTCCATTTACCACTTACCATTTTCAGCGCATAAGTTATGGTGATGGGTAAGGGTCTGTGCATGTGTGCCTGTCTGGGTGTGTGCACTCTCCACTGCTCGCTTTCTTTCTTGGATATGAATACAGATCAAGCCAACTTAGCAATAGTCACATCGCTCCCCCTCTTCAGTGGCATTAGCATAATATATTTTATTTATCAAACGGTCTGCCGTGCATGTTCTCTCCCACCACCTGTTAACGATGCACTCTCCATGCCACTGAATGCAAACGAGACCTTGGCCCTGCACGTAATTGAGCAACGCGATGTATCTTCAAAGTATGTGCAGCAGATGTCTCTCATCTCCTGAGACCTTATCTGAGAGGAATGGATAAATAAGACATAAGCGTGGAAATGCAGATGGAGGTAGTGGTGAGGAGAGGAAGAAGGAAAAGAAGGGGCGAAGAAGAAAGAGATGATGCTGATCCTCTCCTGTCAGACTGGATAAGTAAAGGCATGAGGAAGCAATAGGACTGCAGGGCAGAGATTGTGAGTGTACTTGTTTGTGTACATGGGAGTGAGACTGCGAGAAAAAAAAGAGAAACATTATCACTTTGCTAGCAATAGATACAACACCATCCAAATAAAGGTGTTGCAAGATTTTTTTTTATCTCAGAGTAAGTTTAAAACCATATTGTGAGTGACAAAATATAAGGGTATTTTGACACCCTGAATGGTGGCATTGTTTAAATTAATGTTTAAGTTAAACAGCACTAAAATAATACATATATGAAAAATAAAAACCAATGAGTTAAAATGCTGTTCATCCTTGCATCCTGCAGACACAGGATTTTTCATATTCTAGTGTCAGAAATGTTCAGAGGGAGCAAGTATTTTGCACGATTTGTAAGCTACATCTGATGTGCCCTTGTAGCACGATGAAGCCCCACTTCCAGAAGGTGGCGAGTGGTTGGCACTTGTTTTGCTCACAGCAGGAGTTTGTGGAGAGAGATGTTATACATTGTAGATCTTTGAAGAAAATCTAGAACCACAGATACTGTCACATCAACTTCATACACATTTTTTATCCTTCATCACACCAGAGGTTTGATCTGCTCTTGCGTATCTTAGATCTGGACTGCCAGGCTCTTTTTGTGCTCTTTCAATAGTTTTGTCTTTAATGAACTTAAAAGGATTTTCTTAAAAAAAGAGCTGTGGAGGCACAAGTTCCTGTGTGATTAATAGGGACAGAGATGGAGGCGGTCAGCAGAGTCGCTTTATCTACTTCCTCTCAGATCTCTTCCTTTAATTTAAGCAAGCAAATTCTTCTAAGTTTTGTCCAATTATACGTTAGTATTTGATAAAGACAAAATAAACAATCTGTACTTTCTGCCTGCTTTTGGAAGTTGCATCTGTGATATTTACTTAGTTTGATCTAACTTGCGAATCTTTTTTTTTTTTCAGATTTCAGCAAGAAAATGTCATATTCATCCCTTAGGCTTCTTTCTTTTTGCTTTGAAGAGATATTAAGGGCATGCTTATTCCTAGTGGTGCGTCTCGACAGCATTTTGGAAACTTGCTGGATGTGTGGAAGGGTAAATTAGCAATTATAAAGCTGGTTCACATCTTCTGAGCACGGACAGAGTAAGCAAAATCCTGCCGCCTTCCGCCATCTCATTAACGTCCAGCTAGGGAGATGGAAACAAACAGTCTGGGGGTTACTCTGGGTGAGGATCTATCAGTGTTATGCTCTCTCTCTCTCTCTCTGGATGGTGACGAGGTATTAATGAGCTTCCAACGCCAATGAGAGCTAATTATAAGGCTTCTGGAGGGAAAGAAGGAAAAAAAAGGGGCGGGAGCTGTGGAGAAGTGGACAGAGGGAGGAGTGTTTCTGCAGACACATGCAAGGTTTAAAAAAAAAGAAAGTTTTCACTGCCAGTTCGACGTTTTCACAGGCACACTCAGCAGAGTGGAAAGAGCAACCAGCGGGAGGTAACCTGTCATGTGTTTTGCGTAGGCAATCCTTGAAAGTAGAGACAAAACGTGGGAAAGCCTCATAAATGCACACCTTCCCATTTCACTCCCACTCACTGTACCCTCATCAGCTCCTCCTTCTCTTTGTTCAGTAACCAACAGTGTGGTTTACACCAAGGGAACCAACTCTTGTAGTGCCAATGAACACTTTTGGGATCATTTAAATCCGGTTAATTCTAGCTCTGATGGCAAAAGATGAGTAGAAATCTGCAAATTAACAACTTAAGACTATAATTCATTTGGAAGGTTCATGCAAACCAAGATTAGAAGATATTTTTGAATGAGGGATCTTTTTGATGGGGTGCTTTCAGTTTTGATGCTCAACATTAAAAGACCATGAGAGTAGAAAGAGATGTATATTTGAATATGTTTAAACCTACTTTACTGGGATAGTTGTATTTATTTTGTCTGTGACCTTAACACCACAACCACATAAAACGATTTTTATGACACCTTAGATCATACCTTTGCTGGGATGAGTTAAATGTTATTCTGTCCTAATGGACTGCAAACAGTAAAAAAGGTGCATTTATAGGAACCTTTTCTAGTTTACCGACCGCTCAAAAAGCTTTACCGCATATTCATCCAATCAGACACACTCATACAAAGAGCCTGCTATGCAAAGTTTATCAGCTCTCTCCTCACAAACATGCTTTACAAAAATCTCTAATGCTCACTTACTCCCTCATAGTCACACTCACATCTTGCCCAAGGACATCTCAAAATGCAGAGCGAAGGGAACTGGGATTGGACCAAAGACCCTCTGATTAGTAAACGACAGCTCCACCTCCAGAGCCTCAGTGGCCTCGAGCTGTTGAAAAATATCCCTGCGTTTTTAGGAGCAATTAAAAGGTAGCTGGACTTTATAACCCACAAACATTCCTCCATTCCCTTTGGTCAGGAGAACAGAGCACAGCAGCGCTCAGATAAATCTTAAATGGCACACGACTGGGCCGGTGGAAATTGCTTTCAGCGCAGTCATGAAATTGAACAGAGTCGCTCGGCTTTGAACAGTTTGGGTTGAAGATATTTGAATATAAACACCCAGCAAAGTTTGGAAGTGCTCTTTGAGAGGATTAAAGCAATCATTAGCACACAGTTTTCTTCTAAGCTCTCAGTTAGGTTGGCTATCACACTCCACTAATAAATCAGCCAATTACACAGTGGTAAGAAGGGTGTGGAGGATTACTGTTCATTAGAGAGCGCTGCAAGCGTTTGCTGATGCTGAGACAATAGCCGAGCTAAGCCCCACCCTAAAGCATGTCACTCCAAACAAAGACACATGATAATGACTTAAGCAACTGATATAAGGCCAAGCTGGGGCTTTGTGGCCCCTGAAAGCCACTCTTCTCTACATTTAAGATAAAACCACAAGAGTCGTTTAGAGCAAGAGAGAATGCACTTGAGGCTGGTACAATGGCGGCGTCTGGCCACAATAAAGCACACCAACACTGCTCAGGCTGCAGCAGTCACACTTCCAGGCACAATGCTCTGGATGTGTTTGAAAATGTCTCACATACACCACAGTGAAAGCACCAAGGGCACCATCGGTCTTTACCCTTTCATTCTTCGACGCTTGCGTCTTCCGACACCAGCTAATTTAGAACCTCAGAACTGGTTCCATCTGTAAGCAGACAGCGTCAGGAGTTTTGAGGATATCAACAGGAAGCTCAGCAGATATGATATTTGTTTGGCAATTCTGACTCGGAGCCAGATATTCATGGCACACTTTTTATGCTTAGCCTGAGACTCAGCCATGAAACAATGTCAGGAGCCGGTTACATCAATGCAGGTTTGTGCAAGAGGATGAATGTTTCAAACACGTCCCACATAATAAGAGGATTCCTCAAATCACGACAAGCTAGAGAAAGTGACAGAAAAAAAGGAAGCCAAGCAACGGATGGTTGATGGGAGATGAAGTGAAGTGTCAGGGTGAACTCTAGATGCCCTCTGAGCTCCCCTTTCCACTCTGACATTCCTCTCTGGAACTGTACAATCAGGATATGTTTACTCAAGATGAGCACTCCAATACTCTGCTTCACCAATGTGACAGATAAAAAAAATGGAGCACTATATAAATCAAAAACAGACATAAAACTGTGAATATCTTTTCCCTGTACTGTATTTCCTCTCCGTGGATTAATAAAGTATTCTAATTCTGATTCTATTTCCAGTTCCAAAGAGCATGTATATGTACATTTGTATGTATGTATCATACCTGCTGGGCCTGCAAAGCTACGGAAAAGACACGTTCAGTGAATGTAAAATTGTATTTAACTCGTTTGAGATTTTTTTCAAACGAGAGACACAATTACGTATTTATTAGGTAATGGGGTAAACAAATACTTCCAAAGATATTTACAAAACATTTTGCCGTTTCACAGCGGAATTCCCCGTCCTCCAGCATCACACAAGTTAAAAAGAAAAGTGCCTGTGCAGTATTTATCAATTTACAAGTCAAATTACTTGGAGTGAAACACTTAATTAGACTTGTAGATGCAGTAGCATGATAGCACCTCATTTTACTTCACAAAACAAACATAAGCCATTTAGCAGATTCCTTTATCCAGGGGGGCTGAAACCTTAGCGCTTCCCTCACTCACCTTACTCAAACTACATCCCCATTGTTTTATAGGTGCACTTACCTGCACATAAACGGGCAGACAACCATTTACTGTCCCTTTTACAGGGCCCTATACCCAGGGAAGGGTTTTCTTAGGGGACAGAAGTTAGGAAAGAAGGGAATGAAGCTGAATGGATGTCGTGTCTCCATTTCCCCCCATGGAGCCAACCTGCTGCACTCTCGGGTAGGGTCGAGTTCTTTGCAGACAGTACAAGATGTTACTTAATACTACAAGGCCACACAACATCACTGGCTCTCAAGAGAACAGCGAATAAAGCCAGGACACTGCAGAACACATTTGCAAAGGCCAAAACATTACGATTTTCGTCACTGGCAGGAGTAAAATTTCAAAGGCCGCTTTTCAAGATAGGCTCCACACATTCCACGTCATCAGATTCAGAATCACAAAGAGATGAGAGACAGAAAAACAGGTCATGAACGAGATCCAATCTCCATCAGCAAGCTGAAGCAGGGGACTTTTTGTCTTTATTTGTTCAAATCACATTAGCCAGTATAATGCACACATGGTCCAAAGATGATGAGCGTCCATAATTGTTGTGAAGCTTTCTCCAAACTACTCTTGCAGTACTGGTTTGGCCATGCACACAAATACACACACACACACACGCACACACACAGAGACACACACACACAGTCATGCACGAAGATGAAAGTACACATAGATCTTGGTTTTAGACATTTGGAGAAAGCATTTGGACTAAGTAAAGCAAGCGTGTCAGAGGTGATGAGTATGTTATGGTCCCCAGTGGACTGCAGGCCCCACGTGTCTGTGTCACAGCAGACAAATAGTCCAAAACTAGATCTGGCCACTTTCCTTTCTGCCTGACATTTGCTATAAAAGAGTAGATGACATGGATGCTAAAGCTCTAGGTTTCCACAAGCAACTCATCACAGTTCTGGTTCTATTTTACTCTTCTTGGTCAACACATCAGACTGGCATTGGTTATAGGAAACACACTGTAAAAGAGAGACAGAGGGAGAGGGAGAGAGAGAGAGCAAAAAAGACAGAAAAAGAGTGTGTGCGTGTGTGTGTGTGTTTATTATGCCTCATGCAGCTAACATGTCAAATTCCTGGTAATACACCAAGATAAATCTTTGCAGATAATTTAATATACATTAGCTGAATCCTTTTTATTATATTAAGGTAGATTAAAAGTGAAAGTTTGCTGTTTTTTCAAAGCATAAGAATTAAAGGTCTGAAATGACCCTTTTCACACTGCAGTCATATTAATGTATTGTTTTTAAATGTCTGAATTATCATTTACTTTTAGGTGGAATAAATTTAGAAATACAGCTTGTGCTGATTTCTGCTTAGTGGCTTTGGTTTTAAAACGCCCATGCTTATTTCAGATAACACAATGGGTTGATCATGTATAATTTAACACACTTAAAAGGATCATTTTAATTTACTGACAATGACCCAACTTTGTCTTGTTTGCAATGTTGAACTGAGAGAAAACCATACAGCACAAAGTTAAACTTTGCTGAAATGCTGTTTGAAGTACCATACCAGCACGTTTTGCCAATGTGTGGGACGTGAACACTCAACACTCTCAAATTTTGTTAAGGTGCAACTGACCATGAACGGCTAGACTAGAATTTTTGCATGGCTGACAGGAGACAAAGCAGATGCATTGAGCCGCTGCCAGGTGTCGACATTACAGTAAGTCAGTCTATGCATGGGAAATAGGAAAATTCAGAGATAGCAATTGCAATCCCAGTAAATAGAGCCATAAAAAAATATTATTACAGCCCATAACAGATGGTAAACAGGCTGTTATATATTTTTGCTGTCATGCATACTGAGAGGCAAAAACAACAAAACAACAGCAGTACTGTTCTGGCTTCTGTTGAACAAAACTAGAGCACTCAGCCTGATCTATTAAAGTTGCTTTTCTTCAAGCACCAAGGGTGTGTTTACCAAGTAAGAATTATTGATTAGTTCAGCATCTGTGTTTCACATTCTAGCTGTTATTTCAACAAGGCAGTGTAGAATATTGCAGAGATCACATGTATTTAACAAATGGGGCAGCATAATTACTATAAGATGAAATTGTTATAACCAAAGCTCTCCTGTGCTGTGCTTGTGTCCACATGGTGGTTGCTCTATTTAATTGCCTCTTGCATGGCCTAATTCTGCTCATGCTTTGGACCAGCAGCCTTAATGTAATTGTGTGTAAGTGTAATTAGAAAGTTTTTTTTTTCTTTTTTTCACACTCACATATAGTACTTAAGTAAAGGAAATTTACCATCAAGTCATATTAAGTGACTTTGGCAAATATATTGAAATGATTCTTTTCGGCATCTCTCTGAAGCTGAGAGGTGATTAAGTAATTGTGAAGCATGATAAATAAAACTTAAACAGTATTGAAAAATATTTCCCAACCCCTTGTTGTGAAAAGAATTGGTCAAAAGTGAAAAGTTAGCAGTCTTCTCATATCTCCCTCCGCATTTACCTATGATCGTATTATCTTTCCTGTTTTGTTTCTCTTGGTCAACTCATCATTTCTTTCTGGTGATATGTATATATATATATACACACACACACACACACACACATACATACACACACACACACGCATTTGAATGTGAAAATCTATAAATCCCTTTGGATTGGGCCAATTACGGGGCCTTGTGCGTCTGTCTGGCAGGCCAAGGGCCAGTTCTCCCAGCTGGAGAAACCTTCGCTTTGGCACTTACGTTAGTGCCCCCTCATTCCCTGCTTTGGCCCCACTGAACCTACACCCACAGTGAATTATAAAGCCAGCTTTGGATGGATTGACTGAGCATAAGAGGCCTTCGGTTTTCCTCCTAAAAGGCCTAAAATACCTCAAACGACACGGTTCAAAGACTTGAAATATGATCATCTGGCAACAACCATGTTCATAAAGTGAGGGTGGGTAGAAGGGTTATATTAAAAATATATATATATATATATTTCCGTCCACATCTGCAGTCTTGTAATGACATTAACATTTGTTTTTAGATTACAAGCACAATTTGTTTATAAACCCACGCAGTGAATACACAGCCACAGGTTACATCTGTGCTGAAGGTCCTGAAGAGCATTTTTGATTGGTGACTATTTAATTCAAAAGGCTGTCTGGTGCAATCTGCTGGATCTCTTGTCCAAGGGGGTTTTCACAATTATCCTTGGAATTATCCTTGTTCAGCCCATATTGCTGTGCTACAAGCCACGAGAATCAAAAATGGGGGTTCATGGAGAGTATTTACTGTACATGGCAATGCAAATAAGCAACCCACTTGTTTTATGCCTTACTTCCCCCTCCCATGCTCCGTCCTTCTCTCCCTCCTTTCTTGTCTGATGTGGCCAATGAGTTACTTGTCAGCAACTGCTCATGTTTAGGCAGGCGACTGCTCTGAGAAGGAAGCTGGTTATTGACTTGACATTTGTGTGTACGTTCGTATGGGGGTCAAAGGCCAGGGTCAGCACCTCGCACTGCATTTTTGTTTAACCACTGCCGCCACATAAATGGACAGGACGAAGAAAGCGGATAGGGGCATTTGACATGACAGAGCGACGAATAAAAGTCTGATGTGAACCCTGGAACAAGGAGTCATAAACACTTTATGCTTTAAGCGTATGCCTTCCACATGAAAGATTTTTGTTCGTGCTCTTGGGAATAGGCACCGTCAAGGCCACCTCAAGTCTAACTTAAGTCGTTGTGATGAAATGTGTGCTTCTTGACTGCTCGCCTGCCAAGGAGAATTAGGTCTTTAATGAGTTATCCATTTGGAGAGCCTTCAACAACATACAATCTCAACCCACTTTCAGAGAGAAACACTGCAATGCCCAGACCTGAATTACAGTGTTTATTTTTGCACCGATAAAGTGAGCTTATGGCATCAACAAGGTGGAAAGGTAAAGGTAACAATATCAGCACTTCTCCAAGTTGATGAATTTTTTGTTTAGTCGATGCAAATACATTTGTAAAACACATATCTTGGATCTCCCAGAAGAAGCGAAGTTGAGAAATGAGTCTAACCCATATGTGATGAGAAAGTGCATCACTCAGGAGTGTAGGTATGAGACAGAGCACACCATGTAACCTTCTGCAGCCTGGTACTGTAAGCAATGTCCATGTGTTACTGCATAAGCGTGAGTTTAGATAACGCTAAGCTCAACACTGGAGAAGCAAGATAAGGGCAGCTGTAGTCACACAGCTGAAAAGGAATGAGCTTAACAAAGTTTTGAAGTCAAAAAGTACAGCAGGAACTTGCTGCAGAGAAACTCCACCTGGTGTTGCAATAATTCATTATATAAAATAATAAAAAAAAAATCCCCATTCAGTAAATTACTCCAGTGCAAAGGAACAACAATGACCAGAGGATTTGCTCAAGCCAGAAATCCCCAAAATTAATCCACCAAGGCAAGAGCGGAAAAATTCAAATTCTTTAACGCATCTACAACTAAGAACCAAGAATAAACTAACAATGCTCTCCCATGCATTTAAATACTTACTTCCATCTGGAGCAAAGTTGGTTACCACTTTGAATTAATTAATCAAATTAATGACTTTATGCATGCGCAATAAACTAAATCAAAGTCTACCCTTTCATTTTGCCACTAAAAAGCGACCAATAATCAATTTGGTGACAGTGAAAAAAGTTTGAGGAAGATAATAAGATTTTGATCGTTATGGTTCATATTTCTAAGCTGTTTAATTAAAAACTGGGATTTTTCTGCTGACTACTGAGGCCCATATCATAAGGGCTTTATTCCAATAAGGTTAATCTGCTTATTACAGTACCTACAGCAGTATACATGATGGATATGTCCAACCCGGCCCACTTATTTTTCTAAAATAAAGTTGACTCGTTTCTGTTCATAAATCATTTATATTAAACCTTAATGGGAGCCACTGATGAGGTCTGGTGCCTTTAGAGAAGCAGGTGCTGTTGGGAAATAACTGAGCCGACTTCCTGGATTTGGAGCAGAACAGCATGAGCATGATCAATGCTTTACTTGTAACCTTATCCGTTACCTGACATGTCTGTTTGTGTCTGTGTACGTATGTGTGATATGAGATATTACAGATTCTTAGTCTAGCCTCAGCTAAAGCAGTCAGCCTCACTCCTGCTAGGTTTCTCTCTGTATAGTTTTCTTCCACTTTCTCTGTGCCCTTCTCTGTTTCTGTCTCCGTTCTGACAGAAAGTCTTGTAATTACTTGGACAGCAGTCGACTGGCTAGGGCTTCGCCTGCAGCGCTGTGTTGGCCATAGAGAGCGACACAGTTTCGACATCCACAGTGAACAACAAAACACCAGAGTGCTGGACAGGCCATTTAAATGTGACCAATGCATCAATTCAGTTTGCACTGCTTTAGTTTAGTTATTTTTGGACAAGGGAAAACCAGTAATTTCATGAGACCAAATCACAACAAACTAACAGACATTAGTAACTGTACTCAGTCGAGGTCAGGAGCCACAAGAGATCGTAAATAAGGGCAAATTAAGGTTCAAAGTTAATTCAGAATCATGAATTGTAAAAATGCAAAGGGATTAGAATCAAAACATATAGAAGAAAAAACACTAATTGGGCATACTGGCTGATGCTGATGGAGAGCTATGGGGCGGTCAAGGTTTAGATATCCAGAATATTGCATCATTGACATCGCTGTACTTATGTTAATACACCTTTTCTGTTATTTTACATGCTTCACTGTAGAAGATATACTGTATTTCTTAATGTTAAAGTCCCATCATTTCACCTCACTTCAAATATAAAAAGATCTTAATATTGAAACCATGTCATGGGACTTGCTGTGATTTTGGGGGCCGGGAACAAATAAAAGCATGAACAAACCTTCATAACTGTACCAACTAAAATCCATTTTTCATGAAGCACAGAACTCAGCTCTGGGACCATGTCAGAGTCTCAGAGTCCTTATCCTATTACCTGTCAATCATGTGCCCCCACAACTCGATTACCCACTATACCTGTGACTTCAATTACCTGCATTGGGAAGGCAAGGTGTCAAAATATTGATTCCATTAATGTCGCACTCAGACTAATGACACTCGACTGAAGAGTTATAGCCCTCCAGATAAAGGACTAATAAGGAAGCGGTAATCAAAAGGTGGCAGTGATGAAGTGGATGACATTTGGGACTTGTAGAGAAGAGGGCTTCAGGTTGAAGTCTACAACAAGTTGGTTGAGATCCAAACAAAGAGAAGCCCTTAGTGTCTGGATGTGCCGCATAATCCATCTCGCTGTATTGATTTACTTCAGTTACAGCTGGCCTTTTACCCGCAAGATGCCACTTGTCATTTCCTTGTTCTGGGATAATAAGTGTCATACGAACAAAGGCAGAATTGGGTGAAATATCAAGCAAAGCCTCAACTATGTATGATGCTGAAGGAGTCTGATTCCTGCACGTGCATTTAATATTAAAAGGACAATTTAAAAGGTGACTCTGTCCTTGCTAAAAGAACAGAACAGAACAGATTTAGTCGCACAGGTTCTTTATTAAACCTTTATTTAAGACGGTATTGCCATTCCCCTCAACAATAGCTCTTCAAGCATGTCTAACCACATAATTGTTGGACAATTTAGTGATTTGAACAGAAAGTGAACAGCAAAGCGGTTGGAGCATTTGAGTGTGAATGCCTCTGGCTATGGTTTGTGTACCCAGCTGTGGATCCTGTTCATCAATATCACTATCAGCATAGGCCTTGGAACAGCTGAATACCCAAGGTCAAGTGGTCAAAAAGTGGATTAAGTTTCAAAGATTAAACCGTGCCGTCCCCTGTCTCTAGAATAGCATGCAATTAATCATTAGATGCAGTGCCTCGTGGAGGGTAAAAGGGGATTTCTTCGAGAGCGTCTTCAAAACACTTCCATCCCAGAAACTGCTGGAAATGGTTTCAGTGTGATAAAAAGTGTCTTTTTCTTTTACTAACGACCAGGCTGACCACAACACTGGTGCTGGTATATCCCGAGTAAAAGGTGTGTTCTTATCTTGAAGGCATCTGCTGGCTGCCCATGTGCGGTGACACGGTCCTCCAAACTAAACTGCAACACATTTAAACATTTACTGGCAGTGCTGGAAAAGTGGGGGTGGTGAAGCTAAAAGCTGCAATAGCTGTTTCATGCCAGAATAGTTTTAGGGCGCCACTGGCTAAATTGGTTTACAAGTTGATGCATTAGAAAAACACTGATGAAAACATAATCAAAAACACCCGGCTAACTCGGCGGGCCAGGGAGGCGACACATAAATCAGGAAAAAGCAGATAAGGGGCAGACGGAGGCCACGAGGGCAGGTTGCAGACAAATAGTTTGCGCATTTTGGCGACACTCTGAACAATCTTGGCCAGACAGCCCAATTATATAGCACTTGTCATAAAAGACCATGTGCTTATAGGTCAGAGGTTCTGTGTTGTGACCATTTTTGGAGGTAAAGGAAGTAAGATTGCTGATACGGAACTGTCTCAATCTACGCTGGTACACAGGTGTGTAAAGTTAGTAGTGTGTATTGCTGTGTTTGACGGTGTACCGGTTCAGAGTGGATGTGTGGGCTGAGAGAGAGAGAAATGGAAAAATAACGTATTCATGGATCAGCTCTCGAACATTCTGCATTTCCACACAGACATTCTTTGCAGAGTTTTCAGCAGCGACATGCTGTGCAGTTCGACCCAGTGTTTACTCTGGCAGAACAGACGTCTCAGCCCGAAGAGACGACTGCAAATTTTCAGACAATAAAGGGGAAGACTTATTAGTCCTCTGGTATCAAGCAGAGCCGTGGGACAGACTGTAACATCTTTCAAGATATGACAAGAAAATGTGCAGCTCGTATAGCCCCAGAATTACAGAGCAAACTTCAACTCGAGTAGCCTTTCCATTACTGGAATGTGTATTCAGCCGTTTGACCCATGCTCAAAATAACCTGCTGCGTCCAAAAATTATTTACTCCTTTTAAATATAGCCAGAGACCTCAATTAAGTCGGCTTGCCACCTTTGCTGTTGGGGCTAAATGGATTTACTTCTTCCAACAAATTGCTTCTCCCGCTGTGGGCTGGAGGACAGTATTTGTGAATTGTTGTAAGCTTGCCCCGTTTCTGCTGTTTCTGGGAAACCAGCAAGCAATTCACATACTCGCTTTGAGATTAGATAGATTTTTCTGAATACATCTCAAGCCTGGATGTTTGCTGGGTGTGATAGCCACTTCTTGTAGAAAAAAAGGCCTATAAGTAATTAGAATAAGAAGGAAAAAAATAGCTGAAACAGGCACCTTTTACCCCTTCCTTTTTAAAACACTTTGTCTGACTCATCATGGCTTATTACAGTCATTACAGGCGAATAATTACCAAACCTTTTGTCAGTGCATATCCAGGTTTGAACCAGTTACTCCCCAAAATTAACAACATATGTCATTTATGAGGGCATGAATGCATATAATTGAGCTCACATTTCAAATTGTCTCTGTGCCAAGCCTGCAAGCCACTGCTCCACTGCTGTGTAAGCGGCTGTTACAAGCAAATCCTAAACTACACCAAAAGCATTCTTTGCTCTAACAGTGTCGACTTTTCTCTTTACGCCACAGCTTTAGAAAAATTATTTGCGGCCATTTATAGAGAACATGCACATAGTATGCAGTATGTGGCTTATTTCAAAGTCTACAGTTTCTGACAATGAAATAGGAGAGTTTACAAGCAAAGGAATCACGGCCACATATTACACATGCTGCCTTATGTCTAGAGCTGCTGCATGACCACTTATATATAAATATATATATATATATATTCACTTTGTCTGCCTGTTGTCTTGGTTCATCATAAGACGTTGTTTATTTTAACCTCTCGCCTTAAGATAACCACATCCTATGAGACACAATCATGTTGGCATCAAACTAGTAACATCTCGGAAATGCAGTTTAGTCATTAGAACAGCAAAAAGAGGTTTTTTTAAGTGTACACTAAATCTAAAAATACAGTAAATATAGTCATTCGGCAGATGAAATTCTCCTTAAAAACCACTGAGCAGTCAACACAGAATAAATGGGTTTTGGAATATCCCCGACAAGCTCCAGGTTAAAAACAGACGCACTTTTAAATAACACATAAACAAAATTTTCAGGCCAAATGGTGAAATGAGGTAATTTACTGTCATGAGTTGTGATTTTTAGAACTCCTACATCACGTTGAAATGACAAGTGAAACTACAGCCTAAAATTATCTTTGGTCTAAGCCAGACAACGGCAGACCATCTCTCTGTGGTGATGTACAGTAGGCGTTCACTCCATATCGATTGGCTCTATTCTCTTTTTCCCTCTCCTGCCCCATCTGCAATTCTGATTCCACCTCTGTGCAGTGGAGTGTGTCTATTCCAATACCTGACAGGCCCGCAGGACGTGCACAGGTTGCCTCACCAAGCCGCAGAGAGTGACGGATGGCCGACATACCGCACCGGTCGGGAGGCTCATGTTTAATTCTGATTGCGAAATTTCTCTCCAGCCAGTCATCCAGCTGCACAGCCCGGGTCCCAGTCTGCAACACCCGCGGGAGCAGGACAGAGCAGTGGGCGTGGGCTGGGGCCCTCTCTGCCCATCTCCTTCAACGTTCGCCTCAGCAGAACATTCAATTTATTTTATAGCACCACTCCACTTGATAGCACTGACCTCCCAGATCCCGTGAAAAGTAATGAGATGGCTACGCTGATGTCAGTCTCTGTGTTGACTGAGGAGACCAACCAGCCCGATGAGGATCTTCAGGAGAGGGGCCCTGTAATTACAAAAAGAAAAAACATGGAATATAGGGAGGAAAGGGGATTCATTTCAGTTGAGTCATGTGCTGATTTCAAAGGAAGCTCCCTTCAAACCCTGCTGTGCCCAATTGTAGCACTGTCCCTTCACTGATGGGCATGTGTGATTGGTTTGTCACGGATGGGATTCATCATTAAATCTAAGCACAAGTGAGGGATTGCAAAGAGATAGTGAGAGTCTCACGTGATGCCTCAGAATTGACTCAAAATTTCACAGCAGAGAGCTGAACTGTCAGGGAAGAGGTCACATTTCAATTTGAAGAGTGCCATGCTGTGGTCACAGTGAGGAAATGCATCTTGAATTTGGCCAAAAAGCGGTAAGAAAGCACCCTTTGTTTGCGGGGACTCAACAGTGATCAGCATACATTACAATCCAGTGACCACAGGCTACAGTTCCTGTGCCAAAACTGTTAAAACTACATTAAAACCTCCCGACATTTGGAAGTTGGAAGCTTCATTCATATCCGAGTCATTCTGGCAGACCCATCTGCAAGCTTCACTTCTGTCTCTCATGCTCGTATCATGGTCTGCATTATGGCTGTCCGTTGCCTAAATCCATGAGGAATTTCATTTGAGGAAAGAAATTGCAAAGAATTGTGAGTTTGGGAAAAAAAGGAGCTTACTTGATTCACTCACAGAGAGTTTATAAATTAGAGACTGGTGGACAGAATGATCCCAGGTTACAGTCTATTTGTTTTTTATAGAAAGCGAATGACAAAAATCAGGAAATGCTATTTTTTTTCCCCCAGGAGGACACTTAATGTTAAAACTTTTGGTTCACTTTTATTCAACCTAGATGCCACAGACTCCAACAGATGCTGCAGATGTAATAGTAATCATAATAAAAACCAATCGGCTTGATGTTGATCTTTGTTTAGTGCTTCCACTCCAGATGTGACATAGAGGACTGAGTAGAAAAATTTGTGTTTCCAAATCTAATTCATCTTTCAAAATTAGAAACTCAAAGAAATGGCACATTTTGGATTGATTTAAGTCACTGAAAAAGGCTTAATAATCATACTACCCTTTTGGACACAGCACACAAGTCTCTGTTTTATTCGATAACATAAAGCCACAGCTTTTAGGCATATCTCGTGACAGGTGTCAGATACAATCAGTTATTGTGTAATAAAGCTTGACACTTTACTGCACTTGCAGAAAGCTTACCTCAATTAGCGTGATAGGGATCATTCCTCCGTGTCTTTTGCCTCAATTGACAAATCAACACTGGTCAGGAAACATAAAGGCAGAGCATCTCCTGGCTAATGTAATTCAGTCAGATGCATGAAGCCACAAACTGGGCAACATGCAGTGAAACTGTACACACCACACAGAGAGCCATAAATAAATGTGTTGTGGTGATGTTCTTTTCCTGCAGAAAATAACAAAAAAAATAACAGGGATATGAACAACTCTGGAGATGCCAAAAAAAAGAATGAGATGACAAGAAAAGCTTTTCTATTTAATGCTACTGTCTGCAGTTGACAATAGTTGGACCGATACCTCAGAGCTTCAATCCAAGGATGGTGAATAGGAAACAGTCCAGTATATCCAACTAGACAATTATATATTGAAAAAAATGCTAAGAAAACATCATCATTGAGCAGAGATTTTTTTTTGTTAAAGTACTTAAATCCTGTTAATTTAATGTTTTATGCACATTTTCAATCAATCCGTGGCAGAAAAATATAAACTCCATCACTTAACATGTGGAGCTACACACTAATGCCCTCTCTCTCTCTTTCCAACCCTCTTTCAGTCCCATGCCCACAGCCAAATTCCTTCCTGTCTCACTGATTAACTCAAACATTAATCAGACGTTCAGGTGATTGCTATAAACACTATTTGTGGTACATGTGGCCTCGGTGTCTCGCTGTGATTACGTGCCCACGTGTCTCTCTACACCACCTGCACCACGGCAGCGTGGGCTGGTTCTGTACTGGAGGGAAGAACAGAAGGGAAAGTTTGGAGGCAGAGAGAGGAGAGGTGGTTGGAGTGAGGGATACTTGAGAGGCTGAAAGGGAGGAGGTGAAAGAGGAAATTGGAGAGAGGAAAATTAAAGCAGTGACGGAGAAAGTGGCAGAGTTTTGCAAGAGGAAGTGGCTCAGAGCGTGGACGATGGAGGAGAGAAGGAATTTGGCAGAGCCGGGAGTCCTTGAGGATGAGAAACGGGGAGTGTGACAGCGAGGGAGGCCGAGGACAGCTGTGTCTGTTTGATGGCAAAAGCTTGGGTCCTGTCTGTCTTGAACGAGTACTATGCATTTTCCTCCTGTGCATCTCTAAATAACACCATCCCTCTTCAACAGTCCCTGGGGAGACAGGTAGCCTTCCCTCGGGTGTGTGAAAAAAGAGTGACAGTTATGTTTATTGAAGAGAAAGAAAAAATAAAAGATTAAATGACAAAGCTGGTTGAGGCTGTTGAATGTCAATGATTCTCTTTGGCTCCCTCAAATGCAACTTCTTGACAGCAGTGAGCCCTCGGCCCGGTCCCAGGCAGTCCTTCAGGCTTCCTGTGCAGGAATGCAGAGCAGGACTCACACTGTTATAAATAACTCATCCCCTCTTACACTTGTGGCAATTAACACCATTTGAAGTCATTAAAGTCTGAGCACAGATTTCCCGGCTTTTATCAGTGTGATGTTGTTTGGGTGCGAAGACCCGCCCTGCTCACAGGCTCTGCCGATATACAGTAACCTCTGATGTAGCATTTCTTCTTGTGTGCAGCACGGACCTGAGCCCGCATGATAAGGATCATGCTCATTGAGACAATTTAATGCTATTTCTTTGGAATTTCTCTCCTTAGATTGATCCCTTTGAACTGGTTAAATTAGCACGGAAACGCTATTTTCCACTCCATTCCCTAAAATAAATGAATAAATACATATAGCTTGTTCTCTGTGCTGATAGATAAAAGCACCATATGAAGGTCTGGAAAACTATCTTAATAGAAAGAGTGAGGGGGGAAAAAAACACCAAATAAGGACTTGCTAGCATGGAGCAAATGGGAAAACCTGTTTTTGTTATTCATGACTTGAGGACTGATACTGATCATTAATCGCCAGTGTCTGCACTTGTGTTGCACTTCCACTACACATTGTACTGTACTGCTATGAGAAAAAGAAAGAGGAGTGTAAGGTTGAGAGCAATCAGTGCTTTGTGTTTTCATGCCCAGTAATTCCCTGTAACAGAGGTGGTCTGGGCGTCTTAACTAAATGTCTGCTGGACTGCTCTGAGGGCTCTGATTTACTGAGATGTGCTAATATTATTCCCCACCTTCCAGGCTTCTCCTGTGCTGCCTACCCTTATTATTAGATTAGTCCTTTTCTTTTCCCTAAAAACACATTGGAGACAGCATCTGGAAGCCATAGCTGTGGCTACCAGAGTGCTGAAAACAGGGCAGGGGCGGCAGCAAGGGTATCGTACCGTGAGGGCATTCATGTGGCTGGGAGGACAGGAAACTGCCACTGTGGACAAACCTGAGAACTCAGCGTCTTTGCTGGAAAATGACGTTACGCAGAATCCACGTTGTTCCGGATTTAACCAGACGTGTGGGGACTCATTTTAAATGTTGTTTATGTTGTGGTTTTCATTAATTTAGTACTTAGCTGATAAAGTAAATGTATAATGGATTGACTGTGCTGCTTTTGTGTGTCTGTATTGAGCATTAACTGCATCCGGCCTTTTCGAAAATGTTTTAATCCCCACTTCCGATCTGTCACTCATTCCCTGTCACTGCTGTGAATCTCATTGTTGGCTGGTGATTAAGAAAGCATCTTAAAACACATCATCAGAGAGAAAAGAAAAAATGGACCATCCATTTAATTTTCCTGTGGGCCAACTGTCCTTGATGTTGGTTTGAAAAGCAGCCAATACACAAGCACCGACAGATAAGTACTTGTCTTAGACATACTTTCCTTTCCCAGGCTCTTAAAGCTACAGTGTAACAGCTCCATCCCATGATTAATGCTAATTACAGATAACGCTGGGAAAGCTCATAGTTAATACCAGGTGGATGAGATGGTTGGAGATAAAAAAGAAATAAATACAGAGTATTTTATTAGCCCTTAAACTGCTCAACAGCAGTTAAGTAGGCAGCAGATGACTTAAGAGCAATGAGGTTGTCCAAAATTGATGAGAGGAAGAGTGGGAAAGTACATGTTCCCATATCACTATCGAGTTCATTAACTAGCCTAACGTAATAATATTTAAGCTATTTATTTACTCGGCTTTGCTTCTATAAACTGAACTGTCATTAGTTTTGAACAAAGAGAACTGCAAATACAAGGCAGTAATGAGGCTGAGAGGAAAAGAGCCTAAAAGTGAGATCCTTTAAAGTTTGAGAAGAGCTTGAGTCCAGTCTTAAAAACAAAAAAGCTCCACCTCGATCAAAGTGGTGAGATAAGCAGGCCAGATTAATACTTAAGGGAACCGACCTTAATATACTACAGCCGTGAACAAGTCGATCTCCCACACACAACAAGCGCTCTAGTATTTTGCTCACTAATGGAGTGTTTTTAGCTAGTGCAGAAAAAAAGAGCTGAGTTTAGCTCAGTGTGTCAAATTACCCACACCCGTCTTTTGTTTCGCCTCAAAACCGACTGCATCAAAGGTGTCTGAGGCTAAGTGCCAGAAAAGTGCCTCTGGATTGTGCGTTGTAGGCAAGATCTGTTTAGAATTTGCAACTAAGAGGATCCATAAGATAGTGAAGGCTAGAAGGCTGTGAATGCCCGAAAGTCACTCAAACGTAAAATGCTTTTGATCTGCCATAATCACGTCCTGCATATTGAAATACCTCCCCCTGGATTCTGTTGTTACTAACAGACTACAGCAAGGCCTCGAACCTGTGAAACACAAGTACGGATGCCGTTTAGAGACTTGGGATCTGTCTCTTTCCAAGGCAGGGTAGTGTTTCAATAGAAAAGAAGCTAAAGTAGTCAAATGCGTGGCTAAAATGACCTTCTAAAGCCTTTAAAAGAACATCATATCAACATGGAAGCTGCAGAGTCACTTCAAAGCCACCAGCAGAGAGACTGCAATGCAACGATGTGGAATGCCTTTTATATTAAATAGTCTTGCTCAAGTCAAGGTCAGTGCTAGTGAACAGTCTGGAGTGATAATACAGACCCTGTAACTGGGCAATGGTGCTGGAAAATGCCATCGCTGACATCGTTTGAAAATCACCCTTAAATGCTCTGTTGGGATCGCAGCATCTGGCTAATTGGCATATGGCTGACATCAGGTTCATCCTCACTAAGCCACAGGGTCATCACGTGCGCGTCATGGGGATAGGGACTTTATCATGGTGGACGCTACAGCTCTCTGCAGGAATAAAATTCACATGCACAAGCATGTGTTCAGATCTTCTTTGCTCTGTATTTATGTCTGTGTGATCCTGACGTCACCTCTTGGACGCAACCGCTGCCCCGTTCGTCTCTGGAATTCAAAGCAAGCACTCATTGAGAATTGATTTCATCGGTATTTCTGGAAAGAAACCGCTTATTGCTTCATATAACACACGCACACAAATTTAACAGTTGAACTAAGTTGCTTCAGTGATTGTGATGTCCACCCATGTTGTACTCAATGTCGTTTTCTTTGCAAATCTCTCATTTGAGCTCATGACCCGCTATTATTACTGCACGCTTGAATTACCTATGGGCAAAGGCCATTAACAACATAAATATCAAATAACATGACAGGATAAATCAAATGAGCTGCATTATTATGAAAGTCAGTGATTCTGAAGGAGGTGGTTTTCTATTCTTGACCAGAGCCAGCTCAAGTTTCATCAAAGTGCCCGTCTGTAAAGTGTGCTTGTGCTTTTTCAAAAACCAGTTTTGGAAAAACAGATGTGATGAAACTGCTCTAGCAAATTAGGGAATTTGTATTTATATGTTTTTAGAGAAGGTAACATTGTGCAAGGCCATATGCTGGTGGAGGGGTTAGAGCTATTGCCTCACAGCGAAAAACCTTGGACAGGGCACATGCATGTTCTCTGCATGTGCGTATGACTTTCCTCCAGGCACTCTGGTTTCCTTCGGCCGTCAAAAAACATGCATGTTTGGGCCATTTGGAGACTATAAAGCTGCCCCAAGGTATGAGTTTGAAAGTGAATGATGTAGGTGTGCAAGTGCGTGGACTGGCAACCTGTCCAGGGTGTATTTCCTGCCTTCGCAGTACTGTATTTGTGCTGGACATCGGTGGATATCAGCAGTTAAATAATGAATGGATGGGTGGACAATGGTCTGAACAGATTGTAGATATGCATAATAAGGAAATGACTCCGGGGAAACAGAATTTTCCCGGCAGCATTGGAAAATGTATTTATTATCCCGTCGTACCTTTTTCAAAGCACTGAAAATCACTATCGCTAAAAGTCAGAAACTGTTCCTAACACTGCTAATCAAACACCTAATTGGAACAAATGCCATACTATTTTTTTCATATTTCCACAATTTTGTTTCAACTTCTAACTAAGCTTACAAAGTTTTCCAGAGAAAAACTTTTCATTATGTTTCTCATGTCAAAACATCGACAGTGGATCAGTCTCAAAAACAATCTCTTAGCTTCTCCCTGAAAGGAAAACTTTTCTTTCATCCCCTTCTTTTTCCGTTCTCTCTTGTTCCATTAATTCAGTCTGCAAGGATGGCAAAAGAATGCACAAATGAGGAAATAAGCATTTATTGATGTGCCACTCCTCGCATTCTCTTCAGACAATAACACTGAAGACGTTCAGGAATAGGCCAATTGGTTCTAAAGGTGCGTCATTAAATGGCTTGTTTGTTGATATAGTGTGTGCTTGTCTTGGTTTTTGCCACTTTGCTGGAAAACAGTCGCACTCAGGGATGTCTTAATAATGAAATTAATTTGCATGAAAATGGGATGATGTTGCTGCTGCATCAAAAGCAGCACTTCAAAAGGAAATTCTTTACCGCTATTGCCCTGTACAGTGTGAAAACAATGGACATGAAAAAGAAACAAAACCAAGCAATTACTCCTAATTATTAATTAAAATTTCTGTCTATCTAGAATTGTTATTTTCAACAATACCTACAAAGTGGTATTGTGGTATAAAAGTCCAGTCAACACTGTAGTCAACACTGAAAACAGGCTAAATATGATTGTTTTCATTTATACAGAATAAGACTAAATACATGTTTGACGCACTTGTTAGGAGAAACAATTCCATGTGTGTTTTATGGAATTAGAAATAGCATGACAGCTAATCATTGGCTTTTCTACATAATTCCCTGTTGAACAGTAATTGTATTCTTTAGAATAAATAAAAAAGAGAGAGGATACTGGGTTTCCTCCAATTCCATGGTTAGCATCACCGGTGTGTGCTGAGCCAAATGGACTGTGGGATTGATGGTCAGGAAATGAACACACATGCTGAAATCAACCGGCCATTCAGTGCTCTCCCACGATTAAAGCTATTCAGTTTCTCTTTTGGAACGGCGCGGGACAAGTGCCGAGCACTGTCTGCCTGTGTGTGTTGAGCTACTGCAGACTGAATGTACTGTATGTTTCGTGTGTAAGGTAAGAACATGTGTGTGGTAACAGTACATAACACAAGCTTGTTAGTGCCGTACGTGGCCGTACCTAGTGTATGCTGCTGTGGTGCCCTTGAGTGTTAATGGTCTCCTGCTGGCTGCTGGACATCCTGTGATTAGCTCTACTCGCAGGATGATGAGGTGTGACTGCTGATCCAGACAGCTGCAGTCCAGCTGATAGGCCGGAGCTGACCACCGCCTTCAACATTGTTATCTTTATTTTATATGTGTGTAATATTTTGAGTGAAGCGCTCTGCACAGATGGATGTGAGGCTGCCGCTCATCTGGCTGTAGACTGTGCGGCCACAATGAGAAAGAGAGTTTTTCTGCCTTTGGAGCAGCAGTGAGACTATCCTCCCAGAGAGACACAGAAGACCAAAAGTCATCCATGATTTCTGTCAGACATGACCACGCTGGCTCCCAAAACTTAACCGAGTGCACGATCTTTTAACCATGATGACAAAGGATTCCCATCATAGCTGTTACTACAGTCCAAATTGTGATTTATCTGTAGTCTAACCTAGTAGTTTTTCTGTCTTGCTGAATCACTCCTTTTGAGGACATGAACAAACTGTTTTGCCTTTTCAATATGAAGTTGAAATGACAAAATAGTCATTTTTTTAATGTAGTTACACTCACTGTCTTCTATTGTTTGGCCTTGATTGTAATTATATGGACATATACAGACAAAACAAACAGAGTTTCTGTTTAAGGACTATCCATTTCTAGTAATGCTGTTCATGAGTCACAATTTTGGATATTTTTTCACTGCTAGTTGACATTAACATCAGATCTTCTCAAGTCTGTGTCCAAACCCTGAATGTTTTTTTAAGGTTACTTTCCAAAGATAGTTTGGAAGGACGACAACCACAGACTGTAGAAAAAATGTAGAAAAAAAAAGAAAAAAAACACTAGAAAGAAATAACTGATATGGGACTAAAATCTCTCACTCCCACAAAGTGCTATTTCACTGGACATAAGCAGATCTGGGCACTCCTCTAACAAGGGCTCTGCAGCAGATATGAGAAGTGGATGTAACATGTACCCGGAAAGCAGCGACGGAGCTCTAAAGTCTTGAGTTACCCGGAGTCCAGCTGTAAGGTTTCAGCAGGCCTGGGAGGCATTGTTGTTTTATTTTGCTTGGAACAGCAGCCGTGGCTGGAGCTTTAATAACATTAACCACAGTTGGAGTAGCGCATCATTACAGCGGTAGGAGGGGGGTAGAAGAGAGAGGAAGAAGAGCAGAGGAGAGGGAAAGAGGAGAGAACGGATACGTGAGGTTTGTTTTTTTATTGGTATCTTTAATTTGCTGTATCAAGCATCGAATCTGCCTCAGGAAACACACCCTCTCTCCTGAACAGCAATCTGACCTTCTGTCCAGACTTTAACTCGACACCGACTGTACATTGACTCATCCCCTCCCTTCACATCTCGTTCTTTTCCTTCCTTTCCTGCATCTTCCCTCCTTCCTTTCAGTTTCCTCTTTCACTCACCCATGAGACCAAGTGGTGATTTTTAGACAAAGCGGAGGGTTTCGGGTCTGTTTACGGGCAAGATCTCAGGAAGTCAACATCAGATAAGCAGATTTCTTGGATACACAGGACGAACAGATACAGTTCCAGTTAGACGGCTCTGTGAAGGGTTTGGCTGAAATGATATAACCAACAGAAGAATGCAAGTTTAGAGTTCAAGGATAACGAATGTCCGAGCATGTGAAAGTACCGTCTGAAGTTCAGCATTGTTTCCAGGATGACTACATCTTTGGAAGTTGTCTTCATCACCCTTCTAGCGAGAAACTCAAAGACAAGGTGCCATTAACAAAACTTAACCTTCTTGCCTCACTGCATTGCACCTTTTTTCCCCTCTGTCCCAAATTCCCAAATTGTCCTTTTACGCTCTTGATCAAGACTCTCATTTTTGGTCATTTTCAACTGGCCATAGACACCATAGCTCTCCTCTACTCTCCCCACCTACTTCTTTGTGCTGCATTGCACAAACACAATAGAATGTACTCTAAATGGATACCAGGTGTTTCCTCACAGCGCTGTACTGTAAAGACGGGGGAGGGTGGGATGCGAGGGGCAGGAAGGAGCATACGGTGTCTTGTCACAGCCAGAGTTTACCTACCACAACTTAAAGGAATAGTTCAATTTTTAGGCAGAGGGTTGGAGTTTGGTAAGAGGGTTCAGAGTTAGGGTTTGGCATCACTCTTGTGTCTACTGCACATGCTATAGCTTGTTGGTTTAGCTCTGCTTTAAGACTTCAAATAGGAGTAGTCGGCAACGACAACAGTAAAAACTGAAGTAAAAGAATGAACTCTTTCTGGCGTTATGTACATGACATTGTTTTTGGCTCCGAGTTGTTGCCATGCAACCAGAAGAAACTCCAGGAAATTACTGGTTTCAGCCAAGAAATAGTCTGGCACGTAACCACTGTAAAACGGCAAATTTAATTTCTGCTGTTTCTCTATTTGCAGTCTTTTTCTTCTAAGCTTAGCTAAAGTGCTGTTGGCTTAAGCTTCATATTTTATGGACAGATATATGAGAGCAGTATTGATTCACTCATCTACTGCCGTACCATGAGGTGAATTTGCACATTTCCCAAAGTGTCAAGCTCATTATTTAATCAAGACCACAAAATATTTTTTAAGCTTTTTCTGGCCTATGAATGTTGCATCAAATAGTAAATTTGTGGTTGTCAAAAGGTAAATACTATAGAAATATACTGTGTTTTAGCAGGTTTTCTCACCACTACTCTACACTATACTGGCTGAAACAGGCTGTCACTCTCAAAACAGTGGCCTCTGAAATCGCAGCCAACACAGAAGAGAGAGAAGCCAAGCTCCCGTCCATAATGAAAGTTTGGGTGGGTACAGCTTAGCAGCCAAAGCAGAGGCTGTGAGGGTTATTAAAACAGGCACAAAAGTGAGAAATGTTCAGATTTTTGTTGATTTTCTGACATCATTACTATCTGCCTATCTGTGACAAAATGGGATAGGGTCACATCACATCTCAGTTGTACTGTGCAATGGAGTGAGCACAAGAAAGACCCTGCACATCTGTCATAACTTCCAATGTGGCAGCAAGTGGAGCAAAGCAGCTATAATGAGGTGTCTTATACCTGCTCCTCCTTTCATCCCATCCCCCATGATTCCTCTGCATCTTAAAGCAACATAGTATGTCTCACCTTTTGAGGAGAAAGTCTCCCCTCTACATCTCATTTGTGATTTCCTTTGATTTAAGATTACTGGATGAGTTTGAAGTCAAACTCAGACGACAATTACGACAATGCATTATGGGATGTTCATTAAAAGAAGTATAAACAATGTCATGCTTGCAGTACAGCACAAAAAAGTCTCTACCCCTGCTCATACACTGCAGTGGATGATAATAGTGTACTTTCACTGAGCAGCAAACCAGGATTGTTTTTAGACTATTTGAGCCACCAGACTTTATGGAGTGGATCATCTTGCCCTGAGACATTCTGATTAAACTGAGGATGATTTGCATTGTGGCCTGTAGGAATCCAGACAGCACTGGTTGACTCAAAGATGAATTGCATTTCAATGTGTGCATGGTGCACCAAAACCAACAGGCTACACTCCTCCTCCTCTGAAGCATGACGATAGCACGGAGAATGTGTAAAGTGACAACCTAGACTAATGGTGCATTCGGCAAATCACATTCCAACTTCTACATTTATTGATTGCTCAAGATTACATTTATGAGACTATATATAATAGCGTCACTATTGTTGCCTCTAACCCTGCACTTTCCCCCACTTCATTGTTCTTTTGAAACCTGAAATATGATGAAATGTTATTCCCTCTTGACTGTGATTTCTCTGCACAATGAAAGAGAGCTGAGGCAGTCCATAATCCTTCTCCAGAGGGCCGCAGTCTCATTCAGACTTATCATCACTTTGTTAGCCACTGCATGGGGGAGATTTGTGTGGAGACAACTGTCCATTTCCTGCTGTGTTGTTCCTTCTTATCTCCATTTTAAACTCCTTGTATAATTCTACTCTTTTGTATCTTGCTCTTTATCGCTGTTTGCCTGATAGTCTCCATGTAATACAGATTTTTTTTTCCATTTCAGTTGAACGTTTTCCTTCTCAGAGTAGAACAAAGTACTGGCTATGAAACAGAAAGAGACAGTTTTTCAGTGTAGTGTACTTAACTTCAGGGTTTTTTTTTCTTTCCTTCAGCGGAATTATAAAGGCTTCCAGCTAAATAAATACAAGCTAATTAATGTGCACCTTTCCGTTCATAGGAGGGGAAAAAACAGTCTGCCACACTTGATTTGTGAGCTGTTCCATTTTAGGTAATGAAGAAGAAAGCTTTGCAGTTGAACAGAGGGCTCCATCAAATGGTTAGCGTGCATGATTAAACTTAAAAAATAGTTAAGAGTGCTCTTTTAACCTTTGAAGTCATTTTCTATTATCAGATGGCTGGCAGCGACAGCTCTTTACACATACACACTCACACACATGCTGTGTAGCATGAAAACTACTGTTTGGCTGCCTCTTATCAAAATATTGATAATTTATAACTTTTCACAGTCAAATATGAATCAAACAAAAACAGTAGATAAATAGGGAACATGAGTGTATTATTGAATATGCAAGTCGTATCAGCTTCTTAGATTTGTTTCCCACGCAGAGAAAATTTTGGGACGCTGAATAATGTCAACTTATAAGCATTGGAATGTGCTTGCAGACCCGCTGATACACTACCAGAGTAGCATGACATGGAAAGCTACAGGAGAGAAACTCACTCCCTTTAAGCCACGCAGCCTTTCTTGGTGAGAAACCATGATCAAAACATTGACATTGGAGGTGAAAGGCATGCACAACGTGGCCGAGTCCCAGGGAGCATGAGCGGCGTTAACACATAGACAATGTTTATCTGGAGACAGCAGGCGCAAAGCCTGCACTACGTCTGTCTTTGCTGAGGTCTCACTATGTGTGTACCTTTACGAAGCTGTCTGTGTGTGTTTCTTATACGCTGAGGTTTTTGAGGTGAGATCTGAACCGCTGATAAGGGACTTCTATAGATCCAGAGGCCCAGCAGGACTGGCTGAGAGATGCCTGTTAGCCATTTCCTGAATAACAAGCTTTATTTCAAAATATTATCCCAAATGGAGAGCCGTGGATTGATTAGTATCAGGAAAACAGACTTTCTCATGTCCAAATAGTGTTCGTTCCTGTGTTCCTTATAAGTTTCTATAAGGCATGCAGCTATTCTGTTGTTCCTGGTACAATCGTATAAAATCAAACAAATGAGCTTGAAAACAAAGATTGTAACAACTATTATGGACCACAGAATAATTCTTAATAATTCACAGTATGAACTGATTATTTTTGAATGCCTGACTTTGTTTTATTATACAATATTCAGAAAAGTTTAACCCGAGCTTGACTGACCTTTCCATTCAACAACATTCAACATTCATGTGTGCCTGAGACCTTTTCAAACCTTCCACAGCTCGGTAAAAACTAAAGATGTGGTCCTGGGGAAGTTATCAGAGTTCCCAGAGCCCATATTAAGTTCTTGTATGAATATCCAAGTGAAGTTTCCCTCTCTGGGGTGCATTGTCTTTAAACGTGTACACAGACACCGTTTCCATAATGGCTTATGTGCTGCTTTTCACCACAAACAACAGGGTCCTGGTCTCCATCACAACTGAGGCTGTCCAGAGACAGACTTGGATCAAGCTCTGTCTATTTCAGAATTTGGGGGCAGCCAAGGATAAAAAGGCCTAAGGTGGTATGGTGTGGAAATATATGGAAACATGTACACAGAGCCCCTGCACAGGGGAAGGAACTAAACGATTCCTTTTGTGTCCCGGTATGATATGGAAAAGGTGGGCGGATGGAGTCTCTCTCCCACTAATGTGTGCTAAGGGGAAGAGGAGACAGGAGGAAGAGTGAATGTCCTGTTTGTGGGGTGTATGTTGGAGGGAATGCATCCCAGGGATTAGATGGATCCCCAAGTCTCCTTACGAGGCTGAACAAGACCCAAACCAAATAAAGACTTCAACATTAGTTATACGTTAGAGCTCCTGGTTTTGCTGCTTTAGGTTCCACTGTGATCGTAAAGCAAAGGGTTGAACAAGAGGGTGTGGAGCGTCTCCCTCAAGGACACGGCTAAATATTTTGAACTTTGAAGTTACAGCGTGGTCAAGACAGCAGTCCTGAGACATAAGAAATACCATCACAAGCTGTTTGAGTGTTTTACTGTACTTTTCCTGGCGTTGTGCATATCATACACACACAGCCTTTTCTTCACTGCAAGGATTGATGACTAATCAATTAAACTCATCAACGATGTTTAGATTCCTTTTCTGTACCCCACCCCTTATACTGTCTATTCTCGCTCGTTCTTGTTTTTCTTTCTTCGTGGTCGTCAAAGAGGCTAGCTAATCCTCAGTATGTTTCAAGTATGCACAGTTTTCGTTATTTGACTTCCCCTCAAACCTGCATACTCTTTCCAACAAACTCAGAAAGACGCAAGTCCACCGGGGAGAGATCCTTTGAAATCTACACTTTGGTTGTGTCTTCTGTACGAAATCTTGCATAAATAACCACACACAGATTCTCATGAATGCATGAGACACCAGATACCTCAGCTGAGCCACTAATGGGCCTCACAGTGTATTCTGGACCAACACAATTTAACTGGTTTCTGTCCTCTGATTTCCTAAAAGTCACTGTGAAATATGTTCTCTTGCTTTAAAGGAAGACACCTAGTCTTTCGTTATTTTTACAGCCTTCATTTAGATTTCTTTTGGGGGTTGCTCTGGTAAATAACACTGCTGTCATATTTAAACCTGCCCAGGGTTTGTAAAGCCATTGTGGGGGCAGGATGGAAGGACTGCATTTAGGGTTTATGTGTAAAACTAAGGGCTCATATAGTCATTCTGGGTTCAAGTTGCACTCTTTAACCTTCTCTAAAGAAACCCAACCTTGGACTCTTAGTAGAAAACCATGAGGTCAAGTGAATGCTTTATTATTTGTTTCTGTGGAGCACCTTAATAGATATACCCGATGTCTTTCTCCCTTAAACTGCACTGTAAGAAATCTATATCATAACATTTATACAAATCTAAGAAAGAAAGCTGGTCGCTGTGCATTTCACTATGTTCTCATGAGAAATTGCTTTATTAGGCTTGACTTGAGCTATAACACTTGCTTGACATTCACTATTTGTGGACAGTTTTGTATATGAATGCAACAAGACCAGTGACTTAAACTCTGTGTTGCTTTTTAAGTGGATTTCTTCCTCTGATTCCTTGCTTTCCTGAGAAAATGTTATCCGGGTAAACCACTGGGTACAACTTGGGCATTTTACTCAGCTTTTAAAAAGGCAGTGGTGGCTTTTCATGTGTGACTATCATGCATGCAATGCGTGAGATGCACAGTTGCTACCAACAAACAAACAAACAAGGAAACAAACCAAGCAATGTCCTTTTTGGGGGTAGTTAAGTGTTTTCTCTCTTTTTCCCACACTGATACCTAATCTTCTCTCTCCTTACTCAAATCAAACATATCTCTGTGTTTGTCTCTCACACAGGCCACTCTTTTCTTCCCAACCGAGATTAAACAGAATCTTGTCCATTTTGCTTTCTCTCCTGAAATGGTGAAAAAAAATAGTTAAGAGTGTCTTAATTATTAACCCTTTTCTGTTTATTTCTGCTTCCGTTTCCTCGAGTAGCTGGCATTGTATGGAGTCAATTTTCAAGTCAAGTTCTCTGTGATCATTTCCCGTTGCAAAAATGTTGTGTGATGTGTTAATTGGCCACTAGTCCAGGGTCACTCTGCAGGCATCACAATACTGGTACACTGTAAGACATCTGTGTCTGGGAAAACAAATCAAAGGACATAAGGGCTCGGCACAGCCTGACGACCTAGAAGAATGAAGGGAGATGAGGTCATCCTTGTCTGATTTCCAAATAAAACAAGGGACAACAGCTGAGAGAGCAATGATCCATTGGGTCTCACTTAACCACCCTCCAGTGTGCACAATGCACATGAGGACATCCATATGCTGATGCAGACCGGTATGTGCTCTGATGGTCGGTTAACTTCCTTAGAAGTGATGAAAGGGTCCAAGATTGAGCGTCTTGTCAAGTGACGAACCAGTGACCGGCGATCAGAGGAGAATTTTCATTCACTCAACAGTTTTACAAATGACTGGCCTCATCTCAAAGACTCACAGACCTCCTTTTCAACTCATGTGGTTTTGCATAATGTTTCTAAATTCTACCTTTGGAAAGTAACAGACAAAACGAGGCCAACACAGCTTACAAACCAGCAACTTCATCCCATCTCAGTCTCATATTCAGTACAGAAAAATAAGTGATGATGAAATTGTTCTTTTTGGAGAGAAAAAGAAAGGATCAAATTCACAGAAACCGAGCTCTGCATTTTGTCAAATTTCTCAATTTGTAATAACACGTGGCGAGCGCCGAACAAATCTTGGATACCACAAAGATGAGCTGTCCTTTGGAAGTAAGGTTCCTTTCCATGTAAAACATCTCTAAATAAAGGAGTACCGCCCCACACCTGACCATCAGAGGGAAGCTACATGTGTTTCCTTTACAGAAATACTCCACAAGACTGTCATTTGTGAAGCCACACGCGAGCCTCACTCCAACACAAAACCTTACCATATGGGAACAGTTAGTTATCCCGTCCCAAGCATTGATTACTACTGTCAAAGCATCAACAGACAAATGTTGACCCCCTGTACAGCAACTTAAATTACATTACTTACTTTATAAAATGAAACCCCCTGTAAGACCAATTAAACATAAGTGCAATACTCTCAAACTTTCAAACTGGAAAGACATGAGCCATAAATAAGACAAAAATCCTGCCGTGATTCTGCTCTTTTATGTTTTTTCATCATATGTTCCACCAACAGCCAGAATGAAGCTCACTAATCTCTGACTGCTTCCCAGTTTGTTTTTTCTTCTTTTTTTCCATGACATTACCTGCTGTTACTGGCTCAAGAGAAGAGGACAGTAGGACATAAAGTAGAAACTCCTCAGGAATGGTGATTACTGGCCACTGAATTGAAACCAGCCAGGGGGAAACCAGATCTGAGCTTGCGAGAAGTATTATGGTAGTTATATCGAATAAAAGCCTTGGCTCACCCCATCACTCCTGTTTTCTCCTACCAACCCCCCACCAACACTGCACATTAAAGAGGAGATGAATCAGGAGTGTAAAACAGAGACATAACCCTTTGAACTTTCAGCCGTGGACAGATTAAGAGGAAGGAATATCGAGAGAGAGGCACAATAGCTCAGGCAGGAGGGGGTAGATTTGAAAAATGAAACACCGTTTATCACATCTATCACCGTAAGTGACCGGGCTGAATCAGAAATGGAGGCATATGGCTACCAGGGGCTGCTAAAAAGAAAATAGTACCCAACGACTCCCCTCTGTGGCTCCACTCTCACAGTCCAGGTGCCTCAACCCTCCAAGCTTGCATTATTAAATTAAGGGCCAAGATTTATACTCCCGTGCCAGAGCAACAGCTTTAGTCAGATTTGGAATCATTTATCCTATCAGAGGGTCAGGCAGTCTGAGGTTTGATTGATAGATCCGCAGCAGTGGAGTGGGAGGTGGGGGTATACAGTTACACACCGCTGCCTTGCGGGTCAGAGCTCCAGCATCTTTAATTCAGCGTCGAGCAGCTGTACAGAGTCCAGACATAGCAACACTGTGGTGCAGGTAAACAATTCCCCTGACGACAATGAACAGAGATAGCTAAGGGGAAGGAGGCTTCTACTGTATATGTATGCTATTAAAGATCCGATTGCAGATTACATTACTTGCAGAGTTTTGCAGACAGCAGGGCAGCAGTCTGGTTATAGATCCTCGCTCTCCCCCTCAAATACCCGTTGTCTCTCCCCTAACTGGGGCCAATGATAAAAGCCAATATGTACAAATGCTAATGGATAATCCATGAGGAGCCATTAAGTTCCCAAAACATAATGCCCAAAGTGGAAGATAATTTCGACTGGTTATTTAACAAAGCTGCGCAGGTCAGAAGTAGATCTTCCTGCATATATCATTTGACAAATGCGGGGTAAATATAGAGTTGGGACGAGGGAGGAGCCACCGGCTCTGAAAGTAATTTTCTCCAGCACTGCAGCACACTACTCTTGTGGATAATGGCCTGCATTTATATTACATTTTTACCTAAAGCAACTTTATAATTTGTCTCTCATTCACACCCTAACAACACTGTTGGCAGGGAGCCATGTGCAAGCCCTTTCCATCTGGAGCAGTTAAAACCTTTGAATAGTTTATACTAAGGTGTGAAGATAAATCTATTAATTAAGGCAAATTTCAAACAGCTCAGTAAAGTTTATCATTAGATAATTTATCCACATAGGCTAACAGTTATCTGTACATACAAACACATCTACGATCCTGAGTGTGAGGCACAGAGTGTCAGACTAAGGCAGTCATCATTTGGTCTTATCAGTTTCAGAGTGCTTTGTTGTGGCAATTAGGAACATAACACTGTACAACAGATGCTGAATTCATCTACAATTGAGACAAAATCCAAGAGTGAATAGTAAACAGTCAAATGTATTATTCACATTTGAGAGAGTAATCTTCATCTTCCCCTTTTACTGCGCACACAACAGGATTCTGATTTTCATGTAAAGAAATCAGGTTAAAACCTTTTTTTAAGCAAACAGAAAAATATGTTTTCCGAGCAGCTGCTCATTATTTGTGCTGACAATGCCGCTGGAGGGAAACCATGTTATCCATCCTTCAAAGTGCAACAACTGCCAGTCAAATAGTACTCTTATTTCCAGATGCTTAGAAATAGCTCCCACCACTTTATAGCTCTATAAGACTTTAATGTATAGTACAACACAATATTAGCAGTGTTGGTTGTGCGGGTTCATTGCTCTCTAACTGCACGAGCGACTCCGTCTGGCTGGTTGCGTGTGCTCTTTGTGAAAAAGAGATGTGGGTTTAGTAGGAATTGGTAGTATTTGGTTTTGTAGCGACATTTAAATTAAAAACAGCAACCTGGGACTTAGAAACAGGATCTTAGCACAATGTAGGCAGAGAAAACAGGATGCTGTGATATTAGCTGATGTTTCTATTTTCTGAGTTCCTGTAGGGATGCAGCAATAGCTGTGGAAAATCATCAAAGGAGCAGGGCAACACGTGCATGCAAAGGTGGAGGTTTAAATTCGGCCCCAGGCTCCATTGCTCTATTTCAAAAATGTGAACACTTGACTGCCCATTATTTTCATAAATGGAAGAACCAAAATCCTCAATGAAAGGTGCAGGCACAATTAGATGATTGAAATGGGAGCTGTTTCAATTCAAAACACATGATCTCGCGGAGTTTAACTTAATGCTGTTAAGAAACACTAAAGGATCATATTGAGCCCCGTTGACTAGCCGTAAAGTGTGTGTTGAATTACAGTGGGCCTCTCCGATGCACTCAGTGGCCTCTGCACCTGGTTTCAACGTTGTGACATCACCGGTGGAAACGGGACTGTTTGGATTCTCACAAGTGCATCACAGGAGTCAATCAATCTTCATCCTCCATGGATATCCACTATCACAACAGCACCTAATCAGGAGATTAAAGGAGACTCCTAATTTGTAAAGATTTGTGGTGAAGAAAAAAAAAAAAAAAAAACAGGAGCACGTAGGCCGGGGCAGTAAGAGAGGAAAATTGCAGATATTATAAATGTGGAAACGTTCCATTTAAAACATGGAGAAATATTTTGAGGTTTTCCGCTTCATCCAGATGGACGTAATGGTTTCACATAACACAGATTTTCAAAGTGCTGGTGGCAATGAGATCAAACCCCTACCACCGTTATGGTGGGTGAATATAAGAGACACACGCTTTATTTTGAGGAGGGATACGTAGAAGAGAAAAATAAATAAATCTATCCCTCCTGAAGGCAAGCACGTCATTTTGGATAACCTACAATATATGATTTTGTGAAGGAAATGTGTAGGAATAGGAGATGATAGTAATTCAATAGAATAGTACGTCTGCACAATATAAGTTTATTAGTCATGGTCTCCATTTTCTCCAGCCTTTGACACTCCCATGTATATTATAAGGGGTTTAAAAATTACAGGCTACGTAAGCCTAAATCATTTTTATGTTTGAAGTGTATACATAGGGCAGTATACATGCCATGTATTCAGGAGAATAAGATTAAGAGTTGCTACACAATAATGATTGATAGGTCAATATCTGGCCGCCAGCCGATCATGTCTCCACCTGCTCTGTATCAGCCGTAAGAGGAAGCAGCTGTGGTGACGGCATGGGGTCGAGCAGACACCAGATACGCTGCATTTCAAGCCATCTTCATAACACGCAGGCTAATAAAATGACCAGGTTGGAGGTCAAGCAGCTTGTTATTTAGTCTGAAAGTATAAATGTTTTGTATAATCGCACATGAGGGACAAAAAGTTCTAAGAACTGTATAATTACCAAAATCAGAGACGTTTGTACAAAGGCATTCTTAAATCTAATTTCTCTGACGACTAATGGGTCTGCTTTTGCATATTTTTTTCCATTTATTTTTCGTTGATTTCATCAATAGATTTTAAGTTATTTTCTGTAATTTTCATCAGGTTTTGTAGTGGGTGGATTGTTGGAAAAGATCTTTCTTTAGTCAAGTCTGTACTGTTTGCATGTGCTGCTTTTGATAGCTTCCAGAAAATCTGTAAATATATCAAAGGATCAGGAAAACATCTGGCGGACACTTGGAATTCCAACAGTGACCACTTAGCGGCTGAGAGGGGATTTTTTTTTTCTTTTACCTTTCAGAAACCCTGCTGTAATATCTCTCTGGTTCTGACACTGTCTCGTGCCTTTGGAGGTCGTTGTAAAAGCAGCAGGTCTGTGTCGGGCGATATGTTGAGCTGTTAGTGCTGACACAGTGACAAAAGAAGCCGTTCAGAACCCCTGTTGGTTTACGGAAATGGGTTCTCTTTTTGGCTATGCAGAAGCCTGTTAAAGCAGCACGTATCGTCACATTGGCTTCCACATGACTCGTGCGAATGCAACAATTTTGGGCCTGAAATGATCAAAAAACGCCAGCACTGGCTGGCGGCTGTCAGAAGTCTGATGCCTGGTTTTTTCTACCACTTCCTCAATGTGTCACTTATGGATGCAACTGCAAATTTGGCTTAGTACATGTGTGTGATTGTGTGTATGCGTGTGTGTGTGTGTGTGTGTATGTGTGTGTGTGAGGACCCACATTGTTCTGTTTTCTGGTCAAATGCCACGTTTGATTTCAGATCCCTGGACTAAACTGAGACAAAGATAAAAAGTGAGTGCAGGGATTATACAGTGTACACAACACATGCCACTTATGTTCACAAGCTTTCATCAGGCATTTCTTCATCCTTTTCTAGTAAACAATTTCTGTTGTAAAAAAAAAAGAGAGAGAGAGAGAAAAAGAAGCCAGTTCTCACGTCAGTCATGGCTCAGGCATTTCTCAGCAGTCACATGACGCTCTGGAGGCAGTTCTTATGAATGCATTTTTTCTCTGAAGGTAGTTTGTTCCAGAGCATATGTTTGGATCTGAGGGCTGTTTGAAGGCAGATGCAGTTCCTGGCTGCATCCTTTCAACAAACTGCCTCCTGGTAATTGGCCATTATTCTAGAACTGAGAGCCGTGCTATCCAGAGGGCAGCTACACTTTTCTGGAAACAATCATGGGTTTAGCAGCCTGGCAGACAGCCTTGTCATTGGAGTACGCCTCTCCTGCTGAGTGTAGCTTCTCCTGGGAGGACACCTCTGACTTCCAAAATACACAAAATGCAGACGTCATTAAAAATCAATGTACAAACGGATAAAAAATGTCGACATCTGATAAATGATGGTTGATGAATTAAACTTCCTTCTTCCGTAAGGGGGGAAGAGAGGTCAACAGTTTCTAATTTTCTTAAATATGCCTAGAAATCAAATAATATCTCTAGTTGGATGGATATTCTTTCTTTTTACATAAAGTGCATATACACATCATGTCTCATTCATGTTGCAAAAAAAAAAGAGAAAATGCATGTTGCAATGTGACACTTCAAAAGCAGTTCAACGTCTCATTGTGTTAATGATAACTGGCTGTTTTTCTCTGTCCTGGACTACATGGCCTGTGTCTGGCGACACAAAGGCCTGTGAAGCCATATTAGGTGACCTTCTACACGTGACTCCGTAATTACAGGAGAGCACTCAAGGTATGCCGAGTGACCTTCCCTCATCTGTGAACAGACCTAAACATCACAGAGGGGAAATAATAATAACAACTGACACGTCTACCTCTGGCGCTGACTGGCAACTGGATCCAGATGGAGGGAGCGTATCATTATTGTTTTATTGGGAGATATCAAAACAGAGGCACATTCCAGGGAACCTTCCCCCTCCTGCATGTCGCTGCTTTTGAAATGAAAAATTAACGTCAGAGTTGTTTGTCTGCCGTTCCTCTTTGTTCTCAGCGAGCGCTTGTGATGGATGCAGTGCATTGCGGCTGATTCACTGGAGGTGTTGAGAGAAGTGGAAAAGAGCAGAGAGGGGCGTAAGCCAGGCTGAGGAAGGAGCTTTAGGATAAGAGAAAACTCCGACTCATTCACCCTCCCTCAACGCTCTGCAGGAACACACAGCCATAGCAGGACCTAAAGCATGCTCGTCCAGCTTTTTTAATTAAAACACATGACTGGAGGCAGACCCCCTCCCCCTCCTACCTCCTGCTTTGAATTTCGCTGCAAACATCATGCTGACTCATTCCTTAGACTCGAGGCAGTGCGTGAATACCGGAGAACTAAGTTGACTTTCACTGTTGCCACGCTTTCATCCTTGAAAGGCAAGTCTCCTTCGTTTCAGGTCAAGCTCTCGCAGTGTGCAACCAGGGAGGCTTTCAGAAACCCCTCCAGCCCTCCCCCTCCTCCACCCTCTTTCCTTTCACCCCCTCTGACATCCGGGAACCACTCTTTGATGATCCTTGCCTATATCTGAATCTTGCTTATTTCTCTGTGTACCTGAGGATGTTTAGTTAAGTATATTTCTCCCAGTCTGTCCCTGGCTGGCTACGCACTCGGACACACATACTTTTGTTTTCTCCCTCAAAGAAATCACAGCAGGATGCAGACGTCCAACGTGCTCTCTCAGAGTGCGTCACACCCAGTGCTGAGTTGCAGATTCCTACAGAGAACTGTACAATGAACGTGTTGGCGCTGAGGTTCACTGTTGCGCCCCCAGAGTCAGAGACGGCCCGATTAGATCGCTGACGAGGGGAAGAGGATGGTGGCTCCAAAAACAAGAGCAACCAGGCTCTGGGAGAAAAGAGAAGGTCCGGTCGGTCCCCTTTGATCTGGTGTCAGGAAGCATTGAGAGGCAGCTCCTGAAGGAAAGTCGAAGACAAGGCAAGAGCGATGAGAGGAAAGGTGACCTGACTGCCATCAGGCCCTAGGGCCCACAATGGAGCCTCACTGCCCCTTGATTTTCTCACATGCATGATACGACTGGGCACATATGATGGTTTGGGAAAAGGTTAAAAGAAGAGGAAAGTTGGCATTTGGGTGGAAGAGAGGTTTTCCTTGATAGAAATCTTGGAATGTTGAATGTTTCAGACTAAATTAAAGTTAAAAGTATTCATAATGTATGTCCTCGGGTACAAAGCGGTGATGGTTTGTGCGATAACAGGGGCCACTGTGGACTGTACAAGCCTGTTTGTCCTCTGTGGCATTTACGTAAATGGAGCACTCAATATCTACAAAGTACCTTTAAAGGAATTGAAGTTAATCACTAGATGGTATGATTGATAGCTCTGACTTCTATTATTCATCAGTGTCAGTAAGGAACATAAAATAAAAATTAAAAATACAAAATACACCAATTGAGACATAAATGACTAAATCTACCAGGAATCTGAGGAATTTCCAACTAAAATATTTTCTGGGAATATAATAAGGTAATGATGATTATTACCGACATCATACCGCAATTTCCTCCCACCATGGACATTTGATTGCTGAGACTTTTACAGTACAGTAGTTATTAGGACACATTTACTTTTCATGTTCTTGCACTTTTGTCTCAGCCTTCTCCAATCACAGCTGTCACTTGCAGATGGCATCTCTTCATATTATCTCTTTTAACTCTGCACTGTGACAGTTTTACATTCGTGCAGAAGGCAATTTGATGTTCTTGTATGATGAAATATAGCTGAATATTGGGGTATGCGTCTATTGCATCTAGGACTGACCCTATGACAGCCATGACAATGAACCTGAACAAATGATCGGAGGGAAGTGAAAAGTAAAGCTGAAATGTGCTGAAATATCCAGTAGAATTTCACAATAACGATGCATATTTAACTATATTAGGTAAAAACATTTCCTGCCAGTGATACAGCACGTGTTTATCTTTAACCAGGCACAGCCTTCCCGCAGGGGGGACAGCTCACTCAGGGCTCCCCCGCTACTTCTCAGTGATGTCAGCTCTCCCTGTGTGGTGTCCACAAGGTGACATTGCCCTGCCGTTCATCTATTTTGCCAGAGGAAACGGCACACATCAGCCTCCAGGGCTTGTGAGAAAAAAAAGACAAGAGTGCCCTGAGAAGTTGACAGTGTTGTGGCAGCGAGCCTGTGTCAACACTCACACTGGACACCTGGGACCCAAAATACAGTGATATCATTGGAATAGAGATTTTTTTTTACAGTCAAGCAGGCACAAACACTATCAATCATGTCTGCAGACTAGACTTCAGACTTTAGAAGAAGTGTGACTGACAGAAAAAAAACACAAAGGAGTCCACATTTGTCAATGATGCTGCATGCCGCGCTAGCGTTACTGACGCAATCCCTTAATTATCTACCTGAAATTATATTTGATCATCCCATAACCATCTGCTTCATTTGATTCAAGAGCTTTTGATATTGTTCAGTTTTCAAGCACTTTTTGGTGTTGATGTTGAAACCTGTAAGCTCCTTGTTGGGGCTGTGGAGGTTCAGCGTGTGTGCACAACTGAATACAGTGAACCACAATGGTTCCTGTAAGCACTCAAAAGTGACAGTGCATGGACAAATCCGACCCATGAAAATCAAGAAATGATGTGGTGGAAAAAATCCAACAACTATAAACAGGTTGGACCACAGTGCGTGGGCTACAAAGTACAACTCCATCCCTACATTCCTCTTCCTCTTGGGCCTATGGATGTGTGGGGCAAAATGCTTATGCTGATGTTTTTACGTACATTAATAAGACCTGCTCAGATGAGATCTACTCCCTACAGACACTGACAAACGTTTTTCACTCTGTTTATAAAGCGCTGATTTTAACTGGGGCAAAAAAAAAAGTGACAATTGGTTTGGTGTCCAAGAAAAACACTGAGGCTCCAGTGGTTCACGTGCTTTCTGTTCCAGGGAAGAGCAGTACGTGCTCAGAGAGCAGCAGCCGGTTGCTGCAGTGGGCTTATTAACTTTACAGTAACACACCAAGTGAGAAAAGTAAAACCTGCAAAATAGAAGCACAGGGTGGGATGAAGTAAGGAGGGATTCATGCTGTTACGAGTCCCCACTTAGGATGTGGCTTTGATTGACAACGAGGACAAAATAGAGGCGGTCAAGATTTATAGCTGCATGGGATTCTGTGCTCTTGCAGACATCTGGTTTGACCAATGTTTATGTGACTTTGTGGAGCAGTGAAGAACTTTCAGCAGGGCCGGAGTTGAAAGTCAGAGGAGAGAAGGAAGAGTTATGCGTTGGGTTTATCATGTCTGCGTAGGCTGTTAACAGCTGTAAAACTTTTGTGTTGATGTTAGCTACATTAATGCTAGATTTCAACTCATTAAATTTCCCCCTCACTCAAAAATGTGTTCTTCTTATTGTTCCTCCACTGGGAAGTGGCAGTCCACTGTGCACAGTAATGCCTGTGCACAGAGTAAAGCATAAAGCTGTTTTTAAAGTCATCTGCTGAGGGGAAAGTTTCTCTGCACTTACTTTAGATCTGTTCCCAAGTGATCAATACGTGACTTATCTGCAATAGGATGTGGAAACCTGGAGCCCACAAACATGCTTGCATTCATGCATGAACAGTTCCAGTTTTTTTTTTTCAATGGTGCGGAAGGAAAAGTTATAATTACAAGAATTTCTGATTGAATGCATTTGCGGAAGTATATTAAAGGCAAATTCTTATTCAAGAGGAACTTCTTTGATGTCTAATGTCAGGAGAGGATAATTAAAGGATTAGTCAGACATTATGGGAAACAGACCTATTTGCTGTTGGAGAGAGATCGATACTGCAGGCATGGAGCTATCGTCAGCAGATGCTTAATTTACCACCTAATTCTCCGCCAGAAAGTGATTAAGCGCTTAAATGTTTCCAAAAAGGAAAAGCAAACTGGCATTTCATGAAGAAACTGACTTCTGTTCCTGGGCAGAAAAGCCACAATGGTTTCTTTCAATAAGGTTTTTTCTCATGTTTCCTCCGATTTCACGCTGTCCAACCACTTTCCCAAACAGTCACAGGTCAAAACTGATTGTTGGTCACCTTCCTAGAAGCAGTGGGTTACAAAAGAAAAAAAACACTTGGAGAGAAATCGAAAGAGATTAACTTTTAATGAAGAGTGGAAAAGTTTCAAGTGCTAGTTGAAGGCTGATGACAAGTCTGATTACTGCTGTACATCTGAAGTGATTAATGTATACTGTGTGTTCCTGTCTTACAACATGTTGAGATTTTAACTCCATGTTTGATCCTACGATAATTACATAAACACTATCCAGATGACCACAAAATACTGCAAAACCAAACCCTGAATTAAGGGAAAAATGAACATCCTTAACCCCATTTTGCCTGCATGTCTTTTTCAGTTCTGAGGTTGTTTTTTTTTTTCAATTTTAACAGAAAAGTTTTCTACAGGCCCCAGACAGTGCATGAGCCCACAAGGACATAAGCATTAATGTTCAGTCACACTCTCTGTTAAGTAACTGGTGTGATGAGTTGTTGTTCGGCAGCTACTGAACACACTTAACCACCACTGTGCGTGTGTGTGTGTGTGTGTGTGTGAGTGCGTGTATATGTGTGTGTTTTCAGGCATCGGTTAGTGCCCAGCGTTTGTCTCCATTTAAGCTTTGGTTGTTAAATATGCCTTGGGGATGGCCACTTGACCCCAGCAACTCCTTTATGCAGCCACAGAAAATAACTTCCTTTACTCATTCACTGCTATGGATGAACAGAGCAATAAGGTGAGTGGAGTGCTTACAAATACTTGTCTGTGGTGCAGATGTGAAGATGGGTACACCGGGATGTGTGTGTGTCTTATTACCTAGGCTTTGTTTTCAATCACCATTGTTTGTTTATTAGTGGGACTGTGAAAAAAGGGGGACAAAAGAAAAAAAAATGAGGAACCCATTTGATTTTGGAGCAGATGGAAGTCATGGAATAGATCCAGATTTGATTTTTCTGCTGCTCCACATGCAATTTGATAGTTACAGAGTCGACCGACAGCATCCTGGCACAAAGCTGAGTGAGCTGTTGAGTTTCTGTATGTAATTTACCTGTTATTAATGTGCTAGAGAAGGTCGAGGAGGTTAGTAAATACTTCCATTGTGGCCTGGTAGACGTAGTGTGTGCTCTGAGTGCAGCTATAATTATTCCTTGCATCTCCATGTGTGTTTGTAACTGTGGACCAGACATTGGGAGGGTTTGTTTGTATGTTTCTGGGCTTGTGTGTATGTGTGAGTGGGTGTCTGTGTGTATATATGTTAGTGTGAATACCATAGAACACAAGTTAACAAGCTCTGTGTGTATTAGATGGGTGGATCAGTGTTGGTGTGAAACATCTGAGGCGGGCTTGGGGGCCCCTCTGATATCAGTTCTACCAGTCACATGATGTGCCACACACAAACACACATCGACTCATGGAAAAACATACACACATGCTCATGTCTATACACAGGCAAGCATGTTTCCAGTGACTTGTATCTCCTAACTTAGCAGGATGACCCTGCAGTGATACCTCATAGGGGGACCCACCATGACCCCGCGTCACCTCATGCCGTCCCACAGGCACCTCCCAGCCATAGGCCTCACTGGCCTTGCTGTGGGCAATCTGTCAGGAGGCCCAGAGATGTCTCATTTATCAATAGGTGAGGCTTATTGTTTCAGGGGGCTTCCTCTTTCCTGTACAGGACAGTCCTGCATAGGGGGCCATCAAACCGCCGGGGGCCACTTATGAAAGGTGAATATGGCTTAATGAAAGAGCCGGATCTTCCCCTTGAGTGTGTCGTATGACAAGGCGACTGCTCTGGCCGGGAGTGTGTTTTTCCACATCATTGCTTTAAGTGCTAGGCTGGCTTTATCAGATTTGGGATCTCCCCTGTGTATGTTTTTGTCAAAGAGAAGCAGCGTACAGTTACAGTTGGTGTATCCTGTCTTTATCTACAGAAAAACATAAAGGTGACATGAAACAGATTGCGTTCCCCAAGTTAAGACGTTAAGCTGCCCTATTTGAACAGGCATTTGAAATCATACTTGACAATCTATAGATAGAAGTCTGAACCTATTAGTAAATCGAGATTGTGATTAAAGACATAAGGCTTGAAGGAAATGTGAGTAACTTTAATGTTGATAATGCTTCTATGGCCTGCCAATTCACTCATAAAGCATTATTAAAATGTTTTTTAAAAAACATAAATCCAAATATGTCGGGAAGACTCTCATCAGTGTGCCAGAGTCATAAAAATGGATTATTATGGAGGAGGTGCACTGACTTAAGAAATGCCCAGTTCATTCTCTTTTAATCTGTGTAGCTGAACATAGGAAGGGATATTTTCATTTTTGCTGTTGGCATAGACTTGGATTGAGACGACCACTGGGCAGGCAAGGAGTGTTTGCTCAAGTGGAGCCAATTACTCAAAATAAATTGGGTCTTCCTCTATTCCCTCCTTTGCTCTTCCTCCCTCTCTCCCCCTCATCTCTCTGGTATGGGTTGTCATTTGAAAACCGGGTCAGATCCACACTGGACCCCTCCTTCCAAATAAACAGGCTAGTAATGGCTGTTTACCCAGAGAACAAGAGCCATTACACGCGAGGAAGTTAAACATCTCTGACAGGCAAAATGGCTGCAGACAAATCACTGTTGCCCTTTCTTGGGCGATTGATTGGAGGAAGGCTGATGTTAACTGTTACCAGCAGCCATACGCACTTGCTTTTCATAAAGGCATACCAACTTGATGGTGTAAGGATTTAAATCAAAAAACTTTTTTGTTTCTCTGAAATTACCCTACAGAGGGCATGCATGACCCTGTTTGAGATGGAATTCATCACACTGGTTGCCTGGGAAATACAGGTCTCGAAATCGTTCAGCAACGCGTACTTGAGGGAAAAAATCAGAGCCCACGTCTCAGAGGGTCTGCGCAGCGTAATGTGGAAATGTGGAGGAGGCATGGACCGAAAGTGCATTAAACAAAGTACAAGTAAGGCAAGCTGTTATAAGCTTAATGTCGTGGAGTGGAGATCAAAAAATGAAGTCAGAAAATAATTTGAAGTGAAAGGCACCGTTCTGTGACGCCTGCAGATTAATTGGAAAAGAAATGGTACGGTAAACAGAACAATGCATTTGTGGTCATACATGTGTGGAAAATTGACAGCATTAAATCAAAGCTTGCTAACCAGGCCATAATGGAAATCTGCATAATAGGAACCAACTGGGTAATTTGCCATTGAGCTTAGGAATTTTGTCTGTGAAGGTCACAGTGAAATGAAAGGACTACACTTCCACAGTCTTACATTTATTTATATTCATTTATATTCATTTATATTCTGCATCATGCATTTTCCCTCAAGATTTAACAACCTAACTTATTTCCTGGAACCAGGTCACACGCAGGTTTTGTTCCTGCACTGCTTACGTGTCGAAGCAATTATCCAGTTAAACCGAAGCTGTGTCTGACGTACAGAGGAAGTTCAAAGCTTTCAGGGAAAGATGACGGCCAGGTGACTTTTTTAGTGATGTGTCCATCATAGGTGAGTCATTATAAAAACAGAGAGAAAACAATACGCGTAACAATTTTTAATTCTTCTGGGTTCATCTATCATTAAAAAGAAAACAATATTTTATAAACAAAATCTGCACAACAGATGTCAAATCAAAAAAGAGTTTTAATAAATACATTTGGAAGAACTCTAAAGATTTAGTTACTTTTAAATAAAAACTGGACATAATTTTAATCCTATAAAAATACAAAACAGGGAAGAATGAGGTTTTAAAATGGCTATGAGTCTAAAACAACAAATGGAGTGTGAAGCTGGTTGCAGTTACAGTCATATTCTTAACAGATGGGACCAGAGACACGGCGAGTTCTGGGTTTTTCCTCACAGAATTGAGCTGTATGAGAATGTACATTGAGCCAAGGCATGTTGTTGTAATTGGCTCACAGCAGTCTGCTGCTCTGCAGAGATGTGAGGCTTCAAAAAGGTGTTGCCTGAGCTTTGATTCAGCCCATCATCATAGTTCAAATCACAGACACGCAGGACAGTTGTACAATGCTGAGCCATAAACCCTGGCGCAACACCCAACAGGAATTTCTGTCTCATGCATTTCCAAATGAATGGTTGGCAGGATAATGCAGCATGCATCCGGTGGAAACAATATGGTACAACACTGCCTGCGTGTGTGTGTGCTAGGATCCCCGCATGTGTGTTTTCCTGTAGGCGATGCTTGTGCATGTAGCTGTACAAGATCCCCGAGTGCATCAAAGCGTACGCTCTCTCTTTCCCCTCAGCTGTCAGAGTGCCAGGCAGCATTCAACACCTGGATCAGCAGGTCTCCCCCTCATGCGCAGCTACTCTTACACACTCCGCTGATCTCTATCACATTGCAGAGGCAGAGGCTACGCAGCTGCTAACTTTCCCAAGACTTCACATACATTCTCATCCAGGGTTGAGCTACTGAAACCCAGTCCCTGACACTGTTTCGCCCCGTCCAACAATCCAAAGATTCTCCCCTGGTTACATTATACTTGCCTTGTAGTGTTTTACCTTGCATTTCATACTGTGTAATGTACAGTGACAGCACAGACTTTTCTGAGGATTAGATTTCTCCACAGTGGTTGTTAATAGATGTGTGGTGTCTCACTACTGGGTCAGAAGTTAGAGGCCTTTGTTAATTGTGCCAGTATTGTGCTTAAAATATGCTGCATTGAAGACGGGGGTTTATCACTGAGATGTTTGTTTTCCACTCCATGAGCCTTTGTTAAGTAATATATTCCTGATGTTGGCGTTACAATAAACTCTACTGGATTGAGTACTTCATTCCAAGTGTGGTCACAGGATCCGGAAAAGGTGCATGCTTTCAGTTTAGCCTCAGGGTTTCTTGGAGAGCCTCGTATAAATAATCACAACATATTATTTTTACTTTTTTTGTTGCAAGTTTGCCTTGGTTCAGTTTGAACCCAAAGTCATGATGGACACTCACCAGGAAACCGAGCAAGCCCCTCCAACAGACTCCCAGGTGGCAATTCAGAATTCATACATGCAATCCTACTGGCAGCCAATCAAAAGGCGATTTTCCACCCACATCCCTCGGCCGATACCCTGTGGGTTGATTTTCAGTGGTGTCATGAAAAAAGGCACGTGCAAAACAATCTGTTCCTTGGAGGAAACAGACAAACCCACTGTGCAGTTTTGGAAAGGACAGGCATTGCCCGGCTTTTACGTCACCCTACCCTGCTTCCTGTAGCCTGGGTGGCAAGTTCATCATAAAAGCCAGGTGTCACGGTCTGTGAAAGACCAAATGGATGACTGAGATATCAAATATTTCCTGGGAGATCCCCAGGAGAAGGCACAGAGGTCTAGTATATTACCCATTTTTTCATGTTGACTCTTGCACCCAGGAAGACAGAAAATGTTTTTCAGGAATTCTTCAGCACTAATGCATTGCAACAACTTTTAATGAATGTGGGCATCACTCTGCAGCTGAACCTCCCTAGGAAACCTATAATACACTGATCTGGTTGCTCATTTACTCCGACAGACTCTGCTGCTTGGGAGTCTTGCGCTTCTGAGGGCAAGAAAAGGCTGCCGAAGCGTTTCAGCTGGTAGACAACAGACTTACAGAGAATGCAGTACAGCAGTGTTGATGAGGTACTGTGATTGATTGGGCCGCTCTCAAGCAGGGGTTCACTAACATTTCTGCTAACATCATTTTTAAAGCAATGCAGCGTGGGCACAGTGAATTATTAAATGACAATCCACATATGGATGGGTTCTGCGAGGGCAAAATGATGTCATATTAAACTAAACCAGTCTGTATTATCATATCAAAAGAGTAGGCTAATATAATAATACAGTAGATACATTTTCATTTTTAAAAACATCGCTATGCTCTCTGGAAGCAGGCAGTATTAAAAACACACTGCAACAGAGGCTTGGGCTGAAAACACATTTTTGGCAAGCAGCAAATTTCCAACTGAAATGTATGTTCATTAGAGAGCATAAGGTCTAGCATATCAAACCCCTAAAAATAGCTTCTTTGCCATCCTCCAGGCCTTTGAGGATCAGAGTTGAGCGAGGCAGCTGAATAGTGCCAGAGTAAAGCCCGAGTTTGTGGACAGATGTTTCTGAGAACAGGTGGCTGGGGTTGTCCCCTGGATTTGCATGGCTATGACAGACACAGCAGACCTCACAGACTTCAAAGGCAAAGAGCATGACTGCTAATGATCTGTGGAGAGAGGAAAGAGGAGTGGCTAGCTAGCAGGCTAGCTTCTCAGGCGCCATGCAGACACAGTGACTTCCAACACAAAGTCCACGGAAAACTTTTTTTTTTCTTCCTGCAGTGGATTCCTTGCTATAATGAGGTCATGGTTTCAACTACTGTTGCGGAGCCATTTGATACTTTAAGCCATAACATTAAGTGCTACTGCAGTCCAGTGCATGCAGAAAGTTTGATCGGAGGGTAAACGAACTGATTTGAAAAATAATTACAGGGGTTTCAAGTAGGATTATTACAATCCCACAGAACAAATTGGCTATCGTATACAGTAGTTACATTAGTTATAGGCATGTCTCCAATAAACACATTTGGTTGTTATTGAGATAAATATGTTCATTATAGACTGATAATGATTTGTTTTGTTTGTCAAATTGGTCTGTCTAATCTCACTTTACTAGATGAATGCAATTAAATCATTGATGCTCCTTTATTTTAAGAGGAAACTAAGCAGTTTTTACATCAAGACCCACGTAGAATGAAAGTCACTGATAAAGCAATAATATCACACAAAGCAAAATGCATGAGGAAAGGCAATTTTCTTTAAAGACCATTAGAAACATTCTCCCAGAGCTTGAAACCAAGCGTGAACCCTCTGAATATCTGACTTGATGAGATTTCTTCTTGCTGTGGAGCAATTAAGTCAGACAAGCCAAATCTCCGAGTCTACCCCCTCCCCTTCATCTGTCATATTTTCAGCTTTGATCTCCTCTAACCCCATTCATTAAGCAAATACAACACACTGCCACTTAAAGTTCGCAATGAAGCCCTTAACATCTAATAAATAATGCATTCGCCCCGGGATCAAACATGAGATGAGCACCAGGCGAAAGCATGTGCTCACGGTGGGTTCAGGCGGAGCTAAAATGTATGCTGAATGAAATGGGAAACGTGGTAGTACACAAATCAAGCCCAAAGACTTGGCGGTCTAGGACTGGAATAAAAAAATGTGATGATAAATGCAGTTGTTTCCACCCATGAGTCTGAGGCACAGGGTGATGATGCTGAAATCTAAAACTAGTCGGCAACATAAAGAATGCATTTTAAGTGGTAAGATGAGACAACATATAAACACGTGACTGTCCATACAAAAACAAATGAAATCCATCCTATAATTGTTGAGATACTTCAATCTGGGCCTGTGTTTCAGTGGTGGATGGACCCAGAGTAAACAATAAAACTCTGGAGCCTTTCTGCTAAAACAGCCCCTGATTGGTTTACGTTTGCCATTGATCATTCTGCTAAAGTAGCATTCTAAAAATCAATTTCTACTGACCTCTCTGCGACTTGCTATTAATACAATAATGTACGCCATCAATTAGAGCTGCACACTATGCAAACCCCCACGTGATAATGTATTGTGACAGGCCAGCTTTCTCCCATGTGTGCGAATAGACAAATAGTGTCCTCCTGTTTCAGCTCTCGGGGCCTTGCTGAGGAAGAGTGAACTGAGTCAGCGGGGGGCTTTGACTACATCTTGAGTTTATTACTCCCCACCCTTAAATCCCACAGTGACCTCCTTCTTTTCTGTGCCATGTTCAAATAAACATCCAGGAAAAACTTTTATTCTTCCCTCTGTCCACTAATGTTCTCGGTGTTCCCTCCTCAGCTTTCTTTCAATCTGTTTGTTTTCGCTCCCTTCATCCTTGGACAGGAGACACGCCATGACCTGATGGGAGCCACGTCATGACCTTTGCCAACCAAAGCCAAACCTACCACACACACACACACACACACTCACACACTCAGTGTGGTTTGGCAGTGGGGTTAAGGTCTGTGTTGCCTTTATGTCCACTGAGATGTGACCGGGCTGCTGTATATTCATGACCTCCTTCCCCACACACAGTCCTTCAAAGCCTTTGACTGGAGGGGGATTTTGTTTATTCTACTCTCTAAAAGCAGAGATCCGGGACTTATTCCTTGTTCACATTGAATAAAAAATAACTCTACGAAGTGCAGGAAATGGCTCTATCAAATGGCCATACACACTGAGATATATAGTCACACCCCAGCAGGGTTTCAATCTTGAGGCGACATCGTGCTGCGTTAAGAACGCAGACACAAAAATCTACCTCTCTATAGGCCACTGGGAACCCCTGTCAGTGTTATACTATCTGTCCCGCCCTACCACTCACGCATGACCTATAAGGAATTACATTTAGTCAAAAGGTGGGCTTAATAATGAGGGCCTTTGTAAAAGGTCATATTTTCGTCCCAGCTCCCTCTCCTCCTGTGTGTTTTCTGTAATTGGAATATTGTCTCTAGGCTTTTAGTTAAAAAGGGCCCTCTGAGGTAATCTCCACCATCTTGGCAAAATGCAAACATAGCCAAGTCTCTACAGAGAAACCGCCAACCCGAACAAGTTTTTCCCCTTTAATAACATCTTTTATTAAAGCAGGGTGAAAACAATTAGGGGTGTGTGAGACTTTATTGAATAAGCGTTGTCCCGTCCGCTGAGGGAATGTGGCACAAGGAGCATTGCTGAATGTTTAAATGTGGGAAACCTGAAGGGGATAGAGGAGTAATTGAATTAGAAGTAATATGCACCAAACCTCCCCTGAAATTGCTGTTTAATTCTCTTTCAGTAATAAGAACGGAAGTCCATCCTGAAAAAGTGCAACTAGCAGAAAATACATCCATGATCATATAACATCATAAAGACTGGCAAAATGATTGGCCCTCTGGAAGAATAAATGGTGCTGTATGTGAAAAGCTTAACTTTCCATAGGTATTGAATGCTAATTTGTCATCAAGTGCATATGAAGACTTTTAGGCCAATGAGGGCCTGAAATACTTCTTTTTCTTTGGGAGAAACTGCCATAAGATAAAGTGAAAGTAAGGTAAAATAAATAAATGGCAAACTTGAAGAGAGTTTCTGCACTCTACATCATTCTTAAAATAGCCTTTTCTGCTGCAAAAAAAATGATGATTTGATGTCGAGGATCATTTGATGTTGAATGATCTTGTGCCTCAGATCCTTCAGCAATAGTTTAAGTCACCGCTGGATCACTAAGGCTGAATCATCTCGTAAATAAAATCCAGATCCAGACTCAGGAATTGTTTCACTTTATCCTCATTTCACTCCAAGGTCTTCTATTTCAAAAACAATTAAACTCTGTTTATTGTTTTCCCTTCACCTCCTTCCTTTGTGTGCCGCGGATGCGTTCCCTCTCAGCGGGAGTTGGAGCCGATTCCCTGTAGCTCTACCACCTCGCAACAGGGTGCAGCTGCGCGGAGACATCAAAAAGCATCGCGATCTGCTTATGAAAATCCCGAGACCACAAACTCTGAGTCAAAGAGAAGTTCATCCACTCTTACTCAAAGTGGTTCCACCACAGGGATTCTCTACAGTAGCAACTTCATCCTGTGCACCACTGCTGCTGCCACACTGGCTTTTATGGAGAACTTTATAGGAGACTGATCAGGTATTCCGTTTGTTTTACTGAGGAGGGGATTTAAATGAGGCTCCTGGAATTATTCTAAGATAAATGTAGCGCCATTACAGTGAAGCACATCCATATAAGATGCCTTGACAAAGGAACATGTAGGTATGTCGATAAAATCTCAATTTGCTGTCAATATCAGGTTACACTGCACTCAGTTACCTCCAAAAACCATCAAAAGAGAGGAGAAGCCAAGCAGAAATCTTGGCTCAAGCAAATACTTTTTCTATCAACTGATTAATTTGCATTCTGCAAGCTCATGCATTTCACAAACTCAATTCCATCTTCTCTTTACACCAGACTTGTTATGTTTTTCCAGGCACTGTGCGATTTGAATAACTATTGACGTACTAAAAAAAAATCCTTTCGCTACTTTTAATACTGGAGCCAAATGTGGGGTTTTTAAATGCATGAGGAAAAGTGGGAACAACAAGGGAGAGACAGAGAAGCATTTGCATGCAAAGAAATCTCTCCATGGTCAAAACTCTCCTCAGGGTTACCGACTGAGATGTACTCAGACTGTCCGAATACTATAAACATTCACCCACTACTGCAGGTTAATGCAGAAAAAAGAAGTGCTGCAGTAAAGATAAAGGATAAGAGGGGATTTTTGAATGTTAATTTCAACAAAACACTCAATTTTACATCAATTCTGATATGAAGAGAAAAATGTTCCCATTAAAGCTAAAAATACCTCCGCATCAGACACAATATGTCCAAGTGAAAAAGTTCTGTATTAGAACATCCTTTTGACTCTGCTGCAGTGCTCAACATTGCAGTAAGGTGAATGACTGCATCTTTTAACGTGGTGCAGCTCTGCAGTTCATTGCTGCGGGTGTGATCAGACAATGGAGAACAAAATGAAATGACAGGCGGGAATGAAAGGGATACTTTTGAAGTGCGAGGTCTGTTACGACACATCTGAGCACGGCAACGTTATCAAATTTGTCAAACTTTGAGATGATGACGGTTTGTCTAACTCAAGCGGACGGACAGATGGCTGGGTGAAGCGGCCTGTGAAATCTAAGCCCTGTTTAAAAGCAGTACGCTTTCGAGCGACTGGGAATAAATATGTAAACCCGGCGTGCTCTGTAAGGCGAACATGCCTCCTCTCATTCTCAGTCCTGCACCGTCCCACATGCCATCCATTCAGGGCCCATTAGTCATAATGAAGTGTAAAGTAACCTTCAATACACCTTTTGGAAAGCAAGGAAGGTACCAGGCTGAAAAAAAAAGATTTTGCAGAAATCCGTGCTCTTGCAGATCATTTCAGGATGGAGTTTTCTGAAAAGGGAAAATATGAGGGAGGGGGGAGAGAGAGAGAGACTCCTTTGTCTCTGGTTCGAATCAAAGGCTTACGGAAATATGTTTCGATGGAAGTAAACTGTTCTCAATGGGAAACATGTGACCTCCAAGGTAGCAAGGTGCTTTGAGAGGAGTCGAGAGCCGCCTTCCTTGCTCTTAAGAGGTATGTTGGGAAGCGCCACCAAAATCTGCACGGAGCCCCCTTTTGTTTGGACTACAAATGGCCCTGCGTGGGGTGAGAGGTCAAAGCGATAATCACATGTGTAAACACACCTCTACTCCTGCGCCGGGCCTCCTGCTTGACCCCGGCTGTTTCTGGCAGGTGAATGTTTGCAATGCATCAACATCCAGGAGTAGATGCCGAAGGAGTGCCCTGCTCCGGCTCAGTGTTTATTGGGCCCAGGCTTTCAAACAAAAGAAAGCGGCAAGGAGGCAAAATAATGGTACGTGATATATTCTCACACACCCACATGTCTGAGCAGACACAGTCTTACACATACACTCACTCTCTCACACACACACACAATAGCTCTCTAATTAATAGTTCCTCTGCCTCCTGAGTCTGTGAGGCAAGTCCACCCTAATCCCTTGGCACTTAGTTCAGAGCAATCGGCGCGCAGCAAAGTCTGCCTTTGGAACGCTAATTAGCATCATTGATTTTCTTCCCCAGACTCTGACATGCAAATCGCCCAAAACAAGTTACTTTTTTAAGAGACCCCACCAGTCCAGAAAAGGCACTGCAGTTCATAGGTGTAGCTGCACTACCACACTTGAAATGTAGGTTAAAAAGCAGCGAGGGTAGAGCGCTTCTCTGAGGGTGATAGAGCATAATTAGAGCTGGTGTTTACTGACAAATTAGCAGATGGCGTTGATTGATAATCATAGACCCCAAGTACAGCCAGAAATTTGAAAAAAAGACCATCATTTGCAGTGTTTAGGTAAGGGAGATATTGGCTAATGTAGCGAAATAATCTCTGGCTTAAAATATGTTTACACTGATACACTAATTAAGATATCTCTCTGGTGGTTACTTAGCCAGTCAGTTTTACAACTTCACTTTCTGGTAAACTGTGACGCCTGCAGCCGAGACGAGATGAGTGAAGCGTGTGAGGTAACTTCAATAAGAATTGCCAGTGTCCACACGCCGTGGGGGGAAGTAAATTGCGAGTAATGGACTCTGAGAGTGCAGAGATGTTTATCAGACTAAACGAACAGAATCACACTGCAGGGATGTGGAGCTGCTGCCTGTGTGACAACATGCCAGAAAGAGTCCCGATTAGGACTGATGGCTGCCATGAATTTATGCACTGAGACTTGGAGGGAAACTACGGTGGATCGCTAGGGGCAATCAGTTCCATTACTCTCCAAATGTGTGTCAGTCGAGCACGCTCCTCTAATTCTTCCCCACTGCTCACTGTGTGGAGGCAGATCGTCATAAACACACAATACACATGGCAGTCACCACCACGTTATTGTTTCCTGTAATTCAAAACAAGGGTGGAATTGTGCTATTTTTGTGCTAATTAGCTACTGGCCATGTCCAAAAAGTGGAATCAAAGTGACCGCAATCATCCCTCGCCTTCTTAACAAGAGCGGGTGAGGAAACCATCACAGCTTGACTTAACCAAAAACCTCCACTGGCAAGTCCATAAAGGGAAGGAAGAACAAGGAATTAGGGAGATTTTCTGTCTTCCAAATACACAAGCCAGATGCCAATTTATCTCTCTTCTCTTATTCTCTCCCTCTCTTTTAGCGTCTCCGTTTTCCTCTCTTTTCCTCAATTTGGACTTTTATAATTTTTCCTCTCTCCCTCTCTCTCTCTCTCACTCTGCGTGATTGCATCCATATGCTCTCTAGGGATAGATGGGGTCAACACCCTACTTACTCACGCCACAGTGAGGCACTGACACTTGTGAGAAAGCCTTTTGCGCAGACTAAAATGCGTGCACATACACACACACACACACACACACACAAAAATGCACACATGCATTACCAGTGTGATTGTCTCCACGCAGCAGACCCCCAGACTGTGTAGCCTCAGTGCTTAGCAGAGAGGATGAGCTCTGGGATTTTCATGCCAATGCTTAATTCTGCATCGCGGACGTATGGAGTATGTTACTCCACAGCGATCCTCTCTTGTCTTCCTGATACAGTTAGGAACGGCCCCTGAGATGCTCTGGCATCAATTAAGTGGCGCTCAGAGGAACTGCACTCAATGGGGCCCGATGGATCCCTCTGCCTTCAATCCCCTCTTTTGTTCAGCAAAGCCAGGAGAGGTCATAAATTTGAACATGTAGACAGCGCGCAAATTGCAGTCACACTTGCGAGCGCAGGGAATCAAGGCCAGGAGAGTGGGGAAGAATTAGGCAGCCCTCCACCCGGGGTTCAAATCCCTATCATCTATCCACCCCAGGGAATGCACTGCAACAGTAGACCACATAGTTGACCCAGTACACAGAGAAAGAAAACCAAATGAATACACCTATACAACCAAGCCTGCAAAGGCGCAGAGACACATTTTGAGCCACTAAGGAAACAGCTGTTAACACACATTAAGGTATTTCTTCTTGCATTGCTATATTTGTGCCTCCTGTGCTTGCTCACTATCCCTGCTATCACTTTTCCCACACACCTAAACACACACACACACACATACTTGCACACAAACATGATTGAAGGACATCGATAAAATCTGTTATAATGAACCCCTCCTCCAGACCTTGCCAGTGACCTTTGGGAATCCGATTTACTCTGCCACATCTCTGATCATATCTCTGCTGTCACTCATAAATTATGGCAATATGGCAATGGATGATGCATCTAACCAGACCTTCACTGTCTATTTTCAATCCCCTGTCTGCATCCATTTGTCTGTATGGGGGGGAAAGAAGAGAACTCTGGTATTAATATAGTATGGAATCAACATGGAGATAAACAGGTATCTGAATGAAGCTTTGCAGCAGCTTAGAGGAAGCAATTCATACACACAGCAGGCTGTTATTCCTTCATAGTGGCTGCTTTCCACATACAGTAGACTTACAGTATGTCCTGCTAATTTTCAGGCTTGCTTACTGGCATGCCTCACTGGCACACCTAACTGGAGAGCAGCCATCACTGAGAGGTGCACAGGTGGCTCACAGGTTGGATTCTCACTCACTGGTACAGGTTCGCCGTCCAATACCCACTAATTTCTGATTGGTCATTCATGTTCGAGGGTGGGATACCTACATTGGAAAGCTTTGCCAAATGATTCCGACTGATAAACGACAGTGTTTTAAGGTGTAGGACGGGAGGGGAGATGAGTGAGCCTCCGGTGGGTTTACACCCTCCCTGTGAAAAGCCACTCTGGCAGGGGAAAGGAAGCAGCCAGCAGCACCATGTGTTATGGAGGTGGCACTCGTCCGTCTACACCCACTGCAGGCCAACCATGGAGTTAATGGTGACATGAACCACAGCGCATGAAAAATAGTCATCTTAATTTAGGGAAACTGGTGTAAAAAAAAGCTTTAAAAAGTCTAACGCTACAAGTTCCACCTGTGCTTTTCCCGCTAGTGTATTCTTTGAGTTAAAAGGCCTATTGATCACAGGCAATTTACTGAATCTGCACTACACTTAGGTACAATCTGGACAATCTCATGACGGCATTACTGAAGCTTACATTTCATTTTGAAATTGAGCACAGAGATATCTATGGCTGAGATAACTATGGATAAAGCTGACAATATCTAGATTCATGGTAACTTAAGCAGTAATAATGTTAAATCATTCAATGTGGTTTATCAGTGCACTGAGACTGAAAGCAACTACCTTTTCAAAATCATCTAGCAGAAATGTGAAAGCGTACTGAAACCTCACTTCAAGGAACCAAAAATTATATTACAGTTGTTTCCATTAACCAAAGAAACTTAACCCTAAACTCAAAATGCAACTGAATGAAAAATCCTGTAAAAAAAGAAACAAAAAAGAAATGTAAACACCGAAATTACTGTATTGTTAGTAGTAAAGTACAGTAGGTATAGGAGATGTGTGTTGTGTAGGTATAAATCCAGTACTTCCGAAGAGCCAGGTGCTCTATAAGCAACACTTTTCATCGAGGGCAAATTGGTGGTTTGTACAAGAGGTTGAGGGGTTAAACTTATTTTACCGTGGGCGACACAGTCTACCTCGACCCCAAAAGTGTGGTCACAAGATCACAGAGGGAGCACTCAGATTAGCCCACCATCCGTTTTGGAAAATAAGGAGTGTGTTCTGCTGTCTTAATCCTGAGAGAAAAAAAAACCCTCTGTCAAATTCCTTGACCTTGCCAACCGCAGACTTAACAGAAGACTTTGATTTGTCAACGATGACCACAACAAAGCTGGCCGCAGCGGCTGTCAGGGCCAAGGCTGCTGCTGTCTTACACATGTCATGTGGGTCCTGTGACACAGAGGTCACCCGGGATTTAAGATGCTTTCATGTGCTACAAGTGTTACGCTTAAAACAGTGACCTATGACTAGAACAACCTCAAGTTTAATAATTATTACAATTCTGCTGTTACTAAAACATGATCATGCAATCGCTGCTTTTCAGATAGATGAATGGGAGCCCTTTGATAATTAATTAAATTAAGTCTAAAATACTAAGTGGTTATTCACATAGGCCAGGAAAGGTGGAGAATCTGCTAAGAGACATGTTTCTGTTAATAAACACAATCGGGAGCATTCAATCTTAATTAAGTCAAAAATACAAAATTTAAGGAGGGTAAAGGTCGCAAGAGATAAAAAGCCAATCATTCGAGTGATATTGCAAAATAGCAAACAAACACATTTTTAGTGTTGTGCATGAACTATCTGTGCTTCATTTCAGTGAGTGATACATCAGGGATTTCTGCTGACAGAGCCAAACCCTAAAAACAAAATGATTGTTGGTTGCATTAGAATCTGCAAAACAACCAAGCCACTCTGAGCTGCCATCCTAAATCTTTGCAGCTAGCAAGTTGTAATACTTCACTGACAACATTGTGACTGTCTGAAGATGAATAACAGCGTCCCAGTATTATTATTGTTATTATTGTTGTTGTTGCTATAATGACACATTCAAAGGGAACTACTGCAATGGCTCGGAGAGTTTGACCTATCAGAGTGTAAAATAAAAAAGAAAGAAAAAATAGAACATGTTCACCGCCTTGAGGAAAAATGGACAAAAAAACCTGAAGCAACAATAAAAAGTTGGATGTGTGAACTACTTTTTTATGTCCCCAGAAAACGGTTGTGTTATTGACAGCTTTTCTGTAGTTGTTTTTTCTTCCTCAAACAAAGCTCTCAGGACACTTGTGTAAAGTACACAAGTGAAAAGAAAAAAAAAACTTCACATGCTGCTCTGCAGGCTGCCAGGAAATGCTCAACATTGCCACCAGTCACCTGAAACAACTTAAAAGGACTTTATCCACTCCTCTGTCTCAGCCGTATTGTTGAGATACAATGTGGAACTTGTGGAAGCTGTTGGTCTTTTGGCGACTCCGTCTGCATGTTTAAATCTCTGTCTGAAAATGGTCTTTCACTAATGTTTGGGATGTTGTGGAGCATGAACCATTAGTCAGAGATAAGCTGTGCTGTGGCTGTTCGGCTATGGGAAATCATTCCAACAACAGCAAGAGTAAAGTTAAGCAGAAAGAGATATTTTTCTTATTTCCTGTATTTAATATCTGCTATCTGTTGGTTATTCTCAGTCCCATTTTGATTCAGAGTAACTGGTTCATTCATCAACATAGGACAGGTAGTGGACTGGGAACTTGACCAACCACAGTAGGAAAACTCTCTGTTTGAAAGGGAAATATCACATATTATAGCCGTGATCTCACTGGAGATCTCATGCTGGACAATGTTGAATGTACATAATAAAAATGAAAAACCATGCTATCTTAATAGAGGCTTGGCTAGAGAGTGAAACTGGAAGCAGCCTCCTCGGTCCCCCTGATGTTTTAAAAGTCCACGATAAACACAAGGAGAAGTAGTCATTTTCCCACATGTTTGAGGCCCCAGCACACGTTTCCTCCTGCAGCACGCTGAAAGCAAAGGCCAGAGTGCACTTTTGTTTGTTGTTTCATCACCTGCTCATGTTTTATTGGTGGTGACTTAAAAGCTCCAACATCCAGTGAATGACACTGATGGCGAGAGGTTGAGATCAGCGGTCAGCAACATTCCTCCTCTAATGTACTGTTGATCGTATGAAATATCAGGCGGCAGGCACTGAGCAATATGCTTTGCGCACACACTTCCATTTAACACAGTCCAGAGGCACTATCCCTGTATATGCAATGTGGGAGAAGGAGGGTCGAGGGAAAATGTTAGAGGTCAGAAATAAGAGAATGAGGTCATATGTTGATGTGAGGTGTCACGGATATAAACCGCAGCGGTGTTTAAATCAGGCCGTTGACTTGCAGAATTTATCAAGCGCATCCTCTGTCTCACACTGCTACAGTAAAACAACTGGGCCGTCGTTGCTAAGAAATAACAGGCCAGAAGGCACGCACATGCACGCACACACACACACACATACACACGCAATCACACACACACGCATACACACACACACACCTTCATTCCTGCTCTGCACAAGACTGATGGAAACCATAACATGGGGCTGAGGACCTCTGGGGGATTGAGGAACGCCACACACTAACACAGCTCCAGTTACCCTGTAACCCAAGACACAAAAATGGAGAGACAGAGAGAGTCACACAGAGTGAGGGAGAGTGTGTGTGGTGTGTGTGTCCGGAGGTAGTCGAGTGACACCACACACCATCGAGCGGAGCTGGATCACATACTTTATTTGCAAATAACTGTCAACATTCACGTCAACCCTCTGATATTTCCAGATGGACGGGATTTAGATCTTCATGAGAGGTCCTGCAGTATCACGTGAAAACATTAAATCAATTAAATGTATTTCTGAGGTGTGCCATGAAATGAGAGTGAGAAAATGTTGCGTGAAACATACATGTCATACCGGTTTCTCCTTTAAAGACATCGAAACATACATTTTCAGATTCCAACTATGATGACAATTTTTAGCTGAACACTCACATCTGACAGCCTCCAGAAATATTTATTTTCAGGCGAGAGTTGCATTCCTCACAAACACACATGTATTTATTTGTGTTGATTTGTATTGAAAGAATTAAGGCTTTAGAAGTTTTGCGTCACTATATGAAAATGTTTGAATACACAACTTTCTGACTGACACTGCACTGCCTCGCATGAAAAAGAAAATGTGCTGCTTCTGGCAGCTTACAATAGATCAGTTAATTATTTGTAAATAACATGATCCATTTCTACATGCCAGGGAAAAGGAAAATGCGAAATGCACCCAGACAAACACAGTGGGACTTACATGAGGAAATGTGAGCAACTCTGAAATCGGGTTTATTTAAGAAACAAGCGTTGTCGGGGGGTGTAGTCTGGAGAGCGAAGAAAAGGCAGAGATGAAAATAAAAATTGGAGGCACATCTTCATTAGATGAGCTCAGTCTCTAGGAATGTGTGAGAAAAAGATGGAGAGAGAGCAAAAGAGTCAAGGAGGAAGAGAAGTTAATAACAAAGTAGATAAAATCTGCTTCGCCCATTAATCAGCATGCGAGCCAAGAGGAAGAGAAAGCGTCTTCCTGCTTCACTCAAAGTTCTGAATAAATCCCCTGTATTATAGCAACTTGTATTTAGTTACATTATCTCGCTGGGCCTGAAATAGGTGGTCAAGATGGATGCGGGACTAACACCAAAGGGAGCAGCAAAGAGCAAATGAGGCTGACACTAGACAGAGGTGTTTGACTAAGCCCGTGGAGCACAAACAACACTGCAAAACAGAGCATGCTGCCTGTGAACCTGGAGCATTTTTATCTTTCTAATGAAGTGACCCCTTTTAACTTTCCTCATAACATTTAAACGGGTTTTGTAAAAGTTAATAATGAGAAACATGTAATAAAAACAGCCAAGGACGAAAAACATGCGCGGTTAGAATATAACACGCCACTGATGGGGCGATGCATTTGTATATATGACACTGTTCATCTCCACTGAGGCCCACCAAATTCCTGCAATGGTTAATGTGGTCATTAACATCCACACATCCTGTCCCGGTATTCCTGAGCATGACACCAAGGCCATAATTCACTGCAGATTATTATGCAGCAGCTAAATGCCTAAAATGCGATAGTCGGTGTGATGGATCACCTCCATAGCTCCACGGTCTTTACTGCAACATCATAAACATGTAAACACCTTGAAGACGGGGAACAAAACCAATCCCAGACTCCCCACCCCTGACCCCCTCCCTCTGTGCACTGGGGCCAACATCCCCCTCCCTGGGGACAGCGCCATGCTCCTGCTTCTGCTCCTCTCTGAGCCGGTTGCATCGAGGTGACGTGCTTATGACGGGGTCCGACACCGTCGAGGAAGCTGAGGAAATGCAGAACCAACAAGTCCCATGTTTCCTTCAGGGAGCGCGCTTGGGGGCTGGGGCCTGCTTGAACTCTGTGGCCGGAGCTATTGAAGCTCACAAAAATGTTTGCAAAAAGGGTAAAGAGCTAATCCCCAAAGGTATAGATAGACAAGACCTGGGAGACGAGTGGGAAAAGTGAAGTTTGCATGATGTCCCACAAAAAGAGAACCTTACAAATCTCACGTGTACTCTTTTATATGAATTCACTTGTCAATAAATGTATTTTGGCAGTTGTGTACAGCCCTATCTTAAGCACATGCTTATTGTTTTGAACATGTTTTATATTACAATCAACGCTGTGATTAAACACTGAATGCATGGCTTCATCTTTGCATTTAGCCTTTGCAGTAATGCCGGAGGCAGACAAGCACTGCCAGGCAGTGGAAGTACGATTCAGGATTTAGTGCTGCATCTATATGAACAGAAAAATCAATTTGAACCATCTGGCTGGCACCTCCACCTATTTTCCAACAATGCAAATTGCGCAGAGGGGAAAGTAAAAGCACGTTCACAGCTAATATGCCAGTGTGAGCCCCTTCGACTGGGAGGATTTTATTGTTGGTGTTGGTTGCTAAGAGACGGTTGCTCTCTCATTTTAGGGGTCACAAATGTAATGCTTCTAATTTGGATGGGGGAGTGCATCCATGTAATTACAATAATCTTCTGCTTTCCAGTCTTGAATGGTGATGTTGCATCGTGAACCTGCCGTGCAGAAAATCAGCAGGAAGGGAATAACATTAATAGTCAGAGAGAGACATATTTAAGGGTTTAAAAATTAAGGCTGGTGAGCGATCTACCGAGGCAATTGTGTGACACGTGTATAACTGCTGTGTTTGCAATTGATTTCAGCGAAGGACTGTAAATGCTATCATCTGTGCGTCATGGCATGCATGTCCATGTGAGAGTCATTTAACTTTCAGCACAAAGGATTTACATTACGGCAAAAACCATTTACAAACACAACTGCAGGCCTGATCAGGCAGATTTCCTGAAAATGCATTCCGCAGGCCCACACAGACCTGCTCATCTTCTTCAAACAACTTCCACTCAGCTCTGCAGCCCAGTTATATTTTCACACTTCCAAACCAAACACAAAAACCGTGCTGAGCTGCACTCTACCCTGGGCCATTGTGAATATCATTTGCATTTTAAACATCAGCTGATGCTCTTATCCAGAGCAGCTATCAGTGTGAGGGCAGGCAGGGGGTCACAGGATGCTTCAACAAGCAGTTTGGTCTTCTCTAATGTTGTCACATCAGCACACTCTGAAAATCGAAAGAACCGTGATTTGTGAGCAGAAAGTAAAACATCTGAAGTCAAAATTATGCACAATGGAAGGACCACATGGAGGAGAGTTTTCATGTGTCCATCCATCTGCCCTGATCTCCAACAGATCACATTTGCTACACACACAGACACATTTGCCTCTCTCTTAATATTCATGTCTTCAACTTTTCCATTTTTTTCCCATTAGAGACCAAAATATTGCCAAAGTTGTGGGTAAATGTCCCAGCGTGTACAAGATTCCAGTGAGACAGTAACATCTTTACAAAAACTCACAGTGGCTGAGCAAGAAGTTCCTGGGTTGAAATCACAGTCACACCAAGGATTTTATATTACATGTCTCCTCCCACAGTCGACTTGGGACTTTAAATTGCCCCTTGGCTTGAATGTGAGAGTGATTGGTCTAAATGAGCCACATGATGGACTAGTGACCTGTCCAGGATGTATTTCCTGCCTTTGTCCAATGTGTGCTGGATACAGACCCCAGCGAAACTGTTAAAGTGCAAAGCAGTTTTGATGAGAGACGCTATAGGACATACACAATGGCTTCCTTAAAAATGAGAAATAGGAGCGTGATTAATGTTGTTCCCCATGTCTTTCAATCTGCCACTGAAGCGGTGCATATACCCTCACACTGATGATCAGTGATGTCAGTGCAGGTTGCTACAGGACCCCAAGATCTGACCACAGCTTTGCCTATGAGTAATTACCCCCTTCTATCAAGGGAACCTCGGAGAAGACATGCATCACTCATTTACTGCAGAAAAAAAAATCTCATTGGCTCACAATGGCACCCAGGAGCAGTGTGCAATTAATTGATAAACGCCAGGACGTGATGTCCCGTCAGATAGTATGGAAGTTCTCCAAAAGAGTGCAGTGGGGCATGAATCAAACACTGAAAAATGCATTAAGAGAAAGTTAGTGAAATGCCATTAACCTACCAAAGCCCTCAACTGATAGTGGAGGGCAATAGCATGAGTTTTAAATTGCACCAAGCCCTCGAGATTATGGCAAAGTCTGTAAGTCTTCCATGAAAGGCTGCAAACCCATTTTGATTGCTCCTGACACAGGCCCATGAAGTTCCATGAGCAAGACTTTGAATCTGAAAACCATCATTAGGGATGCGGTGAATGTGTTTTGACCAAGTGATTATTGTATATACACATGTGCTGATTTATAATCAGATTGAAATTTTAGGGGAAAAATATCATACTTTGCCTTGGTTGGTTATATTGTAAATATTGTACTCATGCCAACATGACTCCATGTTTCCCATAATAATGTTAGTATTAGTCTCTTCCCAAAGGGCGCCATCAATAAAGCTAAGGGTTGAATTCCGTTTCTACGCAGTGAATGACAAATCAACAGACTTGGCAAAGACTGGAAGCACTCCCTCTACACAGGAATTTGGTAGTCATGCAAAAGCAAAAGCAAATGTATCAAAAAGTACTCGTCCTCCCACAAATAAACACACACGGAGACACATACACACACACACATACCCCCCCCCCCCCCCCCCCCCCCCCCCCCCCCACCGTCTTGCTGTAGAGATTCCCCTGGCTTTGATTAATCTCTGCTGTCAGGGGGAAGTTCCTGTGTTTGGGTCCCGACAGGCAGGTTGCCCACTCCACATCTGGAAGCTCTAGTCCTACCATCTCCAGACACACACAGACACACTCTTGCACTAAAAGGCTTCTTCTGCCGCCAACACACAAATCACCCAAAAGCTCTCTCGCACATACACCTTCCACACTTTTGCTACCTTTGTTTTCTCCTCTGTAACCAATTATTCAAAGTGTCTTTAGATGTTGATTTAAGTCTCTCTTTTTCCATTATCTTCGAGAACACCAATAAGGGAGAGTGAGCCTATATAGCCCTCCACACTTGTAATTAAAGGTGGTATTGACTTTTTTTTTTTTTTTAAAAAGAGTAGACTTTTGTGTAAAAAAAAATGGCTTAGACAACAGGTTGGTGGCACTGTCACCTCACCACAAGAATTTAGTAGTCTAGATCCCTGTAGAACTGAGTCTGCATGCATCCTCCCACAGTTCTAAATCATGTATATGACACTGAAGGGAGACTCTAAACTGTCCCTAAATGTGTGAGCTTTTGTCCCCTATTCTCTATTCTTAACTTTCACCCTATGAGCACTGGAGATACAGTCCAGCGGACCCCCCTGACACTGCTAAGTACAAATGGGAAAGATGATGGATGAATGAATGAATGAAACAAGGAAACAACGAGGCACTGTAAACCTCACAGTCATGATTTTCTCAGTTATGATTCTGTTTTGCTGTGCTTGTGTTACAGATGGATAGGCAACTACAGCAGAATGAATGTTCTTACTGTAAAACCTCTCCAGTGGGTAGTTTATGATTTTCTGGAGGACAAATTGTCGCCTTTAGTGTAAGAATCTAATACAAGGAGTGCTGCTTTGTGGAGCTGCCAGTCATGACGACAAACTGTGAGGATCAGTTCCAACAGGATAAATAAAAACAGAAGTGGCACCAGGTTTCCAGGTGATGTCACTTATTTCTAAGGTTACACTGTTAACTCAGGAGAGCCAACAAAAGTAAGCCAGTAAACTAGTATCAACGTGAAAAATGTTGATCTCCTCCCATCAGGCTTTCCTACAGACCCTCTCCCCTCAAAACACATAAATACACACTCCTGTGAGAGCACATTTGATGAGCACGATCATATCGACACAAGAAATTGTTAATTGAGGCAAGGTCCAGTCTTCCCACTCAGTGGAGTACTTTCCACTGAGTGGAATATTCACAACAAAAAACAAAAATGCTTCTTAAACACACTCTAATGCTGTGGGAGCCCTCTACCAGCCTTAAACTTGTGTTTGGCCGCCAACCCCTGTGAGTCCTCTTACCTAAGGCTTAGACAATAAGTTTCTCTGAAAGTAATGTTCTCAATGCAATAAATCACACCGCTAACACAGCCAGTATCTCGCAGCAGTGTTTCAACACTACATTGTATTCACGAACTGGACCTTTAAGGAGTTAACAGGATTCTGCCTGAGCTGAATGTGTACAGTATGTGGCAGGTTGTTGTGCCAGGAACGGGCTTACTCCTCCATCCTTCATAAATGAAAGCCAAGTGGACTCAGATATACTTTAGGGGATGAGTGTGTGTTGAATGAAATCAGAGCATGCAGTGGACTGAACCAGGACTGGACATTCTTATGTTGGACCACTTAGTTTCAGAATAAAAACTATAACACTCTTTCCATCATGTGAAATTAAACCAAGTACTATATTTTGGACGTATAAACATTGCGGTGTATGTGATCTGAGGATTTTAAAGGACACTGTGAAAGTTACAGGAGGTTTGCTTGCATTTGCAGTCGTCCTCTTTGAAGCAATGGGAACATTTTCAAAGAGCATTTTGTTTGGATTAGGTGCAAGGACGGGACAAAATCTATAATCACAGAATTCATTAAACATTTTCAATTGAGTATTAAAGTGAAAACAGTTTAAGAAAATGAGACATTCTTATATGTGCTGACCATTATATTGAATGAGAGTGAGTTTTAAATAGTAGCCTCAATAGTTTAAGTCACTGTGAAAAGGCACTCTATAAATGCTCATATGACATCCCAGAGACCGACCTATGCTGCCTGCTCCATGTTGACCTTTTTTGTGAGCGCGTGAGACAGGCCACCTTTCATTCCCAGACACTTCGTTAAAGTCAACTTCCTCTCTCCCCTCAGACCAGAGTGTTATTGTAAAGTGTCACTTGGTGCTGTCAGAGACAGAAGAGACTGTGCTGTTACTGCAAGTGTGTGTGTCTGTGTCTGTATGTGTGTGTGTGTGCATGCATGTGTGTGTGCATGCCTGCCTTTGTGTGTCTCCCGCAATCTGCCCATATAGCTTTCCAACTGCTTTGTGGTGGGTTTTGTGAGATTGGCGGTGTGGAAGAGAGTGTTTGTGTGTCTGCAGTTTTGCCTGTCTGAACGTTTGCTGTGACATGACACTGCCACTCAGTGGCCTGATGCCAGAATGCAACATGAATAGAACGTGAGACTTTCTCCAGAGACTCTGCTGCATACTTAGACGCAGCTGTCACTGTGTATGTACGTATGTGCTGCATATCAGAATGCATTGAAGTGATCCACATAGAAAGAAAAGTAAGAGCACGGACACTGAACAAGCACTGCTTGTGGGGGTCCTAAACTGATTGATGTATTGTTACAAAAATGCTCTATTGATGCTCATTAGAAACAAATTTGCTTCACAATACAAAGCAGATCTCACAAAGGGAAACCATTAAAAAAAGTGTTTGGACTGAGTTGTTCTCGAATTGTTTAAAAGAATGGATCTCGTAATGTTGGAAACTCTTGGAAAGAGTTTGCTTTTTTCAAACTCTTCTTCTGGGTATCCTCTATATTAAAAAAAATGCAGACATTCATTGTTTGCTCAAATACCTGCAAATCAAACTCTCAATCACTGAAATTGCCTTCTTTTTCTTCTTCTTTTTTTTGCCTCTTGCGTGAGTTGGATACTTTGAAGACACAGGATATCTGGTTCCGTTACCGCAGTGGAATTTTGATAACACCCCAATTATCGCCAAGTGCTGCAGCAATCATCAGAGCGTGACACCACTGCAGCAAATTTCAGAAGATAATAATGTCTTAATTTAAATTTCCACCGCCAAACAAGCCTTTGAACTTTGCACATGCTTTTCACCATGAAGTCACTGCAGATTGGTCCCTTGGGTCCTTTGGGCGGAGAAGGTTATGAGAGCGGACGGATTTGTGGACAAATGAAGGTGATGACACAGATGGACCGAGCGAGCACAAGAGACAGAGGAAACAATGTAGTAAAAGAGATGACAGCGTCGATAAAGTGAAATTGGAGATCAAGCCAACAGATGGAGGAGCAAAGGATGTGACCTGCCAAGTTGCTTGTGGCACTCCAGGCAGGGATAGACGGATACGTACAGTCGGGAGATAAAAAGAGAGAGAGAGTGGGAATGACAGATGCATGGCGGGGAAGAGCCAGGGAAAGGAGGGGGGTGAGGAAGAGACAGCGAGATGAGAGGGAGGAAGTGAGACTAGCACAAAGGGGAAGCGAGCAGGAGATGAGTGGGCAAGCAAAAGCGGAATAAAAATATTGAAGCGCTCAGAGAAAGATGGAGATAGTGAGAAAAAGCAAGGAGTGAGGGGAAGTTTGGGAGAAGCAGGGTTTAAAGTGAAAGAGGGAAGCAGGAGAGCAGGGGAGAGGCCACAGCTTGCCTTCCTTCGATTCAGATGTGGAACAATAGCTGCCTATCAGTCTGTCAGCACCTACAGGCACAGAGGGAGTGAGAAGGTAGGAGTGACATGGTGCTAGCATCAATGAGCTATTGTCTGTGCATGAGTCTCCACCGAGCCAAATCTCACTCGGTTTCCTATTAAAAAGTTCTACCGCTATGAGTAATGGCTGGAACTCCAGGGACACTGTTCTCTCTTAATGCCTGTAAACACAGAGATCGTGCAGATGTGTGTAAACTGTGAACGCATGTGTGCGTCTCAACGTGACCGAGGCCCACACATGCATAACAGTCTAATACTTGTATAAGAGTTGCTGCAGATGCACACACACGCACACCAGACGTGCACGCACACACACATGGATATCGAACAATGATGCCTTCTAATGATTTCCATTACTTTCCTCCAAGCGCAGGCTCTGTTTCGATTTAAATTTTTATTGTTTCTTGACAACATGCATTAAAACAACAGAGAGTGGAGGACGATTGGAATAAACATTGAAAAAATGGGCACTATGTGTGTGTGTGTGTGTGTGTGCATCTGTGTATGTGAGAGAGAGAGAGACAGACAGACAAAGACAGAGAGAGAGGAAGAGAGAGAGAGCAATATTTCCCAAACAGGACAACAATCAACAGGCAACCAATGAGGTACACAGATTATACCTGGTGCACAGAAACACTCCCTACACCAGACACAGATGGGAAACAAAGATTCAAACCTTGAATACATAAACATGTAGAAGCCACTCTGTGCACTCACCCACACAGAAAATGGTGGATTACACTGGCCAAGCATTTTGTGCCCAGTACATGCTGGCTATTGTCATTCCAACTTTTGACCCCCGTGAAGACGGAAACAGTGACACATTAGACACAATAAAATGAAAATCCCAGAGGGAACATCTAATGGTCACAGCGTCTGACCGTCTAAGTAGAAGGTCTCCGGTTTAAGTTACAAATTTAGCCATGAGGGCTGAAGAATGTCCCCGGATCCTTTCTCATTCACTTCTTTTAAAGAGGGAAGGATAGGATTGTCAGCTAAATCTACTTATTCCAAATCTACTTAAATCAACACTACTAATTGACCGTACAGTCAGTTGCTGTAGCAGGCCTCCTCTCTTCAAGTGAGGCATCTTGAATTTAATTCAATGTGAGCACGTACTTTGCCCACTCATTAGGAACAAGCATTGTAATTAATGGCCTCAATTTATAACTATCGATTACAGCACTGAAAGATCTTATCTCCCTTAACAGTGGTAAAGATTTAACATCTACAAAATGCAAACACAGTTGAACTACGCAGCCAACAAAACACATCTGTGAGCCAATAGAAACATGTGACAAGGACAGCTAATTTGTTTAACATCCTGGAAAATATTAAATACCACTGCTTTCGCTGTTTTTCACATTTCTGCATGTGAAATATCTGATGATGAACATCTTCCAGCTGTTGAATGATTGAAAATAGGAGTGAGCTGGGGCTCATCAATAATCCTGGCCAGATATTTTCAGGAGAGTCTCTCTGCACTTCTTCATCTTTAAATCTAACATGTCTTACTGTACTTGTTAAAAAGAGCAAACCATAGCAACAAAAACAGCATATTTAAACAGTCAACAGTGTGTACGTTTTGGTATGTTTGTCTGTTTTATGCTCAGTCTAAATTTTTCTGGAAATAAATATTAAATGATTAATGAAGAAAAAATGAAACAACTTTTAACTTGTTGGTGTCAAAAAATGAAAGCCCCCCGTTAACTGTACACATAGTATAACTATAATTAATATAATTATAGTCTATGAAAAGGAACTTATTAACTTATGGTGGCACAGTTCACTGTCGAGAATTACAAGTGTGATGGCTATAAAACTTCATGATCTAGTTAGTTAAAGTTAAATCAACAATGTTGATAAACAACCAAGTAAAATCTAGACATTACGGTTATTTAATTCCCCATAAAAAATCTCACTTGTCAAACTCTTTTTATATTTTCTTTGCTCACCAGGCACCAAAGACTACTCGATGGTGGGAAATATATATATTCACATCATCCTGGTCGATCATGTTAACCAGAAACATCCACATAATTAAAGTCAAACTTACAACATGCTGAAAATGAGAACGCAAACCTCAAAGCAGCCCCTTCCATAGCTTCATCAGCAGCCAGATGAATACATTTACAGAGTCATTTTGACATGGTAATCACCGGCAACACCAGGCAAAGCTCAAGGCAAACGATTAGTTTATTTGACTATCAGCCCACTACATGTAAAAACACAGCTTTTCTGTGACCTGTTAATATGGTACAGTTATTAGTCTGGCTTTAACCCAACTCTGCAAGCTCCCACTCGGCACATTTCTACACGTATATCTGTGCTTAGTGTGCTGCGTTCAAAGGCAGGGTCAATGTGGTTCTGGTTAGGAAAGGGAAACCGGGAGACAAAGAGGCAGGAGGAAAAAAAGAAAGCAGCCTATGTAAATGTTCCCTTAAATCAATATGTTGGAGCACAAGTTTCACAATGATTTTGACGTACGGGACCATAAACAGGGTAAAATAAATATCTGTGGATGATAAAGGAGCACTTATCAGTCCCGTGTGCGAGTGTGAACAGTTGAGTGAGGACAGCAGCTGCTGAGTGTGTTTATGTATACATTAATGTAATGGCAATTTAAGGTGGAAGCTTAAAGAATAAGAGCATGTGTTTGTCTGCCATAGAACCAGAGTCTGTTTAGGGGTGTAAGCGACGGTGGTTTCTTGGGCGTCTTTATAGGACTCGTATGTAAAAATATCCATGAAAACCCACATCTAGAGAGCCAGCCAACCAACTAACCAACCAGCCAACCAGTCTCACACAGTGCCAGACATTCCACACACACCCCCCCACCCCCCCACCCCCCCAACGCACACACACACACAGACACACATTTCCTCTGCTTTTTCCTTTACCAGTAACAGTAACTTGCTTTGATTCCATATCAACTTGCTATCTGTCCAGTTTTGCAAGCATGCGGGAAATATTACAAATTCTAGTTCCTGGCTCTCCATTGCTTATGCTCTTTGAAGTGCTTATTTCTTAGAGTGAGAGAGAGAGAGAGAGAGAGAGAGAGAGCTGGAAGAAAAACATCCTTTTAATGTAATCGTTTAATTTAGCAGCGTGGTCGTAAAATCGTTCCACTAAATAAAATTAATTGCTGTGCAGGTTTTACTTATTTAAAATAGTATTCCTTATTCAAAAACACATTGTAATGCCTTCATATATAGGTTGGGGCGCTTTATTTCACAAATATATGAATTAGACAAACATGAAGTAAATATTTATTTCCCACAATAGATAAATCACATGGTCGACATGTTTGTGTTAGTGTGTGCTTGTGCTCACAGGACGATTTTTCACTCTACTTAATTTTTCTTCATTTTTTCTTTCATTTTTTTTCGTTTTTCAATAGTTATTTGGTGGGTTACCCAGCGACTTAGTGATTAGCAAGTTTGCATCTTGTCTGCGTGGGTTTTCTCTGGGCACTGGTTTCCTCCTGCAGTCCAAAATCATACATATTAAGGCTGATTGGAGACTGTAAGTGTGAGCATGAGACTGAATAGTGTTTGTGTCCTATGATGGACTAGTGACCTGCCTGGGTTATATTCCCTGAATTCCTAAATGCGCTGGAGAGGTATAAAGTGGGTAAAATAATCCATGCACTGTCTAAAATGTGGCAATATCACAAGATTTTCTTGGCTTGAAGATGGTCACACACACTCAAGTGTGTTTAGCTTGTTGTTATTTCACTTGTACTGTATGTGGATGACTGTCACTGTTCAGAATGATGCATGAGCAGATGTTGAAACTGGAAAGCTGTGCTCACATTCATTCTCTGAGGATGGAAAGTTCCTCTGTGCTCACCTAAAACCTCAAATAAGACTGTGGTCCGTACTCATAATGTACATTGAGAAATAGTTATGAGTGCAGTACTAGACGTCTCATCTATCATTATTATCCGTTAAACTCTGGAAATGAAAAATATTCAGATATGCATGCATATGTTCATGGTTTGGATCATGGGCCAGGAGTACAGAGTAAAGTTTTATCATTTGCAGACATTAAATTCTTCAGAAAAAATCCTTATTAGAATCTAGTTATTGCTCAGTTGATATGTTTTGCCTCTGAATAACCACCATCAAGAAATGATCTAAAAAATGTATGGTAGGTATCTTTGAAGCACAACTCGGCCAAGCGGCTCCACATCCAAAAATCTGCTAAACTATCCAGCACCACAGTGGGAAATCTAGTTCAACTAGTACATTCTTAACAAGGTCAGTACTGCCAATACTACTCCCACTGTGCGATGGAGCAGAAGTTTTCTGGCATGTTAGAGGAATTGCATACAAGTTCCAAAGTGGTTACACGGATCACGGGGATTACATCATGTTAGAATTATGAAAACATAAAAAATGTTGATTATGTGATTTTGCACCTGAATCTTCAAAATTTAAATCCAGCATACTATGTGACATATTTTACTGAGTCAATTTTGTGGAACACGACAGAAAAGAGGAGGAAAAACAGAGTTGTAGGGGAGAAAATTTACATACATGTTTCCGCAGGTCACTGGTGTAAAATCAGCTCGGAGCCCACATTTCCATATTTTTAGTTAGAGCAGACCAAGCACACAAGTCAGTCAACCGTTTTGCTCTGCCCTACGGACTTTCCATCCCCACATTCTCCACTATCTGACTGACATGCTGTGGAGCAGGAAGGGTGGGATGTGCGCTCAAGAGCAACGATGGTTTTCACGGTCACAGACCACTGCGCGGAACCCTATAAATGTCATTTTGCCTGGTGGGAGGAGGGGGGGTTAGTGAAGATGGGGAGCTAAAAGCAGGATCACCCCAGCGATAATGTGTTCCACAGCCGCTGCACTGTAACCACCTGCAGGTTTAAATCAAATCCCACCATCCCTTACGCCAACAGTGGTGTCAGAGACGGAGATTGAACTTGTGAAAGTCTGGCGCTCAAACCCAACATGCCCTCGCGCTCGCACGAGTGTTCCTGTAATTTGGGAATGTATGGAAGTGGGGCGGCGGAGGACTGGTTGTGGGGTTGCTTCCCAGGCAGGGTTTCTCAGGGGGAGTACGGTTCCAAACCACACGGGTGTCGCAGGAGCGTCTTGCGGACAGTGTTCTGCTGGTTAGTGTTGGTCGTAATTACAGCTAGCAGCAATCACGCAGAGCGGGGAACCTCGGTGAAAGGGCATGAAGTTCTGGTATTGGAGGAATTGGGGTTTTCCTTCGAGGGCAGATTGTGTTTCTGTTTGCGGAGATGTCTCGTTAACGAGCAACACAGTGGATATGGAACTCATATTTCTGTGTGATTTATGGCCACTTTTAATCTGTTTGGCATGCTTTGGGGGGTTTTCTGTGCATCACAGCCGGTTGAGAAGATTCAGAGAACTTTAAGCTGCTTTATCAAAGGAAGTATTGTTGAGATCAAAAGAGCTATTTTGCCTCATGATGAATATTCTAAGTGTTTCAGTGCGCTGTGTGACACTGTGCAGCGACATACTCGCTGCCTCCACAGGCAAAGAAAACATGAGCCGGGCTAGTTTTTCCAGCTTCACTCATCCGTGTGCATACGTATACTGTAATCATGTGCTGTTATCAGAGAGTCTGTCTTTATGTTTATTTATCTACATCTCGGCCTGTCACTCAGCATTAAACCACAGCGATAAGAATCTGAGGTGCTAATGGCTGCTGATAGTGCACAGTTCTTACAGCGCCATGCTCCTGAGTGCACAAAAATAAACACAGTGAGAGACACACACACACACACACACAGACCCACACACATACTAACACCAAGTCTGGCAAGGCTAATGCAAACGGCAGGACTTCTCACTCGGTTTCTCGGGGGGATGCTGGTGTTGGCGGCCTGCAGCCCTGAGGGCTCTGGCCTATCACTCTGCCTGCAGGGTCTGAGCGGACCCACCAACCCTGGGGGCAGATGCTCCTCTCCACCAAAACCCGACCCCCGGCTTCGCATTATTGATGAGCTTCTCTGCCCCGCGGAGCCCTCGGATAGTCTCTGCACTGTCGACTTGAAGCAGTTGGACCAGAGTTTGACAATTGCAGCAGTGGGCGAATCTACAGTATGTGCAGAGCGTATGGATGTGTGTAGGTATGGGTGGATATGGACAAGCCGGCGAGTCAGAATAAAAATGCATGTGTGCTTTTTGGCTCCTGCACTCATGCCCAGTAAGCGTGTTTAGTAAAACAGTGTGTGGTGTGAAATCCTGCTGTGGGTCATGGATGGAAAATGCTGATATGCAACCTGCCTTTTTCCCTACCTCCAGTCACAGGGACTCAGGAGCTCCACACTCTGCATTACAGCCTTACCCAGAGGGAGGAGGGAAAGCTTCCGAGGGGATTTCAAAGGAAACTAAACTTTGTACTTCAGTCTGCATCCTGTGTTGGGTGGAAAACAAAAGGAAAGTATATTCTGGGCTCTACAGGTACTTAACGTCTGTCTGAGAAAGTGAACTTGTGAATGTGCTGTGTGGAAAGATGACGAGTAATGGTCTTGTCTGAGAGAAAGTCAGCTTCCAGCCAAAGGAACTGCAACCCTGGGAGCCCTTAACTGGCAGGGATACCATAAACCCTCCTTTTTAAAAGCCATAAATCAACAAGAGTAGACTGTACTTTTCAAATAAATACAGGACTCAGGAGAGGGAGGGGCAGGATGGGGGGGATACAGGGTCAGATTTTGGGCAGTCGAGCGTTGGCAGAGGATTATGGCTGAGGTAACATCACGGTATGAAGTTGAGAATCACCCACATGATGATAGTAATTGTTCGCACCATCATTCACCAGTCAATTCACCTTTCTGAAACACTATAACTTAAGCTACTTTAGCCTAGCTACGGGTAAAAAGTCCATGCATTACTAATACTATATTATATGTTTGTCCCAAAGTGTTGTTTTTATGCATTGTTTACTGTCTAATAATCATCTATTTACTCACAGTTATAGTGCAAATAATATCTTGTGTGATTCTGAATATTGAAGTAAATGTTACTGGTTCAATCTTCTCAAGTGTGTGGTCAAATTTTTATATTTTTCCCTCCCTGTTAATAGCAGAGTCTGCATATTACTCCACTTTTTCTCACCAGGGGCTGGACAGATTGGAGCCTGAAGTATCGACCTACTGCTGCCAAGTCTTGTTTTGTGTATTGACATCAGTCACCAGAACCCAAAAATGGGTGGTCTAATTTGAGCTCACATTCTGGGCACATGAAATTTATTGCTATGTTATGCACTCTTTACTTCTCCAATGCCGTGCTTGCAGGTCTGCAGCGATTATCTCATTAATCAAAGAATTCACATAATAATTACAAGGCTAAAAGCCTGGCAAAGCCTAAGAAAAAATATGACGTAATGATAAAATGTTCTGCAGCTTGTTAATGATAAATTAAAATCGGCTTAAGTTTGAAGTCTAGTCCATCTCAGAATGCTATGAATCCAACATAGCACAGGACTTTAGATCAACTCCGAGTCTCTGACTCACATAACAAGCCTTAATGCTGAGGGCTTTCTCTTTTGAAATGACTGATAGCTTATCAGTGGGGGATCAGTTTAGATCAGAGGTAAATGGGCAGTAAGCAGGGGGTACGACTTCATGCAAATAAAAGACACTTGAAAAAACATAAGTGCGAGGTCTAATCTGATATAGAGGGAGGAAATAGGAGGAGGGTAGAAGGTAGAAAGCGTGTGAAGAAGTAGGGTTAAGAACTAAGAAAGACTGAGTAAATGAGAAAAAATGTAAGGAAAAAAGAAAAAATAGCAGGGGGGAAGGTAAAGTAACTGAAGAGACAATTACAATTACAATCGCTGCTTCTGTGTCAGTCGGTGCTTCAGGTTGGTCTGTAATCTGATTGATCGTAGGCGTGTAATACACGCTAAGACGAACACTAAAGCCCTGTTCTTCAAAAATCTTTAAAACTTCCATACAACAGTAAACAGCAGGATAACTGGCTACAGAAGATTTCAATTACGCAGTAAAAGAGAGAAGCTGAGCGAGAAGATCAGCAGCGTTACAGTGACATGACAGCAGGCTTGTGCACTGCAGTACGAGAACATCTGAAACTTGATTTGTAGGGAAGGGAGAGGATTGCTTCTGGGCAGCAGGCACAAGTTTGCATACTGCCCTCAGCCGCAGCCAAGATCAGCTAATGCTGCCTGTCTGTCTGATTCCCGTTTGTGCCGTTTGCGGGCAGGGAGCCTGGAGACTGGAGCTGTCAGGGCCTGAGACGCCAGGCTCTCTCTTTCTCACTCTCTCTCTCTTTCTCTCTCTCCCCCCTCTCACCCACTTGCAAATTCCCCGACTCCCTCCATCCCTTCTGTAGCTACCGCCCCGGCCGGCAGGCCAGCACGGCTCCTCCAACCACTGTTTTGACAAGTGCTTTAGACATAATGTCACAGGGAACCCCCCGGCCTGCCAAAAATGTTAACTAACCATAACACTAATTAGTCAGCGGGAGAATGGGGTTGGAAATGGTAGCTTGAACAGTGAGCGGTGCTGGTGGCAGCCATTGTGGGGAGCCTTGGACCCTGTCCTGATTGACTGAGGGTAAAAGGGAGAAACAGGAGGGGAGGTGGATGGAGGGCCAGGATGGAATTTCAGGGACTCCATTTCCCTGATTTGGAGAAGTCAGGGTGAACAGCGTGGCTTTCGGGGAATGGTTTCGGTTTTTGCAGCGCTCGTCCCCGGTGAGCTCTCCGCCCTCTTATCTCCATCAGCGTCAGTGGGGTTACCTCTCCCACAACCGTTCAATGGTTTCATCACCTCTGTCCCCGAGACATTTTAAAAGACAAATAAAGTCCCTTCTCTTGTTACTTAGAGGTTTCTCTTTTCCTGCGAGTGATGACTCTGTAGGTTATTTTGGCTAAAGTTTTGGAGCTGCCACAGAAGATGGATAAAGTATTAGAATCATTGAATGGTAAGCAAATTGTTAGCGACTGACTATTCACGCCAGTTGGATGACTTTATGTCTCGCATATGGTAAAAGGATCGTTTTTAAGAAAGAGAAACTATGTTTTACAGTATGGGCAGTGAATCAAGCAGATGACTTATCGTTTTCCTGGGTGTAACGTTCTGTAAATTCCTCCAACTCCCAAGTGGCTTTGTCAAAAAAAAAGAGCAGACACTTACCTTGGAGAGGAGTTGGGGAGATTTCAGAGCAGCACACGCTGGCTGTCAGAGGAGTGAAGACAGTCTGATTGGCTGCTCTGAGCCACATGGGGAGGACAGAAGAGTGGCTGACCCATGTCTTGAAGCAGTGGTGTCTCCAAGCTTTCACAAAGCCATGCTGGCTTAACCATGAGAAATCTCCCTTCCAAACTTGCCTGCTCAGGCACATGGAGTTGTTTGCTTGGGTTGGCTTGGTGCAGTAACTGAGGGCAAGAAGACAGGAGACAATGCAGTCAATGAACTCTGTAATGTTTGTCTCATAATGTGCCAAAAAATAAACCAGGATTTGAAAAATATATTTTGCATAAAAATGTCTTGTGAAAATATAAAACAGCATATTAAAAGAAAAAAAAATGAGGTTGCATCCAACAATTCACAAACCTCAGAAGTCCTTCAAGCAAGAATACAGATGTGTGGTTTTTATGTAACACTTTATTCGAAGAATCCTGCTTCATAGAGAAAAATGTGATTAAGCCAGAGCTATAATGTGTTTAATGTTTAAAGCTGTGCTTGTGGTTTGGTTAAATATCATGCAACCACTGCCGGAGTTTGTTGTTAAAGGCACAGGCTGTCCAAAAATGAGCCACAGCACCATCCTGTTGCTCATCCAATAGGCTCCTCCATGTCTCTCACAGACTGTGCATCTGAATATCAGTACCGTCACATAAACTGTCGCAATCAAAGATATGGAAAGGCGCCGGACTCATTTGAAAGAGGATGAGAAACAGCTCGTGTTGATTTTTACTGGAAATGAAAGGAAACTGGATGTTGTGAACCGCGGCACAGAAAATAACAATATAATGAGTCCCCAATCAAACATGAATACTCTCATATAGAAACCATACACTTAGGGCCATACATTAACACACACAGGCAAACTTCTGAAGCTTGTTTTACTTTTCATGTGTACACACACCCACACAGCGCTGATGTTCTGCAAATTAGCCAAGAAGCAATCATGAAGTTCTCATTGTTTGACAAGGGGCCAAAGTAAAACTATAAGATTTTTCATTCTATTAGAAAACAGGTTAAAAAATAAAACAGGGCTGTCACCTCACAACAAGAAGGTCTGTGGTTCAAATCCTAGTCGAGATAAGGGCTTTTTGTGTGGAGTTTGAGTGTTATGCCTGTGTCTACCTGGGTTTTCTCCAGGCCCTGCAGTCCACAAACATGCATGTTTAGGTTCTTCTAGGCGTGACTAGGGAGTGAGAAGTGAATGTTGTATGTTCCCTCTGACCTCTGACCTGTCCAGGGTGCCTGGATTGACCCTATGTGTGATGGGAATATGCACCAGCAGATCTCATTGACATCATGGGTACAGAGCTTGTAAGATAATGGGTGGATGTTTGGGTGAGGCATTTACTGTGCACTGATGTAAACCATTAAGTGAAAAGATTCCTTTGTCTCGGTTTACCCATTTCCTCCACTTCCTTGCTCAACAGGATTTAATTCAATAACGGCATTTGTCGCTGCAGGAAAGCAAAGATATGGTGATTTGGAAATGATGGGCTTTCACAGAAATCATATTTTCTAAATGGGGACATGATTCCAATTACTAGCTTTGTAAGGCAAAGGAAGATGTTGGCAAGGGCTGAGTGAAACCCTGAAGCACCTATCAACACCACCTACAAATGCATGCATAAAGACAAGTACACAATATTGAAGAGGCGATATGGAGGACATAAGTGATGTGCTTGAACCACAGAGAAAACTCTTAACAGAACATTGAATATATGACTAGTCAGGGGTAGTTTTGTGCTCATCAAGGGCTTGAGATGAGTGGTAAAACACAGTCATTGCTCTCTGATTCAGTATGACTTGAAGAGTACAAAATATGGTATAAAAAAGAACATCATTGCATTGATGTTAAGTTGCTCCTTGTTCATTTGTTTTTTATTGTTCATGTATCACAATAAGGAGAGATATAAACCAGACAAATAGTGAGTATTTTCTTTTCGCTGTGCCAAAAATGGAATTTTCTTGAGTATGTATGATAAAAACTAATAGGGACATTTGACACAGGACTAAGAGTATAACTAACATGGCAAGTAAAATTCAGTTTGTCATTTTCTGTACTTTGGTGATGGTACACTGGAGAAGATTTACTGCTTATCTGCTTTGCCTCATAGATTTGGCAAGTTGCGCTTTTGTGGCTTTGTTGCCAATTACTCTGTATTTACTTTGTAGATTGGAAATGAGGAAAAGAAGCATCCTGCTCAATTAACATTTTTCATCATCCTGCAGAACGCAGGTCTCAACTGCTTACTCTATCTCCTAAAAAATTCTGTTTGTATACAACTTATTTGCAATAGCAATTACATTTTGAAGGGAACAAACCTAATCTAGCTGGAGATTACACTTTTCATCACATTACTACAAAAAGAAATTAGCAACAGAGACAGAGATCCACATGGAAATGGGTCAAAATGTGAATCAGTCTGCTCCTTCCTCCAAGGCTTTTGTCATGAGCACGAAGCTCGGTCTCTCAGGGGGATTTGCTGCTTGACAGGAGTCGGTCTGATCCTCTAACACAATGTTAAGCTACTGCAGGTCAGCCCAGCACGTTTTCAGAGGTCACGTCTTCAGCCATGGTCTTACAGGACATGACTGCAGGCATAGTGGCATCACTTCCGTTCAGCTGTGAAACAACGCACCATGTTGTTTTCTCTGTAATTTGAACCACATGGGAATGAAACTGAAGGATCGGGGTCAACCCCACAGTGCCTTATTAGTGGAAAAAGGTCATTAGCACAACAGAAGAAATCTGAAGTGTCAGCAAAGAAATGTGAAAAGAGACACAAGAGAGGGAAGTTACATCACTAGACAAACCTAAAGTATTAAAGTGGATTCCTGTTGAGCCTTGTTGTTGAGTCTGAATCCGCAACCCAGAGGGGCTATGGACAAAAGAGCCGATCCCATCAAATCAACAGTAAATTAATAAATGTTTGTGCAATAACATCATGATGATTGAGAAAGATCAGAAAAAGCACATTTACTCCTCCAGTTTTCTCGACTGATGAGCAGATTTTGCTTATTTATCAAGGAAATTGGAAGAAATGTTGAGATTTTTCGGCCTCTGCGCATATTGATTTCTACAAATATATCACCCTGTTCAGCCCCAGATGTCAAAAAGTGTTTACTGACTTTGTTCACATTTATCTACTTGGCTCAGTGAGCATGCATCTTAGTCCATCTACAAATCAAATCCAGAATTTAACTGGAAATAAAACAAGGCCGTTACTATCATAAATCCATTCTGAGGAGTCAAATCTTTCAAAAGTGTGTTGTTGTAAAGAAAAACAAGAATTTGAGGGATTTTGTGGCGCTCGTTCACTGTCCTTTGTGCAATTTACAACTTAAACTGCTGCTGGTAAATATTCTGCAAGAGACCAAAGTGATGTCTCTTGCATTGAAACTGCCCACATCTTGTAAGAAACAAAGACAGCCTTCCTCACATTCAAAGTAATGTGGGAGTAGTAGTCTGTGTAACTACAGGGATTTCATCAAAAGTGCTCTACAGGTAACCTAAAAGCTAAAACTAGTAATAAGATCCTCAAATCAATTCAACACAAATGTATTTTTTTACATGTTACATTAAAAGCAGATTTTATCCCAATTTACTGTGGAGTCTGGGTGTTGCAAGATGCAGTTTTCTCCATTTACAGTATCCTCTGGGATTAGGTGGTGCATGTGCGCAAGTACATACGCACGCTTGCATTCATGCTCTCACACACATGCACTCTGCTCACTTACAAACTACTGCCAAGCTGAGATTTAATGATCCCTGTGGGGAAATTAAGTGTGGATATCGCATGTACACACGTACACATGTTTGGACGTAAAAACAAATACATAAGCACAGCAACGTACACAAGCAGCAAAACACAAACACAGCACTCGTTTCTGTTTGCCCGCTTCTGATCCTGCAGGCCAACAGACGCCTCTGTGTCCTTCTCTCTGCAAGCCCGGTATACACAGCTTCTGATTTATGAGGCTGCTGCATGCAGCCAAAACAACTCCTCTGACCTCTTTTCCCACAATCCGCTCCTCCTCTATCAGCAGAGACCAGCTAGAAAATCTCTTTAATGGTTGGTGCAATAGATATAGACCTGGGATGAACATTGTTTGTAAAAACACTTTGGACGTTTTCTTAGTATACAGTGTCTAAAGGGACAAAAGTTTATTACATACCACCACACAAATGGAGCCAGAAAGTTAACATTATGTTTCTTATTGCTATAATGCAAGTTACCAGACAGTAATTGTAGAGATGCAGTGAATCATATCTATCTAGTCAGATAAACCACTATGTGGAGACCATTTGCACATGCAATAAATTGGGGGTGAATCTCGGAGAGGCGAGATAAGAGCAGCTGGGTCTGACAGCATTGCTGAGACAGATTCTGAAAGAGTGCTGGATGCAAGCCAAGTCTGAGAAACTCACATAACAGTCAAGAGTCAGAGACAGAAACAAGCAACAATTTGCCACACACAGGCTGTAACTCAAGCTGAGAAGTAGGAAGATGAGGATGGTGAGTGAGACTAGTGCAGTGAAAACACAGAAAACCAACTACTCAAGTAAGGAAGAGGTTTAACACGACTAGGAGTCACAATGAACAGTTCAATTGGGTTAGCAAACAAATACCCAGAACGAAAAAAAACAGGCAGGTCAGGCATAAAGCAATGAGAAATCAGCACATGATTTGTGTCTGAAACACAACTAACAAAATGTCTGTAAAGCAGCTCCAGCAGACCCCAACAACAGTTACAAGGGGATGGATGGAAGTATGGATGGATGGATGGATGGATGGATGGATGGATGGATGGATGGATGGATGGATGGATGGATGGATGGATGGATGGATGGATGGATGGATGGATGGATGGCACATTACCCACAAACTCAAAACTTCTTACTGTTTTGGGATTTACAAGTTGTACTTTGTTAATAATTCCTACCAGAAGTAACTCTTTAGTGGTGACATATGTAAAGGAAAATAAAAGGAACCATTTCCCACCAACAAACACACTCAAAAAATAAACATTTGACCATGGTGACTGTGGGACATCTTTGACTGAGTGGGAGAGTTGCCCATCTTCATAATCCCATTTTTGTTGCCACAATTAAGGGGGGATGATGATTTTTTATTGCCTTCTAGATGTTTTATTCTACTTTTGTGTAGTAAAACCCATGAATCCTGACTTCAGTGATCCAGCTCCATGTGTTTTCAGTTATTGTAAGTGAAAACTCTCAAAACACCAAAACAATATTAAACCTCTCCGTGCTATGATGGACATTATTTATAGTTCAGAGGGTGCTGTGGAGCCAGAGCTGACTGGTCTGGGCTGTAGCTTGCAGGGAACCTCATGAGTATTTTTTTCATGTTGGCTGAACAGAAAAGCGATTGGGGCCAACAATAAAGCTCAGAGGGATATCACATCATGTTGAGGGGTGTGAGAGGTCACTGGGGGTCAGGCTTAGCTCCTCACTTTTTCATGATTCATAGTTAAGATGTCCACACCTCACGCTCACTCATTTCATTTCCACTTGATCTCTTGCCATTTTTTTCCCCCAGTGGTGATGAGTTCTTTCCATCTCTGCCTCTAGTGCCATTTACTTCCAGACTATCTATCTGTAAACACATGGACACATGTGTGTCCACAACTATACACTCGCACAGCCAAACATCACAGAATCACATCAGGACTCTTATCAGAACCATATGTCCTGGATGGAACTTTCTAAAGATCTGCAAATTAATATAGAGGAGAATCAAAATATTATGTTCCCTATTACAAGTGCTGGAAAACTAATGAACAACAACAGCAAAAATATGAAGAGCATCTTAATTCTGTTTCCCCAATCTTGCCAACAGCTGGGAAACAAAAATGAACCCACAGTCACCTCAATTTCCCCCTCAAAGACTGAGCAGATTTTGCAGAATTACTGGAAATTACATGTTGAATTAGAAACCCATTTCACCCAAGAACAGAGGAGCCTGAGACAGAAACAAAATGTTATGGAGTGTTCTGATGGCTTAACGACTCCTGCCACCCAGCACATTTCTGTTACTTTATTGTTTCCGTAAAATAGCTTTCCTCTTAATTTCTCGACTTTTCTTTCAACGGATGTCAAACGCAAGAAAGATAGGCACACTTTCTGCTACGGGATTTTAAAAGTGGAAAACACTCTCTCTTCTTTCCCCCATAACTTTTTGGATTAGTGTTGTTGCTCTTTTATTATTCATACAACGATTCTTAATTCCAGTTTCTATGCACCAAATCTGCCGGTAAGCTTTCAGGCTGCAATCCAGAATGACAGTCTGCTTATGTGTCAAACTGTCCACCCTGCTGTCATCTGAGACACACACACACACACGCGCGCACACACACACACACACACACACACACACACACACATACACACCCATAGTGCCGGCAAGCCATATTCACACCACCCACTGGGTCACTTACCATAACTACCCCACCTATCCACCCACAGTGCTGAGTATGATAAACTATGCTTGACTTGTACAATCTGTTCCACTGGATGTCCCACACCTCATGTTTCAGTCAATTATGCGTCCGCTGAATCACAAAGTATGTTTACATCCACTCTAACGATGCAATTATTCCCTCAGTCAGATTAATTGTCACACCCTAAACAAAGTTAGATACTGTTACAGAGAACTAGACTAAAAGCTAGGCTTTCCTGACTTTGCCCTTTTTCCACTAAATTAAGTGGTTTCCATGTGGTGTTTTGATTTTGCGTACTTGCTGCTTTACTCCATGACGTAAAACAGATGCAAAGTGATGTGTTTAATAAAAAAGCGGAATGGCTTGAGGTGCAGGAACAATAAAAACTTGCGTTTTGCGGCGCAGAGAGGCAGCTGTTACAACACAGTTTGGGTTAAGTCATATTGTAATCAGAGCTGCAAAGACCAATGAAGACCCCCAATTTTCTCATTAGCTTTACTGCATTATTAGCCTGGAGGCATGCACACAACCAGCACTCTGTACCTCACCATTCATGTATAGTAATTGGGAGGCAGAATTCGTATTCATGAGAGTATTTATTATTGTATTTAACTTGAAGCTGCACTATTTTTCTAATTAATACATAAAATTATATTCATTCTTTTCAGAATAATGATCCAATAATTTGACAAATAAAGCAACACTCATGAATTTAGTTCATTTAGTTATTTTTATATGTTCAGTATGTTTGGTTTTGATTCTTTAAATACATTTGCCTCATTATACTATAAACTACACACTACACTATACAAATAAAATATGTGCATCTGAATCTATTGCATTCAAATGATTACTCTTAAAGTGTATCTTACTGAGAAAATATGAGCCAGTTTAACTACTGGACACTTGTCTAAACAGTATACATGGGACAGTGCAGTAGACAGGAACAGGCACACCATATGTCATGTTGTACATACATACGACACACATACATGTCATCCCGGTCCAAATATATCCATTTAGGGCAATTGGATATTTTAAATTGAGATGTGAATGGGGTACGCGTGCCATGCAGTGGACTGGCGAGCTGTCCATGGTGTATTTACTCTGTCCATTATGCAATCAATAAAGTGGAACACAACAGACCTTAACGAATGTCATGGACCAACCTCCTAATTTGGATCAGCTCTGAATTCCAATAGGTTGATTAGTTTATCTGTAATCCTGTGGAATAATAAACAAACGAATGCAAGTGAAAGCCTCATTGGCAGTGGTAATGAAGGAAAAAAAATCTGCACTGTACTATTGATGCTTTGACTTAAACAAAGGATCGAAGTACTGTACTCTCCATTGAGGGAGTCAGTTCACTTAACCTTGATAAATAGTAATCAGCAGTTGTTTGTGTCCATCTTAATGCAGTGTCGGTCAAAGACTACTTCCTGCTTCTTTCTGTATATATATATAAAATCATTACCACGTAAATCATCTCACTGCGACTACAGAGATCTGCCCCCTGCCAGAGGATTTTAGTGTAAGCAGAAATGCAGTGGGCTGCAGAGGCCTCTCTACTCCTACGTAGTCTAGCTAAGACCGCCTGAGACATGCTGGCTAATGACCTGAAATTCTGCAGGGTACAGGATGGTACGTCTGTCTTTCATTCCACCAGTTTTTCCATCTCCCTCATCCTACAGCCCTTGTTTGTATCAGACAGGCGCCCCTGCCAATTGTGTATTTTCTTTGCGACGCGTTGGGTTTTGGGTCACTGCTGGCTGAACTCCGAGTTGAACACGTCTCTTAGCTCGAGCTGTGCTGTGCATAATGTCAGGATCAAACAGAAAAGAATTAGCAGCGCTTGGATGGGAATGTAAGCAGCCTCTTACAGGGTGCATTTGTCTTCAGCGCAGTTCACTTACAGTCAACCAATGTACCACTTACATCCCACCAAATAACTCAAAAGAATGAAGTAACTGTGGGAGGGAGCTTTCCTCCAGTCGGTCAGAAAAAGTAGTGTGCAGCATTTTTGTGTTTCTAGTTTCAGTGCATCTGTGAAATTATCTGTTGAGTTTAAGCCTTTCACAGCTCTGACTGGTTGATTGCAGCCAGGGGCGCTGACATACACCTATAACCTCACCCAACAGTTGTGTCTGGAGAGTAGGAAGCACATGTCATTGCAGCATGTGTAGAAATGTTGAAGGTGACAAAAAACAGTTTTCACGTGTGTATTATTGTGTTTCATAAAACTTTTAAATGGGTGATTGAAACATTTCTCCCTATAATCCAATTAGGCTGATATGTCTTCACAAGTTACTGTAAATTGCAAAGCCTTTTGAAAAAGTTTCAACAGTCACCTTTTCTGATGCTTTGATGTTTAGCATATGGTGCCGAAATGATTATTCAGAACGCGTTAAACAGTGCTACTTCACATTTGGTTGTAAGCAGGCAAACAGGTTTGTATTATGGAGGCTTTCAACTGCAAGCTATACAGTAAATATATTGACATGCACAGTGCTAAAACCAAGCTGTGTTTGAAATTATAGCTATCCAGACATGATCAAAGTAACAAAGCGCCTCAGTAGCTCTGAGAACCACGCTGGCCTCATATAGAGCCAATTAAAACTCATGTATCTAAACACAAGACACCTGTGTCAATGGCGCCATAATTTCCCAGTCATGCATGTGGAGACACACATCTATTCGACAACAGCTGAAACTCTGGTGCATTGTAGCTAATTGCCATCAGTGCAGACAGAGTTTTCATCGTCACTTTCTTGGTACTGACAGAAACCAACAACAAACACTTTTTCATCTTTCTTACCGTCAGCAGCTTTGTAGTTCTCAGCGAGCACAAAATGTAAACCTCTTTGTTGCTGAGGCTGCCCACACTTTTCAAAGAGCTGTTGACTTCTTTTGAGGAGAAACTCCCAAAGAATCATAAAGGGCAATAATTTTTTCTGCAATTTTGGGTCTTTGTTATCAGTTCTTTGCCAGTTGTTATTTAAAATGTTTGTAATACTGCAACACGTTCTGAGTAACTCATATTCTTCTCCCATTGCAGTAAAAGTTGAACTTTTATATATTTAGCACGATATATGTAATTGACAAGAGTTGACTGAAGAGTTATGTGTCCACTATATGGCTGTGGGGCATGAGGGGGTGTTTGGAACTATCTTTAAGTGTCAGACAATGCGCCAGATTTTACAGTCTGGGTTCAGATATACAGTTGCTGTGTGGGTGGATGAGGATCACAACACCATCATGTCAGACAAGGTCAAGAGTGTGAATCACAGGACAGGAAAAGTTAAGAAAAGAACACAATCTTTGCAAAGTAAGTACATTTATACAGAATCTCTTACTTTCTGACATTGTATTGACATATACAAAAACGATTGGAGTTGTTACCATGATTGTGTTCGCGCATACCCTTCAAATAATTAATAATCCCTGCAGTGGTACCAGAGAATTCCTGAAGCAACAATAAAATGTAAAGCAGGTTAGGAAAATCAATAAAAGAAAAATGGGTTTGAGAAGAAGTGGTTTCAATTGGTGGAGTAATATTGTCAGTTGATTCGTCCATCCAATATTTTACACACTTTGCACCTTAATGGTGTCATGTGGGGTTGCTGGAGCCTTTCCCACCAGACCTAGGGCAAAGGCAAGGAATGCACCATGGACAGGTCACCAGTCCATTACAATGCAGACCTTTTCTCTTGCACACTTTCTCTTTCTACACTTACAACCAATTTTAAAGTTCACAATCAGTTCAATTCTCAAGGAAGGGCTAGACAAACCTGGAGTCGAAGCCAAGTCCCTCTTACTGTACTGTGAGCTGGCAGTGTTAACCACCAAACAACCATGATTCATATTTTCAGTTAGCATGACCAATTAACTCCAATACAACTATTTACAGTATTCTCCCTCCTGCCTGCTGCATGGAAGTAACTTCCCTCAAGTCCATTGGAGACTAATGGTATTAATATTAGTGATTCCAATGGTTTGGCCATATTTCAATACAAATGAGCTCATTGCATTGCATTCAAGCTCATTAATAATCTTCTTTTCTAGTGGAAAGCTGATCATACTCATGCTACACTTCAAAATCAATTTTTTTGATCAACCGAATACACATATACACACACACACACACACACATAGTTTCTCCTTTGCTCCTGCAGACACCCTGTGACTCAGTCATCTCAGTAAATCCAGTCTGTCCAATCGATTAGCCACCCCTACTCTAAGCGCCTCCCTAATGTTGGAGCTCTGAGAGGCCACTGTGCCTCCCACCTGTTCCGAGCAGATACGCCGCCATGACGCTGGTTTCAGCGGATGTACTGACGTCCATTGAAAAGTGGCATGTGATAATGTGAGAAAGTTTTAATGAATTCATGCTGATGGATTTCTTTTGCACTCCCAATGGTAGAGTTGTGGAAGTCTGATGGGGAACAGCGCAAGATTGAAGACTGAAGCCAGACACTCTGAAACAAACTGATAAGACTGGGGAAGTTACCGAGCTAACACAGCAGCTTACTAATTGCAGCCTGTGTCCCCTCCTCAGTTTGACTCCGAATTGCCAGGCACATCCTTTTTGTTTTTACATTTTTTTATGGGCCGGATGCTGTTGTGATAACTCTGTTCGAAAGTTGTCTCATATTGGACATGACTTTCCTAAACCTTGAGGCATGGTGCGTTTGAATGCAAATGATGGTATGAACTTCAGGGGGAATTTGACGATACAAAGATAGAGACAATCATTTGTGTAATTCAGTCTTGCTCACTGATGTTAACGGTGTCCATGTAAGCAGAGCTGTTTGTTCACTGCATGCAGAAATAGCAACATAATTAAGTAATGGACAACCATTTTTTGTGTAAAAGCTGTTAGTTCAAGACCTTGCCAAACTGTCGAATCGCATAACAGATGAGAAGCATGGTTGTTAGCAGAGAGAGAGAGACCCATTAGTTTTGTGTCAAAGTCTCAGCCACTATAGATCGTCTCGGCATAAAGCTAATATGCATTACACGAGAGTCTGTCAGGGATCCATGAAGTGAATTAGTCCTAACAGGTTGGCTTGGCAGCTGCGGAAGGCCTGGCAAGACAGCCAAGAGCTGCGTGTCTGATGAATCCATTTAAGAGACAGAGGCTAACAGTTGTTTTCAATGAGGTAAAGACACACAACTGGAGACAAAGCTCTCAGGTTGTGGGACTTTTTTTACTCTATCTACTGTGTGACAATGAAACCTGGGTTATTTATGCATTTTCATGATTGCCATAAATGTTTAGATGAAATTCATCATAATTGTTACTGTTGTTTGTTGTGTGTGTTATAAACTGTGATCTTTATTATATCACTTTGTTGATAAAATTAAATGACTTTCATCATATTCATCCATTCATCCATCCATGCTGGAGCCAGCTCACATAGAGCGAATGCATGGAATACATCCTGGACATGTCACCAGCACACACACACACACACACACATACACACACACACAGACCTACAGAGAACATGCAAATACAACACAAAAAAAGCCCTTGGCCCGACCAGATTCAAAACTGTAAAAAGTTTTCCAGAAACACAGTCTATGTCTGCAGAAACAAATGAAAGGATTTGGCTACATTATGCTCTCTTGGAAGCTTTGAAATGTCACATTTTTACTGCAGTCAGGATATTTGTTAGTCTTAAATTCAGTCTTTAATTCATCCCATTTAACTATCATTAAAGCTTTGAGCAAGAGCACTGAGCGGTAATAAAGTTATCTAGGAAATTTTTTATCTGCTATAATTTTCTCTATAATCCTGTGTTTGAGACATGAACAGACTATCAACATATGCCGAGTGATACTCCGTCCAGGAGGTGTTTTCACTCCAGTAATGCCCTGGGAACATTCATGGTTGAAAAGTCCAAAAACATCTGACAAATGACCGTGAGGAGCTGAACCGCACTCACAGAAATATGCTTTAATGGAAATCAGAAGCACTGAGCTCGTCTTTGGAGAGGCTGACTGCTGGACTGGCAAGTGGAGAGATCAAACCCCCAACACTGTTGGAAAAAAGGAGGCCAAAATGCTCCCTGCAGCAGTGTTTTCACTTTCTTCTTCAGACACATTTCCACCATGCAAGCAGTGCATTAGAAAGGTGGAAGGATACAAGAAGTAAATACAACCTCACTTCCACCACAAAGTTTGTTTTTTGTACTTATTTGTGGTGGTTTGAGTCTTTGTTGAAAAGGTATTGACAGGCTAAATGGGAGATGGAGACACTTTTTGTTTTCTACAGTTTCACACTGTGAACTGATATGACTGATCAGTTGTTTCCATTCCAAGAGCTGAGAATGTGATGTCCAACAAAATGCCTTCAGAGTTGTTTCACTTTTGAAAATATGGCTTAAATTCACATATATTTCTCATTTGAGCATTTTGTGTTTAAGTAGTTTAAATATCTGTGATTAGTTGGCTCCTGCAGGGAATATACTCATAACTCTTATGCAGCTACAATTTCCAGATGTTGCTTTGCTCTATCTTCTTCACTGCTTTGCACCTGGTCTTTTAATTGCGGGAATGTAACAATATTTACATGAACACATGTAAAAAAAAAAGAAGAAAATACTTCCAAGAAGCCCAACAATGGGTGAAGCACTTTCTTCTTTTTTTTTCTTTTTGAAACACTAAATTTTAACTTTAAAAGCCTGCAGATTGGTGGTCTTTGGAGTGTAAATTAAATTTCTCTGCTGTATTTTAAAAAGGTGCAGTGTAGACCCAGAGCTCTGTTTTGAAATGCCAAGAGGATTAATGGCACTGATAAGTGGGGTTGGAGTATTAGGCTAAGTCCTTTGAGTGTTGCCATTTCTATTTCAGCCATAATTTGTGGAACATGGATTTAAAGTATTACAAAGACAAAAAGAGAAAAGGCAGAGAGGAGAGAATGAGAGGGAGAGGAGGGACTGTGGCAGCACAAAGACATATCCCTGTTTGGGCTTGTGTGGTGCAGTGAAACAGACGGAGAGCAAACGTGAACACAGGCGGACATTCACAGACGCACACTGTGACTTTTTCTGCATGACTGGAGGTACATATCACGAGCTGCAGTGGGGGCAGAGGGCAGATGGTGCCTTTGAGGTGGGAGGATGAAATGTGGAAAGGTAGATGAGGTGTATGCGTGTGTGTATAGTAGTGTTGGTTGTGCTGACCAGTGCCTCCGGCTGTGGTAATAAAGTTAGTACAGTGGGGTTGGGGATATGCAATGATTTTTAAGGAAATCTAAGTTAAATCAAGGACTTTTTGTGTGGAGTTTGAACGAGTTTCCATGTGGCCTTCCACCCACGGTCCCAAAACATTGACAGTATGTTAAGGTCGGCTGGGGACTCTAAATTATCCCTAAATGTGAGTGTGACAGCGAATGGTGTGTATGACACGTCCTCAGTGTATTCCTCTCTATGCATTTGAGATGATAGAGAGAGGAAGATAACTCCGTGACACTGCTTAATAGAAAATGATAATGGATGGATAGAATTAAACTCTCATGATGAAGCATGGGGTCTTCCTGTGATCCGCCCAGGTCCTTTGAAAGACGAAAAGATGTTTGTACAGAATGTTAAGGTATTGTATGTATGTCATTGAAAGGTCTGTCTGAGTTTACAAGCTTAAAATAACAGCATAAGATACCATGTGAAACCCGTCCACACCTCTCTGGATTGCTAGAGGAAATTGTTGATGTTCAGGATTTAAGATTCAATGGATTTTAGGCTGAATGCAACCCTGGAAGTCTGTTTCACAGAGTGGGACTTCTCTGCAACATGTAGGATAAGTGGAGTGATGTCTCCACCTAGTGTTTATTTATCTCTGCCTTTGCACTACGCCACACTTGCATGGACATTTTCTACAACGTCTACGGTGCAGTTTTTCAAGCACTGAAATTTCAATAAATCTACATCTATTGATTGGGTGTAGTTAATTATGAAAAGCGGAATAATGTATTTTGCGGCCAGATTGTATTTAAAGTAAAATTTTCAAAAACAGTGAGCAGTATTTATAAATACTGGATGCAGAACTTAGCAGTGCACATTTTGTACTGGTTGCCTTGTACTAAATGAAGTGGCACGAGAGGTACAATGTCTCCATCTGAAATGTTACAGAGTTGAAGTACCGAACTGACAGAGACCCTCAAGAAGGCACTGAATTAAAAAGGTTTTAATAATGCATGACAATTAAATAAAAACGTCTTTATCAAAGTGCTTTTGCCCTGATGAAATCCTTCTGCCAACCTGTATTTTCATTTAATAGCCATGTATTATAAAATGATTTTTAATTCACTACCTCCTTGACTGCCTCAGAGTTCAGTAATAGTTATATGTAGAAAAGTCAAGAAAGGCAGTGCTTGAAGAACACATATTTACGCTCTAGCACTGGTTTGTTCTAATGAAAATATGACATTGATTAACAAAATGAGGAATCATCAGCTTTTATTTCCCTTTAATGACCATTTGCTGTGTTTGAAAATATACTAAGGGGATTTTTTGTGTTGTGTGTTGGGCTGGTTTTAATGATAAAAGTATTGCATTTTAATTTCATCTTCATTTCATTTCATTTAAGGTGTGTTTGAATATGGATCCTGTCCTTAGCTGTGTTTTGTTAATAAATATTTTATCAGTAATGTAACTGTGTGCATCCTATTGTCCCCTACAGTCACAGTTATACATTTTTAATGCTTCACTCAAATTTACTGACGTTTGTCATTTGCAATGGGCCTGAACCAAATATTACTGCATTCTCAATTCACAAATCAATAGAAGTTTAGAGATGGCGTAAGAATCAATAAATAAGTTTGCTGTAAATGACATACATACAGTACATAGTAAATACATAGTCCAAATGTAGGACAGATGTCTTGGACACAACAAAACTGCAGCCAAAAAAGCCAGGGAAGAACTAAAGGACCTGAGTTGAGGCAGCAACAGGCAACCCGGGTTCCACATTTCCATGTCTTGAGCTCAGTCCTGATGGGTGGTGATGTAATATGCAGTTATGCATATGCAGTGACGCAATGACATCACCACCAGAAAATGCAAAGTGTTAGTTTTACAAATTTGCAAAGGCTGCTGCATCGAAAAGGTGTACATCTATTTGAGGCACATAGACAACTCACAGAACACCAGGTATCTTTTAAGAGCAGAAATTTGATACCCTGCTGTGCTGCTTCACAGAAGTTAACAATAAACACCGCAGAGATATTGCAGAGATAATCGTCAGTATCTTCATGATTATTTCTGTAATCCTACATCCAAAATTATATTGATATGAACAAGAAATGTCACAATAAAAAAGACACCGAAATAAAAAAACTATGAGTAAACCCACAAAAGTTGTGTAAATTCATAACTTAAGCAATACATTGATTCATTGTTTCAATTCTTTACATCATTGAGAAATGTGAATGTGCACTACTGAGCTCCATAATATGTGTGTCTGAATAAACTGAATAAACGAACTACAGAATGACTGAAAACATATAATATGTGTTTGATGATATCTAGTACAGTACAGCATGGCCACGTCATCCTAGGATCTTCACCTCTGAGCATAAAAGTGATTCTGGATACACCGCTTTTACTTTGTAATAAAAGAAGTGTCAATGTAAGGCAGACTTACCGCACAGACTTATATTTCTCTCTACTGACAATTCAAAGTTTTTCAGGCCTCTCAGGAAACAACCATGAAACGTGAATTTAATACTAGTCTCCTGTGCAGCAGCATGACAGGCTTCCTGTCTCATAGGAACTATGAGACAGATACTATGTTGAGATACTGTATCAAATGCTCTTATAGAAAGTTTTGTTGAACTGTGCCAGGAATTTATGGTTCAACTGATGTACTTTTTATGTTCCTCTTGGGTTTTATTACACAGGAAGCAGCAGCTGCAGGTGATATCAGATAGGCTGTGACTGACCAGTGTAAGATGAAGTTGAAAACAATTTAGTTTCTTTAGCATATGAAGTTGAATACAGTTCAATTCTGAATTTACAGATCTCTCACATTTATTATATGTAATCAATTTGTTGTGACTCGCACAGACAGTGGTCAAAACATCTCTCTCTCCCCTGACTAAAGGACGTTCACACGTCCCACTGCCTCAGTAGAGCTGAGAAAATCATCAGTGACAGCAGCCATCCTGCTTCCCACCTGTTTGGCCTGTTGCTTCTGGCAGGTGGTAAAGGTCCATCAGAGCCAGGACAATCATGCTCAGAGACAGCTTCTTCCCCCAAGCCAGAAGTACACTCAACACATACATACACATGCTATTCTATGCCACTCTCCCCACCACACACACATACAGACTCATTCACCGGTTTTGTTGTATGTTGTTTACCATGTAAACCGCAACTCTCTGCACTTGACTGCACTTCATAAGTAACCTCTGCAATTCTACAGCATCATTTTGTACTTGTCCAATGACAATAAAGGCTTTCTGTTGCATTCCATATTGTATTAAATGCATTTCAGTACAAATTAAAATGTTTTTCTGCTTTGCCCTTCCTGTATTTCATTTTGTTAAGAAAACTGTATTTGCTTTTCGCTGGTCTTTGGAGAGGCTCTGTTGAATGTATTTCCTCATGATGATCACATGAGGGCAATATTACTCAAGATTTTATTCACTGAATTGCTGTTGTAATGGTGTTGCATGCTGGGGCAGCAGTGGTAGAGGCCGACAGACACAACAAACTTATCTGAAAGACCAGTGATGTGTGATTCCAGATGGTGGTGTCTGAGAGGAGGACGTCAGCCAAGCTAAGCACCATCCCAGACAATGACTACAATAAGTGAACCCAATAAGCAATACGTTTTCTCCATGTCTCTCCATGTCAGATTTGAACATACACCATTGAACTTGATGATAATCTGTGTTGTGTTTACATGATTGTTGTCTGAAAACAGAAAAAAATTAGCTATAGGATGACTGACAATTCATATGATAAATGATGCTTAACAATGACTCTCATCCACTCCATGATGTGCTGAACAGACACATAAGCATCTTCAGCCCAAAAGTGTACAACTGAATGGAACAGGAAATCATTTCTGCCTGTGGCCATCAAACTATTACATATCTCCCTCTCAGTCACCATTGACCTCACCTCACATATTTTTTTCTATTACATTTATATTTAAAAACTAAAGCAAAACCTTTACTGGTACAGGGATGAATGAATGTCAGCACACTGGATTGCCTGGCATTGATGGTCTCTTCATAAATGTGATCTTTCATACAAAAGTAGCTCGATTTTGTAGAAAGATCCTGAACCATAATCACAACCCTGAGAAAATTGTCTGGAGCCTCCCCTGTAATTGATGCATGTGATGCACTGATGAGATCTGTAAACAATGAAATGAGATCAGTGTTTATAAGTTGCCAAGACACTGGAAGCTTGCTAACCGTTTTGCTTCCAGGCTCAAATGACTCTGCCTTGTTTACTTTGGATCATGTTGGATTAAAGCAATCTGCATACTTAAACAGAACAGAAGAACTTCTTTTGATAAAATTAAAATTGTCAAACACACAACTGGAAGCACCATTAAATAGGTGAAGGAATATGAAAGTGGTGCAGGTAATGCATGGACCTTGTGGCAACAGTCACTGCGCAACATTTTTGAAAGTAATGACATCAGCATGTAGAAACTTGTAGCGTGGGGGGTTGATTTTTCCTTAATGTCAAAGGTGAGTGATAATAACTTAAAAATCCTGCAAACTTCAGCCTTTTCAGGATATGGTCTTGTGACGGTGAACTGCCAGCCTGTATCCTTCATTTAAAGCTGACATGTTATGATGTTCCATATTTCAGAACATCTTTACAGTGTCAGTGTCAATGACGTAAGCCCATGGTGAACCTCGGTGTGGGAGTATGGGGGTCCGGCCGTCACCCATCAACGATTTCACACGTTTTCAGTCTCCATGAATGAGAGGTAACGACATCTCCGTGACATTTGTGCGAGGCCTGAAGTCAAGTTTTAGGACAAATCAACCACGATGGGCTTCACGTCCCTGCTACTGCACCAAAGAATCAAGGATGTCTGGCCGAACCATCTGTCTGCAGCTTCCTCTCCCTCTCTCTGGACTGCGTGTCTGTGTTACTCTCTCTCTCTATGGGACTGTATATACAGTATAAGGTGGACGTAGCCATCTGGTATGGAAAATGAAGCAAACGCAAAAGTGACTTTACATGCAATACCAGCGGGGTCCCCGAGGGCTGGCTCCAAAAAAAGACTGTCCAATACTTACCCAGTCACAAAACGTCCTTTTCAATCATGAAATACTCATTCAACCTCTTTTGAAAAACATTCAAGGAGAGATGAAATGGTCTACATATATAGAGAGCCAGATAGAAAAGAAAAAAATCCTTGCCTACCCCTGTGGCAGTCAACAACTGATTTCCCAGGATAAGGGAAAACTGGGAAAGAGGTAAAATGTATCTCTTTTTATCATTAGTCTTGAGTTAAGAATTAACTACACTGGCCAGGCAAGCAAGAAGCAAGTGCAGTAATTCCAGTCATGTTTTACAGTATAGGTCAAGGTAGCCTTCTAAATGAATGATCCATTCAACCCAGTAGAGGTGGCAGAGTCCACCTAGCTTCATGCATGTTTTAGACTTTATTTGGTTTGTACTTCAATAAATCAACACTGACGGTATGTCAGATGGTAAAATATACAAATTGTTTCTTTGATTCCACATACAGCCATTTACAAATGGGTCAAAACTACTTACTCAAAATGTCAAATATAGAAAGGCACGGAGCAGGTTCTTTTATTGTAATCACTGGAACACAATTAAGAATTTAACACCAAGTTCAAGCATTTAAACACAATTTTAAAGTTAAAATACTGATGTATTAATGTCAGAGTCATTCAGTATATCAGTTTGTTTGTATCCAACAAATCTTTCCTGCAATTTAATTAGAAAATAGCCTTGGGAATAAATGCACCATATAAACCATATAAAATGTTTTCAAGACACGTGATTTTCTATTGAGCATTGTATCATACAGTCTCTTAGATAACCTTCTTCCTATGTAGAAACCCATTTGTCCCCTAAACACAACATTTTGAAGCTGAAGAAAGTGTGAGCAAGTACAAGATCCATCTTCGATCCAAAATCCTCATAGAAATTTTGGATGGTCCACAAAAACCATACCAAGAATCAACAACATACATGTTTTCCGATTTAGAAAGGTATATTGATCCAATGTAAAGCAATAGTTTTATATTTTTATCAGGTAGAACTGTTCTATGGCAGCATGTGGAAAATGATATCACTTGTGTGAATTGTACAATCCATGCATACAGTATGACGTGGTGGCTTAATTGCCACAATAACAAAGACATCTCTAACAGACAGACAAGGACACAATCATTGAGCACCTCAGTGAACTGCATCTTCATAGTATAAGAACATAGTATATGTTTATAGTAAATGACTTTTCTGCATATTTCTTGGTATTAGCCTTTGTTCATTCCACTGACAGAGGCTTACAAAAAAGGTTTGAATTTTTTTAACAGTCAACACATCAAGCATCATTGGGCTCATTGTGGCACTTGCATGAATCTATTTGAGGATGGTTGGAAGAGAAAATAATGCTATCATTTTTAACTTGTGAAATCAAAATTTCACTTGTTCTGGGCAAAACAGAATTGTCCTAATATAATTCTCACTACTTGTCATTTAATTGAGCAGCACTGTCAAACCACACCTTCTCCACTCTCTCCTTTCCCATCTCCCAGAGCTGACAGAGAATTCGAACTCCCTTCTTGGATGTGATCATCAGATATTCCTCATTTTCTGGATGCAGGAGGACAGAGTGACGAGCTAAAACCAGTGATTGGCAGAAACGCGATGCCACCAGCACATAAAGACAATCTTTTTCTGCCTCGTTCAGCGGCAGGACACTTTCCCAGCCCGCAAGTACAGGTCCACCCACCTGTATGGGTTCAGGGTGCACTGTCATCATATACATTATAGTGATAGCTAGCTCATGGATGTAATAGCCAGCATTCATATCCCCAAAGTCAAGGATGCCAGAAATCCTGCAGCCGTCATTCTCGTCAGGTTGCACAAGAATATTGAGGTCATTGAAGTCTCCATGGTTAATACCTTAGAAAAGAAGGAAGACAATATTGATTTATGGGGACAAAACACTTGATCACTCAGTCTGGTGTGTGCTTAAATGTATGAATGTCAAAAAACACTGTCTTGAAGAAAATCTTAAAAACTATTAAGAAAGCTGAGTTGAAATGTATTTTAATTCAAACATTAGGCTCACATTTGCGGAAACTGGAGTGTTTAGGAAGCACACAGGTCTTGAACTGAGAGATGACAGATTTCACAACGTCCTGAAGAGGATCTCCGTCTAGTACACTGATATATGTTTCCAGGAGGGGAACATTTGACAGGCTCCATATGAACTTCTCCCTCTGCAGGAGGCTGAGATGAGGGTGCTGCAGCTAGGTAGAGAAGCACAGAGCAGCAAAAGGTAGATCAAGAAGTAAAGACTTAACTGGTTAGCTACATAAGAGTCACTGGAATGTTTGAGAGCATTTATGTTATTAAATGTTGATATGTTTCTAGAGTGGCTCACAACAAACAAACAAACCACCACTGGTTTGCTAGACGTCCTGATTTGCCAGTTTCAGGAAAAGAAAAAGTGAGGTGACAAGTGTTAAGATCTTTATAATCTGCACACTTGAGGTGTCACCAATTCCTTTCAAAGAGGAAGTTCTCATCAAAAAGAAAGAGATGTCCTGAATACAACAATTTACCAATCTTCAGCTTGATTTAAATCTGAAGACATTAGAAAACAAGGTCAAGGGCCCGAAACTTTCACAGAGCTGTTGCTGTAATACCTCCTGTAGAATTTGGTCCATCGTTGCTGCGGTCTTGCCTGTCTCATAAAGCAACTTTGGTGTCAAAAGAACGTTGGAAATAGTTGTTCCTGGCAAATACGTCAGCAGCCGCACCAGGTACCTCTGACAGCCATATCCACAATCTGTGAAAGATTAAGACAGGATTAGTGGCTCAGCCACTTATTGCTTATCTCTTACCTTTTAGCCCTTGTGAAGCATAACTTGACCTGGCCTTGCTCAGGGACACATTTATCATTACTGGAGAGTGTGGGTATAAATACTACAGAGGACCTGCACAGTATACCAAGTTGCATCCTCATCACCCTGATCATTAAGCACTGTAAGCAGCCCATGGCCACAGCTGGTGATTGATTACACTAGTGAAAAAATGAAATACATTTTGGTGCCCAAAATGTTAGGGGACTATGTAGAGAGTAGAGCAGAACTGAATGTAATGTGCCATTATTCATCCCACAAGTAAAAAAGTTTTTAGTTTAGTTTTAGTTTATGTCTAATATGCTATATTATAGCAAAACAATAACAACAACCCTAACTCAGACACCAAGTTATATGTTCCCCAGTGTTGCACGCAGAAACATGTCACACAGCATGTCGAACAATGGCATGACAAAAGCACAGAATGCTTGGTTCTGTAGATTGTATTACAATCCCAATGAAACTTTTTATAGAAATCTACATACCAGCTTAGCAGCCATTGCAGATTTCCTTTATTTGGCATGTTCTGACAAATCCTCCTCCATCTGTGCCTCCAGCTGCCTCACCCAAGCTAATTTATTCTGACATTGTATTTGCACTTGCAAATCTAAAAATGGAACTGAAATAATCTTGTAAATTACACAAAAAATGATATTATATTTCTCTCTCAGAAACACAAATCTTTCAGATCTTTAAGTGTGACTGTTGCATACCGATTTCTTCCAGGCTCATGAGCTGTCCTGAGGAGGTGGGTATTGCTGTCTGGGCAGGAAGTCCATTCTGGTGCAGGAAAGCCATGGCACACGTCTGCACTTCTATCATGTTTGGGTTCTTACTGTCCTCCGAGTTCATGATCTTCAGGACATACTCGCCATCCTCGGCGGCCGCCACATAGAAGTTCTGGTCATCGTAGCTCGGCAGAGACTGAATTTCTGATGCTGTCAAGTTGAAGAGCTTCTTCACAATCCCAGCCACGTCAGAATGGTTTAAGTTAGGCTTGGCATGTTTCACTGACATGATTTCTAAATGAAAGCAAGGTACTGTCAGAGATGAAAATGCAGTTACACGTACATGTATAAAAATGTTAAAGCGTAGTCTGTCACTTCAAAGATATGTATTTACGGCAGGTGGAATCGTTTGAGAAAAATACTGAAAAATACAGTATGCTAGTGTCTTAAATACTGTAGCATTAAGTATAGATAAATATAAACTAAGTAACTAAGTATAAATAAATGAAACTTGGTGCTGTAGAGTTTGATTTGATGGTGTGCACTAAATTGCAAGTAAGGTCACAAATGTGGTTTTCAACAACAAATCTATGACTGAACATATACAGCACATTGCACCAATATGTATATTGCACTCTTAAGGAATGCTAACCTGAAATCAGTGTGTTGCCTTCCTCATACTACTGGGAATAACGTAGCTTCACATAACTTACACACAGTGGAGAAGATAAGAGTTAGGGTTAGGGTTAGTTAGGCTAGTTAATGTCCTGCAGTGCATTTGCTATAGCACGTGACAACAACTTACGCGAAGTCGCTTTGCTGGTAAGTGAACAGATAGCGTCATATCAGATAGACATATCAAGTCAGCGATAAAACCGAGGCCGCAATAACACTGATTTTCATTAAAAGTTGCCCTACTTACTTCATATAAATTCAACCGCTGGGAAAGTGGCATTAAGGATGTCTGTCTAGGTTTGAAACACACCGACTTTGAAGTCTGCAGCTCTAGGACACAGACAATGACGTAATCTACATCCGGAGCGGCTTTTCAAAATAAAGGCACTGCTACATGGAACTCTCATTTCTGAAACTTGATATGGAGCAAAATAAGAGAGCTTGGTTGCTCTCATGAAAATATTTGATATCGAATAAGGTGAAAGAAAGGCATCAAAAAATCATTTATAATGTGTACTAACAAAGTTAGTTAGTTAGTTAGTTAGTTAGTTAGTTAGTTAGTTAGTTAGTTAGTTAGTTAGTTAGTTAGTTAGTTAGTTAGTTAGTTAGTTAGTTAGTTAGTTAGTTAGTTAGTTAGTTAGTTAGTTAGTTAGTTGCTCTTGCTGCTTGTTGCTCTTTGGCAACCGCACAGACTTAATATTTCTCTCTACTGAGAAGTTTTTCATTCCTCTTAGGAAACAACCATGAAATGTGACTTTAATACTTATCTCCTGCGCCGCAGCATAGCAGGCTTCCTGTCTCACAGAGCTCTCAGAGATGTCCTGAATACAGGTGAAGAATTATGACCGTGTCCTATGTAGAAATACTGTATGAAAATGTTCTTATACTGTGTAAAGTTTGGTTTAACTGTGCTAGGAATTTATGTTTCAACTGATGTACTTTTTATGTTCCTCTTGAGTGTTATTATACGTAAAGCAGCAGCTGCAGATTGTATCAGATAAGCTGTGACTGTGACCACTGTAAAACTAAGTTAAAAACAATTCGGTTTCTTTTAAATACATAACTTGCTGTGTGTTATTACACTATAGATCACATCTAATGGTTGAATATTGACTGCTTCGACAAACATTTACTACACTCACTGCTTACTGTTTACATTGCACCAGCCAATAGTAGCTCAGCATTGCAGGTTGCCAAATACTGTATGGTCTAGGCACTGGGTACAAAGTTAGAGTCTGCAAGCCCTGCAGCTGCTTCAGAGCCCCAGCGAATGGTGCGTTATCCATCCCAACGCCCTGAACAATTCATCACTTGACGCGGTACAGGTTGACAGACTCAACAATTAACCAGGCAGCCAACTGCTGGAATTGTTTTTTTGTTGTTGCAGTTATGATCTTAAGACACTAGGTGGTGGGTATGGTTTTGGCCGGACTGCTGCCGCATGTTTTTCATGTTAACGCGATAACTCGAACACCATTTGCTTTGGCCACAAGGGGCAGCACTTTGATTGAAAAATTACATTTGTGCTTATAACTCACACACCATTTGGGGTTGAATTTTGATATTTGGTAGACAGATTGATCACTCATCACAGATTCATCACAGATTCACACGCATAGATGAAGAACTGATGTGATTTTCACGCATTGCGGATCGTATTTTTGGCCACAAGGGGCAGCACTTTGGTTGAAAAATTGTGCTTACATCTCCAGAACTATTAGCCTGACTGATGTCAAACTTGATGCAAATGAAGCAACACGGATTGTTCAATCTTGCCTCAGGTGTTTGGGGATATATCCATTGCATTCAGTGCCGAATGCATAGGTCTAGTGAAATTGTTGTAATTCATTTGCTGTGATTCACAAACATCAGAAGAGACTCCAGACAGTGGTCAACCACCACATCCCCGGAACTGAGCATTAAGACCTGTCGTGTGAACAAAGCCTTTATGTTTCTTGAGTTCCCTACTTTCCCTGTGTTTCCTGGATCTCCCAGTGTTCCTGTGTTTTGACCTGTCTTTTGGATTTTTGGATTTCCCTTTGACTGCCACATTCACACATCCCACTGCCTCTGAGCTGAGAAAATCATCAGTGACAGCAGCCATCCTGCTTCCCACCTGTTAGACCTGTTGCCTCTGGCAGGTGCTGAAGGAGCAGGTTTGTCCTGAACCAGGACAAAACACACTCAGAGACAGTTTCTTCCTCCAAGCCAGAAGTACACTCAACACATACATAGACAAGCCATATTCCCCCACTCTCCCTACCACACACACAGGCCACCAATATTTGCACTGTTCGCTTGATGCACATAAAGGGTCTTCCTTTGGTCTTTGGAAAAGCTCTGCAAAATGTAGTACCTCACGATGCTCAAATGAGGGCAATATTACTCCAGATTTATCACAGACTACACAGCTACACACTTCTATAAGCACTGATCTGAAGTTTTCAAAGGATGGATATGTAACCAGCTCCTCCAAAAAGGCAATTGTGGGTTCCAACAGAAACAGTGAAAAGGGAGAAAATCATGTTCTTCTACTCCCCATCTCTTCTCTTCTCCTGAGTATCACTAAAAGAGTGAATAGTTACATAGTAGATATTAAGACTTGGTGGATAGCAATGCCACCCTAAAAAGGAGTGCCTCTCTATTTACTTTCCCCATGACCGTGCAGGTTTTCTCCTACATACCAAAAAAACAAAACAAACCAAAAAAAAAACAGTATGTTAAGGCTCTATGTGACTGGCAATCTGTCCAGGTTGTATTGGCTGTCCTTTCCTTAATGCACTCCAACAGAACCAGAAAAAAATGTTACTGGTACAGGAATGAATGAATGTCACCACACTGGATTGAAATGAGTAGCACTGATGGTCTCTTCACAAATGTGATCTTTGTTTGATTTTGTTGATTTTGTAGAAAGATTATGGACTATAATCGCAAACCTGAGAAATTTGTCTGGAGCCTCCTCTATAATTAATGCAGCTGATGCACTTATGAGATCTGTAAACAATGAAATGAGATCGGTGTTTAAGTTTCCAAGACACTGCCAGCTTGCTAACAGTTTTGCCTCAAGGCTCAAATGACACTGCCTGAGATGGTTGCGTTTTGTTTTCTTTGGATCATGTTGGATTAAAGCAATCTGCATTCTTCAGAATAATGGAAGAACTTGTTATTATGAAGCTGTTTGTCTGAATCAAATAATCTATCACAACTCAAAGCACAGTCAAGAAGGTGAAGAGACGTTAAAGTGGTGCAGGTAATGCATGGACCGTGTGGTGACTTGTTGTGGAGTGTGTCCAACAGCTCAACATTTGTCAACATGACAAGGTATAGAACAGTATTTAAGCACATCGGGAAAGGAAAACCACTCCAGAGAGTTCATGAGGATTTAAAGCCTGTGTCAGTGTTGTCCTAAAAGTTCAAATTTCTGCATCTTTATGAATCCCTTTACAAATTTAGTGCAACATACTTTCCTCACAACTCATTTTACAGTTCTTTTATTTACCCTTTAAATCAGCATGCAGTAATGTCAGTGCACTTTCAAATAAACTGTGCAGATCCGCCTTAAGAAAAAATGAAGAAAACTATTTGTATAATCACACTAGACTAATGTCTTAGTCTTTTAAAAACAGTCACAGGAGAGTAAATGGTAATTCCAAAATTGTAAATTGAGTCCATGTTTGTACAGTATTAGCACACACACCTCAGGGTATGTAGTCTGATAAAGACATTTTTACTTTGTAAAAGACAGACAGCTCTACAGATAAATCCTATAATAAATCTTTCTGAAACTGTGGTTTCAAAGTCAGCTTTTTTATTATGAGGCTTGAGAATGAACTTCACTGGCCATGTAAGGAAGTAGAGTATTTTCAGTCATGTCTTGCAATGTAGGTCAAAGTAGCCTTTCGAATGAATGATCATGGTCAGAGACCCCCTAGCTCTTCATTGGAGCTGTGTTTTATTACATTATTGAGGTTACACTTAAATAAATCAAACAGGTTCTGTGTAAAAGCTTCTTTGGCAGAAACACAATCTCCTGAAGTTTTATCAGACTGCAAAGGAGATATGAGAGGAAAAACTATATCCAATCTATAAAATTAAGTTACAGTGACATTGATCAGTCAAACTTTGAATTCAAAAATTACTTTCACCATTGTTCAACAATTTCTTAATTTAGACGGGAACAAAACAATATTACGGTAGGTAATAATCTTCAGGTTAAAGTAGATTTCTCATGATAACAGAGTCACCCACCACCAAAGTCTTGTAGATGCAGTAATTCATAGAGAAAGATTTTCTTGCAATGTCGTTTTGTGACAGCCCAGGTATAAATCCATAGGATTGTGTCATACGGTATATCAGGCAACTCTCTGCATTGTGTCCCAACATTGAAAGCTTCGAGATAAAACAGTATTTCTTATGAATTGCAAAATCAAGCACTGACCCAAACTCCCCATAGACATTTGGATGGTCACTTAATGTGACTCACAACAAAACATCTCTTAAAATGGCCTTTCAGTGCATGCCTTGGCAAGTATGAGCCTGTGTTCATTCCACTGACCCAGGCTCACAACAACAGTGGTGTGGGGGTGTGGTTTGGGTGTCAGCTGTAGGAGAGGGGGGCGTGTCAGGCTGGCTCAGGAGCAGCGCCGGGTGAGGATTAGCGCAGCTGGAGTGAGTTGGCTAATCAACATGCTTTTTATTGTAGTAGCGTGCGGGCCCAGGATGGAGAGGTTTGTGGAGCCGAGGAGCTACGCGACTGCTGCACCGGGTACCGACTCCCTGCACGCTGAGCTCCCAGCAACAGCAACATTTTATTCTGTTTGTGTGAGCACCGGGCCAGGCCACCCTAAAGAGCTGTAAGGAAATAAAACAAACCTCTCCCACTGAAAATATGCGTTGTCCTCACTGGAAAGCCCACTCCGTGGCTAAGAGTGCCACACGGTGTAATTCTTTCAAGAGTCAACATGTTGACCGTCATTCAGCTAATTCTGTCACTTGGGTGAATCTAGTTGAGGGTGGCTGATGCAGAACACGAATATACACACACAATCAATGGAACACATTTGGGAACTTTACAGCAAATACGGAGTGATTGTAAACACACCGCACACATTGTTTGCAATAAAGTACAGTAGATCAATGGAGACAAGGCTTGTCTGCCATTTGTAAACCATCTCTAGCTCTGTCAAATATGTAATGCCATTAATCCAAACAATTAACCGGTCCCACAAAGAGGAGAACCAGGGTATCAAGTTCTTGTTATTCCTAATTATTTTCTGTATAGTATATGATGAGGAACGACACTTTCTGTTGCATACAGCTCCAATACTCCAATACTTTGAGACATACAGCAGAATTAAAGCAGTGCCACAATAGTGTTATGAAACTCAAGAGGAAAGTTTGACATCTATGCTATAACTTTTAACTTGTGAAATTAAAATTCCGCTTGAACTGGCCAATGACAGAACTGGAGAATGGTTTCCTTACATAATACTCACTGCTTCACATTAAATTGACCAGCAGTCTCAAACCACACCTTCTCCACTCTCTCCTTTCCCATTTCCCAAAACTGTGGGAGAATGTGGATTCCCTTATTGGACATAAACATCAGATATTCCTTATTTTCTGGATGCAGGAGGACAGAGCGACGTGCAAAAACCAGTGATTGGCAGAAACGCGACGCCACCAGCACATAAAGACAATCTTTTTCTGCCTCGTTCAGCGGCAGGACACTTTCCCAGCCCGCAAGTACATGTCCACCCACCTGTATGGGTTCAGGGTGCACTGTCATCATATACATTATAGTGATGGCTAGTTCATGGATGTAATAGCCAGCATTCATATCCCCAAAGTCAATGACGCCAGAAATCCTGCAGCCGTCATTCTCATCAGGTTGCACAAGAATATTGAGGTCATTGAAGTCTCCATGGTTAATACCTTAGAAAAGAAGGAAGACGATATTGATTTATGGGGATAAAACACTTGATCACTCAAACCATCTGGTTTGTGTTAAAGTACCATGTGTATGAATGTGAGAGCAGAGCACAGCTGTCAGAGCAGTTTAAAAAAATATTATCTTGAAGAAAATCTTAAAAACTATTAAGAAAGATGAGTTGAAATGTATTTTAATTCAAACATTAGGCTCACATTTGCGGAAGCTGGAGCGTTTGGGAAGCACACAGGTCTTGAATTGATGAATGACGGATTTCACAACATCCTGAAGAGGATCTCCGTCTAGTATATTGATGTATGCTTCCAGGACGGGAACATTTGACAGGCTCCAAGTGAACTTGTCTCTCTGCAAGACGTTGAGATGAGGGTGCTGCAGCTAGGTAGAGAAGCACAGACAAGCAAAAGGTAGAACAAGAAGTAAAGACAAACATACTGTATGTTGACATGTTTTGTTTTTTTTAATGTTTGCTGTATATGGCTATATACAACCTCACAAGATGTCACTGAACCTATAAGAAGACTTTTCAACAACCTTCAGGTTGTTCTACATCTGAAGACATTACAAAACAAGGCAAACAACCTGAAACGTTCACAGAGCTGTTGCTATAATACCTCTTGTAGAATTTTGTCCATCATTGCTGCGGTCTTGCCTGTCTCATAAAGCAACTTTGGTGTCACAGAAACCTTGGAAATAGTTGTTCCTGGCAAATACGTCAGCAGCCGCACCAGGTATTTCTGACAGCCATATCCACAATCTGTGACAGATTAAGACAGGATTAGTAGCGCAGTCATTTATTGCTTCCCTCTACCTTTTAGCCCTTTAGCCCCCCTTATAACGTGTATACTCAGGCCTTGCTCAGGGAAACACAGGAGAGTGTGGGAGAAAATATTACAGAGCACCTGAATAGTAAGTTGCACTAGACTGAAGCTGCTGGTAAGATGGCTCATATTCACACAGTACAGTGCAGCTCATGGCCATACTTGGTGCTTCAAATTCTATGACAGGATTATGTATATTGAAACAACTGAATAAGATGATGACCTTCATATCACTCTAGCAACTGTAGTATTTGAGAAAGTGTACTTTTAAGTGTCACATATAAAAAAAACAGGGAGTGTGTGTGTGTGTGTGTGTGTGTGTGTGTGTGTTCATCATTAATCAAAAACGAAATGCATAAATATTCAAGTGTTACGACACTTGCATCTGCACAGTACGTCTGACATGACACGCCTTTTGACAGAAATCTGCATACCTGTAAGGCAGCCATTATTTTTGTTTTTTTTGACACATCCTCCTCCACCTGGGCCTCCAGCTGTTTCACCTTAGTTAATTTATTCTAAAATTATATATGATGCCTTTCTATTCAGTTAAATTAAGCAACTTCCACACATTGGTTAATGATTAATTGATATATGAATAAGGACATATTTCTCTCTCAGAAACACAATACTTTCAGATCTTTAAGTGTGACTGTTGCATACCCATTTCTTCCAGGCTCATGAGCTGTCCTGAAGTGGTGGGTATGACTGTCTGGACAGGAAGTCCATTCTGGTGCAGGAAAGCCATGGCACATGTCTGCACTTCTATCATGTTTGGGTTCTTACTGTCCTCCGAGTTCATGATCTTCAGGACATACTCGCCATCCTCGGCGGCCGCCACATAGAAGTTCTGATCATCGTAGCTCGGCAGAGACTGAATTTCTGATGCTGTCAAGTTGAAGAGCTTCTTCATGATCCCAGCCGCGTCACAACGACTGAAGGTGGGGGTAGCATGTTTCGATGCCATGATTACTGAATGAAAGCAAGATATTGTAAGAACAACACAATTTTGCTCATATGCAGTCATTAAAAAAAAATTCAAATTGTAAACTTCAGTCTTATGCTTAAAGAATTATGTATTACAGCAGTATTACGACAACTGATTTTGTCTGAGATTTTCTTGCTTTTGGTTGATCTTGCTATGGTGTTTTAAAAGTATTAAGAGTACTGTGAATGACGAGGTCCCATATGGGGCCCGTTTCACAAAGCAGGTTTAGTAAAAACTGAGTTTGTTAACCCTGAAATCTGGAAAGCTGAGTTGTCAAACATACAAACATCGGCCAAACTATGGGAAGTCAGGAGGGCATATATTAAAAGTGTTTGAAACATTTGAATGGCAACATACAGAAAGAGACAGTGGCACGCTGCCATTGCATGGCAGAGCACAGTTTGGGAGGGATTGCGCAATTCGATGTGAGGCTCAGTTTGCTGCTGCCTCACCCTGCGTCTCTTTCCATCACACACGGTAATGTGACAATTCAGCGATTAAAAAAAAAAAAAGATCAAGTTAAATGGAAAATTTGTTCATAGTTCAAACCATTTGATAAATATAACCATTTCATTTATTTGTTTATTATATAATTTATTTTTTCCATGATGACCTCTCCTGACCGCTTGTCACTGACTGGAGCAGGTTTTCTTCTAGAAACCTCGAGTTTCGAGCCATCTCCTCCCCTTACGCCACACCCTCTTTGATTCTTTCATTCAGTCCACGCAGGTTTCAGCAGAGTTCCACCGTGTGGTTCACCAGAAAAATCTAATTTTTGACCATGGACTGTCCATTTCTTGATGATACAGTGGACAGAGACATTATTTTGCTTTCCTGGTTTCCCAGCGTAGCAGGTTGCATATATTGTGACTCCCTTACAAAATGAGGCAGAGTGTGAATAGGAAGTCCATTCAGAGCAGTAATGTGCAGGAAAATTGATTATAGTCTCAAAAGTTCAAATACTGTCTCATTTACTTTCTAATGTCTCATTTCTAGTCAATACAAATATCATTACTGTTCATTTACAAGATGCATCACCTTAAAAATAACTGCTCTCTACCTATTTCACTTTAAATATTTAACATCAAATAAGTCTATCAGTCTCTATAAGTCTGTGCCATTTCTAATCATTGCAATGACAAATGTGCTTGAACAAATGAGTCATTTTTCCGGGAAGGTGTATTTTAAATGTAAAAAGATTCGTTTTGACTAGAAATATGCCATTAGTTGCGTCATCAAGATCTGACCATCTCTTCAAATTCACTGTAAGAACCCATTGAAATGTCCAACTCCAGCAGACACCAATACCCCGCTCTTTGTTTCCCACTCCTTGCCATGGTGACTCCATGAATCAGGGCTTCACTGGTGATGGCTTTTTAAAGTCACGGTGCACGCTCTTATCTCCAGGTGAAACTACCGAGTTGATTATACTAACTCGAATCCACTGGTCCAGAACCGAACACTTAGAAAACTATCTACTCTGAGATAGTTTTCTATCTCAGAGTAGATCAACTCGGAGTTCCGGGTTAGACTCAGAGTTTGTTGAACCTGCTTTGTCAAACGGACCCCTGGTTCACTAACCTCCAATAACCATCCACAAAACCTATAAAATCATACAGAGCTATTAGATCTACAGATTTATTAGATATTCAGCAACTCATTTAATGACCTCAACAGGGCTACATTTCACCTTAACATTTTGGTACAGATACTGCTAACTCTATTCTCATAATTGTTGCTTCTTTCATGTAGTCTGGAACTATTTGTGCTATTTGTACAAATATGTTGGGGCTGATATACCTGTTGCATTCCTCATAGTTTACTAGCAGGGACCACATAACTTCACCGACTAACAAAGACAAAGAAGCTAAGAGTTGAACATTATCTGCACAGGCTAGTGGATGCCCCACTGTACAGACCATCAATGACATTACAACTTTCACAAATTCAAATCCCTTCGTTAGTAAGGGAGCAGCTGTACTTACTCCATGCAAGAGATACTGCCAAGTCAGCAATATTCATCTAAAGTTAGCCGTAACAAAACTATGATTTTCTCCACACGTTGTCAGTCTTACCTCAGGTTGTGTCAAACACTGGGAAAACTCCTTAAACAACGTCTACCTGGGTTTGAAACTGACATTCAACTCTGGCGCTCCAGGACAGAGTAATGACAAGAACCACATTCTGGAAAGATTTGCAAGATAAACAAAGTGCTATCAAGTCTTTCAAAGTACTACAATAGATAATGACAAGAGACAAAAACACAAAAAATGGCTTAATTCAGAACAATGCACTACAACTAGAATAAACCTTTTTTTAAAGAAATATACTGCATACCTGCTTTTCAGGGGTTGCTGATCTTTTTTTGACAAATCCTTCTCTAACTGTGTCTCAAGCTGTTTCACTTCAGTTACTTTATTCTAAACTTATATTTACAAGTGGATTTAAATTCAGTTAAAGGGGAGATTTCATACATAACTGTTACCATCTGAGAAAGACTGTGCCTAAGAAGCAATTAAAGGATCCAAATGCACGATTCTGGACGCAAACAAAATGAGTGAAAAGGGGAAATTATTTAGTAAACTCAAAAGAAACCAGATAGAGAACTAAACTAACATGAGGGGCACATGAAACAGTGGAAACAAGGGAAGCACAGGTGACCAGGTGACACAAGGATGGTGAGCTTACCCCAGGGAGAACACGAGGAACAGGAGGACCATGAAGGAGCACTAAACACAAGGGACTTGACTGAAGCATAAAGAACAAGGAGCACAAGCAAACAAACCAAAATGCACTGGCCCAAGGCACAGGGGAGACACAGACTTTAAGCACCAGTTATTAGGGGTAGTACGAGGGGCAAGGGCAAGTGACCAGGCACGAGCAGGGTCAGGCTTTCAAAATAAAACAGGAAATGACAAGATAAAACCCCAGCACAAGACAAACTTCACCACGGTGTGACAGAAACAGACAGAATTATGACAATAACAAACTTTTTTGTTGCTTTAGCGTCAGTTTTGACAACTGAGTCAATAATTAGTTAACTGCCATATGTCACTGAACAAGCCGAATTGATTTCATTTGCCTTCTTACTTAACACAGAGGTCAGTTTGCATAGCCCCGCCTTCGCTCCCTTTGCCTGCATCTGTATGGACAGAAAGTCCATTCAAGTGCTCAAAGGCCATGGCACACATCTGCGCTTCAGGCATGTTTGGACAGTGGTCCTTGAGGAACGGGGTGAGAAACACTGCTTTAGGATAATCGATTAGAGGTGAAAATACATGAAAGCCTCATGGGTTTTCACGCAGTCCATGATCAAAGCACATCTAGTTTTTTTTTTTAAAAAAAAAGACTTGGACATTTAGAAAGGAAGGGAATATCTCTTATTGAATGCAGAGAAGTGTTATGATGGTGCAGCCACGGCACATACTCTGGGCTGCAAAAATGAGTTGTGGACAGGGAACATAATGCCATCTATGTTCACTGTGCATCTCACGATCTAAACCTGTCACGTCGTGGTGAGGTTGTCTCGTCTGGGTTTTTTGTCATGTGTATTTCCTGTTTTATTTTGAAATCCTAACCCTCCTCTCGTTCCAGGTCACTTGCCCTTCCTCCTATGTCCTCTCTCGCCTGCAACCTCTTTACCCTGATTGTGTCACACCTGCACCTGATCACTCCCTCTTGTATAAATGGTCTGCGTCTCCCCTGTCTTGTGCCGAATTGTTTTGTTTGTCGTGCTACCGAAGCCTCTGTTCAAGCCACAGTCGCAGCCTGCGTCTCCTCGTCATAGTAAGTTTTGTAGCCTTAGAACTAGTTTGCTTTTGTCAGGTTAGATAGTTTTGGCCGTGAGCTTCCCGGGAGACACGTGCATTAGGAAGATTTAGTTTCGAGTTCAGTGCAGCCGTGAGCATCTCGGACTACACATGCTTTGGTTAGGTTCGTTTAGAGTTTAGTTTTCCGGGAAACGCGAGGGTTTAGATTAAGATTAGTTTTATAGTTTAGATTATTAAAAATTTAGTTCTATAGCCTGTTTTATTGTCTGAGCTCCTTGAACACCTTCAATAAAGCCTGAATATACTGCTCATCTGCACCTGAGTCCTCTGTTTGTTCTGGGCCTGACAAAACCATGGAGTGTGCAAATTGAGTTCCTTGTTATGAAACAAGGAAACTGAAATAAAATCACCTTGTTAAAGACCCATTTTCTGACATTTTGTTGACATTTTCAGTTTATTAAACATTGATTTAGTTTAATTACTTTTAGGTGGTCAGGAATATACAATTGTACATACTAAAGTAAAGAAAAAGTGAGTTTTGCATAAATCTTTACATATAGGCAACTATTTAACTAGTTCTTTGTTCAGTCAAGAATGTTTCAATGCGTAAATGGAAAGTGATTCTTTTGTCACTTAATAAAATTAGGTCAGTTTCTACAAATGCAGCAAATGCTATAGCATCACTCACCAACTGCATTTGCATGATAAGTTTATTCATTTTTGGCAACACATTACAAGATAGGCTATCTGTTTATTTGTGATGCTTAAGTATTGCAATACACATTTTCCATGCTTGTGTTCGTGCAAGTGTGTGCAGCATGTGAGTTTAAGGTGGGTGGTGTTTAGCAGGGGCAGATGTGTGTATCTGTCTCAGACTGTGTGCATGCATTAATGTTCGCTGCATTTCCAGCAATCTTCATTTTCTTATCACCGCTCCCACATGGGAGCTGACCGCTCTGCAGCTGGAGGCTGAGGTTTAGTGGTCATGAAGGCATCAGCAGTCATCTTGGCCACCTGTCACAAAACATTGCCACAATTCAGAGGGGAGAGGCGAAGGAAAAATGTCAGCTGGTCGACTAGTGAACTGCTTTTGTCATGTCTGGCAGACACAGACGGAATCAGCTTACCAGAGCTAAAATTCTCAGTCCATGCTCCCCTCCTCTTTACTCATGCAGTTCTTTAATCTCAGTCTGTTGCAATGTCTACACTATAATTGCATTTACAATATCTTACAGCTATTGAAATCTTAAATGTGCTTCTTTTAACTTAATTTTAATGCTAAACTTCTTGAGAGACCTAAAGGAGAGGTTTATATAAAACACAGTCATCCTCTTTGAAATACACCATGTAATTCATTTAAACTGCAAGAAGAGAGAAAGATAAGGCTCCTTTAGTGAGCTTTAGTTCATAAGAAGAATTAAAGGTTAAAAGCTCGAAGTTAATGCATACAGAGAGCCCATAGAGTCATCACTGCTGTATAATGAGCAGTTCTCTGATAGAAAATGCAGATAATTGAAAATCTCCTTTAACTGAGTTCCTGGAAAGGTTTTATAGTTCGATTACAGACACAGTCATAATAACAAACTTGAAAGTTGGAGCCAATGATGCTGCCAGAAATTCTGGGCCCAATGGGAGAATATTACAATGGGCCTCTACAAGATGTAACACACTTGCAAACTTGAACATTTTTTGACAGGTTCAGAATTCACTTCTTACTTCTTTTCTGATTAACTGTTGTAGGTGCTGCTCCATCTGAGCAACAAACTTGCATGTTTTTAAGTGTTCACTAACTGTTCACTACATGATGATGTGCCCTGTGTCATATCCAAAGCAAGATAGCAACAAGTATGAAGAAGTCACACTTTTGAGATGTGGGTGAAACTGGAAAAGCTTAATATTTTGAGTGATTTGAATATAATAAAGGGTTTGGAAGGCTGCAAATATGGGGATGTGGATATTTTTTAGCAGGGGGGGTTAAACAAATGAGGGAGGTGGGATTAGTATGCTTGTCTGAACACATTTGAAACTGCTAGAGGATTGTGAAAAACAACCATTATGTTTCACAAAAGCAGAATAACAGCAGTGGCCACAGCCCTTCTATATTTACATATTCCTGGAAGGTGTGTAGGAGGAGTGTGATATGGAAATGTCATTAGGCACTAATCCGACTGCACTTTTGAGCATACCAATGCAAGCATGAATGGAATATTTCATTAGTAAGTCACATAAACACCAAAATCAAATGAATGTTCTATTTGGAATAAGGTCAATATTTGGATTATTACTATAGTCAGTGAGTGTTGAGTTGGGATACCAGCTCGCTGCTGCACTTCACGCCAACTGGGTCACATGCTTGCAACAGAATTTATTCTACAACCCTACAAAAATTATGAGAAAAATGTGAATGTGAAGATTTATTTGACTCATACCCTGCTCTGTTCTGCTCTGTTCTGATATCCATCAGGTCCAGCATTTTCAATATTACTGCAGCACAGAGCTTGATTTCAGGTATAGCACTGTAATTGTTATGCCTTAGGAGAATGTACCTGCATAGCAGGAGGCTAGTATCCAATTATTACTGTCCTGCAGCACTAGAAATTTGAAGCGCACAGCAGACTGTGACACATATGAGGTTGTTATGCATACTAGGAGAATAAGGATGGCTGGACACACATGACTTTATGTATGTATGTTGTGGGATTAATTATGATGCTCCCTGCATGCTATCTGTCATGCTACACTCTCAAAGCCATGGTAGTACTATGATACCACTATCCTTCTCAACAAGTCAAGTTACTATTTCTCATTTTCATACTGGATGCATTCATGGCATCCCCACATGAATTATTACACTTAGGATCCAAGGTGAGATAATGTAGATCAAGCTTGAAAAAATGCACATCTTTAAAGCTGCCAAGATTGGGATGTTGGTGCGCTCAATCATTCCTCCCTCACTCAACAGATTTTGTGAGACAGTATGAAGTGCTTGAACCCATAGTATGTCATAGAAGTAATTGTATTTAATGATGGCGAATGGTCTTATTTATTTTAATAATGCACATGGCCAGTGTGTTTTTAAGAATAATTCATGTTCTACATCAATCACATCTTCAAAGAAAGGACTTGATGGTTTAATAGTGTCATCTAAGTTATTTGCTTTAGGCTTTTCAAAACTTTAAAAGACCTACTGCATTAAAAAAAACTGCAGTACATGGTTTGAAAACATAAAACTAAGCTCCAGAGAATTTCACTTTAAAGGTTACCTAAATCTTATTAAAGGTCTGCCTCAGCCAAAGGACTAAGAATCTCAGCAGCACAGCCGCAAGCTTCATTAATCAATATAGCATCACCGTCTTGAGTGCAGTTTATCTATCAGGAAACTGATCCTAGGCGTTAGCAGAGCTCTCGGTCAGATACAGCAATTATTGATGATGGCAGTACCTTTAATCTGGTTGCCAGGGCACAGTTTTCTGCCTGTGGCTAAATCTCAAATGACAGTCATTTGAGGTATAGTATATAGTATATACTATAGGTATGAGTTCAATACTTTCAAAGGCTTAACAACTGATTCACATGAAGTGCTTATGAAATTATGATTCGCTGCATGTCACCACATTTAAATACTCATCGGTTCTACAGCTCCAAGTGGGAGACGCTGATTAGCATTGATAAATACTCTTTTTCATCCATTGGCACCTTAGTGGAATGCTGCAGAGGTTGACCTGACCTGAGGATATGAAATTGATTAGCATTACGAGACAAGATAATGTTAATGTGACTGGTGACCGTCACTTACATAAGTCAAGATGAAAAAAGGAACTTAAGATCCCAGCCTACAGTGCCTTTCATCCATATGATCAATTTACAGTGCTGAATCTAAGGGCCTTTTCAACCATATCCATTTCCACTATCCTTGGTTGATTATTCTGCTCTGTTTTAAACATTGGAAACAGTCAGATTAACTACTTGCATTTGTCTAGGAAGAAAGCAAAGCTTATCAGCTTCTCCTAGTGCAAGTGCAATCAGACTGCTTCATATTTCTGCAAGAGCAAACAAGCTCTGAGAGATGTTGTTGTGGATCAGGGATGAAGCTGATGTAGTCACTGAGGCACCAGGGTCCACAAGCAGGTCACATACAGTGGCATAAGTTCCTACTGTACGTGCCAAGTATAATATGAGAGGAAGAACACATAAGTATACTGTGGAAAACAACTAAAGGGCGGGACGCTGATCGCTTACCATAATACTAATACCATAATACAGATGACTGATTTCAGATAATAGGATTATAAGTACATGATTTGGCAGGTTGCCAGATCTGACAATGCAGCATCCTCTGAATGATCTCTCGAAAGATGTGATCAGCTGTGTCTCAATAGTTGGGTCATCACAGTGTGAGGCTCCGAAGGTGAATTGCATTCTGATGCACAGCATATTTCTGTCAGCTGATTACTTTTAGAAAGCTCTCAACTTAAAGGTCGTTCAAAAACCAATCTCCCTCTATAGGCTTTGTATAGGGCTGAGGTGGTTGTGGTTGCACTTCAATTGCAGACTTCAAATGCTCTTAACACAAGAGGACACAGCATTGGACGTCAGCCTCAACACAGCAGCACTTAAATTCAGTTGTAAAATGTTGAAATAGATAGACAGAGATCTCACACTTGGTATAGTGTGCACAAAAGCAGAGAGCAAGCATGTCCAAGTGCATCTAATCAGCAGCACTGATCAATGTGCACGCATCTGTGGCACATCTAGTCATTTCAAGATTATTCATATAGCATGTTCAGAGCAACCAGCAAGCGTTGTATTTGGTATGTGAGTGGAACAACTAAGTAGGAATACATCAGTAGGCATACATAAGAATAAAGAGGCACAATGCCAGTCATCAGCAAAGAATAATAGAACTCAGGTCCTGATGGTTTTTATAATCTACTTGAGGACCCGAGAAAGGCCCAAATCAAATCCTCAAACCATCATGACATTCCCATTTAGATAAAGCCAATAGTGAAAGCTCTTTGTGATGAAAAAATGATTGATTCGAGTGTGTTAGAACACTATACTCATCAGGAAGTCACTTTTCCTTTAAGGTAGAAGTATAAATGTGGAGGTCAAGATTAATTGATCAGCTCTTCACAAGAAAGCAACATATGAGGATTACAGTGAAAAATCTCAGGGGATCACTTAAATGTTCAACTCTTTTCCCACAGGAGACACTTAGAAGAGGCTTTTGGTTATTTCACAGTTAGATTTAATTTCCGAGTGTACGTACTTCAGAGAGCAATAAAGAAGACAAGGAGATAACAAACATGATCAAGGGAACTGCTTGAATCGGGCCAGGTCAGATTTGACCCACTGGGTCCCCATTGAAACCCAGACAGCTGCTTAAAATGAAGAAAAACAGATAATTTATACATTTCTCTGGTGCAGAGGACACCACTTTGCAGAAGGCAAACACAGATGACAGGATGTTGCAGCTGTTTGCTAAATTTGCTGTGCAGTGATTTTGAGCCCTGTTGAAATTAGATGCGGCTGGGTCTTTGTCATGATGGTCACTGTGTTTCCATTTGCAAGCTATGACGTTTGCTGTTAGCAACCATCTGGTCACCATTCAGATGATTTCTGACAAATATACTGCCAGAAGTAATAAAACAGAGCACTGTGACACACTGAGTGGACTTACATAGCGAGGATAGACAGTGCACTGTGTGTTTGTGGCAGCTCTGACAATAAACCGTCAGTCTGATGAATTTAGCCCCAAACCTTAAGGAGTAAACTTCCTGTTGACATCATCACCTCAAACTGCTGTCATACCGAAAGGCAGGAAGTAAGTGTTTAATACCCAAAGGGCAAAGAGCGCCACTGAACCGAGAGAAACTCTCATTGCAACCTTGTCATTAAATGCCACAGAGATTAATGAACAAATGAATGAATTGTATGGAGCTATGGAGGAAGGCCATGGGACCAGTGGGGTTTTTCCAGGCTTGGACACAACATAGTTCACAGTATTACATCGACCATTTTAGAGTGATCCATCCACCCATTAAATTACTCATTTTGTGTCTCAACAGTGTCGCAGGGGTCTACTGGATTATTTACCAGCACACATGGGGAGAGAGCTGGGAACACATACAACAATACAGTAATCCAAAAATATAATAATACCCGAAGGGTAGACAGTAATACCTGAACAGGTCTCTCACAGCATTCACTCTCACACTCACACCTGAGGGCAATTTAGTGTCTGTAGTTGACCCAAACATGCATGTGTCTGGACTGTGGGAGGAAACAGTAGTATCTGTATATGTTATTTGTTCGGGGGTCAAACATGAAAACCTCTTTCTGTGAGGATTCAAGGCAGAGCAAGGAAAAAGAAAAAAGATGGTTCTAGAACATTCTGGCACAGAAGGTACATTCAAGTTGGAAGAGTTACATTTTTATTTACTGTCAAAATACTTGTTCTTTTTCGTATTGTTGGATATTTTTTCCCTCTAAATTAACATTAACATGAGATAGGAGGAGGTATCTTGTATCTTTATTTCAATTCTTTCATTTCTGTCTGTGTGTTTTGGCTTATTATCCTCCCAAACAGGCCTTAAGAGTGATGCTCATGCGACTGTTTACTATTGGTTAATTTGATTCAATACAATTAAGGATTACACACTCATCACTCATTCTGACAGTGATGAACCACTAAAGGTGAACTGAGGAGACTGATGTAGAGGTTTTGCATTCAGAAAGAGTTTGGGATGAGCTGGAATTAGCATTTAACTAAAGAGAAGCAAAATCTTACTTTAATCCCATCTCATAACAAATCAAATCTAAGTTTTAAATGATGCTGTGCCTTGTATGTCCTTGTATTAACCCAAATTGTCAACAGTTTGCTGTGTGTTGTTCTGTCCTCATGGACTTTATCAATTGTTTTTTTACGTTTGTATTAATCTTTGTGCATCAATACAAAGAAAGATTGTTACCTTATCATGCAGCTGCACGACTTGATTCTCTGAATGTTGGGTACCAGCACACCACTGGTATTCTCAAGGACAAGGGTTGCCAGGGCTACATGGTGATGTTTCATGATGAAGGTATAAATAGTATAAATCCTCTCTCATAACGCAAAATGTTGAGTGGGATGATTGGGCCGTACTTAAAGACGACATTGCTCCAAAAGATCTTTCCGTGTAGGACAATTTATTTCTCTATCATATACAAATAAGGTCTACACTAGTGCTGCGGTGAGACAGCGCAGCAACTCTACTTTTCTTAGCGATTTAGCAAACAGACTGTGCTGTCTTATGCAGAATGAGCCTGGGATTAAGCTTCAATATCAAGAGTTCATCTGTAAACGGTGATGTTTGCTATGAGCAGTCATTTGGTCGCGGCAAGGATTTTTTGGGGGGTAAAGGACAAATGACATGCAGAAATAAAAAAATCAAGAATGTTGAATAATAATAATGTTGAAATAATTAATAATCTCGTACTGAGGGGAGAGATGTTCATCGCAGACTACCCAAATCAATATCCATAAATGGAACAAATGGCGTTTTATTAGACAGAAGTTCCTGATAATGGACCCACAGAGAGTTACTACTCAGCTGTGCATTTCTGCTCAGCTCTACAAAGAAACAAGCACCAGCTATGTTTTGGCATTGATTGGATTTAAAGGCCAGAAAGCTGTTTTAATTGAAAATGTCTGTTTGACTCCAACAGTTCTGTAAATGCTCTGTTTACTGCAAGTATTTGGGAGATACAGCTTTGATTGATAGTCAAGTACACCAGCAGTTTACTTCTAGTGTGCAAAATGGGGCTCTGAGGGGAAAAGGAGAAAAAAGGTCAAAATTAAAATGCATTTGTTTGTAGACTCCATCTGCTATCCTGCTCATATTTATTATATGGCCTTTTGCCTGTCCAGTCATCACCACTATTTGCCCACTGTTAGCTTATGACTTGAGAAAATGTCCCATGAGCAACATGCGTCTGGCGCAGCAGCTGTGAAACGGATACTGTTGACAGTCAGCGTTACAGCTGCATATGAATCTGCTCCTGTAATCGAGTAGAGCGACTGCCAGGGAACACTTTTATTGATTTATAGCGTATTGGATAAAAATCACTGTCTATTTAAACACATTAACATTTTTTAGTTATTCAGCAAAGTCGTAGCTCTTACGAGCAGAACAGCTTCACAACATCAAGAAATCCATTGATTCATCCTTCTGCCTGCTTTGTACCTCGATGGTGCCACAGGGGTCTGGTGGAAACTATCCAAGTGCACATGCAGCAGTGCAAACATAGACAATACAGCCTGGACTGGTTGCAATTGCATTGTATTGCACACACACCTCCCGCTGACTCTCACACTTAGGGGTAAATTTGAGCTTCAATTTGGCAAAAGCCTAATATTGTATGTTTTTGTACTGTGGGAGCTTGTCCATTATGCATTATGGTCTTTGAGGCTGTCTCACAAATACTTAGTGTTTCTCTCTAACATGGTGGAAGCTGGTAAACCCTCATTGTTTTAGTGTAGATAAGGGAATTTAGCTTAAGAACTGGCAAACAAAGCAAATGTTTTTAGGATTACTAACGCGAAGCACTGACAAGAATTTTGTTCTTGCTGATCCCCTCTGAACAAACATTCATTGTCTTTTGTCGTTTTATGAAATGACTTCCATCATCATATCATGCGGTTTTCAGCCACCCAAACTGCCCACCCACATTACACATGTGAAACCAACTCCACTCTCAGCATTTTTTTTTCTTTTACTGCTGAGGCACTGTTTGTCTTTTTAATTTCCCACTCTACTTTTATTTTTTTCTTTTCAGCTGTCAAATTAGTGCCTCGTCACCACATTTAGACGGGTGGATTATTTGTCAAGTCAAATGTTGCCCATCTAAAGTCACTCCCAGCAATCGGATTAGCCATTTCATATGAACTCATGCGATGCCCTTCCTTTAACATTTCCTAACATTAAAATAATTACAGAGATTTTTTTTCTTCATAAAATTTCCCATGAACAGCGTGTGCTCATTAACTGCTGTACCAACTTAGCATCGATTTCATTGTCAGAATCTGAATGTAGCGCATATTGATACATACCATGGCTGCAGAAAGCAATCAGCACTAACCATTTACAACTAATGGCTGCAATTTATGGGACCCAAATGTATTTTTTGAACCAGCTAAATTATATCTTGTGGGAATATTACAGCAATTCATGTACACGGATTCTAACTGTAATATCCTATTGGTATCACACATACCTTGGAATAATGGCTCTCATGTCAAGCGATAACACTATCATTCACGACAATAAAACATGAATACATGATGAAAACAGCAACAGCATGATAGGTCAATTCCAATATGAGCCAGAAGATATGATTGTAATTCTGTAAATACTTCCGTTGCACCAAAAGCAATGGTTACAGAAACCACTCGCTGCAGCTCAGTATACGTTCACCAGTCCCCCGATATTCTTTTCCATTTTTTTCAGCTTTTTTTTCCATAGTCTGCAGCTGTCCCACTGAACATACTGTACTAAATACAACACACCATCAAATTTCAATATGTCTCTTTTCCTTGTGCTACTGTATTTTGTTATACTGTTCACAGAAATAGACTACATTAATATCATCTATTTTACTGCGGGGGGGCTAATAATGTGCCGTTTTCATAGCAGCCATTTGGACTTGTCAAAGCACAAAAAGGCAATTCATTATTCGTTCACAGTTCTCTTCACCACTGGTGCTTTCGAAGCACCATTAGGCATCAAATTATGGACGTCACCCGTGGATATTCGTTCAAGCCACTCATAAGTACAGCTATGTTTTCATTTTTTTCAATTTTTCATTTTAATTTTTCATTTTTTTCATTTTAATCAACCAACAGTTAATGCAACTTCAAAGACATATGACAAACACTTAAGTAGCCACTGAGATTGCCCCTACAACCTCTAGTGTCGCAGCCTTTCAGCCACATGATCAGTGGGCTGTCATTAAAGTATGGTTTGCACTGAAAGGACAAGCTATCAAGCTGATGGCCTTGACTGAAGCTGCACTGACACCACAGTGTCCAAAATAAGAAATCTGACAATCCAGTTCAGCATGTCACCCCCTCTGCGCTGCATTATGAGTGACAGGTACACAGATTTAAATGCACTCAGTTCACCAGCACTTTGGGAGAGAAAGAACATGTACAATTCCCCTGTAATAGCAAAAAAATTAGAGTCCTGTAAAATCCAGCACATGCATAAATGCAGCCCGGTCAAGACTGAAATCTGTGGCTGCTGCCTGCTGATCAGTGGTTTGCGGTCAGCAGTGGCATTAGCAGATATGAAACCGCTCTGCTCTGAAAACAGCATTTGTGCTGATTCGTTTATTCCCTGGTCTGATGCTAGACGATTAGTTTCCTTTTGTGCAATGTATTATCAGTTTCAACTGGTGGCATGATTCAAAACAATACTGTATTTTCAGTGTTTTTGCTAGATAGTCATTCAACACAGTGTCAATAAAACTGTAACATCTAAGTGTCCATCCATTCATTATCTTACGTGCTTAACAGTGTCATGAGGGTATGCTGGAACATATCCCGGCACACATTAGGCAAAGACAGGGAATACACCCACAGATAGGTTGCAAAGACACAGGACACACACATCATTCATTCACACTCACACCTACTGGGGTACTTTTAGAGTCATAAATCAACTTTTACATGCTCGTTTTTTGAAACCAGACTACCTAGAGATAACCCATGTAGACAAAAAAAATCCCCACAAAAATGACTTTGAGACAAACCTGGAAAATGTGAACATGAAACAGTATTGCAAAATTTGTGTGTAAGAGGTGTACTTGGATCATGTAGATGCGTGCGTGCGTGCGTGCGTGCGTGCATGCGTGCGTGTGTGTGTGCGTGTGTGCGCGAGTGAATAAAAGGTCAGGATGGTCACTTATTAACATGCATTAGCCTTGTCAGGGTGTAGGTAAACATCTGCTCAGCAGGGATTTATTATACATGAAAAAAAGAAATGGTATGTGATACCACGTGTGCCATTAAATTATTCACTCTCATCTTTTGCAGCTTATACACTTAAAATGCGGAAAATTTCATGAAAGGTCATTAAAAATGCCAGGTAATAAAATTACTTGCCAGTGTCACACTGATCACTGAATAGGCAATCAGGCTGTGTGAGGCTGTGTAATTACTGCAACACATTTAAAGAGGTCTTTCTGATGTACAGCTCAGAGCTCAGTGAACCCAGAGGTTGCTCCTGAAATCACCATGCCTCAGGCTCCAGCATTTTGATTATGCATAAACTGAGAACAGTATTTTGGGGCTTAATTGGCGATATGGATTGGAAATGAAATATTATTGACGCCCCCAAAGACTTCTGTAAATTAAAGCACTGAATTCTCCGCCCAGAAATACATATCCTAGAAACATCCTTAAAAATTAATGCTTCCAGAATGATTTGTATTCAGGGACAGTAAATGATCAGAAGGACATTTTTACAAATTGAAACATCAAAACAGATGTACCAGCAGTTTGGACTGATTGGCTTTATGTTAATTCATTCATGGACAGAGCAGTGTGGTGAAATAATCACGGACAGCTCTGGAGGAACGAGGTAGAAAGGAGAGAGCCGAGAGTGACATTACAAGTAGGAGGAAGTGCCACAAAATGCTGTAAAATTAGAGATGTTTTCATTAACAAGATTTGGTTGGTTATTGAACAAAAAATCTTGAATATAAAGAGCTATGTGCTCTGTTATGTCAGGTGTAGGTAGCTCCAGTAACTCAGATGATCATCATTGGAGCAGTCACTGCTCTGAGGAAGAAACAGAAAACCTTATAATGCTTTACAGTATTTGGATCATTAATTTTGTTGCTGTAATTATTTAAATGAAAGTGATGAACTATTAAACAAGACTATTTCAATATTTTCCATGCTATTTTTAAATGCATTAATATAAATACTCCTTGAACAAGCAGTTCAGACAACAATCGGATGTTTAAGAAATAAATAAGTCCTAATTCAACCGAAATGTTGCCACTGTAGAATTTGTTGTGAAGAAAGTCTATCTGGAGATTGGTCTGGACTGTTGTTGCCAAAATTATTATATCTGTCTGCTCCTGGCCAGGCAATAATAGTTATTAAAATAAGAAAAAGCAATTTCTGAATTTTATCTCACTAAGGACAAGAACCTGATATACACATCTGTTCTCAGCAGGAAGATGGTTTCAACTAAGGAGTTAGTGCCCAGCAGTGTGTTACTATGACTCGTCTATTAAACTTTCAGGGAGGGCAAAAGAAATTAATAGTTTTGGGGGGGGGGGGTTTACCTTCTTTCCAGTGTGTTAGCAACTTCATGATCAGAAAGTTGCCCTGGGAAATCAGCCGTTGACGACAGTCCCATAAAAAATGCAGAGTGCACTTGAGCTCCAGACGGGGACCTTCAGCAGCAGCACCATTCAGCTCCAGTGGGGACATTTTTGATTTCCTGCCCAGATTCTCTCTGCTTAAGTGACTTTTCCACTATAGTCAAAACAATGCAAGTGCTATCTGATGCCATGAAGAAAAATATGCCCTAATGCTATCATTCATCATGATCATCATGATTTCATGATACAAAATGCCTGTTTGTTTTTGTTCTGAACTTAAAGATGCACATAGAAATTCTGGCAAGAAACAAAGAATATAGATAATGGCTAGATGATGGTTTAGATAATGACGGATGTCTTAAAGTCCAAAGAGAGTAGCAGAGATGAGAGAGTATAGCACTGGATAAATGTTCTTGATGCTACTGTGTATTTAATCTGACTGAATGAATCTGACAATTGCGTTTCCCATTCTTCTTACCTGTGCAATATTTTCAGCACCGATAGGCCGAAGGCAGAGAAAACACCCTGGAGAGGTTTAGAGACCATCAAAGGGTGCACACATACCATTCAATCTTGCTCTCACACCTAGGGGTAATTTAGAGCCTTCAATCAGTCACCCTGCATGCCAAACAGGGACTCAAACTGAAAACCTTCTTGCTGTGAGGCGACAGTGCAATTCACCAAACCACCATGTCACCTCTGTAGTTTAAAAAATTTAACAATAAATGCTTGTTTTTTGTTTTTGTTTTCTTAAAGTTTTTGTGGGGGTGTTTAGTATTAAAGTTCTCTTGTCCATCTTAAAATGAATCTATCCACATTCCTTTCAACCTGACAAGCAGTCGGGATATTGGTTATTTCTGATTTTTTTGATTGACTTCTTCACTGTCAAAGGTTGGACTTGCATCTGGGACTTTTTTTAATGGATTTTATTTAGGGTTTACTTCTTTGACCTTGTTTCGTCAGACATATTACACTGACACTGGCATTTCCAAAGTGAATTACATGATACAAGTGGCTGATTCCAAAAGAAAATTGCTTCTCAAAAATTTGCTCAATAGAGGACACTAGCATTTGATATACGTATACAACCAATAGGCTGCAATAACTGCTGTAACAAAACAAAACTGTTTTAAAGGCTGAGGAGGTATTATCTTCACATCTTTTGAAATGGCATATGTACACTTTCAATATACAACACTAACTCAATATTGTACCTATTTCTCCTAATTATATATGGTTAGTGCTACAAACAAGGGGTTCCAATCAGCTGAAGTGGACACTTCACTTTAAAATGTTCCATTCGTTTATTACTGCGTAAATAACAAATTTACTTAACCAGACATTTCATCAGGTTTTATTTCCCTGTCTGGCAAAATGCTGAAACAACAGATGATAAACAACTTAACGCATTTCTCTCACATTACTCTTTTTTCAAGCCCTGAGAGTGTGCAAAGTTGAATGAATAACATAACAGTGTACACAGCATAATATGAATCCATTGTGCAATGACACTGGAAAAGTGTCAGGTCCCATTCTATTCCAAACATAGTTTTCATCACCAGCTTTTATAAATAAAACCAAGGAGATAAACAGTCTGAGTAAAAAGAAAGACTTTTGGCTCACGACAAGTTTCTGCATAAGCATAAAAACAAGATTCAGACCCAACACAAGATGTGTGACCAAGCAACGCATGGAAGAACTGTTTAAGTGGGAAATTAATCTGCTGTGCATAATGCAAAAGATTAGCTTTTATGAAAGCACCAAGCATAAGTAATGCAGGCATTTCAAGAGAATTTTGCAATTTATCCATTCATTGCCATTCAGTTGGTTGGCTCCATTGTTTTGAACAGTTCTTTCTCTTAGTTGAAGTACAGTAAGTAATTTTGGTACATCTCTTCTCATAGCAACAAATTAAAAAAAAAAGAATGCTTCCACATGCACTCCATCCGTCTTATCAGAGTCAGATAAGAATGAATTGTGAACTGCTGTGAGAGTCTCTCTCTACATAAGTGCAGGCATGAAAAAAAAATAGAGGCAGGTTAAGAACATGCAAAGACAGTGAGACAAATAGAAAGAAAATGATAACCAAGAAAATGATGCCTTCTCTCAATAGTCAGGCTTTCCCAGATAATATAATGCATGCATGTCAGCTAAATTTGAGGGTTGCATCAGATGTTGCAAAAACAAGAAAAACAAATTTCCCAAAGCCACCATAATAACGATTTGTGTGACAAGCCAAAATTGAGACAACTGGAAAACAGTTATTTGATGACTTCAATTTATTATTTGGGCTCCTCATTAAAACTTTCAAGAAACCAGCTCACAATGTGAGAAAATAGACTTGTTGCCACCCTAAGCAGAAGCCAATAAGGGAACTTAGTATGGGTGCAGAGATGTATTATGTCTAGGAGAGTTAGCATAGTGAAAGTTTAATGTAATGACACCTCACCTCACTGCAACAAATGGAGAAAAAAACACAACCTTGGAATACTTTATGAAGTTGCTATAAAAATGGTTAAGTCTACTGACTTACTGTTGTATGAGTCTACTGATCGATATCTGTTGCATATGGCTGCATGCAGCTTGACACAGTCACAGCAACACAAAAGTCAAGGTTGTAAGTATCTTTCTTAAACATCTTTCAAGAATCTATTTACTCTAGTGAATATTCAGTGCAGGTTAACTGTCCTGTCACAAAGCAACACCAAACACTTTTTGGACGACTCGCTTTGTTTTTGCATATTTAAACCATCTCCTACAATATTGCAGGTGTTGGATGCAGCCTTAAAAGAGATGCATCTGTGTTTCCACACTTTTACATTCATGAGCTAACAAGTAATTAGTTGCGAGTGTATGTCTGTCACAAGCTATAGGTTCGCTTGAGAGAATATGAGCAGATACTAATAACTTACTGACAGCAGTGGAAACTGCAGGATGTATCCTCGAGAGCTGCTGTACATCAGGGAGATACAGTCAAATATCTAGCACAATTAAACATATTGATAAGTTTTTACAGCAAATGCTTAAGGTACTGGAGCTGAGCAGATGCAGCTGTGAGTGACATCCATTATTTGCTATTGCTTGAAGTAACAGCCTGGGGGGGACGCTAGTGACAGGTCACTTATCTCCGTGAGGAGAACCTCCCCATGGCCATTTGCAGATGCTGCTCCCAGCCGTCAGCCACAATACTGTGACTGACGTAGTCACTGCAATTTTACTATGATGGGAGGACCACATCTGCAGTCTTGCTCTTAACAAGCACACAGCGGATCAATCATTGGAGCCACCTCACACCTGCCCTCAGGGTCATTGAAAGACGTTTGTTTGATCTGAAAGTCCTTTCTTCAGTTCAGAATGAAAGAAGATGGGGTCTCCATGATCTTTCAGAAAATGGACAGCGTGGAGTCTCTCACTGGTTTGTTTCATCTCTCCACCAGACACCACATCTGCCTGGGTGACATAGCCACCAGTCTTAATATGTAAATCTTGTGCAATGTGCTTGGAATAAGAGCTTCCAGTGGCTGGGCACATCGAAATGAGCTGCCTTTTAAAGTAATTTCCAAATGCTTTTTAGGTTCCAGTAATGGCAGATATTCCTACTCATTTAAGAGACACTCCTTGGGCTATGTAGTCAATATCTCACTAAAATGAAGTGGAGGTAGGTCAGTGCTGTGCTAGGTTCCATATGCTGGCTAGCAATGACCAAGTGTATTGGTATGAGATTGCTCCAGCCAAAAATGAGTTTGTGCACCAAGATTTCCTCTTCCTCAAACAAGCAACCTCAGCCAGCTGTGCATTACCAACAGGAACAGTGCATGGCCCACCTGTTCCAACTGTGCTTCTTCATGGTCCATTGCCCCCTCAAAACCAATCAATCAGCCCAAAATTACAGCGTACTGGAAGGTGGCAACTAACTGTGGTTATTATCCCCATATAAAGTTGCATGTTGAGCGTCCAGATATGTCAAATCAGCATAGATTATGAGGAAATATAGGCAATCTGTGAATATGTTTTGCATCTGGCCAGACTTGTCAAAGTTGTATGTCTACCACTTTAATTCCTAGAGCTAAATCAAGTCTTTTTTTCGTATAGAGCTGGGATGGGGTGGGGTGATGGAGTCAGAGTATCAGTAACACCTCTTTTAATTAACACTTAATCATGGGTCATAGGTAGTCATCATCTTGGAGAGACACTGGCATGCAGGTGTCTACATTGCTGTGGTTGGTTTATCGAGTCTGACAGACATTTTGGCAAAAAAAATGATTAAGGCACAGCGGTTGACAGCTTGGTTTCTTCTTTCACACAGAAATGTTTCTGGCTTGTTCTGGTGGATGAGATTTTAGGCGCTTGCCAGACCATCCTGTATTGATAAAGTGTAACCAGTTATTGAAGTTCATTCACACTGTATCATTAAAAGAAGTGGGAGGAACCACAACATTTAAAAAAGATGACAAAAAAACTGCAGACCACTGTAAATAATTCTTATCTAGTTCGTCCAGTGGTTTGTGCTGTTGCCTCACAGTAGCACGGTCACCGGTTTGCATCCCTAAACATGGATGTTTAGGTCGACGAGGGGCTCTAAATTGCCCCGAGGTGTGAGGGAGGGCGTGAATAGTGTGTGTGTGTCTGCTCAGTGATGGAATACTGACCTGTCCATGGTATAGTCCCCGCCTTGACACTATGTACGCTGGAGATAGGCAAGATAACGGATGGATGCATCCTGCAATTTTTTTCCATCTTCTCCTCCTGTCATCCTCTCCTCTTCACAGCTTAAATTGAGAGCCCTCCAATGACCTTACAGTTCATAAGCAAGAAGCAGCTATGTTTGGAGCTGAAACACAACTTTGTGGTTGCAAGTCATTTCTTTTTTTTGGGTGAACACACTGGCTGTGGAACTGGAAATGGCATGGATCCACCTCATTCTCAGGTCAACCTTAATTCAGTGATAACTCATCAAATGCCTCCAGCAACATTTTGAAGGCATTTGAGTCCATTTTATCTTGGGAATTATGAGAGTAAGGGGGTGATGAAGGATGGTACAGCAGGTGTTGGGTAAGGCCCCTGCATGGCAGTGGTCCCATCTGTCTGGAACATCAGCAGCAGAGTTGTCAATTCATCTTCTCCCAGTGCCAGTGCTTCTTACATTATTGTGATGTATGGGTTTCGTGTCGCAAGATGAAATACCACAAAGAAACTTGTCATTCAGTAGATACTCTGTGTAAAGCGATGTGGAGCTGCAGAGGGTAAAGCAGACAAGAGCACTAATTGTCAATTTACTGCAAACAGTAGAACCAAAAATAATTGCTCTGTCACATATTGGTTCAAAGTCCTTTTATTCTGTAGGGTGCCAGTAGATTGTATGGAAATTAAAAAAGAAGGAGGGTTTAAGACATTTGCTCTGACAGACTGGGAGCTTGGTTCTCATGCAGGTTTTTTTTTTGTTCTCTCGAGTCCCTTGACATGAAACCCGCATGGTTCAATTCATTACCCCATTAGCAACATGTCAGTGTGTGGGCAGAATTAAATGTGGGTTGAAATGTCTGCATGTTCATGAGTGGTAAGCAGAGAAAGAGAGAGGGAGAGTGTGTGTGTGTGTGTGTGTGTGTCTGAGTGTTTGTGTGTGTGTGTGTGTGTGTGTGTGTGTGTGAGAGAGAGAGAGCGAGAGAGAGAGAGAGAGAGGGTGAGAAAGAGAGAGGAGAGGGAGAGGGAGAGGGAGAGACAAAGAGAGTGCGTGTGTGTGTGTGAAAGAGAGAGAGTGAGAGAGAGACAAAGAGAGAGAGTGTGTGCATGTGTGTGTATGTACTGTATGTATGTATGTGTGTGCGATCGCGAGTGAGGCTTGAGGAAAAAGCGACAGAACAGGAGCAGAGTGGACTGAGAAAGCAGCACATCATTCACACCACATTCCACTCAAGAGACTAATCTGTGTATACCCCAGGGAATAACAAGAAGCTCATTACAGGTAAGATGATTTATGCTTTCTGGAAAGCTAAATATCACAAGATAAATAGATTAAATATAGAAAGGCAATAGCGAAAATAAACAGGATCCTGATAACTGACCAGTGTGGTTTATATCAAATTAAACTTTATTCTTAGAAGTGGAGTTATTTTAATAATATCATGATTTGAAAAAACAATTGTGAAAACACTTGATTACTGTACTACTGGATTACTATAATATAATAATATAACCATAAAGTTAAACATCTGCAATATGCTGAATTCAAATGTGGATGACTATGTTTCATTCAGACCTTTTGCTAACAATCCCCATGATACATTTTGGATTTCATATCAAAAAGGGTGTGTACTTTTGGAACATTTCTGCTGGTTAGTTTTAGTGCTCTGGCTCCAACACTGTGGTGGTAATTTAATTTATGTCTTGTATGTCACCTCCATTTACCTAAGTGTTGTCTTTCTTTTAAAGCCTCTGACAAATTGGGCATAACAGGATTGTTTGAGGAGAAAGCCATTAAACTAAAACCACTGAACTTTAATGTGATGGATGCAAGAAGGAGAGAAACAAAATATCCAGACTAGATTTGATTCACTTGTTCTAAGTTCAAAATTGTGTCCTGGTAATCATTCAGCCAAAAATCACTATTTTCAATATGTTTAAACACAGTTAGGACCTTCATATGTTGTACTCTGCCTATAACTGCTATACATAATAAATAAGTACAACAGCAGAAAATAAAATGGAATTGACAGTGACCAGAAAAGCACATCTTCTTTGAGTAGAATTTGTGAAAAAAATACATAAATATCAAATGAAGCCATAACTGTGCATGTACAGTACCGAGACAAACAAGGTCTGAGTCATCAGAGCATTGATGCCATTGGATTAAAAAGCCTGTGGTGCTGTTGAAGCAATACCTTAAAATGACTTGTGGGCAAAAAGGAAATTAAGCGTTAAAAATCCATTTTGCATGTTTTTTGCACATTTTCTACCGAATATACTTGACTACTTGTTATCAAATAGGAATGCAGGCACCTGAGCACAGTCAAAAATCTACTCATCTCTTGTTGAATTTGGTGAAGAAGCTGGAGACGACTGTAACTTCACTTCTCTCTGATGTAGATTATTGATCGATTTAGTCTCAGGTTATGATGAAAGAGATTAAAGATAACACTTAGGTTACAGTTTTAAAATGAAACACCAGAGTGGTCTTTAATAATACGCTGCCGTGTGAATGATGATTGCATTAAAAAGGGTAATGCTACCTGCTTTTGCTGCACATGAAAGCATTGCAGTTGTTGACTGGCTAAGTCACTGCATTTAAAAGCAAAGCAAGAGTTCCCCCTTTCTACCCTTCATTAATCTAGTGCACATTAGAGATTTCAAACCTTTACCCATGAGGCCAACAGGACTGTTTGAAATCCTTCCCCGGCAACAAGGGATGTTTGTTTCATTCAGTCAAGGTGAATGAATTGTGCACAGCATTTATTTAAGGCTGTTTTCTTTTCTTTTTTTTTTCATTTTCTCATTCATTTCACTTATCATCATCTCTTTGCTGTGTAGCATCCCACTGCTGCACTGTCGACTAATGGGGTGATTTTGGGTTTGATTGGTTGTGGTTTTTACTTTGTAATACAAAACAGACTCATTAAGATATAAAACAATGGCAGTTTAAAGTTCTAGTTACAATACCATTATTTCCCTTTGACATTCCAATTGAACACAACAAAATGCATCTCCCCCACACAACATAGATTAGACCCCTTTAGACCCCTGGGCTAAACCCAGGTTTCCTTTACATCACTGTGTACAGACAAGTATCTCAATCAAACATATGCAAATTACCTTAAATGTCTTGAAATATATCTTATGGTTAATTATATACTCCCAATATTCATTTATAACTAATAGTCTTTTAACCCCTATTTTATCACCAGGGCTACACCTGTATTGACAATACTGAAAGAAAACTGAAGCAAGTAATGAAACAAATGAAAACTGTCAAATTGGAGACGGTTCTGAAGTAGGACATCAGATAAATATGACTTAGCGAATGCTCATGAGAAAAAAAAAATACAATGTGTCATCCATAAATTCATCAGACCCTTAAGATCTGGCATCCTACAGGGCTAAAATATTCATTAAAGTAATAAGATCTATATTTATAGAGCACACTATGTTGTTGTTTGGAATATATATGGGACAGAATGCTAATATGCTCTCGCTAGAGCCCCAGCCCCCTTGCATCTGAGAAATAACGAAACACTTTGGGGATTATTTAGCAAGTGTGATGGGCATGAGGCAACTAACTTGATGGACATTAGGGGCTACAGCAAGGAAATGCAATTGAGGGAAATAATTTATGGCAGAGTGATGGCCCCACCCAAAGCCACAAGGGTTTGTGCCGCACAGTTCATCATAATGATGAATATTTGATGTGCACTGTGCACTGACGTGTCATGGAAGTGATTGTGTTTCAAGTTTATTGTCTCTCTAGATTGAAGGCTTTAGTCGCCAGACATAGAATGCTTCCTGATGAAATACACAATACAACAACAACACTGCCAGAGATTGAAAAGGCCTCAGACAAATGTACTGTATGTAAATGCATGGAAAAGTAATCATTTATTGTGTTTCCCTGCTTAGCATTTGTACAGTAACCGACAGTAGCATATCTTCCTCAGTTCTATCATGCTCATCCAGCTCCTGCTTGGAAGATTCCAAACATCATTATCCTATAATACAAATTCAGAAATTTACATTTAGCTGATTTTCCACTTCCATCTTCTCCTCTGTCAATTCAAACATGAAAGAAAGCAGAGCTTTTGCTTTGGCCCAACATCATGTCTACCTTAATAATTGTGTGCCAGTCTTTCCATATGTGAAGCATAATAAAATGTACTTTCTGATATGAATTTAAAAGCCACTAAAAAACCCTTTACATACGATAATCTTTTAATGAGCATGACAGATGTCTTCATCTTCTAGTTCCTATGAAGTCCTTTATCCATGAATGTAATTATTGCCAAATTACTTCCCTCCACCAGAACTTCACAGACCTCCAAACATTGCACTGTATATGCACTGCTTTCTGATATGTGCTCCTTTGAAGAGTAGACAGTACCTCAAGGACATACTGCAGGTGATTTGCTGACTTCCTAAGACTGCAATGCACGAGCAGTGGCCTAAAGGTCGGAGAAAGGTCATCAGTTTGATCCCTGGACTGCCAGAATAAACCTGGGAAATCAAATAGCAGCATTAGCATTGCCCCGCTGCCCTTAAAAAATAATTCTATATTTTGAGAAAATTACTTTCATGCTTTCTTACCAACCTGTGGCTGATAAACTTGATACCACTTTTGTCCGCGTTTTTAGTTATAACACTGGAAACAGGGTGAAATAATTGCACAGTTTACCTAATCGTGCTTTCAAGGCACACTAAAATAAGCAGTATCATGTGTATTTAATCTGTGTAAATACAATGGATTACCATTTCATGTCACTTGTATATCATGCTATGCTGTGTTGCAAGGTCAGGGACAGGAACCAACACTGGTTGCCAGGTAAAGAAGTTCATGTAACAAATTAGTCTGGCATGTAATGTAATGTTGAATTATTCTTTTAAGTCACTTATGTGTTTATGTGTGACAACAACTGTCACTGTGGGCTGAAAAGCCTCTGAGAGTAAATATATACATGAGGCCGTTTCAAACCATAGTTACCGGTAACTGCACTGAAATATGAGGAACAATTTGTCTCCTCACAGAATCTGACACAAGGTAGATAATTGCTTTGCACTGTCCATCTTAGGACACTTTAATCTGGTGACTCAGAGCTCTGAGTACATACAGTAAAGTTAATAGAACGGAGCTGAACCAATTCAGAACAGCGACAGTGTCATTCATTATGAACTGAGTCAGACAGTGAATGGAGACCACTGTCAGCGCTGCTTCCACTCTCCACCCACTAAGCTTCAAAGGGTCAAGGTAATCGAATTATACCTCGCAAGGCAGTGGACCATTCATCACAGTCTTGTTCCAAACTTCTGCTCTCGAGCTACTCTTCCCTGCCTCAGCCTTAGTACTGACCATCGCATGCTGTGTTCTAGTCAGTGAAGCTTTTCTCACTGACTGAACAGTACAGAGAAATGATAAAATTCTTAAGTATACGTTTGGTTTTATGCCATAATTTTCACTGTCAGTTAATACCCCAAGTCCCTATTTTCCTGTCAACACAAAGACTTTTTTTTTTCAGATCTGTTATACACACGCTGACAGGCAGCCAATGTGGCTGTCAATACCGGCCAAACATGCATTCATTCTCAGTTTGTACTATTTACATTTGTTTGAGTAAATCCACCATCCATTATCTGACCGCCTTCATACACAACTGTGTCCTAGGGGTCTGTTGGAGCGCAGAGGATCACACGTAGGCTGACGGCAGGGAATACATCTTAGACAGGTCACCAGTCCACCACGGGACACACACACACACACACATGCTCACACACCATTCGGCCTCATGCCTACCTAAGGGCAACTTAAAGACTTCAATCAATATAAACATGGATGTTTGGACTGAGACAGAAACCAGACCCCTTGTAGAAAACCCACACATACATGGGGAGAACAAGCAAACTCCAGAACGCAAGCCGACGAACCTCTTGCTGTGAGGCAACAGTGCAATTCACACAGTGAGGTTACCGGGCCTGTTGGAGTGATGTTTTCGTTATGTTTTTTTGTTTGTTTGGTTGTTGGTTTTTAGGAAACGGTACTGAGTTGTTGTGACCCTCCTGAAACAACTTTTTGTTTGGTCTCCCCCAACAGTATGCCTGCTGGTGCTGAACAGAAACTGAAATCTCAGATACTTTCAAGAAAAGTCTGCATATTTCAGTTCATTGAGGCTTCCAGCCAATGTTTAAAACAGTTTTTGAGGAAGAGAAACAGATGGTAATTTTATCGTGTTCTGTGACTCAGTCTGTTGTGTTGTCACTGTAAGAAGTGAATCTAAGACCCACAGGGAGAAACAGCAGCAGTTCATAATCCAATTCTGAGCTTTAGGGGCTGGTCAGGAAACATGACAAGCAGTTATTAATGTCAAGATGTGAAACAACGCCTTACTTATCCGTGACAAATAAACATTCACAGCAATCAAGAAAACTCTGATTCCTGTTCAAGTATAATTAACCATTGATTTTTTTTTTACAACTGCCCCATGCATTTTTTGATTTCATCTTCGATTTCCATTCTTTCTCTCTTTTTCTACCGACAGCCTGACTGCTGCTGAAGATGTCAGCCTCTTACAACTGCTCTCTGGACCTCAGAGCTGTCAACGCTGTGTGGTCTTGCCCACCGGCAGAGTGTGCCAATGTGACCCCTGGCATGAGTGCCAGCCACATGGACGTCGATGATGCTTGTCTGACAGAGGAACAGTACCTGGAGAAATACCTGGGGCCTCGTCGATCATCCGTGTTCCTCCCTGTGTGCCTCGTCTACCTGGTCATTTTCATGGTGGGTGTGGTGGGCAACGTGCTGACCTGCACAGTGATTGCACGCAACAAGGTCATGTGGACGCCGACAAACTACTACCTGTTCAGCCTGGCAGTATCAGACCTGCTGGTGCTGCTGCTCGGCATGCCCCTGGAACTGTACGAGCTGTGGCAGAACTACCCTTTCCTCCTCGGGAAAGGTGGCTGCTACTTCAAAACCTTCCTGTTTGAGACCGTTTGCTTGGCATCCATCCTCAACGTGACAGCACTGAGTGTGGAGCGCTACATCGCCGTGGTGCACCCCCTGCGCGCCAAGTACGTTGTGACGCGAACTCACGCCAAGCGGGTCATCCTGACGGTGTGGAGCTTGTCGGTGTTGTGTGCTTTGCCCAACACCAGTCTGCATGGGATCGAAGTCTTTCACAGACTGACTGTTGGGCCTGCTGGGAATGTGAGCGTTGAGATTCCCGACTCAGCCATCTGTACGCTGGTGAAATCACGCTGGATGTACAACCTGACCATCCAGGTGACCACCTTGCTGTTCTTCGTCCTGCCCATGCTGACCATCAGCGCCCTCTACCTGCTCATCGGGCTGCAGCTGAAGCGGGAGAAGATGCGTCAGACAATGGAGGCGAAGTCTGGACTAGGGCAGGACAGCTTCTGCAACATCCGAACACAGCAGCAGAAGGCACGTCGCCGCCAAGTCACCAAAATGCTGTGTGAGTATAGAACCACCCTTTCCTTCAATCCTGACCAGAGCTGTGTGTCTAACTAGCCTTTTAGCAGACCTATTCATTGGACAGATAAAGGGTAAATGCACAGTTAGAGGCCACTGTAAGTATAGATGAAGTGGTAATATGGAGGAAAATGTGTTCACCACTTAAAAGCTGTTTCTTTTGATCAATGAGGAATTGCGAGTGTAAAGGGACAAATCAAATGAATCCGCAGATTCTGCAGCAGAGAGATATTTTGGAAATCCTCTCGACCCAACAAGTGGAATGGAAACTGTCTACTCTTTTTAGTGTTGTTCCAAGAGAAGCTGCAAATCCAAACAGAAAGAAGTTAACTGGCCAAAGGGCAAGATCGAGTAAATGGAGTACTGTAGTGCTCTCTACAAGAAATGGTGACCTTTCAATTATTTATCAAGTAAAAATGCAAAATTGCTGCTTTCCTGTCATTGTACACTGAGCATCCTCCAGTATGGGCGATCAATGGTAAAATGGTAAACAGGTTGCCACCCACATCTGCATCTGCAAAGATCAAATGAACTTTATTTCGCAGAACAGGAACAGTAATGCATATATCAAAGACGTGATAATGAAAGGTTACACAACCCACGTGTAAACACCAAACATACCAACATAATAGATTGCCATGGGAGCCTATTGATATTAATATGATTATGTGTAGCTCAGAGGTGAGGATGAAAGCAAACATCTTTCATTGCACATAAGTGTGAGCTGTGCAAAGGTATTAATCATCTATACCTCATCTTAATACTATTCTATGACAGTGATTTACATGCTTGGCTGCATGGCAAAGAGATATCAGACACACTCAATCATCACATCTCAACATACTTGCAAAAGAAAAATAAAATAAAAGAGAGTGGAACAAATAACCTTGCAATATTCAAACATTACTTCGTAGAATTTATTCCATTTAGCAGTTATGTCTAGACATCTATAATTAGACCTCTCGAGTAGTGATCCAAGCAATATTTGGCCAAGAGTGCAATCTAATTTACAATCAGATTTTCTACCCCAGCAAAGGTCATGGCATTCCTGGAAGATTTCATCAATGTGATTCAAAGGTGGAAACCTAAAGGTCAGAGAAGCGCAGAGGATGTGGGCAGTTTGAATCAAACGGCCAGCAACTACTTTTGATGATGATGCCATAGACAGCCCTGGCTTCAGATGAGCAGTGGAGACTTTCTATCAGCACAGGAAAAATGTGAGCGACGGCAAAAGGCTCATGATGTTAAAAAGGTTTATGTACGACAAATGAGTCACTCATTTAAGGTGAATTTGGGAAGTTAGATCTATGTAAAATTACCTAAACAAAATTATTACTTATTTTACTACAGAAAGTAATGGCAGATATTGTCAGACAATGTGCATTGCACACATTATTTATCTGTCAATAGTCATCTCATTATTTGGCTGTATTTGTCTACCTATGTCTTTTCAACCAATTCTTGCAAGTGTTTTAGTTTGTTGTAGTTGTAGTTGTAGTTTGTTGTAGTTTTCTCCACTACTCACATTACCACAGTATAATTGTCCATGTGCTAATACACTGTAAAGGGACCATTTCATGGATGAGCAAATCTTATTCAGGGCTGTAATAGGCCTTGTTCAAATAAAAATTAAACTTGGACTTTGGCAAACTGAAGTACTGTGAAATGTAAATACCACAGCATTTGCTTCTTAGGAACAACTGGGCTTTAGACCTTAATGCGGTGCACCAGCTGAGATGTTGCAGCAAACAGTATCGATCCTTTATATGTTATATCTTCTCCAGTCAACTGGGTTACAATAATTCCTATAGCTTTCCAGGACATAATTGTTCCCTCAAGAAAACTAACTTCAAAGTGTTGGCTGGCATCCTTAAGACTCTTCTCTGTTCAGTCTTTATTTATTTTATTTCAACCTTTGATTTAAAGTCATGAGTGCTTTTTTCAATTCCACAAGCTCTACTAGGGCCACTCTAGTGACAGGAGGAGCGTGCTGCGAGCCATACAAATGGGAGAAACCACAGAATCATGGTTTCAAGGTGTGATGTGTGATGTGCAGTGGGCAAAATATCGCCACGATTGACACAAAGCACACTGAGGAACAGTTCAATTAAAACCAGAGGGAACAACAATCAATACTTTGTTATTTAATCCACCTCATTATCTGCTGTTTTTCCCAGTTGTCTTAGTGGTGGTTTTCGCAGTCTGCTGGGCCCCATTCCACACTGACCGTCTGATGTGGAGTTTCATCAGCGACTGGACCAACAGTCACCTGGAAATCTTCCAGTACGTGCACGTCATCTCCGGAGTCTTTTTCTACCTCAGCTCAGCAGTCAATCCAATCCTCTACAACCTGATGTCCACACGCTTCAGAGAAATGTTCAAGGAGGTCATGTGTCATCGACCACATCACAACACTCCCCGGAAACACTCTCTGAGTGTCACCAGAGTGACCCTCCGCAGCACCCTGAGTGACGCGCCACTCAGCAATGGGGCTGCCGTTGTTGAAGCCGAGGTGGAAGATGGAGAAGCGAAGGTGAAAGATGAGACCAGTTTCACATGTTAAAAACACATTTGAAGGGTCTGTCAGTGGGGGCATTTAAAGGGTGAGACAACAAGAGGGTTAGGGAGACCGTCTCGTTCTGACCCACTGCATCCATCAACTGCTGTCAATGTCCACTTTGAATAGATGAGTCAGCTAAATACCTAAAACAGTCTTAGTGGAGGAACTGCAGAAAAAGGCACTAAAGCCAGGTCAGACTGCAGTGTAAGTGTTACTATGCTGCTTTTGAAAACTTTATGCTCAGCTCAGCAATTCACATGCTGATGCTGAACTTTCCTGAAACACTCTCGGGCACGGTTATTTACACACTGATAAAAGAATGGCCATCTTAGGTTCCTCAGGGTAAAGGAAAATTCAGTGAAGGCCCCATTTGAATGAAAAAGTATTATCTCTAAGCATTGTATGCCGTTCTAAAATAATGGATAAAATGTATTTCAACAAAAGAAGATCAATAAGTTAAAATGATAAAATGTGCTTCAATGTGTTTACAAAGCTGGCGTTTATGAGACAGAATGAACCAGGTGACTACAAACACGTCCACTGCCCGGAAGACGTTGTGTACAGTATGTAAAAGTCAGGTGAAAAGTCAGATTGTGGCTTATTCAGAGAATGTAAACTCAGCTCAATAGCTCAATAGAACCAATAAATGTCATAGGAAAGACTCCCACTCCTCTGTAAATAATGGTGATAGATGGATGCCAGATCATGGAGGATGAGAGTATTTCTTCATTCATAGTAAGGATAATGTTTTGTCATGTAACCATATTAAATAAACATCAGTTACCTAAAACTTCTTATCAACTGTGTTTCTCTATATGTATAAATTAAGGTGTGCAGGAAAAGACTATGTTCAGAGAACAACAGTGCTTGTCAGTCCTGTGTCCTGCTTACAGTGTTAATACATGTTTTAAGGTAGTTTCTGCTAAAGCTGAGGACACACTACTAGATTTGTTTGGATGATTTTACCCTCAATTCACTGCACCGGTTAGCATTAGTTGGGGACAGTTGGCAAGACCAGTCGGCACAGAAATCTGGAGATCAGACTCAGCCCGTGTGTTGTTTACCGATCCAACTAAACTCACATGGTACCAACAGCAAAAGAGAAAAAAAGTGGGTGTGCCCAGATAATGGCATCAGAAGATGAAGAAGTCATGACGTTTGTTTACCCTTAAACTGTCGATCTCACAGACATGGTTGTTTGCGCAACAGCTTGTTGTATTCAAGTAGGTTCAAGTAGGTTTGACAAATCTTGTAGTAGTGATCCTTGCAGTTATTAAATGTATGATCTCCAGTCTCTCTCTCAGTCGGTTGTCATAAAGTTGTCTTTTCAAAATCGGTAACGACTGTAAAAGTCTTGTAGTGTGTCTGCAGCTTAAACGTCTTTATGCTTTCTATTACTGAGTGTCCAAGCTAAAACAAGCAAAGTGTACTTTGTGCTGACGTGATCTGCTGCTTTGTAAAACACTGTGACTTTAAGATAATTTTGAATTAAATTTTAAATGCTTTTTGACATGATGATGGTGATATGACTTTTAACTTAAAACTTTGAGGCATATGTGGAGTTGTGTATTAGCTAATGACAGTCATCTATATTAAAACAAACCATAAAAAACTGTTATTCATACATTTCTATTTGCTAAAGGTCTGATGTGGCATGGTCTCACAATACTTCAAAAGTTCATTAGCACCCTCTACAAGCATCATTGTTTTTCAATAAGCAAACATCATAATGCTGTTTTCCTTACTCTATGAGCCTTAAATGAATAACTAATAGGTGTTTTTTGTTTGTTCAAAGAAATTTACTCTAGAAAATCTATCTTTATTATTTGGCATCTTTTATGTTATGTTCTTTTATGTTTTATGTCTTGTTCCTCTCCTATCATCCACTTGGAAATAAACTACCACCCTGTTGTGTAAAGCCTCGCTTTGTAATTCAGAAGAATACAGTCAAAATGCAGAAGACACAAGGCACAACAATAAATCAATTTAGATTGCTGCAAAGAGCAATATTAGGCTGAAAGAATTGAATAGCTGCCACCTAAATGGCAGAAAACATCACTAAAGGTGGACAGCTCAGAGATGTCTTAACATTATAAACCCCAAAGCGGCTGCACATGAACATGCATTTAAGCAACGAGAGCAGCTCTTTACACCACACACATACATGCACATATGACAACATGTTGCTTTGTACTGCAGTCATTGATTTCTTTAACTGTATTATGTAGTCACCTCATTGACGGTGAAGTTCCTGCAATGTTTATAATGACCGATGCTGGTACCAGTGTTTTTTGTCTGTTATTGTTCTTATGTATAAAATAAACCAAGAAATATTAGTTGTGAAAAATGATTCAACTAAGTCTGTTAGCACTTCATCACAATAAGCAAAAATCCAATCATACATTTATGAAACAGCCTTTAATAACTTTAATAAACAGCCAAATCTCTATTTTTTGGTCAGCATGCAGGTAATTGCTGTTCTTTCTTATCAATTTTCCCAATGTCTGTGACACAAGCGGATCTGGAGGACTTAATCACGAAAAAAGTTCTTTATTAACAGTCTGGGTCTTCAGTAAACAACCCTGAGTTCGGTCCTTAATGCTGGAACAGACCACTGACGGAGCAACCTGCAGGAAGGGAGCCGGGAATGACCGGCGCACTGGATACGGGGTTGGCTCAGAGGACGGCGGGATAGTGGGATACCTGGGACTGGAGCATGGAGCTGAGGCGAGAGCAGCGGCAGATCAAGGTGCAGAGAATCTCCAAAACCGGCATAGGAGGACTGGAACGTGGATCAGCAGTCAGGACAACCCGAACAGGCAACCGGAGCAAGGCAGGACGGAGTTGGGACAGGATAAAGCTGGCAGAACAGGACTGGAACACGTGCTGGGGACACAGGTCAACACTGACAATCTGGCAAGGAAGGTGGGCCTGAGAGGAGTAAATGAACCCGGATAATGAGAGCAGCAAAGAGTGTGATTGAATGAACAGAAAGAACCAGGACGCAGGACTAAGAGAAAGTAATTGAGAGAAAAGAACCTGTGAGAGTGACTCAAAGTGTGCTGAATGTGACAGTCTGATTAGATTTGATATCTTGAAGTCCTTTCGTGAAGCAGCTTATATTGAAATAATTCGATATCACAGATTTTTCTCCAAGATGGTGAAATACTCCCACACAACCCACATTTTCACACATTTGAACATGAAGGTGCATGCCATCTTAGGTCTCATACGAACATTCACGTTCCCACAAAAAGGTCAGAACAATATGCCACACAATACATCACTGCAATCTGTAAATATCAGTAATATTTCTGATGTCAGATGGCACCTTTCAGTGTATGGGCTCCTGATATAACCACACACCTTAATGAAGGGAGAACTTCCCCCGAGGGACAACAAATGAATGCTACAAGTCACTGCTCTTGGATACAAAATGAGCATTTTAGCAGTAAGACAGACCCAGCAACACCGACATTACAGCTGCTAACATTAAGATGCATGAATGTCCAAATGAATATTTAATGTATCGTCTGTATCTGCGCACTTCTGTGATGTCCTCGCTTTGGATGCAAATGTTGTACCAGGACAATAAATCAAACCCCACACAATGGAACAATGTTCACTTTTGGTGAGCACCGTATGATACAAGACAACACGATGGCACCAAAGAGTGCCCTAACTGATCAAAACACATGAGGTCAATACGTCCTGAACATAACAATATAATTGGATGCATCCTCACCTCCTGTCAATTCAGCTTGTCAATAAAGCCTCATGTGTCGCATATATTTGGGTACTGATTTGACCACTCAAAAGGATGAAGCACAAAGGAAACATAATTTGAAAGCATTTGAAAATCAGCAGATCTTGTAGTGCTGACGACCAGAGCAGTGCTGGAGGCAGCAGCAGTTTTAGTTAATCCTCCATCTGCACTTAAGGCAAAACGAAAAGGGTATAAATTCCTCCCTCCTCCCTCTGATTGTCACCATGTACTACTGAGTGTTTTTTTTTTCTATTTGTGTCTCACTGGTAGTAAATTGTGGCAAAAGTGAAAAAATAAATGTTCTTGTTTTTCTATCTCTTGTCAGACAAACAAATCATCATGGTGGAAATGCAACCACACATGCAACATGTTCAGTCATTATCATTATGTAGCATTGATCAAATTCTGTCCTACTGTATTAACTGGACCAGTATAACTCTGCATATGTGTGTCTATATATATATATACACATGGGGAAACAAGTGGAAGCACCAGGAAATGTGGATGAAAAACCAATTACTACTAATTTGTATGATTTTTCCCATCATCATTGATTACTGATATGTACATTAGAAGTGAAGGGGGGCAGGCAGCTTCCTATGAATTCATTTGAACCGTATAACTGTATTTAATTAGATTCTCTCCTCAAGGTCAAAAATATACAAAAGTGTATTTGTTAATTTAGAATTAATTAATTATTTGACCAGTGAATTGTATTCTACAGACTTGAGGTTCTACTATGATTATTGTGGCGACTGTCACCTGATCCTCTCCTGGTGCATTTGTGTAGCTCACGTTCACAGTTTCTAAACAGCTGGAGAGAAGGTGTGAGACCCAGTATGTAAGCCACCAACCAACAGTCATCGCAGAACTACGGCCACACCTACACTGCCATGATTTTCAATAAATTATTTAAGCTCTTTTCAAGCCAAGGGAATTCCTGTGGACGTCACATGTTTCAGTCAGCGAAGTAAGTGCAGAATGATGCAAATGTACTTGAACCAGCAGCTTTCATCTGGTCTGACTGAAGGTGATTTCACATTAGTTTCTGTTCTAGTGTACTATACCATAAACTCACATACACTACTCACTTGCTGTTGAACTATCAAAGAGTTTAGTGCTGCGTGTGTCTTCATCTTATAAATAGTTAATTGCACATGCCATCCCTTGGAAACTGAGTGAGACCTGATGCACATTTGAATGACACAAACATCCATTTTGGAGTCACGGTGCAGCATCCTTTCGCCTGTAGACATATGGATAATGATGGTTCAAATTACACCTCTTGGCCAAGATGTTTATCTTCTCAATTAAAAATGTATGCTTTGAATACTACAGGCCTGCTTAGGCACCAGCATAAATAGCTACTTAGAGTGTGCTTACAGTGCATCAAAAGTAATCTATTCGTTCATTCATCTCGCACAATGAACTTGATTAGAGCATTATGCGACTGTGCTCTGCTTCAATGAGGTTCTGTGAACACTGCCGATATTTAAAGACCAAATAATGTGTTTCTGTAATCCTGACTATTAGACCTGATGTGCATCCTCCCCCACATCCTCTTACACCTCAGGAGGACCCAGGTAATTCAACTAATGGCGATTCTCCCATCCCTTGGCTCTACTCCACCAGCAGCAGAATCCAATCTCTGTCTGACCCTCTGGCCTGTGAATATCAGGCCTTACGTCTCTAATTACACTGTTGTTAACCTCACTTAAATATCATTCAATGTACATGTTATGTACAAAAAGGAACAAAAAGTGGCTTTATCCTCCATTATTTCTGATCTCAAATTTTCAGAGAGCAGAGGTTGATTTACATTATTACACAGTTTTTAGCTAGCAGTGCTTAGTTTAGCACCAGGATTGGAGGAAAAAATGGAGCTGACTTCTATAAGCCTTGAACAAATTCCCGGTAAAATTTTGATCAAATATCTATTTTATCTTTGCTATTTCCCTCATTGTCAAGACCCAGTGTCTTAGCCAGGACTCATTAATTACATTGGTCACATAATCCCTTCATGCATTTGTGAAGAAAATGATGTTCACTAAAAACTGTTCAAGTCTCTAGGAAAAGATCTTGCTTTTTAATTAAGTAACCAGAAATAGCCCCTAATGCACACTTGCCAAAGCCATCACAGGCTACACACACCATTCACTCTCACACTCACACAATTAAGTCTCTTCAGTCAACCTATACATGCATGTTTTTGGACAGTGGGAGGAAGCTGAGACCCACGCAACCATTAAAAGAACATGCAAACTCATACAAAAGCCCTTGATCTGGCTGGTATATCAACCAGGAACCTTCTTGCTGTCAAAGAACAGTGCTATTTAGCACCATGTCAATACTTCATAGGTATTAACCCCTATTTTTATGTTAGGTGTGGGGGTATCTGGAAAGGAGGTAGAAGAGGGAAAGCGATAATACATAATGAGGCAGTCCAGTATGATAAAGCAGTGGATGAGGTGGAGATGAAGGACATTATATAAATCTTCCATAAATTCAGAGTGTATTTCTAATCTAAACTATCGTTAGCTTCATCAGTCACTTAAATGGTAACACTACGGACATGAAAATGAGACGAACCTGAGACAAACCTGAGCAACTTTTACCATATCAACTGCCGGAGAACCTCAGGGCCACAGAAAGTGTTAAGAGACTCAAGACTCACCTTTTTAGCCAGGCTTTTAACTGATTTTCTTTGATTTCTTTAGTCATGTTAATCAGGTTACGTATCATGTTTAAATCTATTATTCATTTGTCTGTTTATTTTCACCTAATTAGTATTATTAGTGTTATTGTTAAATTCTTCATCATATGTCAAATATTAATCAAAAATGTCAAATCAAATGTTAATCCTTCCTTTCTTAGTAGATCATGTTGTTTTCTATCTTAATTTCATTATGGAAGAGCACTTTTTCTATTTGTTTGTTTTATACCTTTTATCTTATTTCACTGTTTTAATTCACCAGTTTTTCCCTCCAGTGTTTCCTCCTGGGGGCCTACCACACTGGGAGCAGCTTTTGGTCTACTTATGGGGGGTCTGTCCTGTGGACAGCTCTGGCCCAGGTGGCCGGAGGGCTGTGTAGCTTGCTGTGGAGCGTCCTGTCTGCCAGGGTCGGAGTTGTCTCTGCAGCACGGCTCCCTGTTGTCTTGGGCCCTGAGCCCTCTCAGTGTGGACGGCACCCAAAGGTAGCTTTCTCCTTGCCTAAGGTCTCAGTGCCCAGCCATGTCTCTCTAATGACAGCTAGTGTGTGTGTATCTAGAAACCTCTGTGTCTGTGTATGATGTATTTGTGCGAGTGGGAGGTGTGGGTTTTATTCTTTGATGTTTTTATCCTCTGTGAGGCACTTTGTGTTGCTAAAGTGGCTTAAGAGTGGTACGTTAAAAGGCATGGGACAATTTTTTTAAAGCATCATCACTGCATTATGTATCCTTTCACAGCATATCGGAAAAAATCATGTTCCCTGAAAAACCTATAAATGTGAAATGAAACCACAGGATATAAATAGCTGGAATCGCACCAGATGTCTGAAAGCCTTGGACCAGTTGCACAGATAGATAAGCATCACAAAAAATCCCGGGTAAACATGGGGTGGACTGAAATACTGGACTCATAAATAACAGCCGGCGATCACTACATAGCCAGCCCTCCCAAGAGGAGGAGGTGAAGACGGGAAAACGGGACCTCATGAATGCACAGACACATCTCCAAACAGAACACATCAGTAGATTGCAAATGCGGATGCACATCTTTCACTTGGACCCATCTGGACGAGCGCAAACAAAAGCTTAAGCTATGAAGTGCAATTATGTTGTTACATAAGAGAATATAAACCGCTACTTGCTGAAATAAGCCTGTCCATCCTGTCAGAGGACTCTTAAAGAGGTACATCTGTTCGCTTAAAATGGAAAAAGGCGGAGTATTGCCCAGTGTTATTTATTTTCTGTTTGCTTTTTTTTGTTGTTCTTTTCTCAGTTGTCACTGTGGAGAGAATTCTTTGCAAGAAGTAAGACAGCACTGGGATGAAGTTTCAGTGGGAAAAAAGTCAGATGATAGCGAAAGGACAGATTGGAGCAAAGGTGACACAATAATGGTTCCAGCTTCCAGCCTTGGCGTCACAACGCAGTACAATTTATCATGTCAGAGATGGGATGAAGGTCCCCTGTCCTTCAGCTCAGGCTGTGCCTCTCGTTAAATCACACAACTGCACATAATGTCAGCATTATCAAGATGTACTCGATGGCACCCAACAGTTAACAATGCTTTATTCTGAAATTTGACTTAAAATCTAAATTCATGACACGCAATATTAGTTTGTGAATTTGTCTGTACATGATGCCTTTGTCTGATGTTGATACACTGTAGAGGAGGATACAGAATGCTTCCTTCGGCTTTTGTGTGCACAGAAATTCAGATACTGCCCAAATAGGCAGCATTAAGCCTTTTACCGAACATACGAGTTGTTGTTTATTATTGTTATTATTGTTATTGTTTTCTCGTACACCACAATAATGTCATTTAAAATCCTTGACATCCTTCCTCCTGTAAAATGGTTTTCATGGGTACTGGAACAACCAAGAGAATGTTTTGAAGCAGAAACACAACCAGGAGTATGGTAGAGGTCAGGCTCAGCAGTGGGAGTTTGCTTCAGTGCTGCTTGTCTAAGAGCAGTGTGGATTTCTTTCCTTATTTCCCTGTTCGCTCTGTGGTAATTCAGAGTTGGTGCAAAGAACCGCTCTGGACGGATGCCCTCATTCGCTGTGATTCACTGTTACCTGACATCCCAGGGGGACCCATTGTTAGTGTACTACCCCACCTCCAAATACGTGGAGAGCTCGACAGTTTACTCTATGTGGCTCTTGTGTCTGGGTGCTCACAGTAATCAGATGATGTTGCTATAGAAACTGGATAATACCTCAGTGAACTCAGAGGTGAAGGCAAGCGCGTCGTCTCCTGTGTCCTTCACAGGTCCATCTGTGGCAACAATGAGTCCAATTGTTCTCAGCAATGATGCTTCCTGATCTTCCATCAAGCTCTGAGGGTCAGTTAAATGGTCTGGCAATTTATGGTCCAAAAAAAAACGGTATAATGTTATATGTACAATGTATTGACTTTATATTACTTTATTGATGCAATCTGAGAAGATTTTTCAAGTGTTTCTTATAAATTGTTCAAACAATGCAGAGTCAGCGCATCAGTATTTCTTATTCTGATTTAATTTAATTTATTGCAGCTCTCTGCATCCTCACCTCATCCTCGTAGAAACTCCATTGATGTGTACATTTCAAGAGCCTTTTTTTCATTCCATGCCAAATGTAAACTTGGTAGACAGCCAAATCAATCACTCATATCGTGCTCCATAATCAATGGATTTATCTCTGAGACATGCTTCAAGGAGAGATGTGTTGCTTTTATTTATAATTTACATGCAAGGTGTATGTGAATTGATGCAGCCCTCATTATACAAGATCATTTTGCACATTGCATTGCCTCAAGATCATATCTAATAATAACTTAATCACATTTCATTACGTTTTCTTGTTTTCATAAAATAATTGTAATCACTCTGATGTATAGAACATGATTTTCCAACATTTATCTCAGTAGTGACCATAAAAATTAATATGTTGACATAAAATGATTTATTAAGACTTACTAGGAGCTTTAAAATTTACTGAACATGGTAATTTATGTCTCGATAGAAGATGACACCACTGCTTATTAGTTAATGCAGAGGAAAATAAAACTGTTCTCAAGATAGAATACACTGTTGGATGGATGTTCATGATTCCTATTATGGATCAATTTAAAGCAAATGTTCTCATGCTGCAATAGACATCGATATGCTGAGAATGCTGTGCTAGTCTGTGGAACTTAATGTGATGCAAAATGCTAATGATTCACATCATTTAACAACTTAATTTATTTTCTAAGCAGTAATTCACTTCTCGATTCTCGGTTCACTCAGATGGTGCCATTACTTCTATGACGAATGAATTTCAAACAATTGGATAAGCAGCTACAATATATCATGACTTAAATTGTCTCTGGGATTTTCTTAAGTTTGGAAAGTAAAATGTAGTGACAAATAAAAATATAAATAAAAAATAAAAATTCTTCCATTTTACACTGCAGTGACTCACCAATGACTCTACAGGTGGTATGGCATTTCCATGAAGCCAACAACAACTGTCTTCACCAGCCCTGAACTGAATGTTTCCTCATGACAGACCCCAAACAACATAAAACAAGTTGAAGCTAAACACAAGATCATATTCTTCTCAGTATCACACATGAAACAAACCAATTTACATTGTGAATAATTCACCACATTTTCCATTATCTCAGACTGTGAGTGTTAGCACATATCCTTTAACTATGGATGACTGCACAATATCCCCATCTTCCCTCTTTAAAACAAAGTCAATTAAAATGTAAGCATAATTGCTTTGTGGTCCACAGGTAAAGTCTCATAATGGACGATGAAATAGTTCCTACTATCATGTGTTTAGCCTTCATCATCATTTACATTTTAGCAGCAAGGGATGAAATTGTTTCCCATCTCAAAGTCCATAACTATTGTTTGCAAAGGGAATGAGAACCTTTGATATATTATATTATTATGTTATTTTATTTTTCATCAGGTAATTGGCCCTTATTATTTTAGATCTTAATAGTCAGTCTATGAATGATGCTAATCACCACATTGATTGCATTTGTGCAAACCCTTCAGACCAATAATTAGAGCTAATTTATAAATACATACTGTGAGGGACTTCGATCGTCACTGCATTGTTCTGGGCAATGAAAAAGCAGACAGCTATGTATATTGATATGCTAATTGCATGTTGCCTATTTAAAACATACTTTGACATCTGTGAAATGAGAAGGTGTCACATTGAGAGAAGCCATATGTCAAATACACTGATCAGTAATACAATATTCCCATTGAGCAGAACAGAATATATCCCCTTCTCTGTACTTTGATGTACACACTAAAATCTATACTGTGTCTTCACAATGAAGTACTGCAGTGTTTTGCATGTACTATATTCAAAACCTTGTTTTTGTTGGTTGCAAATACGCAGCTTTAGCCACATGTTTCTATGTTTCTGACATACATGCAAACAACATCACCTTTGTAAACATTTTATAATGTTTTATAATAATGTATAATCTCAAGCATCTTTTCATGTGATGATACATTTATATTTCAAGGTGAAAACACTAGTATGTGAACACACAGAAAGGATTTCATACAAACAAGTAAGCAAGGCAACTTATGTGGTTTACATTTCAATACTTTCAATGAAATCACAACCGGAAATGAAGTGAATCATATGTTCAAGGTTCTTTTGATAAACACCCAAAGACCCACAGATCCATGTTAGTCAGTTAATGCAATTAAAGCCTGCATATTAATCTCCACCACACAACATTTTAAAAAGCATTTTAAAATCATGCATAACAGGTTGTTAATTCCACTGAAATAATTACTGTATTGGCATATAAGCAGGAAAAAGAACCTTCACAACTTGATGAAGGGAAAAAGCTTCTTTGATAACACTTGTTGTGAAGTTGTGATGACTTGCAAGAAACCTTCAGCGTAGCCTATAGAAGTGGATGCTTTTAAAACTGATGAAAGCATAAACATACGTTCAATCAAACCATGAAAGGTGAGCACGTCTCTTCATTCTTTGAGCCGCTCATCCATGAAATTAATAAAGGCATGGAGTTCTGAGGAAGATATTCTTAATGTTCAAATTTACTTCCACATTTCGACCGTGAAAGGAAATGCCCATGAGTTGACACGTTCTAAGCATCTCACACCAGAGCACCTCTGGATTATAACGTGAAGGGTGTGTACTTAGGTACATCTGTTTGCTTAAAGCTGGAAAAGCAATTAAGGATCAGGACACATTTTCTGAGTATTTACTCAGAAAAATCAATAGACCAATTTAATAATCTCACGGGCCCAAGGGAAACAGGAAAAGACAACAGGGAACTAGAGATGGAAAATTCAAATTACATAAGAATGGCGGGGAAGCTTCATCTGTTCATGTGCTTTACTTATTTGAGAACACAAGGTACTGGATCAGAATGAATAACGACACGTCCGTGTATGGCTAAGCAAGTGTGTTTTGCCAGGTATAGGTCCAATATTGATTTGCTTTGATGGACTACACAACAGCTCAGGCAAGCAATTGAGAAGTCTGTTTGACATGTTACAGCGCATCCTTTTCCATCAGCGAGGTCATAGATTTCAAATGGAGGGATTCGTTTTTTCTCACCTCTGCCCGTCTGAGAGGCTCATTTCTCAGACAGTCAGAGTCAGAGCAGATCAGAGGGAGAAAATGAGTGAGCAGCACAGTGCAGCTTTGCTGTGGTGTGGCTCTGTCCATTTCCCGTTCAACTGTCAGACTGTTCAGAGCAGATTAGAGGTGAACCCATGACCAAGGCTTAACACCTTATCTGCCAATTTTGTGGTGATCCTGTTTTTCTGATCTTTCAAGGAGCTAAATAATAATAATAATAATAATGATAATAATCATATAAGGCACTGTTCTGTTTGTACTCAAATCAATAAGCAATCATATAAACTGATTACGTAAACCAAGAAATACATTTTTAGCAACATAGAGGTTACGATTCGCAGATAGCTCTGTTGCCATGCAGTAAGAAGGTCTCAAATTCACATCCTCGTCTGACAGAGGGCATTTCCATGTCTGCATATTCTGTCTGTGTCTGCATTGGTTATCTCCAGATCATCTTGCTTCCCCTACAGTCCAAATACAAACATGTTTAGGGCAATTGGAGACTCTAAACTGGCCCTCAGTATGAGTTTAAGAGTGATGTGTGTTCAGGGTGTACTCTGCCTTGTGTGCTCTGAAGGTAAGCTCCAGGTAGACCCAAGAGACCATAGGGTACAAACTGGTAAGATAACAGATGGATACAGAATATCTCACGTCTGAGCTTATTGCTCTTGATAACAACCAGAATTGTACTTATGTTTAGTAAAAAGATGGATTCTTGCAAAAGCAATAACGTATAATTTCACCAGTATGAGAATATCCACATCTAATCAACTCAAGCTACATAAGCAAATCAAGCTAGTCACATTATATTCTCCTGCACCAGTCTCAAAGACCGCAGCATCACTTTAAAGCAGACAGAAGGGAAGAGACAACAGACCTAAATACAGCATGTGGAAAAGTCACCAACTTCTCTGCTCCCATAACAGCAAACCACCAGCAATCAGTATCTGTCATTATGCATTCAGGTGGAAAAACAACCCCAAACTAGAGCTTAAAATTGCCTGTTGGCCTGTTGTGCATCAGTCTGCACAAATAAATTCAGAGTTAATTACGGGCTGCGAACAAAGTTAAAGAAATATCACGTCGCATGGCTTCCTGAATAAACATGTTAAAATCAATAACCATTTCATTTTTCTGAGATGCCGAGTGAGCTCTTAGACTTAGATACGTAACAACTCCACTCTTAGTCACATTAATGCTAAGAATTATGTTGAAGCAGCAAAAATGGAGCATAAATACTGGATGATGCACAGCGCAGAGAGCATGGTCATCTCCAGTTAGTATATTTGCAGCAGTGTCAGCCGAACATTAAAGGCACAATCTTAAGAACTCATGAAAGCTCTGAGGAAGGTGAGTTTGGAAAGTAGGCTGATTTTGTCAGGTTACAGTATTTCATCTTATTTGCACTGCGAGCCACTCCAGAGGAACAGTTTGTCAGAAATGTTAGGCTTCAAGATTACTTATGCTTTCAAAGGCTGAAATTAAATTAAGGTCACTAAAGAGAAGGATGGACATTTAAAAAAAAAGTTTCATTTGAGACATAGTGAGGAAATAGATTGAACTTCTGTGCTATCATATTTAATTAAGTAGAACACATTCAACCAAGCAAAAATGTAAAGTGCAATGAAATTTGAATCTCTTGCGCTCAATATTAATCTAGAATAATAAGGGGGTGTTTTACGGCGGGGAATTATGTGGGAGGTGTATTTGCAGCAGTCAGACAAAATTATTTAGCAAGATGTACGACACACTATTTCAAAATGATGCCTATTATCATAGGGATTAACATGAGCACACCATACTTGTGATGCATTTGAGCATGTAGAAGTTCATTCACAAGTCAGTTGTGCTTTGCAACCAGAAATAAATAAATAAAGCCCAGCTTTAGTATGTCTATGTAATCAGTATGAGTCATTTGACTAATTGGTTCAGCTAAGCTCGATCACTTCAACTGCTCACTTCCTTCTCATTAATCTTTATATGTGGTCTGAAAAGCATCTAGTCATCCAGCTGGGGACTGTTGGCTCAAATGAATGGAAGAGACCCATGGGTTTTTCCAGAAACGTGCTCCAAAAAGTGTCAAGAGATGTTCCGAAGATGTCTTTCATCCACGGATCGTTGGCAAATCGTTGAAAAGTTGGCAAATATTTCTCTGTGGTATTCAATTATCCTTTTGCTCGGAGGAAATCTGTCAATACTTGGGAAAAGTGTGGTTAAGGAGAGATCATGTGGTGCAAAAATATCATTGAGGAAAGTCAGTCTAGACATCAATCAGATGTGCAAGGAGCTACACAAAGCAAAGTAATGAAAAGGTGCAATAGACTGAGATATTTTCTATCACACAGAACGTCTCTAATGGTCTCAACATAATAGCCCATAAAAACAGCTGAAAATACAATTAGACCTTCCCGTCTCCAATCTCCAATCAAAATCATTGTTGGTTTCAGACTGAGCATCTGTTTTTGTTTTGGCTCGGCTGCACACTGAAACTGCAGTTATATTTAACTGCCTCCTCTGAAACGAGCACAGGTCATTTTAATCTGATCTTGCAAGGCATCAAACGATGCATAAGGTAACACATCAAGTGATATATGATTTCAGTGCTGCTATTTTAAGGTGATTTTAATCAAATGAGAAAACATACAACCATTATGTTCTATTATTAAAGAATATTATTTTCGCCATGTTTTCCACACAACTGTCTGCCGGGTACTTTTAGTACCTTCCTCCTGTCGTAATTCGATGATTCCATAACATAGCGCCATCAGATATTTACCTTGATTTGCACATTTTCAACTCTTCAAATAACGGGAATTATGTCAGCAGTTTATTTTTTAAACTGCTGTAGCCAAGGGCGCAACCACGGGAACAGGGATTTGTGTTGTTGGAGGCAGAAATCGTACGTGCATCAGTTACTCAGCTATCTGTGGACTGACAGAGTTTCCAAATCAATGTCTGACTTAAACCCTGAGTTAACAGACTGCCTGAGGAGAAATACAGAGAAAGAGAGTGGTTCTTTGGAGGAGGTGCAGAGGCCAAGCTCAGTCAGGACTAAGGCAGCAAAACAAAAGGAAGACTTTTGGGAGTCTTGGGAGGAAACTGGTTCCTCCATGAACCAGTTAAGGGTTAAGGGTCTGTTAGGAGCCACCGAGAAAGATAAGTGCTTTTGAAATAGATTCAGCTAACAACACGGGCTGATTTTTTTTTTCAATGTGCATCAGAGGGGAAGCAAACCTTCCAATTCCTAAATTGAGATTGAGTTTCACCCTCTGTCAAGAGACAAACACATAATGTTTTAAAACTGGTCAATCGTTTCATATCTACATTACATTTACCAGTGATTATAGCTTTAAGGTCAACACTGACATGTTACATTGATGTCATGTAAGTAGCCGAGTTCATCATGTGCGATTATTCAATACGTCTATGTCTGCAAATCCAACCCCAAGGAAAATGTAGAAAAACAAAAAAAGGACACCGTGGTGTAGTGCATAAGTTGAAAATCTCTTTACTGATTTATTGACTGATTGATTTGATTACATTAGACAATGAAACAATGACATTGTGTCATTGACTTTATGATGTTACAGTAGTTCACATATAAAACAGTTTATGATAGCCCCTATTGACACTCCATTTCTCATTGAGAACCTTTTAAAATGCTGTTCTGGTCCACAAAACACCATCTTACATCACTTCTTTATTAATAATTTGTCTGCTAATGAGGATCCTCATATTAACAAAACAACATTAACAAAGTTTAGAAAAAACTTAACTCAAAACATTTGATTTAATTTTCAATATGTGTAATGTAATATTTACAAGTTTGAGGTCAGCAGGACCAAGACCAATACTGACCTCTACTGTACATAGAGTGAAAGTCAAACCCCTGAGGTGCGGTGCATTGCACTGTCTTGCACTTGCTGAAAACATCCCCAAGCACTGGACGACTGCACTCATGACTGTTTGCTATGTCTTCAACACCAAAAAAAGCAGCAGTGAGCAATGAGCACTGTCACTGGGGTGACTGAGCTCTCTCCTCTTGTCATCCTTCCTCTTGTCCTCAATAGTAATAGCTTCCAAAAACGGCCGCCACACAGAACAAGCTGTCCTGCAGACAGAACATGCGTTTCATTGTAAATTCAAGACGTCTCATTCACCATGTTTTCATCTGAGTCACCAGGACAGAGGTACTTACATTCATGAAAACATCCTCTGCATAGTTATCCGTGTCACCATCCCACAAACACCTTGAGGACATCCTGGTAAAACCAGAGAAGATAGACAGATAGGTCACCAATTCACCCATGAAATCACTATGTAAATGTATAATGTACTACACCACATTTCCATAGACCATGTTAGACACCTCACACGTACAGGTGTGTGGGCAATTTAGAGTCTCATGTAAACAAAAAGGCCTTAAGTCGACCTGGGAGAAAAACCAAGGCGCTTCTTGTTTTTAGGTGATGGTAACTCACAAACCCTATGCCCAAACTGAAAATGTTAAACTTTGTTAATAAGTATATTTTGATCACTCACTTGACTCCTTGGCCTCGCTGTTCTCCAATGACAACTTGAACAACAAGCTTATATCTGTCCAAGCCTGAATCTGTTGAGGAACAAGGAATTGTGAAAACACTGAGAGGAGACAATACATCCATCCATTGATCTATATTTCTCACTTTAGCTGCTGGAGTCTAGGGGAAGGTAGAGAGTACACCCTGACCAGGTCACAGTTACCATGTAACATGTACACCAGTGAAATATTTTACTCAAAGCATCTTGAAGTTTTTTTTATTTTTTATTTACTCTGTTGACTGTCACTTTGTTGTTAAATCCAGTTAACATCAGGTGGGGTGGGCAGATCCGCTCCATTAAAGTATATCTTGTCAATTACAATGCTTCAAACGTAGGAGAGTACCTGGATGTTCTGTCATCCTGGATTACACAAGATCTATTCTAGAAAACACATTTACTCACTCTTCACTTTGTCTTTAATGGAATCTGACAGGGACCGGGACAGCCCTGGGACCTCCTCCGGGTCATACTGCATCCCAGACAGTCGCTCTCTCAAGATTTCCCGAATAAACTGCTTCACAATGGCTGGCTTAAACCTACAAAGTTTGACAGAGAGCAGCAAGGGAAGTCAGTCTCAGCACAAGGCCACAGCTCATCTCTCAGTGTGACTTATAGGGTTACAGTGGTCTAAAATAATGAATAATAATACGTTTCTTTTACGGACAGCATTATTAAAATCAGACTCCGATTGAGTTCCAGGTAGATATATTTGAGAGGAATCTGCTTTAGTGATATAGGTGCAGAAATCGCCATACATACTGTTGGTACACAGATAAACAAAACATACCAACACCTTGTGTCTTGTGACCTGCATATGTTATTTACAGGACAAACTGGCAACGAGCCACGTTATTGAGACGAACACCAATAGTGTATTTTGATATTAAAATGGTGCGCAAAGACTCCAATTGAAACTAACTTCACGATGAAAACGCACACCACAAGCTAAAAGCTAACTTGGCAGGCTAAAAAGAGAACGGGACGTCTGTATTGTAAGCCACCTTGACCGACTGACTTACTTGTGCTGATGGTTAGGACGAATGAGATATGTATCAGTCCCCTCCATTTCACATCAGAAATGATTTACTGGCTACTACGAAAGAGGAGAGGTGAGGCACGGATGCTAACAGGCTAATACGCGTCAAGGAGATACGTCCGTTACCATAGTGACGTCTTTGTGTATTTTCAAAATAAGAGCACGGTAAACTAGACAACAGAAGGTTTTCTGGAAAAGTATAATCAGTCTCGATCTTCTGTTAAACTTTAGAAGAAGCCTGGTGTGCTAAAGAGCTACAGCTAAGGGGCATAATAGGATAACAGGATAACAGATGAGGTCCAGAAGGGGTCAGTAAATAAATATAAGACACATTGATTACTCTCCATTCTGGTTGCTTAACCAATAACAATAACAACAACACGACAACAATGTATATAGGTTGTCCTAGTTCATGTATGTATACATATTTATACATATTTCTATCTACTTTTATTAGATTTGTTTCCTTTCTTTTCTTTACTTTTTTTTTGTACAGACAGGTCCAGAGCAAATACATTTCACTGCCAGTCTTGTACATTTGCTCATGAGGAATAAATGATGTATGCTATGTAAGCTTTAAAAAAAACAAAAAAAACACTCACCAGCCGTTCAGTGTTTCATGAACGCAACAAGGCAAAAGTTTCAGTTTCATTTCAGTGTGTGGACTTCATTAGCTTAGGTTTCAGTACTGAAGCCCACCGGAACTGCAGAGTTTAATGGCTGAATAGTGAACTTTTTATCTAACGGTGGTGATAATTGTAGTATGTAAAAGACAGTTAGTATCTGAACTACCAAAACTCAAAGTTTTATTTATGCCCTCATCTGACTGCCCTGTCAAAACAAGACCTGAAACATAAGGAAACCCCTCATCAGTTTCATTTTCCTCATACTCTGTGTTTGAAGTGTCTCAAGGTTTCATTCTTGTCTCATTCTTTGGGTGAGTCACTGAGACAGGTTGTTGCTGTCTTCTAAAGATCATCTGTTAGAGTTTTATCCCCTCTTCACTCACCAGCTCCACTGACACTGACACAATGGCTCAGGCCGAGTGGGAACACACTTTTCTGTCTCAGGCACAAAATCTTAAGGAAGGGGACTGCTGGTCTCTGGAGTTTGATGACAGTCTTGTGCCTAACCGCCCAGAGCTGGGATGGGAGCAGTACATCAGGAATACAAGTGGATGGTAAGTATGATACCTGTTTATCACTATTTACTACTATTAATTAGTTTGTGTCTCTACACAGTTTTGTTAACATCACGGGCAGGCAGGGGCAGTCCCAGAAAAATTAGATTGCTGGTGCTATGAATGTGCTCCAACAGCTCCTTTCTTATGAGGATGAGAGGACAGGCACAGAGCAGTATTGTCAGACAACACCATTGCCAAGTATTTAACATGTATCAGAACAATTTCTCTACAGAGTCAGGAAGATGACAGAGCATTTGATGATCACCCTTCATCACAATTTCAACCAAGCTCAACACTTTGTTGACGTGTCAGTGTGGCTTCTTTAATTGCACTCATTACTGCATTCAGCAAAAGTTAAGAGGCACTGCTATAAACCACCAGATGTCACCATGCTGCTGACTTTGAAGACTCTCATCTTCTGTTCAGCAAAAGAAAGTGAGTCTCATAAATGAAGCTACCTATCACCTAAGCATCTATCACAAATGATCAAGAAGGAAACAGGAAAACCCTTTCTCTTTTCATTGACATTTACTCTGAGACCATGGCTAAAGCCTTTCCAGTGTAAAGCATTTATCTCTTTGTTGGGGAACCCATTATAACTTTTGATAACTTACTGGATTTTTTTTTTCAAGGTTTTCTTGCAGCTCATGTATCAGAAGCTGGCCTTCCAACCGGGTGATGGTGATCTTCCACATGCGGCTGAAGAACGGGCAGGGCGTGGTCAAGGTGCGACGCTTGGGTCAGGAATGCAAGGAGTGCTTCGATCCTTCAATGGAGGAACCAGTCATCTCTGCGGAGAACATCGAGATCCTAATGGAGCATCTGGTGGACAAGATAAGAATTAAATGCTACCATGAAAACCTGGGGCGTGCAAACAGACCTTTTGTTAATCAGGAGGTCAAAAGTCACCATGAGCCTGATCACTGTGAGGCCTGCCAATACGGCATCTGTGATAGGATGTGAGCCTGTTACAGCCGAGTCGTCAAAAAAATGTAATGATGTGATTAAACATTTGTTTTATTGTTTGCAAATACAAAATAATGTATTGCCCAGGCTCATATTAACAAAACATCACTTGTGCTGACTTTCGCCACTGTCATTCAGCTTTAATGTAATACTCTTGTATCTTTCTGCAGTAGTGCAGAGTAATGCAGACGTTTTTATCTTTCATATTTAGTCTTTTTGCCGATAAAGTATATTCATCTGCTCCATTACATTAAGCCAGCCTTCTTGCAAAAATGTTTTAATCAATTAAAAAAGCTTTTGAGTCTGAGTTTTGTTTTGTGGTTTCAGGTAAAATTGTTTCTTCGTCGGACAGATTTGCAACTTTCACCAAAATCTAGCCCCAAGTACTAAAGAAGCCTTTGTAAACCTATTACAAATCATGAGGTCCATCACTGTCTTTTTTGAAAACTGTTAAACTTAATAAATCTCCTCGAATAGTTTTTGGTCAGTTGTCACTTGTAACTTGGTACAGAGCATCTTCAGATTGTGTTACACAAATAATCCACACAGATTTTTGATTTATCAATAAATGGTATTTTGAAGATATACTTGATGTACTAATTTCTTGCTGAATACATTTCCAGGGTTCATTACTAAAAATGACTGATTTACTTGTCGTGATTGATGATGTTTGGAAAATATCAAAACTGTATCTCTAAAACTGAAATTTTTACTGCCTTTTGAATTTCATTCTTATGTGAACAATTAGAGAGAATGCAAACATGTATTTTTAAACATCAAATTTTCACTTGTGGAACCAATAAATCATTTTTAAAAAATAATTACCAACATGCTGTCTTGAGATTTTGGATTTTTGTCTTGCTAACTGAATTATTGACAGCCATTTCATCTGCTGTCTAGCAGGTTAGGGTTAGCGTTAGTAGGGTTATGGTCACTAACCCTAACCCTAGCCCATGCAACATTTCCATTTGCCAATTAACTCAGTGAGGCAGTGGATGGCTTCATGGCATTGTAGGTTCTGGGTTGAATCCTCAAGCTTGTGCAAAGTCCGCAAATGAGAAATCTGCCTTAACTTTTCAAAACGGTCCAGTCCCATCAGGGCAGATGTCCTCAACTGGAAACACAAGACAAAAGCCCTGATGGTGTTACTACAACAAGCATCGCAATTTCAAAATTTGATAACAAATCAACTATATGCGCTACTGCTTTGGAACTGTTGCTGCGCAGCAGATATAATCTTGAATAAAGTTTCATTGTCCTCATATTCTCCGTAGGAGGTGTTCTCTCACGCTCTGATGATGAGTCATTAAGACAGGTTGTTGTTATATATCAGCCATCAGAGTTGAATAAGCTATTTATCCAGCAGCTCCACTGACACCGACAGGATGGCTCAGGACAAGTGGAAACGTATTTTCCAGACTAAAGCAGAGAATCTTAGGGAAGGAGACTACTGGACTCTGGAGTTTGATGACAGTCTTGTGCCTAACAGCCCAAAACCAGGATGGCAGCAGTACATCAGGAACACAAGTGCAAGGTAAGTAAGACTGCTGCACAGATTTCATATGTCAAGACACTTTTTGAATTAATTTAGGTTAACTTAAACAAAGCCAAATTATTGGCAACATCTGAAATGTAATGGCAAAAGAAACAGAAGTGTGTTTCACTCTTGTGACATATTGTTTTAGTGCCATACATGTGAAGAAAACCACAGAAATGCCTTCAGCCTTCACTGATCCTTCAGAGCTGCTGAAATTAATAAGATTCAGTTTTGTGTTTTGGAGCAGAAAAAACAGAACCATAAACACAATTATGTATCAGTCAGTAAGAAGACAGACCATTTCAGCAAGGCTCATCATTTTGGTAAAATTTCAGAGTGGCTTCTGTACTTAACCCAATGAAACAACAATCAACAGGCAATTAAAATGGGAGGTGCTGCTGTATTCCACTACTGTTTTGATTGTTTTGAATACCATTGAATGTGCAGTGTCATAATATTATTGTTGCATAGATATGGGGCGGTAGATCTGTACTGTACCTAATTAGTGGGTGGAGAAGGCCATTATCACGCATTGAAGCTGTGGCTGACTCAAATGTATTCAAGCCATGTAGTCTTATCTAGCTGGTGACCAGAAAAGGTCTTATTCAATTTTTCCTCTTCATTCAGACGGCAACATCTTTTAAACATAATTTTGGTATTTCCGCCCCTAGACTATGGTCACTACATTTCTTGTCTAAGTTTGGTAATTTATCTCATTGTTAAAGAGCCTATTAAAAGTTTTAATCAAAACATTCATTATTTTCAAGGTTTCAGTGCAGCACATGCACCAGAGGCTGGCCTTCCAACCGGGTGATGGTGATCTTCCACATGCACCTGATGAACGGGCAGGGCGTGGTCAAGGTGCGGCGCTTTGGTCAGGAATGCAAGAAATGCTCTAATCCCTCAATGGAAAAACCAGACATCTCTGCAGAGAACATCGAGATCCTAATGGAGCATCTGGTGGACAAGATAAGAATTAAATGCTACCATGAAAACCTGGGGCGTGCAAACAGACCTTTTGTTAATCAGGAGGTCAGAAGTCCCCATGAGCCAGATCACTGTGAGGCCTGCCGGCATGGCATCTGTGAAAGGATGTTGGATGCTGAGTAGCGCTTTCAACCATCAAAAACTATTATTATTTTTATTGTTACACTTAGGCTCATGTTACCAAAACACTGTAAGACTTTCACCACTGTCACTCTGCTTCCATGTAATACTTTTTCCATATCTGCAATAGTGCAGAGTAAAGGCTAGACTTATTGCGGCAAGCACGGGTGGTGGGGAGCAAACCTATTCATTGTGTATGTGCTACCATGGTGCAAGAGGACACCACACTGTCCAATAGGAAAGAGGTTGTTGGGTTACAGTGAACTATAGAACTCGTCATGGAGGAGCAGCTAATCAATGCCTTGTCCAGTTTCCCGAGCTCTGTGACACAAGACTTAATGGACAGGCGGTCAAACTGTTCCCTACTTAGCCTTCAGACTTCAAAGCAGTTGTCATGGAAATATAGCTCCCGGACCAGCCCATATTCCCCCAATTACTGCCTTCCCATCAGAACTGGATGGACCCACATCTCCCTTTTGTGCTGCTCATCGCCTCCTCCTGATTAGCACAAAAGTTAGGCGCTTTGCATTGAAAAGTTGACAGATTGAGGCAAGAGCACGGTCAAACTGCAAAAAGTTTTTACTGGTTGCTTACCAACTTGCACCATGCCATGTGGGAGGGTGCACCGTTGCACCCTACCCAGGGCTGCACCGTGCGCTTTCCGTGATCAGTCTGGAAGCACCTTGATGCAGACCTTTTCAGCTTTTATGTTCAGTCTTGATACCTGTTTATCTGCTCCATTGCAATGAGCAAATCTTCTTGCAAACAGAAATGTAAGGGATGAATAAAGTTTATTCTCTGTCCAATTTGTGTTGTGGTTTCAGATAAAACTGTTCTCAACATTTTTTATTTGACAAAGGTTGAACAAAATAAGTGTTACATAGTGGATGAGTGATAGGTAATAAAATGAATAATATAAAACACGCATACAAAAAAGCTATTTTATATTTTACCAGAAGATCACAGAATACCTGTGGCCGCACACTTGCTGTGTGACCCTTGTGTGAACCTTTCCAGCGCATTTCTAAAATGGCGACTGAAACTTAAAAAAGGAAAGTTGACAGTGTGGACAACTGTAAATTGGAGCATTTCTTCACTAAGATATAACACAACTATATATGCTTTACGTGCCAAGGGACAATGTTCTAGGTGTTCAATATCAAGAGGCACTACCAGATGAAGCCAGACATGCTACCAGACACACTAAATGGGCAAAAATACGAAGCAACTGGAAGCTGTGTGAACAGCACAGCAGCGCTTTTTAAAGGGTCCGACCAGGCTCTTGTTTTAAAAACTGAAAGAATGGATTCATGCATTCCTCAAAGTTCTGTATTTCTGAATGACTAGTAGTGTTATTTTCCTGTTAATGTGCTTTGAATTCAGAAGTTTACAATAAGCATTGAAAAGTGAATAATATGCAAAGCCTATACGCAAAATTCAAATGAAACATATATGTTTAATCCTTAAAGGTTTTTTCATTTCCCAAATCAGACTTTTTCCTCATTTTATTTAGTCTTCAAATATGGAGGAGTGATTTTAGTAAAAAAAAAAAAAAAAAGATTTAATTAGACAATTAGGTAAAAGAGTACCTGTCATGTCTTGGGGACTCTGGTCTGGTGTAAAGAATAAAATGGAAAAATGATTTTCTTATTTTGTTACCTTCCTGACAGCAGCAGTTATGAGCAGCAATGAAAGTGCAATGGCTAAAACTAAAAAAAAGCCTCAGATGAAACCTGCTTTTCAGGCTTTTGATTACATAAAGAAGGAATGTGATCTCTGCAGTGAGCCCAACTCAGCTCAACAGCATGTGACATAACATGAAGATTGGTTGGTTTTCAGGTGGTTTCAGAGTCCTTTCAGACCTTGCATGTTGGAGCAGAGGTATGCTAGCCATTTAATTCTGACTGACACGAAAGATCTGAAATGTAAAAGGTTGTCTTGGCAGGCAGGAGGCCTGGGGCGATAGCATGATATACCTGTCTCTCACAAGTCGTTCTCCATTTATTTGCATACAGCAGGCAGGTGTGACACTGATGCCACCATGGTCAGTCCTCTCCGTCTGCAAGTCACACACTGTGGTGCAACACATTTACCGGGGTTTGTCTCTGTTTTGTATGAAACCACTTGCAGGGAAAGTAGATGCCTTGCAGAGTTTTACATTTCCCACATAATTTGTAAGGGGATTGTCTAGATCACGCTCAGTTTACTGTGGCACAGTGTATATATTGGCCACTGAAAGTTGAATGTAGTCCTGCTCCTGGGAACCGGTCAGGTAAGTGGTGAGCTTCTGCTGCATAGCGATGGTTATTTATGGGTAAGCTAAGCAGTCTATTACAATGACTCATCTGATCATACAAACTACTGGAAACTATTCTCTTATGCTGTGTGATAATTACTCTGTGCTCTACAGACATGTGATTGTGAAGAAGTGGCTTTCATCATTCATCTATACCATACAAAAAAACTGTAAAAATTGCCTTCTGATATCATGACTTCCAACATTATTATCCCCAAGGTAAAGTGTCTTCTCCTGTTGCAGATTCTATATAATATGAAGCGCTATCATAGATCCATCCAATAATGATACATGATCATAAATCTTCCCCTTGACTGATTTTCCAAAACAACGGATCCTTCTTTTTACTAATTTTAACATTGAGTTGTTCACGGTGAAACATTTGCCCTGTTTTTTTTCAGTGTCTACCTTCATCGGTCAAGCCAGCTCTGCTCATTTTTGCCATTCTTGTACCAGGTAAGCTGGTGAGAACAATATCACCTTATTGTCACTCATTGTCACTGGGTCTCCTGTTTTTAAACCACTCAATTCCACATTTGACTCATTTACAGCACACAAAGCAATTACAATAATAAATTAAAGTAGCTGTTGCTGGAAATAACTTAATCTTCAAAACCCCAAATGAAAATGTTGTTTTATGTTTTAATTGACTCGATGAGTAGCAAGTCTGCATTTTTGTTAACAGTCACACGATAATGCTCTCATCTGGGGTGTGTTTTTACTCTTCCTCGTCCTCTCAGCTACTCTGTGTGCATTGATCGAGGTGAACTGCTCTGAGCCAAGCCAACCAGTCCTGCTGAAGGCCCTGACTCCGCTATTCAACCTGAGCGCCATCCGGCCCGTCATGAACACATCAAAGCACACTGATGTCGAAACCTTCTTCACTATGTATGGCATACTTGGAGTGGTACGTTTGGCTCCACAGAATAAGTATACTGTAACATGCATTGTGAGGTGCACTTTGTTTTTCTACCACTTATACAGAACTTTAAACAAATACATAAGAGGTAATTAAAAGGAGTCATGTTTAATATTTCAATTCTACTGCTTCCCTCAGTTGCTTGGTATTAATGGTAACATCAAAGCATGTGTTGGACATCATTGCTTTTGTTCATTAAAGTAGATTTCTTGTCCTCCAGGATGAAAAGGCTCAACTCTTGCTTACTTACCTTTGGTTAAATTATGTAAGTACTGCCATCACCCATAAGGGTTTTACTATTGCTAAGTGTTTCTGCACCTTTGTGCACAGTTTCTCACCTTTTTTTTTTCTTTAGTGGTGGACAAACGAGTTTGTCAGATGGGATCCAATCCAGTGTGGCACAAAGAAGATTGCTCTTCCACGAACACAGTTTTGGGTGCCAGATATTGTGATCAATGAATTGTGAGTTGCACGGTTCTTCAACATTTGCAGTATACCCACATATATCAATCATATATCAAGCACAGTCAGACAAGAGTCTAAGTCTCCTGCTTACTTCCTATCTTACAGCATGGATGAAAACACAGCACCCACTGTTCCATACGTGTACCTGTACAGTGATGGTAGGGTGCATGATGCTCTACCAGTCAGAGTTGTCAGCTCCTGTAACCTGGACATCTACACCTTCCCTTTTGACATACAAAACTGCACGTTCACATTCGTCTCCTACATCCACTATGGTAAGGGACTCTATCAAATGTCTTGTTTCTTATTCTCTCCTCAAAGAATTTTGCTTAAACAAACGTGAGAAACATAAACGCTGGGGCTCAGTGACTGATCTATGGCAAAGTCAATATACCCGATCCAATCCTATCCTAGGTCATCTGACAGTTTATCATTTGTAAACAAGGGATGTAATGGTACACAGGTAGGTAGTACCCTAGCTTTAGTGAGCAAACGAAACACAAAACATTAAACTGCTTGTCTTGCGTAAACAAGAGCATCAATGATGATGTGAAATATGATATTTAAAACTACAAGAAGAAAATTCTTGAATAAAAATATTCTCAACAGAGTGAAAATTTGCATGACAGTGTCTGATGCGCAAGCAGATGAGAGAGAGACCACTCTTGAGTGGTCTGCCAATTAATAAGTGAACTACTCAGCACAATGTGTTTGCTGTGAGAAACCCTTAAACCGTAACAAAAGTTTTGTAATGAAATGTATGGATGCATACACTGTTGCATTCCTCTTTCATATTATCTCTGTGTTCCAAAGTAGAAGTGTCTACTATCCTACAGCTCTGAAATGGGGTTATTTGGTTTCATTGTTTCCAGCGGAGGACATAACGATTTCACTGGGGAGGTCTGCAGAAAAGATCACAGCGAGCTCCAAGCAGGTCATGACAACGATGGGAGAGTGGGAGCTGCTGGACATCACCTCCCACAAGAAGAAATATGATATTCCTAAAGATCAATATCTTGATAAGCTTATATTTAACGTAAGTTGAATCTTTAGTCTGAGACATTAAAAATGCATTCCTGGAATACATTATATATGTACATTTTGGTTTTGTTTTTTCTGTTGTAAAGTCCCACTTAAAGCTTGACCTGTGTCAGCAAACTTTACAATGACACTCATCTCCATTTCCTCTTCTCTGTTAAATTCTGGGATGGCTCATTTTTTCAATTAGCAACAAAACTTAGTTCAAACATCTATTTCTAGGTCAGAGTGAGGCGTCGGGCCACTCTATATGTGGTGAACCTGCTGATCCCCAGCTGCTTCCTCATCACGGTGGACCTCTTCAGCTTCCTGCTGCCTCCCTTGGCTGTGGACCGCTCCTCTTTCAAGATGACCCTCATCTTGGGCTACACCGTCTTCCTGCTCATCATGAACGACCTGCTGCCAGTCACTGGAAACGCCATACCTCTCTTAAGTCAGTGTTATGGTCACTCAGAAAATCATCAGTCAGTTTTGTTGTGGGGCAGTACTTAGTAGAATTCCAGGACAGGCTTCAGTCTTTGTTTCTCAGTGCTTTTTTTAAAGAGCTTTTTGGTTCTTTATGAAGGCTAGAGCAGGAAAAGTGATTTGTGGTCTTTATGCGAACTATTCTTATGATAATTATACCAATTTATGTATTTCCCAAGTTGCTACCAAAGATGTTCTTCATTTTCACAAGCAACAGTATAGCATAATCCATGTTCAAAGCATACGAAACAATGTTTTCTTGAAAGCCTCCTTGCTTACTTGTCCTCCTTTGTCACCCTCTGCCAGATGTTTTCTTCTCTCTGTGCCTGGGTCTGATGGTGGCCAGTCTACTGGAGACCATCTTCATCACCAACTTGCTCAATGGCTCTGGAAACTTCTCCCCCGTCCCTCAATGGATGCGTGTGGTTGTTCTGCAGTTCCTGGGCTCCCTTGTCTGCCTGCCTCTGAAGACTAAGAAATCCGACAGTTTTGGTGCGTAGTTATTGTTTATTTACACTGGATAGAATATGTAGGAAATGTGAATTGCTTTCTAGAATGAAAGAGTTTAAAAGTCTGACCTTGGTGCATTTATTCTTAAAAACTAGACATGAAGCCCAACACTGTGTTGGCACAGCGTGCAGCGGATGCGGAGCATCCAGAGGTGCCAGCGCTGGAGAGCAAAGCCCTGCAGGAGCTGAGGAGCCTGGGCAGGGACCTGCAGGCCATCCGCCTCCAGGTGGAGCAGCATCTGGGTGAAAACAAGAGCTCAGAGGAGTGGATCCAGGTGGGTTTCATCATAGACCGCCTGCTGTTTGGCATCTACATCGTCTTCATATCAGTCAGCTTCATCACCATCATTGTTATCTGGGTGAAGTCATACAATCAGTAGACAACTGCTGTCAGCTTCAAGAGACGCCATTTATGTCACTAGAAACAAAACTGTCTGGTTAATTATGTTTGATAACTGATAATATTGCTCTGTATGTAGATTATATGTTTTAAAGTCAAGATATCTATACTCTAAAGTCATGACCCAGATGTAGTTTCAAGACATTTGTGTGAAACTGTACAATTTTAAAATGGAGTAAACTACTGTATAATAAATAAAATTATTTTTAAAAAATTCACCCAGCTTGCGATTGACATTCATTTCAATTATAATAATCACGTATCCGTTTATTTTTCTATTAACTTCTTGAGTCAACACCAAGCATAAATTAGAAAATGTTATTTCATTTTATGAGACCAAGCACCTAAATTAATCAGGCAGAGTAAACAGCTGCTGACATCTGACTAAATTAAAGCGATTATCATTCTAAACAAGCTCCAAACAAAAGGTTCCCAATAAGAACATAACAACTACTGAAAGAAAGAAAGAAAGAAAGAAAGAAAGAAAGAAAGAAAGAAAGAAAGAAAGAAAGAAAGAAAGAAAGGAGCAGGCAATAACTAATTTGAAAACTATTTTATGTGATACATGTTTTGAGTATATGTGTTTATCCATGGAAGTGTATGTTCATTTTGAGGGTGTAATTTTTATAAACCACAGGAAAACTGAAACTTAAACTCTAAGATATCCACAAAGAAATCCGCTGGTGCAAACATTTAACCTCTGGGCAGATAAAACTCAATTTACAGTGACTGTTGGAGTCAGGGTCTGGGTTGATATCAATAGAAATAATGATGACAGCCCACTAAGAATATCCATACTGTTGGAATTACAGTTAAAGTTATAGTTATAGTTAGAAACATAAAGATTTTACAAATATAAAAAGCTTTTGGATGACCATGAAAGAAAGGAGATTACAGTGTGCACAGTAGATTTGCAGTGAATTGTTACCAGAAATATACAAATTCTTCCCCAAGAAACAAACTTCCTTCAAGTTTCAGAATGGTTTTCTGCATTTTTTTTTGTTGAATTAAATATCCACTTCTCGAAGTGTGTGAATGTTACAAATGTAAGCAAATAATGTTCTTTACATATATAATAAAACACTCAGAGAAACCATCTTAATCTGATTTACTATTAGTACTGCCCAGACGATTCGCTAACTATACTTAGATACGTCCCAAGGTTTGAATGCAGGACTTTCACTTGTGTTGGAGTATTTTCACAGTGTGATATGAACACTTTTAAGGATCTGAATACTTCTTCCACCACTGGTTTTTAGTGCTGCCCGCCGAAACTCAAGCATTCTCAGGTTCTAATCATCTTCATCTCTGTGCTCATGTGTGGTAAGTGAAGCTCATCATTCAGATATTCAAGTCATTTATCAGGTTCGGTGCATATAAAGTTGTAAAAACAGCTTTATACAGTTGAATGGCTCTAAATTTATGACAGTAAACAGTTATGAATAATTATCAAACTGTTGCAACGTCGTAGCGTTAAGCTGAAGGACACAGGGAAATTTAGCTGGACTTTATTTGTTCTTCCAGATGTTTCTTACATTGCAAGAAACCCCATACAGGAGACATGCTTTCTATAAACATGCACACACTTACTCTGTTTGAAGGCACAGACTTTTTGCAGGTGACTGTCACTCGTACTGGCACATTTCTTCTCCCCTCTGCAGCTCCGTGCAGTTCCATCATGCCTCCATGCTCTCGACCAGACCAGCCTGCCCTGCTGGAGGCTCTCAAACCAGTCTTCAACCTGAGCTCCATTCGACCTGTCATGCATTTGAAAACTATCACCAACATCAGCATTGACTTCATCTTATATGGCATTTTGGGGGTGGTAAGGAAAAAAAAGTCCATAGTCTAGACAACTTTACACACAAAATTGATATTAAGAAGAAATGTTTGTTCTTTTACAGGATGAAAAGGCCCAAGTCCTTACAACGTATATCTGGCAGACAATGGTAAGTGCTATACTGTAAAGACGGATTATGGATGCGATGGATTATGTCTATCATCCATTATCTTACTCAAATTGTAAAATAACATGACAAAAAGCATGAAAACTGACAAATTCTAATTTCACCACCAAAGGTTAAAGCTCTAGCTCAGATACACGTTTGGGTTGCATCTGCATGTATTCTTTCTCAGATTTGGAGGAGTGAATTTATCAGATGGGACCCAGAGGAGTGTGGTACTACACATCTCACACTCCCACGGAGTCTGCTTTGGGTACCAGATGTGGTTGTCAATGAGTTGTAAGTATTTGGTTCGCCTCACTATTATTTGGTACTGTTCAGCGTATTATTGGTCTTTTGCATTTTATCATCCTGCAGTATGTACAAGAACTCCGCTCCATTTGTCCCATACTCTTACGTATACTCTGATGGCACCGTGGTGGATGAGCAGCCTGTCCGGCTGGTCAGTTCCTGCAGACTGAACATCTACACGTTTCCTTTTGACATCCAGACCTGTAGCTTTAGCTTCAACTCCTACATGTTCCGTGGTAATTATAAACTGTTCCTAACCTTGTTTAAATGTGTGATGTCTAACTTAAATTCCACACAATAATACATGCAGTAATAATAACAACCCGTTGAGTCTTTGACTTTAGTATTTTTTCCCTTTCAGTGAAAGATGTGTTGCTTAGCCCGTCAACGTCTGCACAAGAAGCATTAGAGATCTCTAAATCAGTGATAACTATGATGGGGGAGTGGGAACTTGTTGGCATCACATTGGAGTCATACATATTCTTGGCTAGTGATGGAGAAAACTACCAAGAGATCCGTTACTTTGTAAGTAAATCTTAGAGTAACAGACAACATTTAGTGCACAAACTGCTACTGTAAGTGCAAAACGACTTTGCAGCACTGCATGAAATTAACCTGACGACGTTTGTGCAAAAAATTGCAAACACTAGAAATGTGACAAGCGGTGTTCAGCAGTTGCGGCTGTATACGTGTGCACACTGCTACAGGTGTCAGTGAGGCGTCGGGCCGGCCTGTATGTGGTGAACCTCATCATCCCCTGCTGCTTCCTCATTACTGTGGACCTCCTCAGCTTCCTGCTGCCTCCCAAGAACGTGGACCGCTCCTTGTTCAAGATGACCCTCATTCTAGGCTACACAGTCTTTCTGCTCAGCATGAACAACCTGCTGCCCATCACTGGAGACACCATACCTCTCATTAGTCAGTAATATGACCCTCAACTTGTGCTCTTGTTCTCGTAATAAGTGTGACTTCAATCCTGTCAAGCTATTTTCCCCAAAGGTCAAAAATCAACCTTATTTATTATTATTACCTCGTTCCACCTTAACATAAAATTCAATGAAAGTGAATTGTTTGGTTTGCAATTTCCCTGATTATTCTGCTCTGAAGTTTGGGTATTTTTAAAAGGGCTGTCTTTGGGGATTGACTTGCTTTAGTAGCCAGCCTCAAGTGGGCCTTTGAGGAACTGCAGGCGTTAGCACTTTTTACATTCAACTTGCATTTGTCTATGAAGTATGATCACAAACGAAGTTTTGAAGTTTTCTAATTGTTATCCAAGATGTGTTCCTGTCTCTGTGCCTGATAATGATGGTGGCAAGTCTACTGGAGACGATCGTAGTCACCAACCTGCTGTGTGGCTCCGCCCAGTACCCTCGCATCCCTCGCTGGATCAAAGTGTTTGTTATTCACATCCTGGGCTGCCTGGTGGGGCTTCCTCCAAAGCCAAAAAAAGTAGAGGACACAGCGATCGAAAATCCTTCCACACAAGGTCAGAATGTCTGGACTGAGGGTGTGAGAATTTTACCACCAAAGTTAGCAGGGTTTTAAAGTGGAGAGTGACTGAAACATGTTTTTTGTTTGTTTGTTTGTTTTCTAAAACAGAAATCAAAGTCTCTTCACCGGTACTAGAGGACAGCGATGTTCCAGAACTAAAGGAACCACTAGACGATGACAAGATCGTGCAGGAGTTGAGGAGCCTAGAAGTGGATCTCCAGGTCCTCCACATTCATGTGAAGAAGCATCTGAGTGAGACTCAGGGCTCTGAGGAATGGATCCAGGCGGGTTTCATAATCGACCGCCTGCTGTTTGGCCTCTACATCATCTTCATAACAGTCAGCTTCATTACCATCATTGTCCTGTGGGTGAACTCGTACAACACATCCTGATTTATTTTTTGGGGGTGGGGGGCTTTTTGTTTACTTTTGTTTCTTCATCATAGTTGACCACATTCAAGCTTTAAAATGCTTTTTCCATGTATTCCTTGTCAACTATTTCAAGTATGTTGGAATTTTTGAAAAAAGTAATAAAAGTATAATGTCATGACCCTGCCACAATTGTTTATCTTTTATTTTAAAGTGATTTACTCTGAAACAAATGATGAAACTTGAATCAATGAACAAATCTGTCCTGATGTTATTACTTGTCTACCAGTCATCTCTAAAATACAGTGCTGTTCATACTTAATGCATTTTTTCCCCACACTCCAAATCAAGGGTCTCATTTCCCAAAGCATTTCAACCTGAGACGCTCTTAGAAATGTTCAAGGATTAAAAACCCATTCACAGGAGAGCATCTCAAGACCTTTTACTGCTTCTATAATGAACACTAGTCGTCTGTCGAGTTTCATATGACATTGCTGGTGATCAAATGACGAAAAGAAAACCTTGAGTTGTGAAGTTGATCTGCCAGGTGCTATTCTCATCATCTTACTTTTCACACTTTAATGAAATGTTAAAATCCCTCTTGGCTGAAATATAATGATGCAAATATAATGATGGTGCATTTTCAGGTTCAATGTAATTGATTTAATCTTATTTTACTTTTATGTACAGTATTCATGCTGCTTGCTGCATGCTTGCAGATCATAAATACAGTATGCGAAACATGACAGAATTTGCTTTGTTTACTCACTGTATTAACTATAAAACATTTGTTGTAATGTCTGTATGCATTTGTAATCTACTGCACAAGTGACATTTCATGGTACTGAACATAATGTACCATCTTATTGTAAATTGTAAACAATTTCAGCAAATTGTAAAATGGATTGGTTCTTATATTGCACTTTGCTTGTCTCGATGATGACTCCATTACTACTTACCATTGGAAGTACCAGGATTCTTTCCCAGTGGATGAATTAATTGCGATGGTCATTTTTATTTTAGTTGTATTTATTGGAAAGTGCTCAACTTGTGCATTTTTGCATGCCTACAGTTTTTCAAGCACCCAGACAAATTATATGCATGTGACATTATTTTTTTAACTGATTCTACACTATACCTGTGTCCGATTGTGTCCTGACGTCTTTCACAGGCCTCTCTGTGGTGTTGTGTGAGTGACCTACAGCACCTTGCTGCCCTGATAGCTTCACCGTTTCACCACAGGGCTTGTGGTGGGCCAGTCTGGACCAAAAAGCCCAGGTCCAAATTTTTGTGCTAGTCCACTCTTGTATAATCTAGTGGCTGTGCTACTCACCTTGTTAAAAGTGACACAACACACATTTACAGGCCTTATGATATCTTTGTATGTCTGATACTATGTACGCAAGAAAAAAAAGCTGAAGGTGCCATGAGTTGTGACAGTACATGTTGCTGGTGACGGCCCTGAGGTCAGAACTGGTTCATTTGGTTCATTCAGCAAAGACACCAGCAATGCAGGTTCAATGAGAGGAGTTAGACTTATTTTTTATTGCTTCTTTACAACATCCACACTGAATTCTCCTGGAAAAGAGGGATGAATGTTTATGGGTTTATTTTTTTAAAGTTAACTAACGTGGCTCATCTCTAAGGAAGACAAGGTGAGGGTCATCATTCTGGCAAAATATACAGCTGACTCAGCAATACGTTTATCAGCAGGGTTGATGACCTGAACCTGTAATTAATTATGAGGACACAAAACTGACGGGTCGAACAGCAGGTGGCAGTGTGACGTGAATGCAACTACAAAAGGTTTCAGTTTCATTTCGTGAGGGTTTAGAAAATGTCGTAACTGAAACTTAATGTAATTGCAAGTTTTCTGTGTTGCACATTCATTAATGAATAGTGATCTTTTAACTGACTGTGGTGACAACTAGTTAGTAACAACTACTTAAATAACTAGTTAACCCTAACCCTAAAACACATAGTTGAATATGAACTACTAAAGCAAAAGTTCTTTGTTAAGGTTTGCATATGACTGCCCCATCAAAACAAGACCTGAAACTTAAGGAAACCACAATTCATTGTTTAAGTTTCATTTTCCTGATACTCTGTATTTGAAGTGTTTCAAGGTTTCATTCTTGTCTCATTCATATCTCTGGGAGATCTAAGCCTAAGTAATGTGATTTTATGCACTCATTGCTTGTGGCACCACCTTCTGTTGAAGGAAATATGATTGTTTAACAATTTACAATTCTGAGGAGCAGCTCTCTGTCAGTGATTTCGGATTTGCAAAGAGAAGTATGCACAGACAACACTTAAATATTAAATGAGTGTTTAATAAAGGTTAAATGATGAGTACATGAGGTAGATTGATTCAAAAATGATTCAATCCATTGAAGTAAATAAAGTAATGAACAAACAACAGAATGGATGGAGAGAGTGATCGGACTAATACCTGAAAAGTTGTGAGTTGATTTTGAAGATAGTGAGAGAGTATGGTCATTTCAAGGAGAAAGATATGAAGGGAGACGCTAAGTAAGTAAGCTACCTAGGACATCTAAGTAAGTAAGCTTCCGAGGAGACTTCAAACTCTGACCATGACGCAGCTGCTGGGGATGCCTTACTTAAGAGCCACCAGCTTGTCTGCTGCAGGAACAGGGACGAGGCTGTCAGGAGATGTTCTGGGGACCGTCCACTCAGGAAGCGGTTGGCCCGCCCACTCCAGTTAAGGATAACCATGGTTAATCCAGACAGCGAGTACAGATGTTCACTGTGCTGGTTCTGCAGGTGGAGGTCTCTGGCAGATCTTGCCCCCCAACATGTTCAGATGGTCCAGGGACCGGCAGGGCTGGTCTGAGCTGGAGCACTCAACTCTAGGTGTCCAGAGTTTTAAGCAGAACTTCTTCTGTGGGTGTGGAGTTAAGCTGAGCAGGCTTCTCCAGTTTTTTAGGATGAGGTAATCTGTATCACATTATCGAACTAATCTAATGTTTGGCGCATATTAACCCAAACATCCTCTCACTATGGCCAAAATTGGTTTTAGACATCAAATGAGCAAAATATTGTAATCGGCTGCAAATAAATGCATTCATACAAAAACACATTTCATGCATAAGGGAGTAAGACTATCGTTGAGTGCTTCATGCACCCAGAGAGTAACAGGTGACGCTACGAGCTAGTCAAACTATGCTAACATGCTGAACAATAATTATATTCATTCAAGTATAATAGATTCTTGTTTGTCTTAAATTAGCATATAATGATTCATGATTGGGAGACGTGACCATTCCCAAATTTGGACACTAGATGGCGATGTGATTCCATGAATGAACCCATGGAATAAACAACTAATTCTTAGTTTTGCTTTGGAATAGCCTAGGAAAACGAGAGCAGTACCGTTTTAACCCAAAAGAAGAGATAAACACAGTTCAACAGTAACATTGAGACACGCATAGAATACACAGTTTTTACAATATAGCAGTTTCCAAAGCTTCTTCTTTTTCTCACCCAGTGAGGTGTTTTTATGAGGCCATTCAGGGTGAGCCAGAAAAGGTACCCAAGAGGCTCCTACACACCGCTTCACTCACCAGCTCCACTGACACTGACACGATGGCTCAGGCCGAGTGGGAACACATTTTTCCAACTCATCTGGTGGCGTGCAAACAGACCTTTTGTTAATGAGGAGGTCAAAAGTCACTATGAGCCTGATCACTGTGAGGCTTGCCACTATGGCATCTGTGATAGGATGTGAGCCTGTTACAGCTGAATCAGGTCCCCATTGGACAATTAAAGGTCTTATTCTATTCTATTCTATTACCCATCAAAATATGTAATAACTGCTTCATTTCTATGTTCAGGCTCATATTAACAAAAGATTAATAGTGTTACAACACCTCTACTATCATTCTGCTTCAATGTAATACTCTTATCTTGCTGCAGTAAAGCAGACTTGTAATGCAGACAAATGCAATAGATAAATAAATCTGATGAAAAGTAAATTAAATGCAAGTCTGATTTGTTTTATGGTTTCAGGTAAAATTGCTTCGATGCATTATTTTTCTATATAAACTGAACAAAATGTGACCTTCACAGTGAATGAGTGGTTAGTGATGTCTCACAGCGAGAAGGTCCTTGGTTCATCAGGGACCAGGGGGAGCCTGGCTTTACCAGATTTTATCATTTTTAACGAGTTAAGAAGGCTCTTAAAAAGGGTTTAGCTAAGAAGTGCAACAGTAAGATATGGATGTTTCCCCAATGTGAACTGCCTTCTTTGAGAAAAGCTGACATGTTGCTTTTTGCTTACCACTGGTACAATTCTGAACACCTATAGAGTAGTTCTGCATAACGTTTAGCTCCAAAAAAGCTGTTGTGTCAGCTTAATTGTCTCAGCTAAATTGTCTCATACAGCACTGTCATAATCCTAATTTCACACACAAACACAAAAACATATACTTTATATCTACATATCCAAGATATTTTACCGCCTTAAGGATATTAAGGGTTAGATATTATTTTTTCTGGGGTTATAGTAACTGGGGTTATAGTAACTTATTCTAACCATTGTTTGGACATTGCTCAATGTAACTCACCGGGATGGATTGTTCTAGAACTTTTTCAAGTTCGATGCCGTTCAATATTGTTCTGCGTGAAGCCAGAAACTCTCAACTGCCCATCCCTCATATAAATTTTGTTTCTGGATCGATTTTCCAAGTTCCTCTTTGACTTTTTGTATTTTTTTTCCTGATGATCATTATATTACCAAGGTTGTGTAAAATGCTGTTTCTACTACCACATTGTGGTTATCTCAAAATAACCCTTACAAAAAATAGATAAATGCTAAAAAAAAAATTAACTGCAACTCAATTCACAGAGATGTAACGTTACCCATGTGTTTTGTGAATCATTTTTCATTATAGTAAGGGTGTCCAATCTAGCAATAAAATGTCCCAGGCAATTTGTTTTATTGATTTATTCACCGATACCTCACAGCAACAGTTCACCAGTTCAATTGCATGCTCTCACCACATCTCTGTGAGTTTTTCCATTCTAGTTTATTCAGACCAGAAAAAATACATGTTTAGGTCAACTAGAGACTCTAAACTCCCCCGGGTGTGGTTGTGAGAGCGACATTTGCGGCACTGGTAAAAGACTTTTATTTCGCTACTTCCTTGATAGCAGCAATTATGAGTGATACAAAGGCAAATGGATTAAACAAAACAACATCAGATGAAACCTGCTATTCTGGCTTAGGATCACACACTGTAAAGAAGGAATGTGATTGTGATTGTGCAGTCTACCCAGCTTGCTCAACGGCAGTGATAACATGAAGCGTGGTTGGTTTGCAGGTGGTTTCAGACCCTATTCGGCGCTTGCATGTTGAAGTTGAGGTCTGCAAGCCATTTAATTCAGACTGACATGAAAAATCAAAAATGTAAAAGGCCGGCTTGGCAGGAGGCCTGTGGTGGCAGCATGGGATACCGCACACACCCAGCTGTGTTGACACTGATGCCACCATGGTCAGTTCTCTGCGTCTGTAAGTCACACATAACACATTAACTGGGGTTTGTCTCTGTTTTGTATGAAGCCACTTGTAGGGAAAGTAGCTGCCTTGCAGAGTTTTACATGTCCCACATCATTTGTAAGGGGATTGTCCACATCGTGCTCAGCGTACCGTGGCACAATGTAGATCTTGGCCACTGAAAGTTGAATTTAGTACTGCCACTGGAAGCTGGTCAGGTAAGTGGTGAGCTTCTGCTGCATAGCGATGGTTATTTACGGATAAGCTCAGCAGTCTATTTCAATGACTCATATGATCATACAAACTACTGGCAACTGTTCTCTTATGCTGTATGATAATTACTCTGTGCTCCACAGGTGTGCAATTGTGAAGAAACAACTTTTATTATTCAACAAAAAAATTAAGAAAATTTCCACTTCTGACATCATGACTTCCAGCAATATTATTCCAAAGGTAAAGTGTCTTCTTCTGTTGCAGATTCTACACAATATGAAGTGCTATCAAATATGAATCCAGTAACGAGACATACTCATAAATTCTCTGATTGGTAGCATTTACCAAAGCAACTTCTGTTGTTTTAGTCATTTTAACATTGGGTTGTTTATGATGAAACATTTGCTCTGACTGTTTTGTTTCAGTGTCTACCTTCATCGGTCAAGCCAACTCTGCTCATTTTCACCATTCTTGTGCCAGGTAAGCTGGTGAGAACAATACTGCCTTCACTGGGTCTACACGTTTGTTTACTGTCGCAATAATGCTCTCATCTGGGGTGTGTTTTTCTCTTCCTCGTCCTCTCAGCTACTCTGTGTGCATCGATCGAGTTGAACTGCTCTGAGCCGAGCCAACCAGTCCTGCTGGAGGCCCTGACTCCGCTATTCGACCTGAGCGACATCCGGCCCGTCGTGAACGCGTCAGACCAGACTGAAGTCAAAATCTCCTTCACCATGTATGGCATACTTGGAGTGGTACGTTCGGCTCCCCAGAATAAGCATAAATACTGTAGCATCGACATGTATCATGAGTTTGATTACTTTAATTATTTTTCTACCTAAATTAAACAAATACATAAGTAATTGTGATTCTAAGACATGGGATTAAAAGGTGCCATATTTCATATTTCAATTCAACTGCTTCCCTCTTGTCCTCCAGGATGAAAAGGCTCAACTCTTGCTCACTTACCTTTGGGTAGATTATGTACGTGCTGCCATCATCACCATCATCATTAGTGTTGTACTAGTACTAACCATTAGTCATTATGTCATTCTGCTCTATATGCTTACACCTGTTTTTGTTTTGGTTTGTTTTAGTGGTGGATGAACAAGTTTGTCAGTTGGGATCCAATACAGTGTGGCGCACTCAGGATTTCTCTTCCACGAAAGATGTTTTGGGTGCCAGATATTATAATTGAGCAATTGTGAGTGATATGGTCCTTCATGCACACTTTGTATGTCCTGTCAAGAGTCATATTTGTGTGTCATATTATACATAAAACATTTATGCAACAATTCTTAGTTGGTGGATGAGGCTGGATTTTTATTTATTTATTTGAAACAACTATTGTCCATCCAACTTTTCATCATTTTATCCTCTTTCTACCCACTGGCATGAGAGTGAATTGTGTATGTGTGCATTGTGATGGACTGGTGCACTGGAGATTGGCACCAGCAGACTCCTACAACTACGCTACTGTAGGAACAGTATATATTCTGTCATTTGTATATTCTCCGCTTACTTTCTATCCTACAGCATGGATGAAAACACAGCACCCACTGTTCCATACGTTTACCTGTACAGTGATGGTAGGGTGCACGATGCTTCACCAATCAGAGTTGTCAGCTCCTGTAACCTGGACATCTACACCTTCCCTTTCGACAAACAAATCTGCGTGTTCACGTTCAGCACTTACATCACCGTTGGTAAGGCACTACAACAAATGTCTTGGGTTTTTTTTGCCCTCCTCAAAGAATTTTGTTTTTACAAATGTGTGGAATGTAAATCTTGAGTCTGTGAACTTGTCAATATTTTGCCAATTGTCAGTAATACAAGGCAAATTCTGATAATATTGGTTTCTATCTTAAGAACAGTTTATCTTTTGCACTCTAGGGGTGTAATTGTACACCAAAAATCAGAATTTGGTACGTACCTTGGCTATGATGTCAAGTGTAGGACATCTCCTGTGTCACGACACGCACATGGCAGCTCTAACTTCCAGGCTTTCATTCATACACTGGCCTAGAACATGCTCCTCTCTCTCTCTCTCTCTCTCTCTCTCTCTCTCATGTTCGTTCCATTTGCTGCACGCACAGAGCCTGGTGATGGACTGACTGAGCCAAATCAGCCCACCTGCCATTGGCAGTACTTGTGCTGGCCTGGACTGGCTATTGCTATGTTGAGAGGCTGGGACCGGCCCAAGTCACACCCACATCAGTCAATTAATCAATTAATATTGGTACAATATGTAAACAAGATGCAAACATTATTTTAACTTTAACTTATCTTGTCTAAACAAGAACAGCTTTAATTACCTCTAAAATGCAACAACAAAATGCTGGCAGTAAATCGTGAAAGTGTATACAACTAAATACAAAGAATCTTCGGATTTTCGGATGAAGCTGCAGAGGGTGAGAGAGGCTGTTAAGTTGTCTGCCAATTTGTAAGCAAATCAATAAAGAGACACCTGTTCAGGGGCCAGTTTTAGAGCCTCATTCAAACCCAGGTCAGCACAAAACGTTTGGTGAGGAAACCCGGTGAACCTCTGTAACGAAATGAAAGTTCTGCACAAAAGAATGAGAAGCATGTACTGATAGCATGCACTGTTACACTTCTAGTTTATATCACGTCTATATACAAGTTATATACGTTTTTGTTTTGTTTTATTGTCCCTTAAATGTGGGTATTTGATTTCATTTTCTCCAGGGGATGACATAATGGTTTCACTGGGGAAGTCTGCAGAAAACATCACAGCGCGCTCCAAGCAGGTCATGACAACGATGGGGGAGTGGGAGCTGCTGGATATCACCTCGGAAAAGAGCAAATATTATTTCCCTACAGAGGGGTATCTTGACCAGCTTGTATTTTATGTAAGTTCATAATCTTTAGTCCGAGACATTAAGGAAATACATCATATATGTATATTTTGGTTTTGTTTTTTCTGTTGTAAAGTCCCACTTAAAGCTTGAACTTGAACTTTACAATAATGCTCATCTCTGTTTCCTCTGTTCAGTTTAATTCTGGGACAAATTTCTTTTTTCGGGGAATAAGAAACAAAACTTAGTTCAAACATCTACTTGCAGGTAACAGTGAGGCGTCGGGCCACTCTATATGTGGTGAACCTGCTCATCCCCAGTTGTTTCCTCATCACGGTGGACCTCTTCAGCTTCCTGTTGTCTCCCTTGGCTGTGGACCGCTCCACTTTCAAGATGACCCTCACCTTTGGCTACACCGTCTTCCTGCTCATCATGAACGACCTGCTGCCAGTCACTGGAAACGCCATACCTCTCTTAAGTGATTGTTATTGACACTCAGAAAATGTTCATTATGCTTAATGAAACATCTTTACCTTGATTTTATTGTATGTGTTTTTGATTCTGTTATTGTCCAGGGTATGGTTAAATTGTAAAGGTTTACGTGAACTACATCTGAAAGCAAATTCTACATCACAACTCATCCCTGTAAATAGTGTAAAGGTATAAAAATGGTGCAGTACTTACTGCAATCAGTCGTTCATTTTTCAGAAAAGTAGAATACCAGCAGAGAGACCTCAATCTGTACTTCTCCGTGGAATTTTTAAGGAGGTCCTATGTTCAATATTAAGGCCAAAGCAGGAAAATTCATCTTTACGCAGAAAGACACTCTTTAGATTTGTGTTTACACAATTTATACATGCATTTCCCAAGTTGTTGCCAAAGATGTTCTTAATTTTGACCAGCATAGGCAGTCGTCCAAATGCAGAAAACGGTATAGCATAAACCATGTTCGAAGCATACTGTGCAATGTTTTCTTGAAAGCCTCCTTGCTTACTTGTCCTCCTTTGTCACCCTCTGCCAGATGTTTTCTTATCTCTGTGCCTGGGTCTGATGGTGGCCAGTCTACTAGAGACCATCTTCATCACCAATCTGCTCAATGGCTCTGGAAACTTCTCCCCCGTCCCTCAATGGATACGTGTGGTTGTTCTGCAGTTCCTGGGCTCCCTTGTCTACCTGCCTCTGAAGACTAAGAAATCCGACAGTTTTGGTGCGTAGTTATTGTTTATTTACACTGGATAAAATATGTGGAAAATGTGAAAGTGCTTTCTAGAATGAAAGAGTTTAAAAGTCTGACCTTGTTGCATTTATTCTGAAAACAACTAGACATGAAGCCCAACACTGTGTTGGCACAGCGTGCAGCGGATGCGGAGCATCCAGAGGCGCCAGCGTTGGAGAGCAAAGCCCTGCAGGAGCTGAGGAGCCTGGGCAGGGACCTGCAGGCCATCCGCCTCCAGGTGGAGCAGCATCTGGGTGAAAACAAGAGCTCAGAGGAGTGGATCCAGGTGGGTTTCATCATAGACCGCCTGCTGTTTGGCATCTACATCGTCTTCATATCAGTCAGCTTCATCACCATCATTGTTATCTGGGTGAAGTCATACAATCAGTAGACAACTGCTGTCAGCTTCAAGAGACGCCATTTATGTCACTAGAAACAAAACTGTCAAAATTGTCTTATATATTTTGCTTTTGCTTAATTATCATCAATGACTAATAATATTGCTCTGTGTTTAGATGATATGTTTAAAAGCCAAGATATTTATATATACTCTAAAGTAATTACCCAGATGTAGTTTTAAGACATTTGTGTGAAACTGTGCAATTTTAAAATGGAGGAAACTATTGTATACTAAATAAAATTATTTAAAAAAAATTCACCCACCTTGCAATTGACATTCATTTCAATTATAATAATCACGTATCAGTTTGTTTTTCTATTAACTTCTTGAGTCAACACCAAGCATAAATTAGAAAATGTAATTTCATTTTATGAGACCAAACACCTAAATTAATCTCAGAGAATTAGCAGCTGCTGACATCTGACTAAATTAAAACATGATTATCATTCTAAACAAGCTCTAAACAAAAGGTTCCCAATAAGAACATAACAACTACTGAAAGAAAGAAATAAGCAGGCAATGACTAATTTAAAAACTGTTTTATGTGATACATGTTTTGACCATATGTGATCAATGTCTTGAAAATGTCCATGAAAGCATATGGTCATTTTGAGGGTGTTATTTTTTATAAACAAACACTTAAAAACTTTTTTTTTTAAATAAACTGAAACTTAAACTCTAAGATATCCACAGGGTCTCTGCAGTTCACAGTCGAGGTTGATATCAACTGCGATCAGTAAAAACTAAATAATCATAAGATGACAGCCCATTATGAATATCCATAGTTTTGAAACTGTAGTCTGCACAAAGCTTCTGCACCTAATTTTTCTAGCAGGATTCCTATCTTAAAAATGCTACACGTGTATTTGTCAAGGAGTTCTCTCTGAATACGCACAACCTGGCATGTGAATGTGAACTGGTGAGTAAAATCACAGCTGTTGCATCATCTATATAAAAAAATATCCACAATAAATGAAAGATGTTAAAGTATTCTTATTACTATTAATAACAACCATGAACACTTTGCATTTTGAGTTTGAAATACTCAGGTGTCATCATAATTATTTCCTGCTTTTTTTTTTTTTACTGTGATAAATATCCAATTATGAAAGTGCCGTCTTAGTACAAATGTAATTGTGCACCATTAGTACAATTTGTGTTTTGTACTGTTCAGACAATATATGTAGAATTGGCAACTTAGATTTATATTAAGGTTTATATTATGGTTCTTTCAGGTATTTTATTAAGGTATTTTCACTGTGTGATATTCACACTATTAAGGATCTGAATACTTCTTCCACCACTGTTTTTTAGTGCTGCCCGCTGAAACTCAAGTATTCTCAGGTTCTAATCATCTTTATCTCTGTGCTCATGTGCGGTAAGTGAAGCTCTTATGCTTCAGATATTCAAGTCATTTATCAGGTTCAGTATTCATAACATATGAAGCTGTTAACAGCTTAATAATGCTGAATGACTGCAAGTGTGTTACAATAAACATTTATGACCAATTATCAAACTCCTGTCCTGTCTCAGTGTTAAACAGAAGGACACAGGGAAATTTAGCTGGACTTTGGTTGTTCTTCCAGATGTTTCTTACATTGCAAGAAACCCTGTACAGGAGACATGATTTCTAAAACATACACACACTTACTCTGATTGAAGGCACAGACTTTTTGCAGGTGACTGTCACTCGTACTGGCACATTTCTTCTCCCCTCTGCAGCTCCGTGCAGTTCCACCATGCCTCCATGCTCTCGACCAGACCAGCCTGCCCTGCTGGAGGCTCTCAAACCAGTCTTCAACCTGAGCTCCATTCGACCTGTCATGCATTTGAAAACTATCACCAACATCAGCATTGACTTCATCTTATATGGCATTTTGGGGGTGGTAAGGAAAAAAAAGTCCATAGTCTAGACAACTTTACACACAAAATTGATATTAAGAAGAAATGTTTGTTCTTTTTCAGGATGAAAAGGCCCAAGTCCTTACAACGTATATCTGGCAGACAATGGTAAGTGCTATACTGTGAAGACGGATTATGGATGCGATGGATTATGTCTATCATCCATTATCTTACTCAAATTGTAAAATAACATGACAAAAATAATGTGACAAAAGGCATGAAAACTGACAAATTCTAATATCACCACCAAAGGTTAAAGCTCTAGCTCAGATACATGTTTGGGTTGCATCTGCATGTATTCTTTCTCAGATTTGGAGGAGTGAATTTATCAGATGGGACCCAGAGGAGTGTGGTACTACACATCTCACACTCCCACGGAGTCTGCTTTGGGTACCAGATGTGGTTGTCAATGAGTTGTAAGTACCATTTGGTCCATTTTACTATTATTTAGTAACATTCAGTGCATTTCTAGTCATTTTGTATTTTATCATCCTGCAGTATGTACAAGAACTCCGCTCCATTTGTCCCATACTCTTACGTATACTCTGATGGCACCGTGGTGGATGGGCAGCCTGTCCGGCTGGTCAGCGCCTGCAGACTCAACACCTACACGTTTCCTTTTGACATCCAGACCTGTAGCTTAAGCTTCAACTCCTACATGCTCCATGGTGATTATAAACTGATTCTTCTCTTCTTTCAATTTTTGCAAATTCCAAAGAACTATACAAAGTAATTACTTAGTATTTTTATTTTGTGAAAGCATCTGAACTCCTTGACTGTAGTATTTTTTTCCCTTTCACTGAAAGACGTGCTGCTTAGCCCGTCATTGTCCACACAAGAAATATTAAAGCTCTCTAAAGCAATGATGACAACGATGGGGGAGTGGGAACTTGTTGGACTTACAATGGAGATATGCATATCTATTGATTCCTTTGGGCAGGACTACCAAGAGATTCGCTACTTTGTAAGTAAATACCTTCAAACTGTACTGTTTCACACTGCAGGGAAAATGAGAGACAACATTTAGCCTGACACCACATGTCCAACTTTGAATTCATCACAACATATCATATGAACCATCATGTGGGGCTATACAGTATGAGTGAACAGTCTGTATAACTATCATACTAAGGTTATGAGTCATTTTTTGTATTTTTCCAAACATTTTGGACATCGTAAATAGAAAGATTTCAAAAGAAAAAGAACAGCTGAAAGATTAAGATTTCAGCCCTTTAATCGTGCGGTACAAAATGGAGACAAACACAGATTCACAGTTGTACTACTGTTTAACCGAATGACAAGTGATGTTCAGCAGCTGCAGCTGTATACGTGTGCACGCTGCTACAGGTGTCAGTGAGGCGTCGGGCCGGTCTGTATGTGGTGAACCTCATCATCCCCAGCTGCTTCCTCATTGCTGTGGACCTCCTCAGCTTCCTGCTGCCTCCCCTGGCTGTGGACCGCTCCTCTTTCAAGATGACCCTCATCTCTGGCTTCATCGTCTTCCTGCTCATCATGAACGACCTGCTGCCAGTCACCGGAAACGCCATACCTCTTTTAAGTCAGCGTTATGGTCACTCAAAAAATGTTCACTTTTTTTGGGATCTGTGTAATCAAAAGGGTAAAATATTTTGTCATATTGAATTGATGATAGTGAATTCAATACCTAATCTGATAGCAAAACTCCAACATCGTGGTGCAGTTCTAGTTGTAATCAGTCTTTGATTTTGCAGCAAAGTAGAGGCTTCAAACTGTTTCTCAGTGGTCTTTTCAAGAGCTCTTTAGTTCTTTTTTAAGGCCAGAGCTTTAATAACATTTTCCTATGTGATCTGTGATCTTTATGCAAATAGGCACTTTATTCAGATTTCTTTTTACACTATTTACACATGCATTTCCAAAGTTCATGCCAAAGATGTCAGCTGTCCAAATTCAGAAAACAGTATCACATAATCCATGTGATAATAATAGTCCATACTGTACAATGTTTTACATTGTACTGTACAATGTGCCTTTTCCTCCTTTGTCACCCTCTGCCAGATGTTTTCTTCTCTCTGTGCCTGGGTCTGATGGTGGCCAGTCTACTAGAGACCATCTTCATCACCAATCTGCTCAATGGCTCTGGAAACTTCTCCCCCGTCCCTCAATGGATGCGTGTGGTTGTTCTGCAGTTCCTGGGCTCTCTTGTCTGCCTGCCTCTCAAGACTAAGAAATCTGACAGTTTTGGTGCGTAGTTATTGTTTATTTACACTGGATAAAATATGTAGGAAATGTGAAAGTGCTTTCTAGAATGAAAGAGTTTAAAGGTCTGACCTTGTTACATTCTTAAAAACTAGACATGAAGCCCAACACTGTGTTGGCACAGCGTGCAGCAGATGTGGAGCATCCAGAGGTGCCAGCGCTGGAGAGCAAAGCCCTGCAGGAGCTGAGGAGCCTGGGCAGGGACCTGCAGGTCATCCACCTCCAGGTGGAGCAGCATCTAGGTGAAAACAAGAGCTCAGAGGAGTGGATCCAGGTGGGTTTCATCATAGACCGCCTGCTGTTTGGCATCTACATCATCTTCATATCAGTCAGCTTCATCACCATCATTGTTATCTGGGTGAAGTCATACAATCAGTAGACAACTGCTGTCAGCTTCAAGAGACGCCATTTATGTCACTAGAAATAAAATTGACTCCTTAATGATCTGCTTGATTATGTTTGATAACTGATAATATTGCTATATACTTTGATGGTTTGTCTGAGCCAAGACATCTATGCATACTCCTAAGTCATTACCCAAGTGTAGTTTTAAAACATTTGTGTGAAACTGTGCAGTTTTAAAATGGAGGAAACCATTGTATACTAAATAAAATGTCAGTTGCCAGTTTGCGTTTGGTGTTCATTTCAATTCTAATAATCACATCCCAGATGTTTTTCTACTAACATCTTGAATCAACACCCTACATAAATAAGAAGTTGTAGAAACATCTCGTTGTGGGATGTCACCCCTTCACCAGACCTCAGAAGCATCTATCTTACGACCAACCCTGACTGGCCGGTGAACCGTATCCCTCTACCCTCAGGAAGAAGTCCGTCTGCAAAAAAGTAGCTAGCAAGGCAATAGGCCTCTTCTCACTCAGAGCATGTTTGTCATCCAAGCTGTACAGCTTAACTGTCCACAGAGGGACCCTCTCCTTGGCTTCCATCGCCATATGCTGGCAGCAATTCCTGGATGAAAGTGATTTTGTGAGAACCCACAGCATCATAACGTTTCTACTTGCCTTATCAGGTCAGGTAGGAAAACCCGGCAGTGGGGTGCAGAGCATTAGCTTTCAATCTAATTTCTCAAGTTTTGCGGTTTTGTGGTCTGAGCATTAGCTGCAAAGTAATTCCTGGTTTAGCTTGCAGACCAGCTAGCTAAACTGTGTCTTCCTAGTTTGCATCAAACTAAACTGGGAATATGACTGAGTCCATGGCCCCTCACACCAGAAGGCAGGGAGGCTCCAAGCTGATTCTGTGAGTCTGCGGCAACAAAATGTCGAGCAACGATCCACATCTGGTCTGCTTGAGTTGCTCCGGGCTGGAACAGCAGGTGTGTGACACTAAATTGCTGTAAGAATCAGAGCACTCCATACAGGGCAAATAATTACCAAAATTGTACTTATGAAGAAATGTTGCAAGAGACATAACTGCTTGGTGTGCACATCATTATCAAAATGTACTCATAAAGAATGTTACAAGATGTATCCATAAAAAATTTAACAAAATAAGGGTCTGAGAAATGCAGTGGACAAGCTAATGAGAAAAAGCACAAATTCTGCAGTAGGACAACAGGATAAGGGCATGCCGCAGGTGGTAAGGATCTGGTATAACTGCCAATATGCAAATGAAGTGGACAGATGCTGGGAAGACACTATATGAGAGGGTTCAGAATAGAATATCATAAAGAGAGATATCCTGACCTCCCTCAGATTGCACTGGGACAGAGAATGTTCTGTCCTGGGTGTAATCTCCAAAGATCTTTGCTGAATAAAGACATCAACTCTGCTCATCAGACTACTGCTTCTCATTCTGAATCAACCAACCCGGGGAAGTCAAGTTGAAAAATGAAAAATGAAAAATGTTGAAAAATGCTGAAAAATGCTGAAAAATGTTTAATAACCACCTCATGGGAACACAGAAATGAGAGCACCAGTTTTTTGTGTGTGTGTGTGTCAATTTGCAAATAATTTCATGATTAATAAGATATCAGAGCTTAAAGAAGTGAATGCATATGGGCGGGTCCATTTGGCTGAGGGGAGCCTCACAGAGGAGAGAGTGCGAGTCACATTAATTGGACAAATAGACATGTTTACTTCGTTAGTATGGCCATGTTATTCTCTACTAACCAGTATGGATCGTATGGATCAGTGGGTTATATCCGTCACCCCCCCCACCCCCTCCCGTAATAGGTTACATCACAGAGGGTTGGGGCTTGGTCAGGGCTGTGAAGTACCCACAGTCATTTTCATTTTGCTTTAATTGTACAAAGACTTAAAATGTGGAAACATTGTAAGAATCTACTTTCCGCTGCTTATCAGGGTTAGGTCACTCTCCCCGATAAACAATGGAACAGATGGGAGCTCCCAAAGGTAGAGGTACTGAAAAATACAACGGATGAGTGGTTACCAAAGGTGTTGAATAACAGGGGCCTAACTGGCCCATGTGTCTTTGTGATCCACCTGTGAAAACAAGAATATTATGATTTGCATTCTCCCCAAGTTCTCCCAGGGATGAATAAATTATTTCTGGTACCAATTCTGATGTTATTCTGAAGGGAAAAAATATACCTCTATCCACTTGATGCTTTTACTTACGAAAGATTTAGTAAGTAGATGTATCTATATTGATTTATAGCAGTTTATAATTATAGGTTTGCACGCAGTATTGTGTGTGTGTGAGTGTGTGTGCACGCAATTGGGTGTGCATGCGCATTAGGAGGAGCTACTTTCACTTTACTTAGGTCAAAGTCATGATTGCGGAGTCTTTTTGGTCCATGAGCAGCCTCCAGCATGAGTCCATCTCAGCAGAGTATCAGCATCATCCCTGGTTTACTCCTAATGTCTGGTAATGATATCTAATACTAAATTTTATTGCCTTAACTTTACTGTGTTAAGTGATGAATGATTTTTTTTTCCTGTTAAGTCTAGTCTGTTATTTCAGGTTAATTATCCTGTCAGTGCAATCCTAGTAATTTCATATTTTGTTTTACTCAGAAAAAAAATGAATTGACTATATACATTTACAAAAACTGTCTTTTACCTATATCCAATATAGTAAGCATTTGTAACTGATGTGTAGAAATTGTCTGTGTGCTATCCGGTCAAATTATTTGTTGAGCTAAAGCATAGTATGCTCTCATATTAGCCATTACATGTGATGTTTTATCGCATTTTAGACAATAGGTTTAGTATGCCTTGCTTTATGGAAGTAAAGGACTGTTAAAACTTAATTAAAACAGCAGATGATTGTTTCATTTTTTTTCTTCCTCTTGTTAGTGTTCCTGTGTTATGGCAGACTGACCTGTAGAGAGGGACACAGCGGTCCAACGTACGAGTCCATGCAGGCTGTGTTTGATTTACAACCCTTCAGGCCGACAGAGAATCTCAGCAACCCCACCATCGCCAACATCTCCTTTACCCTCTATGCCGTCCTGGGCGTGGTGAGTTTCCCAACAAAAATAATAATTATCTGGAGAGCATCTAAATCCAGATGTGGAAAATAGATGGAGAAATTTGCATTGTAGCGAACAGCAGCAAGGTCAGACTTAAAGGTTTGCTGCAGTTAAATTATATGTGTAGATACAGTATGTGCACACAACCATTGCTGCAAGTTCTATATGACTGATAAGCATCCATATTGTCATAAAGCGGTTAAAATTTTTGTCATGGCTATCTGAATTGCAAGAGGCATCAATGAGATTTAAATGAGCTTTACTGCTGTCTTTCAGAATGAGAAAACCCAAATACTCACAACTTTCTTGTGGTTGCGACTGGTAAGCGTCACGTAAAGATAAAACAACGTCACTGATTATTTGACCGAAAAATCTTGCACAACTAAGATTGTTGGCTCAGAGTGTATCAGTACTGTATTTCATTCCTGATTTATTCCAGTACTGGTTCCATGAGTTCTTGATTTGGGATCCTGATGAGTGTGACGGCGTCACCAAAATTTCTCTCCCAGTGAAGGAACTCTGGTCTCCAGACATCATCGTGTATGAATTGTGAGTTCATTTTTTATTTTTACCCACCGCTTCATCCTTTTGGGGTAACAAATTTTGAAATATATTTTAAAGGATGCAAAGCTAAGCAGTTTTATTTCCATGGTTTTCTCTATGGACTGTAAACACCTTCTCGTTGTGTTCTTCTTTCCCTGTGTTCCTTTATTTCACACCTCCTCCCGCCTCCTCCACCTCCAATCCTCCAAGTGTGGATGATGATGTTTCCCAAGCGTGTCCTTACGTATATGTGAACCACACAGGTCACATCCGCTGGGACAGGATGCTGAGGCTTGTCTCAGCCTGCAACTTGGAGATCTTCAGTTTTCCTTTCGATGTGCAGAACTGCACATTTACGTTTGGCTCCTACATGCACACCAGTAAGAAACGGCCCCTTAACCTCTACAGGACCTTTGCACCTTTGCGCAAAATGTTAATCAGGCTCATTAGTTGGTGACAAAATGTTATTGCAGTCTGTTCCTTTTGTATGAAAACAGGAAAAGGAAAACAAGATAACTCCATGTAAATCCTGTGCTTAGGTTACAGGTTACCTAAACTTTTTCTTTCCCACAGTAAAGGATGTGAGAGTCAGTCCAGCTCTACCATTTCACGAGATGTCTCGAAACTCAAAGCGCTACCTTGAGGCCAGTGGAGAATGGGAACTAGTGGACATACTTGGGGAGACGTCCATCCTCAAGTTTGGGATCGATGAGTGGGACATCATCACCTTCTGGGTGAGGGATATGGAACAAAGTCCAGCAAGATCAGGCATATAAGTGGGGTCTCTTTAAATGGACTGCTGTTTAATTGCAATTTAGGTGAATAATGAAATACATGTGATAAAGTTACATTGTCAAGATCAATGGATCATGGAGAGATCAATAAAGCTGATTTGATTTAATAAGCAAGAATCAAGATAGCAATTGTCTGTGATCTTAAGTATTTAAAGTATGTTACTTACTCTAAGTAAGCTGGGTATTTTGTAATCAGTGGTGAAATACAATGGAATACTAACCCTGCCAACAATGTTCACTAGGTGGTGATAAAGCGGCGTCCAGTCCTCTATGTGGTCAACCTGCTGATCCCTAGCTCTTTTCTCATGCTCATCGACATCCTGTCCTTCTACCTACCACCGCACAGCGTCGACCGAGCCTCCTTCAAGATGACCCTGATCTTGGGTTACACCGTCTTCCTGCTCATCATGAATGACCTGTTGCCCAGCACTGCAAACGGCACGCCCATCATAGGTCAGAGGCGGTGAAATGTAGCGAAGGACCTGAACATGGGGCTCTGTGATTTCACAATCTCTAGCACCATTTTAATCCATAATTTCAATGCACAGTGAATTTGCAGTTTCAGCTCTAATCACTTCAAAGAGTTCACTTCCAACTGTTTGGTGAAATGTTCTTCCAAAGGAGTTTTTCAAATTACTTATCATTACTTACCATGTGTAGTGTAGTGAGAAGTGGAATGTGTTTAGTACGTGTATGAATTATCAATGTGTTTTGGTGCAAAACAGATAATATTTAGGGTAAATTCTGAATCGTGGGAAGAATCCAGTAGATCCGACCAACAAGTCTGTGAGTTGATGATTGGGTTGGATGTTGTTACTGCAGAATACTTAAATCTAAAAGCTTTCACATGTGACCTCATTTAATCTTTAATCTGTAATTTAATCGCAACGCATCTAGGTATCTACTTCTCTGTGTGCTTGGCCCTCATGGTCATCAGTCTGCTGGAGACAGTCATCATTACCAACGTCCTCCACCACAACTCCATGAAATATCAGGAGGTCCCAAACTGGGTGAGGGTGGTTGTTCTCAAACACATCGCCAACCTCATCTGCTACCGATGGCCAGAGGAGGTCCAGCGGCCATCAAGACCTCAGACTGATAAACGTAACAGCTCGAGCGATCCTTCAGCGGTGTGGATCACACCTCCAGCAGCCAGCCAGACCCCAGCCCAGCACTCACCCAACAACGGAGGTGATGAACAGACTCAGTCTGCTTGTTAATCTATCCTCAGTGACAGCTCTATTCCAGCGATATTGTCTGTATTTGCTCCTATCTCAGTTGTGCCGCCAGGTTCAGCTGCTCTGCCTGAGCTGCAGCAGATCTGTCAGTACCTGGGTGACCTCCGTGCCCACCTCACCTCACTGCAGAAGGAGAGCGAGCTGCTGGACCAGTGGTGCCATGTGGGATACGTCCTCGACTTCCTGCTCTTCCGCATCTATCTGCTGCTCATTTCCTGTTACGCCCTGGTGATTATCTCCATGTGGTGCATCTGGATCAGCCAGTCCTAACTGATCACAAATAAGAATAAGAATATGACAGGGAGATGAATGTCTATGTCCATATTTCAGGGAGTATATTCAAATGGTGGGATTGTATGGCTCAGTTATGCTAGGTTATATCCCAGTGTTGTTTCCATTATAATAGAGTGAAATTCCACATGGTTTAATACTTCATGTAAAACAGTACGGTTTGTTATGATTTTGTTTGTTGTTGCTCCTGACCTGTTGAGGCGTCCCACAAACACAGGCAACAATAATATGTGGTAAATCCAACAGCCAGGTCGCACATCGAACAAGATTTGGTCATTCTGAGATAGAAAACATTTCCTGGTAACAAAATGTCTAATGAACGTGTTGTGTTGATTAATACATCCAAATACTGTACCAATGTGTGTCTTCAATAAATCTTTGATACTTCATTCATCTTGATGTCTTCTGTCTTTTTCTCAGACGTGAGAGATCTTCCTCTCCGTCTTCTCATTTGTTTTTAAAATGATTTACTGGCTCTATAAGTGAATATCTGATGTTCAAAAATGAATTTGTTCACATGAGAGTGAAATTCAAAATGGTGTTAAGAATTCAGTTTTTGAGATAAAGCTCTGATATTTTCCTACCACATTCATGGTAGATAGTAGTAAATAGAAGATTTTTTTATGAACATTGAAAATGTATGTGAGTGAGAATTTGCAAATATGTTACTGTTTTCAATAAAGCAAAAATCTGTGTGGCTTGTTTGTGTAAGACAGTCTGAAGATGCTCCGTGCCAAGTTTGAGTCCATTGACCAAAATTTGTAGGGGGGGGATTTAAGTTTATTTAAGTTTTAAAGCAGTTTGATAAGTTTTACAGCTTTGGGGGAATAAAAAGAGTGATGGACTTCATCATTTGCAATACGTTTAAATGTACTTAAGTTGATGAGTTGAAAATGATGTTTCAGTGGCTTGCTGTAGCACCACCAGCAGGACTGTTGACCTGTTTTATGCAGCTGAAGTAACCTGGCATGGGACAGGACCTTTGTGGAAAATTTGGTCATTTTTCATTCATGAGAAGAAGGATTTCCTCAGAAGAAGAAGAAGAAGAAGAAAGAAAGACGAGCATGCAGCATAACAGTAGGGTCCCAGCAGCTTAGGCTGCCCAGCCTCTAAATATTAGTTTTGAAAATCCTGGTAAGTTTTCAGAGCACTGACCTGGTAAAGCAAAGAAACGCTTTTTCAATCATTCATACTTCTAAGCTATACTTTTGCTTCTGTTGCTTGTCTTGGCCACACATTAGCCAAACAGAGGCCTGTCCTTTAGCTGCCATCAGCTATCTGCCACACCCTCACCGTCCTTTTGTCTTCTTCACATGATGCATGTGAAGTGTAAAAATTTGAGGGGTATAGCACTGCAGAAGCATACAGGGTCAAAGTTTTACGCTACAATTTTGAAGCCGCATATCACACTGATATTATTGTATTAAATGTAACTTTGGATCCGGACGAGGAACTGTGCATATGACTAATGTCATCACAGGAATTTATTCACAAAGTCACATTCAGATCATCAGCAAACATCTGATGGCTTGGAGGCTTGTGAGGTTAGACTGATTGTAAATATATAATCAACATGCTAATGTTCCCAGTATTCTCAGTCATTTTATTAATCGTTTATAATCATATTTGTTGTGGGAAAAATAATGTGAATAAATAACTTTTACATTTTCTGTTTAATGTTTGTGGTTCTGCTAATGTCCGCTTTGCAATGTACATTTAGGAATTAGGAATTAATTTATTGATATCATGCTGGATTTGTATAAAAATGAAAAGCCTGATGGCTCGGAGTACAAAATGATCTTCAAAAATATCTCCATCCTGCATCAAAGAGGGAGGAGTCGTTTCAGTCGGTCTATCAAGGTGTTGATCTGAGTTGTTCAGAATCACCTCTTTAACATATCACCACACCCATCAGGGAAACAGGACTGAAGTCTCCTGATATTGTTTAAAGTGCCTCAGGATGTTAAGTGTGTATCCGAGCAATGACTTAATGGAGGATTTCACATGGAAGTTTTATGTTGATTATGAAAATCCCATTAAGGTCATCTTTCATCTGTCTGTTTAGACAAAGGTTTTATGAAAAAAGTCAAACCTTGCAAAAATCCTGCAAAGTTTTCACAGCACTGACCATATAAAGCAAAGACACAGTCCTTTATCTGTTCATACTTTCAGGCTGTACTTTCTCTTGTTGGTCTTGGCCACACATTAGTCAAATAGACGTCTGTCCCAGAGCAGACTATCTGCCACGCCCTCACCATCCTTTTGTCTTCTTCATACATTATATAATGTTTTTTATGCATGTGAAGTATACATATTTTGTTCTACAGTTTTGAAGCTGCACATCACATTGATATTATTGTGTTAAATGTAGATGTGATATGATGTGATACTGAGTTGGGATGAGACATGACATGACACTCCCATCGCAGAGTTTTAAGTTGGAACGGACGTTTTCTGTATTTTTCCAATCTTCACTGAAATACAAAAGAAATCAGATCCTCTTCTGACCTTGCCTAACCCCATACTCTGGCATGGTCAAGGTCCTACTATCTTGATATGGCCACACATTATTTTCAGCAAAGAAAGTAACTGCACCCAGTTTTCATTAAATTTTGTTTTAAGTTACAGTTTGTTTAAGAAGTGTGGAAAACAAGAGGAACATGGGACATGTCCTGTATGTGTTTGCAACAACAAGCATGGATGAGGACAGATCTCCAAAAAGATCCCAAAAGTCCACGTCCATGTTGTCTTCATTCTGGTCAGCTTCATCATCAATATAGGGATCTGGATCAGGAACTGCACATATGACTGATATCTTGACAGGAGTTTATTCACAAAACCACATTTAGATCATCAGCAAATATCTGATGGCTTGCAGGCTTGTGTAGATCAACTGTCAATATATAGTCAACATGTTAGTATTCCCAGTATTCTCAGACATTCTGCATAATGTCCCCTTTGCAATTTACATTTATGAACTACTTTATGAATGCCTTATCTGATATTTGCATAAAGATCAAAAATCCTGACAGCTGTAAGCACATTTTTGGTCTATCAAAGTGTTATGAAGTGGATGATTCCAGTATCAGAATCACCGCTCCACCACATCGCCACACCCATCAGAGAAACATGACTGAAGTCTCCTGATGGTGTTTTAAGTGCCTCAGGATGTTTAGTCCGTATCCTAGCAACATCTGTATAGACAGACTCCACATGGAAGTTGTCTCTGGGTGTAGTACACAAGTATTTTCATCATATAACAAGCTGATCTCTCTTGTTGGGCAGAGAATTAATAGACATTTCCCACGATAAATGATGGCACAAAAGAATCTACACAGCATCTCCACTTGCAAGCCTTCACATTTACGCCAGCACATCACTTCAAAAACGCTGTTTTATCTCAGCTGGAACAGAATGGTGTCCTCCACATTTGTTCCTTTTTCAATGAAAGAAGCTCCTCTCCTGAAAGGCTCCTCTCCCCACAGAGGGGTTATATAACTGTCCATAAATGCAAAAAGAAATACAAACATAATAAAAATCTGCTTTTAATCCAATAATACAACAGGCATAATATGTTTTAATAGCTGCTGCCAACTACTAACATAACACATGATTTTCCACATAACAACAACCATTTTTCACTGCATTATTTTATTCATAGTAAGTAATTACATGATTGAAAGTTGAAGATTTTTAGTTCCCCACAAACATAATAAACTCCTACAAACATAAGCGTTAAGTTGGTAGTATGACGTGGTTTGTAAGTTTGTGGTAAATGTATTACGCTTGCTGGATTGTTACACCAAGAGTTGCAGGTTTTTATAATATTTGTGGACGTTATTGCAATTTGCACTACGACAATCAGTAGTGGTGCAAAACACAACGAAAACATTGCATAGTTGTAAGAACTCCGAAACTTTACACAGACTCCATTTCATTTCTAGTGTCATTTGAAAACCTCCTTCATTTGCGTTGTTTGGTTTGAGGTATATACCGTATGTGAATTGACTCAAGATGGTTCTTGAGTCGTGCTGTACAGTTGGTGCACTGTATGCAAATGATAATCAGGTAAGTGGAATACTAAGCTCATGGGAAAACCAACAGGCTTTTTACTGGTCCAGAGCCAGAAAAGAAGGTGTTGCTTAAATGGAGAAGACGGATGACGGTTTTCATTGTGTGTACAGAAGCTCTTGTCATTACAATCATTCAGTTGAAACCGAAAACTACTGCAATGAACCTCGCAGGGCTCATCTTCACCTGTTTCATGCTGCTGCAAGGTAAGATGGGAGGGTAATTTGGCTGCAAAAATGAATGTATGATGTATGAAAAGTGAATGCATCTTTTCATTAAATGTAGTTGTAATTAATCAAGAGAGAATCGAGAAATGAAATGATTTAAGTTGATTATTAAAAGCTTATGATGGTTATCTGGCAAAAAGTAAAATTATTTACCAACAAAGACTTGATGGACTCTGTTTAGACAAAGGCTTTAGCATGTTAGCATGTTTTAGCATGTGTGTTCTGCATATGTCCATGTGGGTTTCCTCTCTGTTTGTAAACAGTGTGTGTGCATGTGTCTGTGTGTTTGGGACAAATGTGCTCAATATATGTGATCATGAAGGTATCTGAGATGTTAGATGAGGCAAGTTAGTCATGTAAGAATAAGTACAGGATTTATCTTTTTTTCATCAGAATTTTCTGTCCAACTTTTCATCTTTTGACTCTATCTTAACTCAGGTCTCAACGCAGCTCTGAATTGCACCAGCCCTACTCCTGTGTCCCTTATAAAAGCACTGGAGACGCAATTATTTCCTAGTAAAAACGTGCGCCCAACCAACAACTTTTCAAGACCAACTAATGTAACCATCAACATGACTTTGGTGGGAATTGTAGGAGTGGTAAGTTACCATGAACTCTCTTCAGTTATTGATTAAATGCATGATTAAAGACTAAAACTGTAATAATGTTGAAAATATGTCTTATCAATAGGATGCAAAAGCCCAAACACTGACAACAGTTTTATGGAGAGCACTGGTAGGTTTTCCATATAACATAATTTTCTACCTTCTGTAATTCATGACAGAGCTCTACATCACATTCACTTGTAAATCTTGTGCGTGTGCGTGTGTGTGTGTGTGTGTGTGTGTGTGTGTGTGTGTGTGTGTGTGTGTGTGTGTGTGTGTGTGTGTGTGTGCTTAATGTAGGCATGGAACATTGAGGGGCTGAGCTGGGATGCACAGGAATGTGGAACAAAAAGAACTTCTGTCCCGCGAAAAAAAATTTGGGTCCCAGACATTATCATCGCAGAGATGTAAGTCAAATGGATGTTTAACAGTTCTATCCAAACCAGAGAAACCCAACTTCATGTAATGTTTTGCTTTTTTTTTCATCATTAAAGGCTTATCTCTATTCTTTTGTTTTCCAGCATGGATGAAGAAATTTCTCCTGACACGCCATATGTGTACTTGTACAACACAGGACGTGCGTTTGATGATAAGCCGATCAGAGTGGTCACTTCCTGCAGGTTGATAATCTACACTTTCCCCTTTGATGTCCAAAACTGCTCTCTGACCTTTGGATCATATCTTCACTTTTGTAAGTCTGCTTGCACATATAAAGTAAAATCTCTGAATAGTTGTGAATCATGAAATTAAAACTCGGTTTTTAACCTCAGGTGTACATAAACTTGAACTGCTTGGGAAACATGAATAAGAATGTTTTTATTTCAAAATAAAAATGTGCTTTGAAATCTGTTCAAGCTTCCGATATAAGGCTGACTGAAGGTCAGACAGCTGAAAACGTCCTAAAGAACTCCAAAAGATTGTTGGAGACTAATGGCGAGTGGCAGCTCGCTAATATCACCATCGATCGAGCTACCTTAACATTGGAGGACGGGGGTTACTCAGAGGTCATATACCATGTAAGTACATTTAGTCTTTTCTAATTATTCCAATGCACACATTTTGATGATATGTATACTAGCTTTGGCAGAGTGTGATAACTTGCATCTTCACACAAGTGGCCAGCTGGATGGCTTAGTGACACAGACACAGGTGTGATCATGGAAAAATGGAAAGCACGTACAATAAAGGGCATTCAACAGTTGAACAGTCTTTTTTTTTTATTGACAATGTATGGTATGAATATGAAGATGCCAGACAATGCAATTATGAAATACGTATACCATTAATTGGAGGACAACATGTATCCAAACTGAAAGTGTTCTTCTTTCTGTTCCAAAGATCATTCTGAGACGGAGGCCGATCTTGTACGTGGTGAATCTGCTGCTCCCCAGCTGCTTCCTCGTCACTCTGGACCTCTTCAGCTTCATGCTGCCTCCAGAGTCCGTGGACCGCTCCTCATTCAAGATGACCCTCATCCTAGGCTACACTGTCTTCCTGCTCATCATGAATGACTTACTGCCTGCCACCGGAAATCAGACACCTCTCATGAGTGAGTCGTGCCTGTGTTATGCACACACAATTGAACAGTTTGGTGCTCGTGTCAACAATGGAGATCAGCGATTTTGGACAAGAATTATTTCTTGGGGTGAAAAACAAGCGATTGCTAAAAACATAGATAACAGCATAGGAAGTCGGTTATTAGCTCAACACACTAACCAGATTAAAACCATACAGTCAGTGAGGAAATCAGTAACCCCATTGTTGATTCATATCTTTGAATACATTGTAAATGATGATAAGATAAACAATTGGGGGCATAAAAAAAACGTTGTTTGGAAATGTGTTGGTGGTTTGAGTTTACCACATTATAAAGAGATATTGATAAAAATATTATATCATATTATCCTTATGGCTCATATTTCTGAATTATTTTCTCCCCATAACCATATCCCCCATTTTTGTTGATTGTGTTGTTATTTAAGAGATTATTTTTGCTGATTAAAGTTAGACGAATATCATTAAAAAAATCAATCCACCTTTGGTTCTGAGTCATATCAGCAGTATTTTTTTTTCTAACCCATTAGCATATTTCCCATATTCAACTGATACTGGAATACAATACACTGATACTGCTCAGTGTTTACCTTGCGCATGTCAACAAAGGAAGTCAATAATTAATGCCTGGGGGCCGATGTTTGCAGCTCTCTTGCATCTGTCTGGGGTATGGAGTCAAAGTTACATCTAAGTTCAAAAACTTAGGAGACAGAAAACATATTTACTTGATAGCTTGTACGAACCAGAACTAAATTCTGAAAATTACAGCTACGACCCAAATGCCAACAGTTCTAGTGGTTATAAAACCACTTTTGCATGAACTTCAGGATACTCGTTACGCTCTGGTTCTCTCTGTAAAACAAACCTTTATGCAAATGATCAGATCCTGTTGGAATTATTTTCACAGGGAAATTAATTACAGGTTTTACAAGTTTTCATGTTTACATAATTTAGGATCAGGATCGCCTCGGGATATGACTGAAAAACAACGGTGCTCTCTATTTCCCCGTGCACAATACACGATACTTAAATAGAAGACAATTTAGCACGCCAAATTTACTAATTCTTTGTGTTTGTTTCTTTGTTTCCTGCAAGTCGTTTTCTTCTCGCTCAGCCTGGCACTGATGGTGGCCAGCTTGTTGGAAACAGTGTTAATCACCAACATCGAGTTGAGCTCCGGCCAAGTCAGCCCTGTGCCTCACTGGCTCAACGTGCTCGTGGTACGGTATCTAGCAGTCATCGTTTGCCTCCCTCAGAATAAAAAGAAGAAACCAGTCACAGTCCTCCTCAACCCATCTCCTGGAGATAAAGGTATTTTGGTAGCAGTTGTTGATGGTGTGGCAGTAGTTGTAGTATTACTACTAGTTGTTGTTCATGTTGTTGTTGTAGTGGAGGTAGTAGTAGTAGTAGTAGTAAGAGTAGTAATAGTGATAGTGGTGTATTTATTTTATCCAGGCCAAGAGAGCCAGCAGCACATTGAAGTTCAAACATCAAACAAACACAATTTTACTGACGTATCTCGTTTGGGAATGGATAAAATACAATTTGTTTGGTTACCAGGCCAATCAGACTCACATCGTGCATGAATTCTGAGCTTTGTCCTGATGCTAATGTTAATATCATCTGTTCTGATTTACGTGGCAGGGATAACTGACATGCAAAGGGGACCGAGTGTTTATCCTTCTCTGGTTCCAATATACTGTAGAAGCTGCAGAACATTGGTTTCATCAGAATAGTGAAAACTGCAATTTTACAGCCATCATTTTCGTGCTTTACTCTGATTGGCCACTCCCATGAATGATCACCTGATCACCAGCTTTATGAGGTTTTTTTGTGTTTACTCAAAAAAAGTAATTCTTTGTTTCAAACAGAACCAGGCAACACCTCCAGTGTCACTAGCATCCCCTTGCCTCACCTCCAGAGCATCTCTGGAGACGGCGGAGCAAAGAAGCCCCGTGTGGAGCAGGAGCTGGAGGAGCTGAGGAAGCTTACTAGACACCTGACCGCCATCCGCCTCCAGGTGGACAAACACTTCCAGGGCTCCAACAACTCGCATGAATGGCACATGATTGGGATCGTCATCGACCGTCTGCTCTTCGGCCTCTACATCGTCTTCATCACTGTCAGTTTCATCACAATTATAACTATCTGGACCACAAGCAGCTTGTATTGAGTGTGACTGAACCGCAGGATTCTCCAGCAGGATAGACATCATCACACCTCACACTGCTCAAGAGCAACGGCTGTAAAAATTATTTCCATGAGTTGTAATCTGTAATTAACTCAGTTTTGTGACACACCCTTTGTATTTTGTGAGAACGCCAAGCTCATATTTCAATGGATTGAAAACATGAATTATTATTGTTGTTGTTGATGATGATGATGATGGTGATGATAATGCTGTTGTTATTAATGTCTTGTGAAATCTTGCAATACTTATGCATCACAGATCAAACCCCGGCTTCACTCGTATTTGTGACTCCCCCAAAAGCAACAACATAGCTTTCAAAGAGCAGCTTCAGATAATTTCTCTAGAGCAACTTTAAAATCTTTCTGCTAGGGAAAGGGAGTCATACATGCAGTGTGTGCCACAATGAGAAGGCAGTAACCATTCCCTTGCACTGTCAACAACTTCATTAACCACTGAATGGACTTCTGTTTATTTAATATTTGACTGATTGCACATTTAGAGTAATGATATCCCCTTTGGAGTCAGGCGATATTCTGTTTGTGAAGAACCTCCTCTGACATGTTAACATGTCATGTACTTTTTTTTTCTCACCACTTTCAAAATAAAAGTCACTCCACCAGCAGCCCAGCACGCAGCGCTGTGTTTGCCTTGCTCTCCGACGTCACGAGCCCAATGTAGTTGTTGACCCATATTAGACAAATCAAACTGAAGATGACTCAAAGACACATTATGCAAATCGCCACCAATCGCGTGGGCGACTGCAAGCGGCTGGGAAACCCTTCAGGCTGGAGCGGTGCTTTCGTCTCAGAGGCAGGAGAAGAGGTGTCGCTCTGATGGTGCAGCTCGTTGGCTTTCTTTATTCAGCTTTTCTGGGGCACTTAACATTAATTAGGATTAACCGAGGACGACGATGATAGCCTTGAAGCCCGCCGAGCACGTCTTTGTCTGTTTCATGCTGCTTCACGGTAAGATGGAAAGACATTTGCCTCCTTCCAAAACAAGGGTGTCAACTCTGGGAAAAGTTGGCTGTTACGGGGGCTTGTCGGTTCATACGGGTTGAACCCCTTTCAAATGAGATAAGTTGATTATTTCGTTGACAAAAGCTCTATGATGTCGTTGATGTTACTGTTACTGCAGAAGAGTATTTTAGAGTATGTGTATTTTACTGGAGAATAATGTAGGAATACATATATGATGTTAAATTACAATTCACTGAGTTTTGTTGCAGCTTTTTAAATACAGCAATTCCTACCTCAAAAATGACAGACAATGCAGGACTTCTTTAAGACCTATTCACTTTCAACATTTCTGACCAAATTTGTGCAGAATTAATGTTTTGTTTGCAGCTCAACAAAAAGTTCTACAAAAATACAAAAATCTTTAATAACATACCACAGCAGGGAAGTTGCAGTATTTACTTTAACTTCCCATTGTCACTGTGAATTTGTTAATCACCTTGTCACATAAGAAGCTGACAGGGGCTGACTATTTTATTTCCCTCTCTTTCTCATTTCAGGTCTTGTTGCAGCCTTGAACTGCACCAGTCCAACCCCGAAATCCTTGTTTGAGGCGCTAGAAAAGGATTTATTCCCTTACAACTTTGTGCGTCCTGTCAAAAGCTTTTCACATACCACTAACATAACGCTAGGCATCACTGTGGTGGGAATAACAGGGGTGGTGAGTCAAACCTTTTCAAGTAACTTGTGTTGGATATCATAAATAAGTTGTACTACCATTTGTAAGTGAAGTGGAAATTATGTCTTGTCCGTAGGATGAACAATCCCAAACGCTGACCTCAATTTTATGGCAATTTATGGTATGTTTCCAGATTTATTTCTGTTTTATTCTATTTCTACACAGTGCATACTGTTTGTTTGTTCCAGATGAAGCATAGAACTTTTATCTGGCAATTGATGCTGACAGAGCCGAAACGGATAGCAGTTTCTGAACTACATCTCATTTGATTGTGCTGTATTACTGTAGGAGTGGGACATTGAGGGGCTGAGCTGGGATGAGAAGGAATGTGGAACAAATAGAATTTCCATCCCCCGAGAAAACCTTTGGATCCCAGACGTGATCATCTCAGAGTTGTAAGTTAAAGGGGATGTTCAGCAGAACTATCCAAACCAGTGAGATGCATCCTTTCCCTCTTTCAGCGGTAAATCCAGGATTTAAGTGCTTATTTGGATTCTTTTCTTTTCCAGCATGGATGAAGATAAATCTCCTGAGACGCCGTATGTGTACTTGTACAATACAGGACGTGTATTTGATGATAAGCCGGTCAGAGTGGTCAGTTCCTGCAAATTGATAATCTACACTTTCCCCTTTGATGTCCAAAACTGCTCTCTGACCTTTGGATCATATCTTCACTTTTGTAAGTCTGCTTGACTATGAAAATAATCTTTGAACATTGAGGCATGACGTGACAATAAAATCTGAGCGCATTTACTGTACTACAAAACATTCGGTGTACTGTTTGTTTTCAGTTAATATGGGTGTCATTTAAGTGTTTTTCGAGGGACATTAATGAGGGTGTATTAACACGATTTCACTTTGTGCTTCTGACATTTCAAAATGAAACTGTGCCATCGAACGCCGCTCAAGCCACCGACGTAAGAGTCACAAATAGCTCCACAGCTGCAGAGACGCTGGCAGAGTCCAAAGACGTGTTACAGACCAACGGAGAGTGGGACCTGGCGAACATCTCTATCAGCGTCTCAAGCTTGTCGTTAGATGTGGGGAGTTACTCAGAGATCAAATTCTATGTAAGTAGTTTTGAGTAGTGTGATGATGGCATTATTTTTTAATGTAAAAGTGTCCAATAATGATGAGAACTGTGTTAAGCATTTTTGTTTTCCAGCATTTAAACGACATAAAAATCAAGAATTGTCTTTGGGGTAAACTGTTTTTATCCATATTTGTCATATGGATAAAATTTTGATGCATACCACAGATTCCAGCTATCCCACACTTTGAATCAGATTATGTCTTTAATTTTCACTGTTTTGATGGACAGAGCATTTGTGATAGACATTACAAAATGTACATTTAAAAATAAGACACAACAGCCATTCGAGGGCAACTCAAGGCACCTCAGGTGAAACCAACTGTCTGAAGTTGTAAAGAAAAATATTTAACTATCTATTTAAATATAAGCTTGCCTAAAACGTCAAAGTGCGCCTGTGTCCATTTCCCAGCTCATTCTGAGACGAAGGCCCATCCTCTACGTGGTGAACCTGCTGATCCCCAGCTGCTTCCTCATCACCGTGGACCTCTTCAGCTTCATGCTGCCCCCCGGCTCTGTGGACCGCTCCTCCTTCAAGATGACCCTCATCTTGGGCTACACCGTCTTCCTGCTCATCATGAACGACCTGCTGCCCGTCACCGGGGATAACACGCCTCTTTTGAGTGAGTGGCACCTGTGACACTGCTGCATCCTCCTGTTACACAGGATATATGTTGTATTTAGATATAGATATGTAGGTACGGGTAGGTACAACAGCATCCATCTATCAGTGACAGTTTGTGTGATTTGCCCCTTTTACACCCTTGGACATTTGACGTTTGCTAAGATGAGTTAAGTCATGATGGTCCTCCCTATATAATAACACTGTGCAGGGTGTGTGATTGTTCACGAGGGTGCTGGTCACATTTATGAAGAAGCTGAATAACTGGTTTGTCAAGTTTCAGTGTACACATGCAGTAATCTCATGATGAGGAACTAGTACATTTACTCAAGTGTTACACAAATTTAATTTTATTCAAATGTTTCCATGTCGTGCCATCTCATATTTCCACTCCTGTACATTCTTCCCATCATATGTAGTGACAATACAAAATCTTTCGATACAGAGAGGGGCCTGTTTTTCTGCCCAACAGTGCTTTCTGTGCAAATAACTGAATCCTCACCTTTTTTTTTTCTATTCGTTTGTTTCCCTGCAGACGTTTTCTTCTCCATCAGCCTGGCTCTGATGGTGGCCAGCCTGTTGGAGACGGTGTTCATCACCAACATCCAGTACAGCTCTGCCCAGTTCAGCGCTGTGCCTCACTGGCTCAACGTCTTTGTGTTAAGGTATCTGGCTCTCCTCGTCTGCCTGCCACGACAGAATACCGAAGGCCCGGTCACAGTCTTCCTCCACCCATCCAACGGTATATTATTATCATAAGAAACTTCTCATTAGCTTCATTGACTTACATACTTTTATCTGCATTTGATGCCAGCAGTGTGTTACAATAGGGGCAATAAAATAATCGGAAGATTGTCAGATCTAAGACTTTATTTCGCTGCAGAGGTGATACATAGCAGTTGACAGAGACTGTGATTAGGTGTTACCCCTTTTAACAAGAAAGGGGTTTGAATTGCGACATTAAAAACAAACAAGAACGACATAAGAAAATTCATTTGTTGTTCTAAACACATATATTCCCGAACGCAAAGTGTCGGGGATATTATGGTTTTGGCCCGACCCCCACCACTGCCAGTGCCACATGTTTTTCGTTTTGATGCGATAACTCGAACACCATTTGGATTAGAATTTTGATATTTGACAGACAGATTCAGCTCTCATGGTGGAGGAACTGATTTCATTTTCACGCATTTCGTATTGTACATTTGGCCACAAGGGGCAGCACTTTGGTGTGCTTGTATCTCCAGTACTGTTAGGCCGATAGATGTCAAACTTGATGCAAATGAAGCAACACGGATTGTTCAGTCATGCCTCGGGGCATTCAGGGATATATCCATTGCATTCAGTGCCAAATGGATAGGTATAGTTAGTTTTTTTTTCCACTCCCTTTTTGTCTCTCCTATCCACAGTCCATTACACTTGTATACGCTGTCAGGCCCAGAACAAACAAAGGACTCAGATGCAGATGAGCAGTATAATCAGGCTTTATTGAGGTGTTCAAGGAGCTCGGAAAATAAACAGGCTATAAAACTTGATATTAAATAATCTATACGATAAACTAAACCTAACTAAAGCATGTGTGTTCCGAGAAGCTCACAGCTATACTGAACTCTAAACTAAATCTTCCTAATGCACGTGTCTCCCGGGAAGCTCACGGCCAAAACTATCTAACCTGACAAAACAAAAGCAAACTAGCTCTGAGGCTACAAAACCTGACGAGGAGACGCAGGCTGCGACTGTGGCTTGAACAGAGGCTTCAGTAGCACGACAAACAAAACACTTCGGCACAAGACAGGGGAGACGCAGACCATTTATACAAGAGGGAGCAATCAGGGGCAGGTGTGACACAATCAGGGTAAAGAGGTTGCAGGCGAGAGGACACAGGAGGAAGGGCAAGTGACCTGGAACGAGAGGAGGGTTAGGATTTCAAAATAAAACAGGAAATACACATGACAAAAAACCCAGACGAGACAACCTCACCACGGGGTGACATACGCATTGGAAAGGCGATGGCGTCATTCAGCAACTTATAGTGACTTTTTTTTAGCTACTTATCTTGATGAGTTCACAACACCTGGTTTCATGCTGGCGCTAGAACTGCTTTCAACCAGTTATTTTTTGCTCAAGAACCACGTCATGCACGTCACTTATGTAGCTGCCAAGTCCAGGACATCCAAATGTGGAGGCAAGTTGCCGTTTTGACTTCTGTCCTTCTTTAGGTTGTTAAAGTCTTTTCTTTTAGTTTCTTTAGTCGCAGTTTCATCATATCTACAGCTTTTCTAATGAAAAGCAGGAAAAGAGTGGCAGACTTGTTTTTGTTGGTCACAAGCCTCTGACATAGCTGCTGGCCCATTGGGAAAACTGATGAAACAAAGTTCAAAATCCTATGCAAAACTGCAGAATAGGGGGTAAAAAAAACTGCTGAAGATGCAATTTAGAGTTTGTGTTTTCACATCTTATGGAATTTTTTTTGGTTTGTTTCTGACAGACCAACAGCCTGAGAACTCCGCTGTCCCTGCAATGGCCCACCTCCAGAGCACCCCTGGAGATGCAGCTATGGAGAAACCCCGCGTGGAGCCGGAGCTGGAGGAGCTGAGGAAACTCAGCAGACACCTCACCGCCATCCGCCTCCAGGTGGACAAGCACTTCCAGGGCTCCAACGCCTCCCAAGAGTGGCACATGATCGGGATTGTCGTCGACCGCCTGCTCTTCGGCCTGTACATCCTCTTCATCCTCACCAGTTTCGGTGCCATCATTGCTATCTGGATCTGGAACAGCTTGTATTCATCCTGATTGAAGTGGAGAGTCGCCAGCAGGAAACCTGTTGACAAACTTTGTCCCTCACTCATAGTCTCTCTTAAAGACTCACACCATATAATACACACATTGCACTGCTCGAAATGACCAAAACAGTTGTTCTCTTGTGTTATCTTGGAAATTAGGAACGTTATTTTAGTCAGATGTGATTTTTGCAGGTTCTTTTATAATCCAACTTTTGTTGTGCGAATATCACAGCCATTTTCTTTTCATGTTTATCTGGCAACCTCATGTAGATTGCCTGTCTTGCCAGCAGCTCACATGAATGATCATGTTAATTTAGGTCCCTTATGAAACAACAGAGTTTAGTAGCTTTTTCCACAAGCTACAGTAAGTGGTAGCAAGCGATACAGCTATGGAGGGCACACAGATCCAGCCTCATATGTTTAAGCCAGAATCGGAGGAGGAATCAGATATTGAGGAAGAACCAGGAACATGTGCCACCAACACCAAACTGCTGCCTCACAGTCGTGTTTCTGAATTTATCAGCCGACCTGAACAGGGCTGGGTACATGCATGCAAATGTTACACTAGCTTACATGTTGTTGTTTTTTTTGTAGTTTTTACATCCTAACTCAGTTTAGAATCACCCATTCTTTTAGCTTCCTAAAACGACATTTTTGGACCTGCGTGTTTGGACCTGTCTGTGGCCAGATACAACGATAGTTAAATTTCTTCAATGTTTCTTCAGCTTGAACAATATTTTGATTGGAAAAAAAATGTATGTATGTGTGTGTATATATATATATATATATATATATTTATATATTTATATATATACACACATATACACACAGACACATTTAACAAGTCTGCTAGGTTGCAACTTATGTTTGGGTTTTATTGAAATGTAGACTGTCTCAGGTTAAACCCACTAGATGGTGCCATTGTAGGAGTTTTGTATTTTGAACCATGTGACTTGTGTACACGTCTTAAAAAACTGTCCCAAGATGCACTGATAAATTTGCTTCTTATTGGGTTGTTATATTCGAATCAGCTTTAACAATGGCAGACAAATAGACATGCATTCGTTTAAGTGCAATTTTTTAGCTCTCTCAAATTTCAGTACAATTCAGGTGCAAAGACAGACCTCTGGTCCACTTCAGTCATTTGACAGCTCACTCACTGCTTCACAGTATAATATATCGCCCCATTATAGTAATTCCAACATCAATGCATAAGTTATTGTGACACAATATCCTGTGTTTTCTCCTGGAATAGGAACACAATAGCACTTGTTTTGCCCTGAGCTTCAGGCAACTTGAAATGCTTTCAGCTTAGTTTATCAGAAAGTCAGAACTGACTCTGAGAAACTCAGACTCACCATTTCATATGAAACGTCTTTGACAAACAAACAAAATGACAAAAAGACAAAAAAAAAAAAAAAAAACTCCGATCAACAGTCTGGCCAGTCTTTTATTATCAACAAAACAGCAGAACAAAAGGCAAATCAAGACAAATAATAACCATATTAACAATTATTAACATTTTTAATAATAGACACTTCAATCTGTAGTGCACATTAAACCTCTGCGCGCCTCTGTGTTAAAGGCAGTCCATGGACAAACAGTCTGCTGCGTGGAGGAGGCCTTTCAGCAGTCACTTCTCTCAGGAGCCGCGAGCTGAGCAGTTCAGCGCTTAAAAGCAACGAGGGTAAAATAATAATAATAATAATAATGAGCCAAACGGCTGCAAGACGGCAGTCTGGAAAGCATGTCTGTGGACGTTGAGGTGACATGGGCTGCACTGAGCTGCGTCTCATGAGAGAGTTCACCTCATGGCTGAAGAATGAGGAGGATAAGGAACAAGAGGGGGGGGTTTCTTCTGAGACCTTAAGTTTAATGTGTTCAGATAACGACTCACATGGTCTATAATAACAGTGGCTCTTTTCATGGAGTTTGGACTCGAAACACAGTGCAACCCATGTGACGCGGCGCTTCTTGAAAGAAGCACTTTAGGGTGATTCATGTTCTTCAAAGTGAACATGAGAGCAAAATAGAAAAAAAAAAAATTTTTAAATCCCCATTAAGAGTGACATCCCAAAGCACCCTCCAGCAGCAACAGACAGGATCAGTGCAATTCTTACTTTTTACTCTCTCTCATACTGTTTTATTAGAGACAATGTTAGAAATCAGATAAGTGCTGATGAGGCTGGTGCAAACCATCTGAGCATGGCTGCCATGTACAGCAGGTAGACATGTGTGGACACACACACACACACACACACACACACACACACACACACACACACAGCTTTTTCTAGTAAACACACGCACGCACTCACGCATACACATACAAAGCAGCGCAAAAATCATGTCATCTTTGCAGTTTCATTTAAAATATCTGCAACTCTCCGGTCGAGTCCTATAAATGCATTCCTCCAATGCAACTCCACCAAGCACAGCAGTTCAAGTTCATTGGTCCCAGAGGCACATAAGTGTGACTAAGATATCTTAAAAAAAAAAAGAAAAGAAAGCATTAGTTCGACGCCGTTATTTTGGGATTAAAATGAGAGCCTTGAACACTGGAGGCAGCACTGCTCGTGTTATTGGACGCCACAACAACAGCATCAACAAGCCTCGGCCAGGACAGAGGTCCATTGAAAACAGGGGAAAACAGAAGTCACCAGAAGTGAAGCAGTTGCTGCAATTGCGGGAAATAGAAATGTCAAACCTGGATTAGAGCAGTAACATGTTTTTTTTTTTCTGAGCTACTTCAATCTCAAATACATTAGTTTTGCCATATCGGAACAAAGAGCCAGTTTAACACTGATTAAGAGTCGATTTTCAGAGTTGACTTATATTTGGGAGGGTTTTTTTTTTTTGCAGAGAACAGCCTCCGTCACAATTTGGGCTGCTGCCACACTTGCCTTCGATGTGTGAACTCCCACATTACCTGTCGTGCGAAGAAAAGTTCAGTGATAATCTGAATAATGAAACACTGAGAACAGGTCGAGTTCAAGGAAACAGGAATATTCTTAAAGCTACGTTTCCTGAACGAAACTGATTAGCAGAGCCTGAGCCGCTGGGCTGTTAGAAGTTGCGCATTTTCATGGAAAATCGACTCGGTCTCTAAACTAACGCTACTCACAGAGTAAAGTGCATGTGTGGACGAGGAGGAGGAGGAGGAAGAGGAGGGGGGGGGGGGGGCTTGCAGAAACTGCATCTGAAAATCAACATCAGCCATTAGCTTCCTGCACACCACAACGGACGCCCTGATGTGGTTTTTAAGAAGAAGAAGAAAAAAAAAAAAGCTGTCACATCTGGCGACGTGCTGAGCCGCAAACATCTGTCCGCGGTCAGCGCCGCCGCCCAGGTGCGAGGGGGCTGGAACGGACAGCGGGAGGGGGGCAAAGTCACTACAATCATGGTCGCGCTGTGCTCATCTTGGGTTTGTATCTCGTCACGAGGTCCCTCCGCCCTCGTCCTCTTGCTCCTCCATGTTTCTGCGCGCCATCCTCTCCCTCCGCTCGGCCAGCCGCCGGCACCGAGGGCAGTCTTTACCTGCGCGGAAGCAGCTGCGGTGGTAGCAGGCATGGCACTCTGAAAAGAAAAGAGAGAGTGAGAAGGAGGAGGAGGAGGAAAGGGGGAGGAGGTGGGGGGGTGGGGGCGGGGGGTGTTTACGTTAAACACACGCGTCATCCGAGCACAGGAAGACAACAGCGTTCACACCTCCCATCTGCTACAACCAGGCAATACCGCTGTGTGGGCAACCTGTGAAACCAGTTCCCTGGGTGTGAGCAGCAGCCAATCAGGAGAGGGGCCCAGGAGGAGGGGGGGGGGGGGGGGGGGGGGGGGGGGGCAGGCTGAGGCGGGGAGTATAAAAGACGCAGGAGCTAGAGGCAGCGAGGCAGAGGGCAGGAGGAGGTAGAGCTGCGAGGAGAGCAGATAACCTGGGGAATGTACACACGCTGCACCCTGAACCTGTTCCGACACATCGCACCCTTCCAGGAGGAGGGGGAGGAGGAGCCGCCACAACGCTTCACTCGCCACTAACCCGCTTCAGAGCGTCCCAGTCGCCAATCGTTTGGCCGTCTCCAAACAAAACAGCAATCGAGTAATGAGATATGTGATGAGGCGTAGATCGACAGATACAACCACAGGCAACACAAATACACAAATGATGTTTATTTCATGTTCACATGAAACTTAAATTAGGGCAGGCACATGTAGAAAAAAAAACAACTAAAACCATAAGTTACACATTCATTCCATCAAATCGACACGTCAAAAACGACAAAAACGAAACCATGAACAAAAATGGATAAAAAAAAAAAGAGAGATGAGGCAGCATTGGTTTTCTCGAACGCCGGGGGACGCCATGGAGCGTGGGTGCAGGCGACACGCGAGCTCAGAGTAAACTAAGACAAAAAAAACAAAAACAACAACAACAAAAAAGAAACATTCACCAGTGACACAGCCTGCCAGCGCTGCGGCCGAGACGGAGGCAGAAGAGGCAGGAAGCTGAGTGAAACCACGGGTGGCGGCTTCCGCGTCAGCCCCGGAGACACCCGCGCCGCAACCCCCCCCCCCCCTCCAGCTGTGCAACCGCCAAGAGGCAGAGCCCAGAGAGGCACCCCGCACCCCGCACCCCCACCACGGCCAGAGAGAAAGTGCACGTGCTGCTCACCCACAGGCCCAGAGAGCCAGGCGGAGAAACGAGAGCAGGATTGCACATTTTCCACTAATGATCGGCCGACTTTGATTTTTGTGCGGGTGGAACCATCTTCTCAGTCAGCTGAGCACCGAGACGCCGAACCATTCCCTCGATAATCCCGCTACACCCTACTCGTGGCTCCCTACTTGTAAACGTGTTACGTACGGCCCGGTGGACCCGCGCCCCCGGCTCCGTGACAGCCCGTTGGAACCAGGTCCGACCACACTGGAGCGGGAGAATGGACCCGACTCTTATCAGTCACTGGCTGCAGTTTCATCCAGCATTCCTCGCGCGCAGATGAACCCCCCAGTGATTCAGTGATGTAGCTTAGCGTATTGTGTGCATTTAGAGAAGCATGTTCACAGCTCAGTGCTTCCGCCCTCCTGTTCCGCCCCGGCGCCCTCCGTCTTGTGCCCTCTTCGCGTCCCGTCCCTGAGCTTGCTGCCTCTCACCCTCCGCGCTTTGCGGGTTCTGCAACTCCTCCAGGAAGTCCGGCGGCCGTCTTTGGCCCCGTCCCCCTCGCTGTCCGCCTCTCTCTTTCCCTCGCTGCCGCCCTCCTCCCCGCTGCTCCTCCTCTCTCTGGGGAACAGGCCCGGCAGCTGAGGAGGTTTTGATGACGTCGCGAACGCAAGTGCCTCGGGCTTTTCGGTTTCAGCCGCGGGGGCTTTGTCTGAAATGTCGCCGCTCTCCGCCTCCACCTCCCACCTCGCTTTTCCCCTCTCCTCGCTTCCCGTCACTCCCTCCAAGAGTCTCACTTCTTCCTCTTTCACTTCCTTTTCCACCTCCTCCTCCTCCTCCTCCCTCTTCAATAAGCCCTTGGTGATATTTGGGAACTTGGGCACCTTCCAGTGTTTCCTCCTCGCCCGACCCACTTCGGATAAATTCTCCAGGCTGCTACACGTCTCGCTGTCGCTGTGCTTCATCTCCCGGGAGATGTTCTTCTTCAGTCTATCTATGTGGAGGACTTTCAACAAGTTCACCCTCTCCCTCCTTGCGCCCACGTCTTCCCTTTCCTTACCCTTCGCCCTCGACTCCTCCTCTTTCTCCGACTCCGTCCGCCCGCTCGTCTGCTCCTCATCACTCACTTTGCTCCGGGAGAATGCTTTCGCTAGTTTTCCAGCAGCGAAAGCGTGCAATACCCCTCCTCTTCCCTGACCCCCCTGCTTCTCCTCCTCCTCCTCCCCCTCCTCCTCCTCCTCCTCCTCCTCCACATCCTCCTCCTCCTCCTCCACATCCTCCTCCTCCTCCTCCTCGTCCTCTCCTGAGTCACCCCTCTCCTCCGGACGCTCCTCCCCTCCCTCCCCCTCTCTCCTGTCTTTGGAGAGGACTTTGGCCAGCCTACGCGGTTTGGAGATCTTCCAGTCTCTCCAGGTTAGTGGGTTGGAGAAGCGGGGGACGGGGGCTCTGGAGCCGGCCGCCAGCAGAGTGGGCTCACCTTCGCAGCGCTGGCACTTGTTCAGCTGGAAGGGGAAGATGATGTCTTGGTCGTTGCTGCAGAACTCGCACACAAAGCCCTTCGCCTGGCACAGCTGGAGGGGGGGGGGGCGTCAGAGAAACAGCAGCAGAGAGAAAAACAGGAGAAGGAGACGAGTGATCACAACGTGTGCTCCTGAGACAGCGCAGCGGGACAGTCGGATGGCCGGGACGGACTGGGACTGCACAGGGCGGTCTTACCACACAGCCGGCTACGTGCATGGTGCCCAGCTTCAGCAGCTCTTTCATGCGGGGCGCCAGATCCCCGCTACGCACAGCGCTGAGGTCATTGAGGGAGAAGAGGTGAAGGTCCTCCGTCAGGTGGCCTGGCAGGCTGTCGAACTGGTCCAGCACCCTGAGAGAGACACACACGGGTCAAAATGAGGGCCCACGTCTGCTCGGGTTTCCCCTCGCTATTGCACTTTCCTCACACACACAGGCCAGAAGCATCCATGTCATCTTTAGGTTGAATGAAGAACTGCCCCTGTGGTGAGTCTGAGTGTGAGCGTGAGAGCAGGTGTGTTGCTAGAAATGTGATCCTGTTATTAGCATAGCATAGCATAATGGAAACACCTAAACTTCAAAAAAACCTGAGAGAGCAAAAAATATTTCTGCTCTGTCATCAGATGGGAGAGTTTAGACGTGTTCATAGAGAAAGTGTAAAGGAAAACACCTTATTTTCATCTATCCCTCACCGGACGTAACGTAGGGGTTACGTGACCATAAAACAATGCTTTGTACATCAATCCTCCTAAACATGGATTTCCTAGGAATAGATTTTACAACGATCACAGCTTGCAACATGTCCAGAGTGTATTCCCTGCCATCAGCTGGACACAGCAGACCCCAGTGACACCAGTGGGAATAAGGCAGGTGAGATATTTGATGGACAGACGGACGGATGTATACCTTGAGGGAAAACAAACATCGAAATCAAAAGGAGAAGACCTACTCTTTGGCCAGGCGACAGGTCCTGAAGAGGTTTTTCATGTGGAATAGCTGTACCCTCAGAACCTGAATCAAAAAAAAAGCATGAAATGGATTCTTTAACAAGTTAAGCGTGTCTTTTTAGTTTTCATATTGCTATTTGTATTATTGCTATCGTTATTATCATTATGTTGTGCACTGCGGGGAGCTGGCAAAGCAATAAAGGCTCTGAACAGCCGAATACCCGGTGGCAGGAGGGCGAGTCGGCTCCTGACGCCAGAAAACAGAGAAATCAGCCGCCGGGGGCGCGTGCGGTTTTAAACGTCGGCTGCCTTTGACAAGAGACGTCTCACGCCTCAGCCCAGAATGAAAGGCCCTGCTCTTTCAGCGCCGTCCTGTCCTGTCCTGTCCTGTCCCGTCCTGTCCTGTCTGATTCCATTACCCCATCACAGCGCTCCTCACGCTAGGACACGGAGTCCTGAGACTCCACATTAAATCCATTTGGCAAAATCGAATCAAATCGGCTATTTCGGGTGGGGGACGGATTAGCGGTCACGGGCCGCGACGTCAGAAGCAAGCGGAGTAAACACGGCGGCCCGTTGGGAGGCGAGCGTTGAAAAGGCCGCAGGTCACAGGTTCCGGGCGGCAGGGAGCTACAGCGACACGTCAGTGGTTCAGACGATGCGCTCCACAGCGTCTTCAAGCCAACCGTGAAGAAACGCGAGGTCAACGCCCCCCCCCCCCCCCGGCATGCTCACCCGGACCGCCTCCAGGGCCTTGATCTTCTTGTACAGGCCGCTGTTGATGTCGCTGGGGTTGAAGAGCGGGTCCCCAGCGATCTTGCTCAGCAGGTCGCGGGCGAAGTTGCTGACGTAGTACTTGCCGAAGTCCCACTTCCTCAGCACCCGGCCGGGGACCACCGCCTGGGCGTTCTCGTGGCAGCACTGGCAGAAGTAGCGGCCCAGGTACTCGCAGTAGCGCAGGCGCTTGATGTAATCTGGGGGGAGGTCGGGGGGGGGGGGGGACCAGGGGAGAGATCAGGCATCTTCTGCACACAGGGGGAGGGGAACGGCGGGCCGAGGGCCGTCTGACTAACAGTCCCGGCGGTCGGGCTCGAGGTCGAAGCAAAAGCGAGAACTGAAAGTGGAGCCGCGAGCAGATGTTCGTTGTCATGCCGCCGTCTAAATAAGAACTTGAACTTTGAACACTCTGGGGGGGGTTTCAGCGTCTCGGGGTCATACCTGGGTCGATGCGGGTGCCGCAGCCAGCGCAGCGGTAGTTCTGCTTCGCCACGACGATTTTCCTCCTGCCCGGGAAACAAAGCAGGTCAGGCAAGAGAAACACCCTCGTCACTCTGAATTCATGCGCAGGGTGAGCAAACCCGATTCAGAGACACCGAGGAACTGAGCCGAGCGAAAATCCGCATTCCGTGTGTGAAAATAGCACCAGAAACCACAAGGAGTAGACTCGAGCTCATCAGTTCTGTTCAATCCCCTCTGAGCTCAAATAAGCAACACATTTCCATACAGTGCTCTGTGCGTGTCATATGGAGGACTTAAGCACACAAACGACAAAATCAGAGGTCGTCTCAAAGAGTCACGAGCTCTGCCTGGGACTGACTTGGGCGCGGGGTGGATGTTGAAGATGATCTGCGGTCGAGGCGGCGCCCACTCCAGGTTCCCCCGGACGCGGATCCGCAGCTTGTAGATGTCGGCGTGCTCGCCGTCGTCGGGCGAGATGGGCAGCGAGTCGGGGATGGGCAGCAGCTACGGCGAGAGCGCACCAGTCAGGGGCTTTACTCGAGGCGCGGGAAGGCGCCGCTGCATCGAGGGTAGGGTGGGGAGGGTTGGGGGTGGGGGAGGGTGGGGGGGGCGTACCTTCTGAGGGGCGTCGTGCTCTGGGACCAGCCAGTCCAGCTCGGAGGCCGCGGGGAGCTGCATGCCCTCAAACTGCCGCAGCAAACCCATGGCCACCGACTCCGCCGAGTTAGACTGGAGGAAGGATGGAGAGCTGCCAAAATGACAATAACAACAACAATAAGTCAGTTTGTTAACAGGTCATTGTGACACACGTGGACCACCGTATGACTGGGAGCGAATGGGACTTTTTGAGTGGAGTGAAGAGAAGACTAGACTAGACTAGACTAGAAAAGTGCTCCATTAGAACCTTTTAACACATTCCTGAGAGAAACTGAACTTGAAATTGAAACCTGAAATGACTTTTAGATGGCATTCGACGACACCAAGCCTCATAACCGGCACGGTGAGTGAGTGCGGCCGGGCGGGGGACTTACATGGACTCGGAGCAAGACCTGCCGCTGGAGCTCACGCTGCGCTTGATGTCTGCGTCTGGAAGGCGAAGCAGAGGGAGAGGTGTGAGACCAAACGCCTCGGTCGGCCTCGGAGCCGCGCTTCATCCACCGGCTGCAGGGCGACTCGGAAAGGTGCGCAGAATTTCAGGCCACGGATGGGGTGAGAGGACTGTCTGCTAGTGCTCGGCAGCAATCGAGAGCTCACAGAGGAGGCGGACATGAAGAGGGAGCGGAGGAACAACGCGAAAGCAGACCTCGGCTGTGGCGAGGCAGGAAGCATGCAGGGGAGCGAGGCTCTGAGAGGCCGCCGTGTTTTTGGCCACCAAACACACAACAACAGGGAAGCAGAGCGCAGGTTTGGTAGAGCAGGAGGGCCCCGCGTGTCTCGCTGCGACCTCCGAGGAGCCGGCCGTCTCGTTAATCTTGGAGCCTGTCCGGATGACAATCGCTTCAGAAGTCCTTACCGAGCATTAAAGCGCCGCGTAAGCAAGTTAGCGGACTGCGGGGGACTCGACCAGCTCAAATCAGAGTGATTGTGTGTGTGTGTGTGTGGGGGGGGGGGGGGGTTGCGTAAGCAGTAATCTGATCGGTTCGGTATAATCGGTCTGATGGACTCCCTGGCTTCGTCTGCACCTGTACGAGGTGGCGGCGCGGCACGGTTTTCACCAGCGGCACACGGCGGACTGCGCGGCAGAGCTGTGGGTTGAGAGCGGCGAGCTTTCATTGCAGCACTGAGGTCAGACAAGAGCGGAAGAGAGGCGGCTTTTTCCTCCTTTCTTGTCACTAAGTGTGTCATTCAACCAAAATCACCTTGCGAAGAGTGAACACTACGCGGAAATGTGCTCGACCGATGTGTCAGACTTCCCATAGCATGGTTTTGTTCAGTCTCTCTGAAATATTCAGGTTCTTACACATTTCTACTTGGATAAATCCCGCACTTCTCACATGATAGTCACACACACTACTAACATG